>CM072092.1:33092370-34342370 GCA_036850905.1 Luffa acutangula | reverse complement strand
AGTTGGCATTGTAGAAAATGTTTTAATCAGAGTAGGTAGATTTTTCCTCCCTATTGATTTATATGTTATGGACATGAAAGAAAATCCTTCAATGTCTGTCATATTAGGAAGACCATTCCTCGCTACTGGGCGAGTGATTATTGATATTGAGCGTAGGGAGCTCACTCTTAGAGTCAGGAACGAAAAAGAAATTTTTAAAGCAGTTGAAGACCCTAAAGGACAATCTGAAGTGCTTTTCATGGGCTATAAGAAAGGTGGAAGAAAGAGCACCTCTGTTGGATTCACAGAAAAGAAACCTCCTTGAAGCACGATCAATACGTCGAGCTAATGACGTTAAACAAGCGCTTTTGGGAGGCAACCCAAGTAAGTTTAGTGTGTTTTCTTTTTGTTTTTGATTTATTGTTTGTTTTTGTTTTGTAGGTCTTGTTTTCTTTCTCTCATTTGCTTTCAAGCTTTCAAGATTCCAAGCTTTCAGTCAAGAAGTCATCATTATTCCAGGCCAGTATTGTTCGCTCCCTTCATTCTTTTATTGTTCTCATGCTTGTTTATGCCTTATTTTCTTTATACATTGAGGACAATGCATGTTTTAAGTTTGGGGGTGGATTAGCATGTTTGTGGAGCCCTTAAGCATCTGAGTTCGGGCTATAGTTTTAAGCTTTCTTTGAATTATGCATATGGTTGTTGTCTGGATGTATTTTTGCATGATTATGATGTCCTAGGATAGGCTTTCTTGTCAATTTTCAAGCTTGTGATGAGTTGTAAGCATGAGTGCCCAAAAAGGGAGACTTTTTAAAATTTTCTAGGAGATGGCTTGCATGAGTAGAGTATTTGTCTTGGCTAGATTTGGATTTGAATGCTTAGGAGCGAATTATTGGGTTCATATGCTTGTTGTCACCTCGATAGGTGTAGGGTAGAGCTAAAGAGTTAATTTTTTGCAAATTAGCATGTTTGATCTTGCTTAGGAGAAAAGAAAAGAGTATCTGCTTATCATGTTCATAACAAAAAATCATTCTTGTTGTTATTGTTGAAAAAGAAAAAAGTCATGACTTTTGCGCGCAATATGCAATGGTTAATAAAGATTAAGACAAAAAGAGCTACCCCTATTGTGATCAGTTAGGCCAACCAGAGAAAACTCAGGTTAAGGGTCCCTGCAATGGGTGTGTGAAAGCTAGTGCCACATATACATGCTTAATTCAATTGTTAATTAAAAGCACCTAAGTGTGGAGGAAAGCAAACTAATTTGTTTCATTAACTCATTAGTGAAACCTTAGTGCTAATGTAGAGGGAAGATGAGCTGAGAGTATAATAATCCAATCCCGGGCTAGTAGAGTCTGATCTTGTTGAGTTAGATCTCGCTTGTGCAAGTTAATTTTGGAAAAATTTTAATTTGTCTCCCTCATTGGTCCTTGTGTGCATGTCTCTTGCTTGCTTGACTATTGACTTTTGAGCCTTGAGGATTGAGTTATGATTGTTGCATTCATTCTTCTACTGTATGCTTGATTTTTAGTTTGCTCGAGGACTAGCAAAAGCTTAAGTTTGGGGGTATTTGATAGCGAGCATAGCTACCTATCTTTACTTATTTAATTTAGCTAGTCTTTGACATTGGCGATTTTATTGCACTTAATTCTTTATTTTGTAGGAAATGGTTGATTGGAGCTATAGAGCAATAATGGAGTTAATTAGGTGCTCGGGACGCGAACAGATGCAAAGGAAGAAAGAAGAATAAAAAAGGAAAAAAGTCAAAATAGGGTCAAATGTTGACTAGCGTCTCGACGCTAGCCCTTAGGCGTCTCGACGCTAGCATTCCTTATTCGAAAAGGCACAAAATTGTCGCAGCGTCTCGACGCTGCTAGAATTCCATATCAGAACACGCGTGTTTAGAGGCAGCGTCTCGACGCTACGACAAAAAAACAGAATAAAAGCTTCCTTTCGGCTAGGTTTTTGGGGGATGAAATTTTGGGACCTTTTGGAGCCGTAAACAGGGCAGAAACAGAGAGGATTAAGGCTGAAACAAAGGGAGAGATTCAGAAATCAACCCATCGTTCGTGTGGATCGTGACGAGGATGTTCGGTCTCGGCCTACATTGAGTTTTCTTTTCCCTTTCCTTTTCTTTAGCTAGAGTTTATGGCTTTATTATGTTTAGTTGAGCTTGTAATCATATTCATGAGTAGCTAAACTCATAGCTTAGGGATTGATGTAGTTGATTTTGTTTATGGATTGATTTATGGTTTAAGTTGTGCAATGTTTATTATGTTTGTAATCTTGATTTAATGCTTTCAATTAATTGGCTATTAGTTGAATGATTTAAGTTTTGAATCTAGCTCGGGAGAGGGGATTTAATATAGACTTACTCAAGATTGCATCACTAAAGTTTACTTTCTAATTCATGATGGTTTTAGATTAACTTTAGAATTGGTCAAAAAATCTCATTGCCTTGCTTATTAATAGACTTAGATAGGTGATAACTGCCCAAAATGTAGTTATTTAGGCCTCAATTATATAGAGATTTGTGTGTCCTCTATGCTTATTAGGGTTGGTTTTGGATAGATATTAGATGTTTTAACCCATTTGGAAGAATGGAAGCATTGGAAATTATTTTGTGCAGATTATGCTGCTGAGCGACTGGAGGGAGCAAATTCTGTGCTGCAGCAAAACTGGGAGCATAAACTGCCACATCACAGCTCGTTAGCCAACTTCATGAACCGACTTCTGTTGAGTAATTTTCGTGATAAAGGAGCAAGGAGAGCCCTACACGTGTCCAAGTTGACCTAATTCAAGTCTCCTCTCCTTCTATAAAAGGAAGTAGCCGTCCAAGTCAAAAGCATTCCATGTTTTCCCTTGGAAGCCGAATATTTTAGAGAGATTGAAGATTATCAAAAACACCATCTTCCGCAAGCTGATTAGGGAATTTATTTTCTTTATTAACTTGTGGTTATGGACATGCCTACTCAGATTGTGATTTGTATTTCTATGCCTATTATGAACTAAGTAGCTTAGGTGTTGGTTAGGAATAATGTGATTGTTGTGCTTCATCTTTAGTAATATATTGACTATTGCATTTTGGTTAATTGTTGTGCTTATTTCCATTTTATGCCCGCCTAGCCAGCCGGTGTGAATAACTCTCTCTAGTTTCAGGGATGATTTAGAGAGTGTGTGGCAATTATCCACACTACGATCATTGTGTATTGGTGAACGCCAGTGACTGAGCTAGGGATAGCAAGTTGCCTAGTGCTTGATCGGTCGTACTTCATTGGGTTTGAAACATATCCCAAAAGATCCGGAGTTCCGGGAGGAATCCGCTAATAATACTGCGAGAAATGCATGATCAATAATATTGCTAGAGTATATTTTAGAACAATCACTAAATCCTAACCAGCGCCTGTCTTTAATCTGTGTATCTATTTGTTTACTTATTGTTCTTTCATTTATTTTTCTTCAGCATAATTTCGATAAAACCAAATCATTTTACTATTTTTGAAACCATTAGAAAATTACACAAAATAGGTAGAGTGGAAACTAATTCAGGGCTCGGATTGATAATATTACTTGCTGCAGACTGCGTATACTTGCACAGGAATTCTAGAGTTTTTTATACCAATTTATTACTCACTCTAGGAACCCAACAAGTTTTTGGCGCCGTTGCCGGGGACTTGGATAAGTTTTTATCTGATTTATTTTTGTGTATGTGTTTTAGTGGTTTGGTGCTAGAACTTTTTGATTGTTTCTTTTGTTTTTGCAGGTGTGATTTTGGTGCATGAGCGATCCGTCTGGGGTACGGTTTGAGCTTGATCCAAGAATTGAAAGGACATTTAGGAACAGAAGGAGGGAGCAGCGCATAAACAAGATGGAGAACGTGCCGCAACTCCCGCAGGTTCCTGAAGGTCCAGCAGCAGCAAACCCCCAGCAGAATCCATTGCTGCAGCAAAACCCCCTGTTTGAGCAAAATGAGCAGCAAAATAATCAGGCTGAGAATCCTATCTTGATAGCGAACGATAGGACCAGAGCCATTCGAGCATATGCTGTCCCGATGTTTAATGAGTTGAATCCAGGAATTGCACGTCCCCAAATCCAAGCGGCAAATTTTGAAATGAAACCGGTAATGTTTCAGATGTTGCAAACCGTGGGGCAATTCCATGGTTTGACATCTGAAGACCCTCATTTACATCCTAAGTCTTTTCTAGGAGTTAGTGATTCTTTTGTAATTCAAGGAGTGCCTAGAGATGCTCTTAGATTAACTTTGTTCCCATATTCTCTTAGAGATGGAGCAAATTCATGGTTAAACTCTTTTGCTCCAGGGTCAATTAGGACGTGGGATGAGTTAGCTGAAAAATTTTTGAGTAAATATTTCCCACCTAATAGAAATGCTAAATTAAGGAGTGAAATAGTAGGGTTTAGGCAACTTGAGGATGAGACTTTTAGTGAGGCTTGGGAAAGGTTTAAGGAGCTTTTGCGAAAGTGTCCCCACCATGGTTTACCTCATTGTATTCAAATGGAAACATTTTACAACGGTTTAAATGGAGTAACCCAAGGTATGGTCGATGCTTCGTCTGGAGGGGCCCTTTTGGCAAAAACTTTTGATGAAGCTTATGAAATTTTAGAGAGAATATCTATTAATAGTTGTCAGTGGTCGGATGTTAGAGGCACAAGTAAAAAGGTTAAGAGTGTGTTAGAGGTTGATGGTGTGTCCACCATTAGGGCTGATCTTGCTATGATTGCTAACGCTCTTAAGAATGTGACAGTGATTAGTCATCAGCAGCCACCAGCTATGGAGCCTACTGCGGTGGTGAACCAAGTCACGGACGAAGCATGTGTCTATTGTGGTGAAGACCACAACTACGAGTTTTGCCCCAGCAATCCAGCTTCTGCGTTTTTTGTAGGTAATCAGAGGAACAACCCTTATTCTAATATCTATAATCCAGGTTGGCGCAACCACCCCAACTTCTCATGGGGAGGTCAAGGAAATAACGTACAAGCGCAGCAGAAGATGAACCAGCCAGGATTTGCTAAAACGCAGGTATTGCCCCAGAAAAGTAAACCGCCTTTGCCCTAACAAAATTCGGGAAACTCTCTCGAAGCGATGATGAAAGAATTTATGGCTCGCACAAATGCCGCAATTCAAAGTAATCAAGCTTCGATGAGGGCACTGGAATTGCAAGTGGCTCAGCTGGCCAATGAGCTGAAGGCAAGGCCTCAAGGGAAACTTCCCTCGGATACTGAACACCCTCGAAGGGAAGGTAAGGAGCAGGTAAAGGCAGTAACTCTTAGGAGTGGTAAGCCACTAGAAGAGTCTAGAAAGACCCAGGATTTAAATAATAATAGTGATAAAAATATTGTTGTTGAGAAAGAGTTGGAGTCTGGTCAGGGTGCTGGAGGCAGCAATAAAAATGCTGGAGCATCTGGTTTTGTGCCAGATGTAGAACCATCATATGTGCCGCCCCCACCTTATGTACCACCTCTACCTTTTCCACAAAGGCAAAAGCCTAAGAATCAGGATGGTCAATTTAAAAAGTTTTTAGAGATTCTTAAGCAATTGCATATAAATATCCCTTTAGTAGAAACTATTGAGCAAATGTCTAATTATTCTAAATTTCTTAAGGATATTTTGACTAAAAAGAAGAGGTTAGGTGAATTTGAAACTGTATCTCTTACTGAATAGTGTAGTGCTATTCTTAAGAATGAGCTACCACCCAAGGCTAAGGATCCAGGGTCATTTACTATACATGTGTCTATAGGTGGAAAAGAATTAGGTAGAGCACTCTGTGATTTAGGTGCAAGCATTAACCTTATGCCTCTTTCGGTCTATCGGAAGTTGGGTATTGGTGAAGCTAGGCCTACCACAGTTACACTCCAATTAGCTGATAGGTCTATCACATATCCAGAGGGTAAAATTGAGGATGTCTTAGTAAAAGTGGATAAATTCATATTTCCTGTTGATTTTATTATTTTAGATTATGAGGCTGATAAAGATGTCCCAATTATTCTAGGTCGTCCTTTTTTGGCTACTGGTAGGGCGTTAATAGATGTTAAAAAAGGAGAATTAACAATGAGAGTTTGTAATGAGGAAGTAAAATTTAATGTGTTTAAAGCCATGAAGTATCCAGACGAGATGGAGGATTGCTCCTTCATCAGGATTCTGGAGAGCACAGTTATTGAGACAGCAATACAGGATTCGGCTGATAAGCATTCAGAAAAGCATGGAGAGGTTAGTGTAGAAGATTTTGAATTTTGTTCTTTAGATAGAAAAAATGAAAAAGAATTGTTTAGGTGTGAGGATGTTTTTGAGTCTTTAGATTTAGATCAAAGAAAGGCTCCCCCAATTAAGCCATCCCTGATTGAGGCACCTACTTTAGATTTGAAGCCCTTGTCGGAGCATCTAAAGTACGTGTATCTTGGGGAAAGTGAGACGCTGCCCATTATTGTTGCATCAGATTTAATGCCGGAGAATTAGGAGGCCTTAATAAAATTGTTGCAGCAATACCGCAAAGCTATAGGTTGGACATTGGCTGATATTCAGGGAATTAGCCCATCTTTTTGTATGCACAAAATCACTCTAGAGGAGGGATCCTTTAGGAGTATTGAGCAACAAAGAAGGCTTAACCCTGCAATGAAAGAGGTTGTTAAAAAGGAGGTGATTAAATGGTTGGATGTTGGGATCATTTATCCAATTGCCGATAGCAATTGGGTAAGCCCTGTCCAATGTGTTCCTAAGAAAGGAGGTGTCACTGTGGTGAGCAATAAAGATAATGAGTTGATCCCCACAAGGACAGTAACTGGCTGGAGGGTTTGTATGGATTACAGAAGACTTAATAAAGCTACCCGAAAGGATCATTTCCCTCTACCATTTATCGACCAGATGTTGGATCGATTGGCTGGTCAGGCCTATTACTGTTTCTTGGATGGTTATTCTGGGTATAACCAGATTACTATTGCTCCTAAGGATCAGGAGAAAACCACTTTCACCTGTCCTTATGGGACATTCGCTTTTAGGAGAATGCCTTTCGGCCTCTGCAATGCTCCAGCAACATTTCAGCGGTGTATGTTAGCAATTTTTTCTGATATGATTGAGTCCACTGTTGAGGTATTTATGGACGATTTTTCAGTGTTTGGAGGGTCTTTTCAGAATTGTTTAGATAATTTAGGAAAGATATTAAAAAGATGTGAGGATACCCATCTAGTTCTCAATTGGGAGAAATGTCACTTTATGGTAAAGGAGGGCGTAGTGTTAGGACATAAAATTTCTAAAAATGGTCTACAAGTTGATAGAGCAAAAGTTGAGGTTATTGAAAGACTAGAGCCACCGAATTCAGTGAAGGGAATTCGGAGTTTTTTAGGACATGTTGGTTTTTATAGGAGGTTCATAAAGGATTTCTCCAAAATCAGTAAACCTCTTTGTAACTTATTGTGTACTGATCATGTTTTTGACTCTGACGCAGATTGTAGGAAGGCTTTTGAGACTTTAAAGGCTGCTTTAATCTCAGCACCCATTCTTTGCGCACCTAATTGGAATTTACCATTTGAGGTAATGTGTGATGCGAGTGATGCTGCGGTAGGTGCTATGCTGGGGCAAAAGCAAGGCAAATTTATCCATCCTATATATTATGCAAGCAAGGTTTTAAATGAGGCACAAGTTAACTATACAACTACTGGAAAGGAGTTGTTAGCTGTGGTGTTTGCTTTTGAGAAGTTCCAGTCATATTTGGTTGGATCCAAAGTCACGGTTTTCACGGATCATGCAACAATAAGGTATTTAATGACTAAGAAGGATGCAACGCCTAGACTAATTCGTTGGGTTTTACTATTGCAGGAATTTGACTTGGAGATAAAGGACAAGAAAGGATCAGAAAATGTCATTGCAGATCATTTATCTCGTCTTGATCCGTCATCATCTTTGCTGGAGCAATCTGCCATTTCCGATTCTTTTCCAGATGAACAGCTTTTTGTTGTTGAGGTAAAGGTAGTTAGGGATGTCCCTTGGTATGTTGATATTGCAAACTTTTTGGTAAAGGGAGTCACTCCTATTGACATTGATTGGAGGCAGAAGAAAAAGTTTAAGCATGATGCAAAATTTTTCTATTGGGATGAGCCATTTATGTATAAGCAATGCTCTGACGGTATTATTCGAAGGTGTGTTTCAGGTGCTGAAGCAAAGGAAATCCTGGAGCAATGTCACTCTTCGCCGTATGGAGGTCATTTCAACGGTCAGAGGACAGCTATGAGGATTTTGCATTGGGGATTTTTCTGGCCTACGTTATTCAAGGATGCCCATTGGTTCTACAAGCAATGTGATGCTTGCCAAAGGAGAGGAAATTAGGGGCCTAGAGATGAAATGCCTCTTACTTATATTTTAGAAGTTGAATTATTTGATGTATGGGGTATTGACTTTATGGGGCCATTTCCTCCTTCTAATGGCAATGTTTTTATCTTATTGGCAGTTGATTATGTGTCCAAGTGGGTGGAGGCCATTGCATGCCATCAGAGTGATGCCAAGACAGTTGCAAGGTTTCTTCAATCGCAAATCTTTGCGCGGTTTGGGACACCTAAGGCTCTAGTGAGTGATGAGGGAACACATTTTGTTAATAATATCTTAACTAAGCTTTTAGCTAAGTACGGGATTAAGCATAGGATAGCTACCCCTTATCACCCACAAGCAAATGATCAAGCTGAAATTAGTAATAGGGAAATTAAAGCTATCTTTGAGAAAGTAGTCCATCCATCTAGAAAGGATTGGTCCTTTAGGTTGGATGAGGCTCTTTGGGCTTATAGGATAACTTATAAGACTCCTCTAGGTATGTCTCCCTATAGGTTAGTATATGGGAAAACTTGCCATTTACCATTAGAGCTTGAGCATAAAACATTTTGGGCTTTGAAAAAGTTAAATTTTGATATGAGTCGTGCAGGAGCAATAAGAATGCTGCAGCTTAATGAGTTAGAAGAATTTCGTCAATTTTCTTACGAAAATGCGAAAATTTATAAGGAAAAGACTAAGCTGTGGCATGACAAGAAAATAAAGTCCAAAGAATTTGTCAAGGGTCAAAAAGTTTTGCTTTATAATTCTAGATTAAAATTATTTCCTGGAAAATCAAAATCTAAATGGTCAGGACCGTTTATTGTGATTGATGTTTTCCCCAATGAAGCAATTACTTTGCAGGATGAAAAAGATGGGAGAGTGTTCAAGGTGAATGGACAACGTGTGAAGCATTATTGGGGTGAGGAGTTTCAGTCGAAATATCCTTCCCTAAGGTTGCTTGATGATTGAGAGAGTAGGACTTTTGCGGGAGCATTTCACAGAGCAAAATTTTGAGCTCCCAGACTTTGTATTGATTTTATTTTTCGCTGACTTGTTTTTAATTTTGATTAGGTTAGATTTAATTTTGCATGGTTTATTAGATTTTTATCTTTAAGTATTTGTTTATTTAGGATTTCGTTTTGAATTTGATTTGATTTTTCAGGTTATTTATTTAGATTATTTTTAGGATTTATCTTTTCATTAATTAGATTTAGTTAGATTTTATTTAGTTTTTATTTTCCGTTATTTGAATTTCTGTTTAGGTTTAGATTTAATAATATTTCAGTATGAAAAGAAAAGATAAGATAAGAATTACATATTCGGCTGAAGTTAATAATAAGATAGGATTTGATTTTGGCGGTTTGAATTTGAATTTTCCGTGTGAAAAGATTCTTCTAGAAGAGAATATTGTTACGCAGTTTGTTTTGCAATCTTCTGATTAGAGTGAATATATCATCAGAATATTAAGGATGTGGTTAAGAATATTTTTACCGTTGGGATTTAAATTTTCGGTGAGCAGGTAATATTGCATGAAGATCAGGTGCTTCCATGTGTTGCATAGGTGATAGCGAGCATAGCTAGCTACTTTTACTTATTTAATTTAGCTAGTCTTTTATGATGTTTGGGCCATTTTATTGTGCTTTATTGTTTATTTTGTAGGAAATGGTTGATTGGAGCTATAATGCCATATTAGAGTTAATTGGGTGCTCGGGGCGTGAAAAGATGCAAAGGAATGAAAAGAGTAAAAGAGGAAAAAAGTCAAATCTCGGTCAACAGCAGGCTAGCGTCGAGACGCTAGCTCTTGAGCGTCTCGACGCTCACATTCCATATCAGATTAGGCGCGTAAAGCTCACAGCGTCGAGACGCTGTGATAGGAAGCGTCCCGACGCTACCGTTTTTCCCTTATTCAGAACGCGCGTATAAGAGGCAGCGTCGAGACGCTAAGACGAAAAAACAGAATAAAAGCTTATTTTCGGCTAGGTTTGAAGGGAGTTCGATTTGGGGACCTTTGGGAGCCGTAAACAGGGCAGAACAGAGCACTTGGAGGCTGAAAACAAAGGGAGAGATTTGGAAATCAACCCATTGTTCGTGGGGATCGTGACGGGGACGTCGGATTCGACCTACATTGAGTTTTCTTTTCCCTTTCCTTTCTTTAGTTAGATTTATGGCTTTCACATGTTTAGTTGAGCTTGTATTTACATTCATGAGTAGCTAAACTTGTAGCTTAGGGATTGATGTAGTTGATTAAGTTTATGGATTGATTTATGGTTTAAGTTGTGCAATGTTATTATGTTTGTAATCTTGATTTAATGCTTTCAATTAATTGGCCATTAGTTGAATGATTTGAGTTTCGAATCTAGCTCGGGAGAGGGGATTTGATCTAGACTTACTCAAGATTGCATGACTAAAGTTTATTTTCTAATTCATGACAGTTTTAGATTAACTTTAGAATTGGTTAAAAGATCTCATTGCCTTGCATGTTAATAAACTTAGATAGGGATATCAAGTTGGTTAATTTGCATGAGAATCAATTATACTCGGGAGAGGTAGTTGTGATTAAAGGGTCTTTGGCTCATAATTTCATTGTGCATAATAACTTATTCCTTAAAATCAATCCTAAACTAAATCGGCGAAATCAATTCCCTAAGTTGTTTTCCCAATTGAATTTCCATTCTTTTTTACTTGCTTTGATTCGGTTTTTATTATTACCTCTTCATCACTTTTTAATCCCTAAATAAAATTGAGCGAGATTATTCACAATACTTGATTTGCTTAAAAATCCAATCCAGAGGACGACACTTGTTTATACGAACTCTTTATTATTACTTGACCCGTGCGCTTGCGGTTAGGAAAAGAACCACATCAATAGGGAAATCGAACGGTAGAGTCGTTGGACAACACATCATTATGGTAAAATCTTACCGTTTTGAAAATTTAATTTGATTAATTACTTGCAGGTTTAAACGGTAAAAGATATTAATGGGGGAAGATTTGTCACTAATTATTTTATTTGAAGCCCCATTTAAACACCACTCAGATTTGTTTCTTCTTCCATTCGTTTTTCCTTATGTTTCTTTCCATTCTTCGAGTGAAATAGAGAAAACGAGAAGCCGCAAGGAAAGGGATGTGGAGGAAGTTGAAACTAATACACCTGATGCTCCGAAAAAGAAAGCTAAAAAGAAGAGAACCCCAACTTTTATTTTCTATTTCTAGGCGACAAAAATATCTACTGATGTATATTTTTCTCTGTTCTTAATGAAATTTCCGGATATTTTTCATTCTATATGCACTGAGTAACTCTAACTTAACTAATTTTCTTCTGAATTTTTGAAGCTTGGACTGATTACGCTTAATTAGATCAAGGTATTCTGATCTCCAGAAACCTTTTGCTTGAGCATTTCTTCTAGCCTGGACTGTTGCCGCAGCAAAGAAGATTTTTGAGGTAGTATTGACTTATATGATCCACTTTAAGCTTAGTTCTAGTCCCACGCTTAGTTTAAAATTCAAAAAGAAAAATTGAAGTTTGGGGGTATAATTTGCAAAATTAATGATTCAGTGGGGACAATGAATAATTCAAGTTTGGGGGACTTTTTGCTACTGCAATTATTTTGCTCGGGCATTCATCTCCTTCAAATTAAAATTTGTTAGGTTATTGAGTAACCGGAGACATTTGTGATACCCACAGTTTGTCTTCGCGTCAAAAGATGACCTAGGAAATGTGAAAAAATGATGAGAAAAATTATTTACGGAAAAAAATTATTATTTGTTGAAAATTTTGCTGGAAAAAATTGACAGAGCAAAAGTTTTGAAGGATGAATGGTGATCCAGCAATTTTTCTGTCTCCCAGAACTTAGGTGAGCTTCATCACAAAATGTCGCCATTCTGAGGAGCAAGAGATAGAATAACTAAGGATTTTTTGAGCTTTATAATGAGTATTGAGCCTAGTTGGTGATGAGCTTGAGACAAGGGTATACTGCACCATAAAGTGGGTCATCCCATGCTTAAGAGCTTATGACTGTAAGGCTACTTTAAGTCTGATAAACAATGGTATGAACCCCTATAAAAATATGTTTTGAGATGTCTGATAATAGAGCTAGGCTGTGGTGAGTTCTTAGAATTAAGTTGAAAAATGGTGATTATTTGTCCATGCCGGAGGAATCACTTTGCAGAGCTTGGTTTTGCAGAGTGCTCAGGTAAAGGTTAAAGGTAGTGTTGGACTGTCTGGTTTGATTAAGCTATTCTTTGTCTAATGTTTTTGAATTCTTAAGGGAAGGTGAGTTAGTATTGCTCGGGACGCGCAATAGTTCAAGTTTGGGGGTATGATAACTGCCCAAAAGGTAGTTATTTAGGCCTCAATTATATAGAGATTTGTGTGTCCTCTATGCTTATTAGGGTTTGTTTTGGATAGATATTACATTTTTTAACCCATTTGGAAGAATGGAAGCATTGGAAATTATTTTGTGCAGATTATGCTGCTGAGCGACTGGAGGGAGCAAATTCTGTGCTGCAGCAAAACTGGGAGCAGAAACTGCCACATCACAGCTCGTTAGCCAACTTCATGAATCGACTTCTGTTGAGTAATTTTCGTGATAAAGGAGAGGAGAGCCCTACACGTGTCCAAGTTGACCTAATTCAAGTCTCCTCTCCTTCTATAAAAGGAAGTAGCCGTCCAAGTCAAAGGCATTCCATGTTTTCCCTTGGAAGCTGAATATTTTAGAGAGATTGAAGATTATCAAAAACACCATCTTCCGCAAGCTGATTAGGGAGTTTATTTTCTTTATTAACTTGTGGTTATGGACATGCCTACTCAGATTGTGATTTGTATTTCTATGCCTATTATGAACTAAGTAGCTTAGGTGTTGGTTAGGAATAATGTGATTGTCGTGCTTCATCTTTAGTAATATATTGACTATTGCATTTTGGTTAATTGTTGTGCTTATTTCCATTTTATGCCCGCCTGGCCAGCCGGTGTGAATAGCTCTCTCTAGTTTCAGGGATGATTTAGAGAGTGTGTGGCAATTATCCACACTACGATCATTGTGTATTGGTGAACTCCAGTGACTGAGCTTGGGATAGCCAGTTGCCTAGTGCTTGATCGGTCGTACTTCATTGGGTTTGAAACATATCCCAAAAGATCCGAAGTTCCGGGAGGAATCCGCTAATAATACTGCGAGAAATGCATGATCAATAATATTGCTAGAGCATATTTTAGAACAATCACTAAATCCTAACCAGCGTCTGTCTTTAATCTGTCTATCTATTTGTTTACTTATTGTTCTGTCATTTATTTTGCTTCAGCATAATTCTGATAAAACCAAATCATTTTACTATTTTTGAAACCATTAGAAAATTACACAAAATAGGTAGAGTGGAAACTAATTCAGGACTCGGATTGATAATATTACTTGCTGCAGACTGTGTATACTTGCACAGGAATTCTAGAGTCTTTTATACCATATTATTACTCACTCTAGGAACCCAACAATAGGGATATCAAGTTGGTTAATTTGCATGAGAATCAATTATACTCGGGAGAGGTAGTTGTGATTAAAGGGTCTTTGGCTCATAATTCCATTGTGCATAATAACTTACTCCTTAAAATCAATCCTAGACTAAATCGGCGAAATCAATTCCCTAAGTATTTTTCCCAATTGAATTTCCACACTTTTTACTTGTTTTGATTTATTTTTGATACCATTCATTCATCCCTTTTTGATCCCTAAATAAAATTGAGCGAGATAATTCACAATACTTGATTTACTTAAAAATCCAACCCAGAGGACGACATTCGAATTACATTCACTATATTATTACTTGACCCGTGCGCTTGCGGTAGGAAAAGTCCACATCACTAGTCTTAGAGTCACCTTCTAATAAAAGAAGGGGAGAAGACAAAAGATAGAAATGGTGAGAAGGGTATAGGTTGAAAAAAAGTTGAAATATAGGAATAGTCAACTACAAATCTTAATTATGAAGCAGTAAATCATAAGAGTCCAATTCCATTTCATTACTATTGAAGCTCTCATGGTAACATCGGATAGGCTGTTTTGAATGTTTGTCACATAATTAAGTGTAACAGGCTTAGCAAAAGACTCTTAGGTGGGTAAACAAATATGAAGATTCACCGCAGCCATACGTGATGAGTTTAGCAAAGGGTTTGATGGTGAATCAATAATTCAAGTTTGCTTACCACAACAATCACATGTATGGTGAGTCAGGCTTCAAGGTCTTATAGTAAGTAATTTCAGATTCTTACTTCAAGAGGGGGTGTTTTTCCCCAGTGTGGTAACTGAAACCTTGTCTGGGGAGGTATGGTGATATGAAATTTTGCACATGAATGACGGTCAAAGTAAAGGTTGCGGTTGATTGAGAGTATAGTTGGCAATAACGAACATATTTTCCAGGCGAAGAGTAAAATAATTCAGAATTGACAAACTATCTTCGACGATTATAGTGCAAGCATCTATTTTCCTTATTTTTCCTTCTTTTTCTTTTTTCTTTCCTTTTTCTTTTCTTTTCTTTTTTGAAAGAGAGCATAGAGGCTAAACAATGAAATACTCGAACTTGAGGTGTAACATGCATAATTTTCATTTTTGATTGACATTAAAAAAAACAACTATATTGGTCAAAATGGAGAGAACAAATCATTTATTAATCAACAAAGTACACAATGGAAAACATCTCCAAATTGAGGGGTGGAGATGGTGAGGGATAAAGCAACTTTTTAAACAAAATACTGAGACTGAAATGAAACTTTCCAAAATGCTTATTGAATACTCTGCAACTTTTTCTAGCCTTCTTAGGAAAGATAGTCAGACGATCTATGCATAATACTTCCGAACATAGTCTGAATTGACTGGGCTTGATAATTCATAGTTATCCATATTGGTTAAGATTAATGCTCCTCCAGAGAAAGCTTTTTTCACCACAAATGGTCCTTCATAATTTGGAGTCCATTTTCCTTGATGATCCTTTTGAAATGGAAGGATCCTTTTCAGCACAAGATTTCCCTCTCTGAATCTTCTTGGGCGAACTTTCTTATCGTATGCTCTCATCATCCTTCTTTGGTTGAGCTAACTTCTACTCAATGATGTTAATCTCTTCTCTTTAATGAAATTGAGCTGTTCATAGAGATTCTGGGCTCATTCAGCCTCTTCCAATTTAGCTTCCATCAAAACTCTTAGTGATGGAATTTCCACCTCAATTGGGAGAACAACCTCCATACCATATACTAAGGAAAAAGGTGTTGCTCCAGTTGAGGTACGAACTGACGTGCGATAGCCGTGTAGAGCGAAGGGAAGCATTTCATGCCAATCTTTGTACATTACAACCATCTTTTCAACAATTCTTTTTATGTTTTTGTTTGCAGCTTCAACAACCCCATTCATTTTTGGTCTGTAGGGGGTGGAATTGAGATGTTTAATATTTAATTGCTCACATAGCTCACTCATCATCTTATTGTTCAAGTTTTTGGCATTATCAGAGATTATGGTTTCAGGGAGGCCATATGGACAAATGATCTCCTTCTTGATGAATTTTTTTCCCAACCCTTTTTGTCACATCACGATAAGAGGTTGCCTCTACCCATTTGGTAAAGTAATATATGGCCACCAAGATAAATCGATGTCCATTTGAAGCTTTAGGATCAATGGGTCCAATCACATTCATTCCCCACATGGAAAAAGGCCACGAAGCAGTTAAAATGTGTAACTCGGATTAAAGAGCATGAGTCTTGTCTGCATAAATTTGACATTTATGACATTCCCTTGCATACTTGATGCAGTCTATTTCCATAGTCAGCCAATAATAGCCAGCTCTTGAAACTTGTCTAGCCATCATATGTCCATTTGCATGGGTACCACAAATACCCTCATGGATTTCTTTCATAATCTGATTAGCCTCTGCGGCGTCCACAACATCTTAACAGTACCATGTCATGGTTTCTTTTGTAAAGTATCTCCTTATTCAATAAAAAATTCATTGCTAATCTCCTTAGAGTTCGCTTGTCATTTTCTGATGCATTAGGAGGATAGGTTCCACATTTCAGATATTGTTTGATGTCTTGAAACCACGACTTGTCATCTGGCTCCTTCTCAATGTTCATGCAGGAGGCGGGAACATCCTGCTTTTCGATCTTAATTGGTTGGACCCCTTTGATAACTTGAAAATATCAAGTTATTAGGTGCATAATTTAAGCTTATTGTGAGCCTCAAGAGAGTGAAAATACCCAAGTTGTAACTAATTTAGATGCTAGCTACAGTAATATTGATTTATTTGTATTATTGTGCTCATATTGATTATTATCTTTGAAATTCATACAAAACCACACTAATTCTATTTTATTGTTGCATCAGGAAAAGCTTGGAAGCTTATGAGCTAGAAGTATGGCGTATGGAAGCTTATGCGCTAGAGCATGATGCGCTTGGAGCATGACACGCTAGAGCCTGATGAGTTAGAAGCTTGGAGCATGATGAGCTAGAGCATTGATATTGAGTGGGGAGCAAGTATGTGTTGAGTAGGGAGCAAGTTTCCACCCAAATAGTGATCCTTTGGCTCCAAGTTTGATCCTTTGGCTCCAAGTTTGATCCTTTGGCCCCAAGTTTTATCCTTTTGCTTCAAGTATTCCCCTTTGGCTCCAAGTAAGAGGAAATTATAAATAGAGGGGAGGTGAAAGGAGAAAAATCATCCAAGGATCCAAGGATCCAAGGCATTGTTAGATTTTTATGTTTTATTGTATGCTTTTATTTTGTAGCATGAACTAATTTCTTTTTATCAAGGCTTAACCTAGGTGCCCATGAGGCATTAAGATTATTTTTGTATGCAATGCAATGAATCAATGATATTGATGCTCTCTACTTAGATGCGATAGTTCTTTCATTACTAATATCCGTCTGATCAACCGATAGAGGTAACAGCATGATAAATCCCGGAAGGGTAACGCATGTGGAAATATCTAAGTAGAGCAAGATAACGCATTACATGTAGTATGGTTGTGTTAGGAATAGCTCAGCTGCTTAGGATATTTCATGGATGTGTTTGGGTTGCTTTAGGGATAATTCAACCGCTTGTAAGCATATAGAGAACTGATTAGACGCATGAATTAAGCAATAGGAATATTCTTCATTCATCGCATGTGTAATACCGGAAGAGAATCACATGTTTATTTCTCGCTTAGGCATCAGTATTCTGCCGATTCACTGTTATGCGCACATGTGGTTGCTGCGGTAAAAGTCTTTATAGCTCATCATCCATCGTATCTTTCTATCGCATTATTAATGTTTTTCTTTATCGCATGTTCAACTTGTCGCATCCATATTCTATTCTTATTACCCAAGCACAACATCATTAGAGTAGGATTTAATTTGAGATATTTCTACTACTTGCTCATCATTAGAGTAGGATTTAATTTGAGATATTTCTACTACTTGCTCCTTGTGGATATGACCCTGAAATACTCCAGGTATTACTTTGCAGTGCAAAATTTATACTTGGATTAATGCACAACAACGACATATTTTTTAGTTAATTCAGTATAATTAGAAGTGAATACAAATCCCATCAACTTTCTAGAGTAGCCAATGCATCTGTTATCCGATTATTCTCTCTTGGGGAATAATCAAAAGTAATTTGATCAAACTACTGAGATAATCTTGTTATAAGTTGCTTGTAAGGTAATAATTTATTATCTTTGGTTTCCCATTCTCCTCTTAGTTGATGAATTACTAGCAAAGAGTCCCCTAAGACCTGGAGCCTTTCAACCTTCACATCTAAAGCCGCTTGAATGCCCATTGAACAAGCTTCATATTCAGCCATGTTATCCGTACAATCAAAACACAACTTAGCAGTGAGAGGGAATAATTCTCCTCGAGGTGATATTAATATTGCGCCTATTCCGTGACCCAATTCATTCGAAGCCCCATCAAGGAACATGGTCCATATATCAGGATTTGATATGTCTTTCTCTGTTGCTACAGTGAGGATATGCTCATCAGGGAAGTCAAACTTCATTGGCTCATAACCCTCTATAGGTTGTTGTGCTAGATAATCAACTAGAGCACTCCCCTTTACTGACTTTCGAGTCACATATGTGATGTCATACTCGAATAAAAGAACTTCCCACCTTGCAATTCGTCTCGATAAAGATGGCTTCTCGAAGATGTATTTCACATGATCCATTTTAGAAATAAGCCATGTCGTGTAATACAACATGTATTGCCTTAAGCGATGTGCTGCCCAGGCTAGAGCACAACAAGTTTTTTCCATCGAGGAGTACCTAGTTTCACAACTGGTGAACTTTTTGCTCAAATAGTATATAGCTCGCTCTTTTCTACCAGAGTCATCATGCTGCCCCAGTACACATCCCATTGCACTTTCTGTTACGGTGAGATACAAAATGAGCAGACGTCCAGGCACTGGTGGTACGAGGATCGGTGGGTTTCGTAAATATTGCTTAATTTTATCAAATGTTGTTTGACAATCTTCATTCCAAATGCCATCATTGGTTTTGTGAAGCAACTTGAAAATAGGCTCACATGTTGTGGTCAATTGTGCTATGAACCTGACAATATAATTTATTCGACCCAAAAATCCTCTAACTTCTTTTTGTGTTTGCGGAGGCGGCATTTCCAGAATTGTTTTGACTTTGTCAGGGTCGACCTTGATACCTTCTTGGCTAACCACAGATCCTATCAATTTACCAGAGGTTGCCCCGAATATACATTTGCTCGGATTGAGCTTGAGCGGGAACTTTCTCAATCGATCAAACAACTTGCGAAGAACGGTTGTATGTTCTTCCTCATCTTTCGACTTGGCAATCATATCATGTACATACACGTCAATCTCCTTGTGCATCAAATCATGGAATAAAGTAACCATGGCTCACTGGTAGGTGGCCCCAACATTTTTCAAACCAAATGACATAACTTTGTAGCAGAATGTTCCCCACAATGTAATAAATGTAGTTTTTTTTCCTGATCTCCAGGTGTCATTTTTATTTGATTGTAGCCCAAAAAACCATCCATAAAAGAGAAGGTAGAGAAACCAGCAGTGTTATCTACCAACACATCAATGTGAGGGAGTGGAAAATTATCTTTAGGGCTTGCTTTGTTTAAATCCCTATAATCCACACACATCCTAACTTGCCCATTATTCTTTGGCACAGGAACAATGTTTGCAACCCATTCAGGGTAATTGGACACAGTAAAAAATCCAGCATCAATTTGTTTTCTGACTTCATCCTTTATCATATTTAACATGTCCGGCTTCATCTTTCGCAACTTTTGCCTTACTGGTTTGCACTCAGGTTTGAGTGGTAAATGATGCATTACAATATTTGTGTCTAGCCCAGGCATGTCTTGATAGGACCAAGCAAAAATATCAACATATTCTGTGAGCAAATCAATAAGCTTTTTGCGAACTTCTGTAGAGATATTAGTGCCAATTTGAACCTCTCTGACTTCTGCTTGTGATCCCGGGTTAATTATCTCTGTTAACTCTTCATGGGGACCCAACGCTTTTCCCCTTCCTCTATCATTTCTAACAACTCAGCACTAGGTTCAAAATCTTCTTCTTCCTCGTCAGACTCAACATTATGTATAGGAATATCAAGTTCGTATTGAGAATCGTTTGCACATTCAATCTCAGTATTACTGCTTAAGATGTTGATAATTTGACATAGAGAGAAAAAAAAAAAGAAAAGAAGAGTAAATATTTTGCCATGGAGAGTTTAATATGCAATAGCAAAGGGAAATGAACTAAAATCTTCATTGAATAATGAAATGTACTTGAACACATAAAAGGAATCTGGAAAATGAAATGAGTAAAATGACTAACCTAACTTGAAATTGAAAATTTAAATTGCAAGAAACAATAAAAAGTGGTCAATTACTTTGACATCTTAACAACAAATGACGGTAATTCAATAGTACTTCAATTGTTAAGCTCGAAGTTTTCTGGGCACGGGTAGATCCATGGATCCATTTCTTCCTCTTTAGTCACTACTGCAACTGCAAAATCTCCTGGACGAATTATACCAGCACTTTCAAACGAGTGGTAGAGATGAGGAATGACCTTTTCTCCATATTCTGGTTCGCGACTTTCAAATCTAGCCAAACACCTCTCTTTTTCTCGCTTCTGTACCCTAATCATGCTGCTTTATCCGGCTTATACCCAAGCCCAAATCTTTTTGTATTTTTTGATAGGCTTAAAACATCATCTAAACGACTATTGCTTTCTTTGAACGTCATGACTGAAGATCGAGATTTATATTTCTTGCTTTCCCCATATGGAGTCGTGGCACTTGCTACCTCAAATGTTTGAATTGATGACTCAAAAGCTTCCTCTTTTGCATCAATATATGACATTGAAGCTGGTTGTTGCCTTCTAGAATGGGGTAAAAATATAGCAAAAAATAAGCTCTAGAATATTGTGCAAGCATACACAATCTGCAGCAAGTGATAAGTAATTTATCGTATCCACGGGGTTGAATAACTCTCACTTTATCTATCTTGTGTAACTTTTTAATGGTTTTAAAAGTGGTTAAAATGATTGATTTTGATAGAAGGTTGAAGCAAAAGAAATGACAGAACGAAAAGTAAACAAATAAACCAGACAGATTAGAAACAGGCATTGGTCAGGTTTTTAGTAATTGTTTTAAAAGATGCGCTAGCAATATTATTGATTAGGCAATTCTCTTGCAGTCTTATTAGTAGGATCCTCCGGAACTCTAGATTTTTTGGAATGTGTTTCAACTCCAATCACGTGCTACCAATCAAGCACTAGGCAACTGGTTATCCCTAACTCAGTCACTGGCATTCACCAATACATAATGGTCTAGTGTGATTAAATGTCACACACTTCTCAAATCATCCTTGAAACTAAGAAGTGATATTCATACTGGCTGGCCAGGGGGGCACAAAATAGAAATATGCACAACAAATAATCAAGATGTTGAAATCAACATATATTGCATAGAGAATGAAACACGACAAATACATAATTCCTAACCAACACCTAAGCAAATTTTGTTCATACGGTTCATGATAACACACGCTACAATCTGAGTATGTGCATCCATAACTACAGGAAATTACAAGAAAAGGTTAATTATCTTGATTAGATCTGTAGTCGATGGTCTTCTTGAAGTCTCCAATATTTCCTCCTCTATTCGGCTACCAAAGATGGAAATTGGAATTAGGTATGCCCTTCTCCCCAAAATGGAATGTTTTTTACTTGAGATGGCTCTTTCCTTTTATAGAGTGAAGGCAAGCCCTAATTAGGTCAAATTGTATACGTGGAAGGCTCTCCAAGTTTCTTAGATCCGAAAATAATTCAGCTAACACCACTTCATTAAAATGGATTACGAGCTATTACGTGGCAGTTTTGCTCCCTCATGTCGCTCAGCAATATTTTCTGCACAAAATAACTCCCAAATCCTCCATTCTTCCAAATGGGTTAAAACATATAATATTCATCTAAAAGCAACTCTATTTAGCACAAATGACACACAAAACACTATAGAACTAAGGCCTAAATAACTCCCTTTTGGAGAGTTATCATACCCCCAAACTTGAACTATTGTGCGTCCCGAGCAATACTAACTAACCTTTCCTTAAGAATTCAAAACTTTAGACAAAGTATAACTTAACCAAAACAGATAATCCAATACTACCTTCAACCTCTACCTGAGCATTCTACAAACCAAGCACTATGCGGCAAAATCATTTTTCCAGTATGGACAAATAATCACCACCTTTAACTCAATCTTAAGAACTTGCCAACCTAGCTCTATTATCAGACATATTTAAACACATTCCTAAGGGGCTTATATTTTTATTTTTTTAATACTTAAAGCAGCCCTATAGTCATAAGCTCTTAAGCATGGGATGACCCACTTTATGGTGTAGTATACCCTTGCCTCAAACTCATCACCAATTAAGCTAAATACTCATTGCTAACTCAAAAATCTTTTAGGGGGCGTTTGGGACACTAGAATGGATTCTGGATGCTTGGGAATCAGATTCCCATGGGAATGTTTTTCTGGAATCTGGATGTCTGGGAATTTGGATGCCTGTGTTTGTTGCGCTAGAAACGGGCTGGAATGAACCTGATGCCTGTGTTTGGGGTGCAGGGTTAGAATTGGGCTGGAATTTAGTTGGTTGTTTTGTTGTAAGTTGTTTTTTCCGCTGTGTTTTTTTTTTCCCGTTGTTTTGAACTTTTCCACTTCAAATTGATATGTATATAATTGAAAATTTTTGTTATTTATTCCATCCTTGTTTCAATACTCACACAATTTAGGTTTTGAATTATTTTAATTTAATCCCACATACACGGTGTAAGCATCCTCCGCTTCATCGAGTGTTTCGTAAGACTGATATTCTGCCCCATTTAAGCCGTTTGCTTGGTTTGAACAGTCGTATAACCATGTCATAAAAATAACATTTTCTTTTTCTTTACCCTAAATAATGCACTTAGTCAAAAAATAATAAAAAAAAAGTAAGCTAATATTACCATAAGTAAATGTCATCCATGTATTTGGGACTTGTGAAAAAAAAGGTTACATTAATTTAAAATATAACTAATTTTAACAATATGCTCAATTTAAATCATAAGGTTTATTTAAATCATGAACTTGTTTTGAAATATGTCATTTTCAATTTTCTGTTTGTGTTAAAAAGTAATGAACGGAAAAAATATCGATGTAGTTAAATTAAGAACGTTGTAATATCGATGTACTTACCAATTTTGCAACAAAAAAAAAATGTGGACCAAACTTATTTACCCTTGTCATGGACATATATTTGTAAACTTTGTCATTATGAAAAAATCTTTTGACATTGTAATATGCTAGTTGGAAAGACTGATTATGAATTAATCCAAAGGAAGAAAACATTTATCTTTGATGCCAAGAAGTGATAATTTGAATACATATCCACTTTAAATTTCCAAATTATAGTTAATTCGAATTGCATCATGAGAAACATGCACATTCTGTCATTTTTATCTATTTTGGGCAAATGCTAATATTCTTGTTCATTTCAAATCCCCCATTTTGTGTTACATTCGATAACAAAAAATTGAAAGGAGACAGAATCATATGAAACAACAAATCCAACACAAAAAACATACAGATTGTTGGTTTATGGTGGAGGCCTGAGGAAATTAAAAATCATCAGTTTCATTTAAAAAAAAACGTCCTACAAACGCATCATCATCAGCCATAAGGAAGAGAACCCAACTTACCCACTCACCTACCAAGCTCGAGACGACCGATCCCTTCCCTTACCAAGCCTTCTTTCTTGCGGTTGTGCTTCTCCATCAGAGAAGTTTTTTTAGAAACTGAGACTCAGGTCGTCAAACGAAAAAAAACCATCAACATCGTCGAGGCGGCAAGAGAGAAGGGACGAACCTTTCAAGTGGCAAGAGAGAGGGAAAGGGCTTCTCAAGCGGCAAGCGTCTGAAAGAGGGCCAAATCGTAGATCGACGGTGAAAAACCTTGGTGGAAAAGACTTATCGACAAGTATATGGCGAAGGAACATCAGATCCGTAGAAACTCATCTCGCGTGTGGAGAAAGGGAGGGTTTCGAAGAAGAAAACTGAGGAAGAAGGTCGAAAAAGGCGAAAAAAAACCCTGACCACATCAACGCCGGAGGAGTCGACAGAGGAGACAGATCGACGACCATGCAAGCTCAGAGAGGGTTGAGAGAAGGAGGAATCAGTCGACGCAACGACGTTGAGGGTGGGAGATGAAGAGATCAGAGAACAAAGTGAAAAGAGAGAAAGATTAGAGATCAAAGAAGGCATGGAAGAGAGAGAGAGAGCATTAATGAGGCATTCTGATCGAGATCAGAAAAAAGAGTGAGGAGAGAGTGATTCCAAGGAATGGGGCTAGAATCAAATGGGAATCATCATTCCAAGCCCAAACCCATGGGCCAAACGTGGGAACCCCATGCCATTCTAATCCATTCCAATGCCAAACCCAAGGACCAAACAGCCCCTTAGTTATTCTATCCCTTGCTTCTCAGAATGGCAACATTTTATGATGAAGCTCACATAACCCCTAGGAGACAGAAAATTGCTAGATTATCATTCATCCTTCAAAACTTTTGCTCTATAATTTTCTGAGCAAAATTTTCACAAAAATGTTTTTCAGGAAATAATTTTTTTTATCATTTTTCCATATTTCCTAGGTCATCTTTTGACACAAAGACAAACTGTGGGTGACACGAATGTCCCTGGTTACTCAACAACCTAGAAGAATAAATTGAAGGAGAGGAATGCTCGAGCAAAACAAGCGGAGTAGCTAAAAGTCCCCCAAACTTGAATTATTCATTGTCCCCAATGAACATGATAAATTATACCCCCAAACTTAAATTTTTTTTTCTATCTGAAGGTTTTCTACCTAGAATTAAGCTTAAGGTGGATCAAATAAGTCAACACTACCTCAGAATCTTCTTGCCGCAACGATGGTCAAGCTAGAAGAAATGCTCAAGCACAAGGTCTCTGGAGATCAGAACACCTTGATCTAATTAAGCTAACTAGTCCAAGCTTAAAACATTTAGAAGAAAATTAGTTCAGTTAGGAACACTCAGTGTTATTAGAACAAAAAATGAGCGAACAATAAAAATGATTAGACAAAAGAAAAGCTCACTTAGCAATTTTTATCTAGTCCTCCTGACCAGCATCATCATCATCTTCTTCTCTCTCAACGGGTGGTGGTGGGATCCAGGTGGTTCAGTAAATCATCAGGGAATAAGGGAAAGGTTGGATAGGGCTTGGAAAAATTAGCATGAAGTGCCTTCCTCAATGCAGCATCACGTCTTTTAACATAATTCCAGAAGGTATGAGCCTACTGATAACTGCCCAAAAGGTAGTTATTTAGGCCTCATTTATATAGGGATTTGTGTGTCCTTTGTGCTTAATAGGGTTGGTTTTAGATAGATATTACATGTTTTAACCCATTTGGTAGAATGGAATCTTTGGAAATCATTTTGTGCAGATTAATGTTGCTGGGCGACTGGAGGGAGCAAATTCTGTGCTGCATCAAAACTGGGAGCAGAACTGCCACATCACAGCTCGTTAGCCAACTTCCTGAACTGACTTCTGTTGAGTTATTTTCGGGATAAAGGAGCAAGGAGAGCCCTACACGTGTCCAAGTTGACCTAATTCAAGCTTCCTATCCCTCTATAAAAGGAAGTAGCCGTCGAAGTCAAAAGGGATTCCATGTTTTCCATGAAAGCCGAGTAGTATAGAGAGATTGGAGATTACCAAGAACACCATCATCTGCAAGTTGATTAAGGAGATTATTATTTTCTTTATTATCTTGTGATTATGGACGTGCCTACTCAGATTGTAATTCATGTTTCCATGCTTATTATGAACTAAGTAGCTTTAGGCGTTGGTTAAGTAATATGTAGTTGCCGTGCTTCATCTCTAATAATATATTGATTATTGCAACTTGCTTAATTGTTGTGCTTATTCTTATTTTATGCCCGCCTGGCCAGCCGGTGTGAATACCTCTCTCTAGTTTCAGGGATGATTTAGAGAGTGTGTGGCAATTAATCACACTACGATCATTGTGTATTGGTGAACGCCAGTGACTGAGCTAGGGATAGCCAGTTGCCTAGTGCTCGATCGATCGTTCTTTATTGGGGTTGAAACACATTCCAAAAGATCTGAAGTTCCGGGAGGAATCCGCTAATAATACTGCGAGAGTTTACATGATCAATAATATTGCTAGAGCATCTTTCAAAACAATTACTAAACTTGACTAGCGCCTGTCTTTAATCTGTCTGCCTATTCGTTTATTTGTTGTTCTGCCATTTATTTTGCTTCAACGTAATTCTTATAAAACCAAATCAATTTTTACCATCTTTGAAACCATTAGAAAGTTGCACAAAATAGGTAAAGTGGAAGCTAATTAAGGACTCGGATTGATAATATTACTTGTTGCAGACTGTGTATACTTGCACAGGAATTCTAGAGTCTTTTTAGATCATATTTTTACTCACTCTAGGAACCCAATAAGTTTTTGGCGCCGTTGCTGGGGAACTTGAATAAGTTTTTGTCTGATTTATTTTGTGTACGTGTTTTAGTGGTTTGGTGCTAGAACTTTTTTATTGTTTCTTTTGTTTTTGCAGGTGTGAGTTTGATGCATGAGCGATCCGCCTGGGGTAAGGTTTGAACTTGATCCAGAAATCGAAAGGACATTCAGGATAAGAAGGAGAGAGCAGTGCAGAAACCAGATGGAGAACGTGTCGCGTCTTCCGAAGGGTCCTAAAGGTCTAGCAAACCCCCAGAACCACTTGCTGCAGCAAAACACGCCGCTGGAGCAAAATGAGCAGCAAAATAATCAGGCTGAGAATCCTATCTTGGTAGCGAACGATAGGACCAGAGCCATTCGAGCGTATGCTGTCCCAATGTTTAATGAGTTGAATCCAGGGATTGCACGTCCCAAAATCCAAGCGGCAAATTTTGAAATGAAACCGGTAATGTTTCAGATGTTGCAAACCGTGGGGCAATTCCATAGTTTGTCATCTGAAGACCCTCATTTACATCTTAAGTCTTTTCTAGGAGTTAGTGATTCTTTTGTAATTCAAGGAGTGCCTAGAGATGCCCTTAGATTAACTTTGTTCCTGTATTCTCTTAGAGATGGAGCAAAGGAGTGGTTAAACTTTTTTGCTCCAGGATCAATTAGGACATGGGATAAGTTAGCTGAAATATTTTTGAGTAAATATTTCCCACCTAATAGAAATGCTAAATTAAGAAGTGAAATAGTAGGGTTTAGGCAACTTGAAGATGAGACTTTTAGTGAGGCTTGGGAAAGGTTTAAGGAGCTTTTGTGAAAGTGTCCCCACCATGGTTTACCTCATTGTATTCAAATGGAAACATTTTACAATGGTTTAAACGGAGTAACCCAAGATATGGTTGATGCTTCGGCTGGAGGGGCCCTTTTGGCAAAAACTTTTGATGAAGCCTATAAAATTTTAGAAAGAATATCTATTAATAGTTGTCAGTGGTCAAATGTTAGAGGCACAAATAAAAAGGTTAAGAGTGTATTAGAGGTTGATGGTGTGTCCACCATTAGGGTTGATCTTGCTATGATTGCTAATGCTCTTAAGAATGTGACAGTGATTAGTCATCAGCAGCCACCAGCAATGGAGCCTACTGTAGTGGTGAACCAAGTGGCAGAAGAAGCATGTGCCTATTGTGGTGAAAATCACAACTACGAGTTTTGCCCCAGCAATCCAGCTTCTGTGTTTTTTGTAGGTAATCAGAGGAATAACCCTTACTCTAACTTTTATAATCCAGGTTGGCGCAACCACCCCAACTTCGCATGGGGAGGACAAGGAAGTAATGTGCAAGCACAGCAAAAGGTGAACCAGCCGGGATTTGCTAAAGCGCAGGTAATGCCCTAGCAAAATAAGCAGGCTTTGCCCCAGCAAAATTCGGGAAGTTCTCTCGAGGCGGTGATGAAAGAGTTTATGGCTCGTACAAATGCAACAATTCAAAGTAATCAAGCTTCGATGAGAGCCGTGAAATTGCAAGTGAGTCAGCTAGCTAGTGAGCTGAAGGCATGACCTCAAGGGAAACTTCCATCGGATACTGAACACCCCATAAGGGAAGGTAAGGAGCAGGTAAAGGCAGTAACTCTTAGGAGTGGTAAGCCGCTAGAAGAGTCGAGTAAGACCTAGGATGTAAATAAAAATGGTGATAAAAATATTGTTGTTGAGAAAGAGTTGGAGTCTAGTCAGGGTGTCGGAGGCAGCAATAAAGTTCTGTTCCAAATGTGGAACCACCTTATGTGCCGCCCCCACCTTATGTACCACCTCTACCTTTTCCACAAAGGCAAAAGCCTAAGAATCAGGATGGTCAATTTAAAAAGTTTTTAGGAATTCTTAAGCAATTGCATATAAATATCCCTTTAGTAGAAGTTATAGAGCAAATGCCTAATTATGCTAAATTTTTTAAGGATATTTTAACTAAAAAGAAGAGGTTAGGTGAGTTTGAAACTGTATCTCTTACTGAGGAATGTAGTGCTATTCTTAAGAATGGGCTACCACCCAAGGCTAAGGATCAAGGGTCATTTACTATACCTGTGTCTATAGCTGGAAAGGAATTAGGTAGAGCACTTTGTGATTTAGGTGCGAGCATTAACCTTATGCCTCTTTCAGTCTATCGAAAGTTAGGTATTGGTGAAGCTAGGCCTACCACAGTCACACTCCAACTAGCTGACAGGTCTATCACATATCCTGAAGGTAAAATTGAGGATGTCTTAGTAAAGGTAGATAAATTCATATTTCCTGTTGATTTTATTATTTTAGACTATGAGGATGATAAAGATGTCCCGATTATTTTAGGTCGTCCATTTTTGGCTACTGGTAGGGCGTTAATAGATGTTCAAAAAGGGGAATTAACAATGAGAGTCTGTAATGACTAAGTGAAACTTAATGTGTTTAAAGCCATGAAATATCCAGACGAAATGGAGGATTTCTCCTTCATTCGAATTCTAGAGAGCACAGTTATTGAGACAGTAATACAAGATTCAGCTAGTAAGCATTCGGAAGAGCATGGAAAGGTTAGTGTAGAGGATTTAGAAGTTTGTTCGTTAGAAATAAAAAATGAAAAAGAATTGTTTAGGTGTGAGGATGTTTTTGAGTCTTTAGATTTAGCTCAAAGGAAGGCTCCTCCTATTAAGCCATCCCTGATTGAGGCACCTACTTTAGATTTGAAACCCTTGTCGAATCATCTAAAGTATGTGTATCTTGGGGAATGAGAGACGTTGTCCATTATTGTTGCATCAGATTTAATGCTAGAGCATGAGGATGCCTTAATGAAATTGTTGCAGCAATACCGCAAGGCTATAGGTTGGACGTTGGCTGACATTCAGGGAATTAGCCCATCTTTTTGTATGCACAAAATCACTCTAGAGGAGGGATCCTTTAGGAGTATTGAGCAACAAAGAAGGCTTAACCCTGCAATGAAAGAGGTTGTTAAAAATGAGGTGATTAAATGGTTGGATGCTGGGATCATTTATCCAATTGCCCGATAGCAATTGGGTGAGCCCTGTCCAATGTTTTCCTAAGAAAGGAGGTGTCACTGTGGTGAGCAATAAAGACAATGAGTTGATCCCAACCAGGACAACAACTGACTGGAGGGTTTGCATGGACTACATGAGGCTTAATAAAGCTACCCGTAAGGACCATTTCCCTCTACCATTTATTGACCAGATGTTGGATAGATTGGCTGGTCAGGCCTACTACTGTTTCTTAGATGGTTATTCTGGGTATAACCAGATTACTATTGCTCCTGAGGATCAGGAGAAACCCACTTTCACCTGCCCTTATGGGACGTTCGCTTTTAGGCGAATGCCTTTTGGCCTCTGCAATGCTCCAGCAACATTTCAGCGGTGTATGTTGGCAATTTTTTCTGATATGATTGAGTCCACTGTTGAGGTATTTATGGACGATTTTTCAGTATTTGGAGGGTCTTTTCAGAGTTGTTTAGATAATTTAGGTCAGGTATTAAAGAGATGTGAGAATACCCATCTAGTCCTTAATTGAGAGAAATGCCACTTCATGGTGAAGGAGGGCATAGTGTTAGGTCATAGGATTTCTAAGAATGATCTAGAAGTTGATAGAGCAAAAATAGAGGTTATTGAGAGACTAGAACCACCGAATTCAGTGAAGGGAATTCAGAGTTTTTTAGGTCATGCTGGATTTTATAGGAGGTTCATAAAAGATTTTTCCAAAATCAGTAAACCTCTTTGTAACTTATTGCGTACTAATCATGTTTTTTACTTTAATGCAGATTGTAGGAAGGCTTTTGAGACTTTAAAAGCTGCTTTAGTCTCAGCACCCATTCTTTGTGCACCTAATTGGAATTTACCATTTGAGATAATGTGTGATGCAAGCGATGCTGCGGTAGGTGCAATGCTGGGGCAAAAGCAGGGCAAATTTATCCATCCTATATATTATGCAAGCAGGGTTTTAAATGAGGCACAAGTCAACTATACAACGACTAAAAAGGAGTTATCAGTTGTGGTGTTTTCTTTTGAGAAATTCCGGCCAGATTTGGTTGGAGCCAAAGTCACAGTGTTCACGGATCATGCAGCAATAAGGTATTTAATGACTAAGAAGGATGCAAAGCCTAGACTAATTCGTTGGGTTTTATTATTGCAGGAGTTTGACTTGGAGATAAAGGATAAGAAGGGATCAGAGAATGTTATTGCAGATCACTTGTCTCGTCTTGATCCATCATCATCTTTGCTAGAGCAATCTGCCATTTCAGATGCTTTTCCAGATGAACAGCTTTTTGCTGTTGAGGTAAAAGTAGTCAGGGATGTCCCTTGGTATGCTGACATTGCCAACTTTTTGGTAAAGGGAGTCACTCCTATCGACATGGATTGGAGGCAGAAGAAGAAGTTTAAGCATGATGCAAAATTTTTCTATTGGGATGAGCCATTTATGTATAAGCAATGCTCTGACGGTATTATTCGTAGGTTTGTTTCGGGTGATGAAGCAAAGGAAATCCTGTAGCAATGTCACTCTTCGCCGTATGGGGGTCACTTTAGCGGTCAGAGGACAACTATGAGGATTTTGCACTGTGGATTCTTCTGGCCTACCTTATTTAAGGATGCCCATTGGTTCTACAAGCAATGTGATGCTTGCCAAAGGAGAGGAAACTTGGGGTCTAGAGATGAAATGCCTCTTACTTACATTTTAGAAGTCGAACTATTCGATGTATGGGGTATTGATTTTATGGGGCCATTTCCCCCTTCTAATGGCAATGTTTTTATCCTATTGGCAGTTGATTATGTATCCAAGTGGGTGGAGGCCATCGCATGCCATCAGAGTGATGCCAAGACAGTTGCAAGGTTTCTTCAATCGCACATCTTTGCACGGTTTAGGACGCCTAGGGCTCTAGTGAGTGATGAGGGTACACATTTTGTTAATAATATCTTAACTAAGTTGTTAGCAAAGTATGGGGTTAAGCATAGGATAACTACTCCTTATCACCCACAAGCAAATGGTCAAGCTGAAATTAATAATAGGGAAATAAAATCGATTCTAGAGAAAGTAGTTCATCCATCTAGGAAGGATTGGTCTTTTAGGTTGGATGAGGCTCTTTGGGCCTACAGGACAGCCTATAAGACTCCTCTAGGAATGTCTCCCTATAGGTTAGTATATGGGAAAACGTGTCATTTACCATTGGAGCTAGAGCATAAAACGTTTTGGGCTTTGAAAAAGTTAAATTTTGATCTAAGTCGTGCAGGAGCAATAAGAATGCTGCAGCTAAATGAATTAGAGGAATTTCGCCAATTCTCTTATGAGAATGCCAAAGTGTATAAGGAAAAGACTAAGCTGTGGCATGACAAGAAAATAAAATCTAAAGAGTTTGTCAAGGGTCAAAAAGTTTTGCTTTATAATTCTAGATTGAAATTATTTCCTGAGAAACTAAAATCTAAATGGTCAGGACCATTTATTGTGGTTGAAGTTTTCCCCCATGGAACAATTACTTTGCAGGATGAAAAAGATGGGAGAGTGTTCAAGGTGAATGGACAACGTGTGAAAAATTATTGGGGAGAGGAGTTTCAGGCGAAATATCCTTCCCTAAAGTTGGTTGATGATTGAGAGAGCAGTAGGTTTGCGGGATCATTTTACAGCGCAAAATTTTAGCTCCCAATGTTTGTATTAATTTTATGTTTCGCTGATTTGTTTTTTTTTTTTAGATTATGTTCGATTTGATTTTGCATGGGTTATTAGATTTTATCTTTAAGTATTTTTTTATTGGTAGTTCATATTTTATCTATTTCGTTTTGAATTTTATTTTATTTTATTTTCGGGCAATTTATTTAAATTATCTTTAAGTTATCTTTTATTTTAATAAAGATTCTCTTTAACTTATTTGGCTTCTCTTGAAAAAGATTAAATTTGATTTGGTCGAAATTAAATTTAAATTTAAAAGATATGATTTTCCCACTTCGAAATATGAATTTTGTATCAGAGATTCTTCAGGTTGTTGCAGCAAAAGTTATGGGTGGAGAAAATCGTCTGAATATGAAGGGTTTGTTGGAGTAATTATTATTTTTACCGTTGGGATTTTTCTTTGAATTTTTGCAGGTAAAATTTGCATGAGTCATTTGATGAGGCCACGTGTCAAACAGCAATCATCCAAGGGCTTTAATGGTGGACAGCGCATCGTGAATTACCATGGGTGATTGAGATTCATAAATTACCGTTGATGGTTTGAAATTCCGAATTGGCATGCAATTAAAATTAAACGGTAAGATAATTTAAGAATAGCAAATCCTTTCGGTTGAGATTTCATTTTGCTGGAGTTGTATTTATTTGTAGACCCTGGTAAGTTTTTTTTCACTTCGACTTCTTGTTTGCATTCCTCTGTTTTCGTTGCTATTATCCTTTCTCCTTGCAACCACCCCCTTGAATCCTTAATGGAAAAAACAAGAGCGAGGAAAGAAAGAGAGAGTGAGGAGGAGGAGGTACCGGTTACTCCGGAAGTAAAAAAAGGGAAAACCAAGAAGAAAAGAACGCCAGAGGAAAAAGAAGCCAAGAAAAGGAGAAGGCAGCAAAAGGCTGCAGAACAGGAAGAAGTCCAGGAGGTGGCAGAGGTTGTTGCCACTGCAGCGGAGGAAGGAAATACTCAAGAACCTGAAGTGCAAAACCCGAATACGGTTCAAGAAGAGAATGTTAGGGAAAATCAAGAAACAGAGACTGACGAAGTTCGAGGCGAACAGAGCGCAGAGGTGCTTGAAGAAGGGAATGAACAGGGATCGGTGCAGGAGGCTCGGGTTGAAGTAATCATGCCTGAACCGCCAAAGAGGCGCCGCATTAAGCGGAAGGCAGGCTGCATCAGGGTGATTCGGAATACCCCATCGCCTCCATCATCGGACTCTGAGGAAGAAAGAAGGGAAAGAGAGAAAAAAGAAGCTGAGGACAAAGTGAGAAAAGAAACAGAAAAGAGAGCTGAGGAAGAACAGTTGCTCAAGCGCAAGGCGAAAAAGGGCAAAAACATTGCTGAAGAATCGGAGGAACACGATGGAATAGAAGAACAACAGTTACCATTTGATCGTTTCGCCAATAATTTTGCCAGAGCAAAATACGCTGAGCTTCTGAAAAGAGATTTCTTGTTTGAGAGCGGTTTTAGCGGTGATCTTCAACAGTTTTTGAGGATCGGTATTGCGGACTACAGTTGGGAGTTGTTTTGTGCGAAGCCTGAGTCTGTAAACGCACAGGTGGTGCGTGAATTTTATGCTAACATTGACAAGGAAGATGGTTTCCAGGTAATTGTCCGAGGAGTCGAGGTAGATTAGAGTCCGAGTGCTAACAACGCACTGTATAATCTTCAGAACTTCCCCCATGCGGCATATAATGAGATGGCTGTGGCGCCATCTGATGAGCAACTAAGTGATGTTGTGCGGGAGGTAGGAATTGAAGGGGCACAGTGGCAGTTATCCAAAACTCAGAAGAGGACATTCCAGTCGGCTTATTTGAAAAGGGAAGCGAACACGTGGATGGGATTTATTAGACAGAAGATGCTTCCAACAACACATGACTCGACAATCTCCAGTTAACGGGTTCTCCTAGCTTTTGCCATCTTGCGGTCTCTCAGTATTAACGTAGGGAGGATCATTGCGAGTGAAATTCCTGGTTGCTGGAAAAAGAAGGTGGGGAAGCTGTTCTTCCCAAATACAATTACAATGCTTTGCAGAAAAGCAGGGGTTCCAGTGGATGAGGGAGATGTGATTCTGTTTGACAAAGGGATCATCGACACACCCAATTTGGCACGGCTCCAGCGCATGCAGGAGGTATGTCAAGGTGGGCTTATCTACGACATTAACACGATTCTAGAACAACTGGCACTTTCGGCCAGTAGGCAGGAGTTTGCTGAAAGGCAAACTTTAACCTTCTGGAACTACGTTAAGAATCGAGATGCCGGCTTAAAGAGGGCGCTGCAAGAGAATTTTTCAAAACCATACCCAGCCCTTCCCATATTCCTTGACGATTTGTTGAACCCCTGGATTCCGCCCCACCTGCTGAAAGAGGAGAAGAGAATGATGATGAAGAGCAGGGTTAGGAAGATTGATGGATGAGATGATCTTCAGCGAGCATTACTTTTGTTCCAAAAATTTTGTTTGCTCGAGCATACCTGACCCCGTTTGCTTGTTTCTTTTTAATTTTTCTGCTTTAAAAAATATATCTCGGCTATGTACTTTCTTTTCTTATGTTTTTAATGAAATTTCTAGATGTTTTCATTCCATGAGCACTGACTAACTCTAACTTAACTATTTTCTTCGGAATTTTTGAAGCTTGGACTGATTACGCTTAATTAGATCAAGGTATTCTGATCTCCAGAAACCTTTTGCTTGAGCATTTCTTCTAGCCTGGACTGTTGCTGCAGCAAAGAAGATTTTGGAGGTAGTGTTGACTTATATGATCCACTTTAAGCTTAGTTCTAGTCCCACGCTTAGTTTAAAATTCAGATAGAAAAATTTAAGTTTTGGGGTATAATTGCAAAAATTTAATGATTCATTGGGGACAATGAATAATTCAAGTTTGGGGGACTTTTTGCTACTCCAATATTTTGCTCGAGCATTCCTCTCCTTCATTTAAAATTTGCTAGGTTGTTGAGTAACCGTGGACATTTGTGATACCCACAGTTTGTCTTCGCGTCAAAAGATAACCTAGGAAATGTGAAAAAATGAAAAAATTATTTGCTGAAAAAAAATGATTGTTGAAAATTTTGCTGAGAAAATTCATGGAGCAAAAGTGTTGAAGGATGAATGATGATCCAGCAGTTTTTCTGCCATTCGGAGGGGCAAGAGATAGAATAACTAAGGATTTTTTAGCTTTATAATGAGTATTTTGCCTAGTTGGTGATGAGTTTGAGGCAAGGGTATACTGCACCATAAAGTGGGTCATCCCATGCTTAAGAGCTTATGACTGTAGGGTTGCTTTAAGTCTGAAAAACAAAAATATAAACCTCCTAAAAATATGTTTTGAAATGACTAATAATAGAGCGAGGCTGTGGTAAGTTCCTAGAATTGGGTTAAAAGTGGTGATTATTTGTCCATGCCGGAGGAATCATTTTGCTGCAACAGAGCTCGGTTTTGCAGAGTGCTCAGGTAAAGGTTGAAGGTAGTGTTGGATTGTCTGGTTTGATTAAGCTATTCTTTGTCTAATGTTTTGAATTCTTGAAGGAAGGTTGGTTAGTATTGCTCGGGACGTGCAATAGTTCAAGTTTGGGGGTGTGATAACTGCCCAAAAGGTAGTTATTTAGGCCTCATTTATATAGGGATTTGTGTGTCCTTTGTGCTTAATAGGGTTGGTTTTAGATAGATATTACATGTTTTAACCCATTTGGTAGAATGGAAGCTTTGGAAATCATTTTATGCAGATTAATGATGTTGGGTGACTGGAGGGAGCAAATTCTGTGCTGCAGCAAAACTGGGAGCAGAACTGCCACATCACAGCTCGTTAGCCAACTTCATGAACCGACTTCTGTTGAGTTATTTTCGGGATAAAGGAGCAAGGAGAGCCCTACACGTGTCCAAGTTGACCTAATTCAAGCTTCCTATCCCTCTATAAAAGGAAGTAGCCGTCGAAGTCAAAAGGGATTCCATGTTTTCCTTGGAAGCCGAGTAGTATAGAGAGATTGGAGATTACCAAGAACACCATCATCTGCAAGCTGATTAAGAAGATTATTATTTTCTTTATTATCTTGTGATTATGGGCGTGCCTACTCAGATTGTAATTCATGTTTCCATGCTTATTATGAACTAAGTAGCTTTAGGCGTTGGTTAAGTAATATGTAGTTGTCGTGCTTCATCTCTAATAATATATTGATTATTGTAACTTGCTTAATTGTTGTGTTTATTCTTATTTTATGGCCGCTTGGCCAGCCGGTGTGAATACCTCTCTCTAGTTTCAGAGATGATTTAGAGAGTGTGTGGCAATTAATCACACTACGATCATTGTGTATTGGTGAACGCCAGTGACTGAGCTAGGGATAGCCAGTTGCCTAGTGCTCGATCGATCGTTCTTCATTGGGGTTGAAACACATTCCAAAAGATCCGGAGTTTCGGGAGGAATCCGCTAATAATACTGCGAGAGTTTGCATGATTAATGATATTGCTAGAGCATCTTTCAAAACAATTACTAAACTTGAGCAACGCCTGTCTTTAATATGTCTGCCTATTCGTTTATTTGTTGTTCTGCCATTTATTTTGCTTCAACATAATTCTTATAAAACCAAATCAATTTTTACCATCTTTGAAACCATTAGAAAGTTGCACAAAATAGGTAAAGTGGAAGCGAATTCAGGACTCGGATTGATAATATTACTTGTTGCAGACTGTGTATACTTGCACAGGAATTCTAGAGTCTTTTTAGATCATATTTTTACTCACTCTAGGAACCCAACACCTGCCTTTCGGCGAACTCTTGCCTGCTGGCTGAAAGTGTGAGCTGTTCTAAGATCTGGTGAATGCCACAGACCCTGATTTAACCATTATATTTAGCTCATTTCTTGGTTAAATGTTGTATGTTGTGATCAATTTACTGTTCCTGAGCTCAAAATATGCTTGATTTGATAAGTTAGGGTGTTGAGAATCACTTTTGTCAAATTTAACTCATTTGTGCTTAAAAAGACTTGATTTTAAGAGAATTTGACTTAGTTTGTTGCTGTGCAGAAAAACAGAGGAAAAACTGGAATTCACCAGAAATGCGACCGCATTTCTGGAAAAATCTGAAGCCATTCCGAGTCGTCCGCAAGTCGTTGTTGACGAGTCTTCTTCGCATCTAACTGGTTGTTTTGACCTCGAAACTGACTGGGCAACCTTCTAGCACCTATTTCACAGATCCTCAACCACTTTCTACACTATATAAGCTCGAGATTCGAAGTCAAATTCAAGCATAACTCACTTGAAAGAAAATGGTGGTGACAGAACCGTGGCTTGACGCCAATGAGTAGGGATGCCCAAGGTCCTTCTTAGATGACCAAATTCTAACCTGAGTTAGACATCAAACCTTGTGGTTTGTAGAGAGTTTCACCCATTCCCACTTGTAAAAGCGAAAGAGTGGAGTGTCTTAGCGAACTCTAGAAGGATTGAGTAAATAGAAAAACCCATAATATTTTGCTATCTCCTTTATTTCCAACTCTTGAATCTTTTCATTATTCTGTATTATTTACATTCTTATTTCAATGAAAATGTGTTCAATTGATTTTTATCTCAACATGAGTAGCTAAGTCCCGTTGAGGGGTTCAATGTGGTGAATTCCCTTATGGTTTAATGGCTTGAAAGTGTCTTATTTGCTTAAGTTGTGTTCAATGCATGTCATTCTTTATTGATTATCACTCTAATCTTGCTGAGTTTAACTTGATCACTTAGACTTTGCATGCTATGTGAGTTTGATCTCGAAAGGGAAAAACGATATCAGTTCTCATAAAGGTGATATAGGAGAAAAAGCTCGAAAGAGATTGTTCGACGGTATAGGGCAAACTGCCTAAGGCACCCTATATCGACTATAGGGTTACAGGTTGCATTCGTGAATTATCTATGTCGGAGTTGAAGGATTGGAATTCCCAATTCCGTTACAGCGGAAGCAATTGGACCGTTCGTAAATTAATTTTGTTCTACAAAAAAATACCAATACATTGGCAAAAGGTTAAGCTATGAGAAACATACCTTCGTTGACGACTCTGAATTCTTCAAGAACGCCTTTCTTGATTGCTCTGCAACAACGAAGAACACCACCATTTGATCTTCCCCACTATAACTCTGAGATTAGGAACGTAGTTGTGGGACTACCTAATCTTGAATGGGAAAAACTCTGGAGAGAAAATTCTCCCTAGGGTTCTTGAGTTGAGAGAATATGAGAAGGCCTTATGGTGGCCATATGTTGTGGTCCCTAAACCCTAGGGTTAGTGTTCTATTTATAGGAGAAAGGTCATGAATAAAATATTCATTTAAAATCAATTATTTCCATAACTGATTTAATATTTTCCATTAATCAATTCCGCGACCAATCAATTCCATAATTGATTAATCTTTTCCATAAATGATTGATCACTTCCATAAGTGATTAATCATTTCCATAATTGATTAATTTCCAATTAATTCTTTAATTAATTGATAACCAATTAAATATCATATATTTAATTTTAGACCTTCTATTAGTTAATTAATTAATTACCTAATTAAATATCATATATTTAATTTCAGGCCTTCAATTAATTAATTCTATAATATGAATCAAATTCATATTAAAATTTGAACTCCTTCAAATTCTCTTATATCCTATAAATTTAATGTGAATCAAATTCATATTAATATTTGAACTTCTTCAAATATTTATTTCTCTCATAGACTATAGTTTAATTAAATCTCATTTAATTTAAACTAAATTGAATAATTAATTAATTCATAATTAATTAATTCATCTTCTAATTAAATACCATATATTTAATTAGACATATATTTGAACTCTTTCAAATATATCAATCTCTCAATATAATAAAGTTTAATCTCAAATTAGACTTTATATTTTAATGCATCACTATACATTATATTAATTTGTATCTCATACAATTAACTTAATTCCCAATATGAATTTGAACTATTCAAATTCTCTCAAGATATATTTGTTCCTAATTACTCTTTACGAGCTAGCAAGGGGACCTAATGGACCTACAGATCAGAAGCTCCAACGATAGGAGGTTAACTGATTAAACTCATTAATCAAGTTAACCAATTCATTAACTGTGAGTCATTCCACTAAAGACACACAGCTGAACTCTTCTCACTGTAGAACATTTCTGTGTCCATGGATGTAGACCTATACCGGTAAGCCAATCCTTCACGAGTGTTCGTAATCACGGCTGGGTCAAATTACCGTTTTACCCTTGTGTTACATCTGTCTCCTTAAGTACCAGCGCTCCTCTAATGAACAACCCGTTTATGGTCCAACCATTAAACAGAAAGTTCCTCTCGGGCCAGTGAGAGGATGGGTTCCCTTTGTTCAAGTCCCGGAGTCACCTCTTAAGGGAACACTCATCTACTTCTCCTAAAAGTGGGAAGGAGTGAATTCCTTCTTGTGTTGTCATGTCCCTAGCCTCCCACTCGGTCTTGTCCCCAAAAAGGAAGGCATATTGAGTCGGCGTATTGACCACTCTCACCCATGCTAATCAAAGGACAATCCCTCATGAGAAGGAGTTCATGACACACTCAGGATTAAGACTGAGTTACCTAGGTCATCGTATTGAAACAGTAACCTAACTAGTTAACGGTGTTACATCTAGTGGTTTACTATTTCGTGGTCCGGTCTTATGTAAACTCATTACATAGGATACCCCCGCTTGCATGTCTCCTACATGGACGCCTTGGATTAATACGTCTGTATCGAATACAAAGCGGGCCGTATCACATAGTGTTACCAGGATAAGGTACCCAGCCTTATCCTTGTACTGTAGACCTTTTAGGTTGTTACTTGAACACCAATCCCCGTATGTCCCCACATACTAGTTCAAGTCACATGTAAACAACCTTGGATCTTAGTTTATTGGATTTGGGTCAAATTGTGTAACAACAACACTTTATTATAGAAACTCATTTACACTTTATTGAAACAAGTATACAATTTGTTTACATTCACTATCTACGAGTTTTAGGGCATAAAACCCAACAGGAGTCGAGTCACAGAAATGTGCATAACGGTACTCGCTTAGCCTTCTAACGGTTCTTGGGAGCAAGGGCCAAGTAGGAGTTAAATCTGACCCAATGCATTGAATATGCTTAAGTTAAATATTGCATGGCTATGATTATTGCCTTAGGATAAATCCATATTGAATACCTTGTTTGTTATTTATTGTTATTTTTTATTATTTACTTGCTTGTTTTGTTTATCTTTTCAAAAACCCAATCAATCAACTTATTTTTCTTTGGTTACCTTTTCAAAAGCAATCGTTTGAGCAATTTCTTCATCAAATATGAATTTCCAATTTAGTCCTCGTGGGATTGATACCCTTGGAATACTTCTAAGGTTTTTTTTTATTACTACGTGCGACAGTGTATACTTGCACTAAGTGTTGGCTGAATTATTCTTTACTATTATTATTCATCTTGTCTCACATTCCATCCATTCAGCTAACGACGCACACAAGTTTTTGGAGTCGTTGCCTGGGACCAAAAGTGAAACCATATTTATTTTGAAATTGCGATCAGATTGCGACCACATTTCTCTCTTAAAGGGAATTTGACTTCGGTTTGCATTTGTTTTGCTTTTGCAGGTTGAAGTTAGTGCATAAACAAGGGGTGTCCACTTCTTGACATTGATCCAGAGATAGAAAGAACCTTTCATCGTCGAAGGAAGGAACAAAGACGAAAGAAAAAGGAACAACAAGAGTTGAGCGCACGGGAATCTCTAGAGGAAGCATCTTACATTTAAGAGTTTCCAATGGAACCTCCAGGAGTCGATCCTCACATTGATCCACAAGATCGTGGAAGAGAGCAAAATGGCGGAAGAATTCCTCCTGTTCCTCCAGTTCCACCGGTGCCACAACAAGAAAATCCAATCTACATTGTGGAAGATCGCAATAGAGCAATAAGGGACTACGTTTTACTAGTTTTCCAGACATTAAATCAAGGAATTTTGGAACCACCGATTGATGCTCCACAGTTTGAACTTAAACCAGTGATGTTCCAGATGTTGAATACAATGGGCCAATTCTCTGGAATTCCAAATGAAGATCCTCACAAGCATATTAAGCTATTTTTTGAGAGTTTGCAATTCTTTTAAAGTAACAGGAGTGCCGGGAGATACTTTGAAGTTAAAACTCTTTCCCTTTTCTTTGCAGGGAGATGCTGAAGCCTGGTTGGATTCATTTCCTCCAAACACCATCACCTCTTGGAATGATTTGGCAGAGAAATTCTTGGAGAAGTTTTTTCCCTCAAATAAAAATGCCAAGTACAGAGCAAAAATCATTTCTTTCAGACAGTCTTACAATGAACCTTTGAATGCAGCTTGGGAAAGATTCCAAAGGCTGGTTCGGAAGTGTCCACACCATGGATTGCTTGCTTGCCTTATTTTGGAGCATTTTTATAGTGGATTAGATCAAGCTTCAAAGGCACTAGTAAACGCATCTGCAAACGGATCTTTTCTGAAGAAGTCTGCTAATGAGGCGCATGCTATTCTAGATGTCATAGCCACCAACAATCGACATTGGGGAGAAAATGAACCAACAACCATTTTGAAAAATCCAATGAAAACAGTGGAAACAGAGGCTAACTCTACGATGCAAGCCCAGATCAAGGCCATTCATAGCATGATGATGGACATGTCCATGAAAAATCAAGCCAACATAGCCCCTGCCAATGTTGTTTCTTCTCTCTGTTGTGAGATATGTGGTGAGAACTGTTGGGTTTTATGCCCTAAAACTCGTAGATAGTAAATGTACATTTGACCGAACATTAATAAAAGTGATGTATTATTCAATGTTGGTTTTATATCTTGTCTTAATAACCCTAATCCAATAAACTAAACATCCAAGGCTAATAGAATAAGGCTTGAACTAGTATGTAGGGACATACGGGGATCAATGTTCAAGTTTTCGCCTAAAGGGTCTGTAGTATAGGGATAAGGCTAGGTACCTTATCATGGTGACACTATGGATACGGCCCGCTTTGTATACTGATACAAACGTAATGATCCAACGCGTTCATGTAGTTGACATGCGAGTTGGGGTATCCTGTGCAATGAGTTTGCACAAAGACCGGACTGCGAAATAGTTAACCACTAACTGTAACACCGTTAGTTAGCTCGGTTTCTATTTCACTAGGATGACCTAGGCAACTTGGCCTTAATCCTGAGTGGATTATGGACTCCTGTCCATGAGGGATTGTCCTTTGATTTGTACGGGTTAGAGTGGCTTGTTCGCCGACTCAATAAGCCTACCATTTTGGGGACAAGACCGAGTGGGGAGTTGGGAACATAGTCTTACAAGATGGAATTCACTCCTTCCCGATATTAGGGTAAGTAGAAGTGTGTTCCTTAAGTGGTGTCTCCGGGTCTTGAACAATGGGCCCTACCCTCTTTATGGCACGAGAGGGATTTCTGTTTGTTGGTTGGACCACAAACAAGTTGTTCATTAGAGGAGCACTGGTACTTAAGGACCAAGAGGTAGCCCAGGGGTAAAACGGTAATTTGACCTAGCTGGGGTACGAACACACGTGAAGGGCTAACTTGTTGTTGACGGTCGATATCCGTGGACACAGAAATATATCTGCAGTGAGAAGAGTGCAGTTGTGGTTCTTTAGTGGAGTGAACCACAGTTAACGAATATTGATTAACTTGGTTAATGAGTTTAGCCAACTAATCTCATATCGTTGGAGCTTCTGATCTGTAGGCCCATCAGGTCCCACCGGTAGCTCTGTAAGGGCGTTGAGGTAAATTTCTAAGGTTGAGATAAGTATTCGAAGGAGTTCGAATATTAAACTAAAATATGAATTTGATTCATATTAAAACTATAGGTTATAATTAATGTGCATTGGATGTATATTAATACTATAGTTTTGTGAGAGAGAATAATAATAATTGAATATATGGTGTTCAATTTTATTATTTTAAAATTAATTAATTTTGAATTAGTTAATTGTTTTAGTTTAATTAAATTTGATTTAATTAAACTATAAGATAAGAGGGATATTAATTTAAATTAGATTTAAATTAATGTTATTTTAATTAATATTGATTAATTAAAATTTAGTTAATTATAATTTAAAATTATGATTTTAAAATTATGATTAATTAAAAATATCAGGTAACTGATATTTCAGTTACCTGATATTATGCGTGAGCTTAAAAGAAGTGGGCATTCAGTTTTCCTCTCCCTCACTCACGCCTGACTCGCTCTCTCTCGCCCTATCTTTCTCATTTTCCTCTCCCTCTGTGGATACAGAGAACGTTTTTCAGAGAAAAACCTTAGATTATTGGGGTTCCCACAAGCCACTCAACACTAATTCCAAGGACAATACCTGTGCAATCTTTTGGTGGTGTTCGTAACTATTTTCCAGCAAAGAAAAGGAGTCTTTGTTGCTGTATTTGGGTGGAGAACCAAGGTTTTTTGGTGAAACAATTCAAGAACGTCTTCAAGGGTAAGTCATTCTTGAACCCTAGGATCAATAGGATCTTTTTATAGATTAGATCTATTTTTATGTTTTTCCAGCATGCTTTATGAGTTTTTACAGCATGTTTTGTTTATATATCTTGCTGTAAATTTATTGTTTTTGCCGTCGTATTGGTTTCCCAATCGATTTTTTAAACCGATAAGGTCTCTGAACGTTTTCGCTGCGCTAGGGCTCTAATCCCTGCAATTGGTATCAGAGCCAAATCGTGTTTTGAATATTGATTTGGGATTTGCGATTGGTTGTTCGGTGGGATTAATTTTGCATTATGAATGTGGGTTTGCGATAAACTGTTTAGATTTAATTTGGCCTTAGAATTACAGTATTTTCATTGATTTGATCATGTAAGGGCCCCTGTGTTTTTGGGCATTTTGCTGTAAATTGAGTCTGTAAAGTCCGGGTCTAGATAAGGCTTGAAAATCGATGAAGATCGTGGAAGTAATCGCTGAATTTCGTGAAGAACAGCCGCGGTTTTACCCAAAATTCAGCTCCAGACGCAACAGCGTCGGGACGCTGAGTAGTTAGCGTCTCGACGCTGTCACGATTTCACGCTCCAGACGGTTGAAATCGCGCCAGCGTCGGGACGCTATCTGTTCAGCGTCTCGACGCTGTCACGATTTCGTGCAACGTCAGTTTTTCGTCAAATCGTGGGTGGTGCCCTAATTTGCCGGTCCAGTTCGTGGGTTTTGGGTTAGCTGGGACCGGTTTGGTCCGGTTTAACCCGGTTTGGGTGCGGTTCGAGTTTTTCAAGCCCGGTTCGAAGCGGCTCGGGTCGGTTCAAGGTTTGTAGACCGGATTTGGAGCTGCAGATTTATGTAATAGGATAGCTTTATTGCTTTATTAGTGTAATTTTGCATTAATATATCCTAGGGGCCAATTAAATCAGTTTATTCGCTATTTAAATGCTTTATGGATGTCATTTAAATTTTAATCCCACCTTAGGATATAAAGCATGCTCATGAATTATGTATGTTATAATATGATTATAATATTTGGATGATAATGCATGGATTTTAATGATTTATTTAATATATAGTTGAGTTATATTAAATTCATGAAAATGGAATAGTATGATGCATGCAATTACATAGTTTTAATATAAGAGTTATATTAAAAATAAATTGTTTGCAGCATGCTAAGGTGATTTTCCATTTTTGGCTATAATAAAATTGTTTATTATTTAAAATGGAAATCAAGTTGCATTGAGCATGATACATCCATAGGTTAATATAAGAGTTATATTAATTATCATGCAATTCATAATTATATAGTTTAATTTGATTAATTAGAATATGATTGTTAATTGATTTAAACTATAGTATGCATGATTGTAGGGCTAATAATTAAAATTTTGAAATAGTTTAAAATTTATGATTAGAAACCGTCAATCTATAATCAAGACATGCATGCTCACATAGGATCTTAGGCTAAAATGAATTAATTTTAAATGAGTTAAAATTAGGGGTGGTTGCAACAATAGCAAAAGAGGAAATTGAATTTGCAAGCGTGCCTTCACTTTTTGAGGTTTGCAATTATAGCAAAAAAATTCAGTCCAGCCCAAAACGTGAATAGAAAAAGTCAAAAATACCCTTTCCAAATTTTTCCCGTGTTTTACTGTTATGAAGTATATCAGTGGTATATCAAATATACTGTTGATATACTACTGATATACCTAAAATAAAATACATCAGATATATTGTTGATATACCAAAATAAAATACACATCAGATATATTGTTGATATACTACTGATATACTTAAAATGAAATATATCTCATATACAACTGATATAATTTACTATGGTATATCAGTGGAATGATATTCCTAATATGAATATATTCGTTATTTTATATTCATTACATCAGATAAATCTTATTCGTTATTTTATATTCATTATATCATATATACCTAAATTGGAGTACATATACTACTAATATACTCTGATATATCAGTGAAATGGTATTCCTAATATGAATTATATATCAACAGTATATCAGTAGTTCATATTCAATATAGAAAATATACTTAAAATAAAGTATGTTACTGATAATTAAAAATATATATTAATGGTTTTTTTTTTAAATAAAGTCTATCGTTGATATATTTTGTCACACATAATCAAGTATATCAATGTTATTAATAATTTGAGTAGTATAATCAAAGAGGTATATCAATGGTATATCAACGTTCATAACAAGTATATAAGACAAACATTTTATGTTATAAAAACAAACATTTCGTTTAAAATACGTAAATAACACAACACAATTCAATAAAAAGAAAATGAAACATAACAAATATAAGTAAAGAAAAGTAACATTTCATATATCAGATATATCATTCTTATATCAATACTCAGGTATATCATAGGTTACATTTATCAAATCAAGTATATATTAGATATATAATTGTATTCATTCAAGCTAAGTATATCAAATTTGGTATATCAGTTCACTGATATACTTTATATCTCGTATATCAATAAATATACAATATATCGTCTGATATACAAAACTTGATTTAAATCGAGTTTTGCTCCTGCGTCCCTGTATAGTTCACACCGTGAGATCCATGCTCGGCTTCGTGTCGTCGTAGAGCGGCCTCCCTTCGGAGAGTGTTTGCATGGGTCAATACCAAGGTGAATGGGGAAAGTGACTATAGTAAGTGGGAGCGGGATGCGTGTCAACGTATCCTTCAGTCTCCACCCCTAGGTCACAACGTCTAAAGCATCGTTGCGAAACACAATCATAGTTTTATTAGGGTTCTTTGATTGTTTGTTTGCAAAATTGATTGGATGTATGCAATTGTTTGTATTGCTTGTGTGATGGGTTAAGGCAAAGATAACTAATACGGTCACTTGTTTATTTTTTCAACAATGTCTTCCTCTATTATTTCCTTGCTTAAAAACGAACAACTTACTGGCGAAAATTTTCCACAATGAAAATCCAATCTCAACACTATACTCGTGGTAGAAGATCTTAGGTTCGTCTTAACGGAGGAATGTCCTCCCGTTCCCCCTCGCACTGCTGCTCAGGCAGTAAAAGACGCCCACGAACGCTGGACTAAGGCCAATGAAAAGGTCAAAGTCTATATACTGGTCAGCTTGTCTGAAGTATTGGCCAAGCGTTACGAGAACGTGGAAACTGCCAGGGAAATTATGAATTCCCTACAGGAGATGTTTGGACTTTCGTCCTACCAGCTCCACCACGACGCCCTGAAGAACGTCTTCAATGCCAAGATGCAGGAAGGTCAATCTGTTCGGGAACATGTCCTGGACATGATTAACCAATTCAATATAGCTGAGGCAAATGGCGGGGTTGTCTGCGAGCGCAGTCAGGTTGCGTTCATCCTTCACTCGCTCCCAGCGAGCTATCTGTCTTTCAGGACGAATGCGAGCATGAATAAGATTCAGTTCAACCTATCTATCCTCCTCTCGGAGTTACAGATTTATGAGTCCTTGCAAAAGAGCAAGGGCAAAAATGTGGTTAAAGGAGAGGCCAATGTGGCCCATTCCAAAAAGAAGTTCCTGAAGGGTTCATCCTCAGGGACTAAATCTGTACCCCAGGCTTCTTCATCGAAGCAGATACAGAAGAGGAAGGGAGACAAGGGGAAGGCTCCTGCACAGGCTGTGCAAGGGAAGGGAAAGGCCAAGGTCGTGGTCGACAAAGGCAGGTACTTCCACTGCAACGCAGATGGTCATTGGAAGCGGAACTGTCCCCGTTACCTTGCTGAGAAGAGAAGAGAAAAAGAAGGTAAATTCGATTTACTTGTATTAGAGACTTGTCTCGTTGAACATGATGACTTCGCCTGGATACTGGATTCGGGAGCCACTAATCATGTTTGCTCTTCTTTTCAGGGAAATGATTTCCAGCAGCTGGCAGACGGTGAAATGACGCTCAAGGTTGGAATAGGAGACGTTTCAGCTCGTGCAGTGGGAGTTGCGAAATTATTCTTTAGAAATAAGTTTTTAATTTTGGAGAACTTGTTTTTGGTTCCTCGAATTAAAAGGAACCTTATTTCTGTTTCCGCTTTGTTAGAACAAGAATACAATATTTCCTTTCAGCTTAATGAAGCAATTATTTCAAGGAATGGTATTTATATATGTTCTGCTCAGCGGGAGAATAATTTGTTTGTGTTAAGACCAACTGATGCTAAGGCTATTTTAAGTCATGAAATGTTTAAAACGGCCGAAACGCAAAACAAAAGGCAAAAAGTTTCTCCTTTAAGTAACAACACGTATCTTTGGCACCTTCGTCTTGGTCATATTAACATCGATCGGATCGATCGTTTGGTTAAAAATGGACTTCTAACTGATATAGAAGATACATCTTTACCACCCTATCAATCGTGTCTCTAGGGTAAAATGACCAAGAGGCATTTTACTAGAAAAGGTTACAAGGCCAAAGAACCACTTGAACTAATACATTTGGATCTTTGTGGTCCAATGAATGTAAAGGCTCGAGGTGGATATGAATATTTCATCTCTTTCATAGATGATTATTCAAGATACGGTTACGTATACCTAATGGGCCATAAGTCTGAGGCTCTTGAAAAGTTCAAAGAGTTTAAGGCAGAGGTTGAAAACATGTTAGGTAAAACAATTAAAACACTTTGATTAGATCGAGGTGGAGAGTATCTAGATCAGCGATTCCAGGACTATATGATAGAACATGGAATCCAATCACAACTCTCAGCACCTGGTACACCTCAGCAGAATGGTGTATCAGAAAGGAGAAATAGAACCTTGTTAGACATGGTTCGATCTATGATGAGCTATGCTCAGTTGCCTAGCTCGTTTTGGGGGTATGCAGTAGCGACTGCAGTACATATTCTTAACAACGTTCCCTCAAAAAGTGTTTCTGAAACTCCTTTTGAGCTATGGAAGGGGCGTAAACCTAGTTTGCGTTACTTTCGTATATGGGGTTGTCCTGCACATGTGTTAGTGAAAAATCCTAAGAAACTGGAACCTCGTACGAGAATATGCCAATTTGTTGGGTACCCGAAAGAAACGAGAGGAGGTCTTTTCTACGACCCTCAAGACAATAAAGTGTTTGTATCGACAAATACAACTTTCTTGGAGGAAGACCACGTTCGAGATCATAAACCACGAAGTACGTTAGTATTAGGAGAAGCTACAGAAGAATCAACAAGGGTTGTTGATGAACCTGGTCCTTCAACAAGAGTTGCTGGAGAATCAAGTTCTTCTCGTCAATCTAGTCCTCCTCACGTAGTGGGAGAGCTTCGACACAGTGGGAGGGTTGTGATATAACCTAACCGCTACTTGGGTTTAACAGAAACACAAGTAGTCATACCTGATGACGGCGTAGAAGATCCATTGTCTTGTCGTCAGGCAATGAATGACGTAGATAAGGACGAGTGGGCCAAAGCCATGGACCTTGAGATGGAGTCTATGTACTTCAATCAAGTTTGGGAACTTGTAAATCCACCTGAAGGGGTCAAACCCATAGGGTGTAAATGGATCTATAAGAGGAAAAGAGATGTCGCTGGGAAAGTACAGACTTTCAAAGCTAGACTTGTAGCAAAGGGTTATACCCAACAAGAAGGGGTGGACTATGAAGAAACCTTTTCTCCAGTTGCTATGCTAAAGTCCATAAGAATTCTCTTATCCATTGCCACATTTTATGATTATGAAATTTGGCAAATGGATGTCAAGACAACTTTTTTGAATGGCAACCTTGACGAGAGTATTTTTATGTCTCAACCCGAAGGGTTCATAACCCAAGGTCAGGAGCAAAAGGTTTGTAAACTTAATCGATCCATTTATGGGTTGAAACAAGCCTCCCGATCTTGGAATATTAGATTTGATACTGCGATCAAATCTTTTGGCTTTGACCAGAACGTTGATGAGCCTTGTGTATACAAGAAGATCAACAAGAATAAAGTAGCTTTCCTCGTACTTTATGTTGACGACATCCTACTCATTGGGAATGATGTAGGGTATCTGTCTGACGTAAAAGAATGGCTAGCAGCTCAATTCCAAATGAAAGATTGGGGTGAGGCCCAGTATGTTCTTGGCATCTAGATTATTCGGGATAGAAAGAACAAATCGGTAGCTCTATCTCAAGCAACGTATATCGACAAGATGTTGGCTCGATATTCGATGCAGAACTCCAAGAGGGGCTTATTGCCTTTCAGGCATGGGGTTCACCTGTCTAAGGAACAGTCTCCTAAGACACCTCAAAAGGTTGAGGATATGAGACAGATTCCCTACGCCTCTACAGTGGGTAGCTTAATGTATGTCATGCTATGCATGAGGCCTGACATTTGTTATGCTGTAGGGATTGTCAGCAGATATCAGTCGAATCCAGGGTTAGACCACTGGACCGTCGTTAAAGGAATCCTCAAGTATCTTAGGAGAACGAGAGGTTACATGTTGGTGTTTGGGGCTAAAGAGTTAGTTCTCACTGGTTACACCGACTCTGACTTCCAAACTGACAAGGATTCTAGGAAATCTATGTCAGGGTCAGTTTTCACCCTTAACGGGGGAGCTGTAGTTTGGAGAAGTATAAAGCAAGGATGCATAGCAGACTCCACGATGGAGGCTGGGTATGTAGCTGCTTGTGAAGCAGCTAAGGAAGCTGTTTGGCTAAGGAAGTTCTTGACAGATTTGGAAGTCGTTCCAAATATGAACTTGGCCATTACGTTATACTGTGACAACAGTGGGGCTGTAGCCAATTCAAAGGAACCTCGAAGCCACAAAAGAGGTAAACACATAGAGAGGAAGTATCATCTGATTCGTGAGACTGTGCAAAGAGGAGATGTGGTCGTGACCAAGATCGCTTCCGAGCACAACATTGCTGATCCGTTTACGAAGGCCCTCTCGGCTAAAGTGTTCGAGGGTCATCTAGAAAGTCTAGGTCTGCGAGACATGTATATAGCGTAATCTAGGGCAAGTGGGAGATGTGTAATGGGTGTAAGGATGCCCTAGTTTATTGTATTTTGTATATTTACTTTTCATGTAATTTACAACATACATGTACCATTTCCAGCTTTGGATTATATTGTATATACTTTCCCTGTAACTTGAGTTTTAGTTCAAGTGGGAGTTTATTGGGTTTTATGCCCTAAAACTCGTAGATAGTAAATGTACATTTGACCGAACATTAATAAAAGTGATGTATTATTCAATGTTTGTATTATATCTTGTCTTAATAACCCTAATCCAATAAACTAAACATCCAAGGCTAATAGAATGAGGCTTGAACTAGTATGTAGGGACATACGGGGATCAATGTTCAAGTTTTAGCCTAAAGGGTCTGTAGTATAGGGATAAGGCTGGGTACCTTATCCTGGTGACACTATGGATACGGCCCGCTTTGTATACTGATACAAACGTAATGATCCAACGCGTTCATGTAGTTGACATGCGAGTGGGGGTATCCTGTGCAATGAGTTTGCACAAAGACCAGACCGCGAAATAGTTAACCACTAACTGTAACACCGTTAGTTAGCTCGGTTTCTATTTCACTAGGATGACCTAGGCAACTTGGCCTTAATCCTGAGTGGATTATGGACTCCTGTCCATGAGGGATTGTCCTTTGATTTGTACGGGTGAGAGTGGCCTGTTCGCCGACTCAATAAGCCTACCAGTTTGGGGACAAGACCGAGTGGGGAGCTGGGAACATAGTCTTACAAGATGGAATTCACTCCTTCCCGATATTAGGGTAAGTAGAAGTGTGTTCCTTAAGTGGTGTCTCCGGGTCTTGAACAATGGGCCCTACCCTCTTTATGGCACGAGAGGGATTTCTGTTTGTTGGTTGGACCACAAACAAGTTGTTCATTAGAGGAGCACTGGTACTTAAGGACCAAGAGGTAGCCCAGGGGTAAAACGGTAATTTGACCTAGCTGGGGTACGAACACACGTGAAGGGCTAACTTGTTGTTGACGGTCGATATCCGTGGACACAGAAATATATCTGCAGTGAGAAGAGTGCAGTTGTGGTTCTTTAGTGGAGTGAACCACAGTTAACGAATATTGATTAACTTGGTTAATGAGTTTAGCCAACTAATCTCATATCGTTGGAGCTTCTGATCTGTAGGTCCATCAGGTCCCACCGGTAGCTCTGTAAGGGCATTGAGGTAAATTTCTAAGGTTGAGATAAGTATTCGAAGGAGTTCGAATATTAAACTAAAATATGAATTTGATTCATATTAAAACTATAGGTTATAATTAATGTGCATTGGATGTATATTAATACTATAGTTTTGTGAGAGAGAATAATAATAATTGAATATATGATGTTCAATTTTATTATTTTAAAATTAATTAATTTTGAATTAGTTAATTGTTTTAGTTTAATTAAATTTGATTTAATTAAACTATAAGATAAGAGGGATATTAATTTAAATTAGATTTAAATTCATGTTATTTTAATTAATATTGATTAATTAAAATTTAGTTAACTATAATTTAAAATTATGATTTTAAAATTATGATTAATTAAAAATATCAGGTAACTGATATTTCAGTTACTTGATATTATGCGTGAGGTAAAAAGAAGTGGGCATTCAGTTTTCCTCTCCCTCACTCACGCCTGACTCGCTCTCTCTCGCCCTATCTTTCTCGTTTTCCTCTCCCTCTGTGGATACAGAGAACGTTTTTCAGAGAAAAACCTTAGATTATTGGGGTTCCCACAAGCCACTCAACACTAATTCCAAGGAGAATACCAGTGCAATCTTTTGGTGGTGTTCGTGACTATTTTCCAGCAAAGAAAAGGAGTCTTTGTTGCTGTATTTGGGTGGAGAACCAAGGTTTTTTGGTGAAACAATTCAAGAACGTCTTCAAGGGTAAGTCATTCTTGAACCCTAGGATCAATAAGATCCTTTTATAGATTAGATCTATTTTTATGTTTTTCCAGCATGCTTTATGAGTTTTTACAGCATGTTTTGTTTATATATCTTGCTGTAAATTTATTGTTTTTGTCGTCGTATTGGTTTCCCAATCGATTTTTTAAACCGATAAGGTCTCTAAGCGTTTCCGCTGCGCTAGGGCTTTAATCCCTGCAAGAACACATTGCTGATAATTGTCCACTAAATCCAGCATCTGTTTTTTATGTAGGTCCACAAGGAAATCAGAACCAGAATAGATGGAATCCTTATTCGGCCACGTACAACCCAGGATGGAGACAACATATGAATTTTACTTGGGGAGGACAAGCTGGGTCAAGTAATTCCAACACTCATCAATTTGGAAAGCAACCTACACAACAAAAGCCGCAGAAAAACTTCCAACAAGTTCCAGTGCAGAGCCAGGAGTCAAATCTAGAGACTATTATGAAGGAGTACATGGCAAGGAACGATGCTGCAGTAAGGAATTTGGAAGTTAAACTTGGATAAATTGCTCAAGAGATTAAGAATAGACCTCAAGGGACGTTGCCTAGCAAAACCGAGATTGCTCACAGAGAGGGAAAAGAACAATAGAAGGCAGTGACCTTAAGAAGTGGATTAGAATACGATGGACCAAAATATCCAGTAAGTCAAGAGCAGAGATCCTGGTTGAAGCTCGAGAAAAGATTTGTGAAAAGAAGTCAGACATTATCTCAGATATTTCATAGAATAAAGAAGTTAGAGTAGAAAAGACCAAGGAGCATGAACCCGTGGTGGAAAAAGAACAAAAATCAAAGTTAGAGAAAAAGCAAGGAAATGCGACCGCAAAACCCCAAAAATTTCTGATAGACCCAGATTACAGACCACCTCCTCCGTACCCTCAGAGATTCAAACATGTCTCACAAGATGTACAGTTCAAGAAGTTTTTAGATGTACTGAAGCAGCTACACATCAACATACCATTAGTGGAGGCACTTGAACAAATGCATACATATGTGAAGTTCCTAAAAGATATTCTGTCAAAAAAGAGAAGGTTGGGAGAATACAAAACGGTTGCACTCACGGAATGTTCCAGTGCACTGGTGAAGAACGAGATTCCTCCTGATAGCGAGCATAGCTAGCTATCTTTAATTATTTAATTTAGCTAGTCTTTTATGATTTTTGGGCCGTTTTATTGTGCTTTAATGTTTATTTTGTAGGAAAAGGTTGATTGGAGCTACAATGCAATAGTGGAGTTAATCGGGTGCTCGGGACGCGAAAAGATGCAAAGGAAGGAAAAGAATCAAAAGGGAAAAAAGTCAAAATTCGGTCAAAAGGTGACTAGCGTCGAGACGCTAGCATTCCTTATTCGGATAGGCGCGAAATCGTCGCAGCGTCGAGACGCTGCGACCTTAGCGTCTCGACGCTACCGTAATTTCCTTTCCAGAACGCGCGTGTTTAGAGGCAGCGTCGAGACGCTACGATGAAATTTCAGAATAAATAGTTCTTTTCGGCTAGGTTTTTGGGGGAACCAATTTTGGGACTTCTTGGGGCCGTAAACAGAGCAAAAAGAGAGGAATTCAAGGCTGAAGCAAAGGGGAAAATTCGGAAATCAACCCATTGTTCGTGGGGATCGTGACGGGGACGTTTGGTCTCGGCCTACAACGAGTTTAATTCTTCTTTCCCTCACTTTAGTTAGATTTTTATGGCTTTTACATGTTTAGTTGAGCTTGTAATTTTAATCATGAGTAGCTAAACTTGTAAGCCTAGGGATTGATGTAGTTGATTGTGTTTATGGATTGATTTATGGTTTAAGTTGTGCAATGTTATTATGTTTGTGATCTTGATTTAATGCTTTCAATTAATTGGCCATTAGTTGAATGATTTAAGTTTCGAATCTAGCTCGGGAGAGGGGATTTGATTTAGACTTACTCAAGATTGCATGACTAAAGTTTAGTTTCTAATTCGTGACGGTTTTAGATTAACTTTAGAATTGGTTAAAAGATCTAATTGCCTTGCATGATTAATAAACTTAGATAGGGATATCAAGTTGGTTAATTTGCATGAGAATCAATTATACTCGGGAGAGGTAGTTGTGATTAAAGGGTCTTTGGCTCATAATTTCATTGTGTATAATAACTTACTCCTTAAAATCAATCCTAAACTAAATCGGCGAAATCAATTCCCTAAGTAGTTTTCCCAATTGAAATTCCACACTTTCTACGTGTTTTGATTTAGTTTTCTTATTATTCAATCATCACTTTTTGATCCCTAAATAAAATTGGGCAAGAAAATTCACAATACTTGATTTGCTTAAAAATCCAATCCAGAGGACGACATTCGAATTACATTCACTATATTATTACTTGACCCGTGCGCTTGCGGTAGGAAAAGTCCACATCAAGTTTTTGGCGCCGTTGTAGGGGATTGGCACATTTAGCTAGATTGATATTGTGAAAAAATTGTTTGATCTTAATTTAGGGTGTATTTTTACTTTTGTAGGTTGATTGCATTTTTTTCCTTATTTGTTTTTCTTTCCATATTTGTTTTTCTAGCTTAGTTTTTCTTTTAATTGTGTAATCTTTTCCTTATTTGTTTCTTGTTATTCCTTTTTAGATTAGTTTTTCCTTATTTGTTAGTTTCCTTATTTGTGTTTTGCCATATTTATTTTTGCATTCCATATTAGGTTATTTTCTTTCCTTTTTCTAGATTATATTTTCTTTATTTAGATTAGTTGTTTTCTTTTCTTTGTTTCTTTCCATAATTTTTTTCTTTCTTTTTTAGGGTAGTTTAGTTTTGTATGCGTAGTAGTAAAGATTTAATTTTAGCACCATTGGATCCCGAGATAGAAAGAACCATCCATAGGCTTCGAAGGGAGAATAGAGAAAACGTTCAAATGGCTGACCAAAATCCACTTGAGGAGCCTAGGCCTATTAGAGACTACTTTCAGCCCGTGTTTCAGGGGAAACAGTCGGGGATTGTCTATGCACCGATTAATGCCAACAACTTTGAGCTGAAGACCGGCCTCATTCAGATGGCTCGAGACTGTGCATACAGAGGATCGCCCACCGAGGATCCAAATTCTCATCTTAAATCATTCTTGGACATTTGTGGGACTGTAAAGATTATTGGAGTCTCTGAGGATGCTATTCGCTTACGTTTATTTCCCTTTTCTTTGCAGGATAAAGCACGAGATTGGTTGCAGTCTATTACCTCTGGGAGCATCACCACCTGCGATGCTTTGGTCCAAGCCTTTTTAAAGAAAATTTTCCCTCCTGCAAAGACGGTCAAGCTGAGGACCGAGATTGGGACATTTCAACAACAATATGATGAGCAGTTGTTCGAGGCGTGGGAGCGATTCAAAGAGTTGTTGAGGAAGTGTCCTCAGCATGGTTACCCCGATTGGCTCCAGGTACAACTGTTTTATAATGGTTTAACTCCTAGTACGAAAACGATTGTTGATGCAGCTGCAGGTGGGACTCTATTGTCCAAGACCGTGGAAAATGCTCGCATACTTCTAAAGGATATGGCCACCAACAACTATCAGTGGCCATCTGAGCGGTCTACACCTAAAAAGATTGTTGCTGGAGTGTTTGAGGTTGATAAAGTAAGTGCACTCCAGGCCCAGATGACTTCCCTCGCTAATGCTTTTATGAAATTTTCAGGTACAGGGAGTGCACAGTCAATTGAATCAGCTGCTGCTTTAGCATCTAGACCTCAGAAGGAGACCATTGGACAGGTTCAGTATGTATCAAATTCTAATTTTAGGGGATATAATAATAATGTTACACCTACACATTATCACCCTAACAATAGGAACCATGAAAATTTCTCTTATGCAAACACTAAAAATGTTCTTAACCCCCCTGGTTTTGCCCCTCAAACTCAAGAAAATAAAAAGTTAGAAGATCTTGTTGGAGCTTTCATTGCAGAGTCAAGCAACAGGATAACCAAACTAGAGGAGGCAGTCATTGCTATCAACACCACGGTGAATGGCCACAGTGCAACCATAAAGAACATTGAGACTCAGCTGGGACAGTTGGTAAATGTTGTAAGTACCATGAATAAAGGTAAGGCCCCAGCTGAATAGGAGAAAACTCAGATGGAGTACTGTAAGGCAATCACTGTGCACCAGGAGGAAGCTGACGAGGAGCCTGAGTCTGAGGATTATGAAACGCCTACAGGGGAAGCTGAGGAGGACACATCAGCAGATGAGGCTGAAAAGCCTAACCTTGAGCCTCCTATTCCTTCTCTCACACTGTTGGTTCCCAAGGAAAAGAGAAAGAAATGAAGAAAAAGAACAATCAGGTTCAGTTTGATAAATTTATGAATGCTTTTATGAATCTGAATATTAATATTCCTTTTGCAGAGGCATTAGAGATGCTCCAATACAACAGGTTCATGAAGGAGTGGTTAGCAAAGAAGTGAAAAGAAAATAAGGTTGACACTGTATATCTTGCTTCCACATGCAGCACTAGAGTCCAACAGAAGGTACCTGAAAAAGTAGCAGATCCAGGGAGTTTTTCTGTTCCTTGTAGTTTTGGTACTTACTCTTTTAGAGCATCATGTGACTTAGGTGCTAGCATTAATATCATTCCTCTATCGTTGTGTAAAAAGTTAGATATAGGTGAGATTAAGTGATCTACTCCTGTAAAGCTCCAATTGGCTGATCAATCTGTGGTGAGACCAGTTGGTATTGTAGAAAATGTGTTAATCAGAGTAGGTAGATTTTTCCTCCCTATTGATTTATATGTTATGGACATGATAGAAAATCCTTCAATGCCTGTCATATTAGGAAGACCATTCCTCACTACTGGGCGAGTGATTATTGATATTGAGCACAGGGAGCTCACATTTAGAGTCAAGAACGAAAAATAAATTTTTAAAGCAGTTGAAGACTCTAAAGATGAAGTGCTTTTCATGGGATATAGGAAAGGTGCAAAAAAGAGCACCTCTGTTGGATTCACAGAACAAAAGCCCCCTTGAAGCACGATCAACACGTCGAGCTAATGACGTTAAACAAGCGCTTATGGGAGGCAACCCAAGTAAGTTTAGTGTGTTTTCTTTTTGGTTTTTGATTTATTTTTTGTTGTTTTTGTTTTGTAGGTCTTGTTTTCTTTCTCTCCTTTGCTTTCAAGCTTTCAAGATTCCAAGCTTTCAGTCAAGAAGTCATCATCATTCCAGGCCAGTATTGTTCACTCCTTTCATTCTTTTATTGTTCTCATGCTTGTTTATGCCTTATTTTCTGTATACATTGAGGACAATGCATATTTTAAGTTTGGGGGTGGATTAGCATGTTTGTGGAGCCCTTGAGCATCTGAGTTCGGGCTATAGTTTTCAGCTTTCTTTGAATTATGCATATGGTTGTTTTCTTGATGCTACTTTTGCATGATTATGATGTCCTAGGATAAGTTTTCTTGTCAATTTTCAAGCTTGTGATGAGTTGTAAGCATGAGTGCCCAAAAAGGGAGACTTTTTAAAAAAATTTCTAGGAGATGGCTTGCATGAGTAGAGTATTTGTCTTGGCTAGATTTGGATTTGAATGCTTAGGAGCGAATTATTAGGTTCATATGCTTGTTGTCACCTCGATAGGTGTAGGGAAGAGCTAAAAAGTTAATGTTTTTGCAAATTAGCATTTTTGATCTTGCTTAGGAGGAAAGAAAAGAATATATGCTATTTATGCTCATAAAGAAAAATCATTCTTGTTGTTACTGTTGAAAAGAAAATTATTATGTCATGGCCTGTGCACAGTTTGCAATGTTTAATAAAGATTAAGGCAAAAAGAGCTACCCATGTTGTGATCAGTTAGGCCAACCAGAGAATACTCAGGTTAAGGGTCCCTGCAATGAGTGTGTGAAAGCTAGTGCCACATATACATGCTTAATTTAATTGTTAATTATAAGCACCTAAGTTTGGAGGAAAACAATCTAATTTGTTCCATTAACTCATTAGTGAAGCCTTAGTGCCAGTGTAGAGGGAAGATGAGCTGAGAGTTTAATAATCCAATCCCGAGCTAGTAGAGTCTGATCTTGTTGAGTTAGATCTCGCTTGTGCAAGTTAATTTTGGAAAAATTTTAATTTGTCTCCCTCATTGGTCCTTATGTGCATGTCTCTTGCTTGCTTGGTTATTGACTTTTGAGCCTTGAGGATTGAGTTATGATTGTTGCATCCATTTTTCTACTGTATGTTTGATTTGTAGTTTGCTCGAGGACTCGCAAAAGCTTAAGTTTGGGGGTATTTGATAGCGAGCATAGCTAGTTATCTTTAATTATTTAATTTAGCTAGTCTTTTATGATTTTTGGGCCGTTTTATTGTGCTTTAATGTTTATTTTGTAGGAAAAGGTTGATTGGAGCTAAAATGCAATAGTGGAGTTAATCAGGTGCTCGGGACGCGAAAAGATGCAAAGGAAGGAAAATAATCAAAAGGGAAAAAAGTCAAAATTCGGTCAAAATGTGACTAGCGTCGAGACGCTAGCCCTTAGGCGTCTCGACGCTAGCATTCCTTATTCGGATAGGCGCAAAATCATCGCAGCGTCGAGACGCTGCGACCTTAGCGTCTCGACGCTACCGTAATTTCCTTTCCAGAACGCGCGTGTTTAGAGGCAGCGTCTCGACGCTACGATGAAATTTCATAATAAATAGTTCTTTTCGGCTATGTTTTTGGGGGAACCAATTTTGGGACTTCTAGGGGCCGTAAACAGAGCAAAAAGAGATGAATTCAAGGCTGAAGCAAAGGGGAAAATTCGGAAATCAACCCATTGTTCGTGGGGATCGTGACGGGGACGTTCGGTCTCGGCCTACAACGAGTTTAATTCTTCTTTCCCTCACTTTAGTTAGATTTTTATGGCTTTTACATGTTTAGTTGAGCTTGTAATTTTAATCATGAGTAGCTAAACTTGTAAGCCTAGGGATTGATGTAGTTGATTGTGTTTATGGATTGATTTATGGTTTAAGTTGTGCAATGTTATTATGTTTGTGATCTTGATTTAATGCTTTCAATTAATTGGCCATTAGTTGAATGATTTAAGTTTCGAATCTAGCTCGGGAGAGGGGATTTGATTTAGACTTACTCAAGATTGCATGACTAAAGTTTAGTTTCTAATTCGTGACGGTTTTAGATTAACTTTAGAATTGGTTAAAAGATCTAATTGCCTTGCATGATTAATAAACTTAGATAGGGATATCAAGTTGGTTAATTTACATGAGAATCAATTATACTCGGGAGAGGTAGTTGTGATTAAAGGGTCTTTGGCTCATAATTTCATTGTGCATAATAACTTACTCCTTAAAATCAATCCTAAACTAAATCGGCGAAATCAATTCCCTAAGTAGTTTTCCCAATTGAAATTCCACACTTTCTACGTGTTTTGATTTAGTTTTCTTATTATTCAATCATCACTTTTTGATCCCTAAATAAAATTGGGCAAGAAAATTCACAATACTTGATTTGCTTAAAAATCCAATCCAGAGGACGACATTCGAATTACATTCACTATATTATTACTTGACCTGTGCGTTTGCGGTAGGAAAAGTCCACATCACCTCTCAAGCTTAAAGATCCAGGAAGCTTTACCATTCCTTGCTCTATCGGAGGTAGGGATGTAGTCAGAGCTTTGTGCGATTTAGGAGCAAGCATCAACTTAATACTATATTCGATTTTTAAACAGTTAGGGATAGGTGAAGCACGACCAACAACAGTAACCTTACAGTTGGCGGACAGATCGCTTACACACCCTATTGGAAAGATTGAAGACGTATTGGTTAAGGTTGATAAGTTTGTTTTCCCTGTAGATTTCATCATTTTAGATTGTGAAGCTGACAAGGACGGGCCAATCATCTTAGGACGACCGTTCCTAGCCACTGGCAGAACCTTAATAGATGTGCAGAAGGGAGAATTGACCATGAGGGTCAATGATCAGCAAGTCGCGTTTAACGAGATGAAGGCAATGCAATGTCCAGGATACCTTGAGAGGTGTTCTATGATTGAAGAAGTTGACGAGCTTTCTGTATCTATTTTACAGGAAACATTAAAAGGAGAACCACTAAAAAGGAACAAGTTCGAAGAGGAGGAACTAGAAGAGAAGGGGATTGAAGAAATACCAGTCACAAATGATTCTACAGCAGCGAGGATAGAGGCATTAAGGGATTCATCAGACCACGAGGAAATCAGGCCGTTACATCCATCTCTGATCAGTCATCCTGATCTGGAACTCAAGCCTCTGCCAGAGCATCTTAAATATAGCTTTCTTGGTGAAAACAGGATATTACCAGTCATTATCTCAGCTTACCCTACTGAACAAGATGAAATTTCTTTGATGCAGATCCTCTCTAAACATAAAAAAGCAATAGGATGGACAATTGCAGACATTCAAGGAATCAACCCCTCATTATGCATGCACAGGATAAACCTTGAAGAAGGAGCTAAGAATTCCATTGAAAGTCAGAGGAGATTAAATCCCATCATGAAGGAAGTTGTTAGAAAGGAAATCTTAAAGTGCCTGGATGCAGGAGTCATCTACCCAATTGCAGACAGTAGCTGGGTAAGCCCAGTTCAATGCATTCCAAAAAAGGGTGGGATGATTGTAGTGGAGAACGAGAAAAATGAATTGATCCCAACAAGGACGGTTACAGGATGGCGAGTCTGCATAGATTATCACCGCCTTAATAAAGTGACAAAGAAAGACCACTTCTCGTTGTCATTCATAGATCAGATGCTAGACAGGCTTGCAGGGAAAAACTATTATTGCTTCTTAGACGGTTACTCTGGTTACAATCAGATAACTATAGCCCCAGAAGACCAAGAAAAGACAACATTCACATGTCCATACGGAACGTTTGCCTTCCTGAGGATGCCATTCGGTTTATGCAATGCACCAGCCACCTTCCAAAGGTGTATGATGGCTATATTCTCCGATATGGTAGAACGAACCGTGGAAGTATTCATGGATTACTTCTCCGTCTTTGGTGAATCATTTTCAACATGTCTACGAAATTTAGACCAAGTGCTAGAAATATGTGAAGGAACCAATTTAGTATTGAATTGGGAGAAATGTCATTTTATGGTACGAGAGGGCATAGTCCTTGGACATCGCACTTCCAGGAAAGGAATGGAGGTGGACAAGGCAAAGATCGAGATCATATCCAAGTTGCCTTTCCCAAAAACAATGCGAGATATTAGAAGCTTTCTAGGCCATGCAGGTTTCTATAGAAGATTTATTAAAGACTTTTCTAAAATTTCCAAACCCTTGTGCAGGTTACTGGTAGTAGATAGACCGTTTGACTTTGAAGAAGATTGCAAACAAGCGTTTGAGTCTTTAAAGAAGGCACTCAGCTCATCGCCAATCATAATTGAACCAGACTGGACTCAACCATTTGAGTTGATGTGCGACGCTAGTGACTTTGCGGTTGGTGCAGTCCTATGTCGGAAGAGAGGAAAGATAGTGCAACCTATCTACTTCACAAGCAAAATGCTCAACGAGGCTCAGTTAAACTATACAGTAACAGAAAAGGAATTACTGGCAGTAGTGTTTGGTTTTGACAAATTTAGATCCTACCTTGTGGGAACTAAAGTCATAGTTCACACAGATCATTCCGCCCTTAAGCATTTACTTTCGAAAAAAGATGTCAAACCCCGACTAATTCGATGGATTTTGCTTTTGCAGTAGTTTGACATAGAGATCCAAGAAAGAAAAGGAACAGAAAATTAGGTAGCAGACCATCTATCAAGACTTGGAGACGAAGCACAAATAGAAAAAGGGTTGGACATCCAAGAGTCATTTGTAGATGAGCAGATTCTGGCGGTGAGAACCGTTGAACTTCCATGGTTTGCAGATTATGTAAACTATCTAGTCAGTGGACTAAAACCACCAGAAGCAACCGCTCAACAACTCAAGAAGTTCTTAAAAGACGTCAAATACTACTACTGGGATGAACCGTATTTGTATAAGCTAGGGCCTGATCAAATACTAAGACAGTGTGTATCGGAAGAGGAGATACCTTTGATATTGGGAGCCTGTCTTGCAGCTCCATACGGAGGACATTTCACAGGACTCAAGACAGCGGCCAAAGTCCTCCAATCCAGCTATTTTTGGCCCAGTCACTTCAAAGATGCGCACCTCTTCACGAAAAACTGTGATCAATGCCAAAGGACGAAGAACCTGACAGCTAAAAGCGAAATGCCTCTACACCTCATACTCAAAGTAGAAATCTTCGACGTGTGGGGGGTAGACTTTATGGGACCATTCCCACCATCCTTTGGGAACATCTACATCTTACTCGCAGTGGATTATGTATCAAAATGGATTGAGGAAATAGCAACCACAACAAATGATGCCAAGGTGGTAAAGAAATTTTTCCTAAAGAATATCTTCACAAGATATGGAATCCCTCGTTTCATCATAAGTGACGAAGGATCTCACTTCCTGAACAAAATAATAACCAGTTTGTTTTCCAAATACAACATCAGACACAGAGTAGCTACCGCTTACCATCCCCAAACTAATGGGCAAGCAGAGCTTTCTAACAGGGAAATCAAGGCTATTTTGGAAAAACAGTGGATCTCACTCGCAAGGATTGGTCATTGAGGCTCAATGAAGCATTATGGGCACATAGAATTGCATATAAGGCACCATTAGGAATGTCTCCGTACCGCCTCATATTCGAAAAAGCATGTCACTTGCCACTCAAATTTGAGCACAAGGCTTATTGGGCATTGAAAAAAGTTTAACTTCAACATGGAGAAAGTAGGGATCAAAAGAAAATTACAACTTAACGAGCTGGAGGAACTCTGACATTTCTCTTATGAAAATGAAAAACTCTACAAAGAGAAAATCAAGCGATGGCATGATTGAAGAATTCACCCAAAGGAGTTCTACAAAGGCCAAAAAGTATTACTCTTTAATTCCAGGCTCAAATTATTTCCAGGAAAACTCAAGTCAAGATGGTTAGGACCTTTCAAGATTGTGAAAAAAATCGACTATGGAACTGTGGTATTGACTGATAATCAGGGCATGCACTTCAAGGTAAATGGACAAAGGATCAAACCATATTGGGGGAAAGGCTTCGAGGATGAGGAAGCCCATGTCTCCGTGATTGACCTGGTATGACTGCTACCTTGAAAGAATTCATTTTGTATATTATCTGGATCTATAAAATAATAGTCTAGACAAGAGCCCTAAAATATCTGGACAAGAGTAAAGACTCTATCTAGGAAAATTCTGTCTAGGAAAAGGTACTTAAGATGACCATTGGGAACACCTTTTCCTAGGGATTTACTTGGGAGTTTTGAAAAGTCCATATTATTTTGAGCCCTGTCTTGTGTTTGAACTAAAATCAGGAAAAATAGAAAAAGGTGTAAGTTTGTTTTGAATAAATGATATTTGATCAAGAGGGAACTTTGTCTAAGGCAAGTCCTGCCTAGGCTGAGGTATTTAAGCAGACCGTAGGGAACACCTCTACCTGGGGACTTACCTGGAAGTTGAATTGATCAAAACGTTTCCTTAATTCTTTTTAAGAAAATAAAAAAAATAATAATAAATCATGATTAAGCATATGAGCTTTCTAACTTGTTTATGAGTGTTTCAGGGAAGAGGAGAAAGCAAGGGAAAAAAAAGAAAAGAAAAGTCAGAAAAAAAAAGGAAGAACAACTGGGTGAAATGCAACCACATTTCTCCCCAGTGTATTTGAAAGTGCGACCGCATTTTTAAAAATAAGTGAGGAGTCACGAAAAACGTTTGACCTGCACGTGACCTAATTGGAAAAGTATAAATAACTTGACTTAAGTTCTTTTTCTCTTGACCAACACTAAACCCTTTGCATTCAAGTCACCCCCCAACTCTTCATATTCTCTCATCTTGAAACCGAAAGACCCACACTCAAAAAAGATGAAGAGCACTCAAGGATCATCATCCTCACGCAAAAACACCCGATCTCAGAGTGCACAAGCAACCCACGAAGCTGAAGCTAGCATGAGACGACAAGAGAAGAACCCTGAAACGCCCATGCACGACACGCTAAGAACGTGACCCACGGGATTCTCGCTGGCGGTCATGAACCAAGCGCCCAACGCTCCAACTCCATCTTCTTCGGCAATGTTAGCCAGGTCGAGGGACATGTCGAGTTCGTCTATGCCAAGGAGGTTCATGCGCGCCACTACTGTCAGCCAAACCCAAACGCCCGCCACTCAACAGTTCAGAAAATGTTTGCGGGAGTGGTTTGCAATGATCCGAGAGATGGGTGCTCAGAGACGTGCTGCTCATAAAGAAGAAGGGAATAGGCGTGATGAAGAAGAAGCCGCCAAGGCAGCTGGAAGTTCTCGGCAAGGAGAAGCTCGAATGGGTAAGGTTTTCGAACCTTCAACTAACCCTTCTCTATCTTACAGGATCAAGCTCGTTGTTACTTACAGCGTAAGCAAGAGGAGCCCTAAGAAAAATGTGCCTGAAAAAACGCTTAAGGTCAAGCCCCTCAAAACCGCAAGGATGCCTCCAGATGTATTCGAAGGAATAATTCGCCAAGCTGTGGCAAAGGATCTTGCGATTGCTGAAGGGTACAAGGGTGAACAGAATGCTCTGAAAGAGATCGAAGATGAGAGAGAGATGGAAAATCAGAAAATGGTTGAGGAAGACGAACTTGCAAAGGAAAGAGACCGTCAAGAAGAGAAAAGAAGGAGAGAAGAAGAACTAGAGACCGAGAGGGCCTTAGAAGCTGAGGAAGAAAGAAAGTATGAGGAAAACCTCAGGAGGGCAGCCATGGATTTGATACTCCTTGAGGAAGAGAAAAAGAGAAAGGAAGAACTAAAAGAAGATGAAAAAAGAAGGAAGGAAGCTGAAGACTTCCTTGCAGCTTTTGAGCCACTCCACAAGGCTCAAAGTGAGGCTGAAGCGCTGCAAGGGAGGGTAGAAGAAACGACCCAACAGGGGCCAACTGAAGAAAATTTAGAAAAAGAAAAAGAAAGAGAGCAAGAGGATGAAGGATAGAATGTGACCGTATCTGGGTCACATTCTAAAGATGGCCTAGCCGAGGCCACCATTGATCAGCCAGCTGAAGAGGTTTTTGAGCCTCTATTCACAAATGACCCACCAGTAGCTGATAGCACCTCTTCGGGAGAGAAGAGGGACGAAGAGGAAAAAGAAGACAATGAGGTCGAGACCTCCACTGACTCCGATACAGAATCTTATTCAGAGATAAGGGAACTAGATGGCGACCAAGTCCCTATCTCTGCAGCATTGAGAAGAAAGAGAAACGGAGAGATTAAGGCTGAGAGGAGGACAAAGAACAAGAATGACCCAATTTTTGCCAAGAGGTCGAGGACTAGGTCCATGGACGTCTCTCCTACAGTTCATCCTACCATCTCACCCGCCAAGCCGAAAGGCAAGTCACCCAAGGCTGCATCTCCTAAAAATCCATTCCCTGAGGTATTTAAAAATGTTAATTTTCAGGAACAGATGGAGATCATGAGAAGGAGAGATTTCCTCAATTTGAAGGGATTCTCTAATTGAGCAGGAGCACTGCCAGAGTTCGTGAGTAGGATCATATCTCAATACAAATGGCAGGAGTTCTGTGCTCACCCTCAGGAGGCTGTAGTGCCATTAGTTCGTGATTTTTACTCCGGCCTGAGGGAGGAAAGTATTAGCGGCGATGGTGAGGGGGAAGATGGTCAGTTTCTCCTCAGTCGACATTAACAGGGTGTACAAGATTAATGCACCCTTGAACCCAGAGGGAACAACGTTATCAGGAACCCTTAGGCTAAACAAATGAAGGAAGCTCTGAAACTTGTGGCCAATAAGGGGGTTCAGTGGAAAGAATCACAAACGAAAGTGAAGTCTTTAGTGCCAAGCGACCTAAAGCCAGAATCGACAGTTTGGCTTCACTTCATCAAAAACCGTTTGATGCCAACCACCCATAACAGCACGATTTCAGTGGATATAGTGATGCTACTCTATTGCCATATGAAGGGGTTGGAGATCAACATGGGGAGCATTATCAGGGATGAGATTTTAGCCTGTGGGAGAAAGCGAGCAGGCAAGCTTTTCTTTGGATCCCTCATCACCCAGCTTTGCCAAAGGGTGAAGATCGTTTCGGGCAAGGACAAGGAGCGTCTTCTTCAAGCCGACCATCGAGTTGTCCTTGATCGAGAAGCTCCAGCAGAACAACATCCAAAGGAAAGACAAAGCCTCTACATCTCAGGCTACTCCTCCAGTAGGGTCGAATGTAGGTTCTCCAATTCCCAGCACACTCCTTTCATAGGGCCTTCGCCATCGTCAGAAGCCCTAGCCATTGCCTACCGCCAGCTAGATCAACTTAGGGACAACCTGAGAACTTATTGGGCATATGCAAAGGAGCGGGATGAAGCCATTAGAGAGTTCTACCTCTCTATAGCCCCGAGTATTGCTCCAGTCTTTTCCAATTTCCCTCAGTATAGCAAGAAGACAAGGATTCTGATGAAGAGGAAGATGAAGAGAATGATGATGATGATGATGATGAAGAGAAAGAGAGTTCCTCGAACGAGGAATAGGGGAGTTTTTTGATCCCCTTTGACTAGAATTTTTTTTTAATAATATTGTTTTCTGTTTTTTGTGCTTGCTGTTTTTTAGTTTTAGCATGTTTGCATTTTGTTTTTAGTTGTTTAATTCTTGTTTTGATTGTTTTTAATGTTTAGAATGTTAATAGTTTTGATCATAGGATGAGTTTAGATAGTTTGTGGATAGTCTAGATTAGATAAACTTGGGTTTTAAATCTTTTCTTGAAAAAATCTGCTTGCTGTTATTTTGAGCTTTACCTATGAACTTTTTGGAAGAAAAAATTCAACTTTAGAGAATATGTGCTTTAAAAATGTTTTGGAAGAAAAAGCATGTTTTCAAAGGAGTTTTCTTTTAAGCCCTTGATGATGAAAACTAGAGCTTTGTTCTATCTCAAAAGTGCCACCGTCACAACTCAAATGTTTTCTAGTCATAGGCTTTCCATTAGTCTTTTTCTTTACGAAATTATCTTAGAGTCTAAACTTCCTCGTGTTTAACCTTTCTAACACTCTAGGAGAGTTTAGCCTTGAAGTTTTGAAAACAAAAAGCCTCATGTTAAGCCCATGCCTAAAAAACAAGCCAATGAGGACATTGTCTACCTTTAAGTTTGGGGGGTGCTTTATGCTTACTATGTAAATATCTTTTGTAAATTTGTACTGCTGCAAAAGTATATCTAAAAAAAATGAAAAAGAGAAAAAGAACCGAGTGTTACTCCTCCTTCCTAGGGTTTACTGAGTAACCAGGGGCATTCATGACACCCATGGTTTGCCACTACATGAAAGGTTTACCTAGGGAAGTGAGTATCATTCCGAGCTCGTGAACTTTGCTCGTAGCTAGATATCTTCACCACAAAGTGTCGATAAGCTAGAACGAAGGTAAAGATGACAACAAGGATGCTCTTGGGAGAAAAACAAGTCAAATAAAAGGAGCACCAGCAGACAAATAAGTTTGGGGGAGATGGAGAAGGTCTAGTAATTCATATATGTTTTTGTTTTCCTAAAGATTGTTTTCTTAAACTAAAAGGACTACACTAGGCTCTATGAGTAGAAGTTAGGTAGTTTAAGCATGTTGGTTAGGATGGATTAGAGAGAGTTTTGCTTTGAAAAAGAACAATAGAAATCTTCATGCCTAGGAAACTCAAACGTTGTGACTGGCACTAGAGTAGAACCCTCTCCTGAAAGGCAAACTTTTTAGAAAACGATCTTGAAAAACATGTTTACTTGATTCCATGTCAATTGATTTGAAAGGTAAGTTGATACTAGTACCATGATTGATTACTATACATGAACTCTAACATTTTGATTTGCAATTAATATTGAGCTCTTACATTCTGATTGGCAATTAACAAGTTGATCTCTAACATTTTGATTGGAAATTGCTTGAGGAGAAGCAATGAGTTAAGTTTGGGGGTATGATAAGGGTGAAAAATATACCTATTTTACCCTTATATTTAGCTCATTTCTTGGTTAAATGTTGTATGTTGTGATCAATTTATTGTTCTCGAGCTCAAAATATGCTTAATTTGATAAGTTAGGGTGTTGAGAATCACTTTTTTCGAATTTAACTCATTTGTGCTTAAAAAGACTTGATTTTAAAAGAATTTGACTTAGTTTGTTGTTGTGCAGAAAAACAGAGGAAAAGTTGGAATTCCGAGTCATCCGCGGGTCGTTGTTGACGAGTCTTCTTCGCACCTAACTGGCTGTTTTGACCCCAAAACTGACTGGGCAGCCTATATAAGCTCGAGATTCGAAGTCAAATTCAAGCATAACTCATTGGAAGAAAATGGTGGTGACAGAACCCTGGCTCGACGCCAATGAGAAGGGATGCCCGAGGTCCTTCTTAGATGACCAAATTCTAACCTGAGTTAGACATCAAACCTTGTGGTTTGTAGAGAGTTTCACCCATTCCCACTTGTAAAAGCGAGAGAGTGGAGTGTCTTAGCGAACTCTAGAAGGATTGAGTAAATAGAAAAACCCATAATATTTAGCTATCTCCTTTATTTCTAGCTCTTGAATCTTTTCATTATTCTGTATTATTTACATTCTTATTTCAATGAAAATGTGTTCAATTGCTTTTTATCCCATCATGAGTAGCTAAATCTCGTTGAGGGGTTCAATGTGGTGAATTCCCTTATGGTTCAATGGCTTGAAAGTGTTTTATTTGCTTAAGTTGTGTTCAATGCATGTCATTCTTTATTGATTATCACTCTAATCTTGTTGATTTTAACTTGATCACTTAGACTTTGCATGCTATGTGAGTTTGATCTCGAAAGGGACAAACGATATCGGTTCTCATAAAGGTGATATAGGAGAAAAAGCTTGAAAGAGATTGTTCGGCGGTATAGGGCATGCTGCCTAAGGCACCCTATATCGACTATAGGTTGCATTCATGAATTATCTACGTCGGAGTCGAGTCACAGAAATGTGCATAACGGTACTCGCTTAGCCTTCTAACGGTTCTTTGGGAGCAAGGGCCAAATAGGAGTTAAATATGACCCAATGCATTGAATAGGCATAAGTTAAATATTGCATGACTATGGTTATTTCCTTAGGGATGAATCCATATTGAATACCTCATTTGATATTTATTGTTATTCTTTATTATTTACTTGCTTGTTTTATTTATCTTTTCAAAAACCCAATCAATCAACTTATTTTTCTTTGGTTACCTTTTCAAAAGCAATCGTTTGAGCAGTTTCTTCATCAAATCTGAATTTCCAATTTAGTCCTCGTGGGATCGATGCCCTTGGAATACTTCTAAGGTTTTTTTTATTACTACGTGCGACAGTGTATACTTGCACTAAGTGTTGGCTGAATTATTCTTTACTATTATTATCCATCTTGTCTCACATTCCATCCATGCATCAAAATGATTGACAAAGCGTTCAAAAGGCAACCTCCTTTCCTTCGATCATGCCATTCTGTTTCAGCACCTGCAATGCCCTTACCTTTATCCTCACCCTTTTTCTTCTCAGTTTCATCTTCTGCAATTTTCTTCGCAACCTCTTCTTGATTTTCATATTCTTCTTTTTTCAATTCAGTCAAAGGAGGAGACGGAGTGTTAGTTTGAATCCTTTTAATTCGTCCCGCTTTCTGCTTGCGGCGACGACGACTCGGCAGATCCTTCACTATCACTTCCAGAATCTCTTAAACTATTGTCTCATTAGTACCTTGCTCTTGCAAACCTGTTGCTGCCTTTTTTTTACTCTCTTGCTCAGTTCCGTCAATCTTCTCATAATCTTTTTCTTTGTCAGAATCTTTTGGTTCTTCCTCAACGATTACTTCTTCAGCAATTTCCTCGATTACCTTCTCTAATACTTCGAAAACTTCGGCTTCTTGAAGTCTTTTAAGCTGTTTGGCTTCCCTTTCTGTCGGCGTTCTTTTTTTCTTTGCTTTCTTCATAGAAGCTTCTGGTGTAGTAGGTACATCCTCTTCTACTTCTCTCTTTCTACGACCTCTTGTCTTCGCCATTTAGAACAGAAAATTTCTTTGCACAGGAAGAGAGTAGAAAAGAAAGTAGGAAGAAGAAGAAAAATGGAACGGAAAACGTACCAGGGTTTGATTTAAATGAAGCTTCAACATTCGAAATCCTGGCCGAAATAAATTCCTTCATTAATCGAAATGTTACCGTTTATTTGCATGTAATCATGGAAAATTAATTTCCATAAAAAGGCAAAAATAAATCGCCGGTTAAATGCGTGATGTGTTGTCCAACGGCTAGACCGTTAGATCTCCCTTGCGCGACACGTGGAAGCAACAGATGCCCACGCGGTTTACCTGCCCACAGAAAATTTAAATCCCAACGGTAAAAATATTTAATTCTTAACCACATCCGTAATATTCTGATGATATATTTGCTCTAACCAAAAGATTGCAAAAAAAATTGAGCAACAAGATTTTCTTCCAGAAGAATCTTTTCATACGGGGAAATTCAATTCAAATTCGAACCGCCAAAATCAAATCTCTTCTCATCTTAAACCAAATAAATCAGGAAATTTATTATTAACCTAATCTAAACATAAATTTAAATAATACAAATACAACTAAAACTAAATCTAATCTAAACTAATCCGATTAATTCAATTAAATTAAACTGGCGAAAATAAAAATAAATACACGAAAAATAAAATCGACGGAATTTAAAACTACCAACGAATTAAAATAAATCAGATAAGATTCAAATCAACTAAATCTAATTCAAAATAATTCGAATTAAAATAAAATCAAGTCAGCGGAAAATAAAATCACAACAAATTATGGGAGCCAAAAATATATTGCTATATGACATGCTCCCGCAAAACTCTCGCTCGCTTATTCATCAACCAACTTTACGGAAGGATATTTCGAACGAAATTCCTCTCCCCAATAATGCTCCACTCGTTGTCCATTAACCTTGAACACTCGCCCATCCTTTTCATCCCTCAAAATAATTGCTCCATGAGGAAAAACTTCAATCACAACAAATGGTCCAGACCATTTAGATTTTAGTTTTCCAGAAAACAATTTCAATCTAGAGTTATAAAGCAAGACTCTCTTACCCTTAACAAACTCTTTAGGCTTTATTTTCTTATCATGTCACAGCTTAATCTTTTCTTTATATATTTTTTCATTTTCATAAGAAAACTGACGAAACTCCTCTAATTCATTAAGCTACAGTATTCTTATTGCACCTGCACGACTTAGATCATAATTCAATTTATTTAAAGCCCAAAACGTTTTATGTTCGAGCTCTAACGGTAAATGGCAAGCCTTTCCATACACTAACCTATAGGGACACATACCTAGGGGAGTCTTATAGGTTGTCCTATAAGCCCACAGAGCCTCATCTAACCGAAAAGACCAATCTTTCCTAGATGGATGGACTACTTTCTCTAGAATAGATTTGATTTCCCCATTACTAACTTCAGCTTGACCATTTGTTTGTGGGTGACAAGGGGTAGCTATCCTATGCTTAATTCCATACTTAGCAAAAAGCTTAGTTAAAACATTATTTACAAAGTGTGTACCCTCGTCACTCACTAAAGCTCTAGGTGTCCCAAATCGCACAAAAATGTGTGATTGGAGAAACCTTGATACCGTCTTGGCATCATTCTGATGGCATGCAATAGCCTCCACCCACTTGGACACGTAATCAACTGCCAATAAGATAAAAACATTACCATTAGAAGGGGGAAATGACCCCATAAAATCAATACCTCATACATCGAATAATTCTAATTCCAAAATGTAAGTAAGAGGCATTTCATCTCGAGGTCCTAAATTTCCTCTCCTTTGGCAAGCATCACATTGCTTGTAGAACCAATGGGCATCCTTAAATAAGGAAGGCCAGAAGAATCCACATTGCAAAATCCTCATAGTTGTCCTATGTTCGCTAAAATGACCTCCATACGGTGAAGAGTGACATTGCTCCAGGATTTCCTTTGCTTCATCACCTGAAACACATCTTCGAATAATACCATCAGAGCATTGCTTAAACATAAATGGCTCATCCCAATAGAAAAATTTTGCATCATGCTTAAACTTTTCATCTGCCTCCAATCCATGTCAATCAGAGTGACTTCTTTCACCAAAAAGTTGGCTATGTCAGCATACCAAGGGATATCCTTGACTACCTTTACATTAACAGCAAAGAGCTGCTCATCTGGAAAAGAGTCTGAGATGACAGTTTGCTCTAGCAAAGATGATGTTGGGTCAAGACGAGATAAATGATCTGCGATGACATTCTCTGATCCCTTCTTGTCCTTTATCTCTAAGTCGAACTCCTTCAATAACAAAACCCAACGAATCAATCTAGGCTTCGCATCTTTTTTAGACATTAAGTACCTTATTGCTGCATGATCTGTAAAAATCGTGACTTTGGTTCCAACCAAATATGGGCGAAATTTCTCAAAGGCAAACACAACTGCTAACAACTCCTTTTCAGTGGTTGTATAGTTGACTTGTGCCTCATTCAAAACCCTGGTTGCATAATAGATAGGATGGATAAATTTGCCCTGCTTTTGCCACATTGCACCTACTGCAACATCACTCGCATCACACATTACCTCAAACGGTAAACTCCAGTTAGGCGCACAAAGAATGGGGGCTAAGACTAAAGCAACCTTTAAAGTCTCAAAAGCTTTCCTACAATCTGCATTAAAGTCAAAAACACTATCAGCACACAATAAGTTACAAAGAGGTTTACTAATTTTAGAAAAATCTTTTATGAACCTTCTATAAAATCCAACATGACCTAAAAAACTTTGAACCCCTTTCACTGAATTCGGTGGTTCTAATCTCTCAATAACCTCTATTTTTGCTCGATCAACTTCTAGACCTTTCTTTGAAATCTTATGACCTAACACTATGCCCCATTTCACCATGAAGTGGCTTTTCTCCCAATTAAGAACTAGATGGGTATCCTCACATCTCTTTAACACCTTACCTAAATTATCCAAACAATGTTGAAAAGACCCTCCAAAAACTAAAAATTCGTCCATAAATACCTCAACAGTGGCTCCAATCATATTAGAAAAAATCGCTAACATACACCGCTGAAATGTTGTTGGAGCATTGCCAAGGCCGAAAGGTAAACGTCCCATAAGGGCAGTGAAAGTGGTCTTTTCCTGATCCTCAAGAGCAATGGTAATCTGGTTATACCCAGAATAACCATCTAACAAACAGTAGTGGGCCTGACCATCCAATCTATCCAACATTTGGTCAATAAATGGTAGAGGGAAATGGTCCTTACGGGTGGCTTTATTAAGCCTCCTATAATCCATGCAAACCCTCCAGTCAGTTATTGTCCTGGTTGGGATCAACTCATTGTCCTTCTTAGTCACTATCGTGACACCTTCTTCCTTAGGAACACATTGGACAGGGGTTACCCAATTGCTATCTGCAATTGGATAGATAATCCCAACATCCAACCATTTAATCACCTTCTTCTTAACAACCTCTTTCATTGGAGGGTTAAGCCTTCTCTGTTGCTCAATACTCCTAAAAGATCCTTCCTCTAGAGTGGTTTTATGCATACAAAAATATGGGATAAATCTCTTAATGTCAACCAATGTCCAACCTATTGCTTTGAGATATTGCTGCAGCAACTTTATTAAGGTCTCTTCATCCTCCGGCATTAAATCTGATGCAACAATAATGGGCAATGTCTCACCCTCCCCAAGATACACATACTTTAGATGATCCGGCAAGGCTTCAAATCTAAAGTGGGTGCCTCAATCAGGGATGGCTTAATATGAGGAGCCTTCCTTTCATCCAAATCTAAAGACTCAAAAACATTTTCACACCTAGACACTTCTTTTTCACTTTTTCTTTCTAAAGAACAAACTTCTAAATCCTCTACACTAATCTCTCCATGGTCTTCCAACTGCTTGTTTGCTAAATCCTCCATTACTGTTTCAACAATTGTGTTCTCCAGAATCCTGATGAAAGAACAATCTTCCACTTCGTCTGGATACTTCATGGCCTTAAAAACATTAAACTTCACTTCCCCATCATAAACCCTCATTATTAATTCCCCTTTTTGAACATCTATCAATGCCCTACCAATAGCCAAAAATGGAAGACCAAGAATAATTAGGACATCTTTATCTGCCTTATAATCTAAGATCATAAAATCAACAGGAAATATGAATTTATCTACCTTCACTAAGACATCCTCAATTTTACCCTCTAGATATGCAATAGACCTATCGGCTAGTTGGAGTGTGACTGTGGTAGGCCTACCTTCACCGATACCTAGCTTTCGATAGACCGAAAGAGGCATAAGGTTAATGTTTGCACCTAAATCACAAAGTGCCTCTTGCGTTCTAAGATCTTGGTTGGTAGTCCATTCTTAAGAATAGCACTACATTCCTCAGTAAGAGATACAGTTTCAAACTCACCTAACCTCTTTTTCTTAGTCAAAATATCCTTAAGAAACTTAGCATAATTAGGCATTTGCTCAATGGCTTCTACTAAAGGGATATTTATATGCAATTACTTAAGAATCTCTAAAAACTTCTTAAATTGATCATCCTGATTCTTAGGCCTTTGCCTTTGTGGAAAAGGTAGAGGTGGTACATAAGGTGGGGGTGGCACATAGGTTCCACATCTGGAACAGAACCAGATGCTCCAGCATCATTATTGGTGCCTCCAGCATCTTTACCAGACTCCAACTTTTTCTCAACAACAACATTTTTATCACTACTATTCTCTATATCCTGGGGTTTACTAGGCTCATTTCTCTCTTCTAGTGGCTTACCACTCCTTAGAGTCACTGCCTGTACCTGCTCCTTACCTTCCCTTCTAGGGTGCTCAGTATCTGCAGGAAGTTTCCCTTGGGGCCTTGCCTTTAGCTCATTAGCTAGCTGGCCCATTTGCAATTTCAGGGCTCTCATTGAAGCTTGATTACTTTGAATTACAGCATCTGTACGAGCCATATATTCTTTCATCATCGCCTCAAGAGAACTCTCCAAATTTTTCTAGGGCAAAGTCTGCTTATTTTGTTGGGCAATACCTGTGATTTAGTAAATCATGACTGGTTCACCTTTTGCTGTGCTTGAGGGACTTGCGAATTGCTTCCTTGCCCTCTCCATGTAAAGTTGGGGTGGTTGCGTCAACCTGGATTATAAAAGTTAGAATAAGGGTTATTCCTTTGATTACCTACAAAAAAACACAGAAGCTGGGTTGTTGGGGCAAAACTCGTAATTGTGTTCTTCACCACAATAGACACATGATTCCTCTGTAACTTTGTTCACCACTGCAGCAGGCTCCACAGCTGGCTTTTGCTGATGACTAACCACTGTTACATTTTTAAAAGTGTTAGCTAACATTGCAATATCAGCCCTAATGGTAGACACACCATCAACATCTAACACACTCTTAACTTTTTTATTTGAGCCTCTAACATCCGACCACTGACAACTATTGGTTGATATTCTTTCTAAAATTTCATGGGCTTCATTAAAGGTTTTTGCCAAAAGGGCCCCTCCAGCTGAGGCATGGACCATACCTTGGGTTGCTGCATTTAACCCATTGTAAAATGTTTCCATTTGGATACAATGAGGTAAACCATGGTGGGGACACTTTTGCAAAAGCTCCATAAACCTCTCCCAAGCCTCACTAAAAGTTTCATCTTCAAGTTGCCTAAATCCCACTATCGCACTCTGATAGCGAGCAGAAATGTCGCTATTTTAGTCTCAATTTATTAAGCTTTTTGGTGCTTTAATTGTGTTTTTAATGAATATATTTAAGGAATTTTGTTATTTTGTCTTTAGGAGCATAAATGATGATTTTGGGAGAAAAAGAGACATAATTGAAGTAATTATAGCCCAAATCAAAGTATGAGGCATTTGGAAGCCCAAAGAAGACATCCATGAGGAAAAGTCCAAGAGAAATGAAGAAGAAGGCCCAAAAATCAGCCCAAAAAGAAGCTGATTTTTCTGGAAAATCTGGACAGCGTCGAGACGCTTAGCAAGGCAGCGTCGCGACGCTGCCCTTTCTTGTTGCCCAAGCCGCGTGCGCAGCAGCGTCGCGACGCTTGGCAAGGCAGCGTCGCGACGCTACCCCTTTTCCAGGCCTATAAATAGGCGCCCTTGGTGCCTCATTTTCAATCATCAATCAAATCATCAATCATCAATCATCACTCATTCCTTTCTTTCCTTTCTTAAGACTCCTTTTTTTGGAGCCCCTCTCAAGGCTTTTGAGCCTTTTTGAGAGGGTTCTTTTAGTGGGAATTTTTGGGGAATTTTGGGAAGCAAGTCTAGAGGCTCGAGGAGTAGTCAGCGGGGGCTCCAAGCGTCAGCAAGGGGTTTTTCGACGGTCAATTCCTTTTCCTTTATGTCTTTTAATATGCTTTCCCTTGTAATTATTGTGGATATTATGTGTAGCTAAACCCCAATTTGGGGTCTTGAAATGAAATGTTAGTGGAAATATTGTTATAATTTCTTGTCTCTTGCCCATGTCCTAATTATTTGTATGGATGTGCTTAATGCTTTACTCAATCTGGCCAATTGTGTAATGATTCGATTCTTAATGGAAACTCGACGGAGAGAAATTAGGATAGATCATAATCCATGCAACTAGTTTAATTGCCCGTTGTGACGCCGGGATTAGTTGATTAAACTTAGATTCCTAAAATGAATCAGAGCGTAATAATTAATGATTTTTAATAGCGCTAAGGACACTTAGGTTGTTAAAATGAATTAATTACAATTAGGGGAAACCGACAGGAGAACCTATGTGATTAACGGAGATTCTAGGTTTATAATTAGTTGGGCAATGAGATAGGATAATTATAGCAATTATTTAGCTAACCATTGATTTTCAAGACCCCTCTTCCCGCTTAAAGAAAACTCTTTCTCCACATTTTATTTCTGATTGATCAAATTTGTTTTTATTTAATCATTTTAAATTTAATCTTCTTATTTCATGAACTTTGTCCCTAAATATTATTTCACCTAAGTATTTTCAGTGCTCAAGAGAATTTTAAATTATTGCTTAAGTTTCGCTTCGCCTCCCTGAGGATTCGATACTCGGAATACTTTCCGTTTTATATTACTTGTGGCCCGTGCACTTGCGGATACCGAACAACAAGTTTTTGGCGCCGTTGCCGGGGAGGCTTGATTTTTAAGCAAAAATTAATTTTTCTTGACATCAAAAAGAAAAGGGTAAATGGTAATTTAGGTGTAAATATTTTTCTTTTATCGTTTTGTGAATACTATTTTTATTTTCATTTTTGTTTGGTTCTTTTGTTATCTGGGAGCATTGTACGCGAAGAAACAAGGTGGTTGATCTGTTTCCGTTAGATCTTGAGATTAACAGGACTCTAAAGTTCATTAGAAGAGAAAAAAGATTAACAGAAACGATGGCCCACCAAGAAGAAGCTCCCAAGGCAATTAGAGATTTTCTGCAGCCAGTTCTTCCTACCGAAAATTCTGGAATTGTTTACGCCCCCATCCAAGCCACAAATTTTGAGCTCAAAACAGGGTTGATTCAGATGGCGCGCGATAACTCGTTCAAGGGACATCCTTCCGAGGACCCCCACTCTCATCTACGATCATTCCTAGAAATATGCGGGACGGTAAAAATAAACGGAGTTCCAGCCGACGCAATCAGATTGAGGCTATTTCCATTTTCCCTACAGGATAAAGCAAAAGATTGGCTCGAATCAGTCGAGACGGGCAGCATCAGTACTTGGGACAAGCTTGCCCAGGCTTTTCTGACAAAATTTTTTCCACCGGCTAAGACTACCAAGCTGCGGACTGAAATTGGAACATTCAGACAGCTTGACGAATAGCAGTTATACGAAGCGTGGGAAAGATATAAGGAAATGCTTAGGCGATGCCCCCAACACGGATATCCTGATTGGCTTCAGGTACAGTTATTCTATAATGGATTAAACCCCTCCACGAAGACAGTCCTTGACACATCAGCAGGAGGGAGTTTTCTTTCAAAAACAGTGACAGAAGCCAAAGACCTGCTTGAGGAAATGGCGGCAACAAGTTATCAATGGCCGACGGAGAGAGGAACAATTACAAAAAAGGCTGGATTGTATGAATTAGATGAGTCAAGTTCACTGAAAGCGCAACTGGCATCTCTGACCAATGCACTAAACAAATTAACGTCATCTGAGGTGGTCAAATCCATTTCCACCTTAGCTGAAGGTCATTCAAAGAAGGAAGGTCAAGATGTGGAAGAGGTTCAATACATAGGAAATAGATCATATACTCAAGGAGTACCGAACTTCTACCACCCCAGTCTGCGCAATCACGAGAACTTCTCATATGCAAATACGAAGAATGTTTTGCAGCCACCCCCAGGTTTTGCATCAACAAGTACTACTGAGAAGAAAAATAATCTGGAGGAGATGGTGGCTTTATTCATCAAGAAACAAAGAATATTGAATGTGAGTCTCCAGGCATCAGTAAACAACCACGACGCAGCTCTAAAGAATATGGAAGTGCAGATAGGTCAGATTGCTTCAGCAGTAAATGCCCTGCAGAAAGGAAAATTTCCAAGCGATACTGAGCCTAACCCGAAAGAGCAGTGTAAAATGGTGGTTCTGAGAAGTGGAAAAAGACTGGAGGACAGTTTAGAGAAGAAAAAGGAAGAAGAAAAGAGAAGGGATGAAGATGAAGGGGCTGAGGCACAAAAAGCCTCCTCTGAAAGGTTCCAACATCCTCCTAACTCTATTGAATTAAAATGTGATTTTTCTAACAGCTGTGCAGGTAAAGAAGAGAAGCAGAATGACAAAGAAAAGATGACTGAGGAAGAAGTGGTTCCATGCAACCACCATGACAGAGGTTCGCATATTAGCCCGCCCAAGCGGAGGGGCGAATGTCCAACCTTTGATTACAGGGAGTTACCTTTTCCTCAGAGATTTAAAAATGTCAAATTAGATGATCAATTTCAAAAATTTTTAGAAATGTTTAAAAAGTTGACTGTGAATATTCCATTGGTAGAAGCTTTGTATAATATGCCAAATTATGGAAAATTCATGAAGGAAATGCTTTCTAAAAAGAAAAGTCTGAAAAAAGAAGTTTTTAATTTATCTGAAAGTAGCAGTACCATCATTTCTGGTAGGATACCCTCTAAGCAGAAAGACCCAGGGAGTTTTACTGTTCCCTGTACCATAGGAGAAGTATCCTTTGATAGGGCTTTGTGTGATTTAGGAGCAAGTATAAATTTGATGCCCTACTTTGTGTACAGGAAGATTGGTTTATCAGGTATGACAGACACCGACGTCACTCTCCAGCTTGCTGACAGATCGATTACCCACCCGATGGGTGTTGTGGAGGACGTGTTGGTAAAAGTCAACAAATTCATCTTTCCTGTAGATTTCGTGGTACTGGACATGAAGGAGGACAAAGAAGTGCCAATTATCTTAGGCAGACCTTTCCTAGCCACTGGTAAGGCTGAGATTAGCGTGCATACAGGTAAGCTTACCTTGAACATTGATGATAAAAAAGTCGTGTTTAGTATTTTTGGCCAAGATGAATCTGTTTGTAGTTTGCATAAATGTTTTTCTGTTGGGCCTGAATACTTGACTGATGACGATGAAGAGGTAGACTATAATCTTGGCCTAGGCTTAGGAGAAATGCTTGTTGATAATATGGATTTTGATCATGATGTATATATGGATAATCCTCTGTTTGAAAATGATTTGGATCTGCCTGACTTTGAAAATGAATTAGACTTGCCTGCTTGTGACAATGAAAGATCTGCAGTTGATGATTTACCTTCCTTTGAAAATGAATTGGAATTGCCTGAAATGAATAATTTTGATGATGATATTGAATTGCCCGACATTGAGCATGAACATAAAAGGCATAAAAAAGATTGCTCGATAGATAATTTTGAGTCTGACCATGATTACAGTGAATCTATTGAGTCTGATCTTGACATTCCTGAATGCATGAATCCTGACAATGTGAATACTTTCTTTTCATGTCCTGATGATGTGTATAGCATAGAATCTGACCCAGAAGAACTTGAATCTGTGAATAGTATAGAATTTGATCCTGAAATTCTTGAATTCTTTAATTCTTCTGATGATGAGTCATGTGATAGCCTAGTTGAATCATTTTTTAATTCTGAGTCTGAAGGATCTACTGAGCATGTAGATATTTTTTCTGATGAATGGACTGGCATGATTGATAGGCCATCTCTAGATCCTAGACCAGTAGATAATATAACGCTTGATGACTCTATTAACAATTGTTTTGAAAATAGAGATTTAGAAAAGAGATTTGATGCAGCAGATTATTTTCTGAAATGTTATTATGAGAATCTCTTTAGTGAAGATGGGCCAGGGGAAAGTTTTTTTTCTCCCCTGTTTGTGGTTTGCAATTCGGTGCGTGATTTCTTGTAGGGCCCGGAGGATGATGAAAATTTTTATTTTGAGCCTCCGTAAGCGTGCCGAGCCTAGTCTAGCTAAAGACGTTAAAGAAAGCGCTGCTTGGGAGGCAACCCAAGGATTAAAGTAGTTAGTTGTTTTTGCGGTAAATAATTTTCTTTGCTCCGTGATCCAATTTTGTTTTGCAGGATCACCTTAGCAAATCCCAAAATTCCACATTTCCCATTTTTCATGGATCCAAAGGAAGAGGATGAAGCGCTCCTAGCTCAGGGAAGTCTCAGTATCTCTCTTTATGCTTTTCTGTTTTAAAACATTGGGGACAATGTTTAGTTTAAGTTTGGGGGGGAGGTTTCCGCTGTGTTGAGCATATTTAAATTCTGTAGGATGCATGAATAGATAGCCATGATAGCCAAGGATGTGATTTTTGAAATTTTGGGAGAAAATGGTTTATATGTTGTGGAATCTGGGAGCACGGCAGAAATTGTGAAATTTTAAAATTTTTTGATACTTAGTTTTGATGTCTAAAGCATGCAATAGTCTTATCTAATGACGTCTTTGAAAATCTAGATTCTTATTATGGTTTTCAAAGTTGTTGTCACCCCGATAGGCTTAGTTTCTAATATCAGGAAGTTCATGCTTGATTGCTCTAAAGAACTAGGTAGGAAAAAAAATGCTATGCCTGCTGAGAGAAAAGCAAAAGCAACAAAAGAAAATGTGAGAAAAAGAAAATCTGTTGAAAAAGAATTTTTGCTTGCTCAAAAGAAAAAAGAGCCTAGGGGTAAAAAGAGCTACCTGCGGTGTGATCAGTTAGGCCAACCAAAGAATAAAATTCAGGTTAAGGGTCCCTGCACCGTAGTGTGAAAGCTAGTACCATTAGATATCAAAATGCAAGTTTGGGGGAGGAGCAAAAGAAAAAGAAACAAAAAGAAAAATCATGTGAGAATTCTGCTCCCCCATGAGAAAAGAAAAAGATGACAGGCACCCTAGTTACTTTTTTTTGCATGATAGAAGGACTCCGAAGTATTAGGGGCTCTTAGCCAGTGTAGGGGGAAAACAAATGGAGAAAGCCATAAGACTAATCTAGGTTAGTAAAAGAATCAATAGATAAGTCTTGAGCATGCTATTCATTAATCTTAAGTTCAAACTAGTTTAAGATTTCTTCAAGAGTATGCGGTGCTTGCTTATTCCACTTGCATGTTTTCCATTCGATCCTAAGAATTCAAAAATCATTGAGGGTTGAGCGATACTATTTCATACATCTTTAGAATTTATTTTGCTCGGGACTAGCAAAAGCTTAAGTTTGGGGGTGTGATAGCGAGCAGAAATGTCGCTATTTTAGTCTCAATTTATTAAGCTTTTTGGTGCTTTAATTGTGTTTTTAATGAATATATTTAAGGAATTTTGTTATTTTGTCTTTAGGAGCATAAATGATGATTTTGGGAGAAAAAGAGCCATAATTGAAGTAATTATAGCCCAAATCAAAGTATGAGGCATTTGGAAGCCCAAAGAAGACATCCATGAGGAAAAGTCCAAGAGAAATGAAGAAGAAGGCCCAAAAATCAGCCCAAAAAGAAGCTGATTTTTCTGGAAAATCTGGACAGCGTCGAGACGCTTAGCAAGGCAGCGTCGCGACGCTGCCCTTTCTTGTTGCCCAAGCCGCGTGCGCAGCAGCGTCGCGACGCTTGGCAAGGCAGCGTCGCGACGCTACCCCTTTTCCAGGCCTATAAATAGGCGCCCTTGGTGCCTCATTTTCAATCATCAATCAAATCATCAATCATCAATCATCACTCATTCCTTTCTTTCCTTTCTTAAGACTCCTTTTTTTGGAGCCCCTCTCAAGGCTTTTGAGCCTTTTTGAGAGGGTTCTTTTAGTGGGAATTTTTGGGGAATTTTGGGAAGCAAGTCTAGAGGCTCGAGGAGTAGTCAGCGGGGGCTCCAAGCGTCAGCAAGGGGTTTTTCGACGGTCAATTCCTTTTCCTTTATGTCTTTTAATATGCTTTCCCTTGTAATTATTGTGGATATTATGTGTAGCTAAACCCCAATTTGGGGTCTTGAAATGAAATGTTAGTGGAAATATTGTTATAATTTCTTGTCTCTTGCCCATGTCCTAATTATTTGTATGGATGTGCTTAATGCTTTACTCAATCTGGCCAATTGTGTAATGATTCGATTCTTAATGGAAACTCGACGGAGAGAAATTAGGATAGATCATAATCCATGCAACTAGTTTAATTGCCCGTTGTGACGCCGGGATTAGTTGATTAAACTTAGATTCCTAAAATGAATCAGAGCGTAATAATTAATGATTTTTAATAGCGCTAAGGACACTTAGGTTGTTAAAATGAATTAATTACAATTAGGGGAAACCGACAGGAGAACCTATGTGATTAACGGAGATTCTAGGTTTATAATTAGTTGGGCAATGAGATAGGATAATTATAGCAATTATTTAGCTAACCATTGATTTTCAAGACCCCTCTTCCCGCTTAAAGAAAACTCTTTCTCCACATTTTATTTCTGATTGATCAAATTTGTTTTTATTTAATCATTTTAAATTTAATCTTCTTATTTCATGAACTTTGTCCCTAAATATTATTTCACCTAAGTATTTTCAGTGCTCAAGAGAATTTTAAATTATTGCTTAAGTTTCGCTTCGCCTCCCTGAGGATTCGATACTCGGAATACTTTCCGTTTTATATTACTTGTGGCCCGTGCACTTGCGGATACCGAACAACACACTCCTCAATTTGGCATTCCTAGTTGGTGGAAAATACTTACTAAGAAATTTTTCCGCTAACTCATTTCATGTCCTAATTGATCCCGGAGCAAAAGAATTTAACCAAGCCTTTGCTCCGTCTCTAAGAGAATACGGGAACAAAGTAAATCTAAGGGTATCTCTAGACACTCCTTGAATTACAAATGAATCACTAACTCCAAGAAAAGACTTAAGATGTAAATGAGGGTCTTCAGATGACAAACCATGAAACTGCCCCACAACTTGCAACATCTGAAACATTACGGGTTTCAATTCAAAATTTGCTGCCTTAATTTGAGGACGTGCAATTCCTGGATTTAACTCATCAAACATTGGAAAAGTGTACACTCGAATGACTCTGGCTCTATCGTTTGCTACCAAGATAGGATTCTCAGTGACACACCCCGCCCCAGCTCTCTCTTAACTACCTAGTGACATGGTGTGCCGGCAATGAATCCTAACTAACTATAGGACTCATGGTCATCCACATGTTCTTAACCACGCTTAGGCTCTCAATGACCAAAAATTTGGGCAGAGTTTTCCCTAAAACTTGGCTAAAACACACATGAAAAGAAACGACATATATGCATATCTTATAAACTATATCACAACCAGAAACAAGATTAGAGACACATGCGTCTCAACCACAATATTCAGCCCAACACTTCGAGATACGATAATTTACAACCAACTACTCTTTCCAACATATAACTTTTACATAACTTCCATCCAAAACATCATATACATACAAAAGGTACTCTAAACACGGACTCGAGTGGCAGGATCGGCTTCTGTAGGCTTGTCGAAACTCAGTCGCTACCTGGTAGAAAATTTTAAAGGAAAAGAATGAGCTAACGCCCAGTGAATGGTATTTACTTTCTATTACGAAAATAGTTCTTGAAATATTTAACTCAACTAAACAGAATATCGTGAAGAACTTATAGCTCTGAAACTCATAAATATTTAGCTTGCGGAAGGAAATGCAGTAAAAATTCTTTTTAAGCATAACTAAAGAATTAACAAATAACTCACTAACCTTGTACCCTTAACTCTAGTCATACCGGCAAAGAGTCTTCTCAATACGCTCAGCAGAGCAAACTCTATCATACTAAGCAAGGAATACACACCACACTTAGTAGAGCAAACCTCTAGTCATACGTGCACGTAGAACAATCTCTCTCAGGCTAACCATCCCAACACATGGCCCAAAGCCTACATGTACAGGAGTGGGTCCCGAGGATCTCTCTCTATGTGCTATGGAAACACATTCACACAGCACATGGGTAAATACCTAGGGTACATAGAGCTAGCGACTTAAAAACTATTTTCTAACATGGATTTCTTTATTCAAAACTCATCTAAAATTATTTCCTCTTGTGAAATAACGTTTCATAAACACAAGCAACGTTTACAAATATCGAAAACATTCTAAAATTTTCAAATAAGCGCACATTGTTTCGAATGCTTCTGAAATGCATATTCCAACTAAGAAATCATAAAGCAAATGGAATTTAAATCATTTCTCTGAAACATGCTTAACTCTAATTTTTCTCAAACTCATAAATATAGTACTTTTACTAGCGGAAAATAATTATTAAAACAACCACTCACAGTCCTATTAATGAGAGAAATTCAGGTCGTAGGTCGTCTCGATCTCCTTTTGACCTGAAATTTTTATTAAACCAACATATAAGTTTCTATTTAATTTAAAAGAGTGATTTAGTTTGAGCACATATTTAAAATATTCCATGAACTCCCACTTTTCCCTTTCTTATCTCATGATACTCTTTTGTCTTTTCCCCCAATTAAACATCCACATTTTCCTTTCTTTCTCTCTCTTCATTAACACAAAGGTACAACTTCCCATTAACTTTATTCCTTCTTTTCTCCATCAACTCCCCATATTCACGTTTTCACACCCTTCCTTCTTTTCCTTTTTTTTTTAATTTATATATTTCCTTTAAACAAACACAACACCATTTCCTTCTTTCCTCATTAAAACCACCAACATCTTCTTTCCCATCCTTCACCTCTCGGTTTCTTCATCTTCTTCCCTTCTTTGTTTTTTTTTTTCCTTCAACAACCAACAGCCAACAATCCATCACCTTCATCTTCCTTATTCTTATTCCTTCTAAAAAGAAAACCCAAAACATCCAAAACAAATATACCCATAACCAAAGCTTCAAGAAAACCAAGAAAACTTCTAAATCAACTTACCAAATTTGTTGAGGAATGTCATGGTTGAGCTCTAATCACCAAAAATGCACCTCCTCTCTTCCCCTGCTCTCGGATTCTTCTTCTCCCTCTCTTCCTCCAATTCTCGTGCTTCCTTTCTTCTTTTTCTTCTTTTTCTTAACTCTCTCTTTCTTCTTGGGTATACTTCCAGACCTTTCCTTTTCTTCTTTTTTTTTATTCTTTCACCTTTGTCTTTCTCTCTCTATTCGCGTGGGTCTTCTACTTTTAGCCCCATCTTTCTCTTTTTTAAAAAAAAAATCTCATTTGCCGCCTCAACTTCCCATTTTATCTTTTTGTTGTTTCTTTTTTAACCTAAATAAAAGAAAAAAATCAAATGGGTTGGGCTTTACACTCAGCCTGATTATTTTTCTGTCTATTTTCCTCCAGCAGTGGATTAGGCTGCCGCACACGATTCTGCTGGGGATCAACTGGATCTTCTGGAACTTCTGGGAGACGCGGCACGTTATCCATTGGAATTTGATTTCTACGCTGATGTCTCCTTCTCCTGAATGTCCTTTCAATTTCTGAATCAAGCTCGAACATCACCCTAGGTGGATCTCACATGCACCAAACTCACACCTGCAAAAACAAAATAAACAATCAAAAAGTTCTAGCACCAAACCACTAAAACACATACACAAAACAAATCAGATAAAAACTTATTCAAGTCCCCGGCAACGGCGCCAAAAACTTGTTGCCTTCTAGAGTGGGGTAAAAATATAGCAAAAATAAGCTCTAGAATATTGTGCAAGCATACACAATCCGCAACAAGTGATAAGTAATTTATCGTATCCACATGGTTGAATAACTCTCACTTTATCTATCTTGTGTAACTTTTTAATGGTTTCAAAAGTGGTTAAGATGATTGATTTTGATAAAATGTTGAAGCAAAAGAAATGACAGAACGGAAAGTAAACAAATAAAGCAGACATATTAGAAACAGGCATTGGTCAGGTTTTTAGTAATTGTTTTAAAAGATGCTCTAGCAATATTATTGATTAGGCAATTCTCTTGCAGTCTTATTAGCAGGATCCTCCCAAAACTCTGGATTTTTTGGAATGTGTTTCAACTCCAATGACGTGCTACCGATCAAGCACAAGGCAACTGGTTATCCCTAACTCAGTCACTGGTGTTCACCAACACATAATGGTCTAGTGTTATTAAATGCCACACACTTCTCAAATCATCCCTGAAACTAAAAAGTGATATTCATACTGGATGGTCAGGCGGGCACAAAATAGAAATACGCACAACAAATAAACAGGATGCTCAAATCAACATATATTGCATAGAGAATGAAACACGACAATTACATAATTCCTAACCAACACCTAAGCAAATTTAGTTCATATGGTTCATGATAACACACGCTACAATCTGAGTATGTGCATCCATAACTACAAGAAATTACAAGAAACGGTTAATTCCCTTGATTAGATCCGTAGTTAATGGTCTTCTTGAAGTCTCCAATATTTCCTCCTGTATTTGGCTTCCAAAGATGGAAATTGGAATTAGGAATGCTCTTCTCCCCAAAATGGAATGTTTTTTACTTGAGATGGCTCTTTCCTTTTATAGAGTGAAGGCAAGCCCTAATTAGGTCAAATTGTACATGTGGAAGGCTCTCCAAGCTTCTTAGATCCGAAAATAATTTAGCTAACGCCACTTCATTAAAATGGATTACGAGCTGGTACGTGGTAGTTTTGCTCCCTACTTTGCTTGATCACGGATTTTGCTCCCTCAAGTCGCTCAACAATATTTTCTGCACAAAATAACTTCCAAAGCCTCCATTCTTCCAAATGGGTTAAAACATATAATATCCATCTAAAAGCAACCTTATTTAGCACAAATGACACACAAAACACTATAGAACTAAGGCCTAAATAACTCCCTTTTGGAGAGTTATCACTGGCCTAGAAACCAAGATATCCTCTTGACCAGATACAATTACTAGGCTCCTTCCAATTGAAAATTTGAGCTTCTGGTGCAGCGATGATGGGACAGCTCCTACAGAATGTATCCAAGGACGCCCTAACAAGAAACTGTAAGCAGAGGGGATATCCATAACTTGGAAGGTTATGTTCAATGTGCATGGGCCCTTACTACTACGGTACTTGGTCTCATATGGGATATATCAACTGGCAATCTTTCCAGCGTTGATTTTGGCATTATGTTCAAAGAAGACCCATTATCCACCAGGACTTTTGCTACTAAAAAGTTCTTGCACTTGACTGAAATATGAAGTGCCTTCGTGTGTCCTGTGCCTTCGGGCGGTATCTCATCATCAGTGAAAGTTATGGTGTTGTGAGCAGTTATTTTCCCACAATATTATCTAGACCATCTAAAGTGATGTCCTTGAAAACATATGCTTGATTCAAAGCTTCCAATATCCTGTCTCGATGCGAATCAGAGGATAGCAACAAAGATAATATGGAAATATTAGCAGGCGTTTGAGCTAGTTGTTCCACTACTTTGTATTCACTTTGTTTAACCAACTTTAAAAATTCTTGAGTTTCTTCTTCGGATACAGTCTGTTTGCCCATTGATTTCTTCATCACTGTTGTTTCTTTGGGTTTGACATTGATATCTATATTACTCTCAACTTTCTCATTCTTCTCTTCTATTGTATTCTTTGAGCACTTCAATAACTGATCTGGAATGTAACCACAAGAAATTTTGAATCCACCATGTCTTGGATGCTCTTATGAAAATGATGACATTGTTCCAAAGAATGCCCCTTTGCCCTAGCATGAAATAGGCAAATCAGATTATCATCGTACTCCTCATGAACAAGGTCCTGATGTGCGTAATTGATCGATACATATTCGTTAACGATGAGAATCTCAAAAAGCTTCTCCTTAGGAGTCATGATCTCTGTAACATCTGCCTTCATGATAATATCCTAACACTGATCTATTGCATTCACCTGATGATTTGGTAAAAGATTATTATCAACATTTGGTCCCTCCTCTTTTTTAAAGTTCAACTATCCAACCTTAATGAGCTCTTGCACCCTAAACTTCAAAGCAGTGCAATTTTCTGTAGAATGCCCAAAACACCTGCATGGTAATCACACCTTGCATTAGGATCATACCATCTTGGATAAGGAGGTTGCAGTGGAGCAATAGGCATGGGTGCCAACTGATGGTTCTGAATTAACTGAGGCAAGAGCTCAGTATATGTCATCGGAGTCGGATCAAGTTGGGCTTGCTTAGAAGGTGCTCGATTATTTTGCAGACCTGGAGTGACTGATTGTTGTTGTCTACGAGACTGAAAAGTCTGATTCATTTGGGGTCAGGTATTTTGGCCATAAAATAGGGAGTACTGCGCTGATGTATTATTCACCTGGTGCGGATAGTATACGTATGCAGGTAAATAATTTGAAGGATATTGTGTTATGGGTTGGTGGATTTGTCGATGGGACTTATCCACTTTCCCTATCATCTATACTTCTCCCTCCTTCTTTTTTGAAGTATTGCCCTTCTTCGTGCCTAAGGATTCAGCAGTTTTGGCTATTCTACCATGTTTGATCTCATACTCAATTTTTTCCCCAATTGTCATGATATCGGAGAAATTGGTCGACGCACTTCCAACCATATGTTCATAGAATGGGGACCTTAGGGTATTGATGAACATGGCAGAAAGCTCTTTATCCGTTAAAGGGGGTTGGACCTGAGCTGTCGTATCCCACCACCTTTGGGAATAATCCTTGAAGTCTTCAGTACTCTTCTTTTCCATCCTCTGTAAGTCTAGATGGTCGGGAGCTAAATCTATATTGTGCTTGTATTGCTTGAGGAAGGAATCAGTCAAGTTCTTCCATGTGACAACATGTGAACTATCCAGCTGCATATACCAACGGGCAGTTGGACCTTTTAAGCTGTCTTGAAAGCAATGTATGAGTAGCTTATCATTATGAACATGTGTCACCATCTTTCTACAGTACATGACAATGTGACTCTTAAGACATGTCGTCCCATCATATTTTTTAAATTCTGGCAGTTTGAATTTCAGTGGGATCACAACGTCTAGAACCAAGCATAATTGAGTGGCATCCATGTTCCCAAAAACACTAGTGCCCTCGACCGCCCTCAAACTTTCCTCCAAAATTTCAAGTTTTTCATTAGAGGACGCGGCTACCTCCTTCTTCACTTCTGGGTCATCCAAGTTAAGGACCGCAAAAGGTATTTTTGAAACTTTTGGCTTTAAATAAGAAGCACCAGTTTGGCTAGCCATGGGGATTTGGGGGATTTGGCTTTCTTTAAATAGTGGAAAAGGGTATTGCCCAACAGGTATGTCATATAAGGGGTTATAGGTAGTATGTTGTGGCATGGATGCTTCTGCCGTCGTACGAACATGTGAAGCGAAACTGGGTGGAAATGGTAGGCCAACTTGAGGATTTTCGATCGAAGTGTCTGGTGCAGTCGTATCTGCCACCATTTTGCCCTTTTCTAAAGCAGCAATGATTGCATCAACCTTTTCCCTGATTGCCTCAATGTCCCGCTTAGTCTTCTCTTGTTCAACCTTTTCTTCCATAATCTTTGTTCTACGCCTAATGTTGTAAACATGGCAGACTCTCGCTGAACGAGCTATTTTATTGTTTTGTTTTTTATTTTTAAAAGAAAAGTCTTAGAGTAAGTAAAAAAGGAAATAGAAGAAAGAACAACATGAGATGCATGAATGAATGAAATTTTATTATTGAGGAAAAATCTGAATATATCTACAAAATAAAGAATCGGGCAACTGGGAAATGTGGAGACAAGGAACATTTAATGAAAATGACCAAAGTACCCAAGGTCTCTACGAATCATCCCTAAAAACTCAAACAACTCCTCTGCATTAGAAGCCATAGGTGAAGTTCTCTCTCACAGATCCCTTGCCCATTCTACAAATCCTCGGGCTCTCCTAGCCATGATCTTGATAGTGTTCATGGTCTGGTTTACCTTCCCAAGAACTATTTGCATGTCGTCTCTCAAAATCGCATAATCTCCCCTTAATGAGGAGTATTTCTCTTCTAGTTGTCCTCTCTCTAGCGACAACTGTTTGCTTGCACTTTGAAATGCTTGGAGCTGACATTCTAACGAGCTTGCATAACTTTTTAAAGTTTCAGACTCTTCTAATTGAGCCTGTATATTCACCCGTAGATTGTCTAGTGTTCACCTTAGAGCAGTATTGGCTTCTTCAAACTAGATAAGTTGTGTTTTCTACTTGTTGATGGTTTTGTTTAATTTTGCAACAAACTCTAAGAGAGTCTCTTTGCCCCTTGAAATGTCTTTAATCCTGTCCTCTTGTGAACGAGTTGCCCTTCGTAGTGTAGTATTTTCATTCCTCAGAGCATGATTCTCTTTAATCAACCTTCTATTCTCCTCATCCAATATATCATAATCTTTTTCTCGCTTGGCTCGGTTTTTTGAAACTCTCTCTACTTCTTCGAGTTTGCCACTAGCTTGAGTTACTTGGTCCATAAAACGTTTGACCTCTTGCTATAATTTTTCATTTTCTAGTTTCAATGTTTGATTTCTTCCCACTAACTCTTTCCGCTCTGTCGCTAGCTGGTTAGTCTTATCTGCTACTCTATTAGAAGATTCTCCCACATTATCACGAGTCGTCATTGGGATTTTGCTCCTCTTAATGTGCCATTGCAAATATTCTGGAGTAACTCTCTCTGAATGACCATTGTCATTTATCCTTCCAACTGTTCTCCAGGAAGTCAGCACTTGTCGCTTCATTTCGTTAGACTCCTCGCAACTGTAGGAAAATTCTAATTTATGCAGACCATGGGTTTCTGGTATGAACTACTTAAACCAACTTTGTCGCAAGGCCAACAACGGAGCATAATGGACGCATCCCAAGGGCCTACTAGAGGAACTGTGTGGAAGCTCCCGCATCTTTAGATTAAGGCTTTTAGGGGCATCCAATGTGCCTTCCAAATCACATGCTCTAATCTGGAATTCGAAAAGAAGGAAACCCATGCTTCTTTCCTCATAAAACTTGAGTTTCATGGGGCCGTACAAAATTCTGCAATTGTACTCCTTGTTAGATTCCAAGTGGTGCAGAAGTTGATTTTTGGACAGCCAAAATCTTCTGGGAACTTAAAATGGCTATGCACCCAAATATATAGTAAGGGAACACAACATCTCAACTTCCCGCCTTTGTTGGACTTACAATAATTGAGTGCCCGAATTGTTTCCGCTACAAGAGGTATGGCTGGATCCACCCCTTGCTCAATGATGAAGAAGAGCTTCAAGACATCGCCATCCACATATCCTTTTACTCTTGGATACAAGACCATCCCGTAGATGCACAAAACTAACAGAACTAGGCCATTTACTTCATTTATGTATTTGCGAGCGAGTTCTGTTAGATAATCTGTAGATATAGACTCTTCAACCCCTTTCACTTTCACATTTTTCTACACTTTCTTCAGGTGTACAGCTAGAAATTTGGATAAAGCTCTCTTCGCAGTTAGTTGTGGGTTGAAACTGAAGGGATAAAAGCCTCACGCAGCGGAAAGTATTACCGAACCTACTGAGAGTTTTAGATTCTAATTGAAATACCAATACAATTTGCAAAATATTACAGCAATAAATCTATATTTAATGGGTTGTACATAGGCTATAAACATGCTAAAAAGATCAACTAGATTAATCCAAGTGATCAAGGATTTCATAGAAAACTTACTTTTGTAGAAAGCCTTGATCTATTCGCCTTTTCTTGCCAATAAGATTGAAAGCGCAGCAACCCTCTTGTGCGAACACCACCAATCGGCTACACCGGTATAACTCTAAGACTTCTTGAAGCAGGAGACTTGTGGGAGTCTTTTGGGAGAGACCTCTGAGAGAAGGAGAGAAAATGGGATACCTTTCACCCCACCCCAGGGGTCCTATATATAGTAAAGGCCAAGACCTTTTTCCTAATGGGAAAAGGTCTCTAATTTTAATAAATAAATAAGTAATTCCATAATTAATTAATTATCCAATTAAATATCATATATTTAATCTTAGAGATTTTATTAAAATTAAAATTAATATGAATCCAATTCATATTAAATTTATTTGAACTCTTTCAAATATTTTTCTCTCAAGAATTAATTTTTTAAATTAATTCAAAAATTATATTATAAAGTTTCATAAACTTTATATTATAATACATCAATATACATTATATGATTCCCCAAATAAATTGAACACTTTCAATTTACAACTTATATTTGTTTGCTTCAAGTTTTTTTATGAGCTACCAGTGAGACCTAATATACCTACAGATCAGAAGCTCCAATGATACAAGACTAATCGGCTTAAACTCATTAACCAAGTTAGTTTCCATTCGTTAACTGTGGGTCACTCCACTAAAGACCCACAACTGCACTCTTTTCACTGCAGAATATTTATGTCCACGGATATCGACCAATACTACAAGTCAGTCATTCACGTGTGTTCGTATCCTAGTTGGGTCAAATTATCGTTTTACCCCTAGTTTACATCTTTGTCCTTAAGTCCCCAGTGCTCCTCTAATGAACAACCTGTTTGAGGTCCAACCAATAAACAAAAGTCCATCTCGTGCCATAGAGAGGGTTGGGCCCATTGTTCAAGTCCTGGAGACACCACTTAAGGGAACACACCTCTACTTACCCTAGAGTCGGGAAGGAATGAATTCCATCTTGTGTGATCATGTTCCCAGCCCCCCACTCGGTATTGTCCCCAAAATGGTAGGCTTATTGAGTCGGCGTGCTAGTCACTCTCATCCATACAAATCAAAGGAAAACCCCTCGTGAACAGGAGTCCATAATCCACTAAGGATTGAGACTGAGTTGTCTAGGTCATCCTAGTGAAATAGAAACCAAACCAACTAACGGTGTTATAGTTAGTGGTTAACTATTTTGCGGTCCGGTCTTATGCAAACTCATTGCATAGGATACCCCCACTCGCATGTCAAACACATGAACGCTTTGGATCATTGCGTTTGTATCATAATACAAAGTGGGTCGTATCCATAGTGTCACCAGGATAAGGTACCCAGCCTTATCCTTGTACTATAGACCTTTTAGGTTGTTACTTGAACATCGATCCCCGTATGTCCCCACATACTAGTTCATGTTACATACAAACAACCTTAGATCTTAGTTTATTGGATTTGGGTCAAATAGTGAAATATTTAACAATAACATTTTATTGCAGAAACTAAATAACACTTTATTAAATACAAGTATAAAATTTTTTTACATTCACTATCTACGAGTTTTAGGGCATAAAACCCAACAGAAAAAATGATAGCATGCATAATTGCTATCATTTTCCTATTATTTTTAGCTAGTTTTGTGCATGAATTGTGTACTTTAATGCTATTTTATGTTTAAAATTTAGGAAACCGAGCCAAGGAAGCAAAATTGGATTTTTGAGAGAATTTGGATGATTTTGGAGACTTTTTGAGCAATTTGAAGAAGTTCATTGAAGACCCAAGCCAAGAGCCCAAGAGAAGAAAGTTGGAGGCCCAAAAATTGAGTAAAAAATGGGTCATTCTTTGAAGACCAAGGCCTAGCGTCGAGATGCTTGGCCGTAGCGTCGAGACGCTTGGCAGTCTCGTGGAGAGTTCTGGAATCGCGACAGCGTCGCGACGCTGTCCATGTAGCGTCACGACGCTGCACCATCTTGAGCGGCAAGAAAAGAAGTGACGTCAGAGCACGAGAAAGATCCAGAAAGTGGGTAACATCGCGACGCTGCGACAACTTGGAGCCCAAGACAAGATGACGTCAGAGTGTCGCGACGCTGCGCCTATTGGGAGCCTATAAATAGAGCCCTTTTCATCCAAGTTTGGGGAGCCAATTTGTGGGTTTTCACCCCATTCTAGAGTCCACACTAAAATTGGGGATTTTTGGGAGAGTTTTGGAGCTTTATTGAAGATCTTTGGAGCTCGAGATCGATGGAGGTCGGTGCGGGATCGAGGAGATCGACACTCTTATGAGCATTTCTCTTCCCTTTTCCTTTATGTTTTAGTTTCTAGAATTGTTGTGATTAGGAATTATTGGATTTTAGTGATTATGAGTAGTTAATTCCTAAATTCTATGAGTTTGATTTAATATGTTGAACCTTTGCCGAATTAATGAATTGATTTGGTTTAATTGTCATTATTGTTAATTTGTGCATTTTGTCTGTAATGCTTGATCACTGATTAAATGAATCGTTACTAAGTGGAAACTCGACGGAGAGAAGCTTAGACTAGAACTGGATGCATGACTAACGTTTATTTACCCGAGTGACACGGGATAGAATAAATAACGTAAGAGGTTGTATTGAAGGGTCGTAATGCCATGCTAAGTAAATAAAGAGGAGACCGAAAGGAGATTCTTTATTAAAAGGCATGAGATAGGAGGAGACCGACAGGAGAGTCCTTGTCATTAGGCTTCTAGACTTATGAATCAAATGATTACTTAATCCATATTAGTTAATTGATTAAGCGATTAAAGGTCCAATTGATGAAATCAACCCTCTAAGAATTATCCCTCCAAATTGTGTCTCCATTTATCTTTTGCTTTCTAGATTAGCTTTTTATTTTATCTTTTCGGCATTAGATTTTGTTCTCTAAATAAAGCATAGCAAGATTATTTATGGTAATTAATTGAATAAATCCAATCCCTGTGGAGACGATACTCTATACTCAAAATCACTATATTACTTGTGACGACTCGTACGCTTGCGGTGTAAAATCGTGCTACAAACAATAGATCATCTCTCCACCTTTTTCTTCAATATTCAGCATCGTGTGGTACTCCTCAATGGTCTGTACCAAGTCAAAATCTTGGATTACGAAACACATGTAGGCCGGGTCCCAAAATCCTAATAAAGCCTAAATGGTGAACCGGTTAACCGGAATATACATAAGGTCTGCAATATGGTTGTATCTCTTTGAGAACAAACATCTTCTCTCTGGTGTTAAACCTTACCAAATAGCCTTCAGCTCCCCTAGCTCATTAGCAATGATTTGAACTTGACTTGAGGAGGATGATGACACGAGGCTTTTATAAGGTAGACTATCCCCATGCTTTAGTTGTGTTTTCTCTGCCCATTGTAGCACAGTACTCAGCTCGTCGTATTCAGAGGAAGGTGGCTGTATCGACATTATGGGTACATTGGCATTCATTTTGTTCCCTTTTTTAAAAGAAAAGAAAATGTAAGGAAATAATCATTATCGCTTTAAATTAAATTATGACAGATTTTTCATGTGCCTGCACGGGAGCATTTGCAATTCCCTCGAAGGTCGACATTACTTCATCTAAAAAGGTAAGATAATGCCATGGAGAAATGAATTTAATTTAAAAATGTGAGAAAACTACTTTAATGTTATGAAAAATGGGGAGGACCTTTCATACGCCTACACGGGAGCATTCACAATCCCCTCGAAGGTCGACACTACTAACTCCAAAACATGATGCATGACCCAATGATATGGCTAAACTAAATGCTAAAAACGACTTCAAATGGAATAAGAAAGGAAGTAAGGAAAAAAAATTCAAAAAGGAAAGAGAAAAAAACGGTCCTTGGGATAGATTCCTTTTTAAGAAAATAAAGATTCAAAAGAAGAGAAAAGAAAAAGTAAAAATCTAAAATGAAAAGAATGTAGGGATATTTACTTCTCCAATTAAACGAAAAAAGAAATGTAGAAAACAAGCTTTCCCTTTTTAAAGAACGTTTCTTTTTTTGGCAAGACTTAAATTTCTCAAAAACCCTTTCTAAACAAAAAAATGAACTCTTTAACCATTTTTTTTAAAAAAAAAAAAAAAACTTCTTTGTCTTGACAAAATTTAACTCTTTATTTAAAAGAAAGCCCCTCTTTCAAAACAAAAATTAAGCTAAAAAAAGAAATTTCTTTTTTGAAGAAAAATAAAATAATATAAAAACTTAAACTCTTTACTTAAAAGAAAATTTTCCTATAAACAAAAATTGAACTTTTACTCTTCAAAGATTTTTTGTGTCTTAAAAGAACTTAAACTCTTTAGAATAAAGCTTTTTCAAACAAATTCTAAACTTTAGCTTTCAAAGAATTTTTATTCTTGACAAAAACTTAAACCCTTTAAAAGAAAACTTTTTTTACAAAGTCTAAGCTTTAGTTTTCAGAGAACTTTTATTCTTGACAAAAACATAAATCCTTTAAAAGAAAACTTTTTTTACAAAGTCTAAGCTTTAGTTTTCACATAATTTTTATTCTTGACAAAAACTTAAATCCTTTAAAAGAAAACTTTTTTTAAAAAAAAACAAAGTCTAAGTTTTTTTCAAAGAATTTTTATTCTTGACAAACTTAAATTCTTTAAAAGAAAACATATTCTTAACAACATTCCCTCAAAAAGTGTTTCTGAAACTCCTTTTGAGTTATGGAGGGGCGTAAACCTAGTTTGTGTTACTTTCGTATCTAGGGTTGTCCTGCACACGTGCTAGTGACAAATCCTAAGAAATTGGAACCACGTTCTAGAGTATGCCAATTTGTTGGATACCCAAAGAAATGAGAGGTGGTCTTTTCTACGACCCTGAAGAAAATAAAGTGTTTGTATCGACAACTGCTACTTTCTTGGAGGAAGTCCACATACGAGATCACAAACCACGTAGTAAATTAGTATTAGGAGAAGCTACTAAAGAGTCAACAAGAGTTGTTGATGAACTTGGTCCTTCTACAAGAGTTGATGTAGGAGCCAGTTCTTCACGTCAATCTCATCCTCCTCACGTAATGGGAGAGCTTCGACATAGTGGAAGGATTGTAATTCAACCTGAACGTTACTTGGGTTTAACTGAAACACAAGTCGTCATACCTGATGACGGTGTTGAAGATCCATTGTCTTATCGTCAGGCAATGAATGATGTGGATAAAGACAAATGGGCCAAAGTCATGGACCTTGAGATGGAGTCTATGTACTTCAATCAAGTTTGGGAACTTGTAGATCCACCTGAAGGGGTCAAACCCATAGGGTGTAAATGGATCTATAAGAGGAAAAGAGATGCTGCTGGGAAAGTACAGACTCAAAGCAAGACTTGTAGCAAAGGGTTATACCCAAAGAGAAGGGGTAGACTATGAAGAAACCTTTTCTCCAGTTGCTATGCTTAAGTCCAAAAGAATTCTCTTATCCATTGCCACATTTTATGATTATGAAATATGGCAAATGGATGTCAATACTGCTTTTCTGAATGGCAATCTTGAAGAGAGTAATTTTATGTCTCAACCTGAACGGTTCTTAACCCAAGGTCAGGAGCAAAAGGTTTGCAAACTGAATCGATCCATTTATGGGTTGAAACAGGCCTCCAGATCTTGGAATATTAGATTTGATACTGCGATCAAATCTTTTGGCTTTGACCAAAATGTTGATGAGCCTTGTGTATACAAGAAAATTAACAAAAATAAAGTAGTTTTCCTTGTACTTTATGTTGACGACATCCTACTCATTGGGAATGATGTAGGATATTTGTCTGACGTAAAAGAATGGCTAGCGGCTCAATTCCAAATGAAAGATTTGGGTGAGGCCTAATATGTTCATGGAATCTGATAACTGCCCAAAAGGTAGTTATTTAGGCCTCATTTATAAAGGGATTTGTGTGTCTTTTGTGCTTAATAGGGTTGGTTTTAGATATATATTATATGTTTTAACCCATTTGGAAGAATGGAAGCTTTGGAAATCATTTTGTGCAGAATCTGTTGTTGGGCGACTGGAGGGAGCAAATTCTGTGTTGCAGCATAACTGGGAGCAGAACTGCCACATCACAGCTCGTTAGCCAACTTCATGAACCGACTTCTGTTGAGTTATTTTCGGGATAAAGGAGCAAGGAGAGCCCTACACGTGTCCAAGTTGACCTAATTCAAGCCTCCTATCCTTCTATAAAAGGAAGTAGTCGTCCAAGTCAAAACCATTCCAACTTTCCTTAGAAGCCGAGTAGTATAGAGAGATTGGAGATTACCAAGAACACCATCATCCGCAAGCTGATTAAGGAGATTAGTATTTTCTTTATTATCTTGTGATTATGGACATGCCTACTCAGATTGTAATTCATGTTTCCATGTTTATTATGAACTAAGTAGCTTTAGGTGTTGGTTAGGAACATGTAGTTGTTGTGCTTAAACTTTAGTAATATATTGATTATTGCATCTTGGTTAATTGTTGTGCCTATTTACATTTTATGCCCGTCTGGCCAGCCGGTGTGAATACCTTTCTCTAGTTTCAGGGATGATTTAGAGAGTGTGTGGCAATTATCCATACTACGATCGTTGTGTATTGGTGAACGCCAGTGACTGAGCTAGGGATAGCCAGTTGCCTAGTGCTTGATCGGTCGCACTTCATTGGGGTTGAAACACATTCCAAAAGATCCGGAGTTCCGGGAGGAATCCACTAATAATACTGCGAGAGTTGCATGATCAATAATATTGCTAGAGCATCTTTTTAAACAATTACTAAGCCTAACCAGCGCATGTCTTTAATCTGTCTGCCTATTCGTTTATTCTTTGTTCTGTCTTTTATTTTGCTTCAGCATAATTCTTATAAAACCCAAATATTTTATTATATTTGAAACCATTAGAAAGTTACACAAAATAGATAAAGTGGAAGTTCATTCAGACCTTGGATTGATAATATTACTTGCTGCAGACTGTGTATACTTGCACAGGAATTCTGGAGTCTTTTTACACTATATTTTTATTCACTCTAGGAGCCCAACAGAATCCAAATTATTTGGGATTGAAAGAACAAAACGCTAGCTCTATCTCAAGCAACGTATATCAACAAGATGTTGGCCCGATATTCGATGCATAACTCCAAGAAGGGCTTATTGCCTTTCAGGCATGGGGTTCACTTGTCTAAGGAACAGTCTCCTAAGACACCTCAAGAAGTTGAGGATATGAGACGAATTCCCTACGCCTCTACAGTGGGCAGCTTAATGTATGCGATGCTCTGCACGAGGCTTGACATTTGTTATTGAAGGGATAAAAGCCCTTACGCAGCGGAAGATTTTCACAGAACCAAACACTATATTCAAAATTGTTTTAAATACCAATACAGAGGCAAATAATCACAACAGTAAAATTCACAATAAAACTACTGAATAGGTTATTAAACATGCTTTCAAAGGAACTATGAATCCTCTACATCTAATCTAAAGGGGATCCTAACGATCCAAGATCGAGAACTACTTACGATAAGGTGCGTTCTTGATCGTTTCACCTTTTCTCCAACGGAATGCAAAAAATTCAGCAACCTCCAAGGCTTGATCTTGCTGGTTTTTTAGGACACAACCACAAAATCTTCACCAATATTCTCACAAGGAACAATGCGCAGATTGCTTGTGGGAGCAAGGGGAATTCTAGGGAATTTTGTTTTTGGTCTCTGTATTCTAGAGAGAAAAAGCAGAACACTGTAACTGAAAGAGAGTTTGCGTGTGAGAGAATGAGAGAGAGAGAGCGGGAGTCTAACCCTAACTGAAGAGGGTGAGTCTGCATAAAATACCAGAACTCCCTCCTATTATCCCTCTCAATCGTGCATTTAACTAAGTTAGTGGGAGAGAATTTCTCATCAGTTAAAATTAACTGATAAATTAATTATTAAATAAATTAAATAATTAATAATTAATTAATTAATAATAAGATTACAAATTAATCTTAATATAATTTACATAAATCACATTTATGTAAACATCCCACATAACCTATAGTTTTAATGTAATATAATTAAATTTAATTTAATTTAATTAAATTAAAACTAAAGTATTTATTAATTCATTAATTAATTAACACTATAATTAAATATCTTATATTTAATTACATCTCTCTCATATAAATTATAGTATTAATGTACATCAAATGTGCATTAATTATAAGCTATAGTTTCAATATGAATCTAATTCATATTTTAAACTTAACACTCGAACACCTTCGAATATCCAATTCCCTTAGAAATTTACCTCAGTGCCCTTAGTGAGCTACCGGTGGGACCTAATGGACCTACAGATCAGAAGCTCCAACGATATGAGATTAATTGGCTAAACTCATTAACCAAGTTAATCAATATTCGTTAACTGTGGTTCAATCCACTATAGAACCACAGATGCACTCTTCTCACTGCAGATATATTTCTGTGTCCACGGATATCGACCATCAACAGCAAGTCAGCCCTTCACGTGTGTTCGTACCCCAGCTAGGTCAAATTACCATTTTACCCCTAAGCTACCTCTTCATCCTTAAGTACCAGTGCTCCTCTAATGAACAACCTGTTTAAGGTCCAACCAACAAACAGAAGTCCCTCTCGTGCCATAGAGAGGGTATGGCCCATTGTTCAAGACCCGAAGACATCACTTAAGGGAACACACCTCTACTTACCCTAATGTCGGGAAAGAGTGAATTTCATCTTGCAAAACTATGTTCCCAGCTCCCAACTCGATCTTGTCCCCAAAATGGTAGGCTTATTGAGTCGGCGAACAGGCCACTCTCACCCGTACAAATCAAAGGACAATCTCTCATGGATAGGAGTCCATAATCCACTCAGGATTAAGGCCATGTTGCCTAGGTCATCCTAGTGAAATAGAAACCGAGCTAACTAACGGTGTTAGAGTTAGTGGTTAACTATTTCGCGGTCTGGTCTTTGTGCAAACTCATTGTATAGGATACCCCCACTCGCATATCAACTACATGAACGTGTTGGATCATTACGTTTGTATCGTACCCATAGTGTCACTAGGATAAGGTTCCCAGCCTTATCCCTATACTACAGACCCTTTAGGCTAAAACTTGAACATTGATCCCCGTATGTCCCTACATACTAGTTCAAGCCTCATTCTATTAGCCTTGGATGTTTAGTTTATTGGATTAGAGTTAATAAGACAAGATATAATACAAACATGAGTAATACATCACTTTTATTAATGTTCGATCAAGAGTACATTTACTATCTACGAATTTTGGGGCATAAAACCCAACAGTTATGTTGTAGGGATTGTCAGCAGATATCAGTCAAATCCAGGGTTAGACCATTGGACCGTCGTTAAAGGAATCCTCAAATATCTTAGGAGAACGAGGGACTACATGTTGGTGTTTGGGGCTAAAGAGTTAGTTCTCATTGGATACACCGACTTTGACTTTTAGTATGACAAAGATTCTAGGAAATCCACGTCAGGGTCAGTGTTCACCCTTAACAGGGGAGCTGTAGTTTGGAGAAGCATCAAGCAAGGATGCATAGCAGACTCAACCATGGAGGCTGAGTATGTAGCTGCTTGTGAAACAACTACGGAAGTTGTTTGGCTCAGGATGTTCTTAACTGATTTTGAAGTTGTTACAAATATGAACTTGCCCATTACGTTATACTGTGACAATAGTGGGGCTATAGCCAATTCAAAGGAACCTCGCAGCCACAAATGAGGTAAACACATAGAGAGGAAGTACCATCTGATTTGAGAGATTGTGCAAAGAGGAGATGTGGTCGTGACCAAGATCGCTTCGGAGCACAATATTGTTGATCTGTTTACGAATGCCCTCTCGGCTAAAGTGTTCGAGGGTCATCGAGAAAGTCTAGGTCTGCGAGACATGTATATAGTGTAATCTAGGGCAAGTGGGAAATGTGTAATGGGGTGTAAAGATGCCCTAGTTTATTGTATTTTGTATATTTACCTTTTATGTAATGTACAATATACATTTACCATTTCCAGCTTTAGATTATTTTGTATATACTTTCCCATAAAGTTGAGTTTTAGTTCAAGTGGGAGTTTGTTGGGTTTTATGCCCTAAAACTCGTAGATAGTAAATGTACTTTTGACTGAATATTAATAAAATGATGTATTATTCATTTGTCTATGTTTGTATTGTGTAATCTTGTCTTATTAACCCTAATCCAATAAACTAAAAATCCTAGGCTAATAGATTGAGGCTTGAACTAGTATGTAGGGACATATGCGGATCATTGTTCAAGTTTTAGCCTAAAGGGTATGTAGTATATGGATAAGGCTGGGTACCTTATCCTGGTGACACTATGGATACGACCCGCTTTGTATTTTGATACAAACATAATGATCCAATGTGTTCATGTAGTTGACATGCGAGTGGGGGTATCCTGTGCAATGAGTTTGCACAAAGACCGGACCGCGAAATAGTTTACCATTAACTGTAGCACCGTTAGTTAGCTTGGTTTCTATTTTACTAGGATGACCTAGGCAACTTGGCCTTAATCCTGAGTGGATTATGGACTCTTGTCCATGAGGGATTGTCTTTTGATTTGTACGGGTGAGAATGGCCTGCACGTCGACTCAATAAGCCTACCATTTTGGGGACAAGACCGAGTGGGGAGCTGGGAACATAGTCACACAATATGGAATTCACTCCTTCCCGACTTTAGGGTAAGTAGAGGTGTGTTCCCTTAAGTGGTGTCTTCGGGTCTTGAATAATGGGTCATGTCCTCTCTATGGCACGAGAGGGACTTCTGTTTGTTGGTTGGACCTCAAACAGGTTGTCCATTAGAGGAGCATTGGTACTTAAGGATAAAGAGGTAGCCTAGGGGTAAAACGATAATTTGACCAAGCTGGGGTACGAACACACGTGAAGGGCTGACTTGTTGTTGATGGTTAATATCCGTGGACACATAAATATATCTACAGTGAGAAGAGTGCAGTTGTGGTTCTATAGTGGAGTGAACCACAGTTGACGAATATTGATTAACTTGGTTAATGAGTTTAGCCAATTAATCTCATATCGTTGGAGCTTCTGATCTGTAGGTCCATTAGGTCCCACCAGTAGCTCACTAAGGGCGTTGAGGTAAATTTCTAAGGGAGAATTGAATATTCGAAGGGGTTCGAATATTAAATTAAAATATGAATTTGATTCATATTAAAACTATAGGTTATAATTAATGTGCATTAGATGTACATTTATTCTATAGTTTATTTGAGAGAAATATAATTCAATATATGTGATATTTAATTATAATATTAATTAATTAGAGAATTAATTAATTATTGTTTTAATTTAGTTTAATTCAATTCGATTTAATTGAACTACATTCAAACTATAGGTTATGTGATTTAATTTATATAAAATTATTTTATATAAATGTTGTTAAATTAAATGTTAATTTAATTTAATTTAATTATTAATCTAATTTAATTAATCATCAGTTATTTAAACTGATTTGGTCTCCCCACTAACCTAGCATGATGCGTGAACTAGAGGGTTTTTAGGAAGAGAGTTTCTCCATCCGTTGGATAACTCCCTCATCTTTAATTCAGAATACTCTAACGCTTCTTCACTTAATTCTCTCTCAATCTCACAAGGCTCTCTACGTTTTTCCATCTTCCAAAAAATCTACAAAGAACTCACTTTTCTCTCAAAATCCATTAGAGAAAAAGCTCCCACAAACTTACAACGTTTATACCTTCGTGAGGATATCGGTGCAACATTTTTTTGTTGTGTTCGTGGGTAAATTGCAGCGAAGAAAAGTCTTGGTAGCTGCTGTTTTTTCTTGAAATTCACAAGGGAATTAGGCGAAACGATCAAGAACGATCCTATTGGTAAGTAGTTCTTGGTCTTGGATCATTTGGATCCTTTTAGATTAGATCTAAAATTATTTCCTATTGATCTAAGCATGTTTTATATCAGTTTACAACATGTTTAATTTAGATTTTTCTGCTGTGAATGTATTGTCGTCGTATTGGTATCCCAATCGACGTTTAATTTCGAAAAAGGTCTCTGATGTCTTCCGCTGCCTAGGATTTTTATCCCTACAACAAGATTAATTGATTAAACTCATTAACCACATTAATCAACATTCATTAATTGTGGTCACTCCACTAAAGACCCACAACTGTGCACTCGTCTCACTGTAGAATATTTTTGTGTCCACAAATATTGACCATTAATAGTAAGTCAATCTTTCATGAGCATCTCTAACTCCAACTAGATCAAATTATCGTTTTACTCCTAATTACCTTTGTCTCCTTAAGTACCACTGATCCTCTAAAGAGCAACCTGTTTATGGTCCAACCTATAAACAGAAGTCCCTCTCAAGTTATTGAGAGGGCAGACGCCCTTGTTCAAGTCTCGAAGTCAGCACTTAAGGGAACACTCATTCTACTTACCCTAATATCAGGAAGAAGTGAATTTCATCTTGTGTTATTATGTTCTCAACTCCCCACTCGGTTTTGTCCCCCGAAATGGTAGGCTTATTGAGTTGGTGAATCTGGTCACTCTCACCCATAAAAATCAAAGGACAATTCCTCGTAGATAGAAGTTCATAACACACTCAGGATTAAGAATGAGTTACATGGTCATTCTATGAAATAATGACCTAATTAGTTAACGGTGTTACATTTAATGGCTATTATTTCACGATCCGATTTTATGCAAACTCATTGCATAGGATACCCCCACTTGCATGTCACCTACATGAACGACTTGGATCAATTAGTTTGTATCAAATACAAAGTGGGTCGTATCCATAGTGTCACTAGGATAAGTTATCTAGCCTTATCCCTATACTATAGACCCTTTAAGTTATTACTTGAACATGATCCCTTGTATGTGTCTTCACATACTGTTCAAGTTTTCATTAAATAACATACTGTTCAAGCTCTCATTAAATAACCTTAGATGTTAGTTTATTGGATTTGGGTTCATAATGTAATTCTAAAATAAAATTCAATAACAATTTTATTGAATAAACTCAATAATAACTTTATTGACAAATAAAATTTGTTTACATTTACTATCTACGAGTTTTAGGGCATAAAACCCAACAGGTATATCACTCATTTGTTTAGTCTGATTGATATACTTGATATTTGGTATATCAATCAACTAATCTACTTTAAATTAGGTATTGTTGAAGGAGAAATTTTGACCAATCACAAATTGCCACGTCATTATTTAAAATTAATGACGAAATTACAAATAATTAAATTTGGGACCAATTATAAATTGACATGTGTCCCAAATTTAATTTGAAGACAAAGTTGGCCAATTATAGGTTTATAGAGTCAAATTTTTGTTTGATCAATTAATTAAAAGTAAATTATTTTGATCAAATTAATTAATTTGACCAATTAATTAAAGAAAATAATTAATTGGATCAAATTTGTGTCTTTTAAATATTTGGGTCATATGGTTTTGGGTCAAATATAAACAAAACCCAAGACTAAATAATTGGGCCCAAGTCCAATTTGAGCCCACGCCCGCAAAGGCCTTTGGAATACTCTATAAATAGGAGGTCTTGGCTCATTTAAGGGGAGGTAGAGAAAGAAAGGAATGTGAGAATTTTGGAAGCTCTCAGCCAGAGTCAGAGAATCCAGAGAAAGACTCTTCAAGATTTCAAGACTCCAAGACTTCAAGACTTCAAGACCCCAAGACTTCTTGAAGGCTGAAGACCCATCAAGACTAGAAGACTTCAACAATTCTTGAAGACCAAAGACTATTCAAGACTTCAAGACCCCAAGACTTCTTGAAGACTGAAAACTCTTCAAGACTAGAAGACTTCAACAATTCTTGAAGACCAAAGACTCTTCAAGATTTCAAGACTCCAAAGCTTCAAGACTTCAAGACCCCAAGACTTCTTGAAGACAGAAGACCCTTCAAGACTAGAAGACTTCAACAATTCTTGAAGACCAAAGACTCTTCAAGACTTCAAGACCCCAAGACTTCTTGAAGATTGAAGACTCTTTAAGACTAGAAGACTTCAACAATTCTTGAAGACCAAAGACTCTTCAAGATTTCAATACTCCAAGGCTTCAAGACTTCAAGACCCCAAGACTTCTTGAAGACAGAAGACCCTTCAAGACTAAAAGACTTCAACAATCATTGAAGACCAAAGACTCTTCAAGACTTCAAGACCCCAAGACTTCTTGAAGACTGAAGACCCTTCAAGACTAGAAGACTTCAACAATCCTTGAAGACCAAAAGCTCCTCAAGACTCCAAGACTTCAAGACCCGAAGATTCTAAAAGCTCCAAGAATCAATTGAAGCTTCAGACTCGAGAACAAGCGTTCCAGCCCCTGAGCAAAACACAATCACACACACACACAAGAGAGAGAATCAGAGGATTAAAATTAGAGATTGTACACCCACACACATACAGATATCAATACAAATATATTATTTATTCCACGTGTCTCCATCTTCGAAGTTACGTGTGAACAAATTGGCACGCCTGGTGGGACCATCTCTACCTCTCATCTCTCTCTCTTATCTCAAAACATAAGTGTAAACATGTCGTTCAAGACTTCGCCAATGGTCACTGTCATGAACAAGTCTTACGTAGGTTCTACTGCTCATTGTTGCTTCAATGAACTGACGTTGCAAGTAGATAAAGCTTCTATCATTGTAGGCCAAGAAACAACCTTGCAGTGGGCATATACTAATGACAAGTTTCTTGTTAAGTTTAACCCTTTGTTTGAACTTGATTCTGACGTAGTGACTGTCATGATGACTGAGACAAGGACTATGGGAGAAAGAATGGCTGAGATGCAGGAGCACATCAACACCTTGATGATGACGATTGAAGAAAAAGATTCTCAAATTGAGCACGTAAAGAGTCAGATTGAGAACCAACATATCGCCAAATCAAGTCAAACCCAAGTCATAAAAAATCACGACAAAGGGAAGACTATAGTGCAAGATGATCAGCCACAATGTTCCGCTTCAGTCGCTTCACTATCCTTCCAACAACTCCAAGATATGATCACAAATTGTATTAGAGCTCAATACGATGGACCTACTCCAGACTCCCTCTTGTATTCCAAACTATATACTAAGAGGATTGATAACTTGAGAATGCCTACTGGGTATCAGTCACCAAAGTTTCAACAGTTTGACGAGAAAAGCAACCCTAAACAACACATTGCCCATTTCGTCGAGACATGCGAGAATGCTGGTACTCGAGGGGACCTACTAGCCAAGTAGTTCGTTCGAACACTTAAAGGAAATGCCTTCGACTGGTACACTGATCTAGAACCTGAGTCAATAGACAGTTGGGAGCAATTCGAAAGAGAATTCTTGAATCGCTTCTACAGCACCAGACGAACTGTTGGTATGTTCGAGCTCACCAACACTAAACAATGAAAAAGTGAACTCGTTGTTAACTACATAAGTCGTTGGAGAGCCATGAGTCTAGACTGCAAATATCGCCTCACTGAACTCTCTGTCGTTGAGATGTGCATTCAAGGCATGCACTGGGAACTTCTCTACATCCTTCAAGGTATAAAGCCTCGCACCTTTGAAGAACTAGCAACTCGTGCCCCGATATGGAGCTAAGTATTGCTAGTCGAGAAAACCAAGACCTTCTACTCCCTAACTTGAAGACAGAAGGAAAAAACGTCAAAGCGACTATAGAAGAATCTATGGTTGTAAACATAATTCTTCTCAAGTCATCTTCAAAAGAAAAAGCGACAAGAAAATGGAACACGTCGCTTAACTTTAATGGAAAGACTTAAGAAAATCTATCCTTTCCCTGATTTTGACATCCCTGACATGCTGGAACAACTATTGGAAGCACAACTGATAGGGCTTCCTAAGTGTAAACGACCGGAAGAGATGGAGAAAATCGAAGATTCCAAGTATTGCAAGTATCATCGAGTTGTTGGTCATCCAGTGGAAAGATGCTTCGTCCTAAAGGACTTAATTCTAAAGTTAGCTAAGGAAGGAAAAATTGAGCTCGACCTTGATGAAGTAGCTCAATCAAATCTTGCTACAATCAAAGGAAAGAGCAAACATCAAAGAAAGAAGGATCCTAAGAAACTTCAACCCAAGAGGAAGAGAAGTAAAAAGTTTTCTCAACCTCAACAACTGGTGATGTTGAATAAATCCTTCTCCAAAATTTTCCATAAAAAGGAAAAAAGAAATGTTGCAACTTCCTACTGCATCAACGTAAAAGAAGTTGACAATTCTCAGAAGGGTGAACAAAAGACTTCTATCTTTGATCGCATCAAGCATTCAACCACTCGTCCTTCGGTATTCCAAAGAATGAGTATGATCACGACAAAAGAAGAAAATCAATGTTCAATGTCCACCTCCACTCGACCTTCAGCTTTCCAAAGGCTAGGTATCTCTGCATCGAAGAAAAATCGATCTTCAATATCTATCTTTGATCGCCTCAAAGTAACATATGATCAACCTCAAAGAAAGATGGATAACTTAGAGATGAAACTGTTCGATGAAGTAAGCAGTGACAAGAAGCTTCAAAGTATTGTCTCGTCGCGTATGAAGAGGAAGTTTTCTGTTCTCAGAAATACCGAAGGTTCCTTGAAGGTGAAACCCAATCTCATTATCTTGACCAATCCTACAAGCGAAGGATCTGCTCCAGACCATGATGAAGATAAGAGTTTTTAAAATGTAAACACTCCATATCGTAAGAGTCTAAATTGCATGATGCTCCTAGCCCACACGAGCTTAAAAGGTGAGTGCAAAAAAATCTTGAACTACGTTATGACTTGATCCCTATTCTTCAAGGGTACGTAGGCAGCTTAAAGAAAACTTTAAGTTTAGTCTCTACAAATAAAAAAAAAGGTGCAACAAATATTGAATCACGACAATACAAATTGAAGAAATTCTTCACTATTGAGGCAACACAACAAATCGAGACCCGCATACAGATAGAAGACTTCAACAATCCTTGAAGACCAAAAGCTCTTCAAGACTCCAAGACTTTAAGACCCAAAGATTCTAAAAGCTCCAAGAATCAATTGAAGCTTCAGACTCGAGAACAAACGTTCCAGCCCTCGAGCAAAACACAATCACACACACACAAGAGAGAGAATCAGAGGATTAAAATTAGATATTGTACACCCACACGCATACATATATCAATACAAATATATTGTTTATTCCACGTATCTCCATCTTCGAAGTTACGTGTGAACAGGTATATATCAGTCAATTGATATACTAAATATGTAGTATATCAAATGTATATTTTGTGAATATAATATATTTAATTCATAAAGTATACATATGAGCCTTCGTTAGTTTAAAAATCTTTGATATACTTAATTAATGAAGAATTAGGTATATTAACTTTTTCTTGGACAATATGTGTGGTAGAGGATTCGAATCTCTAACCACTTGGTTGAATGTGCATGTCTTATGCTAGTTGAGTTATGCTCATGTTGGAAAATATATCATCAATAAACTATATATCATCTTAATGATAAACTATTGATACACTAATATTATACTTGAAATTGCTCTATTATTCAAATCCCCCAAATAAATCCCCAAGAAGCTCTCTAGCCATCCTATACAAGATAAGAACCCTAAATTCCCCAAATAGACTCCCCAAAATCAGTTGCAAAAGCGTTGATTTATGCCCAACGAACTGCAGTATCAAGACGTTTTGGACTACCTTCCACGCATGCTCGCTATTCTAGCGTTGAGACATCAAGGACAGTGTCTTGACACTATGCTCTCGAGTTTGTGACACCCTTTTAGCATTTTGATGCCAATTTGGGACCAATTATAAATTGACATGTGTCTCAACGCTCTGATCTCAGGATTCTTGGCTTGATCTTTTTCAATCCTTACCTCCCTGAAATGATCCAATTAAGCTTCAATTGCCCTCAAATTCCCCGAAATCTTTGGATTTGCTCTTATTCTCCAATTTCCTACAAGCTAGATTAAGATTAAAATCAACAATTAAGCCCAATTATTTAAGTATAAAACTAGCTAAAAAGGATGATAAAAGATAACATATTTGCATGCTATCAACATCCAAGTTCCCAAGCTGTCGGGTTATGGATAACTCGATTTAAGGTCGTTTGGGTTGTGGGTAATCGTTGAAAGTTAATTTCAAGTCCAAATGCTCGTTGGTTAGCACTTAAAGAATGCTAATCCTACAAAATCAGAGTCGATAAGAATCGTGTATCTCAAAACTAAGGTCAAACACTCTTGGGTCAATGGTAAATCTTAATGAAAGAGGCCAAACATGCCAGAATTCCAGAAAACAAAGAAGAATGTTTTGTCAAGATTCGAGTGTTGTGACTCACAGTGGTATAGAAGTGTGAAGGCTCGATGCTCGCTGAAACTAGTCAAGACTCGCGAGTATGGGTCGCCATGCAAAACAGAAACATCAGGGAAAAAGAATTGTGGACCTAGACTTATATTCAAGTACATGAATTACATTTAATTACATACATGAATAGTTGAGATTCAAGGAATAGTTTGATACAGGAATTACTAGATATATTGATGAATTTTCATGTATTGGTGAAGAGTCACATGTATTGGTATTTCTTGTTGACGTTTTTTGATGTACATTACTGCTAGTATAAATATGTGTAAGAATTCTTATTTGTAAGCAAGAAGAAAAGCAATAAGAAAAAAAATGTTAAATTCATGTTATAGTTTCTCCTAAATTGTGTGAGTAAGAGAAAAATCTTCTTCTCTTATCTCTTGATTTGTGTTGTGAGGGTCTACTACGTTTCCAACAAGTGGTATCGAAGCTAAGATCAGAGATGGTTTCAAGTGGTAACATGTTGCAACTCCAACTCCCAAGATTCAGTGGGAAGAATTTTAATCAGTGGAGTATTCAAATGAAAGTGTTATATGGCTCACAAGAATTGTGGGATATTGTTGAAAGAGGATACATTGAAGTTGAGAATCACAACGAGCTCACTAATCAACAACTTGCCGAGTTGAGAGAAAATCGTAAGAAAGACAAGAAGGTTTTATTCTTCATTTATTAGGTTGTTGATGAATGATAGCATGCATAAATGCTACTATTTTACCCTTAAATTTAATAGTTTTTGTTGGGCTTTATTGTGTTTTTAATGATCAAATTCAATTAATTATGAATTTTTGTCCTTAGGAGATTTTTGTTGAATTTTTGGAGAAAAAAGGGAAAAGAAGCCCAATTCATGAAGAATTAATCATGAAGATTCAATGTTGGGTCAATTGGAGGAGTTCAAGACCTTAGAAGAAGAAGAATTGGGCCAAAAATTGAAGGACAAGCCCAAAAATCAGCCAAAAGAGTGAGGGTTCCAGAGAGTCTAAATGACATCAAGCTGTTTGACAAGGAAATAATAGACACACCAAACTTGGCCCGACTTCAAAGAGGAGAAGCACGCCAAGGCAATTTGTTGTGTGGTGTCCACCGAGTGCAGGAGCAGCTCAAAATGGTGCTCAGTCGGTTGGAGTTCACTGAAAGACAACTCCAAACTTACTGGAGTTATGCTAAAGGGATGGACACCACGTCTAGAAAAGCTATGCAGGCCAACTTTTCAAAACCTGACCAAGTTTTCCCTGTATTCCTAAATGACTTGATGAACCCCTGGATTCTACCACCGCCAGTAGTAAAGGAGGAAGAAGAAGAGCCCGAGAATGAAGACTAGTGGAAAAGGGAAGGCTATGTTTGAGCGAGCAAATATTTTTGTTTGATCATTTTTTAGTGCTCGCATGTCCTTCTGTTTATTTTCTTTTATATTTCCGTTTCTTTTATTTTGCTGCTGCTGCTTCAAAATTATCTTTAGATTATGTAAATCTTTAATTTTCTTTTAATGAAATTATTCTTTGTGTTTTTCATGGCACACCTGAGTAAATGCGTGACTAATTTTTCTTCTGAATTTTTGAGCTCTGGACTAGTCAACTTAGTTAGATCAAGGTATTCTGATCTCCAGAAACCTTTTGCTTGAGCATTCCTTCTAGCCTAGTCATAGTTGCGACAAAAGGTTATGAGATAGCATTTTCTCATTTGATCCACCTTAAGCTTAGTCTTAGCCCCACACTTAGTTTAAATTCAGAGAAAAAAAATTAAGTTTGGGGGAGTTGGTGATGTGTTAGTAATTTATTAGGGACAATGAATGATTTAAGTTTGGGAGACTTAGAGGCACTCCTCTTATTTGCTTCGAGCATTCCTCTCCTTCATAATTTTTCTAGGTTATTGAGTAACCAGAGACATTTGTGACACCCACAGTTTGTCTTTGTGCCAAAAGATGGCCTAGGAAAATGATGAAAAAAAAAAGAAAATTTTGTGCTAAAAAGAAAAGACAATGTTTGTTAAGCCTTCAGAAATAGAAAACTGCTAGACCATCATCCATCCTTCAAAAGTTTTGCTCTATCAATTTAAGAGAATTTAAAAATTAAAACAATTAAAGAAATCAATTTGATCAATCAAGAAAAATAAAATATGGAGAAAGAGTTTTTAATGGGAAGTGGGGTCTTGAAAACCAATTATTAGCTAAACATTTATTATAGTTATCCTATCTCGTATAATCCTAGAATCTCCATTAATCACATAGGTTCTCCTGTCGGTCTCCCCTAATTGTAATTAATTCATTTTAACAACCTAAGTGTCCTTAGCGCCATTAAAATAAATTAATTATTACGCTCTGATTCATTTTAGGAATCTAAGTTTAATCAACTAATCTCGTTGTCACGACGGGCAATTAAACTAGTTGCATGGATTATGATCTATCCTAACTTCTCTCCGTCGAGTCTCCATTAAGAATCAAATCAATACACAATTGGCCAGATTGCATACAACATTAAGCACATCCATACAAATAATTAGGAAAAGGGCAAGAGACAGGTAATTATAACAACATTTTGACTATAATTTCATTTCAAGACCCCAAATTGGGGTTTAGCTATACATAGCTAAAATATCCACAAAATTTACGATGAAAATCATAATTAAGAGCATAATAAAAGGGAAAGAATTGACCGTCGAAGACCCCTTCGCTGGTGCTTGGAGTCCCTCCGAACACTCCTTGAGCCTCCTAGAATGCTCCCAAAAATTCCCCAAAGTTTTCCCACTAAAGAAACTCTAAAAAAGGCTAGAAAGCCTTGAGAGAGGCTCCCAAAGGAGCCAAGAAAGCAAGGAAAGAATGAAAGAAAATGATGATTGATGGTAAAATAAGGCACCAAGGGGCGCCTTATATAGGCTCGAAAGTGGGGTAGCGTCACGACGCAATTTGGCACAGGGTCGTGACGCTGTGACGTCATCGACTTATCGGCCAAGAAATGGACAGCGTCGCAACACTGTCCTTACAGCGTCTTGACGCTAGGCGAATTCCAGAACTTTCAGCTACGGTTTGGACTTCTTTTCTTGGACCAATCTTTAATCCTTTTGGGCTTCATCTTCATGGTTGACCTTCTTGGCTTCCCCCTTGACCAAAGTATGGAAATTGGGCTAAAATGACTTCTTTTTGGGCACTTTTCTCACCAAAATCCATAATTTGCTCATAGAGACCAAATGACAAAATACATTAAATATTTTCAATAAAAACACAATCAAAGCACTAAAAAGCCTAATAATTTGGGACTAAAATAGTGACATTTCTGCTCGCTACCACTTACTCAGGCATCACAGTCGGTTGAAGAACACTATCTATGTTGCCCACATAGAGATGGTGCAGATAAAATCCTCCAATTGCGCCCGCAAATGCCCTGACAACTAGATTGTGAGTTAAGCCCTACTTCTATTCAGCTCTGCTGTAGATGCCTTTAGAAGACTAAGCCAGCTAGACATCTATTTCTAGGGCTAGCTGAAACTTAGATAAATAACGCTCACGACTCTTAAAACTCTAGTGGTTCCAGTCCTATTTCTAGGATGCAAGAAGACAAAGTCCTGTTTCTAGGATCTTTTCCACTATTGTTTTTGCGAACCCACACATTTAACTCCAACCTTTCGCCCATAAGCTAAATACAAACTATGCTAACTTAAATGACCTTTGAGATTTGATACAAAATTTGGGATTTTCGGATGATTCTATGAAGATCCCACGAATCTCGGTATTTTGTCGGAAAGCCCAGTTGCGGCCGCATAGTCGGGCACAAATCTTTAAGCACTGCTTTGACGCTTCTGTCTTCGGCTGGGGCTACTTTCCTTATTGGTTTGTGGGCGCATTTCCAATGCATCTTCCACATCTTTAGGACCCGACGCGGGAGCAAATTTGCAACTTGTACTCTTTTGCTCCGCTACTTTTAATCTCCAATTGCGGGCACAATTCCCTTGCAAAGTCCTTTGCACAAAAACACTTAACTTGAATAAATTCTTACAAAAGTAATCTCTTTTTGTACATTTTAAGCATAAATTCTATACTTCTAAGATTTTCTACATGATTCTAAGACTTTTGATAAATTGACTAAAAAAAATAAGACTTTAAGCATCGAGTCTTTGTTTTCTAAACAATAACCTAGGTTTTTAAGGCTTATTAATGCACATATTTTTTTTTAAGAGAACAAATTGAAAATACAAGAGAGAAAAGGGGGAAAACCCTAACTTATTTTAAACATGTTGCTAAAAACATGATAAAAATAAAACTTTTAGTGACCCCAAACACATCCTTTAGCAACGTGATAAACATGTTGCTAAAAATAAAACTCGCCTCTGAAACTATTAGCGACATCTAATTTTATTGCGTTACTGAAAATATGTAATTGCGACATTTGGTTTACGATGTCGCTAAAAGTCATCTTTAGTGACTTATTTTTACTGCGTCACTAAAAACTTATCGCTGAAAACATATTTTCTTGTAGCGAAGTTGATAAGGAAATAAGTGATCAACCAACTCGATCCAATTATTATGGTGAAAAGTTGCATCATTTCAAGATTCACAAAGACATCCTTTCCTCCAAGAGGCACAATGAATCTAAAAATCTAGATTCATTCACATCTTTAATGCATTATGTACCTATTTAATTCATGTATTTATATTTATGATGGTTCATGTATTTGAAGGGTTAAGGGTTGAATCTAGACTACATAGATGAAGGGTTGTGTCCTTTCATGATGTCTTTTCAATTAGTATAAATAGGGATGTAATTTGTCATTTGAATAACAAGTTTAAGTTGAATTTGAATGAAATTTCAAATTGAGTTTAGTCTCTCTCAAGCTTTTATGCTTTCTTTGTGTTCTTGTGTTTAGAATGCATGTCTAGGACTGTCAATCTAGTCTGATCAATTAGATTGTGAAGAGTTCGAAATCTTGAAGTTAGGAACGAGTTCTCCTTTCTTCTTGATCTTTGATCATCCTTCAAAGCAAATCTGCTTAACTTTCTTAGGTTGTCTTATCATTTGGTTAATGAGGTTATTCTTATTATTGTCGTGGGGGATTCACTTGAAAAAGAGGAGTTCTCAAACATAATTGAGGTAGTTCCTTTATCTGCTTGAAATCGTGCGTTTTTTTTAATGAACTCGCCATCTCCATCGTCATAAGCTCGTCGTCGCCATCGTAAACTCGTCGTGCCGCTCACCTCATGTTCGTTGGAAACTTGGTTTTGAAGTCGAAGCTTGGAAATTGCTAAGTTTCATGCTACATGGAGAAGATTTGGTGGCTCAAGGGTTTTAGGGTTTTTTAAATGAGGGGTAGATTAGTCCTTTCATACCTCCCAAAATCCTATTTGTCTATTTTACCTTTTTTTTTTTTGGTCCTTTTATTTTTGCAATTTTTACAAGTGTTTAGGGTTTTTTAAAATAAGGGTAAACCCTCCAAAGTCCTGCATGTCTATCAAAATAAAATCTGACTAAATGTTCTTTGTCCCCTTTTTTTTCATTCTATTTTTTTGCAATTTTCACAAGCAGTGTTCCGGTGGAGGGAGTCCTTTTCATGAAATCTCTGCTTCGTCGGAGTTTGCTCTCTCCGCCCGAAAATGGCAACGTCGAAGCTCTGCACTCACCTTCGGCGTCTTCGTCCATCTCGTTTCCACTCCAGCGCTTCCCTTTCTTATCCTCTGGCCTTTCGACTTCACGAAGCTCCCACACTCCCAAGCTCTCATAGTCACTCATTCAGCAGCTCAAACCATCGGTTTGATCCTCATATAAGCTCCATTGGTGCTCTCACCGCGTTCTCCTCTAGGTCCTTGTGGACTCGTTCAGACGATGATTCAGAGTTCGAACGAACTGGCCATTTCGGTGTTGAATCCAGCCGCCTGTTGAACGACGATACGGGAGTCCAGTTGGGGATTCAAGACTTGGAACTTGGAGGAGTTGTTGAGGAAGTTATTGGTACGACTGCAGTGGAGGAATCGATTTTACCGATTCAGCAACTGACTTCGATGCTGGATGCGTTCCATCAGTATACTGGGATGCCCTGGTGAGCATTTCAATTCTTCGCATTTGGTCATTGAGAGCTTAATCCAATTTCAAAACTGATTTATTTTATTTAGGGCCAGTTTGGAATACTACATTTTCTTTTGTATAAAAATTGCATAGAATTTAAATTTAAGTACTATATGTATGGTTATATTTTCTCATAAAAATTTACTTTCAAGTGTTTCTCTCAAAATGTTCTATTTCTCAATCTCATTTTTTTTTTTATTTTTAGTGATTGTGAAACACTGAATTTTTTTCAAAATGTTTTTTGTTTTTTGTTTTTTTTTTGTTTTTTTTGTTTTTGTTTTTGTTTTTGTTTTTTATATTAAACACTTGCAAAGCTAATATGGGAGATAGACCATGGCTAATTGACCCCTCTCTTTCCAAAGCCATATGGAAGGACAATTACCCAAAGAAAATTAATTTTTTCTTATGGGAGCTCACTCACGAGGCCATTAACACCAAAGATGTCCTCCAAAGACGTATGCCTTCTGTGGCATTATCCCCCGGGTGGTGCTCTTTATGCAAAGCAGAAGATGAATCTCAGGATCGCATTTTTATTCACTGCCCATTTGCTAAACAATTCTTGGTATAGAATTATGAACTCTTTTGGCTGGTATTTGGCTTCTCCAGGAAATATTAAAGATTATCTTTGTACTATTTTGCTGGTGCACCCTTTCAAGAACAAGAAGTCTGTGCTATGGTTGAATTTCTCTAGGGCTTTCTTTTGGATTCTTTGGAAAGAACGCAACAAAATAGTATTTCAAAATATAGAAAACTCCTTTGATACGTTCTTTGATTTAGTTATCTATTATGCTATCTCTTGGTGTAAATTGTCCAAGCTTTTTTCTTCTTACTCATATGCATCCCTCCTTATCAATTGGGATAGCCTTTTGTAATCTCCATCGATTTCACATCCTTTTTGTAAATTTCATACATCAATGCAATTGTTTCCTATCAAAAATAAAAAAAAAAGAGCAATAATGATTTTCTCCAAAATTGGACCAAGTGTAGCATCCATTTTGTAAAGAGATGTCAAAGAGGTGATAATTAGCAATCCATTGGTTGAATGTGCGCATACTTCTAGTCACTGGTTGACCATGTGATTTTTTCCAAGACCACCGAGTGACATTGAAATCTCCTCCAAGAATCCAACTATCACCACCTAATCTAGCCAAGTCGAGTAGTTCATTCCAAAAATCTGCATGATGTTCATGTCTGGATGACCCAAAAATAGCCGGTAGCCAAAAAAGAGAAATTGTCAACCATAAAAACATGAACATAGAGAGAGAATAAACCTTGGATAGTCTCCTTTACTGCGATTCTTGACAGATGTCACAACTCTGCTTTCTTTGATTGAGAAATTTGAGTTTAGGTTGGGGAAGAGGGATAGTCGTTGTCGAAGTCCTAACCCTACCGAGGGATTCTCGTGTAAATCCTACTTCTGCTCGCTATTGAATCCTCCTCCCCATAGCGAATCCATTTTCTCTCTTTTGTGGGAGGTGAAAGCTCCAAGTAAGGTTAGGTTCTTTATCTAGCAAGTTCTCTATGGTAGGGTTAATACCTTTGGTAGGCTCTTGAGAAGGAAATCTCCATTGATTGGCCCTTTTTGCTGCATTCTTTGTTAGAAGGCGAAGGAAGTTTTGAATCATATTATGTGAAGATTTGTTTCCTTTAAAAAAAAAATCATATTATGTGGAGATGTGATTTTGCTCCCTCTGCTTGGGGCCTTTTCTTTGACTCTTTTGCAAGGCAGATGGTAAACTACTCGAATGTGAGGGTGATGATCGAATAGTTCCTTTTCCATCCGATATACCATGACAAAGGAAGATTTTTGTGACAAGTTGGCATGTGTGCGCTTTTGTGAAACTTGTGGGGGAAAGAAATAATACGATCTGTAGGGGAATAGTCAGAAGCTTGGGATATGTGTGGTCCTTACTAGATTCCATGTATCCCTTTGGGCTTCGGTCACGAAATTATTTTGTAATTATTTGGTAGGTCTTATTTTGCTTGACTGAAGTCCCTTCTTGTAATTGGACTCCCTTTTGTGGGCTTGTTTTTTGTATGTCCTTGTATTATTTCATTTTTTCTCAATGAAAGTTGGTTCTTTATCTAAAAAAAGAGTATGGACTGTGGTTTGTAGTAAAATCGATAGCTTCAATTTCTATTTCCTTGGAAATAGTAAGTTTTTAATTTACTTTGCTGATCCTTTTAATTTCAGGTGGGCAGTTATTGCTTCATCAACTTTAGCTCTCAGATTTACGTTGCTGCCCTTACTCATTGTTCAACTCAACAAGTTGAAGAGGATTGGAGAATTGTTTCCTAAGTGTAAGTTTCCAAAGTAACTAATGGGTTTCTCTCTTTACTGTTTTGTTCATTAAAGCTTTTGACTTGGTTTGTTGAACGCTTGCATGAATAAATGAATAATATAATTGTATTGCTATGTATGCTGGAAATCTGTGGTAGTCGTAATTGGTGATGACTGATGATTATGTAACAATTTTCGAAGAATCACACAACTTTTTTATGCCTCTTTATCCTCTCGTGCTAAGAAACGGGTATTGCTTTCCAACAAAAGAAAGAACAAACTAAAGGCCAGGGTGGAGGAAACACCTGCCTACAATAAACTGAAAACTCAGCCTTGAAACATCAAAATGAAGCTCTATTAGCAAAATGAGGTTGAAGATTTATGTTTGAACCTCATTCTTTTTGGAGGAAAGTAGCTAAAAGTATTCATAGTTGTTCTACCAACGATTGGCACACTGCTGGTAAATTTAGTTATAGTCTTCGAAGCCCTTAGATGAATATTTCTAAGTTTTGGAGACGAGTTGATTCATTTGCAGCTTTCAAACTCGGTTGGGGAGATCAAATTTCTTTTTGGAGGGATAATTGGGCCACAGGTGGTTCTTTAAAGGATACTTTTTCGCAACTTTATTCTCTTTCATCATCTCCTAATACGTCGATAACTGGTTTATGGGATTCAAATACTTCTTCATGGAATATTGTTTTTAGAAGACTTTTGAAGAAGATGAGATTGCTGTCTTTGTCTCTTTAATGGGTAGTATTTCTTCTTTTAAAGTTGGTAGTTCAAGTGATTCTAGAGTTTGGACTCTAGAACCGTCTGGGGTATTTTCAATAAGGTCTTTGACAAGAAAGTTGGCTTCTTCTTCACCTTTACCTAAAGAGTGGTTTCAGGCAATTTGGAAAACGAAAAGTCCAAAGGAAGTCAACATATTTTGTTGAATATTACTCAATTGCAACCTCAATACATGATACATCAGAAATCTTGCAACGAAAATTACCTTTTATCACTCTTATGCCTTCAATTTGTTCTCTTTGTTATGCAGATGGAGATTCTCTCAATCATATCTTCTTTGGTTGCCCTTATTCTTTGAGTTGCTGGTTTAAGTTGTTTTCGATTTTCAAGATCAAGTGGGTTTTCTCTACAAATACAAAAGGACAATGTGATTCAGCTTATCTTAGGTCCTTCATTGCCATTGAAGCCTTTTCTTATTTGGTCTAATGCGATCAAAGCCCTTATGTCCGAGTTATGGTTGGAGAACAATTCAATAATTTTTTATAATAAAAGTCTTCCATGGTTTGAGTGCTTTTAATCCGCTAGCTTAAAAACGTCTTCTTGGTGCACACTTTCCAAATCCTTTGTAGCTTATTCTATTCTTGATATTTATCTTCTTTGGGATGTATTTATTTCTTTTTAGTTGTTGTACTTTTATTATTTTGTTGTTCCTTATTACTTTTTCACTCCCATGTGGAGTTTGGATCTTTTTGAGCATTAGTCTCTTTTCATTTCCTTAATGAAAAGTTGTTTCTTGTTCAAAAAAAAAAAAAAAATGAAAACAGAAAACTTACCCAGCAAGGATTATCGAGAAACTACTATGATTACAAGACTGGTGGAGAGTACACTTCTCCAATTAAGAGTATGTGACCCGTACAATTTCACAAAAGAAATCAAAAGATTTTTGTTTATCATTAAAATGCCTTGCAATCTCTCTAACCAATACCAAATAGACCATAAGAAAGCTCTCGTAGCACAACTTTATGCCTTGTTGTTTAGCCACCAACTCAAAAGGATCTCTAGAAGCGAATCCATGATGTCTCTTGGGGCTCAACAGACCATCCCAAATTTTGGGAGAAGAAACTGCCACCCTTTCTATGCACAATGGATAAATAGATGGTTCATCTACCTGATGGCCTTTCTGCATAAAGTACACATTTAAGATGAAATATAAAGGTAGGAGTTCCTTCTTTGAACCTTGTCTTAAGTGTTTCAGCTCTTAATAAGGGATGAACCATAGAAAGTCTTTTACAAGGATCTCTTCAAACCAAAGAATATGTATATATTTTTTTTTTCTGATAGGACCAAACCAAATAATTTTTGTGAGTGGATCTTAGTTTCGGAGTCTTAGCAATCAACTTAAAGAAATAAAGCTTTCTCAATGGGGAAATCAAGATAATAAAGGGCAAGGAATCCACTTCGCAATCCAGGGTCTTGCCATATTTTTTCAGTTTCTCCTTTGCACCGTTGATCCTTGTTAATGAAGTATCGGATAAATTGATAGTTGGAGCCAATGCTCATTTGAAAATAATTAGGTTAGACTACCGGTTTTCAAGAATACTATTCTTGTTGGGGGAGAAAATAATTGTATCATCTACATATTGGAGGTGAGAAACATCAATTTGTTGCTATCCTATCTTAAAGCCTTCTACTATCTTTTCTTCTTTGTATTTGTGGATGAAGCTATTGGGAGAATTTTCCATAAGAGTGAATAAGAAAGGAGAAACAAGATCCCCATTAACTACCTCGGTTTTAGGTTGGGAGGCAACCACCATAGAAAATCATACTGGAACTCGATTATTGACAACTTAAAGGCCAAATTGGAAGGTTGGAAAAACATCTCGTTATCGAAAGGTGGCAGAGTTACGCTCGCGCAATTGGTCTTAAATAGTATCCCCTTGTATCAATTCTCTATTCTGAAGGCGCTTAAATCTGTTATTAATAATATGGAGAAGCTGATCAAAGACTATGTGGAACAGAGGGAATTATAATCCTTGTAAAAATTTGGTCAAATGGGAGTGGACAGGGCTTCCTTTGAGCTCGGGAGGCTTGGGAGTAGGGTCGTTAGCTTGCCGTATCGATGCTTTTATGACAAAATGGCTTTAGAGATTCACTTAGGAGAAAAATGCTTTATGGAGAAAGGTGATATCTAGCATTTACGGTATTATGCCCTATGGCGGGAAAACAAAGAATCTGAAGGAGATTAAAGGTTGTAGGCCGTGGAAAGATATAGCTAAAAACTATTCTTTCTTTGATAAAGTCTCTAAATTTAAGGCTGGATGTGGAAAAGAAATCTGGTTTTGGGAAGATACGTGGCTTGACTAGGATTCCTTGGCGAATCTATACCCGGATATTTACAGAATATCTTTCAAAAAAGAGCACTCTATCCATGACTGCTGGGATATTGGAAATCATGCTTGGAATCTGGGCCTCCGAAGAGGTATTTTTGAGCATGAGCTTGCTAACTGGATTGCTTTGGTGGATAAACTGAATTCTTTTACTTTTGGTGGAGAGAAAGATATTTTGATTTGGACAACTGATAAATCTGGGGAATTCTCCACAAAGTCGACTTTCAGCAAGCTTGCTTTGCAAAGACCAAACATCAATGTGCGCTTGATCAATTTGATATGGAAACACAGAAGCCCTAAGAAATCTAAGGTCTTTTTGTGGTCATTAGCTTTTAGAAGCCTCAACACTGATGATAAAGTGCAAAGAAAGCTGAGAAATTGGGCCCTTTCCCCGTTGGTGTGCAGGTTATACTTGAATGGAGCTGAATCAGTGGACCATTTGTTTATGTCCTACAATTTTGCCTATAGAGCGTGGTGCTTTCTAGCAAGGATGTTGGGTCTATCTTGGTGCTTACCAAGAAATGTTGAGGATTAGATGGTGGAGGGCCTAAGTGGATGGAACCTTCAGGACAAAGCTAAAATAATCCGTTCTTGTGCCTTTAGAGCTCTTTTGTGGCTGTTTTGGAGAGAAAGAAACGAAAGAACATTCGAAGATAAGTCTCTATGTTTTGAGTCCTTTTGTAATTTTGTACAAAATACGACTTCTTGGTGGATAAGCCTTCATAGGAAATTCTTTTGTAGTTATAGCCTTCTTATGATTAGCAATGATTGGCAGACTCTTATGAAATAGTTTGGGGGGGGGGTTCTCTCATCCCCGACCCATAGGCTGATTATTTTTTGAATATAGTTGACCCTTGTTGCTTATCAAAAAAAAAAAAAAAAAGAAAGAAAAAAGAAAGGAGAAACAAGATCTCCTTGACGACCTTCCTTGTACATGATTTGTTCTTTAGGTTGTACAATTGTGTTATTCCGTTCTAAAGAAACAAAGATTTCATCTCTAGGTTGTGAAAATAATTAGGTTAGACCACCGGTCTTCAAGAATACTACTTTGGCTAGAGGAGAAAATAATTGTTGTTATTGAGATATTAAATATGAGAGAATCCATTATTCTTCTACGTAGTGAAGCCAAATATATATAGACATACATAGAAGTCTTAAACTAATAATAGTAAAATTACAATAAAGGACTAAAGACTAATAAGCTACCATATTCACATATATACTATAACACTCCCCTTCAAGTTGGAGCATATATGTTAATCATGCCCAACTTGTTACAAAGATAATCTATTCTAACTCCATTTAAAACTTTTGTGAAAATATCTTCTAATTGCTCTCCAATCTTCACATGTCCAAACCTTGATGTATTTTCTCCTGAACAAAATGATAATCAATTTCAATATGTTTAGTCTGCTCATGAAATACTGGGTTGGATACAATATGAAAGACAACTTGGTTATCACACCACAAATTGGTTGAGACTCTAACATTGAAGCATAATTCGATCAAGAGTTGATGTACCCACATTATTTCACATACTGATTATGCCATAGCTCTGTATTATGATTGAGCACTTGGTCGTGAAACTATATTTTGTATCTTACTTTTCCATGAAACCTAATTGCCTCCAACAAAAACACAATAGCAAGAAGTCGATCTTCTATCTTCTCTTGATCTTGCCCAATCGACGTCTGAAAAACACTCAATCTTCATATGACCATGATCTTTATATAAGATCCCATGTCCAAGTGCATCCTTCAAATAATATAGAATTTGTTGTACTGCAAGCTGCAACCCAATGATTCACTGTGGGTGAAGGACTATCAATAAGCTATGTCTGGTCATGTCACTGTAAGATAATTCAACTTTCCAACCAATCTTCTATAATTCTCAGGATCATCAAATGGTTCTCCATCTTTTATAAGTTGTAAATTAGGCATCATCGGAGTACTACATGGCTTGACTCCCAATCTTCCTATCTCAGATAGCAAATCAAACACATATTTCCTTTGTATGAAATTGACTTTATAGGAAAGTTTTGAGAGATAAAATGCCTGATGTATCATTTCCGGTAATAACAATATCATCAACATTTAGGACAAGTAGAAATAATACCACTCTTAGTTCGTTGGCAGAAGATAGAATGATCCGACTTTCTTTTCTTCATTCCAAACTGCTTGAGTGCCCGACTAAAATTTTCAAACCATGCTCGTGGATTTTGCAACCCATACAAAGATTTGCGAAGGCGACACACTTTATCATTCTCACCTTAAGCAACAAACCTATGTGGTTGCTCCATATAGACTTCCTCCTGAAGATTACCATGTAGAAAGACATTTTTAATGTCAAGCTGATGCAAAGGCCAACATTGAGAAGCAGTCATGGAATTGAATAACTTGACGGAAGTTAATTTAGCAACATAAGAAAATGTATCAAAATAATCAATCCCATATGTTTAAGTATAGCCTTTGGCGACAAGATGTGCTTCTAATCGAGCAACTGAACCATCAGGATTGAACTTAATTGCAAACACTCATTTACATCAGATAGCTTTCTTTCCTGTAGGACGAGATACTAAATCTCAGGTACCATTATCATCTAAGGCATTCATCTCTTCTATCATCACATTGCGCCAACCAGGATGAGACAAAGCTTCATGAACTGTTTTAGGGATGAAGATAGAGTCAAGAAATGCAACAAAAGAACATGTAGAAGATGACAAGTAATCATAAGTGACAAACGAAGAAATAGAAAAAGTGCAAGAACGTTTACCTTTACGAAGAACAATAGGAAGCTCATCACTCGGATCTAGATCTGATGACGAAGAATCTTTTGGTACAAGACATTCACTTGGAGGCTGTTGCTGTCTAGAGTAGACTTGAGTAATAGGTGGACAAGTAGGGCCATACATCGAAGGAGATGGATCGAGAGAGGGTGTAGGAGACACAAGTGGAGATGGATCAGAAAAGGGTGTAGGAGACACAAGTGTATAGATAAAAAGATCATCATCCTTCTCTTGAAATGTATTGGGCAAAGTTGATTCGAAGGTGTGTCCTCAAAGAAAGTAACATCACGAGATACAAGATACTGATTTAAACTAGGACAATAACATCTATAACCTTTTTGAACACGTGAATAGCCTAAGAAAATGCACTTCAAAGATTTGGGGTCTAATTTTATTAGATTAGGATGAACATCCCTTACAAAACAAGTACAACCAAATGTTTTCGGTGCAATAGGAAACAATGGTTTTGTTGGGAATAAAATATGATAATGAATCTGACCTTTAAGAACAGATTACAACATGCGACTAATCAAGAAATAGACCGTGGAAATGACATCAACCCAAAATTGCTTTGGAACACTCATTTGAAAGGATGATGCTCTTGTAGTTTCAAGGAGATGCCTATTCTTTCGTTCAACAACTCCATTTTGGGAAGGAGTATCAACACAAGCTGATTGATGAATAATTCCATGCTTACATAGCTACAACTCAAGTGCTTAAGAAAAGTTAGCATTATCGCTTCTCAAAATTTTTAGGAAACCATCAAACTGAGTTCAAATTCCTGCATGAAAATTACAAAAGTGAGAAAATAAATCAGAACGACTCGTCATAAAATATAACCTAGTCATACGAGAGTAATCATCAACCAAGGTTACGAAATATCGAAATCCAGTTTTGGAAACAACTGGACAAGGACCCCAAATATCAGAATGAACTATAATTCGAAAGGCGCACTTGCTCGATTATCTATTCTAACGCTTGAACTAAGACGATGAAATTTGACAAACTGATATGAGTCAATTTAATGAAGACAAGTTATGAAGTTGAGGACAAAGTTTTCTTAGCACTGAAAAAGATGGATGACCTAGATGACAATGAGCATCACAAGGAGAAACAACTCTAGGACAAGCAACTTTTGACACTTGATGATAAAAAATATAAAGTTCTCCAGATTCATGTCCTTTGCCAATAATCTTCTTCGTCACAAGATCATGAAACAAGCAAGAGCTAGGATAGAATGAGACACAACAATTAAAGTCACAAATGAGTTTACTAATAGAGATCAAATTTTTTAAGGAAACAGAACCATTTCATTGATAAAATGAAATTACAAAAGAGAGACCCTAACCATAAGGATTACAAAATAAACTCTTTCAACTGCACAACAGAATAGAGAAGCTAAAAATACAAAAAGAAGACCCCAATTACACCAAATTAGAGATAAAATGATGATAGAGATCAAATTAAAGGAAAGTTGAGGTAAATGTAGAACTGATGATAGAGAAAGAGATGGGGTTAGATTTACTGTGCTGGATCCAATAACACACGATGTCCAATAATAGACGATGTTGATCCATCTGCCAAGTAACGTTATTAAGGGATGTAGATGAAGAAATAGTGGAAAACAAATCATGATTACTTGTCATATGATCGGTAGCACCAGAGTCTATGGTCCATTTGGTAGAGGAGTAAAGAAGACAATGATTCATGCTACTTGACCCAACAATGGTTGAAATAGGGGAAAACACAAATGATGAAGAAGATGCTTTCGATGATTTCTGATATTGTTGAAATTTAGCAAACTCAGTCATAGAATTAACAAATGGTTTCTTAGATGAACCATGAATGGATTGAGTCCCGATTGAACCAAATTAGACATCACTACGAGTTCTTGTTTGGCTGTAGGTCAATATCGAATGTAAAACCACAAAATCTGATTCAGAACCACAAAATCAGATCCAAATGACCACACACCGTCCAAAAATGAGCTGAATGGAGTTCCTAATAAAGAACCCTAATCCTTTTCCAAATCAACTTTTAACTTGAGTCAATTATGATCTAACCACGGAAACAAGTTGAAAATTGGTGTAGCCGAATACATAAGAATGCTGGAATAATAGATACTGATTTCTAATAAACACTCCAGCCTTTAAATAGTTTCTTCTTTTTGAGTTTGTTATAAGTTCCAGTTGGAAATCTACTTTTTCTCAAATGGATCATAACCAAATCTCCGATTGCAAACTCTTTGAATCTTCTTTTCTTGTCAGCTGCCTCATTATACTTTGCTGTTTGTTTTTCAATGTGATCGTGGACTTCCTTGTATAAATCTTGGATCCTTGCTGCCATTTCTTCAGCTTCCATACTAAGATCAACCGAAGAAGGAACATTTGTTAGATCCATTGTAAATCTAGAATTTGCAATAAGAGTGAATAAGAAAGGAGAAACAACATCTCCTTGACGACCTTACTTGAACATGATTTGTTCTTTAGGTTGTACAACTATGTTCTTAAGTTCTAAAGAAACAAAGATTTCATCTATAGGTTGAGCCTAACTGTTGTTTTTATTTTTATTTTTAAGTAGGAAACGAGAAATTGAACTAAGCAGTTTTCTTGATAGAAGTGTCATTGTTGGGTGCTTAAGAGAATTTAGTTGTAGAGTGACAACCTGAACATAGTTTAGTGGAAAAGACTTCTATTACCATTTTTTTTTCTTTTGATAAGAAATGAGACTTATATTAATAAAAAAAAAAAGAGTGTTGAAAAATTGGAGATGAGATATCTCCATAGGCCAAGGGGTTTAAATCTATTACCATCTTAAAAGTTGATGGTCTGATCCCCTACTCTACAATTGTTGAGGTCAGAAAAAAATAAGGAAAAAAAACATCGTTGTGATCTAAGAAATCGACATGTGGGCATGTAATAGGACTTAAGATATTTTATATTAATTAATTTTATTATCAGTAACATTGGTTTAGTATGTATTTGTATTATACTTACTAAAAAAATATAATTTAAATTTTCAGAATTAACATATTAAAAAAATAGCAATAATCACAATAATTGCAATCCTTCTTACAACTTATTACTAGCTTATTTCTGTATCACTGTAGTTCACTTGTTTAACTCAATTAATTTAGTTTGACTTTTATTTGTATTTCTCAAAGTGCCACCTCCACTGCCACCACCTCTATCGGGACGGAGTTACATCGACCAAATTTCTCTTTTTCGAAAGGAAAGAAAGGCAATTGGATGCCCCTCATTTCTATGGTTCGTTGCATACTTTTCCATTCAGGTGATTTTAATCTAATTAGACAGTATATTGTTTGTGGAAAATTGTTTTATTCTCATGTATGAGTTCTATCAAAGTTCTATTTTAAACTCTTTTTCTTTTGTCTTTGTTCGTGATAATCATCGAGTGTCCCTTTTATCTAGAAGTTCCAACAATGTTTGAAAACTTCATGACCTTTCTTGGTGAAAGTGAGATAAGGTTATAAAGGAGTAGTCCTTGTTCATTTGAAAAACTCAAGAAAGTATGCAAATATGTTTGTTTTTCTGAATAAAGATTGTTGACTTGTAGAATTTGCTTAAAATAATTTCTTCAAGGAAAAAATGGATAATGATATATATATAGACACACACACATATATTTTAAGAAACAATTTCATTGATGTATGAAATTTACAAAAGGGATGGAAAATCCATGGAGATTACGAAAAGGTAACCCGATTTCTTAAAAGGGTAGCATAATTGTAAGAAGCAAATATGTTAGACAATTTGCACCAAGAAATAGCATAATAAATGACAAAATTGAAAAATTTATCGGGGGTTGCTCCTTTTGCATAAAAACTCGCTGATTTCTTTTCTTTCAGAGAATTCAAAAGAAACGGGTGATATGCAGCCATAACAAAGCTTTGGTTTCCTTGTAAGGATGTCCAGTCATCAACATTATTAGAAAGTCTTTCATGTCTCTTGGAGTAGGTTGATTCCACCCAAAAGCCTTGAAAATTCTGCTCCAATAATCCCTTGAAAGGGGCACTGGATAAATAAATGGTTTTGAGTTTCCTCAACAGCCTTACATAAAAAGCATTTGTTTGGAGACAGTGCCATTGATGGCATTCGCCTTTGAAGCTTGTCAACTGTATTTTATTTTATTTTTTTAAATAAAGAACCGAACTTTAATTGAAAAAAAATGAAAGAATACAATGACATCCAAAAAACCAAGCCCCAACACAAAGGAAGCCTAATGATAATTACAAAAAGCCTTAGAAATCGAGGCCCATAACGAAACAAAAATCTAATATTGGCCCAAACCTCACAAGGAAGTCTCTTGGCACCTCTAAAAATTCTATTATTCCTTCCCCCTATAATCCCTATAGAATATCACCAATACTAGTGAGCCACAAAAACCTTCCTTTCTCTTGAAACGACGGATGGAGGAGGAACTCCTTGATCATCTCACTGCAAGGACGATAACCAGCAAACTGAAAATTGAAAACCTCAAAGAAGAGGCTCCAGACTGAGAGAGCAAAATCACAACACCACAGCAAATGATCAAGATCTTCCTCTGCCTTCTGACAAAGAATGCAGCAAGAAGGGCCAACCAAAGGGGACATCACTCTCGATAGTCTCTCAAAAGTATTAACCCATCCGAGGATGACCTGCCAAACGAAGAACTGGACTTTCTTCGGAACTTTGACCTTTCGCAAACACGAAAAAACAGACTCTCTAATTAGGGAGGGATTTAACAAAAATTGAAAGAAAGAACTACAAGAGAAGCCCTTGGAGGGGTTAGGACTCCAATAACGAACATCCTTCCTACCCGGTCTAAGGCTAACCCCTTCTAACAGAGATAAGAGAGCTAGGATTTTCGTTGTTTTTCTATCAAATAACGGACAATGAAAGCCAAAGGAAAATAAGGGGAAGCTCCCAAAAGAACCAAGTACATTAGCCACAATGTGATTTTTCATGGAAGGTAACTGATATAACCACGAAACAAGGGGTAAAGGGAACAATCCCCCACCCATTAGTCCTCCCAGAAGTAAATGTCTCTCTCATCACCCACAATGCACTGGACTAAGGAAGAAAATGAGAAGAGCTCCAAGGAAATATCTTTCTAGGGATTCCTGAAAGTGCCTTTGATCCCAACTGACAACCACTTGAAAGGATGTTGTCCGTACTTACTCACAATAATCCTAACCCAAAGAGAATCGGATTCAAGGCGGAATCGCCAAAGCTTGCAAGCAAGGGTTTGTTATGAGTTCTCATGTTCCCTAGCTCTAGACCCTCGAGGCTCACAGGTTTTCCCACTATCTCCCAACTCACTAAGTGCACCCCTTTTCCTTCTTCAACCCCTTCCATAAAAAACCCCAATGAGCTTCTCCAAAGCATTAAAAATCGAGACAGGAGCTCTAGAAAGAGATAAAAAATAGATAGGGATGCCACTTAGAACTGAACAAATTAGAGTCACCCTACCCCCTTTGGAGAAGAAACTTCTCTTCCATGAAGCGAGTCTTTTACGAACCTTCTCAATGATTGGATTTCAAAAAATGAGAGATTTTGGGTTATGATCAAGAGGGAGCCCTAAGTAAGAAGATGGGAAATAACCAACCTCACACTCGACCAAAGAAGACCATCTTCTTAATTTGGCCTCCTTACAGTTCAAACCCAGAATTTGACATTTTTCCCTGTTGATTTTAAGCCTCGATAAAGCCTCAAAGAATTTGAGAATATGGTTCAAAATAAGGAAAGAATCCTGTATTGATGGCACCGTGAGATTGTTCCTAGAACTTAAGGGCCTGTTTGGTAGGCAATCCAGATTCTGTTTTATGTTTTCAGATTCATGAATTCAGTGAATATGCGTTTGGCAGACGTGTTTTTGAAAATTGTTTTTGGATTATGTGATCCAAATAGTATAAATTCTGAAAACAACTTTTTGATGTTTTCATTATATCCATATTTTGAATTTGAAAATTTCAAATGCAGAATTAATTAAAAAAGATAAATACTTTAATAAATATAGTATTTCATGTTATAAACTTAATTTATTTTTGTGAAATGAAAATTTGTATAATATAATATATTATAAATTATATGATATCGTAAAATAATAACTATAAAAAATTATAAGACATAATATGTTTATAAATTAATTAATAATAGTTTGTATTCAACTTAGTATTTAGTTGATAACTACAAATAATTTATGGTTTATTTGTATTTTGTTCTTTGTTCACTTGAATCCTTTTGTTCCAGTCTTTCCTTTTTTTGTATTTCCCTTGCATGTTCTATTTTCTTTAATGAAAGCTGTTTTTCTAAAAGGAAGGAAGAAAAGAAAGAGCTGTCAAGCCGGATTTTGATATTGTATAAACCCATCAGGAGCAGAACCTGTTCTTTAATTAAATGACAAAATTCTAAACCATAAATTATGGAATTATCAGAGTTTCTAAGTTTTCACATTATCTTTTGTTATTTTTTATTTAAGTTTACTCAACCATTCTGTGCAAGCACATATATTATGAAGAATACTCTTTCATGTTATTCTATGTTTAGTTTTTCTGATGAAAGTTTTTGCCTTTTTCTTTTTTCTTTTTAAATGTACGTGCAGGTCCCATGCTTTCTATTGTGGATGGTTACTATCCGGAAAATGTCACTTGATCACCATCCTGGATTTGACTGTGTAAGGCTGATTTATTAAATATTGGAAAAAAGAAATCAATATCGTTTTTACACAATACACCAAACCAAGGAGACTGAAAAAAGTTATCTTTCTCATTAAACCACTTGAAAAGTGATCAAGGGAATGGACGTGTTGGGCTTTGTAGTTTGATGTATTTTACTGGTCATCCTATCATACAAGATGCCTCCTTGAATTCGTTTCATTTCTGAGCTTTGATATAATCAACAACCTGCCATAGTTGCATTATTTTCATTTTTTTTAAATCTTTAGATTAATTTTATTTATATTTATATTTATTTTTATGTCTAGGATCTAAAGTTGGAATTTGTCAAGCGTTAAATTTATGGTGCTTGAATTGCAGGGTGGTGCTTTCTGGTTCCAAAATCTGACAGAGTATCCACATGGAGTTTTAGGCCCCATATTTCCATTTCTGATTGCCAGCTTGCACTTAATTAATGTTCAGGTATTCCACTTTTTTCTCGTTTTCAAGCACAAACATGTGCAACACATCACATTTATTTGAAAAGGGTGGTATTGTTAGTTGCTTCTGATCTAGCTTGAGTGTTTATGAGGCATGAGAAGATTATACGGTGCTATTGTTAAGGGTTCAAGATGCAAGGGCAACCTAAGATTAGAATGATTGCTGTGTTGACTATGTGAATGCTTTTTTAAATATTTTTTTAACAAAAAAAACAAGACTTTTCATTGATATAATGAAAAGAGGCTATTGCTCAAACGATAGAAACTCCACAACGGAGGAAAAACATAACAACAAATGGCATAAAACAGTAAAGAGAATCAAAACAGAACATAACAACACTTAAACTATAAAGGATATATAAAAGCACTCCAATTTAGACATATATCTTGAAGTGGAAATCCCACGAATAATTTTGACAAGGAAAACCAAGATGAAGTCTTAAACCAAGTTGATTCAAATCGATCAATCCAAGAAAGATGCTTGTTTTGAAAAATCCTTAGGTTCTGTTCCAACCAAAGCTCTGAAAGTATAGCCTTTTGAGTATATGAAAAAAGAGGGCTGTCAAAGCAGAATTTTGAATATTATGAGACCTTCGGCCAATCAAAGTTACATGGAATAGTCTTTTTCCCCGACAATTTTTTAAATAAATTGGCAAAAAAGCCCAGAGTTTCAACCTCAATTTCCCCAAAAGATAAAAAGCAATAACATCTAGGGTACTCAATTCTGAAATAAGAGATTTCCTCTCCTTAGCTGCCAAGAATCTATGAAAAAAGTTGGTATTTCATCCCCTGCTTTAAGCCACAACAACTTACTATAGAGTGATCTGGGGTACTCAATTCTGCTTGTTTTGACTGTGTATGTTTGAAAAGGAAAAAGTGGAAGGACTTTTGAAGAGAAGATAGCAGAAACTTCCTATAGAGTTTGGTGGCATTATATGGTCTTCAATTACAAACATGCATGAACTTTCATCAGTATCAGAAGTATGTCAAGAGAAAATTCTTATTTTTCAGTCTTCACTTGCCTAGGGCATTGTTGATTGTCATGAAATCAACTACGTTGTTTTGACTTACTGTTGCCATATTGTTCATTTTTCTGGGGCAATATACATTTTCTGGGTTTTCACTTTTCAAATCTCGTTAAAGAATCATTTTTCATGGCTTAGTTATTTATTGCTTCTGTCCAGGTATCTTTCAGAAAATCATCTTTGGAAAAAGCAACTGGCATAGTTGGCATTTTGGCAAAAGTGAGTGTTTAAGATGTTCTTCTTAATGTTGACAGAGATGTAATTGTATATACTTAATAAAACATGCTTATTTTTTGTTCCATTGTTTAGTATTTATTTCAGACTGATAAATATATTTTCTATGTCTCTGCAGTACTACAAACTCTATTTGAATCTACTGACCGTACCACTATTTTTTATTGGTTACTGTATTCCTCAGGTAATTATGTTCATTATTTTTTTAAGTAGCATTTTAAATTTTGTATAAGATTTCAACACATTTCTTTTACATATTTGACATTTTTAATTTTGACTTCGTAGATGTTACATATGTTTACTCATATAAGATTTGTCTGCGAGGATTACTATTTCATTTTTAAGGAGCATTTAAGGCTTTCTTATTTTATAGTGTAATTGTTTCAACTTTTTTGGCTGCAATGGAAATCTATATTCAATTTTGGTTGGTACAGTGCCAATTATTTTTTTATTTGTTTATCTTTTTAAAAAATGGATGTTACATATCTGAAGGTTTCTTTTTTGCTTTTGGGATAAAAAACAGAGAATATATTCATAAAAAGAAGCGCACATCACGCAAGAATAATGAGAGAAATAATTAAGAGTTTTTTTTGTTTTTGTTTTTTTTTTTTTTTTAATTGGGAAATTCGGTGAGATCTGATTCTCAGAGGTTGTGTGGCCATTTATTTCTAATACGATGGAATTAGATTGGATTTTGTGTTTCTACATCCTTTATTGAATTATGGCTGAACAAAAGCTTGTGGTAATATCTGATGTGGTTCTATCAAGGACTCATAGCCCTCCCTTTGCTAGATATTTTGCCTGATTGTATAGTGATTTGTTTTCTCTCCGTCTTTGCCACTATGTGAGACCTCCTATAACACGAGTATATTCTTGGAAGGGAAAGATGGAAATAGGACAGGCAAAACGATTGGAGAAAGGAGGGGACCACCTAGGAGGCACGGGAGTGAGTGCTTGATGTAAAAGAGGGGGGGGGGGAGAATGTTGGGGAATTAGGGATCATTTTGGCTTAGACAGTGAGATTTGAGAGGTAGAAAACCAACCTCTCGAATTGCTGGATATACTTGTGTTTGTTTGGTTATTATCAATAGAATATCGGTTGAATAACCTCTCTGTCTATTGAAGAACTCTCAATAAAACAGAGTTGGTTCGTTTCATCCATTCCTTGTGTTGTTCTTGTGTCTTTTATGCAGTTTATTTGGGTTAGATATCTAACAATTTGGTATTAGAGCATGTGACAATCTGGGGAGGACACTAAAAATGGCCCAAAAACAGATAGAGGATCAGTTGGAAGAAACAGAGAAAGAAATCACTGAAGTGAAGGGAGTACTACAAGGTTTTGAAAAATACCAGGAACGTTTGTCGCTAGACATGAGGGAAAACCAGAAAGCTATTATGTTGATGATGATTGATTACACTTTGGAAAAAGGACAGAAATTCGTGGTGTTGAACCAATCCACACAGAATTCGAAGAAAGAAGACGAGTCAATCGGAGATGATAAGGGCGAGATGACAGAGGAAACGGAACCTTGCAGGAACACAAAGCAAGGTGGTGACCGTTGTAAGTTTAAGAAGTTAGAGATGTTGGTGTTTAACGGAGTGCACCTAGATTCGTGGTTTTTTTTTTTGTGCGGTAAGGTACTTTGAAATTCATTGGTTGAGTGATGTTGAGAAAATCACCATGACCATTATAAGTTTTGATCAGGATGGGGTCGATTGGTATCAGTGGAAAACAAACCATCAAAAGATGAAGACATGGGATGAGTTGCGGGAAAAACTCTTCGAGCGTTATCGACCTTCACAAGAGGGTAGTTTGTGCGCAAGATTCTTGGCTGTGAAGCAGGAGGGGATGACTGCCGAGTTTTGCAAGAAATTCGAAATTTACTCCGTGCCGTTGTTGGAGCCGCCTAAGGGACGTGCGGGAAAATACCTTCCTCAATAGGCTACAACCAACGATCAGGGCAGAGGTGGTCAGTCGCCAGCTTGTTAGGCTTGATGATATAATGAAGCAAGCGTAACTTATTGAAGACAGAGATCTGGCTATTAAGATGGATATGGAAGTAATGGGTTATGAGTCTGTAAGAGCGGCCCATTCAATGGGGGCCAAGGCCTCTGGGCCCAGTTTGTCTAAACTAGTGGGTCAGACCAATGATCGTTTTCTGTGCGTATGGTAACCTTACTGGAAAAAGGGGGAAACCTGCGCAAGGAAACACCTATTGAAAGACTATCAGACGTCGAAATTCAAGCCAAATGGGAAAAAGGATTATGTTTCAAATGTGCTGAAAAATACACCGTCAATCATCGATAAAAAATTGAGAAGCTAAAGAGTTGAGAGTATTACTAGTGAACGAAGAAGAAGAGATTGAGGTTGTGCAGAGAGCCTCTACAGAAGAGGAAACAAAAATAAAGAACTTTGAAGTGGGAGATTTGGGGCTCATTTGGAATACCTTTTATTTTATTTTTTTTCGAACAAGAAACAAAGAAAAAAAGGCATTCCAAACGAGCCCTAAGTGTTTTCATACACAAGTTATTATATACTAAAACTCTTTTTAAAAAATTTTCTTTCAAGTGTTTCTCTCAAAATGGTTTATTTCTCAATCTCATTTTTCAATAAGTCATTTTTAGTGGTTGCCAAACACTAGAATTTTTTTTTTTCAAAATTAAACACCTGAAAAATTAAACCAAACACACCCTTAGTTGAGTTGGATCTGAAATCAGTCATTGGCTTCTCTATGCCTAGTACCATGAAGGTTCGAGGAACGGTAGGTGAGAAGGAGGTTGTCGTGTTGATCGACTGCGGTGTCACTCATAACTTCATCTCTAAGGGACTTGTAGATGAAATGAAGTTCCCCCAACAACTAGATGCAACTATGGCATCGTCATGGGGAATGGAATCGCGATGAAGGAAAAGGGAGTTCGTAAAGTGATTGTGGTCAACCTTCCTGAGTTGTCTGTTCAGGAGGATTTTCTTCCCTTGGATCTTGGAGGTGTGAACGTGATATTAGGAATGCGATGGTTGCGCACCATGGGCTTCATGGGGTGTAATTGGACAGATCTCACGATGACTTTTGAAGTGAATGGCACAAAGGTAGATAGGCAATCCTACCTTAACGAAAGCTAAAATATCCCTGAAGATGATGGCTAAAACTTGAATGGACTTCGATCAAGGTTTCCTGGTTGAGTTGAGAAGCCTGAATGTCGATGAGAAAATTGAAGAGGTCAACCATGGTTACAAGGAGGACCCAGAATTACCATGTTCGATTAAGGAGTTGTTGAAGGAGTCCAGTGGTGTCTTTGATTTACCAAAGAGACTACCACCTTAGAGGGTTGTAAATCATCGAATAGTTCTCCAAGAAGGCCAAACTCCAATCGGTCTATGTCGCCCACGTGTAGAAGAATGAGATTGAAAGAATGGTTAGTGAAATGTTGGTTTCTGGAATTATTAGACCCAACTCCAGTCCCTTTTCCAGTCTTGTACTTTTGGTTAAGAAGAAGGATGGAGGGTGGAGATTCTGTGTTGGCTACCAAGATCTAAAAAGTTTCCCATACTGGTGATTGAAGAGCTTCTTGATGAGTTGAATGGATCCAGTGTATGTTCCAAGCTAGATCTTAAATATGGGTACCACCAGATATGTTGCATGAGAGCGATGTAGCAAAGGCATCATTTTGGACCCGTGAGGGACACTACGAGTTCCTTATCATGCCATTTGGGCTGACTAACGCGTCAACCATCTTTCAGTCGCTCATGAACCAGGTATCCTGTCCCTTCTTGAGAAGATTCATTCTGGTTTTTTTTTTACAATATTCTAGTGTACAACCCTGACATGGATACTTACCGCAAACATTTGGCCAAAGTTTGAGGACCATTGAAGGAAAATTCATTATTCGCTAATAGTAAGAAATGTGTCTTTGCAAAGAGTAGAGTGGAATATTTGGGACGTTGGATCTCTTTGGAGGGAGTGGAGGCTGATGAGGATAAAATTAGAGCAATGCTGGAGTGGCCAGTATCGAGATCAGTTAAAGAATTGAGGGGATTTCTGAGGTTGACAGGTTACTGCTGCAGATTCGTGAAAAATTATGGAACATTAGCAACACTTTTGACTCAACTTCTATGAAAGGATTTCTTCCTATGGACCGAGGAGGCGACTATTGTGTTTGAGACCTTGAGGCAGGCCATGGTTACTCTTCCCGTGTTGGCTTTACCGGATTTTGCATTGCCTTTCATGATTGAAATTGATGCATCCAGACATGGCGTAGTGCTCTCGTAGAAAAATTTCCCTATAGCTTTCTTCAGCCAAGCCTTGTTTAACTGAGCTCAGTCCAAATCGGTTTACGAGAAGGAACTGATGGTTGTGGTATTAACAATGCATAAATGACGCCACTATCTACTAGGTTAGAAGTTTATGGACCTCACTAATTAGAGGGCCCTACGACACTTACTGGAACAACGAGAGTATAAAAAATGGTTGACTAAGTTACTCAGCTACGATTTTGAAATCAAGTAACATCTAGGTCTTCTTAATAAGGCAGCTGATGCCTCATCCAAGGTGATGCATTTGGGTGAATTGGTGTCCGACTGTTCCCTCTTTGATTGATATTGTTACCGTGCAAAGGGAAGTTGAACAAGATCCAGACCTAACGAAGATCAGGGAGGAATTAAAAGAGGATTGGATCAGTTATCCTAAGTTCTCCTTGGAACACGATCAATTACACTACAAGGGAGGATTAGTGTTGTCAAGTAAGTCCTCTTTGATTCCTACTCTCTTACATGGACATAGGTTCCATGATTAGGTTATGGGTGGTCATTCAAGGTTCCTACGAATCTACCAGCGATTGATAGGAGAATTATAATGGAGAGGCATGAAAAACAATGTGAAGAAGTATGTTGAGCAGTGCAAAATTTGCCAGATGAACAAAACTGAGTCAGTTTCGCCTGCAGGGTGTCACGGTCGTACTCTTTCATCTGTGTGGCACCATGATTTTTCGCACGATCATGACCAGCTTAAAGGCTAACTTCTACCCAATACATTCTTTATGCGAGTCATTTAACTCTGTCAGACCTTAGGCAAGGTTCTTCATCCTCAACCGAGTTAACTTTTTCCTTTACCTCACGACACATCTCGAACATCGGCTTAAACTCGTTGCATGCATGAGCATCCTCTCGCCCATTGACAACATCGAATAAGTCAAGTGTTCTCAACTTGACGCTTGCAGCTTGACTTGCTCTCAGCAATGCTCGTCGCCCTCTCGTGCATTTCAACTCATCTCGCGACTCTAGCCGACTTGCCTCTACTCTAGGTCAAGTCCTATGGCTTAACCTTGCCTCTACACTAGGCCAAGGTCCTTTGAAAGCTCGGTCGCTTCATTTCCCATCATCTTGATTCTCAACAACATAGCTCATTGGGCCAAAACGGCTTTAAAACGCTCAATCGGAGCTTACCGGGTGATTTCAGCCGTTACCAGGACTTATCGGGGCATTATAACACTTATCGGGGCCTTTCGACGCCTATCGGAACTTATCGGGCAATTATAATGCTTATTGGAGCATATCGGACAAATACTGCTCCAATCGAAAGTTAACTCGGTTCAACTGAAAAAGGAGTCTTAAAGGTGTCAAATCATGGTCATTCCAACTGCAAATTGTGGGCAAATTTCAAATCCGCGTCAGGTTGCATATATATATATATATATATATATTTTATTTTTTTAAAAAATTAATTGATTAAAGGGAAAAATACACTTTTGGTCCCTGAGGTTTGGGTTAAGTTGCACTTTGGTCCCTGAGTTTTAAAACTCAAGAAAATTACCCCTGAGGTTTGAGATAAGGAGCAATTTTGTCCCTACCATCCATTTTGCCGTTAAATACTAACGAACCGCTGATGTGGCCATATTTTTTTTAATTAAAAAATTCTTTTTTTAAATTTTAAAATAAAAACAATAAAATATTATTATTTTAATTATTTTTCAATCTTTCTCTTCTTCCCTTCTTTTTCATCGTCTTCCCTTCCCTCAAACTCTTCCTTCTTCTTCTTCAAATCTCCGACGGCCGCCGGCCATCGACCACCAACCATCGACGTCTTTTTTTTTTTTTCCCTCTATTTTCTTCTCCTTTCTCTTCTCTCTTACCCCATTTTTCTTCTTTTCTTTTTTTTTTTTTTTAAAATAATATAGAAGAGGCTCCTCCTCCATTTCCGCTGGCAAGTGTGTTGGTGGGTGGGTTGAAGAAGAAGAGGGAGGTTGAAGAAGAAGAAAGAAGAGAAGAAACAAGGGAAGAAGGAGAGAGATAGAAAAAATGAAAAAATAATAATGTTTTATTGTTTTTATTGATTTTTATTTTAAAAAATAAAAAAATAATTTTTTTAATTAAAAAAATATGACCACATCAACATTCTGTTAGTATGTAACGGCAAAATGGACGTCAGGGACCAAATTGCTTCTTATCTCAAACCTCAGGGGTAATTTTGTTGAGTTTTGAAACTCAGGGACCAAAGTGTAACTTAACCCAAACCTCAAGGACCAAAAGTGTATTTTTCCCTTGATTAAATATTGGTCTCTAAACCTCTCTTAGATGGAGGTCTCGGTATAGGAGGCTTGAAAAATAGGAATTTGGCCCTTCTTGCCAAATGGGGTTGGAGATATACAAGAGAACTTGATTCGTTATGGTGCAAAGTTGTTAAAAGTATTCATGGGTAGAACCTTTATAATTGGAACACTTTCGGTAAGGTAGGGTTGAGTCTTCGAAGTCCTTGGATTAATATTTCTAAGGTATGGAAGTAAGTAGAGAGTTTGACTGTATTCAAGCTAGGAAATGGCTCTCGAATAGTTTTTTGACATGACTCTTGGGTTGGAGATCCTCCTTTATCTTTAAAATTTCCAAGACTCTTTCAAATTGCTTCTCTTCCAAATGCCTCTATTAATGATCATTGGGATGATGCAACCTTTTCATGGAATATCTTCTTTTGTCGGCTCCTCAAAGAGGAAGAAATTATTGATTTCTAGCAGCTGTTGGAGAGCTTAAATGGTAATTAAGTGTCTGAAATTTTAGACTCTGGTATTTGGTCACTTGACAAATTAGGTTTGTTTTCAGTTAAATCTCTTTTTAATCACTTGGTAGCTTCGTCTTTTATGCATCAGGCAGTGTTTAAAGCTCTATGCAAGACTAAATGTCCCAAGCGAATTAATGTTCTTTGTTCGGTCATGATTTTTGGTTCAATAGCTCGGATGTTCTTCAAAGGAGACTCCCGTTGCATGTTTTATCTCCTTCTATCTGCTCATTATGCTTGAATGCGGGTGAGTCTTTGCAACATTTATTCTTTGATTGCCAATATTCTTATCAGTGTTGGGGAAAGATTATGTCTATTTTCAAGCTTCATTGGGTTCTCAATCAGTCATTTAAAGGAAACGTGCTGCCGTTATTAACTGGTCCAACCCTTAAGCCTACTTCTAAATTGTTGTGGTCTGGTTTGAAAGGAATCAAAGGTTTTCCATGATATATCTCTCTTCGATTCTGCTCGCCTCAAAGCTTCCTCTTGGTATTCATTGTCCAAGCACTTTTCAGGCTATTCTATTCAAGATATTTTCCTTAATTGGGATGCTTTCAATTTTCCTTCTTAATTTTTGTTATTCATTTGTATTTGTGCTTGCTTTTAACCTTTCAGTTCTTTAATTTTTATTCTTAGTATCATTGTATTTTGAGCATTAGTCTCTTTTCATTATTTCAATGAAAAGTGTAGTTTCCTTTTTTTTAAAAAAAGATATATGCACTTGGAAACAACTACAAATAAAATCTCCGGGTTTGGTGAGCTACATTGTGGTTGAGGGGTCTATTTAACATGTTGCACATCATTGATATCCACCATTTTGCTCCTATGTGAAAATTTAAACTTAATGATGTTGTTATCTTGTTTGACGACGCTCGTGCTTTGTGAGAGTACTAGTTGGAAATATTAGAAAGAGATAAGGGTATATTGGTAATTCATTAGGGTTGCTTTGGTTATAAATAGGGATGATAGGGGACTTAGAAAGGGTATGAATGATTTTGGTGGAATTGTCCATATTAGGACTTTAGGAGGGAGAGAGCTCTTTCAAAAGACTATTAATATTGTAATTTACTTTTGATATTACAATATATTATTATCCTGTGTTTTTCTGTGTTCAGGTACCTAACATGCTCATGCCTGAGCAATTGCTATTCTTCTCTTCGATTTTTTTTTTTTTTTTTTTTTTTTTTTTTTTTTGTTAAAAAACAAAGAACAATTCATTAAAGAGGATCAGGACTAAAGAATACTAAATTAGAATTTTGTGGTATTGACGAGAGTTTAATTCTAGTGAAAGGAAGAACTGGCCAACTTACCCGAATAGAGTTTAAGTTAACCTCTTCTCTCATTTTTCTTTAATAATTAACCAATTCGCTAATGGTATTATCCCAAGAGTACTGTTCAATGGATGTTGAATATCAACTTAGATGTTATGTTAGTAAAATCCTCCTGGGATCACAACCCAGATGAGCTGGCCTATCTATTTAGTTTTTCTGTACTCAATTGTTACTTCTTTTACCTTGTCTGACAGTTCTTATTACGATCATTCTGGTTGTTTCTGAACCATTTTTGCCAGTATAATGACATCTTGCCCATTTGGTCTAGAGTATGAATTTACTTATCTTCATTATTACTTTGGCAGGGGAGTCTAATCTATTGGGTTACAAATAGTTCGTTCACTGCAATTCAGGTAAGGTCCTCACTTAGTTTCTCCTCGATGAAGAACCAATAATTTTCTACTTTTGTTGAGCGACTATTTTGCTCGATTGTTTGGACTTACTTTCAGTTTTGGGATATCTTTTGCAGTGATATCTTGGTTATTTCTCGCGAGCTAATCTTTTCCCCTTATTTTAAATTCCTTTGTTTTGCTTGTTGACTGGTTCTCTTTTCTGGCCAACAAAAGGTAACTTCATTAAAAGATGCACCCATTCAATTTAAAATTCTAAGTTTCAACCAATTAGAGAATGATGATTTGTTGACTCAATTACTGGTTGCTACCCTCTAATTGTCGTTTGGTCATTTTAATAGCTAAATGGCCAAACGAGGTCATATTATCGTTTCAATTGTTAGAAAATTGTGAAAGTACTAGTTAGGGATATATGGGGAATAGTATTAGATTAGTTGTAAGGGCACAGTAGTAATTAGTTAATAGTTAAGGAGTCTTAGTTATAAATAGGGGAATGGAGAGTCTTAGAGGGTATAAAGAAATTTGGTATTGTCTCATAGTGGGACTTTAGGAGAGAGAGAGCCCTCTCGAAAAGCTTTCGTTATATTATAAATTCTCTTTGTTATTGCAATATATTAGTATTTTGGTGTTTTCTTAGTTTGGATACCTAATAGAAACCTTCATGTTTGGTCGTATTAATAGCCAAATGACCAAGTGCTTCATCACACGGGGGAACAAGTTATTTTACCAACTTTTGAGTAATGAACTTGTGGGTAGCTCCACAACTCACCATTACAATCACTGACTTTCCCTTTGTATAATTTCTTTGAGCTTCATGGTATGGGGAACGAAAATGCTAACATTGATGTTAGAGAAAAAGTGACTACCTTCAAAACTTTGACATTAACTTTGCACAGATTAATTTTTGACATGCTCTGTTACCCTTGGTTTAGCCCTTGTTTCACTCTTCCACCAGCAGAGGTTGTGTTTTCTAGCAATTACCTGGGTATGCTTGGGAGGTACGCTTGGCTCAAATAGATTTCCCTCAACACTATCCAATGTGCCACCCCAAAATGTACCTTTTTCTTTTTCACCTTGGCTTCCAAATGTAGTAGTTTCAAGTGACTGTTCTATAAGAGTAAGCTAACTCCAACAATCATGGCTACAAAAAAAAAAGATGATTTTTTGGCCTAGCTGATAGAAGTAGCAGCCTGTGATATTAAACATGTATATAGGAGAAGACGTAAGAAAGATAGTGGGGGGATCAGTAGTATTCTGTTAGAAAGGAAGGAGTCTGTTATGAGTTAGTTGTGGATAGTATATAGTTAGATGAGTATCAAGATAGGAGGTACCTTTTGACTAGACTTGAGTAAGGTGTAAAGGTGGAGGGACGGAAAGCTCTCAAATACTTCCCTTGGCTGTAAATGTACTTTTGTTCATAAATAATATCGAGGTTTCATCAATTTGGTGTTAGAGGAGTTTTTTTTTTTTCCTGGTTATCGATGACGACTCAGATGGAATCACGTATGGAGGCTTTGGAAATGAACATGGTGGTACAGAATTCAGTTGGAAATTTTTCGGAGATGGCTATGTCGATGAAAGAACGTTTTGTGGCAATTATGTCTCAAATCGAAAGTCTGAAATTTGAGAAAGCTGCGGTTGAAAAAGATCAAGGAAGTCTGATGAAACAGATTCACAAACACAATTAACCAAGGCTTTGGCACCAATTTTCGATCTTCAACTTCGAAAACTTGAGATTCGAGTTTTTTTTTTTCTGGATTAAATCCCTATGAATGGTTGCATTAGGTGGCACGATACATTGTGGTTAATTGATTGACTGATTCAGAGAAAGTCAAGGCGGCTATGCTCTATTTGGATGGGGTTGCCCTGCCCCTAAATGGCATCATTGGGAGGAGCGTTGGTGTCCGATTAGAAGTTGGGAGGAGTTTCATCGTCTTCTTGTACGATGATTGCTACCGACCAAAAAAAGGCAATCTTCACGAAAGATTCTTTACTCTTAAACAGGAGTCTACTGTGGTTGAGTACAGGGAGAAGTTCGAAGATTACTCAGTGTCGTTGGAAAACCTAGACAATGATACGTTGGAAGGAAAGTTCGTGGATGGGTTGAAAGAAGATATCAAGATAAAATTGAGAGTGAATAGGCCTGTTGGGCTTAATTTGATCATGGAGACATCCCAAAAATTGGAGGACGAATTATTGCATTTTGAAGAGAAATATTTTGGGGTTGCCTTCAATCCAAAACCTTCAACCCAAAGCCCAAATTCTTCATTTAATGTGTCCAAATCTGCTTCGTATGGTGTTGGATCCAATGCCTGCACAATATCCGAAGATCCTAGCAAGTTAGGTGCCACTTTTCGAAAAGATACAATTGGGAAGCAGATTGAAGTGCCATTTAAGAAGCTGACAGATTCAAAGCTTTAAATCAAAAGGGAAAAAGGGCTATGTTATCAATTTGAGGAGAAGTTTTTCCTGGGCATCACTATAAAAAGAAGGAACGACAAGGTATGGTGGTCCAAGATGATGAATTGACGCGGAGGATCAAGTAGAAACAGTGGCCATGCAGTCTGCAGAAATGGCCGGTGAGAATGCATTGCATTGGTTACTGATTCGCCGGATGAAGTTGCAAAAGTAGCGATGCATTCAATGACTAGTGTTGGTTCTCCAAAAACAATCAAGTTGAGAGGTTTGATTGGAGCTACGGAGGTCATAGTTATGGTTGACAGTGGAGCAACTCATAATTTCATTGCTCTGGAACTTGTTCAAGAGTTGGATTTACTGGTTAGTGAAATAGATGGGTATGGTATTATCCTTGGTATTGGATTTTCGGTTCGAGGCGCTCAAATTTGTAAAAATGTTTTGCTTTCCTTGGGGTTGATAACAATTGTTCATGATTTCTTGCCTATTAGCTTGGGCACGGCTGACGTTATTTTGGGGGTTAAATGACTTGAAACTTTGGGAGATGTGACTATACTAATCACCAATCTTTACAACTAAGTTTTACATTGGGTGATTCTAAAGTCGTTCTTCATGGTGATCCATCTTTAGTACGTTCTCTGGTCACATTGAAGGGTTGATCAAAGCCTTGAAGCTTGAGAAATAGGGTTTTTTTTGGTGGCGTTGAGTATGATACAACAACATTTTGATAATGTAGAGGGATTGTGGGATGACAATGCTTATGAGATTCGATTTGTGTTGGAGGCTCATTCCTATGTTTTTCAGCCTTTGTCAGGTCTTCCACCAAAATGAGAGTTAGATCACGCTATTGAATTGTTTCCCGGAACAACACTTGTGAATGTTCGACCATATTGATACCCCCAATTTTAGAAAGATGAAATTGAGAAGCTTGTTGAAGAGATGTTAGCTGCTGGTATTATTCTGCCTAGCTCAAGTGCATTTTCCAACCCTGTTTTGTTGGTTAAAAAGAAGAATGGAAGCTGGCGTTTCTGTATCGATTGTCGGGCGCTAAACAAGGTCACTGTGTCAGATAAGTTCACTATCCCTATGGTTGATGAATTGTTAGATGAGTTGTATGGAGCTGTTATTTTTTCTAAAATTGACTTGAATTCTGGGTATCATCAAATACGGTTAAAAGATGAAGATGTGTATAAATCTGCTTTTCGTACTCATGAAGGCCATTATGAGTTTTTAGTGATGCCTTTTGGTCTTAGAAATGCCCCTTCTACATTTCAAGCTAATGAATAGAGTTCTTTGCCCTTTTCTTCGAAAATTTTTATTGGTCTTTATGGATGATATTCTGATATATAGTTGTATTGTTGTTGATCATGTGGGGCATTTACATTCTATTTTGTTGTGTTAAAGAAGAATTAGTTGGTAGCAAATAAGAAGAAATGTAGCTTAGCTTTAAAACAAATTAAGTACTTGGTCATATTGTTTCAGGCGAGGGAGTGTCTGCAGATCCTTCGAAGCTGACAGCTATGGAACAATGGCCTATTCCCAAAAATTTGAAGGAATTAAGAGGATTTTTGGGATTGACTGGTTACTATCGTAAGTTTGTAGCTAATTACGGTACTATTGCTCATCCATTAACGCATCAGTTGAAGAAGGGCAGTTTTGCTTGGAGCTCAAAAGCTACTGATGCTTTTCAACAGCTTAAGATTGCGATGATGACGGTGCCTGTGTTACGACTTCCAGATTTTACTAAAGAGTTTGTAATTGAGGCTGATGCATCTAGAGTCGGAGTTGGGGCTGTTTTAATGCAGGATGGGCATCCTATCGCTTTCTTTAGCCATGCTTTACCACCTCTACATGGAAGTATGGCTGTATATGAACAAAAATGGCGTCGTTATCTCTTGGGTCAAAAATTTTTAGTTCGAACAGATCAGAGTAGTCTCAAGTTTATCCTTGAACTGAGATTAGTGGTTGAAATTATCAAAAACTCATAACCAAGCGCATGGGATATGATTTTGATATTGTGTACAAGCACCTGGAGTGGAGAACAAGGTAGATGATGTCTTGTCTAGAATTCCAAATGCCGTAGAATTTGCAGCTGTTAGTGTGTTGGAGGGGCTTAACACTTGGCTAATATTTTATCAACAAATGGATGATGTCAAGCTTTGGTCAATTCGAAATAAAATTGTGAATGATGATGAGGTCCCTGTTGGGTATTCATTGGAAGGTTCTATTTTGTATTATCGTGGTAGAATTGTACTTCTTGAGGATTCTCCAACTATTCCTTTGTTATTAGAAGCTTTTCATTCTTCACCTATTGGAGGACATGGAGGGGTTCTTCTTACATACCAACGGTTAGCACGAGAGGTATATTGGATGATCATGAAAGCGAGTTAAAGTCTTTATTGCTGAATGTTCTGTGTGTCAGCAAGCAAAATATTTGGTGTTAGCTTCAGTCGGACTTATTCAGCTTTTGCCCATTTTGGATAATGTTTGGGAGGACATTTCAATGGATTTTTGTGATTGGTTTACCACGGGCTGATAGATTTGATTCGGTGTTAGTAGTTGTTAACTGCTTGTTTAAATATGCCCATTTTATTCCTTTCAAACATCGATACTCGACAGTTTCTATTGCTCAGTTGTTTATTTGGGAGATTGTTCGTTTACATGGAATACCTTGGAGTATTGTTTCGGATCGAGATCCGGTGTTTACCAGTTTGTTCTCGGAAGAATTGTTCAAATGGCAAGGTACTAGATTAAAGAGAAGTACAACATATCATCCTCAAACAGATGGACAAACTGAAGTTGTGACTAGGGGTTTGGAGACTTATTTACGTTGTTTTGCTATGCACTGTCATAATAAATGGGTTCGATGGCTGCCTTGGGCTGAATTTAGTTATAACACGTCTTATCATTCTGGGTTGAAGGCGACCCCTTTTGAGGTGGTGTATGGGTGTGCTCTTCCAACAATTCTTCCATATGTTGTGGATGGATCACTTGTGTCTGAGGTGAATGGTGATTAAGGAGAGGGATGAGATGTTGTTGGTGATTAAGGAGCGGCTAGCTTATGCTTAGCAGTATGTGGTGTATATTACTAATGAGACACGAAGAAACGTTGAATTATCGGCTGGGGATTGGGTCTATTTGAAATTACGACCATATAGATAGGGGACATTGGCTAAACATTTTAATCCTAAATTGGCACCACGGTATGTTGGCCCTTTTTAGGTGGAGGCTCGGGTGGGAAATGTTGCATATCGATTGGCATTGCTTGAGAATGCTCGAATACATCCGGTTTTCCATGTCTCTTAGCTTCGTAAGTCTATTGGTCACACATTTCTTTTGACACATTTTCCTCCTACTATGTCTCCTGATTTTGTGTTCAAGGTGGAGCCTTGTGAATTGTTAGGTATTAGGCAATCATCGGTTGATTCTACAAAGTTAGAAGTGTTGATGCAATGGGTTGATATGGAGGCATCTAAAGCTACTTGGAAGATGCAGTTTGGATCGTGAATAAGTTTCCTGAATTTCATCTTGAGGACAAGATGATTCTTTGGGAGTCGGGGGTAGTGATAGACCTCCTATTAAACATGTATATAGGAGAAAACGTAAGAAAGATAGTGGGAGGGATCAGTAATATTTTGTTAGAAAACGTAAGAAAGATGATGCAATGGGTTAATATAGTTAGATGAGTATCAAGATAGGAGGTACCTTTTGACTAGACTTGAGTAAGGTGTAAAGTTGGAGGGACAGGAAGCTCTCGAATACTTCCCTTGGCTAAATAATATCGAGGTTCTATCAACCTGCCCATATTTTAATCTCTATGATGATACTCGACATAAAAGAGTTGATTGGCTATACGATACCTGGTCTCATTTTGTAACAATGTAATAGTAAAGTTACCATACCAGTCCAGGTAGTGGGCATTTGGGTGCTGTCTAAGTGTTGCGTATTTTTCCAATTTTAAACCAGGATTATCATAAGTTGCTGCGTGGGAGGTATGCCAAAAGGAACAAGGATTATCATAAGTTGCTGCGTGGGAGGTATGCCAAAAGGAACCAAGCCTTAAGACGGTCATCTGGTGGGTGATTACAATCAATTCTTTTTCTTGAGCTAGTCTGGGACAAACTTATAGAGTTAGAAGGGCATTTCAAAGTTGGATGGGAAGGATATCGTTAAATATGCTCACTTGAACCCTTCTATGCCGTTTGTATAAAGCTCAATTGATGGTATTTTTGAATAAGAAACAAAATTTTTCATTTAAAAAGAGACTATCGTTCAAGGAATACAATCTCCACAAGGAAAGGAAAAACTAGATCAAATGATGAGAACAAATATGAATCAAAAGAATAGAAAACCAATGTTAGGCAAAGAAGAAAGAGCTCCAAGAAAAGCCAAACGATGAGAACGAATACTGCTCAATTGATGGTTGCCAAGCTTTTTCCAGAAATGATCCGCTTGGATGGATTTCCCAAGTCCATCATTTCCAACTACCAGAACTACCATGATCTTTGAAGGAGTTGTACGAACAATTGGGGTTTTCAGTAGCGAGCATCTTCTTTCTTCTCTCTCTCACAAATATGAATAATAATAATAATAAAAAAAAATAAATAAAAATTAAAAATAAAAAATGATTAAAAAATAAGTTAAGGGTTTGCCTTGTGGGCCTCCTTGTGGATTTTTCTAGTAAAGAGTTTTTTTGTACTTACTCTCTTCATGAATGTAGTTGGAGATTATTTTTGTAATCTCTTAGACCCCGTTTGATAACCATTTCGTTTTTGGTTTTTGGTTTTTGAAAATTAAGCCTATAAACACTATTTTTACCCACAAGCTTCTTTGTTTTTTATCTACATCCTTTCCCATGTTTTAAAAAACCAAGCCAAAATTTGAAAACAAAAAAAAGTAGTTTTCAAAAACTTGTTTTTGTTTTTGGAATTTGGCTAGGAACTCAAATGTCTCCTTAACAAAAATGAAAACTATTGTAGGAAGATTGAGATAAAACAAGCACAATTTTCAAAAACCAAAAACAAAAAATGAAATGGTTATCAAACAGGGCCTTAGCTTTTGGTTTTGTAGGATATCTTATCTTTCTGTATATTTCCTTTTTAAAAGTTTGTCTTTTGTGAACTCAAGTATTGTAGTTTCTCAGATTTGTTGGTAGTTTGAATAACCTCCGGTTAAGTTTGCATATTTTGAGAAGCTTATTTTTTTTTTTTTGAGAAGTAAGCTTATTTTTATATCAATCTTGCAGCAATTAACCCTCCAACATCCTGCTGTCCGCCGTAAATTGGGACTGCCTTTCAAGGATGCTCCTATGGGCACTACAGCTCTCAGAGAAACCAATAATTCAGGCAAAGTACTGATGGATACACCCACCAAGTGGAAAAAAATTTCTGTAGAGAAGCTGTCTCCTAAGGAATTGCTTGCTGTAAATTATGCTGAGCTCAATTTTCCTTTTATGTCGGTTCAAGTTAATTGCAAACGTTTTCAGGTAGCTAATGATTAAACTTGACAGCTTTCTGTCCAACTCCTATCAAAAGGGCAAAAAGAAAGGGCTATTCCTTTACTACGGTAAGCTCTTTAGTCTTCTCTCTTTAGATTTCACTATCATTTATATCTTCTGTATGTGCCTCTCTGGCTGGTGATTTTTTACCTAAATTGCCGAGGGAAAGAAAAAAAAAGCCACATATGACTAATTTAATATTGTAGACAGGCACTTAACAAGGAACCTGAGTATGTTCGAGCTTTGATTGTCATGGGACAAACTCTGTTACAAAATGGTCAACCTGCAGAGGCTACTTCATACTTGGAGCGTGCAATTTCCAAGGTCCGAGTCCAAGTGTTGGATTTTCTTTTTCCTATTAGTGTATGATTTATCTTGCTCGTGCATACAATGGTATGATGTGTTGACAATTATTTGAGCTTCAGATAACAATGTATGATCATTTTCAGAATTTACTACAGTAGCTCTTTTTTTTTTTTTTTTTTTTATTGAATTGGAAAAGATTTAAAACCTAATTTTAGAAGAAAGCTGATGAACAAGAAAGGAAAGACTTCCTGTATTAACCAATCTAGCAAAGAAAGAAAGGAAAAGAAAGGAAAGGGTATTTTGGACAAGGAAAGAAAAATAAACGAGAGAAATTATGTATACAAGGAAAGTAATTAAAGAAAACAAGAAAAATGGATCTCAGTTAAGGTCATGAGCCAAGTGAGCTTTGCAATAATTCCCCATCATGATTCTTCAAATGTTTTTTTGTAAGACTGAATTCAAAGGTAGCTCGATCATGTAATTCTTCAAATGTTTTTTTAATATAGCCTTGGTAAGAATATCTTCATTTTGTGGTATGTGGGAAATGCTCCTCACCTAGAGAGAATTAGCTCATGATAAAGGAAGAAACAAAATCAATACAGCAAGAACAAGCCATAACATTCATTTTCACAGCCTTTAACACAAACTAATACAAGAGAGATGAAAGAAAATAAGAAGAGAAGACTAAAAGAGAAGTTTCCAATGGATGATCCAGCTCTTCCAAGCTGAATTATCTAATTCCAGTAGCTCCTCCTAGCTCCTTTCTTTCCTTTCCAATCCGATCGCCTTCCAAAAATGCATAATATTCCTTTTATAGCTCCCAGTGGATTTCAGGGCTGATTGAATAGTAGGATCTATCCCATTGATTGGAATCTTCTGATTCAGTCTGAGAATTGCCAGCTCAATTAATGAGCTTCTCATGTGTGAAGTCTCGTGTGAACACTTAAACTCTCATCTCCATGGATTCACTACTGCTATCATTATGCTACAACAATTCCTGATGAAACTGAAAAAAGTTAGTGGGGAAGTCTGTAAGTCAGGGGGGCTAGAGGTGGGTAATTTGAGAAGTCGTAACAAAGCTTTGCTGGCAAAATGGCTTTGGTGCTTTTACTCTGAATCCAACACCCTGTGGCATTGGATTATTGTTAGCAAATACGGCCCTCATCCTTCTGAATGGGTGACGGGGGGATCAAAGGCACTTCTAGAAATCCGTGGAAAGAAATCTCTCATGAGCTCCCTTTTCTGACTTCTTTCATTCGTTGTTCTGTGGGGAATGGGGAGGATACATATTTCTGAGAGGACAGGTGGGTGGGGGAGAGACCCCTTTGCGCTACTTTCCCTCGGCTTTATCATTTATCTTCCATGAAAAATCGTTCTGTGGCCGAGGTTTTTATCCCTTCAGGGAGCTCTCTTTCCTACTCTTTTGGCTTTGCGCGGTCTTTAACCGATAGAGATACCACTGACCTTCTATCTCTTCTGTCCTTGATTGAGGAGACCACCTTCAGTACTTCGAGGAGGGATTTTCGTTTGTGGAACCCCAACCCCTCCATGGGCTTCTCTTGTCGGTCCTTCTTCCATTGTTTGCTAAACCCTTCTCCCACCGTGTCGTCCATTTTTTCCATGTTATGGAAGGTGAAGGTCCCAAAAAAGGTGCAGTTTTTCATCTGGCAGGTCATCCATGGAAGAGTTAATACTCTTGATCGGCTCTCCAGAAAGATCCCTTGCTTGATCGGACCTTTTTGTTGCATTACCTGTCGGATGGCTGAGGAAGACCTCGACCATATTCTGTGGAGGTGCAGTTTTGCTAGGGCTGTGTGGGACATGTTCTTTGTCTCGTTTGGTTTGCAGTTTGCTAGGCACAGGGGCCTTAGAGAGATGATCGAGGAGTTCCTCCCCCATCCCCTTTTCGTGAGCAGGGGAAATTCTTGTGGCAAGCGGGGATTTGCGCTATTATTTGGGGGCTTTGGGGCGAGAGAAATAATAGGACGTTTAGAGGGTTTGAGAGGGACTCGTTTGAGGTTTGATCCCTAGTGAGATATAATGTTTCTCTTTGGGCGTCTGTGATGCGTTTATTTTGTAATTATCCTATAGGTCTTATTATTTTGGATTGGAGCCCCTTTTTATAACGGGATTTCCCTCTTTTTGTGGGCTGGTTGTTTTTTTTTTGGTCGCCCTTGTATTCTTTCATTTTTTCTCAATGAAAGCAGGGTTATTCATCAAAAAACAATTCCAGATGAAAAGACAGCCCCAAATCAGTTTCTAAATTCAGAATATACATCTGAAAGCTACCAAACTTATGCAAATGGCTATAATGAGCTCCTAACTCATAATTCACACAATTATGTAGCCATTCATGCCAATTCCCAGCAAAACCACAAAGTTTAAGCCTATAAAAATGGCCAATAACTCTTCTTTCTAAGAGTTGTCAAACTTCACTCACAATTTTAGTCTATCAGTGATATGAGGGGTTTTTGGTCTTCTTACATGGTCTGGATTTAATTTTTGGCGTATTTGCAAATAGTTTTAAGGTTTGCTATTTTTGCTATTATTTTGGTTGATTTTGCTATATTTGCAACTACCCCTAAAATCTAAAGAATAATTACAAAAGGGCTTATAAACCGAGGCCTAGAGAGAAACAAAGAATCTAACAAGGGTCCAAACATTTCTACAAGAACTCTCTCGTCCTTTGAAAATTCGGTTATTTCTCTCACTCCAAAGACCCCACAAAATTGCCCAAACCCCAGCCCACCACAAAAAACGCCCTTTCTCACAGAAGGACAAATGAGAAGAAGCTCTGTAAATGCCTCCCTAAAATCCTGAGCTCTGACGAAGTTAAAGCCAAGCTCCTCGAAAAAGCAACTCCACACGACCCCAAAGCAAGTGGTCCAGGTTCTCGTCTTCCCTCCTGCAAAGTATACAACATAACAGTCTGACCAAAGAAGGCCCTCTAGCCGAGGTCCGATTCGAATTGTTAACCCTTTCATGTAAAACCTGCCACGCAAAGAACCTAACCTTCTTTGGAATCTTAACCTTCCACAACAAGGAGAAAATTGAATCATTCCTCAAGGAAGAATTGACTAAACAACATAAGAAAGAGCTATAAGAAAAACCTTTGGATGGACAAGGACTCCAAAAAATGCACGTCCCTCCTATCATGATGAAAGCAAAACGGAAAAAGATACTTTCCATTCTGATACTTAGCCCCCGTAGGTTTAGAGGCCTAGAAACCACCTCCTATATAACAAAATGCGATCCTTTTCCTTCATCGACCCCCTCCCATAAAGAACCATGCATTAACTTCTCAACCAACTTGCTCACCAAGCATGAAATTGTAAAAAGAGACATAAAATAGGAAGGGATACCACTCAAAAGTTCTTTCTTTAAGAAACGAGCCTCTTCCTAATATTATTAGTGACGATATCCCAAAATGTGAGGCTCTTGGAATTATGACCTAGGGGAAATCCTAGATAGGAGGAAGGAATGACAACCACTTCACACCCCACCAGGAAGCCCATCTGCTAAGCTTAAACGGGTCATAATTGATACCCAGAATTTGACACTTGCTTCTATTAATCCTCAAACCCAAAATAGCCTTGAAAAATGATAGGAAAAGATTTAGATTGAGAAAAGACTCCTTAGTCTTACCAGAACTGAAGAACATCGTACCATCGACAAACTGAAGGTGCAATAAGACCACCTTATCTTTCCCCTCCTAGAAGCCCTCAATAATATTATCCTCCACCCCCTTAAAAAGGATCCTACTCAAAATGTCCACTACCAAGAGGAAGAGAAAGGGAGAAAGAGGGTCTCCTTGCCTCATGCCTCTAGAAGCACAAATCCTACCCCCGGGTTTACTATCAACCAAAATGGAGTACTTAACCGATCTTATGCAACTTTAGATCCATGATCTCAATTTATACCCAAAACCTTTCTTCGCTAGGACTTCATCCAAAAAATTCCAATCTACGTGATCATAGGCTTTCTCAAAGTCAATCTTAAAAGTATCCCCTCTTCCCTCTCGGTTCTATAGACTTTCGAGGCTTTCGCTATAGACTTTCAAGGCTTTCCCGATAGACTTTCAAGCTTTTCCAATTGGCATTAGAGTAGACTATGCCATTTCATTTTGTTGTTTTCTTGAGTACAAACCTTCTTATGGAGCTATGTTTAGGTATTCCAAGATCCTGAAAACAGTCTGTATATTGTCTTTAGTGAGATTATTCATAAATTAACCTACATAATTCTCTACAAAATAGATATCAAATCTAGAATGATGCAGGTAAAAAAAGTTTCCAGAAAGTCTTTAATATTTCGCTTTTTTAATAGGTATGTTTTTCTTGCCAAATTTGGATTAGGATCAAAAGTACATATGGTTTTCCAGCCAAGCATGCATATCTCTTTTAGAAGATTGAGCACACATTCTTTTGAGACACGTTTTACAAAAAGTATGTGATCTGCATTGCATCTAGTATTTGCCTTTCGAGGCTCTGAACCATGTTTTTGGGGTTGTTTCAACTTTCAAGTGATATAGGGCCTTTTTAGTCTGCTTAGTTTTTGGTGGTATTTGGAGTTCCTATCCTGCTTGAATATCCATGTATATTTCTTTTTCTTGAGCACTATCTATGTATACTTCTGCTAGGTGACCGTTGAGAAAGGTATTTTGTATGTCTATTTAGTGAAGGTCGCAATTGTTCTTCACTACCAAAGAGAAAATGACAACTTAATTTTGCTTCTGGTGCAAATCTGTTATTATTATTATTACTTTTTTTATTTTATTTTATTTTTTTATTTTTAAAATTTTTTTAATGGTCAATACCGACATACCGTAGGCTTGAGTGAATTTTTGGCAACAGATTTTGCTTTAGATATACTTATCTCACGACTAGCCTTGTAATGGTAAAGATCCCTTTGCACCTTACCATTCTCTCTCACCCTGGGTAGTTCTATTACATTTCAGGCTTTATTCTTCTTTAGGGCCTTTGTTTCTTCCATTACTGCCTTTTTCAAATTGCAATCCTTGAAAGCCTCATAGATATTAGGAATTTGAATTATGGACAAATTTATTAGGAAGGTGTGGAACTCAGGGGTGAGATGCTTATAGAATATGTAGTTTTGTACAAGGTGATTAGTGCTAGGATGAAAATATTGGCAATATCACGAATCGTCAAAATTCCCATATTACCAGTGATATATGAGTCTGTGAGACTTTTTTCAAAAATTAGCGATTTTGTTGATATATCGAAAATGTTGCCAATATTTAGGCGATAAATGGACTTTCTCCAAATATGAGTTGAATTGAAGGGTAGTTCGTGAACATTTTTATAGACCATTTTACTCCTGGTGATTCTACTGGTGTGGGATGAAGGGACCTTTTGAGGTTTCCTCTTGTTTTAAACAAGAGCTTTCTCTCTCCTACTCTCACGTCTCATGCATGCCCATATTTTCTTGAGCCCCTTTTTCTCCTAATATTGGGATATTTTTTTGGGCCGGTTGCAAGGATAGCAATATGGGCCAAAATAATTGCAAATCTAGCAACCCACAAAAAAAATTGCAAAAATGACAAAATCTAATAGTTTGTGTGTTGCATTTACTAAAATACCCCTTCAGATTTTCTTTCACTGATAGAAAGATTTTCTATCACTGATAGAAATTTTCTATTAGTGATAGATTCTATCAGTGATAGAAATTTTCTTTCATTGATAGATTCTATCATATGATAGAAAATTTTTCTACTACTAATAGATTCTATCGGCGATAGATATTTTTCTATCACTTGTTCGGTGTTCTGGTTGTTGTTATTTGGTTTTCTATCAGTGTTTGGTTTTTGTTTTTCAGTGTTTGATTTCTATAATCGTTCGTTTTTGCTTTATTTTTCAATGCTCGATTTCACCATGTATCACCATCGCTGATAGAAACAAAAGATCTTCTATCACTGGTAGAAAAGTATTAGTGATAGAAAGATTTATCTTTAACTAACGAAAAGTTTTTCTATCAGTCTCAGTGATAGAGATAGAAAGTTTTTCTATCACTCATAGAAAGATTTTCTATGAATGATAGAAATTTTTTCTATCACTCATAGAAAAAATTTCTATAAGTGATAGAAGATTTCTATCACTGATAGGTTCTATCAGGGATTGAAATATTTTCTATCAAGAGTTTTCTATCATTGATAGAATATCTTTCTATCACTAATAGAATAATAAAAATTTCTATCAGTGATAGAAATCTTTTATCACTGATAGAAAGCTTTTCTGTCGGTGATAGAAAGATTTCTATCGGAGATAGAAAGAATTTTATGGGTGATCAGGGATTGAAAGATTTTTTATCAAAAGTTTTTCTATGATTTTCTATAAAAAGTTTTTTTATCACTGATAGAACCTATCGGTGATAGAGATCTTTTATCACTGATAGAAAAAGTTTCTATTAGTGATAGAAATCTTCTATTCTATCAGTGATAGAAACTTTCTATCACTGATAGAAAATTTTTCTACCACTGATAGAATCTATCAGTCATAGAAATATTAGTGATAAAAACTTTCTATCGCCGATAGAAAATTTTTCTACCACTGATAGAATCTATCGGTGATAGAAATATCACTGATAGAAACTTTATTCTATCAGTGATAGAAACTTTCTATCACTAATAGAAACTTTATTCTATCAGTGAGATAGAAAATTTTTCTACCACTGATAGAATCTATCAGTAATAAAAGAAAAAAAAAAAACTGATGAGAAAGAAGATGGGCACACAGGGGCAATTTAGGAATATAAAAAATTAATTAAAAAATTTTGCCATATTTGCAAATATTTTTAAAAATTGCTATATTTGCAATTATCCCAATTTTTTTTCTCTCTCCCCTCTTTCTTAGTGTTAATTTTGAACTTGTTTTAATGCACCTATTTTACTTATAATTGTATGTAGTTAAACTGGTGGATTGTAATTCGCATGAACTAGTTTTGAAGTTCCATTAAAAAAATTCACAATATATATATATATATTTTTACCAAAAAATTCACAACATTTCTATAAATTTTTTTAGAACTCTTGATTTTTCTTGGAACATTCATCAATGTATCGATGAATCTAAATCACCAATATCGATACCAACATCAACATTTTCATCCTTGACTAGTACCAATTCTCACTCTTTCGTTTTCTTCTTTTTTAGCAATGGGCAGGTCTTGGTATATATATATTATTTAATATCTGTGAGTGTTTAGATTAGCTTGCACACATCTCAACCATTCTCATAGACAACCACTTGATCCTACTACATTTAGTTACCAAGGTAACTCGTAGGATATTAAATCTAGGTAGGTGGCCGTCATGGCTTGAACTATTTACATGGTGCTTATTGACCATCGGGTCCACCAGTGGTGGTTTAGATCTAGGTAATATTTATTGGTGCTTATTAAAATACTGGACTTTGTTCCAATTTCTAAGACACTCTAGTAAATTTAGAGGAGATGACCCTTGATGTATGAGAATAGGTTCCCTTTGAGAAATGTTCTCCTAACATAGAGAATGAGCTCATTTTTGGGACGAGAATGTCCTAAGAATGATAATATTATTGATTAATGGTCAAAAGGTGAACTCTCTCAAGTATGATTTGGTTCAGGAAACTCTTCATCAGTGAAGGGTAATAACTAATTTGTCCTATTTTCGTGGAAAAATTGCAAAAACCACCTTGAAGTATGATGGTTATAACAATTAAACCAACTTTCAAGTATAAAAATTAAACCCTAAAACTTTGAAAGATAACATTAAAGCCTGAAGCTATCATAAATGTAAAAATTGAGTCCACTTTATTCAATTTTCCTCTCATATTTCTCCTCTCTCCTTTCTCTCTCTCTTCCTTCTCAACCATCTCCATGGGTATCTCCGCAACAACCCTCCATTTCCTCACTTTTCCCTCCAATTTTCTTTACCTTCTCTGCTTCACTTCACCAAAGAAATCCAAAACCCACGAAGGATTCAAATACTTCCCCATAGTGGGAACCTCACACTTTTCTTTTTGAACCAACTGTTTTTTTAAAAAGAATTCAATAGTGTTTGTGAAAAAAGTGCACCTTTCACCTTGAAATTCTTGGCACTAATCTATGCTGTTTAAAAAGACTTACACGAAGCATCTTTCCATGAAAAGAAAAATCTGAGAATAATAGCTAGTTTTTATTTTTTATTTTTGGAAACAGCAATGCTTGCTTGGACTAGCTTATCTCAAACCATGAATCAAAGAAATCTACAAGGAAAGAACTTAATGACTGGAATTATAATGGAAAAGGCTGGAATAAAAAAAAGTACTGCTATAGGAAGTTTTGCCAACAGTAAAGCCTGTATTATTGAGAAATTTGGAGGGTTCGAAGGAGAACACCCAGTTATGAGTTGAACACCAAATTTCTTAGAAATTTTGTTATGGAGAATTTTACGGTTGAGATTAAGACGAAGTTGTTGCTTATTTTGGGAGAGGCTTTTTGAAACGGAAAGGATTTTGGAGTTATAGGAAGTTTAGGGTGATTTTGCGTTATTTGATAATGTTTGTAAATTGGCTTCAAGGACACCATCACTCTCAGCTTTGGTAGGTAATGTTAGTTTCTCTTGGGCAGGTGCTTTCGAAGCAGAGAGAGTGGGAGAGAGAGAAAGGAGAGAGAAGGATAGATATGAGAGGAAAAATGAATAAAGTGGACTCAATTTTTACATTTATGATAGTTTGAGGATTTAGGTTTAGCTTTCAAAGTTTAAGGGTCTAATTTTTTCACTTTGAAAAGTTTGAGGGGTTAATTTAACATTTGAAAGTTTAGGGGTTTAATTGTGACGATCATAATACTTCAGGGTTGGTTTTTGCAACTTGCCATTTTTTCTTTGATTAATAGGCTTTTGATAATAAGGTCGAGATTGGTAATGGGGCTTCCACTGATTTTTGGCATGATCGATGGCGGGGGGTTTCACCTTTATTCTTGCCTTTTCCCACTGATTTTATCCTTATCTAATAGACAAACTGCTACTGTCAAAGATACGTGGAGTCAAGAACTGGCTTTGTGGGACTTACAATTCAGAAGGGATTTTAAAGAGGAAGAAGTGGGAGAGTGGGCTGAATTTTGTCTTATACAGCAATCATTTCTCTAGTGAGGAAGATTTTTGGCTGTGGACTTCTGAGAAGACTGGAAGTTTCTGAACAAAATCTCTGCTAAGCAGCCTTGTTTCCTCGTCTACAGACATTCCTTGCCTTTATACAAAGGCCATTTGGTCTGGCGTTTATCCAAGGAAGATTAAATTCTTCATTTGCGAACTTGCACACTTGGCATTAAACACAAATGATAGATTCCAAAGGAAGTTCACCTCCATGGGTCTCTCTCAAAATAGGTGTATCCTTTGCAAAGCTGATTTGGATAGTCACTCATTTTTATCTGCTGTAACTTTGCACAGCTCTTTTGGAATGATTTGAGCTTCGCTTTTATTTGGAAGTTGGCCCTACCAAAGGCCCCCCACATTGGGCCACCCTTTTAGAGACCAAAGGAAATTTCTTGACAGAATCTGGTTCAGACATTCTTATGGTCGGTTTAGTTTGAAAGAAACCATAGAGCTTTTGAGTCCAAGAAAAAGACATACGATCTTCTTTGAAAATGTTCTGTTCCTTACTTTGTCTTGCTCTAAACTGAATTCACTCTTTTCCTCTTATTGTATATCTTCACTTTTGACCAATTGGAGATGTTTAATGTAACTCCTTTGGTTTGGGGCTTTCTCTCCCCTTTTTTCTTTTTAAATTTCATACATGTTTCTCATAAAATAAAAAGATAATGAGGTTGATGAAGGATACGTCCATGATTTTGCATAATATCCTATAAGTTGATAGATAACATTTATATCTCTTCTGATCTGTACCATAGACAAAAATATATGCATTAGACGGCCTTACGATCATATCTTACTTCTCTTAAATAGAAGTCATGCACTTAAAGATATTCAAAAGAATTTGGGAGAAGAGTCTAGAATTGGAAGTTGGTAGAAGTTTTTGTTTTAGAGTATAAAGATTTTTCAGAATTGAGAGTTCAATCACATTTTTTAATTGAATAGGACCGGATTTAGGGAGAGAGCTGATGAACAAGGAAATACATGCAACAGAAACCAAGTTAACGAGGGAAAGGAAACAAAAGAAACGGGTATTTTATATAAGAAAAGAAAAATAAAGGAGCAGAAATTATTCACATGAAGGAAAATAATGATCGTAGCCCATAGGTCATCAGCTATGTTCCTATCATGTTACATCATCTCTTACATCCCAACATAATTTAGATATTTCTGATACCCATTTTTTGCTTCTCTTATTTTACTAAAACAATAGTTGTTTCTTATTCAGTTATTTCTTTCCGGTCATCCCACAGAAGTTGAGGGTATAGATCTTCTAATTCTTGCATCCCAATGGGCAGGTGTTGCCAGTATAAGGCAGGTGAGAATTGTCCACATTTTATTTATTTACCCTATGCCTATTACAAGAAGATCAAGGTAGACTGAATCAAATCTGTTTATCAGAAACTTTATTCACAACTGTTCAATTACAATGTTACAGCATGTTGGAGCGAATTTAACCATAACTAGGATGAACATAATTACATAATGTGGTCAAAATTAAAATATATTGAGAGGGAGTTAGCGAAATGCCCAAAAAGGTGGGTCTGTTGTGTCAGTCTAGTTTTCTTTTTATTCCAGTTTTAATTACTTGTGGCTGGTAGATATCATTATTCTTTGTGTAATTTGATTGCACCACAGACATTACCAGACATTTTTATTTAAAGTGAAATCCATGGTTCCTTTTAGTTTATCTAGGAATTAACCACCTTGATGAAGTTGACGTGTTTCAGGGTTAGCCCTAGCAGTTTGTCAATGCATCATTTTTTTTTTCTTGGATTAATTTGGCATGATATCTATTAATTGTTTTTTGAGGCTCATGTTGCTATTGTTGTGTCAGGGGAAAATGGTAGAAGGCATTGCTCACCTGGAAAGAATTGCAAATATGAAAGAGCCAGAAGAACCAAAGAGCAAAGCCCATTATTATGATGGATTGGTTCTGCTAGCAAGGTTTCAATCATACCAGTGATTAGATTCATCTTTCACTTACCACCCCCCACCTCTTCCTAATGGGGAAAAAGATTTTAAAAAAGATTTCACACCTTTCCTCAACATGAATTCACATACATGCTTGAAAATTTACCTGCAGTTGGAATTTACTGAAATCTAATTTCTTGTCGTTTCAGTGCTCTATACAATGAAGGCCGCAAGGCTGAAGCTACCAAATACTTACAGTCAGCTGCAGCTTATAATCCTGCCTACAAAGAATACTTGGATCAATGTGAGGACGATAATGAGAAATTAGTTGGCGATCTTGTTAGCAGCAGGAGAGGAGATTATTGATTCACCTCCTTTCAAAAACAAGGCCGACTTGTCTTTAATGGTATTTATAAATAATTCCAGAGAAAATCTACAATTTTGGCAAGCTATTTTATTGGTTTTTGGTTCATTTAAAGGATCGTTTGGACAAGGAGAGTTGACGAGATTGCATTTAACATCGGAGAAATGTCTCCAAAAATGGACAAACACAAGCTGATGGCAGGATGTATTATCCAGATTCAATTGGTTAGCTAACTTCTGTGTAGTTTACTGTTCGGTTTGAGCTAAATATTGTTTGGATACGAAAAAAATAAGCTCATTTGAGGTGTTGCCAATGTCATCATTGAAAACAATTTGTTTTAATGTTATATTCTTATTTTATTTTTAGATGAGATGTAAATTATACTTGGGAAATGTAAGATGCATTTTCTGCCGTTTAGACTGATGTGCTTTCAGTCTGAACTGTTGTGCTGCTTATATGAAGATTAACCATAAGAAGAATGATTTTGGGTTTCCGTTTCTGAATGATGTATCCTTAAATTATGTCCATTAGTTTACCTACAACATTTGACCCAGATTTTATTTTGTTCTGAGGGTTGTCTGGATCTTTATTATTTACAGTTCAGGACTAACCTCACTCAAGTATAGTTTGATACATTTAATTATTTGAGTGAATGTCCACTCTGAGCATAAGATAGTGAATAAAGATTTATTACCATCTCGAGAGTCGGTGACTAGATCTTACATCCCACGTGAATCTTGCTGAACCTAACTTCCATCTTTGGAACATTGGTTTGCATCATCTTCTGCTGTGGATTATATTACATGTGACTTATAGTAAAGATTAATAAAATCTTGAGACTTGGAAAACTTTTGGGTTTTTGTGTTTGGTATAAATTTTGGATCAAAATGTCATTCATTGAACCAAGTTATGTTTACTTTTCTTTGGTCTCTGAAACTCCTCTCTCACTCGTTCTCTACTCTCCATTTCATGATCTCAAAGTTGATACGAAATGAGAAACAATTTTATTAGTGTCCTCTTGAGAATTTAATACAATGCAACTTTCACCGGTAATTGCTAATATTAGTCCAAAATGTTTTTAGGTTTTCAAGAATGACCTCAATTTGAAAAATATATAACTTTTTTAGGGTTGTTTCATAAATAGCAAATAAACTAAAATAATTGTATATATAACAAAATTTAAAACTATTTAAAAATATAGCGTAATTGAAGCCTGTTAGCGATAAACTTGAATCTCGTGTGTAATTATTCCTGATAAACTGTTCTATTAGTGATAATAGTTATCATTGATAAACTACCTATATTGTGATTGAAATTCATCAATGATAGATTTGCAAAAACTATTTGCAAATATAACAAAATTAAAGTCTATCAGTGATAGAAATCTATCACGATAGACTATAATCACAACTGGAATTATTGTTGATAGACTATTCTATTCGTGATAATAGTTTATCACTGATAAACTGTAAGTACCCATATGTCTTGGTTTCTAGTGAGGACATAATTGTGTTTTTGAAATTTTAGTTATTAAAAATGGGGTAGGCTTGCACGTGTATGTTGTGGTGTTATATTTGTGGGGTTACATATGGATTGTGAAAGTAGACAAGGCTAAGAAAAATAGAAAGAAAAGGAGAATTCGGGCTAAGTAAAAAAACCAAAAAAGGAGAGGGAAGAAGGCGACATGCAAAGAAACAGAGGGCTTGGAAGAGAAAGAAGAGGGAAAAGAAAATGTGATTTCCTCTTTGGTAAGTGTTGTTAAGTTTGTGTATAAATTATGGAGAAATTTCCTTTGACATAGAGTCTAATAGTGGATGGTTTTGTGGGTTTTCCTCCTTTAGTTCTTGATTTTGGGTTGTGGTAGAGGAGGTAAGGAAGAATATAAATTTCAGGGAAAAAAAAAACAACACAAACTAGATGGAAAAGTTAGTTTAGTTTCATTGAAATTATGCAGAGATGAATTGAGGAGTTAGATTGAGAAATCTTATATCACAGAGAGGATGGAAGGACTTTTTATTGGTATGAGAACCAAAGAGGAAAATAGAGAAATTAAAGGAAGGAAATAGAGAAGTTGAAGGAGTTAAGAGAAGGGAGAAAAATAAAAGAAAACGGTTTGGCCATGAAAGAAGGGGAGGAAAGGAGAGAGGAAGTGCAAAGGAGGAAGAAGAAGGTGGGTTGGAGAACGTGTAAGAAAAACAGTAAAATATTAGCGAAATGATGGAAGAAGAAGAAATTGATTTTGTATAAAAGAAATTAGGGTAAAATACCCTTTTGGTCCCTCATGTTTCAAGTTCGTTTCCAATAGGTCCCTAGGTTTTAAAATTGAACAATCAAGTCCCTACTGTTCTTGAAATGATTCTATTGGGTCCCTCCACCGTTAAAAAAAACTAACCATGCTGATGTGGCAGTTAAAAAATAAAATATTATTATTATTTAATTAAAATAATAATAAATTTAAAATTAAATACTAATTAAATAAAAAAATTAAAAAAATTAAAAAATTTCCCTCCCCAATCCACAAACCCCCCTCTTTCTCTTTCTCTTTCCCTTCCTTCCCGCCGGCGACTGATCTCTTCTTCTATTTTTTTTTGTTTGCTCAGCCGCCGCCGCTTCCCTTCTTTCTCCTTCCTTGTCGCCGACAGCTTCTTCTTCTTCTTTCTGGCCGACGACTTCTTCTTCTTCTTCTTTTTTTCGTCTGGCCGGCGACTTCTTCTTCTTCTTTTTTTTTTTTTTTTCGTTTGCTCAGATCTGGCCAGCGGCTTTTTTTTTCTTTTCGTTTGCTCGGATCTCAGCGACGTCTTCTTCTTCTTCTTTTTCGTTTGCTCAGATCTGACCGGCGGCTTCTTCTCCTTCTTTTCTTCTTTTTTTTTTCGTTTGCTTAGATCTGGCCGGCGACTTCTTTTTTTGTTTGCTCAGATCTGAAGATGAGGGAGGTTTTGCTTCTTCTTTTTTTGGGTTTTTCGTAAGTTTGAAGATGGGGGAAGGGGATTGGGGGAGGGTTTGAGAGGTGAGGGAGGGTTTGTTGAGGAAGAAGAAAATGGAAGGGGTGGTGGTGGCTGTCGGCGATGAAGGCGGCGGCGGCGGTGACCGGAGAAGGGGAGGGAGGGATTTGGTGGTGGGAAGAAAACCATGAAAGAGAGAGGGGGATGATTTTTTGCGTGGATGGAGAAGGGATGAGAGAGAGAGAGATTTTTTTTTTTATTAATTATTTTATAATTTAATTTAATTAAAAAAAATATATTATTTTATTTTTTAAGTGTGCCACGTCAGCCTCCGTTAACTGCCACGTCAGTACCGTTAAAAAAATTAACGGTGTAGGGACTCAATAGAACTATTTTCGAAACAGTGGGGACTTGATTGTTCGATTTTGAAACCTAAGGACCTATTGGAAACGAACCTGAAACATGAGGGACCAAAAAGGTATTTTACCCAAGAAATTAAAGGAGAGAGAAGTTTCCCAAATTTCAAGCAAGCCATCACATGGAGTCTTAAAAGAGGTATAGAAAAAGAAGGAAAAATATCCTTGGTTAAAGGGAGAAAAGACAAAATGTACGGGATGTGAGAGAATGTATATCTTGGATTTTGGATTTAGATAAAGAACTTGGGAATTGGATGGATTTGGTTAACGTGTAAGTTAGATGTAACTAGAAATTTTTCTAGATTGAGAGTAAGAGATTGGAAATTCATTTAATTGCTTCAAGGGAAGTTTATATTAATTTCCTTTCAGTAATTAATTCATATTTTGTGATATGAATACATGATTGCTGGAATTCCAGGTGGGATAGAAATTATACTAGCGGGTGATCTGAGGCGTCAACGTTAATAGTTTTGTGAGTGGTTATTTTACAAAATGTTTCATTGTTATTTAATTATTATTATGATATTTCAAGAGCTTTACAATTATGTTGGAATTTTAAAGAAACTATTATGAGATTTACAAAGAGGTTCTATGAATTATTAATATTGTTATGAGTTTGCTGAAATTATCGTTTACAGATATTAGAGATCTTTTCAAGTCATTCGAGAATTCAAACAAGTGTTACGAAATTTTCGTATATTATGATTTTAGCCATAATTATTATTTAGAGCTATATGAGATATTTTATGGTGATTTGAGTAATTAAAAGTATTTGTGTTATTTGAGAAATCTCTCTAGTTGATGAAATGTTTTAGAAATAGAGACTGATTTTAGAGCTCTTGGATGATGTTGAGTTGTTATGTTAACAGTGATTTTAATCCACTAGATCTGTGTACCCATGGTGATTACCCGTATACTATATGAAAGTGTTTCCGTAGTATAGAGAGAGGTCCTTAGGACCCACCCTAGCACACGTGTAAGTTTTGGATCGTGTGTTAGGGTGCTTAGTCCTTGAGGATAGCTCTACATGCACGGATGACAAAGATGACTCTGCTATCCATTTCGAAATTACTCAATGCATAGTAGGACAGAGATTGCTCTGCTGAGCGTATTAAGGTTACTCTACTCCAGTATGACTAGAGATTTGGGTACAGGTTTGGTGATAAATCTTTCTGACATGTGTTATTGCTTTTAAGAGTTTACCCCGTAAATATTTCCTTATGTTTTAATTGTCTTGAGAATTATTAAACATCTCATGTCTTACATTGTTGTTCCAAAGTTATAAAATTATGCTTAAAGAGGAGACCAATTTTATGAAATTATTTTATTAATGAACTTACCACTCACTGGGCTTTTCAGCTCATTCTTTTGTTTTTATTTTTTTCTCCACCAGGTTGCTCTTGAGTTTCAACCGAAGTTGGTTAACCAAATGAAGCTAGTCAGAATCTGCGATCAGTCTTGGCAACTCGATGCATATCACTTATTATGTATAAGTTTTGGTAAAGAAGTGTCAGGCTGAGTATTGTGGTTTGAGACGCCTGTCTCTAGTTTGGCTCTAGGGTGTGATATAGTATCTTTATTTCTAGAGAGTTTATATGCATATAAATCGTCCTCTTTCAGGTGTGTTATTAACCAAGTTTCAGAGGAAAATGCCCAAATTTCTTGTTATATTTAATTTCTTACTGGATTTACAATGAGCTTAATAATGGTTAGGAGCATGCTAGATGGCAATAGGGTCCTATGGTCGGTTAGAATTCATTGTTGGCACGCCACGTCACTAGTGGTTAGGAGTAGTCTGGGACGGGGTGTGTCAGTTTGGTATCACAACAGTTTCCTATCTGTCCATGATGATTATGCATACATGGATAGTAAATGTAAGTAAGTTGATATAGTAAGTGATATGCATTGCATCGTGAGTGAGACATGGATTGGTGGCAGACTCGTATGTTACAAGAAATTGAAACTCAATGAGCTACTAGTAGATAAAGTATGGTGGGCGAAGAAATGAATTGAGAGATTGGTCTCTTATTGGATAAGCAATAAGCAAAAAGGTAATGTGTATTGATAGAGAAGGATAGTTGATAAAAAAAAATTGTTCTTGTTGTAGTTGAAGAGATGTGGTTGGTCAAGAAAGATTTTGCGAAGGTTATAAGATGAGTAATTGTTATAATTGAAAATGAAACCATTAGTTGGAATAGGAAACCTTGATACAAAAATTCAGATGGATGAATAAGAGATGTGTTAGAAGTATGAAATATTATAGGATTAAAAGGTAATGCTTGCTACATTCCTTTTAAAGGAAGCGACCTGGGACTGGTGAAAGTTAATTAGGAGCAGACAATAAGCTTTGGTAATTAGTTAGAATGAATTTAAGAAAGCTCGTTTACAAAGAATAATGTTTGTGATTTTATAGGGATGAGAAGCTAAAGAAATGTCCAAACTTGAAACATGGATCGATGGAAATTGTCGAATCCCAAGAAAAGTACGTTAACTTTTCAAATAGACAGCCACAATAATTGAGAGGGTGATAAGTGTAAGAGATTTGAAAATGATCTATGAGAGATTCAAATTTATGTTACGGGTTTATGCTGAAAAGAAACGAAAGGTTGGTTGAAGCGGTTATGAGAAAAGGGAAATAGTTGATGAATAAATGTGCTCTATAGGTAATACTTGGAATGTGAATGCTCAAGAACTTGAGAAAATTTCACCACTTATCGAGTGAGAGTTGAAGGCGTCGTAACATGATTACTAAAATGACGAACCTTGTCAACGCAGTTATATGGATGTTCAAGTTAGGAAAATTCTTGTTTCATTAGCATGCATAAATGATAAGAAGTGGAGTATTAGTTCCCTTACAGAGAAGGGACTAATAATTAGTTGGGTCGGTAAGTAAAAGAGATTTGAGGGTGATTTACAAGAGAGAATTCAGTAATTCAGGGAGAGAGTTTGGAAGGTTATTAGTAGATGCAACTATAGGGACTTGGAAGAGTATATTGGAAAGGACAACTTAAAAAAAAAAAAATAATTGAAGAGTAGAGATTCGGTTAGGAGTAGTTGTTTGTGAATTCTTTGAATCGAAGTTTTGATGGAACATCAAGTTCTAAAAATTGGATAAGTACAAAATGAGCTAGCAAGATAAATACAATGTTAACCAAGATTGTTATTCTCAGTGTCAAAATGATGGTAAGGTGCATTAAGATTAGTATTTCAAGGTGATAAGCAAATGAGGAAACCGTGTAACCAGAGAATAATCTTTTTAAAAGTCGATATAAATACGATAAACTTGCATTATGCAAGGTTAGTGGTTCATGACTCAATATAATAATGGATGTTGGAAACAAAGCATTTAACCCTTATTGATACAATTATGGTCTATCCATTCAAGACTAGTTGGTTTATTCTAAAAGTATGGAATAGTACACGAAAGATCTCAAAGTAAGGGTACCAACATTATGAGATAAAAGATTATAGGTTAAATCTAGCAAGTTTGAGTCGGTTGATCAAACTGTAATTTGGATCACATGATTTATGTAAGAAACGTATTGGTTGATCTCCAAAAGGTTGAGGTAATGGTTGAGTGGGGACAAACTGTGCAAATGTTATAAATGTTTGTAACTTTTTGAGTTTAGTTGGAGATCATTTATGTGAGGTGATAGCGAAACGTGGAACGAAGTAAGCTTTCAAAAGGGAATAAAATGGTGCAAAGATCGACAACCATTCCAAATTATTAGAAGATATATATGAAACTCTCTAAGATCATCTTACGCTATTCTGCAAGTACAAGAGTAATAATTGCAAGAGAATACAAGATCTAAGATGAGGTGAGTTCAATGGTCGAAAAGGTGAGCTCTTAACCTGTCGATGAAGTGAAATGCATAGAAATTAAGTAGAAATAACTATTAGGAAAGGAAAAGAAAGTATCTAAAAATTAAGAAGTTTAGAGAGCTAATTGGGAGATTCACGTGGCTCTTAGCCAAGTGCGATTTATGTTTTAGGCGATAAGTGGATTGCACTAGACTCAATGCCTTATCGTGAGACACAACTATACTTGTTGTTGGAGACAATATGATATTGTGAAGTGGTGAATTGTTATAATCAATTGAGTTATGCATAAGTGAGGTATTCATTATTTTCATGGGGAACCTGGTTTGATCCACTTATGGATACTAAAATGTGTTTTGGAATTTTTTTTAATGAGGGTTAGCACTACTATTTAAGAAACAAATGTATTGCAGATTGCTTTCAGAGCTAAATCTAAGTACTATGAGTTTAGTTTCGTTACTCAAGTTGATCAATGACTCAACAAAATTTTGGGCCATTTATAAAGTTATATATATTTGGGTTCATAGATAACGTGATGACATATTCTGAGAGTAGAGAAGGGTTTGAGAGATCCTCGGGATTCACTCCAGTACATGTTGGCTTCGGACCATGTGTTGGGGTGGTTAGCCTCAAAGAGATTGTTCTGTGTGAAGGGAATAAAAGTCCCCACGCAGCGGAAGCGCATCGTTTGGACCTTACGCCCTATATTAATTAACATTAAAATACCGTTACGACAACTCAAACAAAACTTTAAACAACCTTTAAAGCCGCTGTAAAATTGGTTTAAACATGCTAAAATAAATCTAAATTTATTTTTAAAACTCTTCAAAAGAAAAGAGGGAGAACCGTTACAAACCTTCGTTGAAGACTTGACCGTTCTTCGCCAACGACGCTCCACGAACGAAAACGCAGCAGCCGCCTTTGTTTTTCTTCGCTGGAAATTTCTTCTTTGATTGACACAACCACCACAGAGGTTACACCGGTATGTCTCTAAGTCTAGGAGGCAAAAGACTTGTGGGAGTCTTTCTCTAAGATCAGGCTAGAGAGAATTCTAGGTCTTGTCTTTCAAGAGTGTCAAGTTTCAAGTGTCATGACCAATTAGGTCTAGTGTTCTATTTATAGAAGAGAGGCCATGAATAAAATATTCAATTAAATCAATCTTTTCCATAATTGATTCAATCTTTATTCCTTAATTAATCAATCATGATTAATCAATTCCATAATTGATTAATCTTTTCCACAAAAGACTAATTACTTCCATAAGTGATTAGATCATTTCCTTAAATGATTAATCACTTCCTTAAGTGATTAATTATTTCCATAATTGATTAATTCTCGGTTAATAAATTCTTTAATTAATTAACCACCAATTAAATATCACATATTTAATTCCCGGCCTAGAATTAATTAATTTTGCCCAAACACATTTTAGGCCTTAAATTAATTAATTCATTATTTTGAACTCTTTCAAACTTCCATAAATTTATATTTGAACTTTTCAAATATTAATTTCTCTCATAATAATATATCAATATATATTATATTTGTTTCCCTTAATAAATTGAACATTTTCAATTTACTTTTATTACTTAGTTGCCTCAAATTACTTTACGAGCTACCAGTGGGACCTAATGGACCTGCAGACCAGAAGCTCCAACGATGTGAGATTAATTGGTCAAACTCATTAACCACATTAATCAATATTCGTTAACTGTGTGTACATTCCACTATAGACTCACAGTTGCACTCTTCTCACTGCAGACATATTTTCTGTGTCCACGGATCTAGACCAATATCGACTAGTTAGTCCTTCACGAGTGTCCGTAACACCAGCTGGGTCAAATTACCGTTTTACCCCTGGGTTACCTCTATTTCCTTAAGTACCAATTCTCCTCTAATGAACAACCTGTTTGTGGTCCAACCATCAAACAGAAAACCCTCTCGTGCCATTGAGAGGGTAGGGCCCTTTGTTCAAGACTCGGAGTAACCACTTAAGGGAACACTCATCTGCTTCCCTAAAGTCGGGAAGGAGTGAATTTCATCTTGTACGATTATGTTCCCAGCTCCCCATTCGGTCTTGTCCCCAAAGTGGTAGGCTTATTGAGTCGGCGTATTGGCCACTCTCACCCATACAAATCAAAGGACAATCTCTCATGAGCAGGAGTCCATAATCAACTCAGGATTAAGACTAAGTTGTCTAGGTCGTCCTAGTGAAATAGAAAACCAACTAGTTAACGGTGTTATAACCAGTGGTTACTATTTCGCGGTCCGGTCTTATGCAAACTCATTGCATAGGATACCCCCACTCGCATGTCTCCTACACGAACGCGTTGGATCGCAGCGTTTGTATCAAATACAAAGTGGGCCGTATCCATAGTGTCACCAGGATAAGGCACCCAGTCTTATCCCTATACTATAGACCCTTTAGGCTGTTTCTTGAACAATGATCCCATATGTCGCTACATATAGTTCAAGACTCATATTACAACCTTGGATGTCTAGTTTATTGGATTAGGGTTATTATTAGGCAAAGACATATATAAAATAACTAATAACAATTAATGGAAAAATATATCAATATTATTTCATTAATATCCGGTCAACGGTTACATTCACTATCTACGAATTTTAGGGCATAAAACCCAACACTGTGTGCACGTGTGACTGGAGATTTGCTCTGCTAAGTGTGGAGTGTATTCTATCCTTAGTATGACAGAGTTTGCTCTGTTGTGCGTATCGAGAAGGCTCTGTGCCAGTATGACTAGAGATAAGGGTACAGGTTAGTGAGTTCTTTGTTGATTCTTTAGTTGTGTTTAAATAGAGTTGTCACCGCATTTACTTTGCAAGTTAAATACTTTTGAGTTATTGAGCTATAAAAGTTTTACATAACTTCTGTTTAGTTGAGTTAAATATTTTCAAGAACTATTTTCGTAATAGAAAGTAAATACCATTCACTGGGCGTTAGCTCATTCTTTTCCTTTAAATTTTTCTACTAGGTAGCGACTGAGTTTCGACGAGCCTACAAAAGCTGATCTTGCCACTCGAGTCCGTGTTTAGAGTACCTTTGTATGTATATGTTGGTTGGTGAAAGTTACTAATAAGAACATGTCATATGGCTTACTTGGTTGTAAATGTTTGATAGAGAAGTGTTGGGCTGAATTTTGTGGTTGAGACGCTTGTGTCTCTAACCTGGTTTCAGGACGTGATGTAGTTTATAAAATATGCATAAACGTCATTTTTTTTCAGGTGTGTTTTAGCCAAGCTCTAGAGGAAACTCTGTCCAAATTTTTGGTCACTTCAGTTTCTAAGAGTGGTTAAGAGCATGTAGTTGGCCATGAGTCCTATAGTTGGTTAGGATTCATTGTCGGCACACCACGTCACTAGGTAGTTAAGAGAGAACTGGGGTGGGGTGTGTAAGTTATAGATAATGTGATGGCATATTCTAAGAGTTGAGAAGGGCATAAAAAACATTTGTATTTGATGTTATGGGCATATATGGAGAGATGAAATTAAGTTAAGTGCTACATTTAGCAAGTGAGAGTTCGGTTTGAACGAGTTGAGTTTTGGGATGTGAGCCATGCGAAGGCAGTTTTGCTAACCCTCAATATTTGAGAAGGTGGTGATTGAAAACAACTTACACTTGGTATAAAGGTTGGAAGTTTTCTATTGTGATTGGTGTATGTTGGAAGATTCTCGAAGTCGGCACTTCTATTGAGCAGTATGGCTAAAAAGAGAGTCCCATATTTATATGGATAAATAAGAGTAAGCACAATCCTTGGAACATGAAAGAAAGACTAGTTGTCATTCAATGTCAACACTTTCAATGTATGGTAAAGAATTTGTTATCTAATACGACATTCTCGTCAAGATTTGGGTGTGTATCAATGAAAATTTGGAAGATATATAGTAATTTATACTTTAAAGAGGTTGCGGAAGTGTGAGCAACTTTAGCACAAACTTGAGGACCAACCCTAAGTCTTAAGAGTTAAGAGATACTTAAGGATTGGTGACATTACTTTAAGAAGGAAGTTTCATATAGGTCGGCAAAATCACAGAGGCTTAAGTGGGTCATTAATTGGGGTGAGTAAAATTTGTGTAAGGAAGAAATAGTTTAAGTTGAAGAAATATTTGGACTTTACCATAGCATGGACTATTCTTCAAGAAAGGGTTAGGTTGTTATAGGTTCCTTAAGTGAGAGAACGAATGGTTTACGAGCTCTATTTAATGTAACCAATTTTCTTTGATCGGGTGATTGCAATCATCACATGAATATAGAATCTTCGTGAATGAATTTGAGGCCGTTTACAAGCAAGAGTAAGGCTTATTCTGATTAACAAATTGTATGTGTTTATGTTGTGAATTAATATGAGTAAGATAAGAGAAGCAAAAAGTAATTATCACAAGTTAGCATAGGTACTAAGAAGGGCGATATTTTTACTTAATTACTCAAGTCTAAAGAGGGAGATACATGAAGGATCTTTCAATTTAGTGTATACTATGCCAACTTAGAGGTGCATAAGGTGTCAAAGTCCAGTAAACACAATCTATTATTGCAGACAGCCACACCACAGGGTGAGAGAGTGCCCTCTTTTGTTTAAGAGAAAGTACTATTTGCAAAGATCAAGTTTTTAATTAGGACAAACAAAAATTATTTTCACAATTAGAGCAACAAAGGGTACTAGCTAGTCAAGGGCATTATGATACAAGAGTAATGCAGCTGAAACTTGATGACTATTGAACGATAAATTAACAGGATAACTCCGGTGAGCTAAAAACTCAAAGGAACGAGTTGGGAAGTCTTGTAGTTAAAGAAAAGTGTTTGTGTGGTTGAACAAGAAGTTTAGAAATCGCTAGAAATAGATATAAGTATGTTACCAACTCTTGGTTGGAAATTGTACTCGGTATTCTTAGTCATTCTATTGGTTAGCTAAACTGAATTTCGAGGACGAAATTCTCAAAAGGGGGTAATATTTTGTGAGGACCCATATGTCTTTTGGTTTTTGGTGAGGACATAATTGTCTTTTGACATTTTAGTTATTTAAACAAAAAAAAAAACTGAAAAAATGGGGTAGGCTTGCACGTGTATGTTGTGATGTTATATTTGTGGGGTTACATATGGATTGTGAGAGTAGACAAGGCTGAGAAAAATAGAAAGGAAAGGAGAATTCGGGCAAAGTAAAAAATAATGAGAGGGAAGAAGTCGACATGCAGAGAAACAGAGGGCTTGGAAGAGAAAGAAGAGAGAAAAGAAAATGTGATTTCCTCTTTGGTAAGTGTTGTTAAGTTTGTGTATAAATTATGGAGAAATTTCCTTTGACATAGAGTCTAATGGTGGATGGTTTTGTGGGTTTTCCTCCTTTAGTTCTTGATTTTGGGTTGTGGTAGAGGAGGTAAAGAATAATCTAAATTTCAAGGAAAAAAAAAACAACACAAACTAGATGGAAAAGTTAGTTTAGTTTCATTGAAATTATGCAGAGATGAATTGAGGAGTTAGATTGAGAAATCTTATATCTTGTACACAAAAAGTGGAAAATAATCATGGTAAAACAGAGAGGATGGAAGGACTTTTTATTGGTATGAGAACCAGAGAAGAAAATAGAGAAACCAAAGGAAGGAAATAGAGAAGTTAAAGGAGTTAAGAGAATGAAGAAAAATAAAAGCAAACAGTTCGGCTATGAAAGAAGAGGAGGAAAGGAGAGAGGAAGTGCAAAGGAGGAAGAAGAAGGTGAGTTGGAGAACGTGTAAGAAAAATAATAAAATATTAAAGAAATGATGGAAGAAGAAGAAATTGATTTTGTATAAACGAAATTAAAGAATGAGAGAGAAGTTTCCCAAATTTCAAGCAAGCCATCACATCGGGTCTTAAAAGAGGTATAGAATGAGAAGGAAAAATGTATCCTTGGTTAAAGGGAGAAAAGACAAGAGAGAATGTATATCTTGGATTTTTTATTGAGATAAAGAACTTGGGGAATTGGATGAATTTGGTTAATGTGTAAGTTAGAATGTTACTAGAAATTTTTCTAGATTGAGAGAAACAGATTGGAAATTCATTTAATTGCTTCAAGGGAAGTTTATGTTAATTTCCTGTTAGTAATTAATTCATATTTTGTGATATGAATATATGCTTGTTGGAATTCCAGGTGGGATAGAAATTATACTAGCGTGTGATTCGAGGCGTCAACGTCAATAGTTCTGTGAGTGGTTATTTTACAAAATGTTTCATTGTTATTTAATTATTATTATGAGATTTCAAGAGGTTTACAATTATGTTGGAATTTTAAAGAAACTATTATGAGATTTACAAAGAGTTGCTATGAATTATCAATATTGTTATGAATTTGCTGAAATTATCGTTTACAAATATTAGAGATCTTTTCAAGTCATTTGAATATTCAAACAAGTGTTACAAAATTTTTGTATATTATGATTTTAACCAGAATTATTATTTAGAGCTATATGCGATATTTTATGGTGATTTGAGTAATTAAAAGTATTTGTGTTATTTGAGAAATGTCTCTAGTTTATGAAATGTTTTAGAAAAAGAGAATGGTTTTAGAGCTCTTGGATGATGTTGAGTTGTTATTTTAATGATAGCAAGCATAGCTAGCTAGTTTTCCCTAATTAATTTAGCCAGTCTTTTATGATTTATTGGTCATTTTATTGCACTTAAATGTTTATTTTGTAGGAAATTGTTGATTAGAGCTAAATCGTGATATTGGAGTTAATCGGGTGTTCAGGACGTGAAAAGAGGCCAAAGAACCGAAAATAAACAAAGTTGGAAGAGTGCAAAAGAGTCTTGTCCGAGGGCGAGCGTCTCGACGCTAGCAATTCCCTTAACTGAATTGGGCAGAAGAAGTCACAGCGTCGAGACGCTGTGACAAGAGAGTCGCGACGCTCTCGATTTATTCCATGTCCAGAATGCGCGGCAGGGCACAGCGTCGCGACACTATCGACAGATTTCCTATTTAATCATCTTTTCATGCTACGACCAAGGGGAGTCCAATTGGAGAGATTTTAGCCCTAATTTCGACTAGAGACCTTTTGTGGGAGCTGAAGCAAGGACAAGGAGCGGGAATCTAACTTGGAGGCGTGGAGATTTTGACGGGGACGTGCCGGTTTCGATGACTTTGAGTGTTTCATTTCCTTTTCCTTTTCTTTAGTTAGATTTAATGGTTTTTTCATGCTTAGTTGATCTTGTAACGCCATGTATGAGTAGCTAAGCTTGTTACTTAGGGATTGATGTAGTCTTTTTAGTTTATGGATTGATTTATGGGATGATTTGTGCAATGGTTATTATGTTTGCAATCTTAATTTAATGCTTTCAATTAATTGGCCACTAGTTGAATGATCCAAGTGTTGAGTCTTGCTCGGGAGAGGGGATTTAGCGTAGACTATATTAAGATTGCATGACTAAAGTTTATGTTCTATGCTCGTGACGAAATTTAGAGTAACTTTAGAATTGGTCAAAAAGAACTAAATGCCTTGCATGTTAATAAACTTAGATAAGGATATCAAGTTGGTTAATTTGCATGAGAATCAATTATACTCGGGAGAGGTAATTGTGATTAAAGGTTCTTAGGCTCATAATTCCATTGTCCGTTATAACTCATTCCCTAAAATCAAACCTAGACTAAATTGGCGAAATCAATTCCCTAAGTGTTCTTTCAATTGAATCTCCATTGTTTGTTTGCATTGATCTAGTTTTCTATCATTCACTACTTTTCGATCCGTAAATAAAATTGAGGAAGATTATTCTTGGTAATTGATTTAACTTAAAAATCCAATCCAGAGGACGACACTCGATTTTACGATCAGTTTATTATTACTTGACCCGTGCGCTTGCGTTAGGAAAAATCCACATCAAGTTTTTGGCGTCGTTGCCGGGGGATTGGCACATTTAGTTAGATTAATATTGTGAAAAAATTGTTCAGTCTTAATTTAGGGTGCATTTTTACTTTCCTAGGTTGATTGCATTTTTTTTCCTTATTTGTTTTTTTTTCCTTATTTGTTTTATTTATTTTTCTTAGTTTGGTATTTTTCTCATGTTTGTGTAATTTTTTTTTGCCATTTTTTGTCTTTGTTTTCCTTAATTAGTTAGTATTTTCCTTTTCTAGATTTTATTTTTTCCATATTTAGGTTAGTTGTTTTCTTTTCTAGTTTCTTTCCTTAATTATTTTATTTCCTTTTTAGGGTAGTTTAGGTTGTGTATGCGAAGAGATAGAGAATTGATTTTAGTACCTTTGGATCCCGAGATCGAGAGAACAATTCGTAGGCTTTGAAGGGAGAATAGAGAAAATATTCAAATGGTTGACCTAAATCCACCTGAGGAGCCTAAGCCTTTTACATTTAGAGACTATTTTCAGCCTGTGTTTCAAGGGCAACAATCGAGGATTGTCTATGCCCCGATCAATGCCAACAACTTTGAGCTAAAGACCGGTCTCATTCAGATGGCTCGAGATTGTGCTTATAGAGGATCGCCCACCGAGGACTCAAACTCTCATCTAAAATCCTTTTTAGACATTTGTGGGACGGTAAAAATAAATGGAGTCTCTGAAGATGGCATCCTCTTACGCTTGTTTCCTTTTTCTTTGCAAGCTAAAGAACGAGATTGGTTACAGTCTATTCCCACTGGAAGCATCACCACCTGGGATGCTTTGTGTAACGCCCCAGGATTTTATAAACTATCCTAGCGACATTACTAACATTTAAACTAAAATAACTGAGTGCTCCGAAAATTTCGGCAGCATAACGGCATAGTACAGACTAAACCAAAAATTTCAAGACCTGCCAGAACGAGAATAACACTTCTAAAACAATTCCAACTACACCAACATACTACAACACAGTAGAACTTCACAGAAACTAGCGAGTCAGGTCTCGCAACAAAATAAATCAAATAAGTAGGAACATTCACGACTAAAACTCAACTAAGTACAACCGACTACGCTTTAACTTAATAGAAACAAACTTGGTCATTATGACCTGAAATAAGAGGTAAAGTCTATTAAACAGCTCAACTAAGTCTGGAGTTTCAACAAGAATAAACTTCAAGACTAAATCAAAAGGACAAACAGTTGTCCAACATAATAAGCAACAACTATCCTACCAACAAAAATATAAAGGAAACAAAATGCTATCTAGCTATGGTCCATATGAAACTATAAAGGACAATTAGCACTATCTAGCTATGGTCCCTCCTCATGCATCTCCTCTGCATCACCATGGTCAAGAAGGTCCCCATAACCTGCATAATCTGAAAGTTGGGGGGAGAGAAGGGAGGGGGTCAGTACAACCATGGTACTGGTAAGTAGCCCCTCCTACCTGAGCAGCCATCAAACAACAACCAAGCAACCAACATGCTTTTCATGCGCAAACAACATATTTCTCAAAGCTATACACACAACGTCATGCTCAAAAGCTAGTAAAACGAATGACTCTCCTAAGCCATGACTCATTCATCTCTATACGCAACTCGCTAACCACTCAAGCTCCACGAGCTCACTCAACGCATATTTAGCCCTCACATGGCTCTTCACACGTGACTTCCGCGTCACGCTCTGCAAAAACTCTCCAAGACTGACCCTTCGAGTTGTACCGACCCCTGACCATTTATACTCAGGGCCTCGACACTTCTCTACAGAGCTCGGCATTCGACCCTTGACCATTTATACCCAAGGCTTCGAACTGTGCATCGACCCTTGACCATTTATACCCAAGACCTTGATGACTAAGCAACGTACTGACTCTTGACCATTTATACCCAAGGCATCAATACTTGCCTCCAGACTCATCACACCGACCCTTGACCAATTATACCCAAGGCCTCGATGCTCCTCTAACATTGGCATAACGACCCTCGACCATTTATACCCGAGGCATCGACATCCAATAGTAATATATCAGTCCCCGACCATTTATACCCGAGACCCTGATAATCACTTTACTTTTCTCGAAACAATATCAGTCCTCGACCATTTATACCCGAGACCCTGATATCTCAACCACAATGCTAGTTCCCTTTAACCCATGGTGACATGTCACCCCTCGACCATTTGTACCCGAGGTGCACTGACACTCACACAACTTTCCTTTCTTTCACACTTTAGGTCCCTGACCTATATCTCACATCTCCTAGAATGCATATGCCCTGCAACATGCTTCTAGACTCATGTTCATGCCCACCAAGCATTTACATGACCACATTGATAACTCTTAGTATAAGAGTTATTTACCTTATCTTTTAGCTTGGATTCTTTAATATGGGGTACTTGGCTAGCATATTTTGGTGTTTTTCCTCTATAAATCTCATGCTTTGGTCTGAATCATCTTTGAGGAAATAGTTAATATCTTGCTACTGTTTTGAAGGTGAAATGCATTAAATTTTGTGTACTTATAGTGCAGATCCATAAAGTCACTTTAGTAGCAGGCTAAAGGCAGCATGTGTAGAGTTAAAGTGATTGAGGAGCTGGAGATGGAATTGCTGGATCAATTCTGGAGCAAAGTTCGCACGTGATTCACACGAGGGAAAAATCAATTCATTAAATGAGCTGGCACTTTTTAATACAATCAGCTTTTTCATCTAATTGGAGTTTGCCATCTTGCTAAAAAGAAGCTGATGTAGCCCTGAATTCAATGAAGAGAGGAGTAATTTTTTTAGGGCAACCACATTTTGTGAGGGCATATAAAAAGGAGAAGAAGCCAAGAGAGAGGAACTGATTTTGAAATATACAGACATTAAGAGACAACAGTGGAGAAAATCGAGAAGGGAAGAGAAGGAGATTCCATAGAAGAAGGAGAAGCTGACATTTGGAAGGAGCATCTTCAGCAACCTTTCCATTTCCGGCTACTTCTTCCCTTAGTTTTTCTTTCTTCTTCTCTTGAACTTTGTGTAGCTGTGTTTAGTTTTCTTCATGGCTTTTTCTGGTTGTTTTATTTTGTTTTTAGCTTGTAACATGAACTAATCACCTTAAGGTGCGGATTAGGATACTTTTGTATTAATCTAAACATTGGAGCTGAGCTCCTTGGCTTTCTTAATCTGGTTTTGAGGGTGTTTATTGCTTAAGCAAAGATTTCGTCCGGCCAACCATTTCTTTACATTGTCATCTTTAGTTTTGGGAAAAACAAGGGTGGCTGAATACTCAAAAATCACATTAGCTCCTTATTAGGGTTAGTAGCTAGCTAAGTGAAGGAGTTAGGGATAACACTTCACCTAATGCACATAATACAGCATGTTTAAAATGAAGTGGGTTAATGGGAGTTAATCTGCTATTTTAGGAGATCTGGGAAGATTCTGTGAGAGCTTGCTGTGTGGATTGAGAGAGCAAAGTTCTTGCTCCAACATTCAATGTTTAGAGAGATACAAATAGTTCCTAATCCGAGCCTACTTTATTAATCTTGTTGCAAGTTTCGTTTCATTGAGCATTCTGCATTTACTTGTTTATGTTTGTTTCTGCAATTTATTTTATCAAAGCACCTTAGTTTAGACATTACTAAAATTTATCGGTTACCATCTTGAATTTGCTAGAAATTAAGTTTGAACATAGGAATTTTCTTGTTCTAATCCCTGTGGAGACGATATTAATATACTTATCACTTGTTGCTGGCCATGTATACTTGCACGTGCATTGTGTGGAACTTCATTGCATATTTTAACCCCACCTTACAAGGCAACAAGTTTTTGGCGCCGTTACCGGGGACTAGTTTGAATTTCACTGTGTTTGAGCTTATTTTTGGTAAATTGGAGCTGAAATTGCATTCTAACTTGGTTGTTTGTTACTTTTTCAGGGGTTGGTTTGGTAGTGGTGTATGAACGAGTTTCCTGATCTAGAATTTGAGCTTGACCCTGAGATTGAAAGGACATTTCATAAGAGAAGGAGATAAAAAAGGAATAGGAAAAACTGCATGGACCTACCTCCCCTTTTACCTCCTGCCCACCCGAGAAATCCTCAAGAGCAAGAGAATCCACAGCAACCTAACCCTGAAATGGATCGACAAGCTAGAGTAGATAATCCGGCTGAAAACCCTGTCCTCCTAGCCAATGATAGGGGAAGAGCCATTAGAGCCTATGCACTCCCTATGTTTGATGAATTAAACCCCGAGATACTTAGGCCAGAAATAGAGGCACCTAATTTCGAAATGAAGCCTGTGATGTTCCAAATGTTACAAACGGTGGGGCAATTTCATGGATTACCTTCAGAGGATCCCCACCTTCATCTAAAATCCTTTTTGGGAGTGAGCGACTCATTTAGGATGCATGGAGTTTCTAAGGATGCACTTAGATTAACTCTTTTTCCTTATTTCTTGAGGGATGGAGCAAAAGCTTGGTTGAATAGTCTTGCTCCAGGATCCATCACTTCTTGGAATGAGTTGGCTGAGAAATTCCTTATCAAGTATTTTCCTCCCACTAGGAATGCTAAACTTAGAGCTGAAATAGTTTCCTTTAGGCAGTTTGAGGATGAATCTTTTAGTGAGGCATGAGATAGATTTAAAGAGTTGCTAAGAAAATGCCCTCACCATGGACTTCCCCATTGTATCCAAATGGAGACTTTCTATAATGGATTGAATAGAACTACACAGAACATGGTTGATGCTTCAGCAAATGGTGCTCTGCTGTCAAAAACTTTTAATGAGGCATATGAAATATTGGAAAGAATTTCAACCAATAGCAGCCAATGGTCTGATGTGAGAAGTGTGGCTGGAAAGAAAGGTAAGGGAATGATGGAGGTAGATACTGTTACTGCTTTCAATGCAAGGTTTGACACTATGGAGAATATGATGAAGAAACTAACCTTAGGATTTGAAAATTCGAATTTCATGACTCCTAGTGCAAACCAAAATGTAGCAGCAATCAAGATAAGTCAAAACACTCCAGACTCTTGTGTGTATTGTGGAGAGGAGCACACCTTTGAATTTTGCCCCAGCAACCCAGCTTCAGTGTGCTATATTGGGAATCAAAACAATCAGCAGAATAACCCTTATGCTAACACCTATAATCCAGGGTGGAGGAACCATCCTAACTTTTCTTGGAGTGGCCAAGGAATTAATTCGCAAGGCCTCCAAGGACAACAAAAGATGAATGGTCCACCTGGATTTGGGAAGCAAAATCAGCAGACTATGCCCCAACAAAAGAATTCTGTCAATCAGTCCAGCCAAGGAACAAGCTCTCTCGAAAATCTTTTTAAGGATTATATGGCGAGAAATGATGCTGCCATGAGAAACTTAGAGATACAAGTGGGACAATTGGCAAGTGAGATGAAGGCTAGACCCCAAGGAAAATTACCTGCTGATACTGAGGTTCCAAAGAGAGAAGGTAAGGAGCAAGTTCAGGCTATTGAATTGAGGAGTGGTAAACCTCTTGCTGAACCCAAAGTTTTGATCAAGCAAAAGCAGAAAAGTAAAGAGACTGCTTTGCAAACAGAAGGTGAGAATATTGCTGAAAATGATTCAGGAGTTGAAGAGGTTGAAGAGATCCCAAAGACAACACCCATAGAGCCACCTAAGCTAGTCCCGATCTCCATCCATGAGTTTAAACCACCTCCACCACCTTTTCCCCAAAGATTGAAACAGAAAAATCAAGAAGTGCAATTCAAGAAATTTTTGGAAGTATTGAAGCAACTTCACATAAATATACCCTTGGTTAAGGCTTTGGAACAAATGCCTAATTATGTGAAGTTTCTTAAGGACATCCTAACCAAGAAGAAAAAGTTTGGGGAGTATGAGATTGTCTCTTTAACCGAGGAGTGTAGTGCTATATTGAAAAATAAACTCCCACCTAAGGTTAAAGATCCTGGTTCTTTTACTATTCCTGTTTCTATAGGTGGTAAAGAGCTAGGGCGAGCTCTATGTGACCTCGGTGCTAGCATAAACCTTATGCCATTATCTATATTCAAGAAATTGGGCATAGGTGAAGCTAGACCCACAACGGTTACATTGCAACTTGCTGATAGGTCCATAACTTACCCAGAAGGAAATATTGAAGATATCTTGGTTCAAGTGGATAAGTTCATATTCCCGGCCGATTTTATTATTTTGGATTATGAAGTGGACAAGGAGGTCCCTATAATTCTTGGAAGACCATTTTTAGCCACCGGGAGAACTTTAATAGATGTCCAAAAGGGAGAGCTAACCATGAGGGTAAATGACCAAGAAGTGAAATTTAGTGTTTTTGATGCACTGAAATACCCTCCTGATGTGGAAGAGTGTTCTGTTATTCAAATCTTGGATGAATTAGTTGAGGAAAAATTTGCTTTGGATTTGAGAGAGCAACACACCCAAGCATTTAGTAAAGTTACAGTAGAAGAGTTAGAGATTACTGGGTTGAAACAAGAGTCAGAAAGTGTTTGGGAAATGCAAAAGGTGAACAAAGTTTTTGAGTTGCTGGATTTAGCTGATAGGAAGATCCCACCTATGCAGCCATCTATAAAAGAACCTCCCAAACTTGAGTTAAAACCATTGCCCATGCATCTGAAATATGCATATTTAGGAGAGAAGGAAACTCTTCCCATAATCATATCAGCAAGTCTAACGCTTGAAAATGAAGGATTGTTGCTTAATTTGCTGAAGCAATATAAGAAAGCAATAGGCTGGACTTTAGCTGATATTCAAGGGATAAGTCCTTCGTTCTGTATGCATAAAATTAATTTGGAAGATGGAAATTTTAAGACAGTGGAGCAGCAGAGGAGACTTAACCCAGCTATGAAGAAAGTAGTGAAAAAGGAAATAATCAAGTGGTTAGATGCGGGAATCATCTACCCTATCTCGGATAGCAATTGGGTAAGTCCGGTCCAATGTGTACCCAAGAAGGGAGGCATGACAGTAGTGGTTAATGAAGCTAATGAACTGATTCCCACTAGAACAGTAACTGGTTGGAGGGTGTGCATGGATTACCGAAGGCTTAATAAAGCCACACGTAAAGACCATTTCCCTCTACCGTTTATTGATCAAATGTTGGATCGATTGGCGGGGCACGATTACTATTGCCTTTTAGATGGTTATTCAGGGTATAACCAAATAACTATAGCCCCACAAGACCAAGAAAAAACCACTTTTACATGCCCCTACGGTACATATGCTTTTAGGAGAATGCCATTTGGGCTCTGCAATGCTCCAGCAACGTTTCAGAGGTGCATGTTGGCTATATTTTCAGATATGATAGAAACCATCATGGAAGTCTTTATGGACGACTTTTCAGTGTTCGGGGAATCCTTTCAGAATTGCTTGGAGAATCTGGGAAAGGTGTTGAAAAGATGCATAGAAACCAATTTGGTCCTAAATTGGGAAAAATGTCATTTCATGGTCAAAGAGGGCATTGTTTTCTAGGAAGGGAATAGAAGTGGATAAAGCTAAAATAGAGATCATCGAAAAATTGGATCCTCCAACTTCAGTAAAGGGTATTAGAAGTTTCTTAGGACATGCCGACTTTTATAGGAGATTCATTAAGGATTTTTCTAAGATTTCCAAGCCCCTTTGTTTGTTGTTAGAGGCCAATCGACCATTTGAATTTGGAGAGGAGTGTTTGAAGGCATTCAACACCTTGAAGTCTGCATTAGTCACTGCACCTATCGTCTCTAGTCCGAATTGGCAACTACCTTTTGAATTGATGTGCGATGCAAGTGACTATGCAGTGGGTGCTATGCTTGGGCAAAGGTATGGCAAGATTATTCATCCTATTTACTATGCTAGCAAAACCCTTAATGGAGCACAGTTGAATTATACCACCACTGAAAAAGAACTGTTGGCTATAGTATTTTCATTTGAAAAATTTCGGCCATATTTAGTGGGATCTAAGGTTACTGTATTCACAGATCATGCTGCCATTAAGTACTTGCTAGCTAAAAAGGATGCTAAAACAAGGTTGATAAGGTGGGTATTGCTACTACAAGAGTTCGATTTAGAAATTAAAGACAAGAAAGGAACTGAGAACTTAATAGCAGACCACTTGTCAAGAATTGAGAGAGCAAATGTTATGCGTCCTCAAAATGAGATCAGAGACTCCTTCCCAGATGAGCAGCTTTTAACAGTTGTTGGACGGTACGATTTTCCGCAAGCGCACGGGTCGTCACAAGTAATATAAAACAGAAAGTATTCCGAGTATCGAATCCTCAGGGAGGCGAAGCGAAACTTAAGCAAATAATTAAAATTCTCTTGAGCACTGAAAATACTTAGGTGAAATAATATTTAGGGACCACGTTCATGCAATAAAAAGAACTTAAATTCAAGACAATTAATGAAAACAAATTGATCAATCGAAAAAAGTAAAATGCGGAGAAAGAGTTTTCTTTAAGTGGGAAGAGGGGTCTTGAAAATCAATGGTTAGCTAAATAATTGCTATAATTATCCTATCTCATTGCCCAACTAATTATAATCCTAGAATCTCCGTTAATCACATAGGATCTCCTGTCGGTTTCCCCTAATTGTAATTAATTCATTTTAACAACCTAAGTGTCCTTAGCGCTATTAAAAATCATTAATTATTACGCTCTGATTCATTTTAGGAATCTAAGTTTAATCAACTAATCCCGGTGTCACAACGGGCAATTAAACTAGTTGCATGGATTATGATCTATCCTAATTTCTCTCCGTCGAGTTTCCATTAAGAATCGAATCATTACACAATTGGCCAGATTGAGTAAAGCATTAAGCACATCCATACAAATAATTAGGACATGGGCAAGAGACAAGAAATTATAACAATATTTGGACTATCATTTCATTTCAAGACCCCAAATTGGGGTTTAGCTACACATAATATCCACAAGAATTACAAGGGAAAGCATATTAAAGAGCATAAAAGGAAAGGAATTGACCGTCGAAAAACTCTTCGCTGACGCTTGGAGCCCCCGCTGACTACTCCTCGAGCCTCTAAGATTGCTCCCCAAAATTCCCAAAATTTTCCCACTAGAAGAATCCTCTCAAAAGGCTTAAAAGCCTTGAGAGGGGCTCCAAGAAAGGAGCCTAAGAGAGGAAAGAAATGATGAATTGGTTGATGGTTTGATTGATGAGAAATGAGGCACCCAAGGGCGCCTATTTATAGGCCTGGAATAGGGGTAGCGTCACGACACTGCCTTGCTAAGCGTCGCGACGCTGCTGCGCACGCGGCTTGGGCAACAAGAAAGGGCAGCGTCGCGACGCTGCCTTGCTAAGCGTCTCGACGCTGTCCAGATTTTCCAGTTTTTTCAGCTTCCTTTTGGGCTGATTTTTGGGCCTTCTTCTTCATTTCTCTTGGTCTTTTCTTCATGGATGTCTTCTTTGGGCCTCCAATTGCATTAAGCTAGGATTTGGGCTATAATTACTTCAATTTTGGCTCTTTTTCTCCCAAAATCACCAACTTAGCTCCTAAGGACCAAATAACAAAATTCATTAAATATATTCATTAAAAACACGATTAAAGCACCAAAAAGCTTAATAAATTGAGACTAAAATAGCGACATTTCTGCTCGCTATCACACCCCCAAACTTAAGCTTTTGCTAGTCCCGAGCAAAATAAATTCTAAAGATGCATGAAATAGAATCGCTCAACCCTCAATGATTTTGGAATTCTTAGGATTGAATGGAAAACATGCAAGTGGAATAAGCAAGCACCGCATACTCTTGAAGAAATCTTAAACTAGTTTGAACTTAAGATTAATGAATAGCATGCTCAAGACTTATCTATTGATTCTTTTACTAACCTAGATTAGTCTTATGGCTTTCTCCATTTGTTTTCCCCCTACACTGGCTAAGAGCCCCTAATACTTCGGAGTCCTTCTATCATGCAAAAAAAAGTAACTAGGGTGCCTGTCATCCTTTTCTTTTTTTCATGGGGGAGCAGAATTCTCACATGATTTTTCTTTTTCTTTTTCTTTTGCTCCTCCCCCAAACTTGCATTTTGATATCTAATGGTACTAGCTTTCACACTACGGTGCAGGGACCCTTAACCCGAATTTTATTCTCTGGTTGGCCTAACTGATCACACCGCAGGTAGCTCTTTTTACCCCTAGGCTTTTTTTTTTCTTTTGAGCAAGCAAAAATTCTTTTTCAACAGATTTTCTTTTTCTCACATTTTCTTTTGTTGCTTTTGCTTTTCTCTCAGCAGGCATAGCATTTTTTTCCTACCTAGTTCTTTAGAGCAATCTAGCATGAACTTCCTGATATTAGAAACTAAGCCTATCGGGGTGACAACAACTTTGAAAACCATAATAAAAATCTAGATTTTCAAAGACGTCATTAGATAAGACTATTGCATGCTTTAGACATCAAAACTAAGTATCAAAAAATTTTAAAATTTCACAATTTCTGCCGTGCTCCCAGATTCCACAACATATAAACCATTTTCTCCCAAAATTTCAAAAATCACATCCTTGGCTATCATGGCTAGCTATTCATGCATCCAACAGAATTTAAATATGCTCAACATAGCGGAAGCCTCCCCCCCCAAACTTAAACTAAACATTGTCCCCAATGTTTTAAAACAGACAAGCATAAAGAGAGATACTGAGACTTCCCTGAGCTAGGAGCGCTTCATCCTTTTCCTTTGGATCCATGATAAATGGGAAATGCAGAATTTTGGGATTTGCTACGGTGATCCTGCAAAACAAAATTGGATCACGAAGCAAAGAAAATTATTTACCGCAAAAACAACTAACTACTTTAATCCTTGGGTTGCCTCCCAAGCAGCGCTTTCTTTAACGTCTTTAGCTAGACTAGGCTCGACACGCTTACGGAGGCTCAAAATAAAAATTTTCATCATCCTCCGGGCCCTGCAAGAAATCACGCACCGAATTGCAAACTACAAACAGGGGAGAAAAAAAACTTTCCCCTGGCCCATCTTCACTAAAGAGATTCTTATAATAACATTTTAGAAAATAATCAGCCGCATCAAATCTCTTTTCTAAATCTCTATTTTCAAAACAATTGTTAACAGAGTCATCAAGCGTTATAATATCTACTGGTCTAGGATCTAGAGATGGCTTATCTATCATGCCAGTCCATTCATCAGAAAAAATATCTACATGCTCAGTAGATCCTTCAGACTCAGAATTAAAAAATGATTCAACTAAGCTATCACATGACTCATCATCAGAAGAATTAAAGAATTCAAGAATTTCAGGATCAGATTCTATACTATGCACAGATTCAATTTCTTCTGGGTCAGATTCTATGCTATACACATCATCAGGACATGAAAAAAAAGTATTCACATTGTCAGGATTCATGCATTCAGGAATGTCAAGATCAGACTCAATAGATTCACTGTAATCATGGTCAGACTCAAAATTATCTATCGAGCAATCTTTTTTCTGCCTTTTATGTTCATGCTCAATGTCAGGCAATTCAATATCATCATCCAAATTATTCATTTCAGGCAAATTTAATTCATTTTCAAAGGAAGGTAAATCATCAACTGCAGATCTTTCATTTTCACAAGCAGGCAAGTCTAATTCATTTTCAAAGTCAGGCAGATCCAAATCATTTTCAAACAGAGGATTATCCATATATGCATCATGATTAAAATCCATATTATCAACAAGCATTTCTCCTAAGCCTAGGCCAAAATTATAGTCTACCTCTTCATCGTCATCAGTCAAGTATTCAGGCCCAACAGAAAAACATGTATGCAAACTACAAACAGATTCATCTTGGCCAAAAATACTAAACACGACTTTTTCATCATCAATGTTCAAGGTAAGCTTACCTGTATGCACGCTAATCTCAGCCTTACCAGTGGCTAGGAAAGGTCTGCCTAAGATAATTGGCACTTCTTTGTCCTCCTTCATGTCTAGTACCACGAAATCTACAGGGAAGATGAATTTATTGACTTTTACCAACACGTCCTCCACAACACCCATCGGGTGGGTAATTGATCTGTCAGCAAGCTGGAGAGTGACGTCGGTATCTGTCATACCTGATAAACCAATCTTCCTGTACACAGAGTAGGGCATCAAATTTATACTTGCTCCTAAATCACACAAAGCCCTATCGAAGGATACTTCTCCTATGGTACAGGGAACAATAAAACTCCCTGGATCTTTCTGCTTAGAGGGTATCCTACCAGAAATAATGGTACTGCTACTCTCAGATAAATTAAAAACTTCTTTTTTCAGACTTTTCTTTTTAGAAAGCATTTCCTTCATGAATTTTCCATAATTTGGCATATTATACAAAGCTTCTACCAATGGAATATTCACAGACAACTTTTTAAACATTTCTAAGAATTTTTTAAATTGTTCATCTAATTTGACATTTTTAAATCTTTGAGGAAAAGGTAACTCCCTGAAATCAAAGGTTGGACATTCGCCCCTCCGCTTGGACGGGCTAATATGCGAACCTCTGTCATGGTGGTTGCATGGAACCACTTCTTCCTCAGTCAGCTTCTTATTGTGATTCTGTCTCTCATCTTCTTTTCTACCTACACAGCTGTTAGAAAAATCGCATTTTAATTCAATAGAGTTGGGAGGATGTTGGAACCTTTCAGAGGAGGCTTTTTGTGCCTCAGCCCCTTCATCTTCATCCCTTCTCTTTTCTTCTTCCTTTTTCTTCTCTGAACTGTCCTCCAGTCTTCCGCCACTTCTCAAAACCACCATCTTACACTGCTCTTTCGGGTTAGGCTCAGTATCACTTGGAAATTTTCCCTTCTGAAGGGCATTTACTGCTGAAGCAATCTGACCTATCTGCACTTCCATATTCTTTAAAGCTGCGTCGTGGTTGTTTACTGATGTCTGGAGATTCACATTCAATATTCTTTGTTCCTTGATGAATAAAGCCACCATCTCCTCCAGATTATTTTTCTTTTCAGGAGTACTCGTTGATGCAAAACCTGGGGGTGGCTGCAAAATATTCTTCGTATTCGCATACGAGAAGTTCTCGTGATTGCGCAGACTGGGGTGGTAGAAGTTTGGTACTCCTTGAGTATATGATCTATTTCCTATGTATTGAACTTCTTCCACATCTTGACCTTATTTCTTTGAATGACCTTCAACTAAGGTGGAAATGGACTTAACCACATTAGATGACGTCAATTTGTTTAGTGCATTGGTCAGAGATGCCAGTTGCGCTTTCAGTGAACTTGACTCATCCAATTCATATAGTCCAGCCTTCTTTGTAACTGTTCCTCTCTCCGTCGGCCATTGATAACTCATTGCCGCCATTTCCTCATGCAGGTCTTTGGCTTCTGTCACTGTTTTTGAAAGAAAACTCCCTCCTGCTGATGTGTCAAGGACTCTCTTTGTGGAGGGGTTTAATCCATTATAGAATAACTGTACCTGAAGCCAATCAGGATATCCGTGTTGGGGGCATCGCTTAAGCATTTCCTTATATCTTTCCCACGCTTCGTATAACTGCTCCTCGTCAAGCTGCCTGAATGTTCCAATTTCAGTCCGAAGCTTGGTAGTCTTAGCTGGTGGAAAAAATTTTGTCAGAAAAGCCTGGGCAAGCTCGTCCCAAGTACTGATGCTGCCCGTCTCGACTGATTCGAGCCAATCTTTTGCTTTATCCTGTAGGGAAAATGGAAACAACCTCAATTTGATTGCGTCGGCCGGAACTCCGTTCATCTTTACCGTCCCATATATTTCTAGGAATGATCGCAGATGAGAGTGGGGGTCCTCGGAAGGATGTCCCTTGAACGAGTTATCGAGTGCCATCTGAATCAACCCTGTTTTTAGCTCAAAATTTGTAGCTTGGATAGGGGCATAGATAATTCCAGAATTCTCGGTAGGAAGAACTGGCTGCAGAAAATCTCTAATTGCCTTGGGAGCTTCTTCTTGGTGGGCCATCGTTTCTGCTAATCTTTTTTCTCTTCTAATGGATTTAAGAGTCCTGTTAATCTCAAGATCTAGCGGAAACAAATCAACCACCTTGTTTCTTCGCATACAATGCTCCCAGATAACAAAAAGAACCAAACAAAAATGAAAATAAAATAATATTCACAAAATGATGAAAGAAAAATATTTACACCTAAATTACCATTTACCCTTTTCTTTTCGATGTCAAGAAAAATTATTTTTTTTGCTTAAAAATCAAGCCTCCCCGGCAACGGCGCCAAAAACTTGTTCGTGTGGTTTACGATTTTCCGCAAGCGCACGGGTCGTCACAAGTAATATAAAACGAAAAGTATTCCGAGTATCGAATCCTCAGGGAGGCAAAGCGAAACTTAAGCAAATAATTAAAATTCTCTTGAGCACTGAAAATACTTAGGTGAAATAATATTTGGACCACGTTCATGCAATAAAAAGAACTTAAATTCAAGACAATTAATGAAAACAAATTGATCAATCGAAAAAAGTAAAATGCGGAGAAAGAGTTTTCTTTAAGTGGGAAGAGGGGTCTTGAAAATCAATGGTTAGCTAAATAATTGCTATAATTATCCTATCTCATTGCCCAACTAATTATAATCCTAGAATCTCCGTTAATCACATAGGATCTCCTGTCGGTTTCCCCTAATTGTAATTAATTCATTTTAACAACCTAAGTGTCCTTAGCGCTATTAAAAATCATTAATTATTACGCTCTGATTCATTTTAGGAATCTAAGTTTAATCAACTAATCCCGGTGTCACAACGGGCAATTAAACTAGTTGCATGGATTATGATCTATCCTAATTTCTCTCCGTTGAGTTTCCATTAAGAATCGAATCATTACACAATTGGCCAGATTGAGTAAAGCATTAAGCACATCCATACAAATAATTAGGACATGGGCAAGAGACAAGAAATTATAACAATATTTGGACTATCATTTCATTTCAAGACCCCAAATTGGGGTTTAGCTACACATAATATCCACAAGAATTACAAGGGAAAGCATATTAAAGAGCATAAAAGGAAAGGAATTGACCGTCGAAAAACTCTTCGCTGACGCTTGGAGCCCCCGCTGACTACTCCTCGAGCCTCTAAGATTGCTCCCCAAAATTCCCAAAATTTTCCCACTAGAAGAATCCTCTCAAAAGGCTTAAAAGCCTTGAGAGGGGCTCCAAGAAAGGAGCCTAAGAGAGGAAAGAAAGGATGAATTGGTTGATGGTTTGATTGATGAGAAATGAGGCACCCAAGGGCGCCTATTTATAGGCCTGGAATAGGGGTAGCGTCGCGACGCTGCCTTGCTAAGCGTCGCGACGCTGCTGCGCACGCGGCTTGGGCAACAAGAAAGGGCAGCGTCGCGACGCTGCCTTGCTAAGCGTCTCGACGCTGTCCAGATTTTCCAGTTTTTTCAGCTTCCTTTTGGGCTGATTTTTGGGCCTTCTTCTTCATTTCTCTTGGTCTTTTCTTCATGGATGTCTTCTTTGGGCCTCCAATTGCATTAAGCTAGGATTTGGGCTATAATTACTTCAATTTTGGCTCTTTTTCTCCCAAAATCACCAACTTAGCTCCTAAGGACCAAATAACAAAATTCATTAAATATATTCATTAAAAACACGATTAAAGCACCAAAAAGCTTAATAAATTGAGACTAAAATAGCGACATTTCTACTCGCTATCAACTGTAGCTCACATTAAGGATATGGAAGCACCTTGGTATGCTGATATTGCTAATTATCTTGCTTGTGGAATTTTGCCCTCTGATTTATCAAAACAACAATTGAAGAAATTTTTGCATGAAGTGCAGTTTTACTTTTGGGATGAGCCTTATGTGTATAGACAATGTGCAGATGGGTTAGTGAGAAGATGTGTATCTCAAGAGGAAGTTCCTGAAATTTTGGAGCACTGTCACACATCACCTTATGGAGGGCATTTTGGTGGTCAAAGGACAACAGCTAAAGTTTTTCAATCTGGATACTATTGGCCCTCGGTTTGTAAGGACTCTCATTGGTTTAGCAAAACTTGTGATAGTTGTCAGAGGAAAGGAATTATTGGCTTGAAAGAAGAGATGCCCCTTACCTATATTTTAGAGATAGAGCTCTTCGATGTATGGGGGATCGACTTTATGGGACCCTTCCCACCTTCCTTTGGTAACATATACATTCTCTTAGCGGTTGATTACGTGTCTAAGTGGGTTGAAGTCATTGCTTGCCCCTTAAATGATGCTAAGACAGTGTTGAGATTCCTCCACAAGCACATTTTCACAAGATTTGGCACCCCTCGTGCATTGATAAGTGATGAGGGATCTCACTTTGTTAACCGGTTAATGAGTAGCATGTTGGCCAAATATAACATTAAGCACAAAATTTCCACTCCCTACCACCCCCAAGCCAATGGCCAAGCCGAGATTTCCAATAAGGAGATAAAATGAATTTTGGAAAGGGTAGTTAGTCCCAATAGAAAAGATTGGTCTCTTAAGCTTGAGGATGCTCTTTGGGCTTATAGGACAGCTTTTAAAACTCCCTTAGGAATGTCTCCTTATAGGCTAGTCTTCGGTAAAGCTTGTCACTTACCTTTAGAATTAGAACACAAAGCTTTTTGGGCTCTTAAGAAATTAAATTTTGATCATGTGGCAGCTGGATCATTGAGGAAGTTGCAATTGGTGGAATTAGAGGAGTTCAGGCAGACTTCCTATGGAAATGCCAAAATGTATAAAGAAAAAACCAAGATGTGGCATGATAGGAAAATTTTGCCGAAGCAATTTGAAAAGGGTCAGAAAGTGCTTTTGTTTAACTCCAGACTTAAACTTTTTCCAGGAAAACTTAAGTCTCGTTGGTCTGGTCCTTTCACGGCCTTGGAGGTATTTCCCTACGGAGCAATCATGTTGAAGGATGAGAAAGATGGTAGGGAATTCAAGGTTAATGGTCAGAGAATTAAGTATTATTGGGGAGAAGAAGTTCAAAGAAAGTTAGCTTCTCTCCAATTATCTGGGGATTGATGTAGTAAAAAATTTGAGGGAGCATTGTGGCTTTAGCAGTGGGTTTCAATTGAGCTCCCGAAGTTGGTTGTTTTTCTTTGAGTTTATTTATTGCTGGTTTAGTTAATTTTTTTTATTTGATTTCTTTTAATTTCTTGTCTTTCTTTGTTGCAGATTTTATTTTAGAAGGCAAGGGTTTTAATATTCATCATCATTTTGGAAAAAAAAAGTTGATATGATTGAATTGACTGATTTTTGGAAGAAAGTTGAAAAAGGAAAGAGGAAGTTATGGTGAGGTAAATCCCGTGGCTCAAGGCTGACATGAAAAACATGGGGAAGAGAAATTTGATAAGATGAGTGAAGATTAGAGTTTCCAAAAGGAGAGGTCAAATCGGCAATTAAGGAGAAAAAAGATTTCATTTTGATGCAAGATTTTTCCCCCCAAGAATCGTATTTGTTTTTTTTTTTTTTAAAAAAAAAAAGAAAAGGGAAAAAGCCGATAGTGTCATCATCTTCTTCCTTTTAAAGCTCCCCATAAACCCTCAAGCTTCAGCATATTCCATAGCCAATACCTCCCTTCTTAGAGTGCTAAATCACCATAATGCCGCCAAAGACAAGAGGAAAAAAATCAGAGGCTCACCAAAGAGAGAGTAATATTCTAGAGGAAAGCCTCGGCATTGAGCGGTCTGAGGTTGAAGCTCAAGCAAAGAAGAAGGGTAAGAAAAAGCGTGTTGTAGCTAAGGAGCCATCCGTTGTTCAGGATGCAAGCAGAGAGGAGCAGGAGCATGAGCAACCTGTTGATGATGATCATATCCCAGTAGTTGAGCAGCTGAAAAAGAAGAAGAAGAAGGCCAAGCAAGCTGAATATTCCAGCAAAGGTAAGGAAGTCTTAGTTCCGCAAGAAGAGCCGGTGGATCGCTTCATCAACGAAGTTGCTAGAGCAAAGTATGAAGCTCTTTTAAGAAGAGGATTTCTGGCAAAACGAGGATTTCAATCTCCATTCAATCAGCTTCCTAGTTTTCTTCAATCTGGGATTACAAATCTCGGTTGGGATGTTTTTTGCAAAAAGTCGGAGCCTGCACGTATCCAAGTTGTTCGAGAATTCTATGCAAATGTTGATGAAGAAGGGGGACTTTCAAACGATTGTCAGAGGAGTGCCCGTGGACTGGTCGCCTGAAGCAATCAATGATCTTTATCACCTTCCAGACTTCCCGAGAGCAATGTTCAATGAGATGGTAATTGCTCCATCAGAGGAGCAATTAAAAGCTGCTTTATCAGAAGTAGGTGTTGAGGGAACTAGCTGGCAGATATCTAAGAATCGTGCCCGAACATTCCTAGCCACTTATATGAAACCCGATGCAAATGTGTGGCTTGCGCTGATTCGAAATCGAATTCTCCCAACAACTCACGACTCTACCATTTCAATGGAGCGAGTCCTTCTGACTTTCGCCATAATGAAAAATCTGAGCATTGATTTGGGGAAGATAATTTCTACTGAAATTTTTCTGTGTTTTAGGAAGAAGGTCGGGCGGCTATGTTTTCCAAACACCATAACAGCGCTATGTAAAAGAGCCGGAGTTCCTATCCAAAAAAGAAGACGACATCCTTTTTGACAAAGGAATCATTGATGCTGCAAATATGGATAGGCTTAGGAGAGGAGAAGGTCAGCAGAGGCAAGGAGGGCTGATGTCGGGGGTCCATAAGGCTTTGGACCAATTGGGCGTGATTTTAAAGAGGCTTGAGCACATGGAAGGGCAGCAGCAAGCTTACTGGTTGTATGCCCAACGGAGAGATTCAATTTTGAAGAAGGCGATGCAAGCCAACTTCACTCGGCCGTATCCTCCATTCCCTCCATTTCCAAATGAAGTGCTCGTGCCTTGGATCCCCCACCTTCCAGAAAATCAAGAAGAGAATGAAGAAGAGATCGATGCAGATCTCAATGTTTGATCAGGGATGTTGTTGAATCCCTTGCTACTTTTTTTTTGTTATTTTGTGTTTGATAGTAGGTTGTTATCTGCTTCTTTAGTTTGTTTCCTTTTTATATTGTTTTGTGGCTGTCTGATTTAAGTTGTATGTGAAAAAGAAATGAATGAAATGAAATATCATATTTTGGGCTGCATTGCTGTGTTTGTGCTTGTGCATGAGTTCTGATTTATAAAAAAGAAAAGAGAAGAAGTGAATGAGCCTGCTGTATAAAGAATCTATGATTGCATTGAATGAAAATCTGTTTAGCTTTGCTGGATCAATGATGTCCTTTGCTAGGGCAAAGTAGTAAGCATTGTCTCAATCTTGTTAGTTTGTGTTGCTGCTTTGAATCCCTTAGTTTGCTATAGATCATTAAAATGATATTGTTGTTTGTTGTGGCTGAAAATTTGTGCTGGATGAGTGTTCTAAATTGTCCATAGCTTAGAATATCTTTGTAGCAATATCATCACACTTTTGCACAATAAGTCCTTGTGTTAGTCCATGATTTTAGAGCCTTACTTATCTCAGCTAGTGTCTTAGGAGAGTTGCCTTCGTTAATCAAGATCTAGCTAATTGTAACTCTCAAGCCTTAAATTCTAGCTTAGAAATAAGTTTGGGGGTCTCTCCTAGCTAATTTTCTCATTGGGGACAATGAGTAATTTAAGTTTGGGGGTGTGGTGATTCCCTTTGAAAAAAAAAAAGCAATAAAATAAGCCGTTGTGAGAGCACTCCTCTTTTCCTTAGAAGATGCACTCAATCCTTTCCAAATAAGAGAATCTATCTTTTTCTTAAGTAGCCGAGTAACCAGAGGCATTTATGATACCCATAGTTTGCCCTTGCGTCAAAAAGTGGCTTAGGAAAAAGAAAATTCCTCTTAAAAAAAAAAAAAAATCTAAGAGAAAGGATGAGTGTAGCCCTGCTAGTTGCATCCCTCCCAGGACTTAGGTGAGCTTCATCATAAAATGTCGCCATTCTGAGGAGCAAGGGGGAAACAACTAATAGGATATCTTTATGGGAAAATGAGTGTTGATCCTTATAAGGTGATGAACCTAGAAGCTAGGGTGCACTTCATCATAAAATGTTGTCATTCCTAGATTAAGGGTTGTGACCTTGGGGATTCTCTTAAGGTATATATATTTATAAAAAAAAAAATGCTAGAATTAGGTAAAAGGGTTATGGAGGGTAGAGGTTGATTATCGGATTGCATGGTTGGCTTGAGGATTTAGATGCTAGTTGAGTTAGTTTTAGGAGCTAGAATCTGTGGATAAGCATCTTGGCATGTGCAAAAGAGTGGTGTGAATTTGGTGTAGTGTATAAGCTAAGTTAGGGGTAAAAAGTACAGGACAACATTTAAGTTTTCCAAGAGCCTTTTGTTTGAAGGAAAATGGTGTTGATCTTTTAGTGAGCTTTGGGAGTCAAAAGTGACCACATCTCACAACTCATGTTTGACTCTCGAACGCAAAACCGAACCAACACGCTTAACATCAAGCCAACATGCAACAACAATTCATGCTTTACAACCAGTCATTAAGCAACAAAAGTCATGTTTTTCAACCATAACACATATATTTGAATATATTCAGAGAAACAAGAAACATGAGGGTAGTTATAAAGCGAGTAACACTCAACATGCATCACACAGTCAAACAGACAACATCAAGTAGGAACTACTTACCTAAAGCTCACAAGCGCTCCTATAACCAAACAAAGCGCTCCTAAAAACTCGAAAAGCTCCAACACCAAACTTAGATTCAAGTTCGACGGCAAGATCGACAACTCGGAACAAGTTCGAATCCTCTAAAGCCCCATCGAACAGGATGAGTCCTCGCTGGAAAATAACTCGAGTAAGCTCTACTTGATCCTAAGCTACAAGTAACAACTTCCAGCAACAAGGACTAATTAGCAGAGCCTAACAAGAGTTCTAACAAGGCTAATAAGGTAGAGAAACTTACCAAACCACACTAATGAGTCCAAAAGCTTGCTGGAATTTGACAACCAGCACCAAAGCTCTTTGAACACGGGCTGCCCAGGGTTCGAATTGGGTCCTACTGCCACTAAAAAGCACACCCATGGATTATAGGCTATTCAAGAGCCAACAAAATTGAATTGCAAGGGTTAAAAGGCGTGGAAACTTACCGAAATCCACCAAACGAGCTTTACTGTTTGCTGATTGGTGTTCGAATTAACCCAACAACCAAGGTCTCCAACCAACAAGTTATGGGTAACCCAATTTAAGGCCGTTCGGGTTATGGGTATTCACCGAACACCAAGTTTTAGCCCCAAATCAGCGCTGGACAGCAATGAAACAAACTTCATTCAGCAATTCCAGACTAATTAGTGAGTGGGTATTCTTAATTCGAATTCGAATAAGCATGGGTCACGATGAAGACTTACCGAAAGATCCCCAAGCACGCTGAAACGGAGTCTAAGCTAGCTTGAACGTGCCCAAAACGCAAGGACACCGAGGATTCAGCCTCCTATGCACGGTCTGGCCGAAAAGAAGAAGGGTTAGACACGCCTCTTTGCTGAACTCGCTAAACGAAGGATAACGCAGCCCACTGAACTGAATAAAGAAAATCAGAAGGAACGACGACTTACTCTCAACTGCCCGCAAAGGAGGAAAACGACGACGACGGGTTTGCTGCGCGCGAAAGAGGAAGAACTCGAGCCTGAACCGCGAGCCTTGCTGACGCCACAACCCACAGAAAGAGAAGCAGCGTGGGAGAAGAAGAGAGCGCACGCGAGAGGAGGGAGAATCGCCGGCGACGGCGGCTGCTTCGCGACTTTCGGGTTTTTGGGTAAAGCTTGCAAAGAACGACGCGACGGGGAGGGAAGACTTACCGAGCTACAGAACTCGTCGTTCACGCAAGGAGCTTGCGCGCAAAGAAGCGGCTCTGAGGGGGACAATGACGGCGCGTGAGAGACGGTCTTCACGAGTCCCTGGTTGGCGATGGAGAAAACGAGTGAGTGAAGGAGAGAGAGAGTACTTGCGGCCTGGTACTTGAGGAAGAAGACACACAAGGGGGGGGGGGTACCAGCGGCTATCACGAAAAGAGAGAAAGAGAGATGGAGAAGGCGCTAGGGTTTCTTTTCTTTTTTCCTCTTTAACTTAAAATAAAACCCTAAGAAGAAAAAACCCATTTAAAAAATAGGAATGAGATTTAATCTAGGATTCTAATTAAAATCCCAAATTGAATTTTAAACCCACTCTTAATACCGAAAGATTTGGGATTAAAACCGATTAGGAAGATTTTGGGTCTTTTGATATTTAAAATAAATATCAAATATTAAACCTCTAACTTTAGGAAGTTTAAAGATTTAATTAAAAAAAATCTCTTTCCCCTAAATTTTATAAATTTAGCTTAACGACCCAAGGCCAAAGTTTAAATTATAATTTCCCAAATTAGAACAAGAACGCTCAATAACTCAAAACGACTTGATTCCGAAACGCGGGGCGTTACACTTTGGTCCAGGCCTTTCTGAAGAAATTTCTCCCTCCTGCAAAGACGGTCAAGCTGAGGACCGAGATTGGGATGTTCCAGAAACAATTTGATGAGCAGTTCTTCGAGGCATGGGAGCGTTACAAAGAGTTGTTAAGGAAGTGCCCCCAGCATGGATATCCTGATTGGTTGCAGATTCAATTATTTTATAATGGTTTAAATCCAAGTACTAAAACTATTGTTGATGCAGCTGCAGGTGGGACTCTGTTGTCCAAAACAGTTGAGAACGCTAGAACTTTGCTGGAGGACACGACCACTAACAGCTATCAATGACCGTCTGAGCGGTCTGCACTGAAAAAGATTGATGCTGGAGTTTTTGAAATCAATAACGTAAGTGCACTTCAAGCCCAGATGTCTTCCCTCGCTAATGCTTTTATGAAATTTTCAGGTACAGGGAGTGCACTGTCAATTGAATCAGCAGCTGCTTTAGCATCTCAGTCTCAGGAGGAGACCATCGAACAGGTTCGGTACGTATCAAATTTTAATTCTAGGGGATATAATAATAATTCTACACCTACACATTATCACCCTAACAATAGGAACCATGAAAATTTCTCTTATGCTAATAATAAGAATGTTCTTAATCCTTCTGTTTTTTCCCCTCAAACCCAAGAAAATAAAATTTTTTTAGAGGATCTTGTTCGAGCTTTCATTGCAGAGTCTAGTAACAGGACAAACAAGTTGGAGGAGGCAGTCATTGCTATCAATACCACAGTGAACGACCACAGTGCAACCATAAAAAACATTGAGACTCAGCTGGGACAGCTGGTAAGTGTTGTAAACACTATGAACAAAGGTAAGACCCCAGCTGAACAGGAGAAAACCCAGATAGAGTACTGTAAGGCTATCACTGTGCACCAAGAGGAGGTTGAAGAGGAGCCCGAGTCTAAGGAGTATGACACGCCTACTGGGGAAGCTGAGGAGGACACATCATCAGATGAAGCTGAAAAGCCTGAACCTGAGCCTCCTATTCCTTCTCCCACAATGATGGTCCTCAAAGAAAAGAAGAGGAAAAAGAAAAAGAAGAATAATCAGGTTCAGTTTGACAAGTTTATGAATGCTTTTATGAATCTGAACATTAATATTCCTTTTGCAGAGGCGTTATAGATGCCCCAGTATAACATGTTCATGAAGGAATGGCTGGCAAAGAAGAGAAAGGAAAAGAAAGTTGACACAATCTATCTCGCCTCTGAAGGGATAAAAGCCCTTTCGTAGAGGAAACATACAGAACCTTAACTCTTATTTAATTTGAACTAAAATACCATACGTTGGCAAATTAAATCACAGCAGTAAAATACTATAAATCAAGCTGTAAATTTATTATAAAACATGCTAATTTATATATAAAAACCGTAGATCTAATTTAGGAATGGATCCTAGTGATCCTAGATCAAGAACACTTACTTTGTATGACGTTCTTGATGTGTTTCGCCTTTTCCCTCGCTATTTGCAGAAAATTCCAGCAGCGAAAAAGTCTTGATCTTGCTGGAAAATTATCACGAACACCACCACCAAAGACTGCACCGATATTCTCTTCAAGGATGTGCGTTAGGGGCTTGTGGGAGCGTGATTTCTAAGGGATGGGAAGAATTTTCTTCTCTGTATGCTTGAGAGAAAAAACACAGAGAATTCTTGAGAGAGTTTGAGAGAGCGAGAGCTTTTGCGTGAGTGCTTGAACTCCGTAACCAACTCAATTGATGGGATTATACCGAGGGAGTGGTTATTCAACGGATGAAAACCACCACTCCCTAAAATCTCTCCCTATCACGCGTGAGACCTAGGTTAGTGGACGAACTATTCCATCAGTTACTTTAACTGATGGAATAATTAATTTAATAATAATAATAAATTAATTTAATCAATTAAATTAACATTTAATTTAATAGTCATATAAACCCTTTATAATAATTCCACATAACCTATTGTTTTAATAAAATTCAATTAAATCAAATTCAATTAAAGTAATTAATGAAAGGATTGGGAATTCCCCAATTCCCTTAAAGCGGAAACGTAATTGGGACCGATTCGTAGTTAATTTTGTTTATCCAAAAATACCATAACATTGGCAAAAATCATAGAACAAATTCTATAGAAACTTAAGGTTAAGCATACAAAATTTAGATCTAAATCTATAATAAAGAAAAGAGAAGCAAACCTCCGTTGACGTCTCTGAAAATCAAGAATGATTCTTGATTGCTCTGCAACAACGAAGAACACCAGCATTTGATCATCCCCGCTATAACTCTGAGATTAGGAACGTAGTTGTGGGACTACCTAATCTTGGAGTTGATCGGGTGTTCGGGACTTGAAAAGATGCCAAAGAACCAAAAAGAAAAAAAGTTGGAAGAGTACAAAAGAGGCTTAACCGAGAGCTAGCGTCTCGACGCTGCCTTTCCTTTTATAATTTGGGCGGTAGAAGTCACAGCGTCTCGATGCTGTGACAAGAGCGTCTCGACGCTGTCGGTTTTTCCATAAGCAGAATGGCGGCAGGACATAGCGTCGAGACGCTATGTCGACAGCGTCTCGACGCTATCGACAGAATTCCTATTTATATTTTTTTTCATGCTACGGATGGGGGTAGGCCAAATTGGGAGATTTTAGCCCTAATTTCGACTAGAGACCTACTGTGGGAGCTGAAGCAAGGATGAGGACGGAGAATCTCACTTGGTGGCGTGGATATCATGACGGGGACGTGCCGGTTTCGACGACATTGAGTGTTTCCTTTCCTTTTCCTTTTCTCTAGTTAGATTTAATGGCTTTTTCATGTTTAGTTGATCTTGTAACGCCATGTATGAGTAGCTAAACATGTTGCTTAGGTATTGATGCAGTCTTTTTAGTTTATGGATTGATTTACGGTATGAGTTGTGCAATGGTTATTATATTTGCAATCTTAATTTAATGCTTTCAATTAATTGGCCATTAGTTGAATGATCTAAGTGTTGAGTCTTGCTCGGGAGAGGGGATTTAATGTAGACTTTATTAAGATTGCATGACTAAAGTTTATTTTCTAAGCTCGTGATGAATTTTAGATTAACTTTAGAATTGGTCAAAAAGAATTAAATGCCTTGCATGTTAATAAACTTAGATAGGGATTTCAAGTTGGTTAATTTGCATGATAATCAATTATACTCGGGAGAGGTAGTTGTGATTAAAGGTTCTTAGGCTCATAATTCCATTGTGCATGATAACTCATTCCCTAAAATCAACACTAGACTAAATTGGCGAAATCAATTCCCTAAGTATTCTTTCAATTGAATCTCCTTTGTTTATTTGCTTTGAAAGTTTTCTATCTTTCACTCACTACTTTCCGTTCCCTAAATAAAATTAAGCAAGATTATTCATAATACTTGATTTAGCTTAAAAATCCAATCCAGAGGACGACACTCGTTTTAAGATCATTTTATTATTACTTGACCCGTGCGCTTGCGATAGGAAAATTCCACATCACATCCCTGTAAGTTTAACCCTCCCACTTTCAGATCTCATAGGCATGCACCAACAGGCTACCAAAGGGAAAGACAACTGTTGGTGATTAGCCTAAATGACCCTATCCTATTCAGGAGTTCACGGTGTTCCGAATCCTATGATCAGGCCCTCCGAAGAGATGGTTGCGCCAGGACAACCGGCAGGCGGATCATAGGACTCTCACGGTGCGAACTAGGGGCGGAGACCGAAGGATACGTTGACACGTGTCCCGCTCCCACTTACTTTAGACATTTTTCCCATTCACCTTGTTATTGATTCATGCAAACACTTTCCGAAGGGACGCCGCTCCTATGGCGACTCGAAGTCGAGCATGAAGCTCACGTTGTGAATATAGGGACGTATGAGCAAAACTTGATTTAAATCTCGTTTTGTAATTTTTCTCTCACTGAAAATGTCCTAAGATTAATTTATGGTTGTTTAACTTAGATAAAATTTGGCTAAGTCAATCTATCTAAGTCTGATCCTATTATAACAATTATGGATAGGATTCAACCACAATGTTTTAGGTGAATTAAACTTCTTTTAATAAACCCAACTTTGCAAGTCAACATTACTATGGTTAATACAACTCAAGGTTCAGATCAGTTCCCAGGTAGGAGGTGTTCCGTAAACCGTCATCTTAAGTACCCCCAGCCTTAGACAGAACTTTACCGAGAGAGTTGTAAGGTCTTTACTCTAAAGATCTAGGTGTATTAAATACTTTTAACAAACCTAGTGACCTTGCATGCTAACATTTAACTATGATTAATTAAACTCCGATATTCCGGGTCAGTTCCCAGGTAGGAGGTGTTCCGTAAACCGTCAACTTAAATACCCCCAACCTTAGACAGAACTTTACCGGTGGAGTTCCCTTATAATCTTAGCAATGTTTTTCCTACTTAGTCAATTAAAACTAATTTTAATTCTAAGTAAGAATAATTCTAATCCTATTAGAAATGTGATCTTAGATTTAATTAATTTTAAACATTTTAAAATTAATTCATTTATCCTAAGATCCTATGTTTCCATGCAATTCTTTCTTATAGGTTAACGGTTTCTATTCATTAATTTTATATCTATTATAAATTTTAATGAATTAACCCTATAACATGCTACTATGGTGAATAAATTAACAATCAAATTCTAATTAATTTATAAAACCATACATTAGCATACATGACATACCAAAAATATAACATTTATATTAATCTAAGGTAATGTCATGCTCAATGCAATTTAATTTCCTTTTAATTAATCTAACTCTTAAATTAATTATACAAGAAAATTAAAATTAAGCATTGACTATTTTCATACATTAAGATAACATTTATATTAATATATCATGTAAATTAATTAAGCATGCTCAATGCTTCTCAATTTTCATCCATTTAATCATAACAATTTACATTAAATACTCATTAAAAAAAAAATTCATACATATTTCATACATTATAACATTTATAATAATAAATATGCATGAATATGCTTAACCTATGGTGAAATTTTAAGCTAAATGACATACTTTATGCAACAATCAATTAACTCAATACATACATCACATGCATAATTAAATTAAAACTACCAAAATTGACCGGCATATTTGACATATTCTAAGGAATTAAAAGCAATTTAAATTACAATAATTTAAATCCATGACATATCTTGGTTTCAAATATTTTCCTTTTTGGCATTTACAATTGATCTAATCAAAAGTATAAATCTAATCCCAACAAATATGCCAAAATAATCAATTTTATAAATTAAACCACATATCACATATATGAAATTAAAATACCCACCATTGAACCATGCTAATTTTAGAGAAACGAAATTGAATCTACGATCGGCTCTGATACCAATTGAAAGGATTGGGAATTCCCCAATTCCGTTAAAGCGGAAGCGTAATTGGGACCGATTCGTAGTTAATTTTGTTTATCCAAAAATACCATAAAATTGGAAAAAATCATAGAACAAATTCTATAGAAACTTAAGGCTAAGCATACAAAATTTAGATCTAAATCTATAATAAAGAAAAGAGAAGCAAACCTCTGTTAACGTCTCTGAAAATCAGGAATGACTCTTGATTGCTCTGCAACAACGAAGAACACCACCATTTGAACTTCCTCGCTATAACTCTGAGATTAGGAACGTAGTTGTGGGACTACCTAATCTTGTGTCACACCCCCTCCCGGACCACTTGCTAGCTTAGCCCAAAAGACGACGTGAAGCCAACAGACATTGTCACCTCTAACGATCCCTGTTGACCCTAGTGAAACGTTGAACCTGATAAACATACTAATCATGGATATAAAATATTCCATATGAACCACAACACAACGGAAACCCCGAAAACATATCAACATACATGAGGTGTCGCCATGACATATATCGGTTTGGAAATAACCTGGTATAGATATCATAACCAAAGACATGTACAACTAGGATTTATACAACCACGACCTCTAGGACTATATTATCCAATCCTTACAAAACATTTACAATATGAACAGACTCAATTTACAACTCCACCCACGTACTGAAGCTTGATCCGGAACTTTCAGCAGACGTTGGCAGTGTATCAGGCACCGGGAGCTCGATCTCTACCTGAAAAGTGGAAAAACATTTTGAAAGAATGAGCTACAAAGCCCAGTGAGTGACTAACTTTAAAACTCTAAATCCGGAAGTCAAAAACACGAGATAAACCTTTGAACGTATAAATATGCTCAATCAAAGCGTTTAACATAGACGTGTAATGGAAAAGGTTTTCTAAAATATCTCGCAAGTTCGTCAATAAAAATCTAGCAAGGCATATCAAGTACATCAAATGTTTTAACTAACATGACCGATCTACGTTGTGTAGGGCACGCCCAGTACAACCAACGCTACTAGTCCTACGATGTAGTGGGGCCCGCCCTGCTTTACTTTACGATGTAGTGGGGCCCGCCCAGCACTCCCATCGTCTTTGTCGTAGTGGGGCCCGCCCAGCACTCACGACAGTATCGTTGTCACGGAGTACACTCAACGTCAACAACAAAACATAACCTGTGTGCACACGGTACCATATAGCCTCGGGCTCAATATCTCAGTCATGTAGTCAATAGAAATCTCGGAAATCACATGAAAACATTAAAACATGCCTGCTTATCGTTATCTTTCGTAAAACTCAAGCTTACTCAGCTTGCTCGTGAAAAACTTTAAATCATTAAACAATATTTGCTAACACATGCTTTACTTTAAAAGATATCGTTTCAACTACTTTTCATAAAGCCATTAGCCACGTGCTCGTATATAAACCTTATTAGAAAATCTAAGCTCAAAACTCATGTTTGAAACCGTTCTCAAAACCATGTATCATTCATAGAAAAGCATGTAAAACATATAATCATGAACAACCGTTTAAGAACATTTTCGAAATTCATTTTGTCACTCACAGTCTTATCTAGTTCCCCGGTTTGTAGACTCGACCTATTTCCTCTTGGCCTGTCAAATAACCAATACCGAGCATTAGAACCATAGGTAGCTTTGTCTTTCCATGCTCATAAATTTGTAAACAATTGGATTAAGAATGGCATTCACATTCTACTTCCCAGATTTTCCAGATTCTATACCCTAACGTCCAACACCCATAACCTTCTCAATACTTAACCAAAATTAATGAAATACACATCCAATTCTTCATTTTCGAACACTCTACAACTTACCTGAAGAAATAAAAATGAGATTCTCAACCAATTTGTCCAGAAACGCCCCGACATCAGACAACACAGATTCGAGCTTCTCTGTTACCCTTTATCTTCCTCCTGCAATTAAGCCTACTTCAAGTACTTTTTGGCTCACGTATTCTTCATAAAGGTTGTAGCATATTGAATAAGCTTTCCAACCATACCAAATAGAGCTTCTGATTCGACTTGTGCACTCCAGAATACTCAAAACATCAGAGAACACCAGAGATCCTCCTGATTTGCTCGAAAATCTTGTGCTCTGTTTTCCATTCCAAAAACCATCAACTTCCCATTCGATTTAGGTCAAGCTTCCTTCATGAAGTTTGTTAGAAAATATACTAACGTTCAAGAAAATCAAACCTCACCTCTTGATTCCTTCTGTGTAGCCCAAACCGACTAAAACACCAGAGGTTGACAGGTTGAACACAGATTCTGCAATTGTTGGCTTTGCATGAGCCTTTCCCTATCTTCCTCAACCTCAAACCACGAAATTCTTCTTCTTCCTCCTCCTTCACTCTCTCCTTAAAGTGCTCTGAAAGTTTCAATGGAAAAGGATGAAAAATGAGATGGAAATTGGCTGATAAAATATGTAGTCGGTGGTGGCTTTGGTGCTGTCATTTCCCATTCACTTTTTTTTTTCCTCTTTTTTTTTTTTTTTTTTTTTTTTTTTTTTTGTGCTGATTTCTTTTTTTTTTTTTCCTTTTTCCTTTTCATTTTCCTTTTCCATTTATTTCCTTTTCTTTTATTCCTAAATTAATAACTTCCACCCAATTTAATTCAACCATGAAACCACAATAGATGACAAGAGAAAATGTTCCAAGGAAAGTCCCGGGTTTACAACTTACCTCCCCCTTTTCAAATTTCGTCCTCGAAATTTAGAAGTCCTTAGGTGAAGAGTGTCGGGTAACTCCTCCTCATCTGATCTTCGGACTCCCAAATTGCCTCCTCAACTCCGTGATGCCTCCAAAGAACCTTCACGAGTGGGATCGTTTTGTTCCTCAAAACTTGCTCCTTTCTGTCGAGGATCTGAACTGCTTCTTCCTTATAACTCAAGTCTTCCTTCAGCTCAATTGGTTGCACTTTCAACACATGGGATGGATCTGGTATATATTTCCTCAACATGGACACATGAAAAACATCATGTATTCGAGCGAGTTCCGCTGGCAACTCAAGTCTATAGGCTGCTGGTCCAACTCGTTCTATTATCTGGTAAGGACCAATATATCTAGGACTCATCTTACCTTTCCTCCCAAAGCGAAAAACACCTCTCCATGGAGATAACTTCAAGAAAATCTGATCTCCAACCTGGAACTCTAAGTCTCTTCGTTGCTTATCTGCATAGCTCTTCTGTCGATCCTGTGCTATTTTTAGATTCTCCCTAATTAGCTTAACATTGTCTGACGTAACTTGTACCAACTCAGGACCAATTAGCTTTCGCTCTCCCACTTCGTTCCAGCACACAGGAGTCCTGCATGGTCTGCCATACAAAGCCTCGAATGGTGCCATGCCTATACTAGACTGATAGCTGTTATTATAAGCGAACTCCATAAGTGATAAGTGAGTATCCCAACTTCCCTTAAACTGAAGGACACATGCTCTCAACATGTCCTCTAAGGTCTGGATGGTCCTCTCAGACTGACCATCTGTCTGGGGATGGAACGCTGTACTGAACTTCAACTTTGTTCCCATTGCTTTCTGCACACTAGGCCAAAACTTAGAAGTAAACCTTGGATCCCTATCTGAAACTATGGACACTGGCACTCCATGTTGACTTACAATCCTGTCGACGTATAGTTTAGCTAGCTGATCTAGTGTAGACGTCGTTTTAACCGGTATAAACCGTGTTGTCTTGGTGAGTCTATCTACTATTACCCATATACCATCATGTCCGCTAGAAGTACGGGGTAATCCAAACAGAAAATCCATGGTAATATGCTCCCACTTCCACTCCGGCACTGGCAGTGGATTAAGGAGTCCTCCTGGCCTCTGTCTCACTGGTTTAACCTGTTGACAGATCAAACATCTATCGACATATTCAACTATCTCCCGCTTCATACCAGGCCACCAGTAAGTTTTCTTCAACGTTCTATACATCTTGGTGCTTCCTGGATGCATAGCGTAAGCTGAACTGTGAGCTTCCTCTAATATAGCACTCTTAAGCTCACTAATACTCGGAACGCATAGTCTTCCCTGTTTAACTATGGCTCCGTCTGCTCTCAACTCATATTCTGCCTCTGGGCCTTGCTTGGACTTTATAAGCATCTTCTGTATGTTACTATCCTCTGACTGTCTTCTCACAATCTCTGCTACTAGAGAAGACCTAACTTGAAATTGAGCTAAAAGACTCCCTGAGCTTCCTGCAGTCATAACTGTCTTGAAACCTCTTAACGCACTTAGCAAGCTCGCTCGAATACCACACAAGGCATTCTTCAGAAGTCTCGACTTCCTACTTAATGCATCTGCTACCACGTTAGCCTTACCCGGATGATATTCTATGGTACAGTCATAGTCTTTAATTAGTTCTAGCCATCGCCTCTGCCTCAGATTCAGCTCTTTCTGATCAAAGATGTACTTCAAACTCTTATGATCTGTGAAAATGTGGCACTTCTCACCGAATAAATAATGTCTCCAGATTTTCAGTGTGAAAACAACTGCTGCTAGCTCAAGATCATGGGTAGGGTAATTACACTCATGCTTCTTCAACTGCCTTGAAGCATAAGCTATTACCTTTCCTTCCTGCATCAGCACACAACCTAATCCTTGCCTCGAAGCATCACAATAGATCACATACTCCTTCCCTGTTACAGGAAGTGCTAGAATAGGCGTTGTCACCAATCTCTTTTTCAGCTCCTGGAAACTCTGTTCACATTTGTCTGACCACTCAAACTTAGCATTCTTCTTTGTCAAGGCTGTCAAGGGTAATGCTAACCGTGAGAAATCCTCAACAAAACGTCTGTAGTATCCTGCTAGGCCGAGGAAACTACGTACCTCTGTTGCACTAGCTGGTCTTTCCCAGTTGACCACAGCTTCCACTTTCTGCGGATCAACACTAACTCCGTCCGCTGAAACTACATGCCCTAAGAACACCACTTGATTCAACCAGAACTCACATTTGCTGAACTTAGCGTATAACTGTTTATCACGTAGTGTCTGCAGAACAATCCTTAGATGTTCCTCATGGGCTTCCCTGTCAATTGAGTAAACTAGAATGTCATCGATGAACACTATCACAAACTGATCTAAATACTGGTGGAAGATCCTGTTCATGAGGTCCATGAAAACTGCTGGCGCATTCGTTAAACCGAATGGCATCACTAAAAACTCATAGTGCCCATACCTCGTCCTGAATGCTGTCTTAGGAATATCTGATTCTCTAACCTTCAACTGGTGGTATCCTGACCTCAGATCAATCTTAGAGAACACTGCTGCTCCCCTTAACTGGTCAAACAAGTCATCGATGCGTGGTAGAGGATACTTGTTACGTATCGTGACCTTGTTTAACTGCCTGTAGTCAATGCATAATCTCAGGGTACCATCTTTCTTCTTCACGAATAACACTGGAGCTCCCCACGGTGATACACTTGGCCTGATGTATCCCTTGTCAACTAGTTCTTGCAATTGCACCTTCAGCTCCTTAAGCTCGCTTGGAGCCATCCTGTATGGTGCCTGTGAAATAGGTGCTGTTCCTGGTAACAATTCAATAGTGAACTCCACCTCTCTATCAGGCGGAAAACCCGATAGATCAGCTGGAAAAACATCAAGATATTCATTCACCACAGGAACATCTTCTGGTTTCAGCTTTTCTTCTTGCACCTTTACTATGTGTGCAAGAAATGCTGTGCAACCTTTCCTCAACAACTTCTCAGCTTTCAGAGCTGAAATCAAACACGTAGGAATAATCTTCCTCTCACCCCTGAAAACCACTTCAGTCAAACCTGGTTTCTTAAAAGTCACTTCCTTCGTATGGCAATCCATAGAAGCGTAATGAGTGAATAAGAAATCCATTCCCAAAATCACATCCAACGCCTGCAACTCTAGGGGAAGAAGATCCACTAACATACAAAGACCTTCTACTACAACCTCACAATCACGCAACACTTCCTTGACTAACAAAACGTCACCAACTGGAGTGCATATGACTAATTCCTCAGATAAAGGCTCTAGCATCCTATTCAGCTTAGTTAAAAACATGCTAGAAACAAAGGAATGCATAGCGCCTGGATCTAATAAAACACGTGCAGGTACATTACATATCAAAATCGTACCAGTTATCACATCTGGTGCATCCTCTGCTTCCTGTTGAGTCATGGCGTAGACTTTTCCCTGCTGCTTAGGTCTCCCCACAACTCCCTTTTGCCTTGCACCACTAGTGCCTTCTCCTGCGCCTGCTAAGACTCTCGGCTGCTCAACTGTGTGGGACTCAACTCCCTGGTCCTTCTGAACTGTTGCCTTCAACTGTGGGCAATCCCTCTTGAAATGCCCTGGTTGTCCACATTGGTAACACACACCAGCGCCAACAAGACACTGACCCCGATGATTCTTGCCACAACTTGCACATAATGTTCTCCTGGATTCACTAGCAACGGACTCCTGACCCGTCCGCGGTCTTGCTACTGAACTCGCAGACTGACTGGGGGCTCTCTGACTCTGCCTCTGATAAGCACTACCCGAACTCATTTGCCTCGATAACTGGCCACCAGATCGACGCTTGAAGTCTTGACGGCCTGAAACATTCACTCCAGGTGCAAACCTCCGCTGCTCACGACCTCGAAAACCACTAGCTGTTGGAGCTCCACGACTAGGCTCTGCGACCGACCTTTCCTCTATAATACTCTGCTCCACACGTAAGGCAGTCTCTACTAGCTGAGAAAAATCCGTCCACTTTGCAATAGTAGTAACTGGGGTACGTATCTCAAAACGTAGCCCTCTCTCAAACCTGCGACACCTGTCACTCTCAGATGCCACAATCACTTCAGCATACCGTGAAAGCTCGGTATACTTCCTCTCGTACTCAGCCACTGATAGTGACCCTTGTTTCAGCTCCAGAAACTCATCTCTCTTTGCCTCACAATATGTGGCGGGATAGTACTTTTCCTCAAATATGCCTCTGAATGTCTGCCAATCTAACGTACGTGCATCACTGCGCCTGGCTATAATAGACTTCCACCATCCCTCTGCCTCCTTCTGCAAAAGGAATGTGGCTAATTTGACTTTTCGCTCCTCAGGACAACTCATCACGTCGAAGCATTTCTCCAACATATTCAACCAGACCTCGGCGTCAGCTGGATCTGTGGAACCCTCAAACACTGTGGCTCCTAACTTCTTCAACCGTTCAATCCCATACGTCTTTTCCGGATCACTAGGCCCTGCTCTCTCTGGCCTACCGATCTCCTACGCAGATCTAGCAAATTGATCACTCCCTGCCTCATTCTGACCTCTCGGGGTACTGGATCCCCTTTCCGATTGACTTTGGGTAGGATCCTGCGTCCCGTCCTGATTCTGCCTGCGTAGTCTGCTAGTACGTGGTGGCATGACTCCTATATCATATCATCACATCAGACATGCTATAGATACTTAAGTCAGATGCATGATACTAAACTGATACACACATTCTAGTCTTGACTAGACTCCCTCTCAACAATACTCGGACCATACTCCGCTAGTTCTATATGAACTGACCCAACGTGTAACTGTTTACTTCCTGGATTCTTCTTAGCACTAACTACCATGTCTCTTTTCCCATGGAGCTAACTGCTCTGATACCAAGTTGTCACACCCCCTCCCGGACCACTTGCTAGCTTAGCCCAAAAGACGGCGTGAAGCCAACAGACATCGTCACCTCTAACGATCCCTGTTGACCCTAGTGAAACGTTGAACCTGATAAACATACTAATCATGGATATAAAATATTCCATATGAACCACAACACAACGGAAACCCCGAAAACATATCAACATACATGAGGTGTCGCCATGACATATCTCGGTTTGGAAATAACCTGGTATAGATATCATAACCAAAGACATGTACAACTAGGATTTATACAACCACGACCTCTAGGACTATATTATCTAATCCTTACAAAACATTTACAATATGAACAGACTCAATTTACAACTCCACCCACGTACTGAAGCTTGATCCGGAACTTTCAGCAGACGTTGGAAGTGTATCAGGCACCGGGAGCTCGATCTCTACCTGAAAAGTGGAAAAACATTTTGAAAGAATGAGCTACGAAGCCCAGTGAGTGACTAACTTTAAAACTCTAAATCCGGAAGTCAAAAACACGAGATAAACCTTTGAACGTATAAATATGCTCAATCAAAGCGTTTAACATAGACGTGTAATGGAAAAGGTTTTCTAAAATATCTCGCAAGTTCGTCAATAAAAATCTAGCAAGGCATATCAAGTACATCAAATGTTTTAACTAACATGACCGATCTACGTTGTGTAGGGCACGCCCAGTACAACCAACGTTACTAGTCCTACGATGTAGTCGGGCCCGCCCAGCACTCCCATCGTCTTTGTCGTAGTGGGGCCCGCCCAGCACTCACGACAGCATCGTTGTCACGGAGTACACTCAACGTCAACAACAGAACATAACCTGTGTGCACACGGTACCATATAGCCTCGGGCTCAATATCTCAGTCATGTAGTCAATAGAAATCTCGGAAATCACATGAAAACATTAAAACATGCCTGCTTATCGTTATCTTTCGTAAAACTCAAGCTTACTCAGCTTGCTCGTGAAAAACTTTAAATCATTAAACAATATTTGCTAACACATGCTTTACTTTAAAAGATATCGTTTCAACTACTTTTCATAAAGCCATTAGCCACGTGCTCGTATATAAACCTTATTAGAAAATCTAAGCTCAAAACTCTTGTTTGAAACCGTTCTCAAAACCATGTATCATTCATAGAAAAGCATGTAAAACATATAATCATGAACAACCGTTTAAGAACATTTTCGAAATTCATTTTGTCACTCACAGTCTTATCTAGTTCCCCGGTTTTTAGACTCGACCTATTTCCTCTTGGCCTGTCAAATAACCAATACCGAGCATTAGAACCATAGGTAGCTTTGTCTTTCCATGCTCATAAATTTGTAAACAATTGGATTAAGAATGGCATTCACATTCTACTTCCCAGATTTTCCAGATTCTATACCCTAACGTCCAACACCCATAACCTTCTCAATACTTAACCAAAATTAATGAATTACACATCAAATTCTTCATTGTCGAACACTCTACAACTTACCTGAAGAAATTAAAACGAGATTCTCAACCAATTTGTCCAGAAACGCCCCGACATCAGACAACACAGATTCGAGCTTCTTTGTTACCCTTTATCTTCCTCCTGCAATTAATCCTACTGCAAGTACTTTTTGGCTCACGTATTCTTCATAAAGGTTGTAGCATATTGAATAAGCTTTCCATCCATACCAAATAGATCTTCTGATTCGACTTGTGCACTCCAGAATACTCAAAACATCAGAGAACACCAGAGATCCTCCTGGTTTGCTCGAAAATCTTGTGCTCTGTTTTCCATTCCAAAAACCATCAACTTCCCATTCGATTTAGGTCAAGCGTCCTTCATGAAGTTTGTTAGAAAATACACTAACGTTCAAGAAAATCAAATCTCACCTCTTGATTCCTTCTGTGTAGCCCAAACCGACTAAAACACCAGAGGTTGACAGGTTGAACACATATTCTGCAATGGTTGGCTTTGCATGAGCCTTTCCCTATCTTCCTCAACCTCAAACCACGAAATTCTTCTTCTTCCTCCTCCTTCACTCTCTCCTTAAAGTGCTCTGAAAGTTTCAATGGAAAAGGATGAAAAATGAGATGGAAATTGGCTGATAAAACATGTAGTCGGTGGTGGCTTTGGTGCTGTCATTTCCCATTCACTTTTTTTTTCCTTTTTTTTTTTTTTTTTTTTTTTTGCTGATTTTTTTTTCCTTTTTCCTTTTCATTTTCCTTTTCCATTTATTTCCTTTTCTTTTATTCCAAAATTAATAACTTCCACCCAATTTAATTCAACCATGAAACCACAATAGATGACAAGAGAAAATGTTCCAAGGAAAGTCCCGGGTTTACATCTTGAATGGGAAAAACTCTATGAGAGAAAATTCTCCCTAAAGTTCTTGAGTTGAGAGAATATGAGAGGGAGGCTAGAGAGAATGCAAGAGTGCATTCTTGTGGCCTTATGTTTTTTTACCAGGGTTTAGTGTTCTATTTATAGGAGAAAGGTCATGAATAAAATATTCATTTAAAATCAATTATTTCCATAACTTATTTCATCTTTTCCATAATTAATCAATTCTATGACCAATCGATTGAATAATTGATTAATCTTTTCCATAAATGATTGATCACATCCATAAGTGATTAAATCATTTCCATAAATGATTAATTACTTCCATAAGTGATTAATCATTTTCATAATTTATTAATTTCCAATTAATTAATTCTTTAATTAATTAATCACCAATTAAATATCATATATTTAATTTCAGACCTTCTATTAGTTAATTAATTAATTACCCAAATCAATATCATATATTTAATTTGAGGCATTCAATTAATTAATTCTATAATATGAATCAAATTCATATTAAAATTTGAACTCCTTCAAATTCTCTTATATCCTATAAATTTAATATGAATCATATTCATATTAATATTTGAACTTCTTCAAATATCTATTTCTCTCATAGGCTATAGTTTAATTAAATCTCATTTAATTTAAACTAAATTGAATAATTAATTAATTTATAATTAATTAATTCATCTTCTAATTACATACCATATATTTAATTAGACATATATTTGAACTCTTTCAAATATATCAATCTCTCAATATTATAAAGTTTAATCTCAAATTAGACTTTATATTTTAATGTATCACTATACATTATATTAATTTGTATCTCGTACAATTAACTTAATTCCCAATATGAATTAGTTCAAATTCTCTCAAGATATATTTGTTCCTAATTACTCTTTACGAGCTAGCAGGGGGACCTAATGGACCTATAGATCAGAAGCTCCAATGATATGAGGTTAATAGATTAAACTCATTAATAGGGTTAACCAATATTCATTAACTGTGGGTCATTCCACTAAAGACCCACAACTGAACTCTTCTCACTGTAGAACATTTATGTGTCCATGGATGTAGACCTATGCCGATAAGTCCATCCTTCACAAGTGTCTGTAATCACAGCTGGGTCAAATTACCGTTTTACCCCTGTGTTACATCTGTCTTCTTAAGTACCAGCGCTCCTCTAATGAACAACCTGTTTATGGTCCAACCATTAAACAGAAAGTCCCTCTCGGGCCAGTGAGAGGGCGGGATCCCTTTGTTCAAGTCTCGGAGTCACCACTTAAGGGAACACTCATCTACTTCACCTAGAAGTGAGAAGAAGTGAATTCCTTCTTGTGTTGTCATGTCCCCAGCCTCCCACTCGGTCTTGTCCCAAAAAGGAAGGCATATTGAGTCGGCGTATTGGCCACTCTCACCCATGCTAATCAAAGGACAATCCCTCATGAGAAGGAGTTCATGACACACTCAGGATTAAGACTGAGTTACCTAGGTCATCCTATTGAAATAGTAACCTAATTAGTTAACGGTGTTATAACTAATGGTTGACTATTTTGTGGTCCGGTCTTATGCAAACTCATTGCATAGGATACCCCCACTTGCATGTCTACTACATGGACGTTTTGGATCAATACGTCTGTATCAAATACAAAGCGGGTCGTATCTCATAGTGTTACCAGGATAAGGTACCCAACCTTATCCTTGTGCTATAGACTTTTTAGCTTGTTACTTGAACATCGATCCTCGTATGTCCCCACATACTAGTTCAAGTTACATGCAAACAACCTTGGATCTTAGTTTATTGGATTTGGATAAAATTGTGCAATATTTAACAATAACACTTTATTGTAGAAACTCAATAACACTTTATTGAAACAAGTATACAATTTGTTTACATTTACTATCTACGAGTTTTAGGGCATAAAACCCAACAATTAAAACTTATTATTAATTAATATAATAACTAATTAATATATTAATTAATATTATAATTAAATATCTCATATTTAATTATATCTCTCTCCAAATAAACTATAGTATTAATGTACATCTAATGTGCATTAATTATAACCTATAATTTTAAAATATAAATCAAATTCATATTTTTTCTTAATATTCAAACCCCTTCGAATATTCAATTCTCCCTTAGAAATTTACCTCAACGCCCTTAATGAGCTACCGGTGGGACGTAATGGACCTACAGAACAAAAGCTCCAACGATGTGAGATTAATTGGTTAAACTCATTAACCAAGTTAATCAATATTCGTTATCTGTAGTTCACTCCACTAAAGAACCACAACTGCACTCTTCTCACTGCAGATATATTTTTGTGTCCACGGATATCAACCATGAACACCAAGTTAGCCCTTCACGTGTGTTCATACCCCAGTTAGGTCAAATTACCGTTTTACCCCTAGGCTACCTCTTCATCCTTAAGTGCCAGTGCTCTTCTAATGAACAACCTGTTTGAGGTCCAACCAACAAACAGAAGTCCCTTTCGTGCCATAAAGATGGTAGGGGTCCATTGTTCAAGACCCGGAGACACCACTTAAGGGAACACACCTCTACTTACCCTAAATTAGGGAAGGAGTGAATTCCATTTTGTAAGACTATGTTCCCAGCTCCTCACTCGATCGTGTCCCCAAAATGGTAGGCTTATTGAATCGGCGTGCAGGCCACTCTCACCCGTACAAATCAAAGGACAATCCCTCATGGACAGGAGTCCATAATCCACTCAGGATTAAGGCCAAGTTGCCTAGGTCATTCTAGTGAAATAGAAATCGAGCTAACTAACGGTGTTAGAGTTAGTGGTTAACTATTTCGCGGTCCGGTCTTTGTGCAAACTCACTGCACAAGATACCCCCACTCGCATGTCAACTTCATGAACGCGTTGGATCATTACGTTTGTATCAGTATACAAAGCGGGCCGTATCCATAGTGTCACCAGGATAAGGTACCCAGCCTTATCCCTATACTACAAACCCTTTAGGCTAAAACTTGTACATCGATCCCCATATGTCCCTACATACTAGTTCAAGCCTCATTCTATTAGCCTTGGATGTTTAGTTTATTGGATTAAGGTTAATAAGACAAGATACAATACAAACATAGATTAAATGAATAATTCATCACTTTTATTAATGTTCGGTCAAATGTACATTTACTATCTACGAGTTTTAGGGCATAATCTCTCGAATCAGATGACACTTCCTCTCTATGTGTTTACCTCGTTTGTGGCTGCGAGGTTCCTTTGAATTGGCTACAGCCCCACTGTTGTCACAGTATGACGTAATGGGCAAGTTCATATTTGGAAGAACTTCCAAATCAGTCAAGAACTTCCTTAGCCAAACTGCTTCCTTAGCTGCTTCACAAGCAACGAAATACTCAACCTCCATGGTGGAGTATGCTATGCATCATTGCTTTATACTTCTCCAAACTACAGCTCCCCCGTTAAGGGTGAACACTGATCCTGACGTGGATTTCCTAGAATCCTTGTCAGACTGGAAGTCAGAGTCGGTGTATCCCGTGAGAACTAACTCTTTAGCCCCAAACACCAGCATGTAGTCCCTCGTTCTCCTAAGATACTTGAGGATTCCTTTAATGACGGTCCAGTGGTCTAACCCTGGATTTGACTGATATCTACTGACAATCCCTACAGCATAACAAATTCCAGGCCTCGTGCAGAGCATAGCATACATTAAGCTACCTACTACAGAGGCGTAGGGAATCCGTCTCATATCCTCAACCTCTTGAGGTGTCTTAGGAGACTGTTCCTTAGATAGGTGAACCCCATGCCTAAAAGGCAACAAACCCTTTTTGGAGGTTTGCATCGAATATCAGGCCAACATCTTGTCAATATACGTTGCTTGAGACAGGGCTAGCGTTTTGTTCTTTCTATCCTGAATTATCTGGATGCCAAGAACATATTGGGCCTCATCCAAATCATTCATTTGGAAATGGGCCGCTAGCCATTCTTTTACACCAGACAGATATCCTACATCATTCCCAATGAGTAGGATGTCGTCAACATAAGGTACAAGGAAAGCTACTTTATTCTTGTTGATTTTCTTGTAAACACAAGGTTCATCAACGTTTTGGTCAAAGCCAAAAGATTTGATAGCAGTATCAAATCTAATATTCCAAGATCTAGAGGCCTGTTTCAACCCATAAATGGATCGATTCAGTTTACAAACCTTTTGCTCCTGACCTTGGGTTATGAACCCTTCAGGCTGAGACATAAAAATACTCTCTTCAAGATTGCCATTCAGAAAGGCAGTCTTGACATCCATTTGCCATATTTCATAGTCATAAAACGTGGTAATGGATAAGAGAATTCTTATGGACTTAAGCATAGCAACTGGAGAAAAGGTTTCTTCATAGTCCACCCTTTCTCTTTGTGTATAACCCTTTGCTACAAGTCTTGCTTTGAAAGTCTATACTTTCCCAGCAGCATCTTTTTTCCTCTTATAGATCCATTTACACCCAATGGGATTGACCCCTTCAGGTAGATCCACAAGTTCCCAAACTTGATTGAAGTACATAGACTCCATCTTAAGGTCTATGGCTTTGGCCCATTCGACTTTATCTATGTCATTCAATGCCTGACGATAAGACAATGGATCTTCTAGGTCGTCATCAGGTATGACTACTTGTGTTTCCGTTAAACCCAAGTAACGGTTAGGTTGGATTACAACCCTCCCACTGCGTCGAAGCTCTCCCATTACGTGAGGAAGACTAGATTGACGAGAAGAACTGGTTTCTCCAACAACTCTTATTGAAGGACCTGGTTAATCAACAACTCTTGCTGATTCTTCTATAGCTTCTCCTAATACTAACTTACTCCGTGGTTTATGATCTCAGTTGCATTTGTAGATACAAATACTTTATTTTCTTGAGGGTAGTAGAAAAGACCACCTCTCGTTTCTTTCGGGTATCCAACAAATTGGCATATTCTCGTACGTGGTTCCAATTTCTTAGGATTTGTCACCAACACATGTGCAGGACAACCCCAGATACAAAAGTAACGCAAACTAGGTTTACGCCCCTTCCATAACTCAAAAGGAGTTTCAGAAACACTTTTTGAAGGAACGTTGTTAAGAATATGTACTGCAGTCTCTACTGCATACCCCCAAAACGAGCTGGGCAATTGAGCATAGCTCATCATAGAACGAACCATGTCTAACAGGAATCTATTTCTCCTTTCTGATACACCATTCTGTTGAGGTGTACCAGGTGCTGAGAGTTGAGATTGGATTCCATGTTCTATCATATAGTCTTGGAATCTTTGATCCAGATACTCTCCACCTCGATCTGATCGAAGAGTTTTAATTGTTTTACCTAATAGGTTTTCTACCTCAGTCCTAAACTCTTTAAACTTTTCAAGAGCCTCAGACTTATGACCCATTAGGTATAAGTAACCGTATTGAGAATAATCATCTATGAAAGAGATGAAATATTCATAACCACCTTGAGCCTTTACATTCATTGGACCACAAAGATCCAAATGTATCAGTTCAAGTGGTTCTTCGGCTCTATAACATTTTCCAGTAAAAGGCCTCTTGGTCATTTTACCTTCGAGGCATGATTCACAGGGTGGCAAAGATGTATCTTCTAGATCAGTTAGAAGTCCATCTTTAACCAAATGATCGATCCGATCGATGTTAATATGGTCGAGACAAAGATGCCAAAGATACGTATTGTTACTTAGAGGAGAAATCTTTTGCCTTTTGTTTTGCGTTTCGGCCGTTTTAAACATTTCATGACTTAAAATAGCCTCAGCGTCGGTTGGTCTTAACACAAATAAATTATTTTCACGCTTAGCTGAACAAATATAAATTCCATTCCGAGAAATTAAAGCTTCATTAAGCAAGAATGAAATTGAATAACATTGTTCAAGTAAAGTTGAAACAGAAATAAGGTTCCTTTTAATTCTAGGAACCAAGTACAAGTTCTCTAAAATAAAATACTTATTTCTAAAAAATAATTTTGCAGCTCCCACTGCACGAGCTGAAACGACTTCTCCTGTTCCAACCTTGAGAGTCATTTCACCATCAGCCAGCTGCTGGAAATCATTTCCCTGAAAAGATGAGCAAACATGATTAGTGGCTCCCGAATCTAATATCCAGGCAAACTCATCATGTTCAACAAGACAGATTTCTAAAACCAGTAAATCGAATTTACCTTCTTTCTCTCTCTTCTTCTCAGCGAGGTAACGGGGACAGTTGCGCTTCCAGTGTCCATCCACATTGTAGTGGAAGCATCTGCCTTTGTCGGCCACGACCTTGGCCTTGCCCTTACCTTGCACAGCTTCTGCAGGAGCCTTCCCCTTGTCTCCCTTCCTCTTCTGTATTTTCTTTGATGAAGAAGCTTGAGGTACAAATTTAGTCCCTGAGGATGAACCCTTCAGGAACTTTTTCTTGGAATGGGCCACATTGGCCTCTCCTTTCACCACGTTTTTGCCCTTGCTCTTTTGCATGGACTCGTAAATCTGTAACTCAGAGGGGAGGGAAGTCAGGTTGAACTGAATTTTGTTCATACTCGCATTCGTCCTGAATGGCATATAGCTTGCAGGAAGCGAGTGAAGGATGAACGCAACCTAACTGTGCTCGCAGACTACCCCGCCATTTGCCTCAACAATATTAAACTGGTTAATCATATCTAGGACATGCTCCCGGACAGACTGACCTTCTTGCATCTTGGCGTTGAAGAAGTTCTTCAAGGCATCGTGGTGGAGCTGATAGGACGAGAGTCCAAACATCTCCTGCAGGGAATTCATAATCTCCTTGGCAGTTTCCACGTTCTCGTAACGCTTGGCCAAGACTTTAGATAAGCCGACCAATATATAGACTTTGACCTTTTCATTGGCCTTCGTCCAGCGTTCGTGGGCATCCTTTACTGCCTGAGTGGCAGTGCGAAGGGGAACGAGAGGACATTCCTCCGTTAAGACGAACCTAAGATCTTCTACCACGAGTATGGTATTTAGATTCGATTTCCAAGTTGGAAAATTCTCGCCAGTTAATCTTTCATTCTTAAGCAAAGAAATAATTGAGGAAGACATTGCTTAAAAACAAACAATTGACCGTATTAGTTATCTTTGCCTTAACCCATCACACAAGCAATTCAAACAATTGCATACATCCAATCAATTTTGCAAACAAGCAATCAAAGAACCCTAATAAAATGATTGATTGTGTTATGCAACGATACTTTAGAGGTTTAGAAGAACAACCACCGAAGGGTGATCAGTTGTTCCTCCTCTAAAATGAGACTCTTCTCAGTTAATCTCTAATCCCAGAGTAACTCATATTCCATTAGATTTTAACCACCGTTGTTCGGTCAAGGATTTGTTAACCAATTAACTCATCCTCGTAAGTGTAACCCTCCCACTTTCAGATCTCAAAGGCACGGACCAACAAGCTACCGTTAGGAAAGACAACTGTTGGTAATTAGCCTAAGCTATCCTATCCTCTTTAGGAGTTCACGGTGTTTCGAATCCTATGATCAGGCCCTCCGAAGGGATGGTTGCTCTAGGGCAACACGCAGACGGATCATAGGAATCTCACGTTGTGACCTAGGGGTGGAGACCGAGGGATACGTTGACACGCGTCCCGCTCCCACTTACTATAGTCACTTTCCCCATTCACCTTGGTATTGATCCATGCAAACACTTTCCGAAGGGAGGCCGCGCTAAAACAATACGAAGCCGAGCATGGATCTCATGATGTGAACATACAGGGACGTAGGAGCAAAACTCAATTTAAATTAAGTTTTGTAATTTTCCTCCCACTAAAGTAACCTATCGGGTAATGTTAGGGTTTGATTAAACCTAGATAAATCCGGCTAAGTCATTTATCTAAGTTTAGTCCTATTATAACTATTATAGTAAGACTTAATGTCTAGGTGTATTAAACATATTTAATTAACCTAGTGACATTATTCTAACATTAACCTGTGATTAATTCAACTCTTGTGATCCAGATCAGTTCCCAAGTAGGAGGTGTTCCGTATACTGTCAACTTAAATACCTCCAATCCTTGGACAGAACTTCACTGGTAGAATTCCCTTATCTATTTTAAAACTAAGTAAGAAATTGTAATCCTATTAGAATATGATCTTAGGTCTAATTAATTTTAACTCATTTAAAATTAATACATTTTAACCTAAGATCCTATATGAGCATGCATATCTTGATTATAGATTGACGGTTTCTAATCATAAATTTTAAACTATTTCAAAATTTTAATGATTAGCCCTATAATCATGCATACTATAGTTTTAAAAACAATTAACAATCATATTCTAGTTAATGAAATTAAAACTATATAACTTTGCATTGCATGAAAATTAATATAACTTTTATATTAACCTATGGATGTATCATGCTCAATGCAACTTGATTCCTATTTTTAATAAATTAAAAATTTATTATTGCCAAAAATGGTAAATCATAGTAGCATGCTGCAAACAATTCATTTTAAATATAACTCTTATATTAAAACTATGTAATTGCATGCATCATACTAGTCCATTTTCATGATTTTAATATAACTCAACTATATATTAAAATACTCATGAAAATCAAACCATGCATTTCAATCATATATTATAATCGAATTATAACATACATAAATGCATGAGCATGCTTTATAACCTAAGGTGGGATTTCTAATTTTATATGACATCCATAAAGCATATAAAATAGCATATGAACCGATTAATTGGCCCTTAGGATAAAATTAAAGCTAAACTACAATAATAAAGCAAAATTCTATCCTATTACAGCCTTCTGCAGCCCCGAACTGGTCAAAAAATGCTAAAAAAATTCCAAAACCGCTCGAACCAGCTTAAAACCGCTTGAACCGAACCGGAAAACCACTGAACCAGCTTCAAAAATTGCCCAATCAACGAACCAAGAAGGAAAGTCAACGAACCGGCTACAGACCCACTGAACCGCGCCTCTTCACGAACCGGACCGCCGAACCGTGCCTATCCGAAGAACCGGTTTGACGCGAACTGGACCGTCCCTTAGAACCGCGTATGCTGGCGTCATTAGCGTAAGCGATGACGTCAGCCCTACCCTGTTGCGCGCGTTCCGTTCGAATTTTTTCCTTTTTTTTCTTTTTTTTTTGGAATTTTCTAGAAAAACCTACACTGTTCCAACCGCAATTCTTCACCGTTTTCCGCCGTTTTTGGCCAAATTTGGTCCCGATCTTCATCGTTCTTCAGCCTAAACTAGACTTGGACTTACACAGAGTCAATTTACAATTTAATTGCCCAAAAACACAGGGGCCTTTACATATGATCGCATCAAAAAAATTGTAAATCTAAGGCCAATTAACCTCCAGTTCATAGCAAATTAACATCCATTATGCAATTAAATCCCACCTAAAACCAACGAAAATTTTAATTCACAAATTAAAATACAGAGTAGGCTCTGATACCAATTGAAGGGATAAAAGCCCTTTCGCAGCGGAAACGTACAGAACCTTAACTCTTATTTAATTTGAACTAAAATACCATACATTGGCAAATTAAATCACAGCAGTAAAATACTATAAATCATGCTGTAAATTTATTATAAAACATGCTAGTTTATATATAAAAACCATAGATCTAATCTAGGAATGGATCCTAGTGATCCTAGATCAAGAACACTTACTTTGTATGACGTTCTTGATGCGTTTCGCCTTTTCCCTCGCTATTTGCAGAAAATTATAGCAGCGAAAAGTCTTGATCTTGCTGGAAAATTATCACGAACACCACCACCAAAGATTGCACCGGTATTCTCTTCAAGGATGTGCGTTAGGGGCTTTTGGGAGCGTGATTTCTAAGGGATGGAAAGAATTTTCTTCTCTGTATGCTTGAGAGAAAAAACACAGAGAATTCTTGAGAGAGTTTGAGAGAGCGAGAGCTTTTGCGTGAGTGCTTGAACTCCGTAACCAACTCAACTGATGGGATTATACTGAGGGAGTGGTTATTCAACGGATGAAAACCACCACTCCCTAAAATCTCTCCCTATCACGCGTGAGACCTAGGTTAGTGGACGAACTATTCCATCAGTTACTTTAACTGATGGAATAATTAATTTAATAATAGGGAAAATACACTTTTGGTCCCTGAGGTTTGGGTTAAGTGACACTTTGGGGTAAAAGGGAAGAAAAATGGATAAGAAAAGAAAAGAAAAGAAAAGAAAAATACAGTCACCGACGGCGGCGAGCAGTGGCCGGACGCTGGCGCCGACCGCCGGAGATGTGAAGAAGAAGATGGAGGGGTTGAGGGAAGACGATGAAGAAGAGGGTGAAGGGTTAAGTTTTAAAAATAATTAAAATAATAATATTTTTATTGTTTTTTATTGTTTATTTATTTATTTTTATTTTAAATTAAAAAAATTAATTTTTTAATTAAAAAAATTTGGCCACGCCAGCAATCTGTTAGCATTTAACGGAAAATTGGACGACAGGGACCAAAGTGCTCCTCATCTCAAACCTCAGGGGTATTTTTGTTGAGTTTGAAAACTCAGGGACCAAAGTGTCACTTAACCCAAAACTCAGGGACCAAATGTGTATTTTCCCTTAATAATGATATTAAACTAATTTAATAAATTAAATTAACATTTAATTTAATAATCATATAAACCCTTTATAATAATTCCACATAACCTATTGTTTTAATAAAATTCAATTAAATCAAATTTAATTAAAGTAATTAAAACTTATTATTAATTAATATAATAACTAATTAATATATTAATTAATATTATATTTAAATATCTCATATTTAATTATATCTCTCTCCAAATAAACTATAGTATTAATGTACATCTAATGTGCATTAATTATAACCTATAGTTTTAAAATATAAATCAAATTCATATTTTTTCTTAATACTCAAACCCCTTCGAATATTCAATTCTCCCTTAGAAATTTACCTCAACACCCTTAATGAACTACCTGTGGGACCTAATAAACCTACAGATAAGAAACTCCAACGATGTGAGATTAATTGGTTAAACTCATTAACCAAATTAATCAATATTCGTTAACTGTGGTTCACTCCACTAAAGAACCACAGTTGCACTCTTCTCACTGCAGATATATTTATGTGTCCACGGATATCGACCATCAACAACAAGTTAGCCCTTCACGTGTGTTCGTACCCCAGTTAGGTCAAATTACCGTTTTACCCTTGGGCTACCTCTTAATCCTTAAGTACCAGTGCTCCTCTAATGAACAACCTGTTTGAGGTCCAACCAACAACCAGAAGTCCCTCTTGTGCCATAAAGAGGGTAGGGCCCATTGTTCAAGACTCGGAGACACCACTTAAGGGAACACACCTCTACTTACCCTAAAGTAAGGAAGGAGTGAACTCCATCTTGTAAGACTATGTTCCCAGCTCCCCACTCGGTCTTGTCCCCAAAATAGTAGGCTTATTGAGTTTGCGTGCAGGCCACTCTCACCCGTACAAATCAAAGGACAATCCCTCATGGACAGGAGTCCATAATCCACTCAGGATTAAGGCCATGTTGCCTAGGTCATCCTAGTGAAATAAAAACCGAGCTAACTAACGGCGTTAAAGTTAGTGGTTAACTATTTCGCGGTCCGGTCTTTGTGCAAACTCATTGCACAGGATATACCCCCACTCGCAGGTCAACTACATGAACGCGTTGGATCATTACGTTTGTATCAGTATACAAAGCGGGTCGTATCCATAGTGTCACCAGGATAAGGTACCCAGCCTTATCCCTATACTACAGACCCTTTAGGCTAAAACTTTAACATCGATCCCCGTATGTCCCTACATACTAGTTCAAGCCTCATTCTATTAGCCTTGGATGTTTAGTTTATTGGATTAGGGTTAATAAGACATGATACAATACAAACATAGATTAAATGAATAATTCATCACTTTTATTAATGTTCGGTCAAATGCACATTTACTATCTACGAGTTTTAGGGCATAAAAATCAACAGCATCAACATGCAGCACTAGAGTTCAGCAAAAGGTACCTGAAAAAGTAGCAGATCCAGGGAGTTTTTCTGTTCCTTGTAGCTTTGGAACTTATTCTTTTAGAGCATTGTGTGATTTAGGCGCTAGCATCAATATAATCCATTTATTATTGTGAAAAAAGTTAGATATAAGTGAGATTAAATCTACTCTTGTTAGTCTCCAATTGGCTGATCAGTCTGTAGTTAGACCAGTTGGCATCATAGAGAATGTTTTAATCAGAGTAGGTAGATTTTTCCTCCCTATAGATTTATATGTCATGGATATGATGGAAAATCATTCAATGCCTGTCATACTAGGAAGACCATTCATCGCTATTGGGCGAGTTATTATTGATATTGATTGTAGGGAACTCACTGTTAGAGTCCAGAATGGAAAGGAGATATTTAAAGCAGAGGAAGACTCTAAAGATCTTTCTGAAGCACTCGTGATGGGCTACAAAAAAGGTGCAAGCAAAAGCACCTCTGGTGGATTCAAAGAAAAGAAGCCTCCTTGATGCATCACGTTCAACACGTCGAGCTAATGACGTTAAACAAACGATTATGGGAGGCGACCCAAGTAAGTTCAGTTGTGTTTTTCTTTTTGTTTTTTATTTATTATTTGTTTTTGTTTTGTAGGTCTTGGTTCCAGTTGCTCCTTTGCTTGCAAGCTTCCATAAAAGAGGACATCGTCATTCCAGGGCAGTATTGTTCACTCCTCCTACTCTTTCATTGTTCTCATGATTGATTATGCTTTATTTTCTTCATACATTGAGGACAATGCATGCTTTAAGTTTGGGGGTTGAATAGCATGTTTGTGGAGCCCTTGAGCATCTGAGTTCGGGCTATAGTTTTTAGCTTTCTTTGAATTTAGCATATGGTTGTTTTCTGGATGTTATTTTTGCATGCCTATGATTTCCTAGGATAGGCTTTCTTGTCAATTTTCAAGCTTGCGATGAGTTGTAAGCATGAGTGCCCAAAAAGGGAGACATTTTTTTACTTTTTCTAGGAGATGTCTTGCATGAGTAGAGTATTTGTCTTGGCTAGATTTTGATTTGAATGCTTAGAAGAAAATTATTAGGTTCATATGCTTGTTGTCACCTCGATAGGTGTAGGGAAGAGCTAAAGAGTTAATTTTTTTTGCAAATTAGCATGTTTGATCTTGCGTAGGAGAAAAAAAAAAGAATATATGCTTATCATGATCATGAAAGAAAAATCACTCTTGCCGTTACTTTTGAAAGAAAAAAAATTATTATGTCATGACTTGTGCACAATATGCAATAAGTAATAAAGATTTAGGCAAAAAGAGCTACCCCTGTTGTGATCAGTTAGGCCAACCAAAGAGTAAAACTCGGGTTAAGGGTCCCTGAAATAGGTGTGTGAAAGCTAGTGCCACATATAAATGAAAGGATTTGGAATTTCCCAATTCCGTTAAAGCGGAAGCGTAATTGGGATCGATTCGTAGTTAATTGTGTTTATCCAAAAATACTATTGCATTGGTTAAAACATAGAACAAATTCTATACAAACTTAAGGCTAAGCATACAAAATTTATTAGATCTAATCTAAAGGGGAGAAACAAACATACCGTCGTTGACGACTCTGAATACTTTAACGGACACCTTTCTTGATTTTGGACCAAACATCAACAATTAGGACACCACCAATTGATCTTCCCCGCTATGACTCTAAGATTAGAAACGTAGTTGTGAGACTACCTAATCTTGAATGGGAAAAACTCTAGAGAGAAAATTCTCCCTAAAGTTCTTGAGTTGAGAGAATATGAGAGGAAGGCTAGAGAGAATGCAAGAGTGCATTCTTGTGGCCTTATGTTGTAGTACCTAAACCCTAGGTTTAGTGTTCTATTTATAGGAGAAATGTCATGAATAAAATATTCATTTAAAATCAATTATTTCCATAACTGATTTAATCTTTTCCATAATTAATCAATTCCATGACTAACCAATTCCATGACCAATCAATTCCATAATTGATTAATCTTTTACATAAATGATTGATCACTTCAATAAGTGATTAAATCATTTCCATAAATGATTAATCACTTCCATAAGTGATTAATCATTTCCATAATTGATTAATTTCCAATTAATTAATTCTTTAATTAATTAATCACCAATTAAATATCATACATTTAATTTCAGACATTCTATTAGTTAATTAATTAATTACCCAATTAAATATCATATATTTAATTTCAGGCCTTCAATTAATTAATTCTATAATATGAATCAAATTCAAATTAAAATTTAAACTCCTTCGAATTTTCTGATATCCTATAAATTTAATATGAATCAAATTCATATTAATATTTGAACTTCTTCAAATATTTATTTCTCTCATAGACTATAGTTTAATTAAATCTCATTTAATTTAAACTATATTGAATAATTAATTAATTCATAATTAATTAATTCATCTTCTAATTAAATATCATATATTTAATTAGACATATATTTGAACTCTTTCAAATATATCAATCTCTCAATATTATAAAGTTTAATCTCAAATTAGACTTTATATTTTAATGCATCACTGTACATTATATTAATTTGTATCTCGTACAATTAACTTAATTCCCAATATGAATTAGTTCAAATTCTCTCAAGATATATTTGTTCCTAATTACTCTTTACGAGCTAGCAGGGGGACCTAATGGACCTACAGATCAGAAGCTCCAATGATATGAGGTTAATAGATTAAACTCATTAATCATGTTAACCAATATTCATTAACTATGGGTCATTCCACTAAAGACCCACAGTTGAACTCTTCTCACTGTAGAACATTTCTGTGTCCATGGATGTAGACCTATGCCGGTTAGTAAATCCTTCACGAGTGTCCTAATCACAGCTGGGTCAAATTACCGTTTTACCCCCGTGTTACATCTGTCTCCTTAAGTACCAGCGCTCCTCTAATGAACAACCTGTTTATGGTCCAACCATTAAACAGAAAGTCTCTCTCGGGCCAGTGAGAGGGCGGGATCCCTTTGTTCAAGACCCGGAGTCACCACTTAAGGGAACACTCATCTACTTCACCTAGAAGCGGGAAAGAGTGAATTCCTTCTTGTGTTGTCATGTCGCCAGCCTCCCACTCGGTCTTGTCCCCAAAAAGGAAGGGATATTGAGTGGGCTTATTGGCCACTCTCACCCATGCTAATCAAAGGACAATCCATCATGAGAAGGAGTTCATGATACACTCAGGATTAAGACTGAGTTACCTAGGTCATCCTATTGAAACAATAACCTAATTAGTTAACGGTGTTATAACTAATGCTTGACTATTTCGTGGTCCGGTCTTATGCAAACTCATTGCATAGGATACCCCCACTTGCATGTCTACTACATGGACGTTTTGGATCAATACGTCTGTATCAAATACAAAGCGGGTCGTATCTCATAGTGTTACCAGGATAAGGTACCCAACCTTATCCTTGTACTATAGACCTTTTAGGTTGTTACTTGAACATCGAACCTCGTATGTCCCCACATACTAGTTCAAGTTACATACAAACAACCTTGGATCTTAGTTTATTGGATTTGGGTCAAATTGTGCAATATTTAACAATAACACTTTATTGTAGAAACTCAATAACACTTTATTGAAACAAGTATACAATTTGTTTACATTTACTATCTACGAGTTTTAGGGCATAAAACCCAACAATAAATGCTTGATTTAATTTTCAATTATAAGCATCTAAGTACGGAAGAAAACAAACTAATTTTCCCTAATTAATTTAGCTAGTCTTTTATAATTTATTGGCCATTTTATTGCACTTAAATGTTTATTTTGTAGGAAATTGTTGATTAGAGCTAAATCGTGATATTGGAGTTAATCGGGTGTTTGGGACGTGAAAAGAGGCCAAAGAACCGAAAAGAAACAAAGTTGGAAGAGTGCAAAAGAGTCTTGTCCGAGGGCTAGCGTCTCGACGCTAGCCTTGTGGCGTCTCGATGCTAGCATTTCCCTTAACTGAATTGGGCGGCAGAAGTCACAGCGTCGAGACGCTGTGACAAGAGCGTCGCGACGCTCTCGGTTTATTCCATATCCAGAATGCGCGACAGAGCACAGCGTCGCGACGCTAGGTCCATAGCGTCGCGACGCTATCGACAGATTTCCTATTTAATCATCTTTTCATACTACAGTCAAGGGGAGTCCAATTGGAGAGATTTTAGCCCTAATTTCTACTAGAGACTTTCTGTGGGAGCTGAAGCAAGGAAAAGGAGCGGGAATCTAACTTGAAGGCGTGGAGATCGTGATGGGGACGTGCCGGTTTCAACGACTTTGAGTGTTTCCTTTCCTTTTCCTTTTCTTTTGTTAGATTTAATGGTTTTTTCATGCTTAGTTGATCTTGTAACGCCATGTATGAGTAGCTAAGCTTGTTACTTAGAGATTGATGTAGTCTTTTTAGTTTATGGGTTGATTTATGGGATGATTTATGCAATGGTTATTATGTTTGCAATCTTAATTTAATGCTTTCAATTAATTGGCCACTAGTTGAATGATCTAAGTGTTGAGTCTTGCTCGGGAGAGGGGATTTAGCGTAGACTATATTAAGATTGCATGACTAAAGTTTATGTTCTAAGCTCGTGAAAAAATTTAGAGTAACTTTAGATTTGGTCAAAAAGAACTAAATGCCTTGCATGTTAATAAACTTAGATAGGGATATCAAGTTGGTTAATTTGCATGAGAATCAATTGTACTCGAGAGAGGTAGTTGTGATTAAAAGTTCTTAGGCTCATCATTCCATTGTGCGTTATAACTCATTCTCTAAAATCAAACAGACTAAATTCTCGAAATCAATTCCTAACTTTTCTTTCAATTGAATCTCCATTGTTTGTTTGCATTGATCTAGTTTTCTATCATTCACTACTTTTCGATCCGTAAATAAAATTGAGCAAGATTATTCTTGGTGATTGATTTAACTTAAAAATCCAATCCAGAGGACAACACTCGATTTTACGATCACTTTATTATTACTTGACCCGTGCGCTTGCGGTAGGAAAAATCCACATCAGCTAATAGTGATTTTCATCCACTGGATCTTTGTACCCATGGTGATTACCCATACACTATGTGAATGTGTTTCCGTAGTATAGAGAGAGGTCCTTAGGACCCACCCTAGCACACGTGTAAGCTTTGGATCATGTGTTAGGGTGCTTAGCCCTCGAGGGTAGCTCTATGTGCACGTATGACAAAGATGACTCTGCTATGCATTTCGAGATTACTCAATGCATAGTAGGACAAAGATTGCTCTGCTGAGCGTATTGAGGTTACTTTACGCCAGTATGTCTAGAGATTTGGGTACAGGATTGGTGATAAACCTTTCTAACATGTATTATTGGTTTCAAGAGTTTACCCCGTAAATATTTCCTTATGTTTTAGTTATCTTGAGAACTATTAAACATCTCCTATCTTACATTGTTGTTCGAGAGTTATAATATTATGCTTAAAGAGGAGATTTTATGAAATTATTTTATTTATGAACTTACTACTCGCTGGGCTTTTTAGATCATTCTTTTATTTTTATTTTTTTCCACTAGGCTGCTCTTGAGTTTCAACTAAAGTTGGCTAACCAGATGAGCTAGTAAGAATATGCCACCAGTCTCGGGAACTCGATGCATATCACTTATTATGTATAAGTTTTGGTAAAGAAGTGTCAAGCTGAGTATTGTTGTTTGAGACGTCTGTGGCTCTAGTCTGGCTCTAGGGTGTGATATAGTATCTTTATTTCTAATGAGTTTATATGCGTATATATCGCCATTTTTCAGGTGTGTTATTAACCAAGTTTTAAAGGAAACTCTGCCCAAATTTCTGGTTATATTTAAGTTATTATTGGATTTACAATGAGCTTAAGTATGGTTAGGAGCATGATAGATGGCAGTAGGGTCCTATGGTCGGTTAGAATTCATTGTCGGCATGCCACGTCACTAGTTGTTAGGAGTAGTCTGGGGTAGGGTGTGTCATAAACTACATGCATTATGATTGAAGTCTCTCCGTAATAGATGTCTATCATTGATGGATTTTCCATTTACAATTTTTGTTTAAAAAAGTTATTATATTTGCAAATAATAAACCTTAAATTGCTAATAATTATAATAACCCTTTCTTTTTTATACATTTTTCTATTATTTTTGTTATTTTTTTGTTGGGTCCATAAGGTAAAATTACTATTTTAGTCTTATTCATTAATGGAATGAAATTAATTCCAACCAATTTTGTTTACCTAATTTTACATAAAATCAATTTCGACCAATTTCAACTTCAAGTAAGTTGTCCACATGGTTGTGATCACTAAGCAAAAGAATCAAAACACGTTTTCGAGTTGGTAGACTCACTCCAAAGTCCAAAGTCGTTTTATTGTTTTTAACAATGTATGTAATAAACTGATAAATTCTAGTGGCTACTAAATAAATGACCTAATCTAATTGGTCATTTTGAAAAGCCATTTGAATTTTTTATTTCAAGACTAATTATGTTGTAAATATACTTTGGTATATATCATATATCTGTTGTAAATATATCGTGGTATATATTAGATATCTGTTGTAAATATACCTTGGTATATATTAGATATCCATATTGCTCCATTAGTCTTAGTCAACCCGTGATTGTAGTCATTCTTCCCCATGACTCTCCCACTTCCTTAGGAATAGCCAAGAGACTCTCACCCTCTTCTATTTTCAGCATTTTGAAGCTTGTAACCTACCCCATTACATTAGTATAAATAGGGGTTGTATGAAGCATTGGAAACACACTTGAATGAAAAGCATTAGCTCTCTTTTCTCTCTACTTTGCTCTCTCAAATTCTCTCTTAGTTGTTTTATTGCTTTCCACGTTTTATAACACGTTATCAGCACGAGTCTCTGCCATTTTTGTTCGGTTGAAGGTAGGGTTAATCTTTATTAGATGCAATTGTCTTCGGTACGTTTCATATATACAGTGTGTATGTATTATATATACCCCGTATATACACTGTGTATTGAACGTTGACAACATATATTCTATGCAATATTAGCATGTTCTTCATTATTGTGCATACTATATGAGATTATTAAGTATCATGTTTGTTTATGATGATATTAACATCGTGATTCTATATTTTCCAATGATATGTATGTTAATTACAATAACTGAAATGTTGAGAGTATGTTACATCCTTATTATTGTAATGATCTATAATGTTTATACATATTCGATAAACATGATGCACATATATACCCATGTATATATCTTATTTTTGAATCATATACATCTACTAAAATTGCTCGTTTTGCTAGTTAGCTAATGTATATTGATCTCGTTAGTTTATTTAATCTTTGTCCAGTATAATTTTCACATGATCATTTGTATAATTTATATCATGTGTATTATTTAATATATACAGTGTACATATTTCCTTTATGTACAGAACATGTTATAATATATCTTATATAAATATTGCAATATGTTGTTTACCTACTGTTTTTTTAGAACGCATATATGAGATATTTCTTTGTGTATATGTCATATATACATTTGAATATTTTTGGTTATGTTGATTACCTTTTGGAATTCATGGTAGACACATGTATTAGTTTAAATTCTCATATGACAAAGTTTGCAAACTTATATAGTAAATAATTGCTCGTTCTAAAGTTACTTTTGATGTTATGCACATGAAGTTTCATAAAAATGCCCATTTTGATTTAATGCACCTGAAGTTGCACCATTTCAAATCAAGAAGTACTTGTGTGATTAAATGCACCTGTAGTTGCATAATTTCAAATCAAGAATTGCTCATGATTAAATGCGCCTGTAGTTACAAAAGTTTAAATTAAGAAATGCTCACTTTAATTAAATGCACTTGTAGTTGCATAATGTTAATCAATAAGTGATTGTAAATAAGTGAGCATATGGTAAGAATAATGTTGTTAATCTTTCTTTCCAATTATAGAATATGCTCCTGTAGTAGCAATATTGAGAAAGAAAGTTTTTAATATTGTGATGAGCAAACACCATGTCTTCTTGAAATTAAAGCAATCAAATGAGCATTTGATGAAAAATCATGAATCTCAATGAATTGTTTCAATATTATTCCCTGAAGTGAATATTGTAATATCGAATAATTATGGTCAATGGCGAGATCATGATCAATAATAAGTAATAAAGGAAGAATCAATTACTCATCCAGTGGTCATCGTGAACCATTTGGAAAATCACATATATATGGTTATTAAAAGAAAATGTTTAATAGCATTAATTTTGTACCTATTGTAAGAAAATGAGAACCATGTGTGAAAGCAAACTTTGCAATCTCCTGAAGAGATAATTAATCTTGGAAATATGAAATACATGTTGCAAATCTCATTAAATCTCCTGAAGAGAAAATGAACATCATTAAATGAACAACAAATATTATATTAGATTATGTGAATATCGTTTTATTTAATGTTTGATTTATGCTTATTTATTAAGTTCAATTTTATATTCAATTTATTTTTCTGAGGCTCACTATGTGTTATTTTATTTTCCTGAAGAAACATGAATATTTCACATTTGATTGACTCCAAGATGAACAATGAAGATTTATGTTTGGCAGATAGCGCAACAACACACACTATCCTTAAAAGTATGAAATATTTTTCAGAATTGACAATGCTAGAAGCAAAAGTCAATACAATATCAGGTCCTGCAGACTTGATTGAAGGTTTTGGAAAAGCAAATATTATTTTGCCTAGAGGAACGAAATTCACAATTGATAATGCTTTGTTCTCTAGTAAGTCAAAAAGAAACCTACTGAGTTTTAAAGATATACGTGCTAATGGTTATCATATAGAGACTAATAAGAAGAATAATACAGAGTATCTTTATATTATATCTACTGTCTCACATGAAAAACGTACATTAGAAATGTTGTCTGCCTTTTCTTCTGGATTATATTACACGTATATTCGTGTTATTGAAACATATGCAATAATGAACCTGAAGTTCAATGATCCAGATATATTTTCTGTTTGGCATGATCGATTGGGTCATCCTGGGTCAATAATGATGAGAAAAATTATTGAAAACTCACATGGACATCCATTGAAGAACCAGAAGATTCTTCAATCTAATGAATTGTCATGTGTTGCTTGCTCTCAAGGAAAATTAATTATTAGACCTTCACCAGCTAAAGTTGTGACTGAATCCCCCGCATTCTTCGAACGAATTCATGGTGATATATGCGGACCTATAAATCCACCAAGTGGACCATTTAGATATTTTATGGTTCTAATTGACGCATCCAGTAGATGGTCACATGTGTGTTTATTATCAAGTCGAAACCTTGCATTTGCAAGATTACTTGCTCAAATAATTAAGTTAAGAGCACAATTTCCTGATTATGTAATTAAGAAAATTCGTCTTGATAATGCTGGTGAGTTTACATCCCAATCATTTAATGATTATTGTATGTCAATTGGGATAAGTGTTGAACATCCTGTAGCTCATGTTCATACACAAAATGGTCTAGCTGAATCATTCATAAAACGTCTGCAATTAATTGCTAGACCAATGCTTATGAGAGCAAGACTTCCAATATCTGTATGGGGTCATGCAATTTTACATGCTGCATCGCTTATACGCATTAGGCCAGCAGCCTATCATAAATACTCCCCAATACAATTAGCTTATGGCCAGCAGCCAAATATATCTCACTTACGAACTTTTGGAAGTGCAGTATATGTTCCAATTGCTCCACCAAAACGCACTAAGATGGGTCCTCAAAGGAGGCTAGGAATATATGTTGGATTTGATTCCCCATCAATTATTAGATATCTTGAACCCCTGACGGGTGATGTATTTACTGCACGATTTGCTGATTGTCATTTTAATGAGACAAATTTTCCAACATTAGGGGGAGAGATTAAGAAGTTGGAAAATGAAATTACATGGAATGCAGCATCATTGTCTCATTTAGATCCCCGTACAAATCAATGTGAACTAGAAGTTCAAAAGACAATTCATTTGCAAAATATTGCAAATCAAATGCCAGATGCATTTACTGATGCTAAGAAAGTGACCAAGTCACATATACCAGCTGCAAATACACCATCGAAAATTAATATCCCGACGCAACAAGTTATCATAACTAATGATTCTGCGACACGCCAGAAGCGTGGTAGACCAATGGGTTCCAAAGATAAAAATCCTCGAAAAAGAAAAGTAGTCAATAATCAAAACGACGTAATTGATAATGTGGATATTCCAGAAGAAATCCTGAATGTGACTACTCATAATAATATCGAAGAAGGTGAAATACCTGAGGATAATAATGAAATTTCGATAAATTATTTAATGAATGGAAAAAGATGGAACCGAAACAATATAGTTGTTGATAACATTTTTTCGTATAATGTTGCTTGCGACATCATTTCTGAAAATGATGATTATGAACCAAAATCTGTCGAAGAATGTCGACATAGAAAGGATTGGCTTAAGTGGAAAGAAGCAATCCATACAGAATTAAACTCACTTTCAAAACGTGAGGTTTTCGGACCAGTAGTCTAGACACCAGAAGATGTCAAGCCTGTGGGATACAAATGGGTATTTGTAAGAAAAAAAAAATGAAAAGAATGAGGTCACAAGATATAAAGCAAGACTTGTTGCACAAGGATTCTCGTAAAGAGCTGGTATTGATTATGATGAGACATATTCTCTTGTGGTGGATGCAATAACATTGAGATATTTATTTGGCCTGACTGTGTATAAAAAGCTTGACATGCATCTTATGGATGTAGTTACAACATATTTATATGGATCTCTTGTTAATGATATTTATATGAAAATCCCCGAAGGATTAAAAATACCAGAGTCATATAATTCAAATCTTAGAGAATTATATTCGATCAAATTACAGAGATCTTTATATGGATTAAAACAATCAGGACGAATGTGGTATAATCGCCTGAGTGAATATTTATTGAAAGAAGGGTATCAAAATAACCCAATTTGTCCATGTGTTTTTATAAAGAAATCACAGTCAGGATTTGCTATCATTACTGTATATGTTGATGATTTAAATATAATTGGAACTCCTGAAGAGCTTCCAAAGGCAATAGAATATCTTAAGAAAGAATTTGAGATGAAAGATCTCGGGAAAACAAAGTTTTGTCTTGGCTTACAAATTGAACATCTAGCAGATGAAATATTTATTCATCAATCAACTTATACAGAAAAGATATTAAAGAGATTTTACATGGACAAAGCACATCCATTGAACATTCCAATGGTAGTTCGTTCACTCGATGTAAAGAAAGACATCTTCCGACCTCGAGAAGATAATGAAGAGCTTCTTGGTCCAGAAGTACCATATCTTAGTGCAATAGGTGCACTTATGTATCTTGCTAATAATACACGACCTGATATAGCATTTTCAGTAAATTTATTAGCTAGATATAGTTCTTCTCCAACAAAAAGACATTGGAATGGAGTTAAACACATCCTCCGTTATCTTCGAGGGACAATTGATATGGGTTTATTTTATTCTAATAAATCAAACTTTGATCTAGTTGGTTATGCAGATGCAGGTTATTTATCTGACCCACATAAAGCTAGATCTCAAACAGGTTATTTATTTACATATGGAGGAACTGCTATATCATGGCGATCTATGAAGCAGACAATAACAGCTACTTCCTCAAACCATGCTGAGATCCTGGCAATTCATGAGGCTAGTCGAGAATGTGTATGGCTAAGATCAATGACTCAACACATTTGTGAAACATGCGGATTGTCCTCTAACAAAGGTTGTCCAACAACGTTATATGAAGACAATACAGCATGTATAGCCCAAATCAAAGGAGGATACATTAAAGGAGATAGAACGAAGCACATCTCACCAAAGCTCTTCTACACTCACGATCTTGAAGAAAATGGTGATATCACTGTTCAACAAATTTCTTCAAAAGACAATTTGGCAGATCTATTTACGAAGGCATTACCTACTGCGACCTTTGAGAAGTTGGTGCACAACATTGGAATGCGACGACTCAGAGATCTCAAATGATGTTTTCATGAGGGGGAGTAAATACACTGCACTCTTTTTCCCTTCGCTATGGTTTTTTTCCCACTGGGTTTTTCTAGCAAGGTTTTTAATGAGGCAGTTGTTAATGTATATAAATATAATGTACTCTTTTTCCTTCACTAGGGTTTTTTCCCATTGGGTTTTTCCCAGTAAGGTTTTAACGAGGCATATATTTCATATACAATGGATATCTAAGGGGGAGTGTTGTAAATATACTTTGGTATATATCAGATATCTGTTGTAAATATATCGTGGTATATATTAGATATCTGTTGTAAATATACATTGGTATATATTAGATATCCATATTGCTCCATTAGTCTTAGTCAACCTGTGATTGTAGTCATTCTTCCCCATGACTCTCCCACTTCCTTAGGAATAGCCAAGAGACTCTCACCCTCTTCTATTTTCAGCATTTTGAAGCTTGTAACCTACCCCATTACATTAGTATAAATAGGGGTTGTATGAAGCATTGTAAACACACTTGAATGAAAAGCATTAGCTCTCTTTTCTCTCTACTTTGCTCTCTCAAATTCTCTCTTAGTTGTTTTATTGCTTTCCACGTTTTATAACAAATTACTATTTTTAGAACGTTTGTTTAGACAAAATACTGTTCATGGAAATCTAAATCTAGTTAACGTTTAAATTCAAATATAGCATAAATGAATGAGAAAATCTAGGAATTGTTGTTTTAATTAATAACAAACATTAATCAAGCGATTTTAAATTTACAAAGATAAAACTGAAACAGTTAATACAAATTATCTTAATAATTAAAATTAAAATTTAGAAATATAATACTGAAAAAATCTCGAGGAAAAATAAGAATGAATTCCAATATTGAAAACTACTTCAAGGGCAAATAGATATACAACCTTTTTCAGATTAGTCTTTGATTGAAAAAAACATACTTTTTGAGATGGTTACTGCATCAGAATTGAGGTCAATATAATCAATAAACTTAAAAGATCAGCATTTGATTGAAAAAAATATACTTTTTGAGATGGTTACTGCATCGGCATTGAGGTCAATATAATAAATAAACTTAAAAGTCTTTTTTTTTAATTTGGAAAGAATTATTAGAATCATCTTGTAGTATTTGAATCATTTATAGTGTCAGAGTTAGGGATGCCCATTTTTCCGTGGGGACAAGACCCCATGGGGATCCACCCCTATTGGGGTGGGAATATCGGTTTAAGCGGGGAATGGGGGAAGGAGTAGGGAAAAATCCCCACGAGCTAAACGGGGACGGGGATAGGAAATGTATTCCCCATCCTCATTTCCCGCTCCTTGCCCGTTTACTTTTTTTTAATTATTATTATCATTATTATTATGATTATTATTATTATTATTTCTCTATGGACTCCTGTTCACTAGAGACGATCCTTTGATTTGTATGGGTGAGAGTGGCCAGTACGGCAACCCAATAAGCCTACCATGTTGGGGACAAGACCGAGTAGGGAGTTGTGAACATAATCACAGATGGAATTCACTCCTCGATTTTTGAGGAAGTACATGAGTGTTCCCTTAAGTAGTGTCTCCGAGTCTTGAACAAAGGGTCCTACCCTCTCACTGGCCTGAGAGAGGTTTCTTTTGATGGTTGGACGACAAACAGGTTGTTCATTGATAGCGCACATAGCGAGCTATATTTCCCTGTTCATTTTAGTTAGTCTTTGAGATTAAATTTGCCAAAATTATGCATTTTTATGTTCTGTTTGTAGGAATTATTTATTGGAGCTAAATCGAGAAAATGAAGTTGATTGGGTGTTCGGGACACTAAAAGAAGCCAAAGAAATGAAAAGAATCAAAGTTGGAGGCTTGACAAAGTGAGCAAACTCGAGAGCTAGCGTCTCGACGTTGCTCTTGTGGCGTCTCGAAGCTAGAGACTTTCCTACACTGATTTCGACTAGAGACCTTCTGTGGGAGCTGAAACAAGGCCAAGGAGTGGGAACCAAGCTTGAAGACGTGGAGATCGTGACAAGGACGTGCCGGTTTCAACGAATTCAAGAGTTTTCCTTCCTTTTCCTTATCTTTAGTTAGATTTTATGGTTTTATCATGCTTGGTTTATATCATAACGCCATGTTTATAGATTAATTTTTGGGATGTTTTGTGCAATTGTTTTATGTATGCAATCATATTTGAATGCTATCAATTAATTGGGCACTAGTTGAATGATCTAAGTGTTGAATCTTGCTCGGGAGAGGGGATTTAGCGTAGACTTATTTAAGATTGCATGACTAAAGTAGAAATTCTAAGCTCGTGACGGAATTTAGAATAGCTTTAGAATTTGTCAAAAGAACTAAAAGTCTTGCATGTTAATGAACATAGATAGGGATATCAAGTTAATTATATGCATGAGAATCAACTATGCTCGGGAGAGATAATTGTGATTAAACGTTCTTAGATTCATAAAATAAATGCACGTTACAATTCATTCCCTCTAATTAATCCAAAACTAACTAACGAAATCAATTCCCTAAGAATTCTTTCAATTGAATCTCAAATCTTTATTTTGCATCACCTTTATTTTCTAAATTTCACTACTTCTGGGTCCCTAAGTAAAATTGAGCAAAAGTATTCACGGTACTTAGTTTAACTTAAAATCCAATCTAGAGGACGACATTCGATTTTACAAATCACTATATTATTACTTAACCTCGGTAGGAAAATTCCAAATCATTCATTAGAGGAGCACTTGTACTTAAGGAGGTAGAGGTAACTCAAGGGTAAAACGGTAATTTGACCCAGGTGGAGTTACGAACACTCGTGAAGGACTAACTTGCTGTTATTGGTCTATATCCGTGGACACAAAATTATGTATGCAGTGAGAAGAGTGCAATTGTGGGTCTTTAGTGGAGTGAACCCACAATTAACGAAAATTGATTAATTGGTTAATGAGTTTAACCAATTAATCTCATATCATTGGTGCTTCTGATCTGCAGGTCCATTAGGTCTCATTGGTCGTAAAGAGACTTGAGGCAATTCAGTATTAATTGTAAATTGAAAGTGTTCAATTTAGGGGAATCATATAATATAAAGTTTATGAAACTTTATAATATAATTTTGAATTAAATTCAAAATTAATTTTTGAGAGAAAATCTTTGAAAAAGTTCAAATAATTAATATGAATTCTATTCATATTTATAATTTAGGGAAAAATACACTTTTGGTCCCTGAGGTTTGGGTTAGGTTTCATTTTAGTCCCTGAATTTTAAAACTCAACAATTTAGTCCCTGAGGTTTGATTTTAGTTTCATTTTGGTCCTTCCATCCAATTTTTCGTTAATAGTTAACGGATTGCTGACATGGCCCATACTTTTTTTTTTATTAATTTTGAATTATAACCCAAACCTCAGGGAATAAAATTAGATATGAATAAGATAATGGATTTGATCTTATTCATTACCTTATCCTATAAAGATTAGATCTTATGGTCTTTTCCTATAAATAGTAGCATTGGGGTGGGGTGAAAGGCATCTCATTCATTCTCCTACTCTCAAATAATTCCCCTGAAGACTCCCACACCAGTCTCCTGCCTCTAGAAGTCTCAGAGTCATACCGGTGTAGCCATAGTTGTAGTGTTCGCACTAGTTCGTTATTATTTCTCAAACAGTTGGTGAATTTAATCTGAGTCGTCAACGAGAGTAAGTAACTTGTTACTATATAAATTAGAATTAGATTATATAGATTTTCAACATGCTTAATCTAGATATTCATTAGATTATGAATGTATGTATGTTGCTAGTGTATTAGTATTTCATAATTCTAAATTAAATACAAATTGTTCTTGAAACCGCTTCTGCTGCATAGGGAACCCGTTCCCTACAGATTAATGTTCGACGGTGCAAAGTATTAATCTAATATTTGATATTAAATTAATATTACATAATTGATTAAATTGTTTAATTAATTATGGTTTTAATTTAAAAATGATTATGAATTGTTTTTAAATTGAGATAAAGAATTCAATCTTGGATTTTATGAAATTCACGATTAGTGGATTAAATTAGGTGAAATGAATTAATTTGATTAATGTCATATAATTAATTGAAAATGTTCAACATTGGGTGTAGACACCGTATTTAGTCCAGCTCCATTTTTAATAAAGTTTATGATTTCTCCAGATTAATCTCGAATTTGGGGCCTTGATCGGAATGTATTTTATTGTAATGTAATTCATTAGATTTTTGGCCTAACAATTTATGAAAAAGGAAAAAAGGAAAAATGAAAAAAATGAAAAAAGGAGAATAGAAAAAGGGAAAAAAATGTACAAGGCCATGATAGAGCTTAAATAATTGCATGATTGGGGCAATCAATATAGATCAAGAGATCACACATCCAAATGATTTGAAGATTTTCTTTATCGATCATCAACTGAGCAAGAACCTTCAGTGCTACACTGGGGCAAAACCATCATTATTAAATCGAAGCAATGGTCTTCATCACTATATTGAGGCAAAGTCATCACCACTACATTGAGGCAAAGTCATTACACCGTTTATGTAAGGTTTTTCAGACTGGGGCAAAGACCAAGTTAAGATAATTACAGATCTCTTAAAAAGAAGCTCTCAGTCTTGAGTTCTGCTTCACATTCAGGAATTGAGAGTTAAACCGCATTTTCATAGAAGAATCAAATTCAGAGAAAGGACAAGGACAATAAAGAGGGTTTTTCATGGAAGACTTCGAGCTGACTCAAAGGCAGAATGAGATATATGAGATGAACTCTTGAGGAGCTATTCCTTGTTTTCACAATTGTTGTCCAATGAAATGGGGTCACCGTAGCTCATATTTTCTTTTGAAACATATTCTAATATATATATATATATTTTTTAAATATTTTCCATCTCTTATTGTTCAAGATAGATTTTATAAAAGCATTTTTGAATCATGTTTACCTTCTTCATTTCTTTCTCTTTGAAGAAGAAGCTTGGTTCTTTTCTTTGTTTGACCATCGTCCCCATTTGTCTTTAAGTCAAATTCATCTTTTTGTATCCAACCTTCTTGTCCACTACAAGGCTAAGATTATGAAGCAATTTAATCAAGTAAGACGTTCAATGCTAAGAATTACTATTGATAGTTCTCTAAATTAGCACATGGAAGCACTTTAAAAAGCCTTACCAAGTCATTTGTTCAACATACATGATCTGTTTCAGGTTGAGCAACCTTGATTGAGAAAAAGAAAAAGCAAAAGAAAAAGAACAAGGAAAAGAAAAGAAAAAATAAAAAGAAAAGGAAAAGAAAGGGAAGGAGAGGCAATCAAGATCCAAGGATGTCTATTGTTATATACTTTGAAAGTTTCCCTGACTGATAAATCTTTATTTCCTCTCATTAGACATGTAGCTTAATGCCTTTATTGTCAATGCAATACCAATTGAAAGTGTTCGATGCTTGCGACATCTAAAGCAATGACGTTTATTCAATAGACTTCGATAGAAGAGAATCTGAAGTGCAAGGGTTTAGTGGGAAGAACATTGGAAAATTTCACTCACCAGACGATTTGCTATGAGAAGTTCGAAAGTCTTTAAACCAAGACCTCAAAGTGTTTTCGTTCATCGTCAGCAAAGCAGCCTGATTCACTTCGTCTATGTCTCAATTTATAAAAGCGGAACGCAAGAAATGTGCTATTTTATAGTTCTCGTTTTCAAAACTTGCTAATTTTGAAGTTCGTGTTTTTGAAACTTGTACCCTGCACATTTTCGTCCTGCATGTAAATTTGCATCTCATGTATTTAAGCAAACTCTAAATTTTGAGACTTTGTAACTTTATGATCAAAGTGAAGGGCTTGCAAATTTGGCTGATTTTTTATGATTCACTTCTTGGTGGGTTAAATCGAACCATGCTAGTCAATAGAGGTCGAAGCCTAGTCAGAGTTAGGTCCATTTTCGCTTCTTTTTGGTTAAATCGAACCCTGTCAGTCAGTAGAGGTCAATGCCTAGTCAGAGTTAGGTCCATTTCCTTATCTTTTTGGTTAAATCGAACCCTGTCAGTCAGTAGAGGTCGAAACCTAGTCAGAGTTAGGTCCATTTTCGCTTCTTTTTGGTTAAATCGAACCCTACCAGTCAGTAGAGGTCGAAGCCTAGTTAGAGTTAGGTCCATTTTCGTTTCCTTTTGGTTAAATCAAACCCTGCTAGTCAATAGAGGTCGAAACCTAGTCAGAGTTAGGTCAATTTCCTTTCCCTTTGGTTAAATTGAACCCTGCTCGTTAGTAGAGGTCGAAGCCTAGTCAGAGTTAGGTCCTTTTCCTTTTCCTTTTACTTTTGGTTAAATCGAACCCTATTCTTGTTTAGAGGTCGAAGCCTGATCAGAGTCAGGTCCATTTCCTGTTTCACTTGGTGGGTTAATCGAACTTTGCTTGTTAGTAGAGGTCGAAGCTTAGTCAGAGTCATGTTTATTCCCTTTTCTACTTGGTTAGGCGTGAAACCACATTTCTTTTATTTTTAATTAAAAATATTCACCTCTCCAATACTCTGTATTATTCCTTTGTCTAATCTTTCAATCCTTTAAGGATCCACAAAGGGGGTAAACTGTAGACACCGTATTTAGTCCGACTCGATTTTTAATAAATTTTATGATTTCTCCAAATTAATCCCGAATTTGGGGCATTGATCAGAATGTGTTTTATTGTAATGTAATTCATTAGATTTTTTTTATTATTATTTTTATATAGTTCTTTTTATCTTTATTTTCTTTTCTTCATATTTTATTTTATTTTATTATTCTTTGTTTTATTTTATTTTATTTTTTTTCTTTTTTATCTCATTTCTTTTTATTATTATTATTCTATTTATTCATTTATTTTATTCTTTTTTTTATTGTATTTCTATCTTATTTTTGGGGTTTTATTTTTATTTATTTTATTTTATCAGTATTATTATTTTCTTTTTCTCCATTTTTCTTTTTCCTTCTCTTTCTTCTTCCTCTCCCTTCCCCCACGTTTTCCTCTTCTTCCATTCAACCTCATTTCCCTATTAAAATGTCACCTTCATGAGAAGAGGCTTAAAAGTCTCTCCACCATCTCCCAAATTTTGGTATTCCCTTCAAGTATAGGGCGGGGGGGGGGGGGGAGATGGAGGATGAAGGGGGAGAGAAAAGAGAAGTTGAAGGAATAAAAGTGAGCTTGAACGAGTGAAGAAATTTGAGAAAAAGCCTAGAGAGAGAAAATGAGTTTGAGAGGGAAAAGTAGAGATTTTAGAAGGATTTCCAATGATCTAAGCTCATCGCCGCCGCCGCTTGCCCGTTGATTCCGACGAGGTTCCTAAGTGAAGTTTAAGAGAAAAGAGGAGGGAAGGTGGAAGAGCTAAAAGAAAAAAAGAGGGAACGAAAAGAAAAAAGAGGGGAGAAATCGTGAGGAAGAAGAAGAGTAAGTGGTGGGTGGGTCCCACCTTGTTTTGTCTTTTTCCTTTTATTTTTATTTCATTTTTTATTTATGATTTTTTATTATTATTACTTTTATTTTTTCCTCCTCTTTGTTGTTTTAATTACTTTTTTTTTCCTTTCTTTAGTATTGATTTGCAATTTTCAATTAAATTTCTAGTTTTGTTTAATTGGCCTAAAATTTGAAATTCATTTCAATTTGGAATTTTAAGTTGACTCATGAATCCCAATTTTTCATTTCGAATTATCTTTTAATTTGATATAATTGCCTACAAAAATCTTAAATTGGATTTTACTTTGGAAGGTTCATATGATTTTCATATTAGATTTTCATTTGTATGTACAAACTAATGGCAAATTAAATTTAATCTGGAATTTCAAATTAAATTTCCCTTCACTTTCCAAGCTAATTTCAAATTGTTTTTTTTTTTTTTTTGGAAAAAATAGCAAGAGAGAGAAAAGAAAGAACATTGATTATTAAACTTTTAGCCTAAAGTTTTGCAATTAGCCGAAAATTTTGTTTTGAAATTAATTTCAATTTACTTTTCTTTGGTAGTTTTCACTCAATTTCTTTTCAAAGTTGAATTTCATTTCATAAAGCGATATTGAGTTTAATTTGGAAATTGAATTGAATGTCAATTTTGTTTTAATTTGGTTTTAAATTAAAATTTCAAAAAGGCTTTAAAATATTAGATAATGTTTTTCCTTATTGAATGGTTTTACCACTCATAATTGTTAATTTACATTTTGTTGTTTGATAACTTGCGATAAGCAAGTTATTTATCCTCTAAACTTAGGCTAAAAGAAGGCTGAAAGACCCTCAGATGCGTTATCTTAGCGCATAAAGAAAAGGAAAAGTGTTTGTTATAAGCGACAAGCTATATTTATGTATGAGGAAAGAAATTATAAAATACAGAGCGCTAACGCAACTAATCTAGTTGTTTTAAGTATCTTCTCAGCGCAGACACACATCCCAAGATGATCAAAAAGACAGATAAAGATGGATGAAAAGACAGCGCCGGCGCAATCAGAGCAATTGGGCGAAAAAGAGGGCTGAAAAAGGTGCAAGTTGTCTAAAAGTGGTCAGCTCAAGTGGCTATTACTTGAAGAAGTCATCTTCCTGGCCTATAAATAGATGCAAAGAAGGAGATCAAAGGAGAGAAGAGGGATCTGAAAATGGGAGCAAACTCAAACTTGTGTGTAGTATTTTATTTCATAATGTCTTATTTCGCTCACATTAGCTAATTCTCCTCTTCAAGGCCTAGCGCAAGCACCTCATGCGGTGATAAGTACAACTTGTAAGCGCTTATTTTGGTTTAAATGAAACATTGATTGCTTTCTGCTTAGTTGCGATAATCTTTTCATTGCTAATTCCCGCTTGGCCAGCTGGATGCGGTAACAGTATGATGAATCCTTGACAGGTAAAAGTAGAACAAGTTAGCGCATGTCATGTAGTCTTGGTAGCATTAAATTATTACCGCTAAAAGATATTGCATGCTTGAGCTTTGATTGCGTTGGGACCAACTCAGTCCCTTGTAAGTATTAAGAGAACTAACCTTCACGCATGAACTAGTCTAATAAACCATTGATAGTTTATTGCCAAACGCATAAGGAATACCAGAAGGGAAACTTTGTGATTTTTTTTCTCACACTACAACAATTTGGGGCTTATATGTCAGTTCTGCACCGTTATTAAACCCTTATGATCACGGACAAATTGGGTTATTTTGATACCCTTCTTTCAATAAATATTCACTCAGGCGATTATATCCTATATCGTCTAAAAGGAAACAGCTAGCTACCACAATATGATGAATACACTTCACGTGAAGTTTGACACATGTGAAGCCCATTCAACTCGCACCTCGTCCAGCTGTTCTTGTGTGAAGGAATTCTTAGTATTAAACGGTAAAAAAAAAGAAGAAGATAGATATTACTATTATATTTAAGGAAAAGTGTCTAACCGTATATATATAATACACAAGTCTAAGTTTATAAATATCCAAAACTTACGAGAGCAGTGATGGGCTTCTCTGGATTATGTAGAATTTCTCTCATAAACTTCATCACGTAGTACCCACATTCAACGCAACCTTGTTGGCGAGGACACTTTAAAAAAAAAAAAAACTCATAACAGTATTAATATATTAAAAAACCCATTTGTATAGTATTAAAAATTTTACTACTTACCTTTACAGGTATCCAAGAAGTCTTTCGTTGTTGCTTCGATGTACTTTGTGTCATACAAACCCTCAATGCTCTATATATGAAGTTAAGAAGAAATTAAACATACAAATGAAATACTTAAGTAGTGAACAAACTATACGAGTGCATATATACTAACTTAACAAATAAACTTACGTGTTTATAACATGTTTGATGTCATCCAAGAGACTAGGATGTAAGGAGTCCAATATATAAACGGTATTGTCACTTACATTCACAACACACAATACCCAGTGATTCCTATATCAAAACCAAAGAAATACAATTCAATAACTACCAACTATCAAAACTTGTTTAAATCTAACAAACATTGATATATATATATATATATATATATATATATATATTTACTCTTACCCAGGATTATATGGAAGGAGTACCAATTGCCCCGGTTGTACTGAAGAAAATACGGTAGTTAAACTTTTTGCACGACTTTCCTTGGTCCCAAAGACCGGTGCAATGTCGTTTGAGTCAACGATCTTAAACTTGTCTAGTCTACCAGTCTCCTTAAAATGCGTCCAAAGGAACCTGTAGCATACTTATATAAGACTATATACTATTAAATAAATGTAAATGAAATTATAATATTATTAAAATAGTATACTTACGCAATATAGACTAATACACAAGTATTTGATATCTCGACCATGCTACAAAATTACATTATATCATCGGGCATGAGATATAATGTTTTGTGTTCTCCAAATATCCTATCATTGATAGGCACTCTCATCGAATCATCCTTGCCTAGCTGTTCGGCATAACGATACAGGAATTTGATAGATGGAGGTGTGGTTGCCGAGTTAGGAAATGAGTGTTTTATCACTGTTTTATGTTTCGAGTCCTATAAAAAAAACAAATTAAAACACAATATATTTGAAATGTGATATATATAGGGCATTGACACACAATTGAAATTAAATATATGTTCGAGAGAAACATACCTTATCTTTACATAGAGCAACCAAAGCACGAGGCCACGCAACTGCAACACCTATAGTTTGGGAGAGAAACTCTATCTCACCTTTCACTGGTATTGGAATGCGAGGGTTCTCTTGTCCGATAATGATCATGTCAACAAAAACTTTGGCATTGTGTTTTCCTAGGAGAAATCCATTGACCATCTCACTCGTCTCACTTTCGAGCATTGTGCCCGTTGCAACAATGTGAGATATCGAGCCTACAACTAATTTACATGGTTTTCCCTTCACACAAAATCAAGAAACTGATTAGTATAATGGAAAAATAAAAGTATTTGCACTATAACGTCCCATGATTCATTAAGACTATTCGAGTGCTTCGAAAATTTCGGCAGCATAACGACATACATAGGACTAAACCAATTTTTTTATAACACCTGTTCAATGAGAAAACACACTTCTAAGATCACCAAACTCAACCACACACCGCTACAACACCATAGACAACTCAACAAGCCCCAAACTTCACAACATAAGCGAGACAGATCTCATTAAGCACAAACTACTTCACCAAATGTTTATTAAATCTAGAACATAAACACAACTTTAAATCATAAGCAACCCAACAGAGCTAACAACTGAATGTAAGACTCTAACCTATCAGAAGAATCTAGAGGCATAATGTAAATATATAATATAATATCAAACAATTTTACCTTTGGAGACTCTGGCTCAGGCACGACGATTATGTTTTTTCCTTGTTGATTTCCTTTGTCACTTTTTTGAACGACTTGAGTACTCACTGATGAAATCTCCTTGACATGTGTAGTCTTTTAAGTACTGACATGTGAGATCTCTTTCACTTCTTCAGTCTTTTGATCACTCACATATGGGAGTTCTTTGTCTTCAATCTTCGTTAATTGAGTACTTTGAACCAGCTTTGATGAATCGTTCGCCAACTTTGATTTAGATCGCACAACATTGAAGTACGAATATGGTGACACAAAATCCCCCACTCCTCTGACACGACCAGCGTGTTCAGGTGTCCCAAGTGCTTCAGTCAAAATATCTTTGTCTGGGTTGCTTTGTTGTAATTCATCCTATCACAGGAAAATAAATGGTATAAAATTTCCCATTTATAATAATCACACATAATATATATATTAGGGAGGTGTATACTCACAATTCTACGTGCCATCTCACGTGTGGAATCATTATCATAATCCTTTGTCTTTTTATTCAATCTCGCGGCTTTCCATAAAGTCCCACGATTGACTACCTCCCCAGTAGATGTATGTATTCAAATATTATTTTATGAATATTTATACCATCCAAACAGTACATTTCGTATTGTTATAAACACTTACCATCTCGTCTGCCCAACTTCGCATATCCTTTACGCGATAAATGGTGATTATATTTATTCATCGCTCTTCGCTCTTGCTGATCATTTCTAAGTTTATAGAAACAATTAAAACAAACATATGTCATAAATGAAATATCCCATAATAGAATGTTATGTAAATCTATATCACATTACCTGAAATTCTTCAGATAACCTGGCTCGAACAAATGCATCCCAATCAGCCTGTGGAATGTGATTATACTTCTGTGGAGGATGAGCCAAACAAGATGGTTGGTCTTTAAATGGGATGACAAACTTTCGGGTCAACGTACTCTTGAATGTTCTCCACTTCGTTCCCGCTGATTGCAATAAACTGTGTTTCGAGCGGGGTCGACTAAGTTTGAAAAATAACAGAATGAATTATTGGCAGTGTTCAAAAATTTGTCACAGTGAATGACGTTATTGGTAGTGTTCAAAAATTTGTCATAGTGAGTTTCTTCCTTTGTTGAGAAACTTCAAAAATATTGCGGTGTTAAAAAAAAAATCAAAGAAGACAGTGTTTCAATGTTTTGTTTTGCAAAAATAATAATATCTGATCGATTATGTCGTTTAGCTAAAACGTACTTGTCACAGTGAATGACGTCGTCTATCGCCGTTACCGCCGTCTATCGCCGTTACCGTCGTCAAACAACACAGGTCCCACCGCTGTCCAACGCACCGAATGGCTGAATTCCACCGTCGACTGCTTCAGACCACCGCCGACTACTTCAGACCGTCGTCGATTGCTTCAATCTGTCGTCGCCTTCATCTGATTTCTATGACAATCGATTGAATGAGAGGCCAAAACGAAGGTAGAAGATGACTACTATGCGACAATCGAGCCTCTCCTCAGTCAAAACGACGATCATTTACCCTAATCCCAAAAGAATTACTAAATCAAAACGACGTGGTTTTGATTAAGGAGATCAAAACGACGTCGTTTTGATTAAGGAGATCAAAACGACGTCGTTTTGACTAAAGAAAACTGTGTCGTTTTGATATCATTAAGAAAAACGACGTCGTTTTGTATAAGGCAAAACGACGTCGTTTCAAAGAGCACATGCGCCTTTTTAATTACTTTTCATGACGGGCCACAACAGTCATTAACGAATCGCTTTCATATCGGTTTAAAACCGTAATCTTTGTTACCTTACATGACGGACAAAACCCGACATTATTAAGTCCCTTTCATCACGGTTTGAAACCGTGATCTTTGTTAACGATTTTCCGAAAACGTTCCGTCAAACCACGAAAAAAACGGCGCCTTTTTTTAAATTACCTTACATGACGGGCAAAAACCGACATTATTACATCCCTTTCATCACGGTTTGAAACCGTGATCTTTGTTAACAATTTTTCGAAAAGGTTCCGTCAAACCGCGAAAAACACGGCGCCATTTTTAAATTACCTTACATGACGGGCAAAACTCGTGATCGTTATATACTCTTTCATAACGGTGTGTAACCGTGATTGTTGGTAACTATTTTTGCGCCAATTTTTAAAACACTTATAATGTCGGTTTTAAACCGACATGGAAGGGTGTTCTTTCATCACGGGCCGAAACCGTTATCGTAGGTCAAATTTATGAAAATTTCCATTTTTTTAAAAAAATAACAACTTTTTAGTAATCCGTTATCTTTGATTCAATCCGTCATTGTTGTAAAAATGTAAACCGACATCGTAGCCCAGAATTGTTGTAGTGTCACTTAGGCATTAATGGATCAATTAACCAAAGTTAGCGCTACAAGACTCTTATAAGCGCATGAGGTTGCAACCGCAAAAGCCTTGATACTTCTCGCATTAAGAACTCTTTACTTATATTCTTTCATGCTATTAATTGCTGTTCAAGCCACACCAATCCTCTTTTCATTCCCTTAAATTAATATTACATGAGTTGAGAATTAAATCAGTAAACATTGTTGAATACTTTTGTATCATTTCCCTGTGGATTCGACCCTGGACTCACCAGGTATTGCTTGATTTAGTCAGCTTATACTTGGATTGATTTAAATCTACGACTACTAAACCAACCACTCTGACAACCACTCATTGTTAAAGTGTAAATTAATAAATATGAGACAAAATAAATCATGTAAAGCCTATGACGGAGTTGAAATCATTTTCAAATTCTTGAGGTGAAAAATTTTTCTTAATTAGGAAATTTCTACATGATAATAAAGTCATGGGTTAACCCCACTCACAAAATAAAATCCTTACTTTACGTAAAGATAAGGTGAAATTAGTGAGACATTTAAGTTTCAATTTTTTTTTCAAATTTTATTTGTTTATTTTTTAAGATATGGACCTTTGATTAATGAATTTGAGTAATAAATAAGATGTTTTTCAAACGGGTGTTGTAGGGTGCTAATACCTTCCCTACGCACAGCTGACCTCCGAACCTAATTTTGGTTTCTAAGACCAGTTTGTTTTTTAAAACGAGTGACCAATCACACCCCAAGATGATTGGTGGCGACTCCAAACCTTCAATCTCGAAAGAGATCCTTAGGAATGGACGTCGGCCGCTCCGCGTCGCGATGACGTTGCGACATTGGGAATTTCCTTTTAAATTAAATCCAAGAATGGAATTCACTCTTGCATTGATGGAGATAGTGCAACTACATATCAAAATCCACTCTTGCATGGATGGAGATAGTGGAATAAAATCTCAATCATACAAAGATGCATGTATTCTCCATTGAACACCTAGAATCCACTAAGGTCATTCTCTTTTCCATGTGTCTTACAATGGTGAATCTAAGATGCATGAAAATCCTCTATAAGTAGGGGATTAGAAGATGGAGAACGCATGAGTTTTTTTAGTAATGTTATGTTGTCAAAATTTCTACTTAAAGTCACTCTCTCAATACTCTCTAGAGCTTGAACCTTCAAGCATATACCTTTCAATCCCTATCACCATAGACTCCCACAAGTCGATTGTTCTAAGGTCGGGGGATAACAGGGAAGACACTAGAGGTGGTCCACACACTGCTCGGGATCAAAGGAAACAAAAGAAGTTGCTCAATTGGTCTCTAAAAGGTTGGTAACAATTATGCTCTCTGTTTTCGATTTTTGGACAACATGTTTTCATTTTCTAAAATCTATGTAGTTAACTGCCTTCGATCCTAAAATTTCTTCTGCATGTGCTATATGAAGGTGTTCATAGAACACATGCGGAAGAAATTTGAGATTGGAGGCACTTAACTACATCAATTTTAGATCTAAAGCTTGCTTGTTCAGAACAATAAAAAACAGAGAAGAAAAACTACCAACCTCTTGTAGCTTAATTGAGGGACCTCCGTGGGTTCTTTTCTTATCCAATCGATCTAGGACAACCGCTAGAGTCTTTCCCGCTATTCTCCAGGCTCAGAACGGATGGTGGGATCCTTTAGTGATAGGATTGGAAAGGATGTTCTTGAAGGTTCTGTTGGGTTTTATGCCCTCAAACTCGTAGATAGTGAATGTAATCGTTGACCGGATATTAATGAAATAATATTGATATATTATTCCATTATATGTTATTAGTTATTTTATATTTGTCTTTGCCTAAAATAACCCTAATCAATTAAACTAGACATCCTAGGCTGTAATATGAGTCTTGAACTATATGTAGCGACATATGGGATCATTATTCAAGAAACAACCTAAAGGGTCTATAGTATAAGACTGGGTGCCTTATCCTGGCGACACTATGGGTATGACCCACTTTGTATTTGATACAAACGATATGATCCAACACGTTCGTGTATGAGACATGCAAGTGGGAGTATCCTATGCAATGAGTTTGCATAAGACCAGACCGCAAAATAGTAACCATTGGTTATAACACCGTTAACTAGTTGGTTTTCTATTTCACTAGGACGACCTAGACAACTTAGTCTTAATCCTGAGGTTATTATGGACTCCTTCTCATGAGGGATTGTCCTTTAATTTGTATGGATGAGAGTGGCCAATACGCCGACTCAATAAGCCTACCATTTTGGGGACAAGACCGAATGGCGAGCTGCGAACATGATCGTACAAGATGCAATTCACTCCTTCCCGACTTTAGGGAAGCAGATGAGTGTTCCCTTGAGTGGTGACTCTGAGTCTTGACAAAGGGCCCTACCCTCTCAATGGCACGAGAGGGTTTTCTGTTTGATGGTTGGACCACAAACAGGTTGTTCATTAAAGGAGAACTGGTACTTAAGAAAATAGAAGTAACCTAGGGGTAAAACGGTAATTTGACTCAGCTGGTGTTACTGACACTCGTGAAGGACTAACTAGTCAATATTGGTCTATATCCGTGGACACAGAAAATATGTCTGCAGTGAGAAGAGTGCAATTGTGAGTCTATAGTGGAATGTACACAGAATTAAAGAATATTGATTAATTTGGTTTATGAGTTTAAACAATTAATCTCACATCGTTGGAGCTTCTGATCTGCAGGTCCATTAGATCCCACTGGTAGCTCGTAAAGTAATTTGAGGAAACTAAGTAATAAATGTAAATTGAAAGTGTTCAATTTACTAAGGGAAATAATGTAATATATATTGATATATTATTATGAGAGAAATTAATATTTGAAGAAATTCAAATATTAATATAAATTTGAGTCACATTAAATTTATGGAAGTTTTGATAGAGTTCAAATAATGAATTAATTAATTTTAAGGACTAAAATCTATTTAGGCAAATTAATTAATTCAAGGGCGAAAATTAAATATGTGATATTTAATTGGTGGTTAATTAATTAAAGAATTCATTAACCGGGAATTAATCAATTATGGAAATAATTAATCACTTAAGGAAGTGATTAATCATTTATGGAAATGATCTAATCACTTATGGAAGTAATTAGTCATTTGTAGAAAAGATTATTCAATTATGGAATTGATTGATCTTAGATTGATTAAATAAGGAATAAGATTGAATCAATTTTGGAAAAAATTGATTTAATTGAATATTTTATTCAGGGCATCTCTTCTATAAATAGAACACTAGACCTAATTGGTTCACTACTGTCCTCTTGCTCTTAGACTCACAAGACAAGACCATAGAATTCTCTCTAGCCTCCCTCTTAGAGAAAGACTCCCACAAGTCTTTTGCCTCCTAGACTTAGAGACATATCGATGGAACCTCTGTGGTTATTGTGTCTTTGAAGAAGAATTTTCCAGCGAAGAAACTACAAGGAGGCTGCTGCGTTTTCGTTCGTTGAAGCGTCGCTGGCGAAGAACGGTCAAGTCTACAACGAAGGTTTGTAACGGTTCTTTCCCGTTTCTTTAGAAAAGCATGAAAATAAATTAGATTTAATTTTCAAGCATGTTTATAGCAATTTCCAAGAACTTTAAGCATGTTTAAAGTTTATTTTGCCTTTTCGTAACGATATTTTAATGTTAATTAATATACGGCGTAAGGTCCAATCAATGTGCTTCCGCTGCGTAGGGGCTTTTATCCCCTTCAGGTTCAAGCTTAGAGAGTTCTTTTGAATGTGAGATTGAGTAGAGAATTCAGTAGCATAACATTAGAATCAATTCCCTTCCTTTCTCCATATGATTATCCTCTACTTATAGAGGATTTACATGCATCAAAGATTCACAAAATCAATGACACATGGTGAGTAGAAATGAGCTAGTGGATTCAAGGTGTTCTATGGAGATTACATGCATAGTTGCATGTGTGTGGCGGTGTAATTCCACTATCCTAATCCATGCCAGAGTGAATTTTTGGGAATTTCCACTGCAAGAGTGAATTTCCTCTCTTGGATTTAAATTAAATTGCAATTCCCATTTGACTTTTAATTTATCAATTGATTTGAACAATTTCAATCAATTTCATGACATTAATCAAATTAATTCATATGACCTAATTCAATCCACTAATCTTGAATTTTCATAAATTTCAAGATTGAATTCTCTATCTCAATTTTAATTAAAAACAATCCATAATCATTTTAAATTAAAACTACAATTAATTAAACAATTTAATCAATTATGAAATATTAACTTAATATCATATATTAAATTAATACTTTGCAACGAGCATGAATCTCTATTCACATATATTGTATTTAATTCATATTAAAATACTTTACTCTCTCAATTAATAGTTTAATCCATAATTAAACTATTGTGTCGATAATATCATATATAATTGACACTAATTCCCTAAACTGAATTTGAACGATTCAAACTCTTCTATCACATCGTTCTAAGCTTTATTCTGATGTGAGCTAGCAGGGGGACCTAATGGACCTACAGATCATGGGCTCTAGAGGTTAACCGACTAATCTCATTAACCTAGCTAACCAACATTCGTTAACTACCAGGACACTCCACTATAGGCCAGTAGCTACACTCCCCTCAGCGTAGATATGTTTCCGTCCACTTGATATAACAATGAATAGATGAATAGTAAGTTGATCCTTCACAGGTTATTCGTAGCTATAGCCAGGTCAAATGTCTGTTTTACCCCTATAGTACTTTTTGTTCCTTAAGTTCCACTGATCATCTAATGAACAATTGGTTTGTGGTCTAACCACCAAACCGAGTCCCTCTCAGGCCTGAAGGGGATGAAGGCCCCTACACAGCAGAAGTGCATCAAATGGACCTTACGTCGTATATTAATTAACATTAAAATACCGTTACGAAAAGGCAAAATAAACTTTAAACATGCTTTAAAGTTGCTAGAAAGTGTTATAAACATGATGAAAAATTAAATCTAAATTTATATTCATGCTTTTCTAAAGAAACGTGAAAGAACCGTTACAAACCTTCGTTGTAGACTTGACCGTTCTTCGCCAACGATGCTCCAAGGAACGAAAACGCAGCGACTCCTTCTTGATTTCTTCGCTGGAAATTTTCTTCAAAGACACAATAACCATAAAGGTTACACCGGTATGTCTCTAAGTCTAGGAGGCACAAGACTTGTGGGAGTCTTTCTCTAAGAGGGACGCTAGAGAGAATTCTAGGGTCTTGTCTTGTGAGTCTAAGACCAAGAAGGATACTGAACCAATTAGGTCTAGTGTTCTATTTATAGAAGAGTGGCCATGAATAAAATATTCAATTAAATCAATCTTTTCCAAAATTGATTCAATCTTATTCCTTATTTAATCAATCCAAGATCAATCAATTCCATAATCGATTAATCTTTTCCACAAATGACTAATTACTTCCATAAGTGATTAGATCATTTCCATAAGTGATTAATCACTTCCTTAAGTGATTAATTATTTCCATAATTGATTAATTCTCGATTAATTAGTTCTTTAATTAATTAACCACCAATTAAATATCACATATTTTATTTATGACATTGAATTAATTAATTTGCCCAAATAGATTTTAGGCCTTAAAAATAATTAATTCATATTTGAACTCTTTCAAACTTCCATAAATTTAATGTGACTCAAATTTATATTAATATTTGAATATTTTCAAATATTAATTTATCTCATAAGAATATATCAATATTATATTGTTTCGCTTAGTAAATTGAACATTTTCAATTTACATTTATTACTTAGTTGCCTCAAATTACTTTATGAGCTACCAGTGGGACCTAATGGACCTGCAGATCAGAAGCTCCAATGATGTGAGATTAATTGGTCAAACTCATTAATCAAATTAATCAATATTCATTAATTGTGTGTACATTCCACTATAGATTCACAGTTGCACTCTTCTCACTGCAGACATATTTTCTGTGTCCACGAATATAGAAATATCGACTAGTTAGTCCTTCACAAGTGTCTGTAACATCAGCTGGGTCAAATTACCGTTTTACGCCAGGGTTACTTCTATTTCCTTAAGTACCAGTTCTCCTCTAAGGAACAACCTGGTTGTGGTCCAACCATCAAACAGAAAACCCTATCGTGCCATTGAGAGGGTGTTGGGTTCCTAGAGTGAGTAAAAATAGGATATGAAATACTCTAGAATTCCTGTGCAAGTATACACAGTCTGCAACAAGTAATATTATCAATCTAAGGTCTGAATGAGTTTTCACTTTATCTATTTTGTATAACTTTCTAATGGTTTCGAAGATAATAAAAATGTTGGGTTTTATCGGAATTATGCTGAAGCAAAATAAATGACAGAACAACGAGTAAACAAATAGACAGACAGATTAAAGACAGGCGCTGGTTAGGCTTTAGTGATTATTCTAAGATATGCTCTAGCAATATTATTGATCATGCATTTCTTGCAGTATTATTAGCGGATTCCTCCCGGAACTCCGGATCTTTTGAGATATGTTTCAAACCCAATGAAGAGCGACCGATCAAGCACTAGGCAACTGGCTATCCCTAGCTCAGTCACTGGCGTTCACCAATACACAATGATCGTAGTGTGGAGAATTGCCACACACTCTCTAAATCATCCCTGAAACTAGAGAGAGCTATCCATACCGGCTGACCAGGCGGGCATAAAATAAGAATAAGCACAACAATTAACCAAAATGCAATAGTCAATTTATTACTAGAGATGAAGCACAGTAATCACATTATTCCTAACCTACACCTTAAACTACTTAGTTCATAATAAGCATAGGAATACGAATTACAATCTGAGTATGCATGTCCATAACTACAAGTTAATAAAGAAGGTAAACTTCCTAATCAGCTTGCGGTTGATGGTGTTCTTGATAATCTTCAATCTCCCTAACTATTCGGCTTCCAAGGGAAAACATGGAATGACTTTGACTTTGACGGCTACTTCCTTTTATAGAAGGATGGGAGGCTTGAATTAGGTCAACTTGGACACGTGTAGGGCTCTCCTTACTCCTTTATCCCGAAAATAACTCAACAGAAGTCGGTTCATGAAGTTGGCTAACGAGCTGTGATGTGGCAGTTTTGCTGCAGCACAGAATTTGCTCCCTCCAGTCGCTCAGCAGCATAATCTGCACAAAATAATTTCCAAAGCTTTCATTCTTCCAAATGGGTTAAATCATGTAATATCTCTCTAAAACCAACCCTAATAAGCATAAAGGACACACAAATCCCTATATAATTGAGGCCTAAATAACTACCTTTTGGGCAGTTATCATACCCCCAAATTTGAACTATTGCGCGTCCCGAGCAATACTAACCAACCTTCCTTCAAGAATTTCAAAACATCAGACAAAGAATTAGCTTAATCAAACCAGACAGTCCAACACTACCTTTAACTTTTACCTGAGCACTCTGCAAAACCAAGCTCTGCTGCAGCAAAATGATTCCTTCAGCAGGGACAAATAATCACCACTTTTCAACTTAATTCTAAGAACTCACAACAGCCTAGCTCTATTATCAGATATTTTAAAACATATTTTTAAAGGGGTTTATTTCATTATTTATCAGACTTAAAGCAGCCTTACAGTCATAAGCTCTTAAGCACGGGATGACCCACTTTATGGTGCAGTATACCCTTGCCTCAAGCTTATCACCAACTAGGCTCAATACTCATTATAAAGCTCAAAAATCCTTTGTTATTCCATCTCTTGCCCCTCAGAATGGCGACATTTTATGATAAAGCTCACCTAAGTTCTGGGAGACAGAAAACTGCTGGATCATCATTCATCCCTCAAAACTTTTGCTCTGTCAATTTTTTCAGCAAAATCTTCAACAAATAATTTTTTTCAGCAAATAATTTTTCTTATTTTTTCTCATTTTTTTTTTACATTTCCTAGGTCATCTTTTGACGCGAAGACAAACTGTGGGTATCACAAATATCCCCGGTTACTCAATAACCTAGCAAATTTTAATTTTGAAGGAGAGGAATGCTCGAGCAAAATAATTGGAGTAGCAAAAAGTCCCCCAAACTTGAATTATTCATTGTCCCCAATGAATCATTAATTTTTTTGCAAATTATACCCCCAAACTTAATTTTTTCTCATTGAATTTTTAAACTAAACATGGGACTAGGATTAAGCTTAAAGTGGATCATATAAGTCAATACTAATGTCAAAATCTTCTTGCCGCAGCAACAGTCCAGGCTAGAAGAAATGCTCAAGCAAAAGGTTTCTGGAGATCAGAATACCTTGATCTAATTAAGCGTAATCAGTCCAAGCTTCAAAAATTCTGAAGAAAATTAGTTAAGTTAGAGTTAGTCAGTGCTCATGGAATAGAAACATTCAGAAATTCATTAAAAACATAGAAAAATATTACAAAGCAGATATATTTTTTTTTTCAAAGTAAAAATTAAAAAGATTAAAAAGAAACAAGATAAGCAGTTATAACAGTGAGCAGGGTCAATATGCGCGAGCAAACAAAAATGGAAAAACAAAAGTAATGCTCGCTCCAGGTCATCCCATCAGTCAATCTTCCTGACCCTGCTCCTCATCAACATCCTCTTCTCGTTCAACAGGCGGGGGTGGTATCCAAAGATTAAACAAATCACCGGGAAACACTGGAAAGGCCAGATACGGTATTGAGAAATTGGTTTGCAAGGCCCCCCCTGAGCGCATCATCTCTCCTCTTAGCATAGGTCCAGTAGGTCTGAGCTTGCCTTTCAGCAAACTCTAACCTACTGGTCAACACTGACAATTGCTCTAGGATTTGATTGACGCCATACACAAGCCCACCCTGGTGAACCTCTTGCATACGCTGAAGCCGCACCAGATTAGGTGTGTCAATGATTCCCTTATCAGTCATGATCATATCTTCTGGAACCGTGGGCACTCCTGCCCTGCTGCATAACATTGTAATCGTGTTCGGAAAGAATAGCTTCCCCACCTTCTTTTTCCAGCAATCAACAATCTCAGAAGAAATAATTTTTCCTACATCAATACTCATCGAGCGCAGAATGGCAAAAGCAAGCAATACCCTGTCCCAAGATACTGTGGAGTCGTGTGTTGTCGGCAGCAAACGTAGCCTGATGAAACCCATCCAGGTGTTGGCTTCACTCTTCAAATAAGCAGCTTGAAATGTATGCTTCCTTGTCTGCGACACCCTCCACTAGGCCCCCTCAATGCCTACCTCCCGGACAGCCGCACTCAGTTGATCACTAGATGGTGCAGCCACCATCTCATAAAAAACGGCATGCGGAAAATCTTGGAGATCGAACAGTTCATTAATGGCCTCAGGATTCCACTGTACAGGCACTCCTCGAATGATGACCTCAAAATCATTCTTAACATCAAGATTGGCGTAAAATTCGCGAACAATGTTGGCATTCATAGGTTCTGGCTTCGCACAAAATTGCCTCCAACCGAGGTTCACTATTCCAGACTCCAAAAACCTAGGTAAATCATTGCCAAATCCACGTTCGATCAAGAAGTCCCGTTTCAACACCTCCTGGTATTTTGCTCGAGCAAGATCGTTGACGAAGCGAATGAATGGTGCCCTCGGCTCCTCAATTTCTCCTGATGCTTCGACAATTCCTTTGCCTCTGCTTTCTCTCTGTACACGCAAACGCTCTTCTTCTGCCTTTCTCACCTCTTCTTCTTTTTCCTTATTCTCAGCTTCCCTTCTTTCTTCCTCAGAGTCCGACGTCGGAGGTGATGGAGTGTTCCGAATCACCCTTACGCGACCCGCCTTCCTTTTGATGCGGCGGCGCTTGGGTGGTTCAGGCATAATGATTTCAACATGGGCCTCCTACACCGGCTCCGGTGTTTTCTCCTTATTTTGCTCACCTTCAGCCTCTGTTTCTTGATTTTTCTCAGCAATCTGTTCTTGAACCGTATCTGGGTTTTGTACTGCAGGTTCTTGAGTACTTCCTTCCTCCGCAGTAGTGGCAACAACGTCCGCCACCTCCTGAACTTCCTTCTGTTCTGCAGCCCTCTGCTGCCTTCTTCTTCTCTTTGCTTCCTTTTCCTCTGGCGTTCTCTTTTTCTTAGTTTTTCCTTTTTGCACTTCCGGTGTGACCGGTACCTCCTCCTCTTCACTCTCCCTCTCCTTCCTAGCTCTAGTCTTAGCCATGGAGGTCTCAACAATTTTTTCAGAGAATTGAAGGGAAAAAGAAAGAATGTAGATGGCAAAAAAATTGGATCAAGAAGACGAAGTGGAGAGGAACTTACCAGAGATTGCGAATAAATAGGGCTATAGCAAACAAGAATCCTAACCGAAAGGATTTGCCCTGTCATAACTAATATTACCGTTGCAATTAAAAATGCACACCTGAAATTCAAAAATTACCAACGGTAAAATTGCGGATTCCAAACGCCCATGGTAAAATTGCTGTGCTGTCATCATTGAAGCCTTCAGATAATTACTCTGCGACACGTGACCTCATCAGATGATGCACGCATAATTACCTACAAGAATTCAACGCCCAATCTAACGGTAACAATAATAAATTCCAACGGAAACCCTTCTAACTCGGAATATTTTGCTCCAGCAATATCTTTGCCGCAACAATCTGCCGAACCTGAAGAATCTTAGATACGGAATTCGAATTTCAAAATAGGCAAATCAAATCCTTTTAATTCAAATTAAACCGATCAAAGCAAACTTAACCTGTTATTCTCAAAAGAGGCTGAATAAATTAGAGAAAATCTCTATTAATTCAAACTAGAATTCAAATAACTGAAAATAAAATCTAATAAAATCAAACTAATAAAAAGATAAACAAAAGATAATCTAAATAAATAACCCGAAAATAGAATCAAATCAAATAAAAAATAGATCAAATCTAACCTACCAATAAAAATACTCAAAAGATAAAATCTAATAACTCATTCAAAATTACATCTATCCTAACCGAAATTAAAATCAAATTAACGAAAAATAAAATCAATTCAAACTTCGGGAGCTCAAAATTTTACTCTATGAAATGCTCCCGCAAAAGTCCTGCTCTCTCAAACATCGACCAACCTTAGGGAATGATATTTCGACTGAAACTCCTCACCCCAATAATGCTTCACACGCTGTCCATTTACCTTGAACACTCTCCCATCTTTTTCATCCTGCAAAGTAATTGCTCCATTGGAGAAAACCTCAATCACAATAAACGGTCCTGACAATTTAGATTTTAATTTTCCCGGAAATAATTTTAATCTAGAATTATAAAGCAAAACTTTTTGACCCTTGACAAACTCCTTAGATTTTTTTTTTTTTTTGTCATGCCACAGCTTAGTCTTTTCCTTATACATTTTCGCATTTTCGTAAGAAAATTGACGAAATTCTTCTAACTCATTAAGCTGCAGCATTCTGATTGCTCCTGCACGATTCAGATCAAAATTTAACTTTTTCAAAGCCCAAAATGTTTTATGCTCAAGCTCTAATGGTAAATGGCAAGCTTTCCCGTATACTAACCTATAGGGAGACATACCTAAAGGAGTCTTATAAGCTGTCCTATAAGCCCAAAGAGCCTCATCCAACCTAAAGGACCAATCCTTTCTAGATGGATGGACTACTTTCTCTAAAATAGCTTTAATTTCCCTATTACTAATTTCAGCTTGACCATTTGCTTGTGGGTGATAAGGGGTAGCTATCCTATGCTTAATCCCATACTTAGCTAAAAGCTTAGTTAAGATATTATTAACAAAATGTGTACCCTCATCACTCACTAGAGCCCTAGGTGTCCCAAACCGCGCAAATATGTGCGATTGAAGAAACCTTGCTACTGTCTTGGCATCACTATGATGGCATGCGATGGCCTCCACCCACTTGGACACATAATCAATTGCCAATAAAATAAAAACATTGCCATTAGAAGGGGGAAATGGCCCCATAAAGTCAATACCCCATACATCGAATAATTCAACTTCTAAAATGTAAGTAAGAGGCATTTCATCTCTAGGCCCCAAATTTCCTCTCCTTTGGCAAGGGTCACATTGCTTGTAGAACCAGTGGGTATCCTTAAATAACGTAGGCCAGAAAAATCCGCAATGCAAAATCCTCATAGTTGTCCTCTAACCGCTGAAATGACCTCCATACGGCGAAGAGTGACATTGCTCCAGGATTTCTTTTGCTTCAGCACCTGAAACACACCTACGAATAATACCGTCAGAGCATTGCTTATACATAAACAGCTCATCCCAAAAGAAAATTTTCGCATCATGCTTAAACTTTTTCTTCTGCCTCCAATCCATATCAATAGGGGTGACACCCTTTACTAAAAAGTTGGCAATATTAGCATACCAAGGGACATCCCTGACTACCTTTACCTGAACAGCAAAAAGCTGCTCATATGGAAAAGAATCGGAAATGACAGAATTCTCCAGCAAAAATGATGATGGATCAAGATGAGATAAATGATCTACAACGACATTCTCTGATCCCTTCTTGTCCTTTATCTCCAAGTCAAATTCCTGCAGTAATAAAATCCAACGAATTAGTCTCGGCTTTGCATCCTTCTTAGACATTAAATACCTTATTGCTGCATGATCCGTGAACACCGTGACTTTGGATCCAACCAAATATGGCCGAAATTTCTCAAAAGTAAACACAACAGCTAACAACTCATTTTCAGTAGTTGTGTAGTTGACATGTGCTTCATTTAAAACCTTGCTTGCATAATATATAGGATGAATAAATTTGCCCTGCTTTTGCCCCAGCATCGCTCCTACCGCAACATTACTCGCATCACACATTACCTCGAATGGCAAATTCCAATTAGGCGTGCAGAGAATGGGTGCTGAGATTAAAGCAGCCTTTAATGTTTCAAAAGCCTTCCTACAATCTACATCAAAGTAAAAAACATGATCAATGCACAATAAGTTACAAAGAGGTTTACTGATTTTGGAAAAATCCTTTATGAACCTCCTATAAAATCCAGCATGTCCTAAAAAGCTCCGAATTCCCTTCACTGAATTCGGTGGCTCTAGTCTTTCGATAACCTCAACTTTTGCTCTATCAACTTCTAGACCATTCTTAGAAATCCTATGACCTAACACTATGCCCTCCTTCACCATGAAATGGCACTTCTCCCAATTAAGTACTAGATGGGTATCCTCACATCTTTTTAACACCTTTCCTAAATTATCTAAACAACTCTGAAAAGACCCTCCAAACACTGAAAAATCGTCCATAAAGACTTCAACAGTGGACTCAATCATGTCAGAAAAAATTGCTAACATACACCGCTGAAATGTTGCTGGAGCATTGCAGAGGCCGAAAGGCATTCTCCTGAAAGCGAATGTCCCATAAGGGCAGGTGAAAGTGGTTTTCTCCTGATCTTCAGGAGCAATAGTAATCTGGTTATACCCAGAATAACCATCCAAGAAACAGTAATAGGCCTGACCAGCCAATCGATCCAACATCTGGTCGATAAATGGTAGAGGGAAATGATCCTTTCGGGTGGCTTTATTAAGCCTTCTATAATCCATACAAACCCTCCAGCCAGTTACTGTCCTTGTGGGGATCAACTCATTATCTTTATTGCTCAATACAGTGACACCTCCTTTCTTAGGAACACATTCGACAGGGCTTACCCAATTGCTATCGGCAATTGGATAGATGATCCCAGCATCCAACCATTTAATTACCTCATTTTTAACAACCTCTTTCATTGCAGGGTTTAGCCTTCTTTGTTGCTCAATACTCCTAAAGGATCCCTCCTCTAGAGTGATTTTGTGCATACAAAAAGATGGGCTAATCCCCTGAATATCAGCTAATGTCCAACCTATAGCTTTGCGGTATTGCTGCAGCAATTTTATTAAGGCCTCCTCATGCTCCGACATTAAATCTGATGCAACAATAATGGGCAACGTCTCACTTTCCCCAAGATACACATACTTTAGATGATCCGGTAAAAGGTTTCAAATCTAAAGTGGGTGCCTCAATTAGGGATGGCTTAATTGGGGGAGCCTTTCTTTGATCTAAATCTAAAGACTCAAAAACATCCTCACACCTAAACAATTCTTTTTCATTTTTTCTAACTAAAGAACAAAATTCAAAATCTTTTACACTAACCTCTCCATGCTTTTCTGAATGCTTATCAGCCGAATCCTGTATTGTTGTCTCAATAACTGTGCTCTCCAGAATCCTAATGAAGGAGCAATCTTCCATCTCGTCTGGATATTTCATGGCTTTAAACACATTAAATTTCACTTCCTCATTACAGACTCTCATTGTTAATTCTCCTTTTTGAACATCTATTAATGCCCTACTAGTAGCCAAAAATTGACGACCTAGAATAATTGAGACATCTTTATCAGCCTCATAGTCTAAAATAATAAAATCAACAGGAAATATGAATTTATCAACTTTTACTAAGACATCCTCAATTTTACCCTCTGGATATGTGATAGACCTATCAGCTAATTGGAGTGTAACTGTGGTAGATCTAGCTTCACCGATACCTAACTTCCGATAGACCGAAAGAGGCATAAGGTTAATGTTTGCACCTAAATCACAGAGTGCTCTACCTAATTCCTTTCCACCTATAGACACCGGTATGGTAAATGACCCTGGATCCTTAGCCTTGGGGGGTAAACCATTCTTGAGAATAGCACTACACTCCTCAGTAAGAGATACAGTTTCAAACTCACCTAACCTTTTCTTTTTAGTCAAAATATCCTTAAGAAATTTAGCATAATTAGGCATTTGCTCTATAGCTTCTACTAAAGGGATATTTATATGCAACTGCTTAAGAATCTCTAAAAACTTTTTAAATTGACCATCCTGATTCTTAGGCTTTTGCCTTTGTGGAAAAGGTAGAGGTGGTACATAAGGTGGGGGCGGCACGTATGGTGGTTCTACATCTTGCACAGAACCAGATGCTCCAGCATTCTCTTTGCTACCTCCAGCACCCTGACCAGACTCCAACTCTTTCTCAACAACAACATTATTATCACTATTACTATTTAAATCCTGGGTCTTTCTAGACTCTTCTAATGGTTTACCACTCCTAAGAGTAACTGCCTTTACCTGCTCCTTACCTTCCCTTCGAGGGTGTTTAGTATCCGAAGGAAGTTTCCCTTGAGGCCTCACCTTTAGCTCATTAGCTAGCTGACCCACTTGCAATCCCAGGGCTCTCATCGAAGCTTGATTACTTTGAATTGCGGCATCTGTGCGAGCCATAAATTCTTTCATCATTGCCTAGAGAGAATTTCCCGAATTTTGCTGGGGCAAGGCCTGCTTGTTTTGCTAGGGCATTACATGCGCTTTAGCAAATCCCGGCTGGTTCACCTTTTGTTGTGTTTGCACGTTATTTCCTTAACCTCCCCATGAGAAGTTGGGGTGGTTGCGCCAACCTGGATTATAGAAGTTAGAATAAGGGTTGTTCCTCTGATTACCTACAATAAACACAGAAGCTGGATTGCTGGGGCAAAACTCGTAGTTGTGGTCTTCACCGTAATAGACACATGCTTCGTCCGTGACTTGGTTCACCACTGCTGCAGGCTCCATAGCTGGTGGCTGCTGATGACTAATCACTGTCACATTCTTAAGAGCGTTAGCAATCATAGCAAGATCAGCCCTAATGGTGGACACACCATCAACCTCTAACACACTCTTAACCTTTTTATTTGTGCCTCTAACATCCGGCCACTGACAACTATTAATAGATATTCTTTCTAAAACTTCATAGGCTTCATCAAAAGTTTTTGCCAAAAGGGCCCCTCCAGCCGAAGCATCGACCATACCTTGGGTTACTCCATTTAAACCATTGTAAAATGTTTCCATTTGAATACAATGAGGTAGCCCATGGTGGGGACACTTTCGTAAAAGCTCCTTAAACCTCTCCCAAGCCTCACTAAAAGTCTCATCCTCAAGTTGCCTAAACCCTACTATTTCACTCCTTAATTTAGCATTTCTATTAGGTGGGAAATATTTACTCAAAAAATTTTCAGCTAACTCATCCCATGTCCTAATTGATCCTGGAGCAAAAGAGTTTAACCACGACTTTGCTCCATCTCTAAGAGAATACGGGAACAAAGTTAATCTAAGAGCATCTCTAGGCACTCCTTGAATTACAAAAGAATCACTAACTCCTAGAAAAGACTTGAGATGTAAATGAGGGTCTTCAGATGACAAACCATGGAATTGCCCCACGGTTTGCAACATCTGAAACATTACCGATTTCATTTCAAAATTTGTCGCTTGGATTTGGGGACGTGCAATCCCAGGATTCAACTCATTAAACACCGGGACAGCATATGCTCGAATGGCTCTGGTCCTATCGTTTGCTATCAAGATAGGATTCTCAGCCTGATTATTTCGCTACTCATTTTGCTCAAACAGTGGGTTTTGCTGCAGCAACGGATTCTGCTGGGGGTTCACTGCTACTGGACCTTCAGGAACCTGTGGAAGTTGCGGGGCGTTCTCCATCTGGTTTCTGCGCTGCTCCCTCCTTCTGTTCCTAAATGTCCTTTCAATTTCTGCATCAAGCTCAAACCGTACCCCAAGCGGATCGCTCATGCACCAAAATCACACCTGCAAAAACAAAAGAAACAATCAAAAAGTTCTAGCACCAAACCACTAAAACACATACACAAAACAGATCAGATAAAAACTTATTCAAGTCCCCGGCAACGGCGCCAAAAACTTGTTGGGTTCCTAGAGTGAGTAAAAATATGATATGAAATACTCTAGAATTCCTGTGCAAGTATACACAGTCTGCAGCAAGTAATATTATCAATCCAAGGTCTGAATGAGTTTCCACTTTATCTATTTTGTATAACTTTCTAATGGTTTCAAAGATAATAAAAATGTTGGGTTTTATCGGAATTATGTTGAAGCAAAATAAATGACAGAACAACGAGTAAACAAAAAGACAGACAGATTAAAGACAGACGCTGGTTAGGCTTTAGTGATTATTCTAAGATATGCTCTAGCAATATTATTGATCATGCATTTCTTGCAGTATTATTAGCGGATTCCTCCCGGAACTCCGGATCTTTTGGGATATGTTTCAAACCCAATGAAGAGCGACCGATCAAGCACTAGGCAACTGGCTATCCCTAGCTCAGTCACTGGCGTTCACCAATACACAATGATCGTAGTGTGGAGAATTGCCACACACTCTCTAAATCATCCCTGAAACTAGAGAGAGTTATCCATACCGGCTGACAAGGCGGGCATAAAATAAGAATAAGCACAACAATTAACCAAAATGCAATAGTCAATTTATTACTAGAGATGAAGCACAGTAATCACATTATTCCTAACCAACACCTTAAGCTACTTAGTTCATAATAAGCATAGGAATACGAATTACAATCTGAGTATGCATGTCCATAACTACAAGTTAATAAAAAAGGTAAACTTCCTAATCAGCTTGCGGTTGATGGTGTTCTTGATAATCTTCAATTTCCCTAACTATTCGGCTTCCAAGGGAAAACATGGAATGACTTTGACTTTGACGGCTACTTCCTTTTATAGAAGGATGGGAGGCTTGAATTAGGTCAACTTGGACACGTGTAGGGCTCTCCTTACTCCTTTATCCCGAAAATAACTCAACAGAAGTCGGTTCATGAAGTTGGCTAACGAGCTATGATGTGGCAGTTTCTGCTTCCAGTTTTGCTGCAGCACAGAATTTGCTCCCTCCAGTCGCTCAGCAGCATAATGTGCACAAAATAATTTCCAAAGCTTTCATTCTTCCAAATGGGTTAAATCATGTAATATCTCTCTAAAACCAACCCTAATAAGCATAAAGGACACACAAATCCCTATATAATTGAGGTCTAAATAACTACCTTTTGGGCAGTTATCAGAGGGTAGGGTCCTTTGTTCAAGACTCGGAGTCACCACTCAAGGGAACACTCATCTACTTCCCTAAAGTCGGGAAGGAGTGAATTCCATCTTGTACGATTATGTTCCCAGCGCGCCACTCACTCTTGTCCCCAAAATGGTAGGCTTATTTAGTCAGCGTATTGGCCACTCTCGCCCATACAAATCAAAGGACAATCCCTCATGAGCAGGAGTCCTAATCTACTCAGGATTAAGACCAAGTTGTCTAGGTCGTCCTAGTGAAATAGAAAACCAACTAGTTAACGGTGTTATAACCAGTGGTTACTATTCCGCGGTCCAGTCTTATGCAAACTCATTGCATAGGATACCCCCACTCGCATGTCTCCTACACTAACGCGTTGGATCATAGCGTTTGTATCAAATACAATGTGGGTCATATCCATAGTGTCACCAGGATAAGGCACCCAATCTTATCCCTATACTCACTACAAGAATCTAGGGTTTTCGCGACGCAAAAAATGGTTGGGAAAAGCCAAAAAATGATCGGGAAAAGTTTTCCCAACGTTAAAATTGTGTCGGCATTATCGTCGGTCGATCCTCGTCGGGCCAACTTTTGCCAACCAACTCTTGGTAGCGTCGGCAATTCTAGGAAATGCCGACATCACATTTCGATTGGCATTTCTTGGAAATGCCAACCAAATTCTCAGTTTGATAAGCATTTTCTTTAATTGAAGGAAATGCCGACCAAATGGCGTTTGGTTGGCCTTTCTTGGAAATGCCGACCAAACTGCAAATTTGGTTGACATTGCTTGAATTAGCTATTTTTTTAATTTCAATAAAATTTTATTGAGATTTTCACTATAATTTGAACATGTTGTACCTAGATCAATAAATTGTACACAAAATAAATCAAATAAATACTTTATATTAAACCAAATTTGATTACAATTTGTTCATAAATTCATATACAAGATAAAAATAAAACTTTAACATAAATAAACCTAATCTAGAAACAAAAGTTTAATAAACATAAGAAGTTGTCATCCTCTGCATGTAATCTTGAGCTTGCTTTTCAGAATAATGTTGACTCAACCCACCTAAAAAAACAAAGACATAAACATAAGATGAAAAGTATAAACATATAACAAATAATAAACTCATCAAACTATATAACAAACAAATCTTTATAAGCATAACACCAAAACCAAACCAAATTAATCGAACTTTACTAAGTAAACAAAAGTTACAAAACTACATAAGTAACTTTTCCAAAACAAAAATTACAAATACATCCACTCAAAACTTAGACTTATAAAAAAAAAAAGGTTACAAAACATAATAGTTTTTCCCCGAACTCCTCAATGGACATATATAACATGTAAAACTTAGCATGCAATCTCACCCACCCACTACACTCTTAGCACTCATCCCCCCCCCCCCCCCCCAAACTTAACTCACCCAAATTCACCCTTAAAAATATATATAACATAACACAACAACTACATTTACCTAAACTAACACATATCACCAACACAAAGTACGACAATAGTGTATTATAATCTCATACATAGTTCTTAGCTTTTTAGCTAGACATCTTAAGAATGACACCAGAATGAAACAATAAACCATCATACGAGAAATTTAACACTTTTCAACAAAGAGACACGTATCTACCTCCTCTATAGCCTTTATTTTCTTAAAGAGAAAAGCTACTACTTTTAAATGACATAGTTTAACTTCTTTTTCGGAAAAGAGGTATACATGTATAATTTCATATGGTATGTTGTTAATATTATCATAATGTTACAGTAAAAAGAAAGAATGATCGTTTTCTCTGCAAGTACTTTAATTTAACCTTCATCTGCTTTAAATTGAAATTAAAACCACTATATTGTTAACATTTTAGCCTACAAAAGGTCTGACATGGAATCCTATTTCCAACTCCAGATAAAGGAATCTTTCATTGAAACCATTGACCTCTATTTACACTACTGGTTGAGGATATAAGAAAAACAACTCTAAAATTAGACACTGGAAGAAGTAAAATGCGAATTTAACTCAATAAGAAAAGAATTACCTCCATAATCATTATTCTTAACATCCAAGTATAAATCAGGAAGGACCCATCGAACCCAAGGCAGCTCTCTGTGGAGGAAAAGGTACAACTTAGTGCATTTAACACAAATGAAAAAAAAATAATAATAAATAACAAACACAAGGAAACAAAGAAAACAAAAGCCTTCACAGAACCACCCACCTTAAGCCTTTTATAACCCTCAACTATTTTCTAATTTTCAAGTCTAATATCTCTATCTCAACAAGCCCTACTTATTTCAATCCTTTTCAATTTTGAAGGGTAGTATTTCTATTCTAAGAATCCCCATTTGTTTGGTTTTTAAAATTAAGTATTCTTTTCCTCCCCTTGTTTAAAACTTTTTATTGTTCTTTTTCTATTCCAACAAGTCCCACTTGTTTCCTTTTTCAAATTTTCATGTATAGTATTTCTATTCCGAGACATCCATTTGTTTAGTTTTTCAAATTAAGTCTCCTTTTTCTCCCCCTCCCCCCTCCCCCTCCCCCCTTTTAACTTTTCATTGTTCTTTAATTTTTATGCAATTTTAAAACTAAAACGTATATTATCATTAGTCCATGTGCCATCTTAAAGGTTTTAAACATTTTTGTTAGTTCGACTATATGGGATGCAAGGGTTGAAAACTACAACCTCTTGAAAGTATAATCTCACTAACTTCATCAATTAACTTATAACTTTAAAAAAGAAACGCACAAAAATTCAACAAAAACTCATCAAATTACAAACTTAATAACAAGTTCATTGAACTCAAATTGAACATGTTAACCCACAACATCAACAACAAGTTGAGAACTCACTTAAAGTTTTTAGCCCCCACATATAAGTCAATCAATAAATCCACATAATTTCTAACATTAAAATGCAAAGACTAAGTCAAAAAGTTTTACACAATAGGAACATAAAATATATATATATACTACAATGCACTAGGAATGAAAATAGAAGTTAACAAAAATTCTAAATTTACTTTTTCCTCCCACATTTTAAGTTGGCAAAACTTTCAAACTTATTTCCCCTCTCAAATTAGTTTATTTATTCCTTGTTTCTTTGCCAACCCACTGAACATCACATTCAACCATCAACATTTACAAACAAAAAAAAAAATGGCATAAGTGAAAAAACTAATACAAGTAGTTCAATTAAAAATTTCCCCCAAATTTAATTATATGTTCGAAGAACAGATTAACACAACAAGTGCAAGAGGAATGAACAACCCCTTATCGAAAACAGGAAAAAAAGAAAGAAAGAAAGAGAGACATCACTTGCAACAGCTGGGGAACAGATGGTTGGAGGCGAGTTCGTCGGAGGCGGGTGTCGACGACGACGAGCAGGTGGTCGGAGGTGGCTGTGGATGGCGGCGAAGTCGGAGCCGTTGGCAATGGAAGATCGTGTCTAGAAAATGGTGGTGGTGCGCAAGCGAGTGCCAAACGCCTAGGGCATAAAGAAGGGTGGGAGGGAGAATGAAAATGTGCGAGGGGTTTTATTTTGTAAATCTGTCGACGGTTCAGTTAAACCGTCGGCCAAACCGGATAAATGCCGACGGTTTACGTAAACCGTTGGCCTTTGTCCAGTTTGGCCGACGGTTTGACTGAACCGTTGGCATTTCTTTCGATTCAACCCACAAATCGTGGGTTTTTTCTTCATTTGACCGACGATTTAATGAAAATCGTCGGCTTTTAGACTATTTTGGTCGACGGTCTAAATATTTCGTTGGCTTATCCATATAAGGCCAACGGTTTAAAAAACCGTTGGCAGAAGTTGGTTTTCCCAACCAATTTTTAGTGGTCGGGGAAAAACCGTCGGCGAAACTCGAATTTCTTGTAGTGACTATAGACCCTTTAGGCTGTTTCTTGAACAATGATCCTCATATGTTGCTACATATAGTTCAAGACTCATATTACAGCCTAGGATATCTAGTTTATTGGATTATGGTTATTTTAGGCAAAAAAATATAAAATAACTAATAACATTTAATGGAAAAATATATCAATATTATTTCATTAATATCTGGTCAACGGTTACATTCACTATCTACGAGTTTTAGGGCATAAAACTCAACAAGGCCAATGAGAGGGTGAGGCCCCTTGTTCAAGTCCTGAAGTCAGCACTTAAGGGAACAACCTTTCTACTATCCTTGGAATGGGTGGGAGCGAATTCCGTCTTACAAGACTATGTCCCTAACAATCTATCCAGTCTTATCCCCAAAATGGTAGGCTTATTCAGTCGGCGAAGTCTGGCCACTTTCACCCATGCAGATCAAAGGATATTGTCGAATCAACAGGAGTTCATAGTTAGCTTAGAATTAAGATCGAGTTACGTAGGTCATCACATGAAATAGTCAGTCTCCATAGTAAGCAGTGTTATGAAGTGAGAGTGACTTATTTCAAGGTCCGGTCTTATGCAAACTCATTGTATAGGACGTCCGCACTCACATGTCTCCACATGAAAGATTCAGGATCTCATCGTTTGTACTTGTACAAAGTGGGCTGCATCCATAGTGTCCCCAGGATAAGGTACCCAACCCTATCCGTATACTATAGACCGTTTTGGCTATATACTTGAACTTGATCCAATCTTATGTCTCTACATATAGTTCGAGTATTCATGCTATAGCCAAGGATCTTAGTTTATTGGATTTAGGTTAAATGTTGTGCAACTCACTTATTCAATAACATCTTTACCGAATAACCTCAACAACATCTTTATTGCAAAATAGAATGTGTTTAATGTTTTACAAAACTACGAGTTTTAGGACATTAAACCCAATAATCTCCCACTTGGACTAAAACTCTAGTGGGGTAGAAAAAGTTGAGTGTGAGAGAAAATATACATAAAGACAATAAACTAGGGCATCAATCATACCCTTACGAACATTTCTCCCACTTGCCCTAGTCTATCAAAGCTCGTAGTCCTAGATTTACTAGGTGACCCTAAAAAACTTTAGTTGTGAGGGCCTTTGTAAACGGATCAGCCATGTTGTGCTCTGAAGCTATCTGCGTGACGATCACATCTCCTCGTTGCACGATCTCCCTGATCAGTGTTCAATTTAATTAGGGGAATCATATAATGTATATTGATATATTATAATATAAAGTTTATGAAACTTTATAATATAATTTTGAATTAATTTCAAAATTAATTTTCGAGAGAAAATATTTGAAAAAGTTCAAATAATTAATATGAATTGGATTCATATTAATAAAATAAATAATTTAATAAAATCCCTAAAATTAAATATATGATATTTAATTGGGTAATTAATTAATTATAGAATTAATTAATTATTGATTAAAATTAGATATGAATAAGATAATAGATTTGATTAGATTTTATCCATGACCTTTTTCTATAAGGATTAGATCTTATGGCATTTTCCTATAAATAGGATCCCTGGGGTGAGGTGAAAGTATCACATTCATTCTCCTACTCTTAGAGAATTCCCTTGATGGCTCCCACCAGTCTCATGCCTCTAGAAGTCTCATTGTCATACCGGTGTAGCCATAGTGGTAGTGTTCACAGTAGTTCATGGTTATTTCACAAGCAGTTGGTGAATTTAATCTGAGTCGCCAACGAGAGTAACTTACTAATTAAATTAGAATTAGATTCTATAGATTTTCAATATGCTTAATCTAGATATTCATTAGATTATGAATGTATGTTTGCTACTAGTGTATTAGTATTTCATAATTCTAAATTAATTACAAATTGTTCCTAAAACCGCTTCCACTGTATCAGGACCTCGTTCCCTACAGTCTCGACGTTGGATGTTCGTTGGCGCCAAGTAACCGAGGCCCAGCGTCGCGACGCTAGGGCAACAACGTCTTGACGCTGGGCAGTTTAGATGGCTATTTAAATCGCGGTTTGGCTACGACAATGGGCATCAAGCAACCCTTTGGAGGCTAAGAAGAGAGTCTATTGTGAGAGAAATTCTAAGAGGGTTCTTGGGCATTCTCGGGAGGATCGATAGCTTGCTCAGGTTCCATCAAGGCTTGGATCGCGGCGAATTGAGGGCGTAAGAGAGGGATTCATCTCCGATTCAATTCCTTTTCCCTTTTTCTGCCCATATACTGTAATTAGGATGATAATGTTGGAATTTTGTGTGCATATAGTGACAATGTGTAACTAATTTCCCGGCATTTGGGTCTTGAATGAAGAAATGTGATTTTACCTTACTCTGATTGCTCGTTATTATGTCTAAAGCTCTAGTTATTTGTATGGGTATTCTTAATGCTTTATAAATTCAGGCCAAATTTATGATGAATTGTTACTTAGTGGAAATTCAACGGAGAGAAACTAAGCTAAGTTAGAACGTAACCCATGAAACTAGGCTTAATTGCTCATAGTGACAACAAGAGTAGTTGGTTAGGCCTAGAAATCGATAATGAATCAAGACTTTATTAATTAACCCATTTAATTGTGCTAAGGACACTAAGGTTGTTAAAATGAGTTAATTAGAATTAGGAGAAACTGACAGGAGAACCTATGTTAACAAGGAGATTCTAGATTTATAATTAAATTAGACTTAATAATTAGTAATCAGAGAAACCGTTTAATCATATTTCAAAATTCAAGACCCCGCCTCTCTCTAAGTTTGATCTCCTCCAATTTCTTACAAGTTGTTTGATCGTTTTTGCCTCTATTGTTTTATTTCTTTATTCAATTTATGATCCCATCTTTTGAATGAGAATGAGGTCCCTAGGTAATGTCTGCCTTCAGTAATTTTGGTGTTTAGTTGCTTAATTCGCCTAAATTAAATACTATTCCTTGAGGATTCAATACTTGGTAATTACTTACCATTTTATATTACTTGTGGTCCGTGCGCTTGTGGCATAGTTCACAACTACAAGTCTTTGGCGTCGTTGCTGGGGAATGGGCAATTTATTTCGGTGATTTATATTTTTTTGACACTGAAAAGAAAGAGATGGATATTAATTTAGGATTGTAAATAGATTTTCTTGATTTATTTTTGTGAATAGTTTGTCTTTGTTTTTGGTATATTGAGAAGTTTTGGGTTGTGCATGCGAAGACATAAGGAGACTAATCTTCTTCCATTAGATTTGGAAATTAATCGAACTCTCAGGTCAATTAGAAGAGGAAGAAAGCTCCTAGAAAAAATGGCCCAAGAGGTAGCACCAAAAGCGCGATTCAAGATTATCTGTAGCCGATTCTACCCACGGAGAATTCTCGGATAGTGTATACACCTATCTAGGCAAACAATTTTGAGTTGAAGACTGGGTTAATCCAAATGGCGAGTGATGCGCAATTTTTGCTACCGCAAGTGTACGGGTCAAGTTTTAATATAGTGTTTTCGTGATTGAACGAGTGTCGTCCTCTGGATTGGTTTTCTAGCGAAATTAACTAATGTGAATAATCTTGTCCAATTTTATTTAGAGAGTAAAACTTAATGAGAAAGATAAATCTAAAGACAAAAGCATAAAAATGTGGAGATTCAAATGGAAAGACTCTTAGGGAATTGAATTTATTAGTTGGGATTGAAGATTATTCAATTGGAATGAATTTTAGTGGCAATTATTTTATAAGTCAAGGAAACTTTAATCACAATTATCTCTCCCGAGCATAAATGATTTTCATGCATACAATAAACCCAATATCCCTATCTAAGTTCATTAGCATGCAAGACCTTGAGTTTAGTTCTTTTTACAAATTCTAAAGTTATTCTAAATCTCTCGATCTTAGAACTCTACCTTAGTCATGCAATTAGGGTCTAAGCTAAATCCCCTCTCCCAAGCAAGATTCAACACGAAATCATCCAATCAATGGCCAGTTAATTGAACGTATACAAACATAATTGCAAGAATAAAATAAAAGCGCATTCAATCCATAAACCAATCTAACAATCTAAACAACTACAACAATCCCTAAGACAAACAATTAGCAACTCATAGTTTTAGAACTACGCAAACACCAATTGAAAGAAAGGGATAAAACTCGAATCCGCCGAAACCATACATCCCCGTCACAATCTCCACACCTTCCCGCTTAATTCTCGATCCTTTTCCTTGCTTCAGGTCCCACAAAAGGTCTCTGGTCGGAGTTAGGGCTAAAATCTAACCAAATAAACTCCTCTTTTCTCCGCAAGATCGCATTCCTTATATAAGCAAATCTATCGACAACGTCGAAACGCTATCCTATTGATAACGCTCATTTATGTGCGTTATTTAGCTTTAAAAGCTTCGGTTATTGCTTGGAAAGAAAAGACTTTATGCTTAAAATCTTATCATTTCAAGTCAAATTAGCAAAAGTCTTAGAATCTTGTGGAAACACTACAACAAATTTGGTTTTTAATGTCGGTCAGTGACCGACATTAAAAACACCGACATTAAAAGTTTTAATGTCGGTCACTTTTAATATCGGGCAATGCCCGACATTAAAAGCCTCTTTTAATGTCGGTCGCTTTTAATGTCGGTCATTGCCCGACATTAAAAGCGTTGTCCGACATTAAAAGTACCCTTTTAATGTCGGTCATTGCCCGACATTAAACAAGCTTTGACCGACATTAAAAGTGCACTTTTTATGTCGGTCAACCACTCTTTGTCCGACATTAAAAATCACTTTTAATGTCGGTCAGTTTTTTATGTCGGTCATTGTCCGACATTAAAAGTTATGACATTAAAAGTGTCCGACATTAGATGTGCGACATTAAAAGCGTCCGACATTAAATGTGAGATATTATAATAAAAAAAAATTGTTGATTGCACACGTTGCTAACCAACAATACTATTTCTTCATTTTGTAAAAACCTCTAAACAAAATAAAATGTCAACATATACACAAAATAAAATCTCGAAAGTATTTTTACACAACAACTAACTCAACAAACATGAATTTAATTAATAAAATATAATAGTGTATATAATACATGAGACTTTTCGTCTATCAACAAAAAAAAAAAAAAAAACAAATCACACATCCATGAACCAATTTACAAACAAAAAGTAAAATTATTAAACAAAATAAGTACACAACTCCTTCTACGCTCTTTCCGGCCTAGTTCCTCCTCGAGCTCCTTTTCGAGAATATCCATTTCATCATCTACAACAGTTCTCGCTTAACAAGAATTCCAAACCTTATACAAAGCAAAAACGTAAGTAAAATACAATCGACACACATCTCCAATCAAATCCTTAGACTAAAACTAAAGTTACAAGATGTACGAGTAAAGTAGAGCTAATAACCAACAACATCTAGAGGATTATAGAACACTTGGTGTGAAGTAATATTCATTAGTGTAAAAGTAAATTCACAAATAAATTCTACAAACACTTGGTGTGCAGTAAGCAAGAAGCCAATTACCAATTTTTCCAGCTCACCACTTGAAAAAGAAGAAAAGAAACAAAAGACACTTAAATATACCCTATAACTTGCAGAAAAAAGTTCAATAAGCAAATAATTTCATCACATTGACAAAGCAGAAGCAACAACATACTAGTATTATTATTCTTCACAAAATAGAATGAACTAATAGGGATCCAATCCATAAATCAACTAATGAGCCTAGGATGTATCAAAAGTAGGAGATGACATACACACAATTATCTCAAGATCCATCAACATCCATGCTTTTCATCTAACTAACATATTAATTTGTTCGTTTTGCTTAAGACGCTTAAATTTACACGAGTACCTGTGTTTTCCACCCAAGAAGCAAGACTTGGTCCTAGACTAAAGACTTCAAATTAGTTCTCCTCAGTTGGTAAACTTACATAAACATATTTTGCATTCAAATAAGAAAGTTTGAAATGGAAAGGAAGTTAGAGAAGTTTACAAAAGAACGTCAACATTTAAAACAAATAAATTAAAACCTGATTTTGTCCCCAAATCCATAGTCTACTAGTTCAAATGGAGCCATCATTCTCACGAGGTAATGCAATAACATCAGTACAATAATGCAGGCAGTTAGGAAAAATACAAAAATCTGTTAGATTTATTAGTAAGATAAATTTCTTACGAACATAGTGTTTACATAAAGGCAAATGATCTTGAAAAAAATAACAAAGAATATTAGTAAAGACATACGACATCAGAAAACGTCAGAGAAAGATACCTACAAGAAATTTGAGTGGTTGACCGATTGATTTGAATAATACTAGTAAGAACTCAACTTGGATGTAACACTTGACAAACCATTACCTTAAAGGCATCCTTTTGACTTTCAGATAATTCTTCCTCCTTGATCAAAGTATCTATGAACTCCTGATAATACGTGAAACCAAAGCATAAAAATAAAATTCATCTAATTCCAAATCAAATTCACAGAAAACCTACAGATAACAAAAAGGCTAAACTTACCTGTAGATTTGCAGTTCATGGATGCTTATTGTACAATGTAGAAAACAAAGGTTGAAAGAAATTATAGATTTGCAGTTCATATAGATACTTACATCTGATGAGAAGTTTTGATTTCCTATAAAAGAAAGTACAAGAAATAATAAAGATCCCGAGGCCAACTTCCTTTCATATTTCAGATGCTTTTACACCCAGAATCCGAAAAGTCATATTTTTATGTACCATCATCATCTATAGAGGTTCATGTTTCCTCCATTTTCATGTAGAAATATGTTTAAGAAAAACTAGTAATTAAGAACAGTCGACATTAATATTTTTAACCGCACTTCAAATAAGGTCCTAGATGATAACTTCAAAAGAAATTTTTGTGTTCCAGATAAGTGGTAAATCTTGCTAGCTCCAGGGGCCAAACGCTTCACCATGTTCTCAACTTCTCCCTCATGAGCAGGGGATGTTGTCATTGTAAATACATAAGCCTCACTGTATCTGGCTTTAAGCTGTCAAAAGATTGCCAAATTTAATATATTGATTGTGAGGTCTCAAAGCATTAAATTCATGTTATAGTGATTCACATCTCAGCAGAAGTAAAAGGATTGAATCTGTCAAAAGATGGACCGAGGTATTAAAAATATAAATCTAAGTAATGAAACAAGAGAGCATATTTAAATATAATTATGGATAGAAAAATAGGAGTAACAAAACGGGGTTGGAAACGTACTGCCTCTGGCATGGTTTTTTCTTTTTTCCTTTATAAGAAGAGCATTTTTTTCGTTTTCCAAATTTGATTGCCAATCGGATGTAAAAGCAATGCGAGAGAAAATGGAAGAGGGTGCAAGAAAGGAATAATGTATTTGGAAGGAAGTTAGCAGATAAGAGGGAATCTAAGAAGTTAGTTAGGGCTATCCAACTAGGAGGGATTTATCAGGTTGATGAAAGGAGAAAGTTAGTTTAGACTTTTGATGAGAGTGTACAAGAGGGGTGAGCTCTTAAAATTTTTCTTGTTCCTGTACTCGTTCCTTTTTGCCATCAAATTCCCCTTGGAGTTTTACCAAATATATTGAGGAAAAGAACCAACAAGTGAAAAGTTCGATAAAAGCTTTAATGATCAAAATTGCATTATTATAACAATGCTTCCGATTATATTGCATCTATTCCAAACAACTCAAAGACATCAAATAAGTTACCTCTTTTGGATTTCCAAAACACTCCAGGCTTCCATCCACAAAAATTCATGTCCGATCGCTAAGACTTCCGCCTCTTCCATAGAATGTGTTGATGATATAAATAAAGTTTTTCAATATTCAACAGAATCAGAAATGTACAATGGAATAATGAACCGCGAGAAATACAAAATCTGCTATAATTCCAATAATGAAAATGAACAAATGAGAACTAAACATGGAGAAGTGAAACAAATTCGTCCACGTGGGGGAGAAAAGTCTTTGGATTTCTATAGTTGATAACCGCAGTTGTCAGGTCAAGTGTTATGTTCAAATTCTAAATGCAAAATGAGACTGGAAAATGAAGGGAAACATACTGGTAAGGATGATTGCTCGATTATGCTTCGCACACTTCACAACATTCCATAAATTAACCTGGGATTGTTAAAATAAAAATTTTAATTCTCATATACAAAGAAAATGGATTCAGCAGAGAGAGAGCTTACAAGAAAGAAGAACCTGAGAGACACTCTCTTTAAAATCGTCGGATGTAAATCTTCAAATTTAAAATATAAGTAAGGAATCTACAAAATACTATACACAATCAAGTGAAGTTGTCACATTTATGAGACAATTGTTCAAGCAAATCCTCCAACTCCCACACTAAGACCACTTTGAATACTATAGAGTAGAGAGAAAATAAATAACCTGCTGCCTTTTAACCATGATGCAAAGTAAAATAAAATGTTACCAAACTAAAATGAAGAAATAAAATAACTAGAAAGAGCCATATCCAAAACAACCAACAACCTGTTTTCTCGGTCATGTCCTTTGGTCAGTTGTTTTGATTATTATGGCTTAGTGCAAAGTTTGATCAACTATATGAAAAACTGAAGTAGTTACATTTGTTTTTATCAAATGTTCACGGAGGGACTTAAGTAGTTAAATTGAGTGATTACATAGAATAAGTATACATTTGGTCCTTGTTTTATTTCTTTAGGTGACACATTAGTCTTATTTACCTCATCCAATTTTCTTTCAACAAGTTTTAATTTCTTATTTCATTCATTCAAACATACATATATCACTCAGGAATTTAAGTAAACATGATACAGAGCTAGCCTTTAGGAGAATGAAGAAATAAATTTCCTTTAAAATTGAAGAGCATAAAGTTCATTCAAATGATGATATTTACCTGGTATAAACTAGACACCCAATCTTTTCTCTTCTCACTGGGTTGACTGACTTCAGGGTTGGCACCAGGTCTTCTGCCAATTTGTCTTCCACAGACTTGGACTCAATTTTTCGTTGAGGACTCTTCAAGCCGAAAGCACAGAATCTCCCATTTCTTGAAAGCAAAAACAATTCAATAGAGAAGAAGGAATAACCCTCCAGTGAAAAGTCTACTAAACCAATTTCACAATTCAAAATACTATACACAAGAATAGGCCTGTCTTTCGTTCTCATCTTCTTCGCCAACTTCTTGATTCTGAAGGTCTTGTGAGACGGTTGCGAATGATTAAGAAAACTCACATCATAAAACTGCCAAAAAAAAAAATCGAAAGTGTAATACAAAACGAATCGGAAGCAAGAATACAAAAAACAAGATCACTACAAGGAAGAAAGAGTTACCATCTTGGAGATTCGGGAACCGGCTGCGAGGGCTTCGAACAACGACCACAAGCAAAAACCCTACTTTCAGAGAGAAAGTTGAAAGGGGGGATGATGCTTTTTTATGTGGATCGCTAAAACGAGGAAGACAACTAAAAATAGGCTTTTAAAAACCGACATTAAATGAACGCTTTAATGTCGGGCATGCCCGACATTAAAAGCCCGAAAATTTTTAAAACACACACGTTTTCATCTGTCTGACATTAAAAGGTCCGTGCTTTTTTTCGTCCGACATTAAAAGTCGTGCGCGTTTTTTTCGTCCGACATTAAAAGTATAATTTGTTGTAGTGAAAATATTAGAAATATAGAATTTATGTTTAAAATGTACAAAAAGAGATTATTTTTGTAAGAATTTATCCAAGTTAATGTTTTTGTGCAGAGGACTTTGCGAGGAGATGCACTGGCAAGAGAAGATTAAAGGTCAGCGGAGCAAAAGAGTAGAAGTGAAGATTTGCACCTGCATCTGGACCTAAGGATGTAAAATATGCGACCAATATGTGCCCGCAACCTTATAAGAAAGTAGCCCCAGCTGAAGACAGAATTGTCAAGGCAGCACACATAAGAAAATTCGCCCCATATGCGGCCGCAACTGGGCTTTTCGACAGAATACCGAGATTCGCGAGATCTTCACAGAATCATCTGAAAATCCCAAATCTCGTATCAAATCTACGAGGATCGTGGATTCTTACTTTTCAAGGCCCTCTCATACTGATCTCGGCAGCCAACCTCACCTTCCAAGGTCTATAAAAGGGGACCAAGGTGCAAGAAGCAAGGAGAGCTCAAAATTTCGTCCTTATGATAGATTTTTAAGTCTTTCTCTTCTCATCTTGTAACCACTCCGAGTTCCGGGTCTTTCAGCCTCTGTCGGCTCTTCCATTCGAAAGAAGAATATTCTTGTTTTTACAGAATCTTGTATTTTTCAACTAGTCACCATCTCCCTTGGGTACAATATCCAAAATACTTTTCACTTTATTACTCGATAGTGTTGAAGGAGTGAAGAATACTCGAGCGGAAGCGATTACGGATCTTAGGCACCGATTTTCATTAATTTCTCTAAAGAAGCATCATGAAACTTTAACCAAAAAACAGAGGATTATAAATACTAACCTCGTAGCTCGATTCCAAGCAAATCACCGTTTGTTTCTCTATACGAACGGCTTGTGGACAACCGCTAGAGTCTTCCCCGCTATTCTCCAGCCTTAGAACGAGCTTGTGGAAACTCGAGAGTGATTAATTTGGGAGAGAAACTTGAATCTTCAAGCTTTGAAGAAAGAAAAATCATGGAGTTTTGAGAGAAACATTTTGTTCAGCCTTTTATGAATTCTTCAACAACACACTTACTCATTTAGTCCCCTTCGAATGCTTATTTAAAGCATCAATCATGCATCATCTTTTTCGAAAAATTGACAGCAAGAAGTGGCTTAAGTTGGTGTCCATGGAGGTGGCAATCTAAGGAGATCAAGTGTGAAAACTGACATTCCACCACCTCCAAAAATGAAAACCATTTTCATTTTAATTTCTTAAAATTTGGATAAAAATTAATTCAATAACATTAATTTTAATTTTAAATAATAATTAATTAATTCATTTAATTTAATATCAAATATTAAGTTCAATAATTGCACCAACCTCGGTTTCTTTCAATCCTGATCTTTTGAACATGAATCTTCATTCATGTGTAAAATTTAAAATCGAGTTATGTATCACATACATATTTCAATATTTAAATTGTCATTTAAATATTCTAACTCTCTCCTTAATTTTAGTTTAATTAATAATTAAACTTTTATGTCGAACATATCGTTATATAATTGACGTCATCTCCCTAAATTGAATTTGAACGTCTTCAAATTCTTTTATTGCTCTTGTTCTAAGGTTTAGTCCATTTGAGCTAGCAAGGGGACCTAATGGACCTACAGATCATGGGCTCCAACGATATGAGATTAACTAGCTAAACTCTTTTAATCTAGTTAACCAATATTCGTCAACTAACGGGACACTACACAATAGCCCGTAGCTACACTTCCCTCGCTGTAGATATATTTCTGTCCACCCGATATAATCGGGATCAGTAAATCAATCCTTCACAGGTTTTTCATAACTATAGCTAGGTCAAAAGTCTGTTTTACCCCTATAGCATTTCTTGTTCCTTAAGTCCCCACCGAGTCCCTAATGTACAATTGGGTTTGTGGTCCGAACACTAAACCTAAAACCTCTCGCTCTACTACAACACTACTACAAATTTGACCTTTATTGATGCTTGGCTTTTTACGTTTATTGACGCTTGTGTCAAAAAAGCGACAATAAAAGTAATTTTTGTACTTTAAAATAAATTATTAATAATTAAATATATATATTGACGGTTTTATGGTATCAAGAAATGAAAGTGGGAATGGGGTGGAAATCCCTACAAACACTAAGGTTTGATGTCTAACTAAGGTTAGAATTCAGTCTTCTAAGAAGGACCTCGGGCATCCCTACTCATGGGCGTCTACTATGGTTCTATCAACACCCTCTTCTTTCCAGTGAGTTCTGCTTGAATTTCTCTTCGAATCACGAGCTTATATAGTGTGGGGGTGGTCGAGGAGCCACAAAATGGGTGCTAGTAGGTAGCCCAGTCATTTTTGGGGTCAAAACGGCCGATTAGGTTCGCAAAAGTCTCGTCCAAAACGACCCGCGACAGACTCGGAACGGCCTCTGTTTTTTCAGAAATGCGATCACATTTGAAATTGGCCTTCCCAAAAATGCGATCGCATTTCTGGGTAAATTCCAGCTTTCCTTTGCTTTCCTGCACAACACCAAATTGGGTCAAATTCGTATCAAATTGAGTCTTTTTAAGCACAAATAAGCATAATTTGACAAATGTGAGTCTTAATTCCCTAATTCATCAACTTTAACATATTTTGAGCTCGAGAATAGTAAAATTGATCTAAACATGCATGTAGACGGCGTGTAATGTTTTACCCTTATCACATATGTGCGAAGACGATACATGTAAGTGACTTGGATCGCCTACAATCAGATATTATCATCATCCTTTGCAAGTTAGAGAAAATATTTTCGCCGGCCTTCTTCGATGTGATGGTGTATCTTGTTGTTCACCTACCATACAAAACAAAAGTCATTGGTCCTGTCAGCTACAGTTGGATGTACTTGATTGAAAGGAATATTCGAACACTCAAACAATACGTACGAAATAAGGCACGTCCAGAAGGGTCTATTGTAGAAGCATTTATAATGAATGAATTATTAGTTTTTTGTTCTCTATACTTAACTAGAATCAGAAAAAGATTGAGCAGGGATGAATGAAATGATGATAGAACTCCCGATCAACAGGTATGTGGTGACTCCGAGTTGTTTCGACAGAGTGTACCACCCTTAGGGAGTTCAAAATTGAGAACACTGACACTAGATGAGAAGCATGGTGCACATTGGTATGTCCTAAACAATTGTGTGATAAAATAGAATCATATCGTCGACAACACCTCAAACTAATTTGACTCCAGGCTCGAAGCACAACTGATTTATACAATCAACATAAACTTGCATTTCCAAATTGGCTTACAAACCACGTACGCCAATCTAGTACAACTTGAGAATATTTAATTAACTTTTGAAACATTTCTTTCAAGATAAAGTTTATAATATTTCACAGGTTCTATCGCTTCGTGAGAGTGGAAATTTGTCTGATGATATGTACTCACTGGTCGTGGGGCCGACGTCAAGAGTACGCTCGTATAATGGATGTATTGTTAATGGGGTTCGGTTTCACAGTACTGAGCGTGATAATCATCGAGCTACGCAGAATAGTGGAGTCATGGTGCCTGCAGAAAGTGCGACCGGAGGTGATGAATGTACCTTTTACGGTGACTTGACTAAAGTGTTGGACCTCCAGTATGCTAAGGGTAGAAGTGCAATGGTATTTAAGTGTAGATGGTTTGACACAAATAATAAGAAGAACACCACACACATGGATTTGGGGTTCAAATCCATAAATACATTCTGTTTCTGGTACATTGATGAGCCGTACATTCTCGCTAGTCAAACATAACACATATTTTACATCAATGACCCTAACTATGGCAACGATTGGAAAATAGTGCAAGTAGTTCAACATAAACGTTTATGGGATGTACCAGAAGGGCAAGATGTAGATGACGATCAACTCGATACATTAGAACCTATTAATGGAATAAGAGTAGATGAATCCATTGATGACATGCAAAAATGTCATCATTTTCCTATTAATTTAAGCTAGTTTTGTGCTTGAATTGTGTGCTTTAATGCTATTTTCTGTTTAAATTTCAGAAAACCGAGCCAAAGAAGTAAAACCGGAATTTTGAGAGATTTTGGATGATTTTGGAGGCTTTTTGGAGCAATTTGAAGAATTACATTAAAAGATCCAAGTCCAAAAGCCAAGAAGAATGAATTAGAAGCCCAAATTCATGAATTTCAAGTCTTAAATTATCAAGTTGGGTCAAGAAAAGTGCCCAAAATCCATTACATAAAGCATTTGGGCCAAAAAGAAAGATAGAGGCCCAAAAATGGAGTCAAAATCGGGCCATTATTGAAGATTCAGGGCCTAGCGTCTCGACGCTAAGCCTGGAGCGTCCCGACGCTAGGCAGCTATACGAAAAAATCTGGAATCACGAGAGCGTCTCGACGCTGCGACGTCTTGGAGCCCAAGAAAAGATGGCGTCAGAGCGTCTCGACGTTGTCCTTGTAGCGTCTCGACGCTACGCCTGCTGGGAGCCTATAAAAGGAGCCTTTTGCATCCATATTTGGTGTGCCAATTTGTGGGTTTTCACCTCATTCTAGAATCCACACTAAAATTGGGGATTTTTGGGAGAGTTTTGGAGCTTTGTTGAAGATCTTTGGAGCTCGGGATCGAAGGAGGTCGGCATGGGATCGAGGAGATCGACACTTTTATGAGCATTTCTCTTCCCTTTTCCTTTATGTTTTAGTTTCTAGAATTGTTGTGATTAGGAATTATTGAATTTTAGTGATTATGAGTAGTAAATTCCTAAATTCCATGAGATTGATTTAGATGTTGAACCTCTGCTGAATTAATGAATTGATGTGGTTTAATTGTCATTATTGTTCATTTGTGCATTTTGTCCGTAATGCTTTTAATCAACTGATCACTGATTAAATGAATCGTTACTAAGTGGAAACTCGACGGAGAGAAGCTTAGACTAGAACTGAATGCATGACTAACGTTTATTTACCCGGGTGACACGGGATAAAATAAATAACGTTAGAGGTTATACTGAAGGGTCGTAATGCCATACTAAGTAAATAAAGATGAGACTGAAAGGAGATTCTTTATTGAACGGTATGAGATAGGAGGAGACCGACAGGAGAATCCTTGAAATTAGGCTTCTAGACTTATGAATCAAATGATTTGTTAATCCATATTAGTTAATTGATTAAGCGATTAAAGGTCTAATTGATAAAATCAATCACTCTAGAATTATCCCTCCAAATTGTGTCACCATTTATCTTTTGCTTTCTAGATTAGCTTTTGTTTTATCTTTTCGGCATTACATTTTGTTCTCTAAATAAAGCTAAGCAAGATTATTCATGGTAATTAATTGAATAAATCCAATCCCTGAGGATTCAATACTCGGAATACTTTCCGTATTATATTACTTGCGGCCCGTGCACTTTGCGGTCCAACAAGTTTTTGGCGCCGTTGCCGGGGATTGGCTAATTTCACTCAATTAATATTGTGAAGAAATTGCTTGCTTTAGATTAGAGGTTTTATTTTGCTTTATTTTTATCCTGGTCCATTGTTCTTGTTGTGCATTTAATTGGTGTTTGCATCTGACTGAAAGCCTGATTATTGTTGATTTATTGTTTTTAAATGGCTTTTTATAATTTTGGGTGGCCCTTTAGGGAATCTGAGCCCGAAGAACCAACACCATCATCCAATTTTTTCTATTCAAATTATTCCCCTTTAGAAGAAAAATCTCCCCTAGAAAGTTTGCTTCAAGATTTTATTGAGGATACTAGAGCCACTCAATTAGCTCTAGAAAAATCCTTAGGGAGATTCCATCCCCAAGAGGATGAGAGTGAAGTGCAATCCGCTTCCATAGAAGAAAAATCTTCCTTAGAGAGCTTGCTTGAAAATTTTATCCAAGAATCGAGAGCCATGAATTTAGAATTAGAAAAATCTATGGAGAGACTCCAAACCCAAAGGGAGGATAGGGAAGTAGGATCCACTTCCATAGAATGTCTAGTGAGTCATGTGGCCAGTGATTCATTAGTGCCCATTCAAGAGCCTAATCCTTTCGATTTCGCTAAGCTTGAGCATATTAGGGGTGAGATGTGTAGATTGTGAGGAAGAATTGGATAGTTCTAGCACCCATCAAGAACAAGTTTGTGAGGAAGAAAAAGAAAATGAGCATGTAGTGTTTGAGGAGTTTCTAGAGATAGAGTTTAAGGTTGAAAGGCCTTTGTCTGTTCTATCCCCTCCGTCCTCTCTTGATAATGAGTGTTCTTTTTCTTGTTCTCACATGTCAGAGTCAGAGTCTTCTTATTTTGATCTTTCTTCTTTTATGCTTTTATTAAAAGAAAATCCCAAAAATATTTCTGCTTCAAGGGCCCATGAAAAGCTAGTAAGTCTGCTAGCGATAGTCTGCTTCACTGATTCAAGGAAGAAGGGCCCAAAGAAATACGAGAACTTTTATGTGCCTTGAAAGTCCGCACAAACTCGTCTAGCTAAGAGACGTTAAAAAAGCGCTTCTTGGGAGGCAACCCAAGTTTATTTTTCCGTTAATTTTCTTTTCTTTGTTTTTCAGTTTTTTTTGTAGTTAGAGCATGTTGATCTTTCGTTCCGGTTGATCAATTTTTGAAGGAGCTCGAGACCACATTTTCTTCCAAAAACAACCCCAATGATGTTGAAGGCTGACATCCATGGTTTCTCTCGCACTTCAGGGCAGTTCCGTTCTCCCTTTATCTTTTTAATTGTCCTTATGCATGCTTAATTTGTTTAAAAAAAATTGATACATTGAGGACAATGTATGATTTAAGTTTGGGGGGAGGCTTTGTTGTTCTGATCTGAGCGAAATTTTTTTTCATGATGATTCTATTGCATCTGTTTTGATGAGGACGGTCTATGATATGATCTAGATAATGAATTTTGTTCAATTTTTGTGAAATATCAAAGCATGTTCAAGATTCATGTAAATTTAAATTTTTTCTTTGATTTCCTTGCACATGTTGAGCACTTAGCCTACTTATATGATTTTGAATGCTTAGAACTGGATTATATTATCTAGATGTTTGTTGTCACTCCGATAGGCTTAAGATCTAATTTGAAAGATGAACTACATGAGAGACTGTAATGTTTTACTTGGGAGAAAAAAAATCATGTTTATTAGCCTGCAAAGAAAAGAAAAGTGTGAAAAAAAATATATATGAAAAAAAAAATCTGAAAAAAAAAAAAGAATGCTCCACTTTCTTGAGAGCATTAGTAACCAGGGGCATTCATGACACCCATCATTTGCCTTTGCATGAAAGCTCTGGAAAGAAATGAGCATGCTTCGACAGCCTGAAAGATGAGGCGCTCGTAGTTGGATGCTTTCATCACCAATGTTGGCAAGCCAGAACGAAGGCGCTACATCTAAAAGGATTCTCAACAAAAAAAAAATGCAAGTTTGGGGGAGGCATACCTCGTTGTTTCAGGCACCTTAGTGGGATATTGCTTTCTTGATTGTTGGAAAGCTGGATAATTAGAGCTTAGGGCCAGTGTAGGGGGAAGATGAACTGAGGATTGTATAAACCTTTTCTACGCTAGTAAAGACCTAATAAGGAAGCTCGCACACACACACGCAAGGGATGAAGAGTTTAAATTCAAATTTCGTGATGAATGAATATGTTTTAATATTTCCTTTAATTGTTAGAGTTCATTATTTTGATCATTGAGCCTAGAGTCATGCATTTGCAATAGTTGATTCATATATAAGGTTTTAGCTTGGCTCTGGACTAGCAAAGATTTAAGTTTGGGGGTGTGATGACATGCAAAAATGTCATCATTTTCCTATTAATTTAAGCTAGTTTTGTGCCTGAATTGTGTGCTTTAATGCTATTTTCTGTTTAAATTTCATAAAACCGAGCCAAAGAAGTAAAACCGGAATTTTGAGAGATTTTGGATGATTTTGGAGGCTTTTTGGAGCAATTTGAAGAATTACATTAAAAGATCCAAGTCCAAAAGCCAAGAAGAATGAATTAGAAGCCCAAATTCATGAATTTCAAGTCTTAAATTATCAAGTTGGGTCAAGAAAAGTGCCCAAAATCCATTACATAAAGCATTTGGGCCAAAAGAAAGATGGAGGCCCAAAAATGGAGTCAAAATCGGGCCATTATTGAAGATTTAGGGCCTAGCGTCTCGACGCTAAGCCTGGAGCGTCCCGACGCCAGGCAGCTATGCGAAAAAATCTGGAATCGCGAGAGCGTCTCGACGCTGTCTATGTAGCGTCTCGGCGCTGCGACGTCTTGGAGCCCAAGAAAAGATGACGTCAGAGCGTCTCGACGCTGTCCTTGTAGCGTCTCGACGCTACGCCTGCTGAGAGCCTATAAAAGGAGCCTTTTGCATCCATATTTGGTGTGCCAATTTGTGGGTTTTCACCTCATTCTAGAATTCACACTAAATTTGGGGATTTTTGGGAGAGTTTTGGAGCTTTGTTGAAGATCTTTGGAGCTCGGGATCGAAGGAGGTCGGCGCGGGATCGAGGAGATCGACACTTTTATGAGCATTTCTCTTCCCTTTTCCTTTATGTTTTAGTTTCTAGAATTGTTGTGATTAGGAATTATTGAATTTTAGTGATTATGAGTAGTAAATTCCAAAATTCCATGAGATTTATTTAGATGTTGAACCTCTGCTGAATTAATGAATTGATGTGGTTTAATTGTCATTATTGTTCATTTGTGCATTTTGTCCGTAATGCTTTTAATCAACTGATCACTGATTAAATGAATCGTTACTAAGTGGAAACTCGACGGAGAGAAGCTTAGACTAGAACTGAATGCATGACTAACGTTTATTTACCCGGGTGACACGGGATAAAATAAATAACGTTAGAGGTTGTACTGAAGGGTCGTAATGCCATACTAAGTAAATAAAGATGAGACTGAAAGGAGATTCTTTATTGAATGGTATGAGATAGGAGGAGACCGACAGGAGAATCCTTGAAATTAGGCTTCTAGACTTATGAATCAAATGATTTGTTAATCCATATTAGTTAATTGATTAAGCGATTAAAGGTCCAATTGATAAAATCAATCACTCTAGAATTATCCCTCCAAATTGTGTCACCATTTATCTTTTGCTTTCTAGATTAGCTTTTTATTTTATCTTTTCGGCATTACATTTTGTTATCTATATAAAGCTAAGCAAGATTATTCGTGGTAATTAATTGAATAAATCCAATCCCTGAGGATTCGATACTCGGAATACTTTCCGTTTTATATTACTTGTGGCCCGTGCACTTTGCGGTCCAACATCCATCGACGAGGATAACACTATGTCCAGGGATGGAGTTGATCCGACAATATTAGAAGAACAAGTTATTGAGGACGACAATGATGATAGTTTCATAAACGACAAAGACGAGGACATACAAATGATTGAATCCAGTTCGGACCAGAACGACCAGTTCGTCATATCACGTAACAATATTTTGATGTTTTATTTATTATTGTGCATATGTATGTTTAACATTTTCTTGCCTACCTGCAGATATACGAAGGCAAGTCGGATAGTAGAAGAGATCGACGGTGAGTATGCACAGGAGGAAAACGATGGTGAGTATGCATAAGAGGAAAATGATGGTGAGTATGCACAGGAGGATCGTGAAACCCGACTACCTTCATCCACGAGGGACACCTCAGGTTCGGTTACAAACATTCAAACGGTTATGAGTTTGTTTTATATTGAAATACTTTAATGTTATTAGTTTTTTTGTAATGAAATATTTTAGCTGCTTTCAATCTTCTCACAGAGGTTACATCTAGACCTCCACGAAATACACGGGGGTTTGGACGAAACATCAACCCCGATGCCCACGTTTCTAAGCATGCAACGATTACAATCAATATTGATCCTGAAGTGAAGAAACTGGTAGGCGACTACGCTACCCAATTTAGCTTAGCCATTGGGACTACCGTTCGTGAGAATATCCCTGTCCAATTGGCTACCTGGCTTGATGTGACTAAAGACGTCAAGGACGTCGTCATAGCCCGATTGTTGGTGAGTTCGAATTCCCACTTGTTATTACTTTACATATTACGTTATTAATAATCTGATCCAATCCATTTTTTCATGCAACAACATTTCATATTGGACTTGTCAAGTCCTACTGTGTTGGAGTTCATTGATCATACGATGATGAATTCATTCAAAGAGTACAGAGGCCAGTTATCAAAACACTACAAGCGTTTTGGTACTCCTGAAGAGGCCCGCGCGAACCCACCGAATAGATTGAAAGATGCAATAGATTATTGGCATCACCTATGCAGTAGATTTGAGGATGCTAAATGGAAGGTAATCAATGTTTTTCTTTTTTTTATTCTAATACGGTTTCGTCTATTATTTAGGCTCTTTACATTTTACTGTTTGATAGAATCAATCGGAAAACAACACTGCGAGTCGTTCAACTCTTTCATTCAATCATAAGGCTGGGTCGAAATCCTTCATCAACGTACAACATGAGTTGGTAAGTTGTATATCCTTGTGTTTTGAGTACTTTATTCGTTTTTTTTTTTTTTTTTGTAACTTTAGGAATTCCCTATATTGATCTCTGTGTTGTAGAAAAAGAAGGAGGGACGTCATGCGGGTCCGATTGAGTTGTTTGAACATACCCACTCGAGGCATGGGAAGTGGGTCAATCAAGCCGCTGAGGACGCATATGTAAGTATGAAAATGCGTGTTTTTATTTTGGAGTTTATATGATTTATTATATTTTTGTCGTGTTACAAGCGAAGATGGTGTTCATGCGAGATGCTCCCACACAGGATGGGTCCGAACCGCTCTCGCTGCCAGTCATTGTTGAAGAGGTATTGGGCAAAAGGCCAGGTCATGTGAAAGGAATTGGATGGGGGTCGAAGCCTCCAAAATCAACAAGGAGTGGTGGATCCTCAAGCTCAGAACCCACACAACGTGAGCTAGAACAGGAGCAACTAATATTGAGTCTAACTTCGCAAGTAAAAGAATACAAAGACCTTACCGACGACATGACGCAACGTCAGTCACAACAGGAAGACAGACTGACATCGTTGACATATATTATTAAAGGATTCATGGAGTCACGGTGGGACGACACACAAATTTAGGTATGCCCTCAATTTAAATTTTGCAATTATCTTAATGTAGTATGATTTAATCAATATGTATAGTTGTTAATACAAGACCTGACTCGTATGCTGATTTTTGTGGAGTTATGTTGAATTGAAGTATGAGGGAGTTAATTGAAATATTATATGGGTGTTATTTTTATGTTTGTAGGTGTTTTTTTAAAATTTTGGGTTTGCCATATGTATGTCGTTATGCTGCCGAAATTTTTGGATAGTTGTTAATACTTATTTGCATGTTTTACATGTCTTGTTAAAATATTTGCATTCTACACCATCTGTTTGAGTTTGATTTCAACATGGAACCTATCGAAAGTTTTCATTGATAAGAGTTTGGATGATAAGATTTTTTTTTCATATTTGGTCTAATGCAGCTAGATGAGCATGATTCTTTCTAAAGGAAATACTAGGAAGGTTGTTGGGTGGTTTTATGTTGTAGTTAAGGTATTTTGTGTGTGTTTCTCTTGTACAGAAATTGTTTGATTCCCCTTTTTGTTTTCAAAACCATTTTGTTTACTTGAATACTGAATTTCCATCACCAGGTGTTTGGGAGGATCACGAGGCACTTCAAATTGTCTAGAAGCAGGTGAGTTCAAGTTGATTTTCTCAATGATGTATGCTGGTGGGGCTAAGAAAGTTTTTGTTTTTTTATCTTTAGTTGTCTTTAGGTTGTTTCCTTGTTGCTACTGTACATATCGAAACGATCCTGTAATATTTTTCTTTTTTTTTATTGATTGTAAATATTTTCGTTAAACATAACATAATTTATGCTTTAATTGTTTAATTAGTTATCAAGGGAATTTATGTTTCAATTTTTTAATTAACATTAAAAAAAAATGTTCTATGCTTCCATATCAAGGGAATTTATTCTCCCAAGTTAAAAGGGAATTTAAATTGTTGTTGTTATTAAAAAAAATTAATTCTATGTTCTGCCGACGCCATACACGTGGCGTTGACAAAATTTATTATAGACAATTTCTGTCGACGCCATGTAGACGGCGTTGGCAGAACCCCTTTCTGCCGACGCCACGTGGCGGCGTCGGTAGAAATTTTCTTGTTTGCCTCCACGCAATCTTCTCTCGACGCGGTTTGCAATGCGTCAGGAAAAATGACTTCTGCCAACTGGTATCTTTCGACTATCTTCCCGAGAACCTCTGCAGACGCTGAATTGGACTTTTGTCGACGTTGACACGCGTCGGGAAAGGGTAAATTTCTTGTAGTGTATATAGACAACAATCATACAATAGAGTTATAGCAAAAACAAAGGTGCAAAGTGTTAACATATACTTGGTTTTCATAGTTACCTGGGATTAAAAGGACATATCAATAATTTGTCATTGACCTCTCTTAGCATGTTACATATGACTCGAAAGCGTTTCTCCTCAAGTCCAAAGTCAACTGAGATCAATGTTGGATGTAGAAATGCATATCGCTCAAAGATGGATGGGTCAGACTCGCATAGGTATCTAAAAGCAAAATAAATTCATATTAGTATTAAGAACATAAGAAAATTAATGATAATTTGTTAAAGTAAATGTTAATTACGCAATAGAAATTGTTAAAACAGTGGTTGCTAATTCCTCCATCAAGCAAAATTCTTTCATATTGTTTTTCATTAGATGGAAGTCGAAGTGGTAGGCGAACACGTGATCAGGTACTGAAATATCTAAGCAATCCCTAGTCATGTTCTCTATAAATCCTAATATGTATTTCACTGCTACCGACACTTTTGACACTAGTCTATTTGACTTCTTCTCCTTTATTGCAGCTAATTCACGGTGCATTTTCTTATGTTCCTATGTAAAAAGTATTCCTTATTAAAACAATATATACATAATATAAGCTAATATATCATGTGCTCTTAACTAAACATACTTTTTTTTCTTTGTCCATAATTACAAGTTCTTTAGGCCATGGAACATGAGAGCCTATCACGTTGAACACAGACTCAATACTCCCAACTATAGGTATGGACAATTGAGCATTGGCGTCATGTACAACTTCGATCAATACTCGTACATAGCTTGATGTGAGCGGGACCCCATAAACAACTTCATGGTCGTCTTTCCTCTTAAATACAATTGTTGCGGCCACGATATTCTTTACATCTCCAGTAGCAAGTTTACATGATCTCGCCTAAAATTCAAATGATATATTAGAACTTTCATTTAATATTATGTATCAAGTATTGTCATAAAATTAATTTCAATATTGTTACCTGGTTAGGTTTTTCATCAGAAGGCTGACGGTCTGGTACTTGTTGGCAACTACCTTGATCTGACATTGGTGTTAGTCTACCACTTTCCATTTGAGATTGCATTTCACGCATTCGCTTCTTCATTTCATTGTATTGTCTCTAGAGTTGTGCCTTTTCTTTCTTCCAACCTTCTAATTCATCCCCTACTGCAACATTCTTGGGAATTGATGGAATGGGCTCGTGAAAGAAGTAGGAAGGTACAATTAATCCACCAATGCTTCTTACACGTCCCGAGTGTTCAGGAGTACCCAACACTTGTGTCAAAATGTCATTTGAACTAACATTTTGACACTTTGCATCTTTTGATAGCTCATCCTATAATTTGAAAACGATAAAAAATGATTTCTTAAGAAAAATATATCATAGTAAAATGTATATAATAAATACAATTACTTACAATTTTTGCAGCATCCTCCTCAATATCTTTGCTTAAGAATTTGCTAGTTTTTCCTTCGAGCGTGGATCCAAAGAATGGACCGATCAACATTTTCAGATATTTTTCCTTCTTTATTCCACAAAAATTAAATTATTCAAACATAAGAATATAAACATGAAAGAACAAATATTTTATATGAACTTTCATAACTTCATAAAATTAAAAAAAAAAAAAACATACCAACTCTTCTACCAAGTTTGCATATCCCTTATAGCAAGTCTATGGTTATACTTGTGCTTTAAACGTCTATTCTTTTGGATGTTGCTAAATTCCTACATCATATATGAGTTACACAAATCAAATCAATTTGAATAGTAATCATCCAAACGCACCATAAAAAATATATAAACTTTTAATACTTGCTTGAAAATCTTTCGATAAAACATTACTCACGAAAGCATCCCGATGAGCTTGGCATTGGGTTTTATGTCCTAAAACTCGTGCATAGTAAATGTAACAAAGTTAATTCTAAAACGTTACTGAAATTATTCAATTTCTTGTTGTTGAATGGTTGTTTTAATTATGCATTAATTAACCCAAATCCAATAAACTAGAATCCTTGGCTACGATTATGAACACTTGAACTTTATGTAGTGACATAAAAGTGGATCAAGTTTAAGTAATAGCCTAAACGGTCTATTGTATATAGATAAGACTGGGTACCTTATCCTAGGAATACTATGAGACTCGACCCACTTTGTATTTAGTACAAACGATGTGATCCTGAATCGTTTTTGTAGAGACATGCGAGTGGGGGCGTCCTATGCAAATGATTTTGCATAAGACCGGACCGCGAAATAATTCACTTTCACTTTATAACGATGTTTACTGTGAAACTCACAAAGAAATACATTCTATAACCCAAAAATCATCCAATCGACGTCAACGGGTTTAGACGATGGTTAAACCAACTAAAACGCGCGACCCAACGCTACAATAAAGAAAAAATACAATGGAAATCAAAGGGGAAACTTAGGCGGAGAGTACCAAGAGAAAGAATGAAAAATAAACCGTAAAAGATTGATACATTCAGTGGAACTAAAAGATGGTATTTATAGAAAAATCTGTCACGGCGTCTCGACGCCGTGTCTTCTTCGCTTCGGACATAATTCTTGCTGGCATCGAGACGCCGACCATGGCTCTTCGGAATCAGTATGCTCTTTCTTCTTGTGGTCTTCTTATTGTTTGCTCGGTTTTGGGCTCGAACCTTTGACTCTTCGGAATCAGTCTTTGGGCTCATCATGATCCTCACAGTCTTCTCACCTCCTTGAGATCCATGGCCCTCAAGTAAGCTCGAAAACTCACTAAATTGCTTGAATTAACTCCAATTTGTGTGGTTCGACCTTGATGCCTTAAATGCACAAATTATCTACAAAACAGACAAATAAAGCGTAAAGTGCAGCCTGACAAGTCTAGATTAACAACAAATAAATAGGACTATTTTGGTTCTATCAGAGTTTCCTTGGAGTCAAGCCAAGAAGAGATCAAGCCCCTGCAGCCGTCCATGATTAACCCTTCAGAATTAGAACTCAAACCGTTACCAGAAAATCTGAAATACAGTTACCTAGGAGAGAATAAAACCGTACCAATGATTATCTCAGCTTACCTCACTGACGAAGATGAATTATCTTTGCTATAGGTATTATCTAGCCACAAAAAGGCGATAGGTTGGACAATCACAGATATTCAGGGAATGAGTCTGTCGTTTTACATTCATAGGATCAATCTAGAAGAAGGTGCTAACAATTCCATTGAAAGTCAACGAAGGTCGAACCCCATCATGAAAGAGGTCGTTAGAAAGGAAATTCTCAAATGGCTGGACGCAGGAGTTATATACCCTATTTCAGACAGTAACTGGGTAAGTCCAGTGTAATGCGTCCCCACGAAAGGTGGGATGAATATAGTTGAAAATGAGAAGAATGAATTTATTCCAACGAGAACAGTCACGGGATGGCGAGTCTGCATTACCTACTGCCGACTCAACAAAGTAACCAGAAAGGATCATTTCGCACTACCGTTTATCGATAAGATGTTGGACAGATTAACAGAGAAAGATTATTGTTGTTTCCTTGATGGCTACTCAGGTTACAACAAGAAAATACCACATTCACGTATTCATAAGGGGCGTTCCTTTTTTGAAGAATGCCATTTGGACTTTGTAATGCTCCAGCCACCTTTCAAAGGTGCATGATGGCAATATTCTTAGATATGGTGGAGCGAACTTTGGAAGTTTTTATGGATGATTTTTCCGTTTTAGGAGAAACTTTTGCAATTTGTTTACAAAATCTTGATCGTGTACTAGAAAGATGCGAAGAAATGAACCTAGTGTTAAATTGGAAAAGGTGTCATTTTATGGTACGAGAAGGAATAGTTCTTGGACACAAGATTTCCAAAAATGTAATTGAGGTAGACAAGGCAAAGATCGAGCTTATATCGAAGCTACCTTTTCCCAAGACAGTACGAGACATCAGGAGTTTTCTAGGCCATGTGGGCTTTTACCAAAGATTTATTAAAGACTTTTCTAAAATTTCTAAACCTTTGTGCAGGTTGCTCTAGGTGGATAGACCTTCTGAATTTGATGAAGATTGCAAGCAAGCTTTTGAAACTTTGAAGAGTGCACTGAGTACATCTCCGATCATAATTGAACAAGACTGGACTCAGCTGTTCGAACTAATGTGCGACGCTAGTGACTTTGTAGTAGGAGTTGTGTTATGCCAGAAAAGAGGGAAGATTGTGCAACCAATCTATTTTGCAAGCAAGACACTTAACGAAGCACACTTGAACTATACAGTAACAGAAAAGGAACCACTTGATGTGGTTTTTGCGTTTGACAAGTTTAGATCCTACTTAGTAGGAACTAAAGTCATAGTTCATACTGATCACTCAGCCCTTAAACACTTGTTATCCAAAAAAGATGCTAAACCCCGACTAATCCGTTGGATTTTACTCTTGTAGGAATTTGATATTGAAATTCAGGACATGAAAGGGACCGAAAATCAAGTGGCAGATCATATATCAAGGCTTGAGGAAGAGGCACAGGCGGAGAAGAGGCTAGATATTCGAGAGTGGTTTGCAGATGAACAGATACTGGCAGTAAGGGCAATTGAGATTCCATGGTTTGCACACTACGTGAACTACTTAGTCAGTGGACTAAAGCCTCTGGAAGCCACAGCTCAACAACTGAAAAAGTTTATGAAAGATGTAAAGGAATATTATTGGGATGAGTCGTACCTATACAAACTTGGCCCATATCAAATACTCAGACGATGTGTAACAAAGGAGGAAGTACCATTCATTTTGGAAGTCTGTCACTCAACACCATATGAAAGGCACTTTGCATGGCTAAAAACTGCAACCAAAGTCCTTCAATCAGGGTACTTCTAGCCGATTCTTTTCATGGATGCACATCTATTTACTAAGAACTCTGATCCGTGCCAGAGAATCAGGAATTTAACAGCTAAGAATGAAATGCCACTAAACTTCATACTTGAAGTAGAATTTTTTTATGTATGGGGAATAGATTTCATGGGCCCATTCCCTCCGTCCTTTGGAAATATCTATATTCTGCTTGTAGTTTATATGTATCAAAGTGGATCAAAGCCATAGCCACATCAACCAATAATGCAAAGGTAGTAAAGAAATTCTTTGTGAAGAACATTTTCACAAGATACGAGACTCCTTGATTTATCATAAGCGATGAAGGTACGCATTTTTTAAATAAGATAATAGAAAATCTATTTTCCAAATATAACATCAGTCATAGGGTTGCAACTACTTACCATCCTTAGACGAATATACAAGCAGAGCTCTCTAACCGAGAGATAAAGACAATTTTGGAAAAAACAGTAGACCCTTCTCAGAAAGATTGGTCGCTACGTCTCGATGAGGCACTATGGGCACATAGAACAACATATAAGGCACCCTTGGGAATATCTCCGTACCGGATTATATTTGGAAAAGATTGCCATCTACCTCTAGAACTAGAACACAACGAATATTGGACATTGAAGAAATCCAACTTCAATATAGACAAAGCTGGAGTTAAAAGAAAATTGCAACTAAATGAATTAGAAGAGCTTTGTCATTTCTCCTACAAGAATGCAAAATTAAATAAGGAGAAGGTCAAGAGGTGGTGTGATCGAAGGATACATCCAAAGGAATTTAATAAGCCAGCAAATGTGTTGGGTTTAATGTCCTATAAACTCGTAGTTTGTAAATCATTAAACATATTCTATTTACAATAAAGTCGTTATTGAGGTTATTCAGTAAAAGCTGTTATTGAATATGTAAATTACGGATGATTAACCTAAATCCAATAAACTAAGATCCTTGGCTATAAAATGAATACTCAAACTATATGTAGGGACATATCGTAGGATCAAGTTCAAGTTTATAGTCAAAATAGTCTATAGTATAAGGATACGGTTGGGTGCCTTATCCTGGGGACACTATGGACGCAGCCCACTTTGTATTAAGTACAAACGATGAGATCCTAAATCGTTCATATGGAGACATGCGAGTGGAGGCGTCTTATGCAATGAGTTTGCATAAGACTGGACCACGAAATTAGTCACTTTCTCTTTATAACGTCATTTACTGAAGAAACTGACTATTTCTCAAAAATGACCTAGGTAACTCGTTCTTAATCCTGAGCTAACTATGAACTCCTGTTTATACGAGATTATCCTTTGATCTGCATGGGTGAGAGTGGCCAGCATCTCCGACTCAACAAGTCTACCATTTTGGGGATAAGATTGAATAGATAGCTGGGGACATAGTCTCGCTAGACGGGATTTGCTCCTACCCATTTCAGGGATAGTAGAGAGGTTGTTCCTTAAGTACTAACTCCAAGACTTGAACAAGGGGCCCCACCCTCTCGTTGGATCGAGAGGGACTTAGGTTTGATGTTTGGAACACAAACCGATTGTTCATTAGAGGATTAGTGGAACTTAAGGAACAAGAAGTACTATAGGGGTAAAACGGTCATTTGACCTAGCTATAGCTACGAACAACCTGTGAAGGATTGACTTACTGAACATGGTTAAATCAAGTGGACGAAAATATATCTATGGTGAGGGGAGTGCAACTATCGGGCTATAGTTGAGTGTTTTAGTAGTTAACGAATGTTGGCTATCTTGGTTAATGAGATTAGTCAGTTAGCCTCGAATCGTTGGAGCCCATGATCTATAGGTCCATTAGGTCCTCCTACTAGCTCATATCGGAATAAAGCCTAGAACAAATTGATAGGATTCTTTGAATTGTTCAAAATCGGGAAAAAGGGTATTATCGTAAAGTTGTGTTTGACACAATTATTTAATTATGAATTAAATTAGAAAATGAGAGATAAAGTATTTAAAAGAGTTTTAAATACTATATACATGAATTAAGATTCATGTATGCACAAAATTAAGATGATTGATTTGTTTAGGCATGCATAATTAGTTGGGCAAGCTTCAAAATTGATTATTATTATTAATTTCAATTTAGAATTGAAATTAATATCAAAAATGAAAATTTGAAATCTGATTTTGAATCATAAGTTAGTGGAAAATGGTGTAATTCCACTCTTGCATGAAGACTCAAAGTGGAATTACACCACATTCATGCAATCTTGCATGAAGTGTTGCTTGAACACCTAGCTTCCACTTTCACCCAAAAGACCACCATGTGTCTTGCATCTTGAGGCTTCTTCTTGCATGGATTCTCTCTATAAGTAGAGGAACAATCAGATTGTGGAGTGTTATAGCATTTACCTTAATGTTATGCTGTTGAAATTGTGTCTCAATTATTCTCTCATCTCATATCTCCATAGAGCTTGATCTCTCAAGCATTCCCTTCCCATTCCCTATCCCTATAGACTCCCATAAGTCGTTCTTGGCCCGGAGAATAGTAGGGAACACTCTAGAGGTTTTCCAAGAAAGATTGGAGAAGAAAACACTAGAAGGAGCATCACATATTTGAGCTACAAAAAGGTTGGTGCTTATTATCTCTCTGTTATGTTTTTATAGAACAAGCATGCTTTAGGAGTAAAATTAATAGAGTTAAGTGCTTTCGATCTTCAATTGCTTCCGCATGTGTTATATGAACACCTTCAAAGTGCTGCTGTTTAATTAAAGATTGAAGTTGTTCCCAGGGAAGCTAAAATCGAGATGGTCAGGACCGTTCAAGATTGTGAGAATTTTTTATTACGGAATTGTAGAATTGATGGATCACCATGGTACACATTTCAAAGTAAATGGTCAAATGATTAAGCCATATTGGAGAAAGCATTTTGGGTCTGAAGAAGCCCTTGTGTCCATAATAGAACTGGTATGATTTCTATTTCTAAGAACTTGTTGTATACTATGAGGATTAATATGAAAAATGAAAAAAAAATGTCTAGTAAAAGGTAATTAAGATGACCGTAGGGAACACCTTTTCCTTGGGATTTACCTGGGAGTTGAAATGCCCAAGTGATAGGACCTAAATAGTCCTATTTTATCGCCTCTAATCTAAGCTTGTTAGAGTAATTTTATGCTTTACTTGTCTTGTTTACAGAATCTTTGAGCTTAACCAATGTCGGGAGCCAATCACACTATATTGGTGTTAATTCAGGCCAATTACGGAGCTTTAGAGCCATCTCGGTGTCTTGGACGGCGAGAAGGTGAAAAGACCCAAGTGTACTGAAGCGGGCCTGAAGAACGACACCAAGAGATAAAGATTGGAGCCCCGTATCGAGATGAAGCAAGACAAGGCCGAGAAGAAAATAAGTATGCATGGGTCAGGGATGGCGTTGAGACACTGCCCCTGGCGTCTCGACGCCGACGCAATTACAAATCAGAGTGTAAAGTTCGTGGCATCGAGATGTCGAACCTTAGCGTGTCGACGCTACATCTTTTTTTATAAATATTAGGTGTCGGTTTAGTCCGCCGTTGGGTTAGAAATTTGGTCTCTTTACGATTTCTTTCGCCTCTTTTACTTTCCAGCATCTTTGTAGACCTTATTTGGTATTAGTTTGTGTTTTTATTTTGTTTATGAGTAGCTAAACACACCTATATCGCTGGATTGGGATATGCCTTGAGTGTTATTGTATTTGGCCGAGTTTTCTAGTGTTTTAAGGTACTATTCTTTATGTATTTCTATTAAGTTTTGCATGTTAGCTCGTTTAAACCAATACATGAGGCTAGTGTATTAGGATTGACGACCCTATGTGATTACCGCTTGTGTATTCTATCAGTTATTTTTAGATAGCCACTAGGTTGAGGCAAGCCACTCTCTTCGTGAGACGATCCTTGATAGGCCTAGGATGCATGTTAAAGGTTGTATGAATTAGATTTAAATTGCATTTAAATTTAGTTAATACAATTTCAGACCCACGATCCCAAAACGACTAGTTTAAGTAGGTGGTTGAAAAATTGCTCATTCTAGATTAGTTAGATATAATTTAGTGACCGTTGCGAGGTCTCGAATGGTTGCTACTTTATGTATGAGGGGTGACAAATGATAAATAATAAAATTAATTAATCTAGTTAATTGCAGAATTCACGGTTAACAAGTTGATTAGCACAGGTTAGTGTTGGGGGTCCTCCGAGTAACCAAGAAGGCAACCAGACTAATAAAAATCAGCATTGAATACTTATTACAGAAAACTAGGAAGCCAAGTGAAATAGCAATTAGGCATAAGAAATCCCAATCCAGCGATCCCTTTTATGATATTGATTTTTCGGTCTTATTTCTCAATTGCATGCCTTACTTTGTCTCCTTTAAATTCAACATTTATTTTTTCTTTGTCCTGCTTTCCAAAATCCCCCTATTTTATAAGCACAAAATTTTGCATCTACTAGGTCCCCTTCCCTGTGTTCGACCCCGACCACTATTTCTACAAAATAGTTACAGTGTCGTGGGTTATAAATTTATTTGACCAACACGACCTTCGACAAGTCGGACCCGTCAAATTGGCGTGGTTGCCGAGGAAGGTTGTTTTCTTGTGTTTGTAGGATTTTTTGTTATTTTTGTGCTTTTTATTTTTCTTTTTGCAGAGCTTGACGAGGAAATCCAGCATAACCTCGATGTGATAAGCAATGATTATGGTCGAGTGCATGATGCAAGGTCTATCAGCTTCTGAATTGAGTCACCTTCTTTCTCTTGGAGACCTTGACGTCACTAGGGAGATCATAAACATCACCCAAGCATCAGAGGAAGCGTTTCACGAGTATTGGGATCGCTTCAATGGTTTATGTGTGTGTGATTATTTTCCAATGACGGAGTTTTCCTTGATCGAGAGCTTTTATGATGGTTCGACATTGGAGAATAGAGGTTTGCTCGACGCAATGTGTGGTGGTGATCTGTTTGAAAAAACACCTAGTGAAGCAAGGAAGATAATTTCAAATATGGTAGAGAGTTCTCGGTTCCTCGCAATGAAAGCTCGTGAAAAGGCCTTGAGTCAGATTCAGGAGCAGGAGAACACTCAAATGGCAACCTCTCTCCATGAGCTAGAAATCCAGATTCCAAAGCAACAAGAAGGTAAATCAAAAGAAAATCACCATGAGGTTAGTGAAGTTGAGCTTGAATTTTCTTTAGATTCTGAGCCTGATGCATGTGATTCTCCGTGCATACTAGTGGAGGCAGGAGCTGAGCATGTTAAGGTAGCTTCACCTAGTATTATACATTTTTTTGTTCTTCCAAAGTTATACTACATTGATTCACAAGATTTAGGCTTATTAATTCCCATCACTGATCATTTTGTTGGTAAGAGTAAAGGTGTTTTGATTAGCATGTTAAGATTGTCAGATGATATGCTTAAATTTTCTCATGCTTTGCACTCTGTGTGCAAGTTTGATTTATCTATGCAGGAGCAAATCAAAAAGAAGAAAAATAAAGAAGATGTAATGAAGATCAAAGAGGTTGATTTCGGATGAAAATAGAGGAGAGCGTGGTCGTGCAAACGACCTTAAACACTTGCAATTTATAATTTTCCTGTTTTCTGTCTTTTCAATTATCAGATAGGTTTATTTTTATTAGTTGATTTTATGCTTGTTTTCTTGTTTTAGTCTTTTAGGATTGGCAGTACCAAACGATGCTTCTATGTTTGTAAGAAAACGTGATTCACCACCCATGAAAGCAAAATTCAGGGAAGTTCTATTCTTTCCTTACACATTGTCTTATTCTTAATGATTTATTACATTTAGGGCAATGTAAACTTTTGGTTGGGGGTGGGAAAATAAACTTTATATTCCTGTTGGGCCATGAGCATCTGAGCGTCAGGCCAACATCTGTGCTTAATGAATGCCTTGCATGCTTGTTGTGTATATAGTTGTTTAAGTGATAATGATTTCCTAGGATTGACTCAAAGTTTTTCGAAAATTTATTGCGTTCGATGAGTTGTGACCATGAGTGCTAAAAAAATGAGCCTTTTTAAAACTTTTCTTGGATATGTCTTGCACATGTTGGGTGTCTTTCTTGCTTTAAAGTAGGACTTGAATGCTTAGGAGCGGGTTACTTAGCTCATATTCCTGTTGTCACCCCGATAGGTGTTAGGTTAAGCGAGAAAGTCTGAATATTTTGCAAAATAGAGTGTGGAGTCTTGCTTGGGAGAGAAAAAGAAAATATGACTGTAAAAAAAAAGTGGAAAAATAAGTCAGTAAGCGCGAGCCGAAAGAAAAGTTATATGCTCGTCTTTCTTATGTTGAGAAAAAAACATGTTTGCATTGTGTTAAACGCTTAAGCTTAAAAAGAGCTACCTACAGTGTGATCAGTTAGGCCAACCACGGGTTAAACTCGCGTTATGGGTCCCTGCATTGTAGTGTGAAAGCTAGTGCCCCATCCTAAAAGAAATGCAAAAAGAAAAAAAAAGAAAAGCAAAAGGAAAAAAAAAAAAAGAGAAAAAGATAAAGGAATTCCTTGATCAGGCACCTAAGCAAGCTGAAGCAACCTAATTTGTACCATTTAGGCCTTTAGCAAGACCTTAGTGCCAGTGTAAGGGGAAGATAGGATGAGAGTCAAGTAAACCAATTTCGAGCTAGTAAAATTCTCTTTAGGTGGGATGGAGCTCTCTTGTGCAAGATAATCTTTGAAAAATTTTGATTTGTCTCCTCATTTGTCTCTCTTGCAAATGTCTCTTGATTGCTTTAGTTTTTGTAATATTTGAGTCTTGAGGATTAAGTCACTTTTCGATTATATGCACAACTTCTTGTTCCTTTGTTTGTGTGTGCCTTGATCGAGGACTAGCAAGATTTAGGTTGGGTGTATTTGATAGGACCTAAAATGTCATATTTTATCGCCTCTAATCTAAGCTTGTTAGAGTAATTTTATGCTTTACTTTTCTTGTTTACAAGATCTTTTAGCGTAGGCGATGTCGGGAACCAATCACGCTAAATTAGTGTTAATTCGGGCCAATTACGGAGTTTTGGAGCCATCTCGGTGTCTTGGACGGTGAGGAGGTGAAAAGACCCAAGTGTATTGAATCGGGCCTGAAGAACGACACCATGAATCAAAGATTGGAGCCCCGTACCAAGATGAAGGGAGACAAGGCCAAGAAGAAAAAAAGTATGAACGGATCAGGGATGGCATCGAGATGTTGCCCCTGGCATCTCGACGCTGACATGATTACAAATCGGAGTGTAAAGTTTGTGGCGTCAAGACGTCGAACCCTAGCATCTCAATGCTACGTCTTTTTCTATAAATATTAGGTCTTGGTTTAGTCCGCCGTTAGGTTAGAAATTTGGTCTCTTTTCGATTTCTTTCGCCTCTTTTACTTTCCAACATCATTGTAGACCTTATTTGGTCATTACTTATGCATTCTTTTGTATTAGTTTGCGTTTTTACTTTGTTTATGAGTAGCTAAACACATCTATATCGTTGGATTGGGATTATGCCTTGATTGCTATTGTATTTGGCTGAGTTTTCCGGTGTTTTAAGGTATTGTTTTTGTTGTATGTCTATTAAGTTTTGCATGTTATTGATAGCGAGCAGAAATGTCGCTATTTTAGTCCCAATTTATTAGGCTTTTTTGTGCTTTAATCGTGTTTTTAATGAAAATATTTAATGTATTTTGTTGTTTGGTCCTTAGGAGCAAAGATGTGGATTTTGGGAAAACAAATGCCCAAAATGAAGCCAATCAAGCCCAAATTCAAGCTTGGATCAAAAAGGGAGTCAAAGAGGCCACCCATGAAGAAAAAGCCCAAAAAGAAATGAAGAGAAGGCCCAAAAAAAAGCCCAAACCGAAGCTGGAAATTCTGGAAAATGGCACAGCGTCGCGACGCTGTCCATTTCTTGGTCAACAAGCCGCGTGCATCACAACGTCGCAACACTACCCCCTGTCTAGGCCTATAAAAGGCGCCCGAAGGTGCCTCATTTCAAGCATCCAACAATCCATCAAGGAATTAATTCCTTCCTCTCCTTCCTTAGGCTCATTTGGAGCCTCTCTCAAGGCCTTCTAGCCTTTTTGAGAGATTTCTTTAGTGGGAAATATTTTGGGGAATTTTGGGGAGCATCCTAGGAGGCTCATGGAGTGTTCGGCGGGACTCCGAGCGTCAGCGAAGGGGTTTTTCGACGGTCAATTCCTTTCCTTTTATTATGCTCTTAATTATGCTTTTCATTATAAATGTTATGGATATTTTAGCCATGTGTAGCTAAACCCCAATTTGGGGTCTTGAAATGAAATGATAGTTTAAATGTTGTTATAATTTTCTGTCTCTTGCCCTTTTTCCTAATTATTTGTATGGATGTGCTTAATGCTTTATTCAATCTGGCCAATTGTGTAATGATTCGATTCTTAATGGAAACTCGACGGAGAGAAATTAGGATAGATTGTAATCCATGCAACTAGTTTAATTGTCCGTCGTGACAACGGGATTAGTTGATTAAACTTAGATTCCTAAAATGAATCAGAGCGTAATAATTAATGATTTTTAATGGCGCTAAGGACACTTAGGTTGTTAAAATGAATTAATTACAAATAGGGGAAACCGACAGGAGAACCTATGTGATTAACGGAGATTCTAGGATTATAATTAGTTGGGCAATGAGTAGGATAATTATAATAAACGTTTAGCTAATAATTGATTTTCAAGCCCCCTATTCCCATTTAAAGAAAACTCTTTCTCCATATTTTATTTTTTTTATCAAATTATTTTCTTCAATTGCTTTGCTTTTTTTTAATCCTTTTTATTGCATTAGTTATTCCCTAAATATTATTTCGCCCAAGTATTTTTAGTGCTCAAGAGATTTTTGCTTGCTTAATTTTCGCTTCGCCTCCCTATGGATTCAATACTCGGTATTACCTATCGTTTTATATTACCTGTGACGTCCCGTGCGCTTGCGGTAATCGGACCATCGCATTCGTCCAACAGTTATCCCATTTCAACCAATACATGAGGCTAGTCTATTAGGATTGACGACCCTATGTGATTACCGCTTGTGTATTCTATTAGTTATTTTTAGATAGCCACTAGGTTGAGGCAAGCCACTCTCTATGTGAGACGACCCTTGGTAGGCCTAGGATGCATGTTAAAGGTTGTATGAATTAGATTTAGATTGCATTTAAATTTAGTTAATACAACTTCAGACCCACAATCCCAAAGCGACTAGTTTAAGTAGGTGATTGTAAAATTGCTTATTCTAGATTGGTTAGATATAATTTAGTGACCATTGCGAGGTCTCAGATGGTTGCTACTTTATGAGGGGTGGCGAACGATAGAGAATAAAATTAATTAATCTTGTTAATTGCAGAATTCACGGTTAACAAGTTAATTAGCACAAGTTAGTGTAGGAGGTCCTCCGAGTAACCAAGAAGCCAACCGGACTAATAAGAATCAGTATAGAATAATTATTAGAGAAAACTAGGAAGCCAAGTAAAATAGTAGTCATGCATAAGAAATCCCAATCCAGTAATTCCTTTCATGATATTGATTTTTCTTTCATATTTCCCAATTTCATGCCTTACTTTGTCTCCTTTAAATTTTGCATTTATTTTTGCTTTGTCTTGCTTTAAAAAATCCCCCCTTTTTTATAAGCACAAAATTCTACATCTACTGGGTCCCCTTCCCTGTGTTCGACCCCGGCCACTATTTGACCAACATGAGCTTCGACAAGTCGGACCCGTCACCAAGTTATTGTGAATTTCTCTAAAGAAAATATAAATAATAATCATGTTTAAATGTGTGAACATTTTAACAAATGTGTTATTGTTTCACTCATAAACGAAGGAAATAAACCAAGAAAATCAAATGAAGTGAAAAAAAAAATAAAGGAGGTAGTGAACTGGGAAAATGCGACCTCATTTTTCCCCAGTTCATTTGCAAATGCGACCGCATTTTCCAAATGGATGAGGGTAGTGACGTCATTTAGTGACAATCACGTGACCTAGTTTTAAAGAAACCTATAAATAGCTTGATTTACGTTTTCTTCTTCACAACTGTCACACCCCCTCTCGGACCACCTACTAGCTTAGCCCGAAAGACGACGTGAAGCCAACAGACATCGTCACCTCTAACGATCCCTGTTGACCCTACTGAAACGTTGAACCTGATAAATATATTAATCATAGATATAAAACATTCTACATGAAACACAACACAGCGGAATCCACGGAAACCGTTTAACATACACGAGGTGCAGCCCTGACAAAACTAGGTTTGGAAGATAACCTGATATAGATATCACAACCAAAAACATCTACAAAACTACGGTTTATACAACGACGACCTCTAGGATGATATTATCCAATCCTTGCAAAACATCTACAATATGAACAGACTCAATATACAACTCCACCCACGTACTGGAGCTTGATCCGGAACTTTCAACAGACGTTGGCAGTGTATCAGGCATCGGGAGCTCGATCTCTACCTGAAAAGTTGAAAACATTTTGAAAGAATGAGCTATGAAGCCTAGTGAGTGACTAACTTTAAAACTCTAAATCCATAAGTCAAAACATGTGATAAACCTTTAAACGTATAAATATGCTCAAACAAAGCGTTTAACATAAACGTGTAATGAATAAGGCTTTCTAGAATATCTCGCAAGTTCGTCATAAAAAATCTAGCAAGGCATATGAAATACATCAAACGTTTTAACTAACATGACCGATCTACGTTGTGTAGGGCATGCCCAGTACAACCAACGTTTACTAATCCTACGATGTAGTGGGGCCCGCCCAACACTCCCATCGTCTTTGTCGTAGTGGGGCGCGCCCAGCACTCACAACAGCATCGTTGTCACGGAGTACACTCAACGTCAACAACGGAATATAACCTGTGTGCACACGGTACCATATAGCCTCGGGATCAATATCTCAGTCATGTAGTCAATAGAAATCTCAGAAAATCACATGAAAACATTAAAACATGCTTGCTTATCGTTATCTTTCGTAAAACTCAAGCTTACTCAGCTTGGTCATGAAAAACTTTAAATCATTAAACAATATTTGCTAACACGTGCTTTACTTTAAAAGATATCGTTTCAACTACTTTTCATAAAGCCATTAGCCACGTGCTCGTATATAAACCTCATTAAAAAATCTAATCTCAAAACTCATGCTTGAAACCGTTCACAAAAACCATGTATCATTCATAGAAAAGCATGTAAAACGTATAATCATGAATAACCGATTAAGAACATTTTCAAAATTCATTTTGTCACTCACAGTCTTATCTAGTTCCCCGGTTTGTAGACTCGACCTATTTCCTCTTGGCCTGTCAAATAACCAAAACTGAGCATTAGAACCATAGATAGCTTTGTCTTTCCATGCTCATAAATTTGTAAACAATTGGATTAAGAATGACATTCACATTCTACTTCCCAGATATTCCAGATTCTATACCCTACCTTCCAACACCCATAACTTTATTAATACTTAACAAACATTAATGAAATACACATCAAACTCTTCATTTTCGAACACTCTACAACTTACCTGAAGAAATGAAAACGGGATGCCAAACCAATTTGTCCAGAAATGCCCCGAAATCAGACAACACAGATTCGAGCTTCTCTGTTACCCTTTATCTTCCTCCTGAAATTAAACCTACTTCAAGTCATTTTTGGCTCACGGAAGCTTCACAAAAGTTGTAGTAAATTGAATAAGCGTTCCAACCATACCAAATAGAGCTTCTGATTCAACTTGTACACCCCAGAATTCTCAAAACATCAGAGAAAACCAAAGATCCTCCTGCTTTGCTTGAAAATCCTGTGCTCTGTTTTCCATTCCAAAAACCATCAATTTCGCATTCGATTTAGGTCAAGCTTCCTTCATGAAGTTTGTTCGGATATGAACTAACGTTCAAGAAAATCAAACCTCATCTCTTTATTCCTTCTGTGTAGCCCAAACCGACTAAAACATCAGAGGTTGACAGGTTGAACACAGTTTCTGCAATGGTTGGCTTTGCATGAGTTTTTCCCTATCTTCTTCAACCTCAAACCACGAAATTCTTCTTCTTCCTCCTACTTCACTCTTCTTAAAGTGCTCTGAAAGTTTTAATGGAAAAGGATGAGGAATGGAATGAAAATGGGCTGAAAAGAGTGGTTGTCGGTGGTGGGTTTCCTTGCTGTCCATTCCCACTTCCTTCTTTTCTCTTTTTTTTTTTTTGTTTTTTCACTTTTGTTCTTTTTTTTTTCCTTTTACTTCCATTTTCCTTTTCTTTCCTTTCATCTTTTAACTTAGTAATCCCAACAATTTAAACCAACAATAGATGACAAGGGAAAATGATCCTAGAGAAGTCCCGGGTTTACAACTTACCTCCCCCTTATGAAATTTCGTCCTCGAAATTTAGAAGTCCTTAGGTGAAGAGTGTTGGGTAACTCCTCCTCATTTGATCTTCTGACTCCCAGGTTGCCTCCTCTACTCCATGATGTCTCCAAAGAACTTTCACGATTGGGAACGTTTTGTTCCTCAGGACTTGCTCTTTTCTGTCGAGGATCTGAACTGCTTCCTCTTTATAACTCAAGTCTTCTTTCAGCTCAATCGGTTGCTCTTGCAACACATGTGATGGATCTGGAATATGTTTTCTCAACTTGGACACATGAAAAACATCATGTATTCGAGTGAGTTCTGCTGGCAACTCAAGTCTATAGGCGGTCCAACTCGTTCTATTATCTGGTAAGGACCAATAAATCTAGGACTCAGCTTACCTTTCCTCCAAAAACGAAGAACACCTCTCCATGAGGATAACTTTAAGAAAACCTGATCTCCAACCTAGAACTCTAAGTCTCTTCGTCGCTTATCTGCATAGCTCTTCTGTCGATCCTGAGCTATTTTCAGATTCTCCCTAATCAACTTAATATTGTTTGACGTAACTTGTACCAACTCAGGACCAACTAGCTTTCGCTCTCCCACTTCGTTCCAGCACACAGGAGTCCTGCATGGTCTGTCATACAAAGCCTCGAATGGTGCCATGCCGATACTAGACTGATAGCTGTTATTATAAGCGAACTCCATAAGTGATAAGTGGGTATCCTAACTTCCCTTAAACTGAAGGACACATGCTCTCAACATGTCCTCTAAGGTCTGGATGGTCCTCTCAGACTGACCATCTGTCTGGGGATGGAACGCTGTACTGAACTTCAACTTTGTTCCCATTGCTTTCTGCACACTAGGCCAAAACTTAGAAGTAAACCTCGGATCCCTATCTGAAACTATGGACACTGGCACTCTATGTTGACTTACAATCCTGTCGACGTATAACTTAGCTAGCTGATCTAGTGTAGACGTCGCTTTAATCGGTATAAACCGCGCTGTCTTGGTGAGACTATCCACTATTACCCATATACCATCATGTCCACTAGAAGTACGGGGTAATCCAAACAGAAAATCCATGGTAATATTCTCCCACTTCCACTCTGGCACTGGCAGTGGATTAAGGAGTCCTCCTGGCCTCTGTCTCACTGGTTTAACCTGTTGACAGATCAAACATCTATCGACATATTCAACTATCTCTCGTTTCATACCAGGCCACCAATAAGTTTTCTTCAAAGTTCTGTACATCTTGGTGCTGTTGGGTTTTTGTGCCCTAAAACTCGTAGATAGTAAATGTACATTTGACCGAACATTAATAAAGTGATGTATTATTCAATGTTTATATTATATCTTGTTTTGTTAACCCCAATCCAATAAACTAAACATCCTTAGCTAATAGAATGAGGCTTGAACTGGTATGTGGGGACATACGGGGATCAATGTTCAAGATTAGCCTAAAGGGTCTGTAGTATAGGGATAAGGCTGGGTACCTTATCCTGGTGACACTATGGATACGGCCCGCTTTGTATATTGATACAAACGTAATGATCCAACGTGTTCATGTGGTTGACATGCGAGTGGGGGTATCCTGTGCAATGAGTTTGCACAAAGACCGGACCGCGAAATAGTTAACCACTAACTGTAACACCGTTAGTTAGCTCGGTTTCTATTTCACTAGGATGACCTAGGCAACTTGGCCTTAATCCTGAGTGGATTATGGACTCCTGTCCATGAGGGATTGTCCGTTGATTTTTACGGGTGGGAGTGGCCTGTTCGCCGACTCAATAAGCCTACCATTTTGGGGACAAGACCGAGTGGGGAGCTGGGAACGTAGTCTTACAAGATGGAATTCACTCCTTCCTGATATGAGGGTAAGTAGAGGTGTGTTCCCTTAAGTGGTGTCTCCGGGTCTTGAACAATGGGCCCTACCCTCTTTATGGCACGAGAGGGATTTCTGTTTGCTGGTTGGACTACAAACAGGTTGTTCATTAGAGGAGCACTGGTACTTAAGGACCAAGAGGTAGCCCAGGGGTAAAACGGTAATTTGACCTAGCTGGGGTACGAACACACGTGAAGGGCTAACTTGCTGTTGACGGTCAATATCCGTGGACACAAAAATATATCTGCAGTGAGAAGAGTGCAGTTGTGGTTCTTTAGTGGAGTGAACCACAGTTAACGAATATTGATTAACTTGGTTAATGAATTTAACCAACTAATCTCATATCGTTGGAGCTTCTGATCTGTAGGTCCATTAGGTCCCACCGGTAGCTCATTTAGGGCGTTGAGGTAAAATTCTGAGGATGGATTGAATATTCGAAGGTGTTCGAACATTATACTAAAATATGAATTTGGTTCATATTAAAACTATAGGTTATAATTAATATGCATTGGATGTATATTAATATTTCAGTTACCTGATATTATGTGGTTTTAAGAAAAAAGGTCGTGGTCCGTGGGAGTTAGAGATTTTTACTCTCAGTCTCACGGTGCTCACGCCTATCTCTCCCTCTCTCTCATTCTCTCTCGTGCTACACTGTCCCAGAGTAGACAGAGTTCTTGATCCAGAAAAATTTCCTTAGGCTTTTGGCTCCCACAAGCTCCCAACGCTACATCCTATTAGAGAATACCGGTGAATCTTCGTGGTGGTGTTCGTGGTGATTTTCCAGCAAGATCAAAGTGTGACTGCTGCTGGTTTTGGGAGAAAATCGAAGATTTTTGGCGAAAAGTTCAAGGACTTCTACAAGGGTAAGGTTTTTTCTTGAACTAGGGTCATTAGGACCCAATTCTAGATTAGATCTAGAATTTTTCTCCTTTTTACAGCATGCTTTAATAAGCTTTACAACATGATTATATTTTATTTTCTGCTGTAAATAATTGAGTTTGTGATCTGTATTGGTATTTCATTCTTAGTTAAAATCAGTGTGGTTTTCTGTGCGTTTCCGCTGCGCAAAGGGCTTTTATCCCTTCAATTGGTATCAGAGACATCTCTGAATTTTTTCTATTGATTGAAATTTGCGGATTCACTTTATGGTGGGATTAATTTGCATTGTGAATGTTTAATTTTGCGATAAACTGTTTAGGTTTAATTGGCCTTAGAATTTATGATTTTTTGATGCGATCAATTGTAAAGGCCCCTGTGTTTTTGGGCATTAAATCATAAATATCGAGTCTGTACAGTCCGGGTCTAGTTTAGGCTTGAAAATTGATGAAGATCGCAGAAGAAATTGATGAATTTCGTGAAGAACAGCTCCAGACGCAACAGCGTCGGGATGCTAGGCATTGTGCGTCTCGACGCTGTCGCGATTCCACGCTCCAGACGGTTCAAATCTCGCCAGCGTCGGGACGCTATCTGTTAAGCGTCTCGACGCTGTCACGATTTCGTGCGGCGCCAGTTTTTTCGTGAAAACGTGAGTGGTGCCCTAATTAGGCCGGTCCGGTTCGTGCGTTTTGGGTCAGCTAGGACCGGTTTGGTCCGGTTTGACCCGTTTTGGGTGCGGTTCGAGTTTTTCAAGTCCGGTTCGAAGTGGTTCGGGTCGGTTCAAGGCTTGTAGATCGGATTTGGAGCTGCAGAATTTTGTAATAGGATAGATTTATTGCTTTATTAGTGTAATTTTGCTTTAATCTATCCTAGAGGTCAATTAAATCGGTTTATTCGCTATTTAAATGCTTTATGGATGTCATTTAAATTTTAATCCCACCTTAGGATATAAAGCATGCTCATGCATTTATGTATGTTATAATTAGATTATAATATATGTTTGAAATGCATAGTTTGATTTTCATGATTTATTTAATATATAGTAGAGTTATATTAAATTCATAAAAATGGAAGAGTATGATGCATGCAATTACATAGTTTTAATATAAGAGTTATATTAAAAATTATTTGTTTGCAGCATGCTAAGTTGATTTTCCATTTTTTGGCTATAATAAAGTTGTTTATTATTGAAATGGAAATCAAATTGCATTGAGCATGATACATCCATAGGTTAATATAATGGTTATATTAATTATCATGCAATGCAGAGCACTATAGTTTATATTTCATTAACTTGAATATGATTGTTAATTGTTTTAAAAACTATAGTATGCATGATTATAGGGCTAATCATTAAAAATTTTGAAATAGTTTAAAATTTTATGATTAGAAACCGTCAAATCTATAATCAAGATATGCATGTTCACATAGGATCTTAGGTTAAATTGAATTAATTTTAATGGGTTAAAATTAATTAGACCTAAGATCATTTTCTAATAGGATTAGAATATCTTACTTAGTTTTAAAAATAGTTTTAATGAACTAAGTAGGACGAGCATTCCTAAGATTATAAGGGAACTCTACCAGTGAAGTTCTGTCTAAGGATTGGAGGTATTTAAGTTGACGGTAAACGGAACACCTCCTACCTGGGAACGAATCTGGAACACCGGAGTTGAATTAATCTCAGGTTAATGTTAGAATAATGTCGCTAGGTTAATTAAATTGGTTTAATACACCTAGACATTAGGTTTTATTATAATAGTTATAATAGGACTAGACTTAGATAAAACGACTTAGCCGGATTTATCTAGGTTTAATCAAACCCTAAAGTTAAATAATAGGTTACTTTAGTGGGAGGAAAATTACAAAACTTAATTTAAATTGAGTTTTGCTCCTACGTCCCCGTGACGTTCACACCGTGAGATCCATGCTCGGCTTCGTGTCGTCGTAGAGCGGCCTCCCTTCGGAGAGTGTTTGCATGGGTCAATACCAAGGTGAATGAGGAAAGTGACTATAGTAAGTGGGAGCGGGATGCGTGTCAACGTATCCTTCGGTCTCCACCCCTAGGTCACAACGTGAGATTCCTATGATCCGCCTGCGTGTTGCCCTGGAGCAACCACCCCTTCGGAGGGCCTGATCATACGATTCGGAACACCGTGAACTCCTGAATAGGATAGGATCACTTAGGCTAATTACCAACAGTTGTCTTTCCTAACGGTAGCCTGTTGGTGCGTGCCTCTGGGATCTGAAAGTGGGAGGGTTACACTTACGGGGAGGAGTTAATTTGTTAACAAATCCTTGACCGAACAACGGTGGTTAATATCTAATGGAATATGAGTTATTCTGGTATTAGAAATTGACTGAGAAGAGTCTCATTTTAGAGGAGGAACAACTGATCAGCTGTTCTTCTAAACCTCTAAAGCATCGTTGCGAAACACAATCATAGTTTTATTAGGGTTCTTTGATTGTTTGTTTGGAAAATTGATTGGATGTATGCAATTGTTTGTATTGCTTGTGTGATGGGTTAAGGCAAAGATAACTAATACGGTCACTTGTTTGTTTTTCAGCAATGTCTTCCTCTATAATTTCCCTGCTTAGAAATGAACAACTTACCGGCGAGAATTTTCCTCAATGGAAATCCAACCTCAATACAATACTCGTGGTTGAGGACTTAAGGTTCGTCTTAACAGAGGAATGTCCTCCCGTTCCCCCTCGCACTGCCACTCACACAGTTAAGGACACCTACGAACGCTGGACCAAGGCCAATGAAAAGGTCAAAGTCTATATTTAGGTCAGCTTGTCTGAAGTGTTGGCCAAGCGTTGTACGAGAACGTGGCAACTGCCAGGGAAATTATGAATTCCCTGCAGGAGATGTTTGGACTTCTGTCCTACCAGCTCCACCACGACGCCTTGAAGAATGTCTTCAATGCCAAGATGCTGGAAGGTCAATCTGTTTGGGAACATGTCCTGGACATGATTAACCAGTTCAACATAGCTGAGGCAAATGGCGGGGTTGTCTGCGAGCGCAGTCAGGTTGCGTTCATCCTTCACTCGCTCCCGACGAGCTATCTGTCTTTCAGGACAAACGCGAGCATGAATAAGATTCAGTTCAACCTGACTACCCTCCTCTTGGAGTTACAGATTTATGAGTCCCTGCAAAAGAGTAAGGGAAAGAGTGTGGTTAAAGGAGAGGCCAATGTGGCCCATTCCAAGAAGAAGTTCCTGAAGGGTTCATCCTCAGGGACTAAATCTGTACCCCAGGCTTCTTCATCGAAGCAGATCCAAAAGAGGAAGGGAGACAAGGGGAAGGCTCCTGCACAGGCTGTGCAAGGGAAGGGGAAGGCCAAGGTCGTGGCCGACAAAGGCAGATGCTTCCACTGTAATGCAGATGGTCACTGGAAGCGCAACTGTCCCCGCTACCTTGCTGAGAAGAGAAGAGAAAAAGAAGGTAAATTCGATTTACTTGTGTTAGAGACTTGTCTCGTTGAACATGATGAGTTTGCCTGGATACTGGATTCGGGAGCCACTAATCATGTTTGTTCTTCTTTTCAGGGAAATAATTTCCAGCAGCTGGCAGAGGGTGAAATGACGCTCAAGGTCGGAACGGGAGACGTCGTTTCAGCTCGTGCAGTGGGAGCTGCAAAATTATTCTTTAGAAATAGGTTTTTAATTTTAGAGGACTTGTACTTGGTTCCTAGAATTAAAAGGAACCTAATTTCTGTTTCAGCTTTATTAGAACAATGTTATACTGTTTCCTTCTTGCTTAATGAAGCTTTAATTTCAAAGAATGGAGTTTACATTTGTTCAGCTAAGCGTGAGAATAATTTGTTTGTGTTAAGACCAAATGATGCTAAGGCCATTTTAAGTCATGAAATGTTTAAAACGGCCGAAACGCAAAACAAAAGGCAAAAAGTTTCTCCTTTAAGTAACAACACGTATCTTTGGCATCTTCGTCTTGGTCATATTAACATTGATCGGATCGATCGTTTGGTTAAAAATGGGCTTCTAAGTGACATAGAAGATACATCTTTACCACCCTGTGAATCGTGTCTCGAGGGTAAAATGACCAAGAGGCCTTTTACTGGAAAAGGTTATAGGGCCAAAGAACCACTTGAACTAATACATTCGGATCTTTGTTTTCCAATGAATGTAAAGGCTCGAGGTGGTTATGAATATTTCATCTCTTTCATAGATGATTATTCACGATACGGTTACTTGTACCTGATGGACCATAAGTCTGAAGCTCTTGAAAAGTTCAAAGAGTTTAAGGCTGAGGTAGAAAACCTGTTAGGTAAAACAATTAAAACACTTCGATCAGATCGAGGTGGAGAGTATTTAGATCAGCGATTCCAGGACTATATGATAGAACATGGAATCCAATCACAACTCTCAGCACCTGGTACACCTCAGCAGAATGGTGTATCAGAAAGGAGAAACAGAACCTTGTTAGACATGGTTCGATCTATGATGAGCTATGCTCAATTGCCTAGCTCGTTTTGGGGGTATGCAGTAGCGACTGCAGTACATATTCTTAACAACGTTCCCTCAAAAAGTGTTTTTGAAACTCCTTTTGAGCTATGGAAGGGACGTAAACCTAGTTTGTGTTACTTCCGTATCTGGGGTTGTCCTCCACATGTGTTAGTGACAAATCCTAACAAATTGGAACCACGTACGAGATTATGCCAATTTGTTGGGTACCCGAAAGAAACGAGAGGTGGTCTTTTCTATGACCCTCAAGATAATAAAGTATTTGTATCGACAAATGCAACTTTCTTGGAGGAAGACCACATACGAGATCATGGACCACGAAGTAAGTTAGTATTAGGAGAAGCTACAGAAGGATCAACAAGGGTTGTTCATGAACCTGGTCCTTCAACAAGAGTTGTTGGAGAATGCAGTTCTTCTCGTCAATCTAGTCCTCCTCACGTAGTGGGAGAGCTTCGACGCAGTGGGAGGGTTGTGACACAACCTAACCGCTACTTGGGTTTAACAGAAACACAAGTAGTCATACCTGATGACGGCGTAGAAGATCCATTGTCTTATCGTCAGGCAATGAATGATGTAGATAAGGACGAGTGGGCCAAAGCCATGGATCTTGAGATGGAGTCAATGTACTTCAATCAAGTTAAAGAGATGCTGCTGGGAAAGTACAGACTTTCAAAGCAAGACTTGTAGCAAAGGGTTATACCCAACGAGAAGGAGTGGACTATGAAGAAACTTTTTCTCCAGCTGCTATGCTAAAGTCCATAAGAATCCTCTTATCCATTACCACATTTTATGATTATGAAATTTGGCAAATGGATGTCAAGATAGCTTTTCTGAATGGCAATCTTGACGAGAGTATTTTTATGTCTCAACCCGAAGGGTTCATATCCCAGGGTCATGAGCAAAAGGTTTGTAAACTGAATCGATCCATTTATGGGTTGAAACAGGCTTCTCGATCTTGGAATATTAGATTTGATACTGCGATCAAATCTTTTGGTTTTGACCAGAATGTTGATGAACCTTGTGTATACAAGAAGATCAACAAGAATAAAGTAGCTTTCCTCGTACTCTATGTAGACGACATCCTACTCATTGGGAATGATGTAGGGTATCTATCTGACGTAAAAGAATGGCTAGCAGCTCAATTCCAAATGAAAGATTTGGGTGAGGCCCAGTATGTTCTTGGCATCCAGATTATTCGGGATAGAAAGAACAAATCGCTAGCTCTGTCTCAGGCAACGTATATCGACAAGATGTTGGCTCGATATTCGATGCAGAACTCCAAGAAGGGCTTGTTGCCTTTTAGGCATGGGGTTCACTTGTCTAAGGAACAGTCTCCTAAGACACCTCAAGAGGTTGAGGATATGAGACGGATTCCTTACGCCTCTGCCGTGGGTAGCTTAATGTATGCCATGCTATGCACGAGGCCAGACATTTGTTATGCTGTAGGGATTGTCAGCAGATATCAGTCGAATCCAGGGTTAGACCACTGGACCGCCGTTAAAGGAATCCTCAAGTATCTTAGGAGAACGAGAGATTACATGTTGGTGTTTGGGGCTAAGGAGTTAGTTCTCACTGGTTACACCGATTCTGACTTCCAAACTGACAAGGATTCTAGGAAATCTACGTCAGGGTCAGTTTTCACCCTTAACGGGGGTGCTGTAGTTTGGAGGAGTATAAAGCAGGGATGCATAGCAGACTCCACCATGGAGGCTGAGTATGTAGCTACTTGTGAAGCAGCTAAGGAAGCTGTTTGGCTAAGGAAATTCTTGACAGATTTGGAAGTTGTTCCAAATATGAACTTGCCCATTACGTTATACTGTGACAACAGTGGGGCTGTAACCAATTTAAAGGAACCTCGCAGCCACAAAAGAGGTAAACACATAGAAAGGAAGTATCATCTGATTCGTGAAATTGTGCAAAGAGGAGATGTGGTCGTGACCAAGATCGCTTCCGAGCACAACATTGCTGATCCGTTTACGAAGGCCCTCTCGGCTAAAGTGTTCGAGGGTCATCTAGACAGTCTAGGTCTGCGAGACATGTATATAGCGTAATCTAGGGCAAGTGGGAGATGTGTAATGGGTGTAAGGATGCCCTAGTTTATTGTATTTTGTATATTTACCTTTTATGTAATGTACAACATACATGTACCATTTCCAGCTTTGGATTATATTGTATATACTTTCCCTGTAACTTGAGTTTTAGTTCAAGTGGGAGTTTGTTGGGTTTTTGTGCCCTAAAACTCGTAGATAGTAACTGTACATTTGACCGAACATTAATAAAGTGATGTATTATTCAATGTTTGTATTATATCTTGTTTTGTTAACCCTAATCCAATAAACTAAACATCCTTGGCTAATAGAATGAGGCTTGAACTTGTATGTGGGGACATACGGGGATCAATGTTCAAGATTAGCCTAAAGGGTCTGTAGTATAGGGATAAGGCTGGGTACCTTATCCTGGTGACACTATGGATACGACCCGCTTTGTATATTGATACAAACGTAATGATCCAACGCGTTCATGTGGTTGACATGCGAGTGGGGGTATCCTGTGCAATGAGTTTGCACAAAGACCGGACCACGAAATAGTTAACCACTAACTGTAACACCGTTAGTTAGCTCGGTTTCTATTTCACTAGGATGACCTAGGCAACTTGGCCTTAATCCTGAGTGGATTATGGACTCCTGTCCATGAGGGATTGTCCTTTGATTTGTACGGGTGAGAGTGGCCTGTTCGCCGACTTAATAAGCCTACCATTTTGGAGACAAGACCGAGTGGGGAGCTGGGAACGTAGTCTTACAAGATGGAATTCACTCCTTCCTGATATGAGGGTAAGTAGAGGTGTGTTCCCTTAAGTGGTGTCTCCGGGTCTTGAACAATGGGCCCTACCCTCTTTATGGCACGAGAGGGATTTCTGTTTGCTGGTTGGACTACAAACAGGTTGTTCATTAGAGGAGCACTGGTACTTAAGGACCAAGAGGTAGCCCAGGGGTAAAACGGTTATTTGACCTAGCTGGGGTACGAACACACGTGAAGGGCTAACTTGCTGTTGACGGTCAATATCCGTGGACACAAAAATATATTTGCAGTGAGAAGAGTGCAGCTGTGGTTCTTTAGTGGAGTGAACCACAGTTAACGAATATTGATTAACTTGGTTAATGAGTTTAACTAACTAATCTCATATCGTTGGAGCTTCTGATCTGTAGGTCCATTAGGTCCCACCGGTAGCTCATTTAGGGCGTTGAGGTAAAATTCTAAGGATGGATTGAATATTCGAAGGTGTTCGAACATTATACTAAAATATGAATTTGGTTCATATTAAAACTATAGGTTATAATTAATATGCATTGGATGTATATTAATACTATAGTTTTGAGGGAGAATATAGTAATTGAATATGAGATGTTCAATTTTATTTTAATTTTTATTAATTAATTTCGAATTAAATAAATAATTTAGTTTAATTAAATTTGATTTAATTAAACTATAAGATAAGAGGGATATTAATTTAAATTGGATTTAAATTAATGTTATTTTAATTAATTTAGATTAATTAAAATACAATTAATTGTAATTTAAAATTATGATTTTAAAATTATAATTAATTAAAAATATCAGGTAACTGATATTTCAGTTACCTGATATTATGTGGTTTTAAGAAAAAAGGTCGTGGTCGGTGGGAGTTAGAGATTTTTACTCTCAGTCTCACGGTGCTCACGCCTATCTCTCCCTCTCTCTCATTCTCTCTCGTGCTACACTCTCCCAGAGTAGACAGAGTTCTTGATCCAGAAAAATTTCCTTAGGCTTTTGGCTCCCACAAGCTCCCAACGCTACATCCTATTAAAGAATACCGGTGAATCTTCGTGGTGGTGTTCGTGGTGATTTTCCAGCAAGATCAAAGTGTGACTGCTGCTGGTTTTGGGAGAAAATCGATGATTTTTGGCGAAAAGTTCAAGGACTTCTACAAGGGTAAGGTTTTTTCTTGAACTAGGGTCATTAGGACCCAATTCTAGATTAGATCTAGAATTTTTCTAATTTTTACAGCATGCTTTAATAAGCTTTACAACATGATTATATTTTATTTTCTGCTGTAAATAATTGAGTTTGTGATCTGTATTGGTATTTCATTCTTAGTTAAAATCAGTGTGGTTTTCTGTGCGTTTCCGCTGCGCAAAGGGCTTTTATCCCTTCAGGTGCTTCCTGGATACATAGCGTAAGCTGAACTATGAGCTTCCTCTAATATAGCACTCTTAAGCTCACTAATACTCGGAATGCATAGTCTTCCCTGTTTAACTATGGCTCCGTCTGCTCTCAACTCAAATTCTGCCTCTGGGCCTTGCTTGGACTTTTGCAAACATCTTTTGCAAGTTACTATCATCTGGCTGTCTTCTCACAATCTCTGCTACTAGAGAAGACCTAACTTGAAATCGAGCTAAAAGACTCCCTGAGCTTCCTGCAGTCATAACTGCCTTGAAACCTGTTAACGCACTTAGCAAGCTAGCTCGAATACCACACAAGACACTCTTCGGAAGTCTCGACTTCCTACTTAACGCATCTGCTACCACGTTAGCCTTACCCGGATGATATTCTATGGTACAGTCATAGTCTTTAATCAGTTCTAGCCATCGTCTCTGCCTTAGATTCAACTCTTTCTGATCAAAGATGTACTTCAAACTCTTATGATCTGTGAAAATGTGGCACTTCTCACCGAATAAATAATGTCTCCAGGTCTTCAGTGCTAAAACAACTGCTGCTAGCTCAAGATCATGGGTAGGGTAATTACACTCATGCTTCTTCAACTGCCTTGAAGCATAAGCTATTACCTTTCCTTCCTGCATCAGCACACAACCTAATCCTTGCCTCGAAGCATCACAATAGATCACATACTCCTTCCCTGTTACAGGAAGAGCTAGAATAGGAGCTGTCACCAATCTCTTTTTTAGCTCCTGGAAACTTTGTTCGCATTTGTCCGACGACTCAAACTTAGCATTCTTCCTTGTCAAAGCTGTCAAGGGTAATGCTAATCGTGAGAAATCCTCAACAAAACGTCTGTAGTATCCGGCCAGGCCTAGGAAACTACGTACCTTTGTTGCACTAGCTGGTCTTTCCCAGTTGACAACAACTTCCACTTTCTGCGAATCAACACTAACTCCGTCCGCTGAAACTACATGCCCTAAGAACACCACTTTATTCAACCAGAACTCACATTTGCTGAACTTCGCATATAGTTGTTTATCACGTAGTGTCTGTAGAACAATCCTCAGATGTTCCTCATGAGCTTTCCTGTCAATTGAGTAAACTAGTATGTCATCGATGAACACTATCACAAACTGATCTAAATACTGATGGAAGATCCTGTTCATGAGGTCCATGAAAACTGCTGGCGCATTCGTTAAATCGAATGGCATCACTAAAAACTCATAATGCCCATACCTCGTCCTAAATGCTGTCTTAGGGATATCTGATTCCCTAACCTTCAACTGGTGCTATCCTGACCTTAGATCAATCTTAGAGAACACTGCTGCTCCCCTTAACTGGTCAAACAAGTCATCAATGCGTGGTAGAGGATACTTGTTACGTATCGTGACCTTGTTTAACTGCCTGTAATCAATGCATAATCTCAGGGTACCATCTTTCTTCTTCACGAATAACACTGGAGTTCCCCAAGGTGATACACTAGGCCTGATGTATCCCTTGTCAACTAGTTCTTGCAACTGCACCTTTAGCTCCTTAAGCTCGCTCGGAGCCATCCTGTATGGTGCCTGTGAAATAGGTACTGTTCTTGGTAACAATTCAATAGTGAACTTCACCTCTCTATCAGGTGGCAAACCCGATAGATCAGCTGGGAAAACATCAAGAAATTCATTCACCACAAAAACATCTTCTGGTTTCAGCTTTTCTTCTTGCACCTTTACTACGTGTGCAAGAAACGCTGTGCAACCTTTCCTCAACAACTTCTCAGCTTTCAGAGCTGAAATCAAACACGTAGGAATAATCTTCCTCTCACCCCTGAAAACCACTTCAGTCAAACTTGGTTTCCTAAAAGTCACTTCCTTCTTATGGCAATCCATAGGAGCATAGTGAGTGAATAAGAAATCCATTCCCAAAATCACATCCAACGCCTGCAACTCTAGGGGAAGAAGATCCACTAGCATACAGAGACCTTCTACTACAACCTCACAATCACGCAACACTTCCTTGACTAACAAAACGTCACCAACTGGAGTGCATATGACTAATTCCTCAGATAAAGGCTCTAGCATCCTATTCAGCTTAGTTAAGAACATGTTAGAAACAAAGGAATGCGTAGCGCTTGGATCTAATAAAACACGTGCAGGTACATTACAAATCAAAATCGTACCAGTGATCACATCTGGTGCATCCTCTGCTTCCTGTTGAGTCAAGGCGTAGACTTTTTCCTGCTGCCTAGGTCTCCCCACAACTCCATTTTGCCTTGCACCACTAGTGCCTTCTCCTGCGCCTGCTAAGACTTTCGGCTGCTCAACTGTGTGGGACTCAACTCCCTGGTCCCTATGATTTGCTGCCCTCAACTGTGGGCAATCTCTCTTGAAATGCCCTGGTTGTCCACACTGGTAACACACACCAGCGCCAACAAGACACTGACCCCGATGATTCTTGCCTCAACTTGCACATGGGGTTCTCCTGGATTCACTAGTAACGACTCCTGACCCGTCCGCGGTCTTGCTACTGAACTCGCAGACTAACTGGGGGCTCTCTAACTCTGCCTCTGATAGGCACTACCTGAACTCATTTGCCTCGATAACTGGCCACCAGATCGACGCTTGAAGTCTTGACAGCCTGAAACATTCACTCCAGGTGTGATCCTCCGCTGCTCACGACCTCAAAAACCACTGGCTGTTGGAGCTCCACGACTAGGCTCCACAACCAACTTTTCCTCTATATTTCTCTGCTCCACACGTAAGGCAGTCTCTACTAGCTGGGAAAAATTCGTCCACTTGGCAATTGCGGTAACTGGGGTACGTATCTCAAAACGTAGCCCTCTCTCAAACTTGCGACACCTGTCACTCTCAGATGCCACAATCACATCGGCATACCGTGAAAGCTCGGTATACTTCCTCTCGTACTCGGCCACTGAAAGTTACCCTTGTTTCAGCTCCAGAAACTCATCTCTCTTTGCCTCACAATATGTGGCGGTGTAGTACTTTTTCTCAAATATGCCTCTGAATGTCTGCCAATCTAACGTATGTGCATCACTGCGCCTGGCTATAATAGACTTCCACCATCCCTCTGCCTCCTTCTGCAAAAGGAATGTGGCTAATTTGACTTTTCTCTCCTTAGGACAACTCATCACGTCGAAGCATTTCTCCAACATATTTAACCAGACCTCGACATCAGCTGGATCTGTGGAACCCTCAAACACTGTGGCTCCTAACTTCTTCAACCGTTCAATCCCATAGTTCTTTTCCGGATCACTAAGCCCTGCTCTCTCTGGCCTACCGATCTCCCGTGTAGATATAGCAAATCGCTCACTCCCTGCCTCATTCTGACTTCTCGGGGTACTGGATCCCCTTTTGAGATTGTCTTTGGGTAGGATCCTGCGTCCCGTCCTGGTTCTGCCTGCGTCGTCTGCCGGTACGTGGTGGCATGACTCCTATAACATATCATCACATCAGACATGCTATAGATACTTAACTCAGATGCATGATACTATACTTATACACACATTCTAGTCCTGACTAGACTCACTCTCAACAATACTCGGACCATACTCCGCTAGTTCTATCTGAACTGACCCAACGTGTAACTGTTTACTTCCTGGATTCTTCTTAGCACTAACTACCATGTCTCTTTTCCCATGGAGCTAACTGCTTTGATACCAAGTTGTCACACCCCCTCCCGGACCACCTGCTAGCTTAGCCCGAAAGACGACGTGAAGCCAACAGACATCGTCACCTCTAACGATCCCTGTTGACCCTACTGAAACGTTGAACCTGATAAATATACTAATCATAGATATAAAAAATTCTACATGAAACACAACACAGAGGAATCCACGGAAACCTTTTAACATACACGAGGTGCAGCCCTGAAAAAACTAGGTTTGGAAGATAACCTGATATAGATATCACAACCAAAAACATCTACAAAACTAGGGTTTATACAACGACGACCTCTAGGATGATATTATCCAATCCTTGCAAAACATCTACAATATGAACAGACTCAATATACAACTCCACCCACGTACTGGAGCTTGATCCGGAACTTTCAACAGACGTTGGCAGTGTATCCGGCATCGGGAGCTCGATCTCTACCTGAAAAGTTGAAAACATTTTGAAAGAATGAGCTATGAAGCCCAGTGAGTGACTAACTTTAAAACTCTAAATCCATAAGTCAAAACATGTGATAAACCTTTAAACGTATAAATATGCTCAAACAAAGCGTTTAACATAAACGTGTAATGAATAAGGCTTTCTAGAATATCTCGCAAGTTCGTCATAAAAAATCTAGCAAGGCATATGAAATACATCAAACGTTTTAACTAACATGACCGATCTACGTTGTGTAGGGCACGCCCAGTACAACCAACGTTTACTAATCCTACGATGTAGTGGGGCCCGCCCAGCACTCACAACAGCATCGTTGTCACGGAGTACACTCAATGTCGACAACAGAATATAACCTGTGTGCACACGGTACCATATAGCCTCGGGCTCAATATCTCAGTCATGTAGTCAATAGAAATCTCAGAAAATCACATGAAAACATTAAAACATGCCTGCTTATCGTTATCTTTCGTAAAACTCAAGCTTACTCAGCTTGCTCATGAAAAACTTTAAACCATTAAACAATATTTGCTAACACGTGCTTTACTTTAAAAGATATCGTTTCAACTACTTTTCATAAAGCCATTGGCCACATGCTCGTATATAAACCTCATTAAAAAATCTAATCTCAAAACTCATGCTTGAAACCGTTCACAAAAACCATGAATCATTCATAGAAAAGCATGTAAAACATATAATCATGAACAACCGATTAAGAACATTTTCGAAATTCATTTTGTCACTCATAGTCTTATCTAGTTCCCCGGTTTGTAGACTCGACCTATTTCCTCTTGGCCTGTCAAATAACCAAAACCGAGCATTAGAACCATAGATAGCTTTGTCTTTCCATGCTCATAAATTTGTAAACAATTGGATTAAGAATGGCATTCACATTCTACTTCCCAGATATTCCAGATTCTATACCCTACCTTCCAACACCCATAACTTCCTTAATACTTAACCAAAATTAATGAAATACACATCAAACTCTTCATTTTCGAACACTCTACAACTTACCTGAAGAAATAAAAACGAGATGCCCAACAAATATGTCCAGAAATGCCCCGAAATCAGACAACACAGATTCGAGCTTCTCTGTTACCCTTTATCTTCCTCCTGAAATTAAACCTACTTCAAATCATTTGTGGCTCAAGGAATCTTCACAAAAGTTGTAGGAAATTGAATAAGCGTTCCAACCATACCAAATAGAGCTTCCGATTCAACTTGTACACCCAAGAATGCTCAAAACATCAGAGAAAACCAAAGATCCTCCTGCTTTGCTCGAAAATTCTGTGCTCTGTTTTCCATTCCAAAAACCATCAATTTCGCATTCGATTTAGGTCAAGCTTCCTTTATGAAGTTTGTTAGGAAATGAACTAACTTGCAAGAAAATCAAACCTCACCTCTTGATTCCTTCTGTGTAGCCCAAACCGACTAAAACATCAGAGGTTAACAGGTTGAACACAGTTTCTGCAATGGCTGGCTTTGCATGAGCTTTTCCCTATCTTCTTCAACCTCAAACCACGAAATTCTTCTTCTTCCTCCTCCTTCACTCTCTCCTTAAAGTGCTCTGAAAGTTTTAATTGAAAAGGATGAGGAATGGAATGAAAATGGGCTGAAAAGAGTGGTTGTCGGTGGTGGGTTTCCTTGCTGTCCATTCCCACTTCCTTCTTTTCTCTTTTTTTTTTCACTTTTGTTCTTTTTTTTTTTTTCTTTTCCTTCCATTTTCATTTTCCTTTTCCTTTTCTTTCCTTTCATCTTTTAACTTAGTAATCCCAACAATTTAAACCAACAATAGATGACAAGGGAAAATGATCCTAGAGAAGTCCCGGGTTTACAACAACTCACTTGGATTTCCTTGCATTCAAGTCAACCTACCAAACTCTCCACATTCTCTCTTGAAACCGCAAGACCCACGACCAAGAAACCGTGATTACTCGTTCTGTGAGTAATCAGAGTGCCCAACATGACGGCACGACCCACGCATGCACGAGACAACGAGCGAGAGACACACGGGTTCTTCGAGAATCACTTTAGTATGAAGACCCACGACCCCAACTCCCTCATCTACGCAAATGTCGACTGCTACAAGGGAGAATCCGAGTGGTTCACATCACAAGAGACCCACATCTGCTGATAGCCTCCACTAAACTTAGAAAACCGTGGAGAAACCTCTCAAGAAGCGTTCCAAGGAGTGGTACGCCATGATCCGAGAGATGGGAGCTAAGAGACGTGCGACCATAGAAGAAGAGGCGAGATTGCGTGAGGCTAAAAACTTATGTCCTAAGGTAGGGGAAAGCTCACGACAAGGGTAAGGTGCAATGGGTAACACTTCTAATCCCTCAACTAACTCTACTTCTTGCAGGGAAAAACCGTTCGTGACCTACAGTGCAAAGAAGAAAAATTCCAAGAAAGCGGAGACTGAAAAGCCCTTGAATATTCAACCTCCCATGAGAGCAAGGATGCCAACCGATGTCTTTGAAAATATGGTTCGATTAGCTGATAGCATGCATTTATGCTATCTTTTTCCTAATTATTTTGGCTAGTTTTGTGTGTTAATTGAGAGCTTTAATATCTTTTTATGTTGATTTTGTAGAAAACCGAGCTCGTGAGGCAAAACCGAGAATTTTACTAATTTTGGGTATAAAAAGAAGACTTTGGATCATAAAAGAAGAAAAGAAAATAGAACATTTGAAGTGGAGGCCCAAAAGCCCAAAGGAATGGGGAAACAAAGGCTAAAATCAGTAAAGATGACTTCTAGAAGGCCCAGCGTCGCAACACTAGGGCTAGAGTGTCTTGGCGTTGGATGCAGTGCTCCGCAAGAAAATGATGTCACAACGTCGCGACGCTGTGACATAACGTCGTGACGCTGTCGACTTAGGCAGCAAGAAAAGTTGCGAATCTCCTTCTATAAATAGCCTCCTTCCCAATTTTCAAATCATCCCATTTTGGGGAGTTCTCCCCTAACTCAATAGAGAGAAAAAGTAAGAAGAAATGAGAGGAAAATGGTGGAAGTGATCGAGATTTCAAGGCTCGAAAATCGAGATGATTGTGACGGGAGCTTGGGATCAACACAACAATTATTTCTTCCTTGTGTCTTTGTAATTGCTTATTATAGATTGAGTTAGGACCATGGGTCAAGATCATTAGGCCAAAATTATTCCCATTTGTGAGTAGATCTTGAAACCTAGGGTCGTTAACTTAGCTAATGTGATATTGTAGTGTGTTTAATTAGATATTGTAGTGAAGTTCTTCATATTTCATATATGCAATTCATGCTTAATGCTTTTAATCCATTGATCATGGATTGATTATTATGTTGGTCTAAGTTGATACTCGACAGAGAGAAGTTAGATTAGATCCAAATTGCATGACTAACAATTGCTTGGAACACGAGAGTGAAAGAGAATTGTTAGAAATTGATGATGAAGTTGCTTAATGCCATACTATGATTAACTAAGGAAATAGACACATAAATTAGTTATGTTAGCATGAGAAGTGGAGGAACTTGAAAAAGAAATCCACTAAAATTGCCTCTAAATTTATGGAATTGAAGATTAGTAATTACATTCATCCAATGAATTGAGCTACAAATCCAAAAAGCTAGTTAACACCCAAGGTCAAGTCCCCTTAATAGGATATTTCCATTTTTGCATGATTATTTTAGTTATTTGTTGGTTCTTTCATTCTTAGAGTTGGGATTCTAAATAAAATTAAACATGATGGTTCTTAGTACTTAATGGACTTAATTCAAATTCCCTGAGGATTCGATACTCGGTATTACCTATCGTTTTATATTACTTGCGGCTCGTGCACTTTGCGGTCATCACTAGCTGTTGAACAAGCCCTTGTTATCACTGAAGGATATCAGACTGAACAAGATTCAATAAGTGAGATAAGGGCTGAGAAGCACCGAGAACTTCATAGTGTGAGGGCTAAAGATGAACTGGCTAGAAAAAGAGATGAGGAGGATGACAAGAAAAAAAAAAGAAGCTGAGAAAAGGAGAGAAGAAGAAAAAGAAGAGGCCAAGAGGGCCGTTAGAGAAGAATGAGAAAGAATTGAGGCTGAAAAAGTAAGAAAAGAAGATGAAGAACTAAGGAGGTTGGCTGCTGAACTCCAACTCCTAGAATAAGAGAAGGCAAAAAGAGAAACCCTTCGAGAAGAAGAAGATCGAAGGAATAAGGCTGAGGAATTTCTTGCAGCCTTTGAGCCTTTACACAATGTTGAAAGGGAAGTTGAAGAGCTGCAAGAAAAAGAAGAAAAGGCCCCTGAAGGGCCAAGCATTGAAGAACCAGAAAAAGAATAAAAAGAAGACAGTGAAAGACAAAATGTGGTTGCATTTGGGCAGCATTCTGAGGAAGGCCAAGCTGAGACTGTGGATGGTCAGCAACGTGATGAACCCCTTGATCCTTTGTTCAAGCATGACTCTAGGGGGACCTCATCAGCTGCTGTAAGTTCTTCTTCAGAAGAGAAAGAGGATGAAGAGAAAAATGAAGAAAAAGAGGTCGAGACCTCTAGTGACAGTGAGACAAAAACAGATTCTGAGGTGAAAGAATTGGCGGATGACCAAGTTCATATTTCGTCAGCATTGAGGAAGAAAAGGATAAGATAAATTCGAGCTAAGAAGGGAGTCCAGTGGAAAGAATCTTAGACAAAAGTGAAGTCTCTTGTGCCAAACGATCTAAAGCTTGAACTGGCAGTTTGGCTTCACTTTATTAAAAACAGATTGATGCCCACCACCTATGACAGCACAATTTCAGTAGAGAGGGTCATGCTTCTCTACAACATAATGTAGGGGCTGGAAATTAATATAGGGAGCATCATTCGAGAGTAGATTTTGTCCTATGGAAGAAAGAGAGCGGGGAAGCTATTCTTTGGGTCTCTCATAACGAAAGTATGTCAGAGAGTCAAGATTGTTCCTGGAAAGGACAAGGAACGAAATTTCTATAGGCCAACCATTGACTTGCCTCTGATTGGGAAGCTACAACAAAACAATGCACAGAGGAAAGATAAAGCTTCTGCCTCCCATGCTACTCCTTCTCCAGGGTTGACACCTACTTCACCTCCAACACATACTCCTATTCCAGGGCCTACACCATCATCCGAAGCCCTTGCATTTGCTTACCGCCAACTAGACCGCATTGAAGATAGATTGAAAACATATTGGGTCTACGCGAAGGAGAGGGATGAAGCAATTAGATAGTTTTATCTCCTTATCTCCCCGAGCATCACCCCTGTTTTCCCTGATTTTCCTCAAAGATTGCTGCCTCAAGATGAAGAAGAATCTGACAAAGAAGAAGAAGAAGTCGAGGAAGGTTCCTCGGAGGAGGATTAGGGGTGTTTTCTGATCCCCTTTACATTTTTAAAATTGTTTTTGTGATTAGTTTAGTTGTTGTTTTTTTAGTTTTTAACATGTTAGTTTACTGGTTTTAGAAGTTATTTCTTGTGTTAGTCGTTGTTTTTATTGATTTGAGTGAATTGTAGTTGTTTAGTTTATGTTTCTAGATTAGTTTAATGATAGCTTGCTGTTAGGATAGGTTAAGAATAACTTGGGTTTTGTGTTTAGTGAAAAAACTGCTTGCTATTTTTTTGCTAAATCTGTGAAATTTTGAAGAAAATCAACTTTATGGAAACTTTTTGGCTTGAAAAATGTTTTGAATAAACATGCTTTCGTTTGAGTTTTCTTTTAAGTCCTTGATGATGATAACTAGAGCTTATTTCTATTTAAAAAGGGTCACCGTCACAACCTATTTGTTTTCCAGTCATAGGCTTTCCACTAGTCTTTTTCTTTACAAAATTTTCTTAAGTCTAAACTTCCTCATGTTTAACCTTTCTAACACACTAAGAGAGTTTAGCCTTGTGTTTTGAAAAACAAAAAACCTCATGTTAAGCCCATGCCTAAAAAACAAAAGTCAATGAGGGCATTGCCGATGATAGAGCAAATTTGTTTATGTTTATCTCCTCCTAAATTTCTTATCTTCGTGAAATCAATGTGCAAAATGCTTTTATTTAACTGTAATATTGTTGCAGGCCTAAAATATGAGTTCGGGACAGATTTGGGTTGAAAACGAGCCAAATCGAAGTAAAATGACAGAAATACCCTCGGTCAAATCAAGTCGATGCACGTTGAAGGCTAAACCAGCGTCGAGACCCTCGAAAACGTCGCAAAAACGCTCCAAAAAGCTAGTAATCCGAGAGTTATCGTCTAGATGCTGGAATAGTGACGTCTCGACTCTGTGGCTAGCGTCTAGACTCTGTGGCTAGCATCTAGACGCTACGAGTGTGCTATAAAATCATTTTTTCCATATCTAGGTCATTCGAACTCCATTTTTTTTTTCGTTTTTAGTGATTCTTTCATCGTTTTTCTTGTTTTTCTCTCTACTTTTCAGTTCTCCCAAGTTTAGGTCAGTTTTGGGTGGGTTAATCAAGCCGTCTAAGCTTGAATTGTTGTAATCGAGACCTCGGTTGTAAGTATGATTTTTATTTCATGAGATTTCTATTCTTTCTTGCATGATTTACTTTTTTGAACGTTGTTTAGACTCAATATTCATAAATTTATTAATGTTAGGAGAGATTGATAGCCTCAACCTTGATTTACTTAAATTCATATGCTAATTAAAGTAGGTAATAGGTCTAAGCATGTAGCATTTTGGCATGTTATCCCAAATTTAGCAATTGGCATGAAAGATCTAGGGTCTAAATATGTGCTTGATGTTAATTTAGGCTTTTCCTAGTTCATTTAGAGCATTCTAATCAGCATTGTTCTTAATGCAGTCGATTAGTAGTTAACGTGCACGATTAGCTTATTAATCGATTAGGACTTGCCACGATGCATTGGTCGAACTTAGGAAGTTAAGGATATTATGCTTGTTGGCTTTTCCAATTAAGCCGATTAGACTTTCAATTTGTAAACTAATTTCTTGATAATCAATGAATGAAATAAATCATACTGAAACCTGACTGTCTTCGATTACAAAGATCCTTGTGGTAAGATTAACCTGCCCATCCTTTTATTTTATGCATTTAATTTTTCTGTCATTTAAATTCTCGCAATTTAATTTCCCTTGCATTTCGATCTATCGCATATCCAAATCCCCATTCGGTTACATATAATCATAAAAGAGCTTAGAAATAAAACCAAATGTTCCCTGTGATTGACCCTGACCACTATTGCTACAAGTTAGCTTTACTGTTCGTGGAATTATAAATTTATTTGACCCGGAGCCTCGACAACTCCGACTCATCAAATTGGTGTCGTTGTCGTGGAACACGAATAATTAATTATCTTAAATTTAGATTTTTTGCCTTCGTTTTTGTCTCTTTTGTTTTTGTTTGTTTCTTGCAGGATTTTCATTGATTTATTTAGTTGCAAGAGAAAACCAAACTGAAGGAAAGAGACAAGGAGAAGAAGAGAGTGTCACATTCAAATCCAACATAACCTCGGTCGAGTTCAATTTCTTATCAAAGATGGCCGAGGGCACTTTAAAAGAGTTGAAAGCACCTTATTTTAGCCAAATGCCTTTGATCATACTGTATGCCGAGACCCAAGGTAATTACGCACTTAGAGCTGGTTTAATACACTTACTACTTTCTTTTCATGGCAATGCAGGAGAGGACCCCTTTCAGCATCTGCAAGAGCTAAGGATGATTTGCTTAGGGATGAAGCCAAGTGACGTGACCGAAGAGCAAATCTGTTTGAGGGCCTTCCCGTTTTGCTTGGGAGGAGAGGCAAAGGAGTGGTTTATTTGTTGGCTTTGAAGTCAATAACCACATGGGCTGAGATGCAAGAGCGCTTCATTGCAAGATACTTCTCAGTTTCGCGAGTAAGGGAGATCAGAATGGAGATTTGTAGTATCACCCAAGCGTCTGGGAGGCGTTCTTCGATTATCAACATGGTTTCAACAAGCTTTGTGCATGCTTCCCCCATCACAAGTTTACGGAGCATCTTTTGATTGAGTTATTCTATGGTGGGTTGCTACCTGTTGGGCTCCTAGAGTGAGTAAAAATATGGTATGAAAGACTCTAGAATTCCTGTGCAAGTATACACAGTCTACAGCAAGTAATATTATCAATCCAAGGTCTGGATGAGCTTCCACTTTATCTATTTTGCGTAACTTCCTAATGGTTTCGAAGATAATAAAAATGTTGGGTTTTATAAGAATTATGCTGAAGCAAAATAAATGACAGAACAACGAGTAAACAAATAGATAGACAGATTAAAGACAGGCGCTGGTTATGTTTTAGTGATTATTCTAAGATATGCTCTAGCAATATTATTGATCATGCATTTCTCGCAGTATTATTAGCGGATTCCTCCCGGAACTCCGAATCTTTTGGGATGTGTTTCAACCCCAATGAAGTGCGACCGATCAAGCACTAGGCAACTGGCTATCCCTAGCTCAGTCACTGGCGTTCACCAATACACAATGATCGTAGTGTGGATAATTGCCACACACTCTCTAAATCATCCCTGAAACTAGAGAGAGCTATTCACACCGGCTGGCCAGGCAGACATAAAATAATAATAAGCACAAAAATTAACCAAAATGCGATAGTCAATTTATTACTAGAGATGAAGCACAGTAATCACATTATTCCTAACCAACACCCTAAGCTACTTAGTTCATAATAGGCATAGGAATACGAATTACAATCTGAGTATGCATGTCCATAACAACAAGTTATTAAAGGAAATAAACTCCCTAATCAGCTTGCGGAAGATGGTGTTCTTGATGATCTTCAGTCTCTCTAAAATATTCGGCTTCCTAGGGAAAAAATGGAATCCCTTTGACTTTGACGGTTACTTCCTTTTATAGAAGGATGGGAGGCTTGAATTAGGTCAACTAGGACACGTGTAAGGCTCTCCTTGATCCTTTATCACGAAAATAACTCAACAGAAGTCGGTTCATGAAGTTGGCTAACGAGCTGTGATGTGGCAGTTTCTGTTCCCAGTTTTGCTGCAGCATAGAATTTGCTCCCTCCAGTCGCTCAGCAGCATAATCTGCACAAAATAATTTCCAATGCTTCCATTCTTCCAAATGGGTTAAAACATGTAATATCTATCCAAAACCAACCCTAATAAGCATAAAGGACACACAAATCCCTATATAATTGAGGCCTAAATAACTACCTTTTGGGCAGTTATCATACCCCCAAACTTGAACTATTGCGCGTCCCGAGCAATACTAACCGACCTTCCTTCAAGAATTTCAAAACATTAGACAAGGAATTAGCTTAATCAAACCAGACAGTCCAACACTACCTTTAACCTTTACCTGAGCACTCTGCAAAACCAAGCTCTGCTGCAGCAAAATGATTCCTCCGACATGGACAAATAATCACCACTTTTCAACTTAATTCTAAGAACTCACCACAGCCTAGCTCTATTATCAGACATTTCAAAACATATTTTTAAAGGGGTTTATTTCATTATTTATCAGACTTAAAGTAGCCTTACAGTCATAAACTCTTAAGCACAGGATGACCCACTTTATGGTGCAGTATACCCTTGCCTCAAGCTTATCACCAACTAGGCTCAATACTCATTATAAAGCTCAAAAATCCTTAGTTATTCCATCTCTTGCCCCTCAGAATGGCGACATTTTGTGATGAAGCTCACCTAAGTTTTGGGAGACAAAAAAAACTGTTGGATCATCATTCATCCTTCAAAACTTTTGCTCTATCAATTTTGTTCAACAAAATCTTCAACAAATAATTTTTTAGCAAATAATTTTTCTCATCATCTTTTCACATTTCCTAGGTCATCTTTTGACGCGAAGACAAACTGTGGGTATCACAAATGTCCCCGGTTACTCAAAAACCTAGCAAATTTTAATTTTGAAGGAGAGGAATGCTCGAGCAAAATAATTGGAGTAGCAAAAAGTCCCCCAAACTTGAATTATTCATTGTCCCCAATGAATCATTAATTAAACAATTATACCCCCAAACTTAATTTTTTCTATCTAAATTTGTAAACTAAACATGGGACTTAGATTAAGCTTAAAGTGGATCATATAAGTCAATACTACCGTCAAAATCTTCTTTGCCGCAGCAACAGTCCAGGCTAGAAGAAATGCTCAAGCAAAAGGTTTCTGGAGATCAGTCCAATCTTCAAAAATTCAGAAGAAAATAGTTAAGTTAGAGTTAGTCAGTGCTCATGGAATAGAAACATTCAGAAATTTCATTAAAATCATATAAAAACATTACAAAGCAGAGATATATTTTTAACGCATAAAAATTAAAAAGAAACAAGACAAACATATTCAGCAAACGGGGTCAGATATGCGCGAGCAAACAAAATGATAAGAACAAAAATAATGCTCGCTGAAGATTATTTCATCCATCAATCTTCCTGACCCTGCTCTTCATCATCATTCTCTTCTTCTCTTTCAACCGGTGGGGGCGGAATCTAGGGGTTCAACAGATCCTCAGGGAATGCAGGAAGGGTTGGATACGATTTGGAAAAATTCTCCTGCAGTGCGCTTCTTAAGCTGGCATCCCGATTCTTAACATAGTTCCAGAAGGTTAAAGTTTGCCTTTCAGCAAACTCCTGCCTACTGGCCGAAAGTGCCAGTTGTTCTAGAATCGAGTTGATGTCATGGATAAGCCCACCTTGACGTACCTCCTGCACATGCTGGAGCCGTGCCAAATTAGGCGTGTCTATGATCCCCTTATCAAACAGGATCACATCTCCCTCATCTACCGGAACCTCTGCTCTCTTGCACAGCATCGTGATTGTGTTCGGAAAGAATAGTTTCCCCACCTTTTTTTTCCAACATCCAGAAATCTCATTCGCAATGATCCTCCCTACATTAATACTGAGAGACCGTAAGATGGAAAAAGCTAGGAGAACCCGTTCCCTGGAGATTGTCGAGTCATGTGTTGTTGGAAGCATCTTCTCTCTAATAAATCCCATCCATGTGTTCGCTTCCCTTTTCAAATAAGCCGACTGGAATGTCCTCTTCTGAGTCTTGGATAACTGCCACTGTGCCCCTTCAATTCCTACCTCCCTTACAGCCTCACTTAGTTGCTCATCTTCAAGTTGCCTAAACCCTACTATTTCACTCCTTAATTTAGCATTTCTATTAGGTGGGAAATATTTACTCAAAAATTTTTCAGCTAACTCATCCCACGTCCTAATTGATCCTGGAGCAAAAGAGTTTAACCATGACTTTGCTCCATCTCTAAGAGAATACGGGAACAAAGTTAATCTAAGAGCATCTCTAGGCACTCCTTGAATTATAAAAGAATCACTAACTCCTAGAAAAGACTTGAGATGTAAATGAGGGTCTTCAGATGACAAACCATGGAATTGCCCCACGGTTTGCAACATCTGAAACATTACCAGTTTCATTTCAAAATTCGCCGCTTGGATTTGGGGGCGTGCAATCCCTGGATTGAACTCATTAAACATCGGGACAGCATACGCTCGAATGGCTCTGGTCCTATCGTTCGGTATCAAGATAGGATTCTCAGCCTGATTATTTCGCTGCTCATTTTGCTCAAACAGTGGGTTTTGCTGCAGCAACGGATTCTGCTGGGGGTTTGTTGTTGCTGGACCTTCATGAACCTGTGGAAGTTGCGACACGTTCTCCATCTGGTTTCTGCGCTGCTCCCTCCTTTTGTTCCTAAATGTCCTTTCAATTTCTGGATCAAGCTCAAACCGTACCCCAGGCGGATCGCTCATGCACCAAAATCACACCTGCAAAAACAAAAGAAACAATCAAAAAGTTCTAGCACCAAACCACTAAAACACATACACAAAACAGTTCAGATAAAAACTTATTCAAGTCCCCGGCAACGGCGCCAAAAACTTGTTGGGCTCCTAGAGTGAGTAAAAATATGGTATGAAAGACTCTAGAATTCCTGTGCAAGTATACACAATCTACAGCAAGTAATATTATCAATCCAAGGTCTGAATGAGCTTCCTGATGACATGCAAAAATATCATCATTTTCCTATTAATTTTAGCTACTTTTGTGCATAAATTGTGAGCTTTAATCTATTTTTATGTTGATTTTACAGAAAACCGAGTTCAGGCAACAAAACTGAGATTTTAAGAGAATTTGGGTAAATTTGGAGACTTTTTTGGCAATTTAAAGAATAATCATTGAAGATCCAAGCCCTAAAGTTCAAGAAGAGAAGATAATTAAAGTGGGAGGCCCAAAAAGCCCAAAAGTTTGATGAAAGGAGGCAAAAATCTGCAAATCAGGCTTCTAGAAGGCCTAGCGTCTCGACGCTAGGTGATCAGAAAAGCGCGCTCCAAAATCGCGATAGCGTCGTGACGCTGTCTACGTAGCGTCTCGACGCTGCGACAACTTCTGCCCCAAGACAACATGACGTCATAGCGTCTCGACGCTGTGACGTAGCGTCTCGACGCTGTCGACTTGTTCAGCAAGAAAATTCCAGCCCCTTGCACTATAAAAAGGCCCCTTCCCTTTGGTTCAAATTATCCCAAATTTGGGGGAGCTCCCCCCTAGCTCAATAGAGAGTAAAAGTGAGAAGAATTGTGGAGAAAAAGTGGGAATTGAGCGAGATTCTAAGGCTCAAGATTCGAGATGATCGTAGCGGGAGCTTGGGATCGACTTATCGGTTATTTCTTCCTTACTTCTTTATAATTCCTTGTTGTAATTTGAGTTAGGCCTATGGATCAAGATCATTTTGGCAAAATTATTTCCATTTGTGAGTAGATCTTGAGACCTAGGGTCGTTATTCTAGTTAATTGGATATTGTAGCGCAATTACTTGGATTATGTAATGAAATTCTCCATATTTCATCTATGCAATTCTTGCTTAATGCTTTTAATCTCTTGATCACGGATTAATTGTTATGATGGTCTAAATTGATAATCGACAGAGAGAAATTAGATTAGATCCTAATTGCATGGCTAACGATTGCTTGGAACACGAGAGTGAAAGAGAATTGTTAGAAATTGATTATGAAGTTGCTTAATGTCATACTATGATTAACTAAGGAGATGGACACATAAATTAGTTATGTTAGTACGAGATGTGGAGGAGCTTGAAAGAGAAATCCGCTTAAAATTACTTCTAGATTTATGGAATTGAAGATTATTAGTTACATACATCCATGTAATTGAGCTACAAATCCAAGAAAACTAGATAACACCCTAGGTCAAGTTCCCTTGATTGGATACTTCCGTTTAGTTATTGCATGTTTATTTTTATCTATTTCTTTAAATTTTTGCTTCATCATTCGAGTTGATCTTCTAAATAAAATTAAAACATGATGATTCTTGGTACTTAATGGAATTAATTCAATTTCCCTGAGGATTCGATACTCGGTATTACTACCGTTTTATATTACTTGTGACGACCCGTGCGCTTGCGGAAAATCGACCAACACTTCCACTTTATCTATTTTGCGTAACTTCCTAAGGGTTTCGAAGATAATAAAAATGTTGGGTTTTATAAGAATTATGCTGAAGCAAAATAAATGACAGAACAACGAGTAAACAAATAGATAGACATATTAAAGACAAGCGTTGGTTAGGTTTTAGTGATTGTTCTAAGATATGCTCTAGCAATATTATTGATCATGCATTTCTCGCAGTATTATTAGCGGATTCCTCCCGGAACTCCGAATCTTTTGGGATGTGTTTCAACCCCAATGAAGTGCGACCGATCAAGCACTAGGCAACTGCCTATCCCTAGCTCAGTCACTGGCGTTCACCAATACACAATGATCGTAGTGTGGATAATTGCCACACACTCTCTAAATCATCCCTGAAACTATAGAGAGCTATTCACACCGGCTGGCCAGGCGGGCATAAAATAAGAATAAGCATAACAATTAACCAAAATGCGATAGTCAATTTATTACTAGAGATGAAGCACAGTAATCACATTATTCCTAACCAACACCCTAAGCTACTTAGTTCATAATAGGCATAGGAATACGAATTACAATCTGAGTATGCATGTCCATAACAACAAGTTAATAAAGGAAATAAACTCCCTAATCAGCTTGCGGAAGATGGTGTTCTTGATGATCTTCAATCTCTCTAAAATATTCGGCTTCCAAGGGAAAAAATGGAATCCCTTTGACTTTGACGGTTACTTCCTTTTATAGAAGGATGGGAGGCTTGAATTAGGTCAACTAGGACACGTGTAAGGCTCTCCTTGATCCTTTATCACGAAAATAACTCAACAGAAGTCGGTTCACACAAAATAATTTCCAATGCTTCCATTCTTCCAAATGGGTTAAAACATGTAATATCTATCCAAAACCAACCCTAATAAGCATAAAGGACACACAAATCCCTATATAATTGAGGCCTAAATAACTACCTTTTGGGCAGTTATCACTACCTAAAGAAAGAGGTTTGCTCGATGCACCGAGCGGTCGTACTCTAGCCAACATGGCACCTCGTGAAGCTTGGAAGTTGATTTCCGATATGACCGACAATGCAAGGAAGTTCGATATGAGAGATTCTTCAGAGATGGCTATGATAGCCAATGAGGTAAGTGATTTACAATCTCAATTGTCCGAGCTAACTAGTATTTTTCACCGACATCTTGCAGATCAAGTTGAAGTGACAAAACAGGAAGTTTGTATGGAGATGCATAGTTTGAGATATCAGTTATCTAAGTATTCTGCTGTCGTGGAAAGCTTAGAAGCTCGGTCTCCAGCTGAGATTCCTGTTAGCCAAGAGGCAACTAAATTAGGTGATGTCAATGCCATAGCCTTAAGGAGTGGTAAGGAAATCCCCTCAAGAGTGCCCCTAGTGGACCATGCACCCTACCCACCTCCCCAAGAGCCAGATGTTTAAATTTCTACTCCAGCACTACAAGTAATTGTTGATCCATCGGTTAATTCTAAAAGTGTAGTTCCTAAACCCCTTTTTCCTGTTAGGTTGAGAATCCCAAAGGAAAAAGCTTTCGAGCAGCAGGTCGTGGACATCTTTAAAAATGTGGAGATCTGCATTCCAATGTTAGAGGCTGTTAGGATGATCCTGATGTATGCACGATTCTTGAAAGAAATTTGCACGAAACGGAGGAAGGTAAGAGAAAAAGAAAGAATCGAGGTAAGTGAGAACGTTTCAGCCCTTATACAGAGTGACATGCCAGAAAAAATGTGAAGGTCCAGGTATATTTTATATTCCTTGTGTGACAAGTAGTCAGAGTATTGAGTATGCCATGTTATTGATGTGGAATTTTCCTTACCGCAAGCGCACGGGTCAAGTAATAATAAAGTGTTCGTATAAACGAGTGTCGTCCTCTGGACTGGATTTTTAAGCAAATCGAGTATTGTGAATTATCTTGCTCAATTTTATTTAGGGAACACAATGTGATGAGTAAATGATAGAAAACTAAATTAAACAAGCAAAAAGTGGAAATTCAATTGGAAGAACACTTAGGGAATTGATTTCGCCAATTTAGTCTAGGATTGATTTTAAGGAATAAGTTATTATGCACAATGGAATTATGAGCCTAAGACCCTTTAATCACAACTACCTCTCCCGAGTATAATTGATTCTCATGCAACTTAACCAACTTGATATCCTTATCTAAGTTTATTAACAAGCAAGGCAATGAGATCTTTTGACCAATTCCAAAGATAATCTAAAAACCGTCACGAAATTAGAAAGTAAACTTTAGTCATGCAATCTTGAGTAAGTCTAAATCAAATCCCCTATCACGAGCTAGATTCAAAACTTAAATCATTCAACTAATGACCAATTAATTGAAAGCATTAAATCAAGATGACAAACATAATAACCATTGCACAACTTAAACCATAAATCAATCCATAAATTCAATTGACTACATCAATCCCTAAGCTACAAGTTTATCTACTCATGATTTGTATTACAAGCTCAACTAAACATGAAAAAGCCATAAAATCTAACTAAAGTGAGGGAAAGAAAAATTAAACTCGTTGTAGGCCGATACCGAACTTCCCCGTCACGATCCCCACGAACAATGGGTTGATTTCCAACTTGCTCCCTTTGCTTAAGCTCCAATATTCTCTGTTTTTCCTCCGTTTACGGCTCCAAAAAGTCCCCAAATCGAATCCCCCAAAACCTAGCCGAAAATAAGCTTTTATTCTGTTTTTTCGTCATAGCGTCGAGACGCTGCCTCTAAACACGCGTGTTCTGGAAACGAAATTACACAGCGTCGAGACGCTAAGGTCGCAGCGTCAAGACGCTGTGACCGTTTCGCGCCTATTCAGACAAGGAATGCTAGCGTCAAGACGCTCAAGGGCTAGCGTCGAGACGCAAGTCTGCATTTGACCGAATTTTGACTTTTTTCCTCACTCTTCTTCATTTCTTTGCATCTTTTCGCGTCCCGAGCACCCGATTGACTCCAATATTGCGTTTTAGCTCCAATCAACCATTTCCTACAACATAAGCATTAAAGCACCATAAAATGGCCCAAAAATCATAAAAGACTAGCTAAATTAAATAAGTAAAGATAGCTAGCTATGTTCGCTATCAAATACCCCCAAACTTAAGCTTTTGCTAGTCCTCGAGCAAACTACAAATCAAACATACAGTAGAAGAATGGATGCAATAATCATAACTCAATCCTAAAGGCTCAAAAGTCAACAGTCAAGCAAGCAAGAGACATGCACACAAGGACCAATGAGGGAGACAAATTAAAATTTTTCCAAAATTAACTTGCATAAGCGAGATCTAACTCAACAAGAATAGACTCTACTAGCCCGGGATTGGATTATTAAACCCTCAGCTCATCTTCCCTTTACACTGGCACTAGGGTTTCACCAATGAGTTAATGAAACAAATCAGTTTGTTTTCCTCCAAACTTAGGTGCTTATAAATTACAATTAAATTAAGCATGTATATGTGGCACTAGCTTTCACACACCCATTGCAAGGACCCTTAACCTGAGTTTTCTCTGGTTGGCCTAACTGATCACAACAGGGGTAGCTCTTTTTGCCTAAACTTTATTAAACATTGAAAACTGTGCACAGGCCATGGCATAATAATTTTTTCTCAACAGTAACAACAAGAATGATTTTTTTCTTTATGAGCATGAATAACAAATATTCTTTTCTTTCCTCCTAAGCAAGATCAAACATGCTAATTTGCAGAAAATTAACTCTTTAGCTCTTCCCTACACCTATCGAGGTGACAACAAGCATATGAACTCAATAATTCGCTCCTAAGCCTTCAAATCCAAGTCTAGCCAAGACAAATACTCTACTCATGCAAGCCATCTCCTAGAAAAAGTTTCAAAAGTCTCCCTTTTTGGGCACTCATGCTTACAACTCATCGCAAGCTTGAAAATTGACAAGAAAGCCTATCCTAGGACATCATAATCATGCAAAAGTAACATCCAGAAAACAACCATATGCTGAATTCAAAGAAAGCTCAAAACTATAGCCCGAACTCAGATGCTCAAGGGCTCCACAAACATGCTAATCCACCCCCAAACTTAAAACATGCATTGTCCTCAATGTATAAAGAAAATAAGGTAAAATCAAGCATGAGAACAAAGAAAGAACGAAAGGAGTGAATAATACTGGCCTGGAATGATGATGACTTCTTGATTGAGATCTTGAAAGCTTGAAAGCAAAGGGGAGACAGAAAACAAGACCTACAACACAAAAACAAACAATAAATCAAAAGTAAACAAAAAAGCACAACTACCTTACTTGGGTTGCCTCCCATAAGCGCTTGTTTAACGTCATTAGCTCGACGTGTTGATTGTGCTTCAAGGAGGCTTCTTTTATGTGAATCCAACAGAGGTGCTCTTTCTTGCACCTTTCTTATAGCCCATGAAAAGCACGTCCGAGTGTCCCTTAGAGTCTTCAACTGCTTTAAATATTTCTTTGTCGTTCCTGACTCTTACAGTGAGCTCCCTGCGCTCAATATCAATAATCACTCGCCCAGTAGCGAGGAATGGTCTTCCTAATATGACAGGCATTGAAGGATTTTCTATCATATCCATAACATATAAATCAATAGGGAGGAAAAATCTACCTACTCTGATTAAAACATTTTCTACAATTCCAACTGGTCTAACCACAGACTGATCAGGCAATTGGAGCTTTACAGGAGTAGATTTAATCTCACCTATATCTAACTTTTTGCACAAAGATAGAGGAATGATATTGATGCTAGCGCCTAAATCACATAATGCTCTGAAAGAATAAGTACCAAAACTACAAGGAATAGAAAAACTCCCTAGATCTGCTACTTTTTCAGGTACCTTCTGTTGGACTCTAGTGCTGCATGTGGAAGCAAGATACACCGTGTCAACCTTCTTTTCCTTTCGCTTCTTTGCTAACCACTCCTTCATGAACCTGTTATACTGAGGCATCTCTAACGCCTCTGCAAAAGGAATATTAATGTTCAGATTCATAAAAGCATTCATAAACTTGTGAAACTGAACCTGATTATTCTTTTTCTTCTTTTTCTTTTTCTTTTCTTTAGGAACCATCAGTGTGGGAGAAGGATAAGGATAGAGCTATTCAAGCGTTTGATTTTCCAATGTTTGATGAGTTGAATCCAGGGATTGCACGTCCTTAAATTGAGGCAGCAAATTTTGTAATGAAATCCAAGGTCAATTTCATGGTTTTCATCTGAAGATCCTCATTTACATCTTAATTCTTTTCTAGGTGTTAGTGATTCTTTTGTAATTCAAGGAGTGCCTACGGATGCCCTTACATTAACTTTGTTCCCGTATTCTCTTAGAGATGGAGCAAAGGCATGGTTGAATTCTTTTGCTCCAGGATCAATTAGGACGTGGAATGAGTTAGCGGAAAAATTTCTTAGTAAATATTTCCCACCATATAGAAATGCTAAATTGAGGAGTGAAATAGTAGGGTTTAGGCAACTTGAAGATGAGACTTTTAGTGAGGATTGGGAGAAGTTTAAGGAGCTTTTGCGAAAGTGTCCCCACCATGGTTTACCACATTGTATCCAAATGGAAACATTTTACAATGGGTTAAATGGAGCAACCCAGGGCTTGGTTGATGCTTCGGCTGGAGGGGCCCTTTCGACAAAAACTTTTAATGAAGCCCATGAAATTTTAGAAAGAATATCAACTAATAGTTGTTAGTGGTCGGATGTTAGAGGCACCAATAAAAAGGTTAAGAGTGTGTTAGAGGTTGATGGTGTGTCCACCATTAGGGCTGATATTGCAATGTTAGCTAACTCTCTTAAAAATATGACAGTGTTTAGTCATCAGCAGCCACCAGTTGTGGAGCCTGCTGTAGTGGTGAACCAAGTTGCAGAGGAAGCATGTGTCTATTATGGTGAAGATCACAACTACCAGTTTTGCCCCAGCAATCCAGTTTTTGTGTTTTTTGTAGGTAACTAGAGGAATAACCCTTATTCTAACTTTTATAATCCAAGTTGGCGCAACCACCCCAACTTTGCATGGGGAGGACAAGGAAGTAATGTGCAAGCACAACAAAAGGTGAACCAGTCGGGATTTGCTAAAGCGCAGGTATTGCCCTAGCAAAATAAGCAGGCTTTGCCCCAGCAAAATTCGAAGAGTTCTCTTGAGGCAATGATAAAAGAATATATGCCTCGTACAGATGCAACAATTCAAAGTAATCAAGCTTCAATGAGAGCCCTGGAATTGCAAGTGGGCCAACTAGCTAATGAGCTAAAGGCAAGGCCTCAAGGGAAACTTCCTTCAGATATTGAACACCCTAGAAGGGAATGTAAGGAGCAGGTAAAGGTAGTGACTCTTAGGAATGGTAAGCCATTAGAAGAGAGAAAAGAACCTAGTAAAACCCAGAATGTAGAAAAGTAGTGTGATAAAAATGTTGTTGTTGAGAAAGAGTTGGAGTCTGGTCAAGGTGTCACACCCCCTCCCGGACCACCTCTAGCTTAGCCCGAAAGACGGTGTGAAGCCAACAGACATCATCACCTCTAACGATCCCTGTTGACCCTACTGAAACTTTGAACCTGATAAACATACTAATCATGGACACAAAATATATTCCATATGAACCGCAACATAACGGAAACCCTGAAAACATATCAACATATACGAGGTGTCGCCATGACATATCTCGGTTTGGAAATAACCTGGTATAAATATCATAACCAAAGACATGTACAACTAGGATTTCCACAACCACGACCTCTAGGACTATATTATCCAATCCTTACAAAACATTTACAATATGAACAGACTCAATTTACAACTCCACCCACGTACTGAAGCTTGATCCAGAACTTTCAGCAGACGTTGGCAGTGTATCAGGCACCGGGAGCTCGATCTCTACCTGAAAAGTGGAAAAACATTTTGAAAGAATGAGCTACGAAGCCCAGTGAGTGACTAACTTTAAAACTCTAAATCTGGAAGTCAAAAACACGAGATAAACCTTTGAACGTATAAATATGCTCAATCAAAGCGTTTAACATAGACGTGTAATGGAAAAGGTTTTCTAAAATATCTCGCAAGTTCGTCAATAAAAATCTAGCAAGGCATATCAAGTACATCAAACGTTTTAACTAACATGACCGATCTACGTTGTGTAGGGCACGCCCAGTACAACCAACGTTACTAGTCCTACGATGTAGTGGGGCCCGCCCAGCACTCCCATCGTCTTTGTCGTAGTGGGGCCCGCCCAGCACTCACGACAGCATCGTTGTCACGGAGTACACTCAACGTCAACAACGGAACATAACCTGTGTGCACACGGTACCATATAGCCTCGGGCTCAATATCTCAGTCATGTAGTCAATAGAAATCTCGGAAATCACATGAAAACATTAAAACATTCCTGCTTATCGTTATCTTTCGTAAAACTCAAGCTTACTCAGCTTGCTTGTGAAAAACTTTAAATCATTAAACAATATTTGCTAACACATGCTTTACTTTAAAGATATCGTTTCAACTACTTTTCATAAAGCCATTAGCCACGTGCTCGTATATAAACCTTATTAGAAAATCTAAGCTCAAAACTCATGTTTGAAACCGTTCACAAAACCATGTATCATTCATAGAAAAGCATGTAAAACATATAATCATGAACAACCGTTTAAGAACATTTTCGAAACTTATTTTGTCACTCACAGTCTTATCTAGTTCCCCGGTTTGTAGACTCGACCTATTTCCTCTTGGCCTGTCAAATAACCAAAACCGAGCATTAGAACCATAGATAGCTTTGTCTTTCCATGCTCATAAATTTGTAAACAATTGGATTAAGAAGGGCATTCACATTCTACTTCCCAGATTTTCCAGATTCTATACCCTAACTTCCAACACCCATAACCTTCTCAATGCTTAACCAAAATTAATGAAATACACATCAAATTCTTCATTTTCGAACACTCTACAACTTACCTGAAGAAATGAAAACGAGATTCCCAACCAATTTGTCCAGAAACGCCCCGAAATCAGACAACACCGATTCGAGCTTCTCTGTTACCCTTTATCTTCCTCCTGAAATTAGACCTACTTCAAGTACTTTTTGGCTCACGTATTCTTCATGAAAGGTTTAGCATATTGAATAAGCTTTCCAACCATACCAAATAGAGCTTCTGATTCTACTTGTGCACTCCAGAATACTCAAAACATCAGAGAACACCAGAGATCCTCCTGGTTTGCTCGAAAATCCTGTGCTCTGTTTTCCATTCCAAAAACCATCAACTTCCCATTCGATTTAGGTCAAGCTTACTTCATGAAGTTTGTTAGAAAATGAACTAACGTTCAAGAAAATCAAACCTCACCTCTTGATTCCTTCTGTGTAGCCCAAACCGACTAAAACACCAGAGGTTGACAGGTTGAACACAGATTCTGCAATGGCTGGCTTTGCATGAGCTTTTCCCTATCTTCTTCAACCTCAAACCACGAAATTATTCTTCTTCTTCTTCCTTCACTCTCTCCTCAAAGTTCTCTGAAAGTTTCAATGGAAAAGGATGAAAAATGAGATGGAAATGGGCTGATAAAAATTGTTGTCGGTGGTGGAGTCATTGCTGTCCATTTCCATTTTCTTTCTTTTTTTTTTTTCTTTTTTTTTTTTCCTTCTTTGCTGATTTCTTTTTCTTTTATTTTTCTTTTTTTTTTTCCCATTTCACTTTCTTTTCCTTTTCTTTCATTTTTCACTTTTGTTCCATTTCTTCTTGTAAATTGGTAAGTTCCAACTCCTTAAATCAACAATCAAACCACAATAACCACAAAACTTGCTATTGTCCTCCAACAATGAAACAAGTTTTAATTCAACTTCCACAATAGATGACAAGACAAAATGATCCTAGAGAAGTCCCGGGTTTACAACTTACTTCCCCCTTTTCAAATTTCGTCCTCGAAATTTAGAAGTCCTTAGGTGAAGAGTGTCGGGTAACTCCTCCTCATCTGATCTTCGGACTCCCAAGTTGCCTCCTCAACTCCGTGATGCCTCCAAAGAACCTTCACGAGTGGGATCGTTTTGTTCCTCAAAACTTGCTCCTTTCTGTCGAGGATCTGAACTGCTTCTTCCTTATAACTCAAGTCTTCCTTCAGCTCAATTGGTTTCACTTTCAACACATGGGATGGATCTGGTATATATTTCCTCAACATGGACACATGAAAAACATCATGTATTCGAGCGAGTTCCGCTGGCAACTCAAGTCTATAGGCTGCTGGTCCAACTCGTTCCATTATCTGGTAAGGGCCAATATATCTAGGACTCAGCTTACCTTTCCTCCCAAAGCGAAGAACACCTCTCCATGGAGATAACTTCAAGAAAACCTGATCTCCAACCTGGAACTCTAAGTCTCTTCGTCGCTTATCTGCATAGCTCTTCTGTCGATCCTGTGCTATTTTCAGATTCTCCCTAATTAGCTTAACATTGTCTGACGTAACTTGTACCAACTCAGGACCAACTAGCTTTCGCTCTCCCACTTCGTTCCAGCACACAGGAGTCCTGCATGGTCTGCCATACAAAGCCTCGAATGGTGCCATGCCTATACTAGACTGATAGCTGTTATTATAAGCGAACTCCATAAGTGATAAGTGAGTATCCCAACTTCCCTTAAACTGGAGGACACATGCTCTCAACATGTCCTCTAAGGTTTGGATGGTCCTCTCAGACTGACCATCTGTCTGGGGATGGAACGCTGTACTGAACTTCAACTTTGTTCCCATTGCTTTCTGCACACTAGGCCAAAACTTAGAAGTAAACCTTGGATCCCTATCTGAAACTATGGACACTGGCACTCCATGTTGACTTACAATCCTGTCGACGTATAGTTTAGCTAGCTGATCTAGTGTAGACGTCGTTTTAACCGGTATAAACCGTGCTGTCTTGGTGAGTCTATCTACTATTACCCATATACCATCATGTCCGCTGGAAGTACGGGGTAATCCAAATAGAAAATCCATGGTAATATGCTCCCACTTCCACTCCGGCACTGGCAGTGGATTAAGGAGTCCTCCTGGCCTCTGTCTCACTGGTTTAACCTGTTGACAGATCAAGCATCTATCGACATATTCAGCTATCTCCCGCTTCATACCAGGCCACCAGTAAGTTTTCTTCAGAGTTCTATACATCTTGGTGCTTCCTGGATGCATAGCGTAAGCTGAACTGTGAGCTTCCTCTAATATAGCACTCTTAAGCTCACTAATACTCGGAACGCATAGTCTTCCCTGTTTAACTATGGCTCCGTCTGCTCTCAACTCATATTCTGCCTCTGGGCCTTGCTTGGACTTTATAAGCATCTTCTGTATGTTACTATCCTCTGACTGTCTTCTCACAATCTCTGCTACTAGAGAAGACCTAACTTGAAATTGAGCTAAAAGACTCCCTGAGCTTCCTGTAGTCATAACTGCCTTGAAACCTCTTAACGCACTTAGCAAGCTCGCTCGAATACCACACAAGGCATTCTTCGGAAGTCTCGACTTCCTACTTAATGCATCTGCTACCACGTTAGCCTTACCCGGATGATATTCTATGGTACAGTCATAGTCTTTAATTAGTTCTAGCCATCGCCTCTGCCTCAGATTCAGCTCTTTCTGATCAAATATGTACTTCAAACTCTTATGATCTGTGAAAATGTGGCACTTCTCACCGAATAAATAATGTCTCCAGATTTTCAGTGCGAAAACAACTGCTGCTAGCTCAAGATCATGGGTAGGGTAATTACACTCATGCTTCTTCAACTGCCTTGAAGCATAAGCTATTACCTTTCCTTCCTGCATCAGCACACAACCTAATCCTTGCCTCGAAGCATCACAATAGATCACATACTCCTTCCCTGTTACTGGAAGTGCTAGAATAGGCGTTGTCACCAATCTCTTTTTCAGCTCCTGGAAACTCTGTTCACATTTGTCTGACCACTCAAACTTAGCATTCTTCCTTGTCAAGGCTGTCAAGGGTAACGCTAACCGTGAGAAATCCTCAACAAAACGTCTGTAGTATCCTGCTAGGCCGAGGAAACTACGTACCTCTGTTGCACTAGCTGGTCTTTCCCAGTTGACAACAGCTTCCACTTTCTGCGGATCAACACTAACTCCATCCGCTGAAACTACATGCCCTAAGAACACCACTTGATTCAACCAGAACTCACATTTGCTGAACTTAGCGTATAACTGTTTTTCACGTAGTGTCTGCAGAACAATCCTTAGATGTTCCTCATGGGCTTCCCTATCAATTGAGTATACTAGAATGTCATCGATGAACACTATCACAAACTGATCTAAATACTGGTGGAAGATCCTGTTCATGAGGTCCATGAAAACTGCTGGCGCATTCGTTAAACCGAATGGCATCACTAAAAACTCATAGTGCCCATACCTCGTCCTGAATGTTGTCTTAGGAATATCTGATTCTCTAACCTTCAACTGGTGATATCCTGACCTCAGATCAATCTTAGAGAACATTGCTGCTCCCCTTAACTGGTCAAACAAGTCATCGATGCGTGGTAGAGGATACTTGTTACGTATCGTGACCTTGTTTAACTGCCTATAATCAATACATAATCTCAGGGTACCATCTTTCTTCTTCACGAATAACACTGGAGCTCCCCACGGTGATACACTTGGCCTAATGTATCCCTTGTCAACTAGTTCTTGCAACTGCACCTTCAGCTCCTTAAGCTCGCTTGGAGCCATCCTGTATGGTGCCTGTGAAATAGGTGATGTTCCTGGTAACAATTCAATAGTGAACTCCACCTCTCTATCAGGCGGCAAACCCGATAGATCAGCTGGAAAAACATCAAGATATTCATTCACCACAGGAACATCTTCTGGTTTCAGCTTTTCTTCTTGCACCTTTACTACGTGTGCAAGAAACGCTGTGCAACCTTTCCTCAACAACTTCTCAGCTTTAAGAGCTGAAATCAAACACGTAGGAATAATCTTCCTCTCACCCCTGAAAACCACTTCAGTCAAACCTGGTTTCTTAAAAGTCACGTCCTTCGTATGGCAATCCATAGAAGCATAATGAGTGAATAAGAAATCCATTCCCAAAATCACATCCAACGCCTGCAACTCTAGGGGAAGAAGATCCACTAACATACAGAGACCTTCTACTACAACCTCACAATCACGCAACACTTCCTTGACTAACAAAACGTCACCAACTGGAGTGCATATGACTAATTCCTCAGATAAAGGCTCTAGCATCCTATTCAGCTTAGTTAAAAACATGCTAGAAACAAAGGAATGCGTAGCGCCTGGATCTAATAAAACACGTGCAGGTACATTACATATCAAAATCGTACCAGTGATCACATCTGGTGCATCCTCTGCTTCCTGTTGAGTCATGGCGTAGACTTTTCCCTGATGCCTGGGTCTCCCCAAAACTCCCTTTTGCCTTGCACCACTAGTGCCTTCTCCTGCGCCTGCTAAGACTCTCGGCTGCTCAACTGTGTGGGACTCAACTCCATGGTCCTTCTGAACTGTTGCCTTCAACTGTGAGCAATCCCTCTTGAGATGCCCTGGTTGTCCACATTGATAACACACACCAGCGCCAACAAGACACTGACCTCGATGATTCTTGCCACAACTTGCACATGATGTTCTCCTGGATTCACTAGCAACGGACTCCTGACCCGTCCGCGGTCTTGCTACTGAACTCGCAGACTGACTGGGGGCTCTCTGACACTGCCTCTGATAGGCACTACCCGAACTCATTTGTCTCGATAATTGGCCACCAGATCGACGCTTGAAGTCTGGACGGCCTGAAACATTCACTCCAGGTGCAAACCTCCGCTGCTCACGACCTCGAAAACCACTTGCTGTTGGAGCTCCACGACTAGGCTCCGCAACCGACCTTTCCTCTATAATACTCTGCTCCACACGTAAGGCAGTCTCTACTAGCTGAGAAAAATCCGTCCACTTTGCAATAGCAGTAACTGGGGTACGTATCTCAAAACGTAGCCCTCTCTCAAACCTGCAACACCTGTCACTCTCAGATGCCACAATCACTTCAGCATACCGGGAAAGCTCGGTATACTTCCTCTCGTACTCAGCCACTGAAAGTGACCCTTGTTTCAGCTCCAGAAACTCATCTCTCTTTGCCTCACAATATGTGGCGGGATAGTACTTTTCCTCAAATATGCCTCTGAATGTCTGCCAATCTAACGTACGTGCATCACTGCGCCTGGCTATAATAGACTTCCACCATCCCTCTGCCTCCTTCTGCAAAAGGAATGTGGCTAATTTGACTTTTCGCTCCTCAGGACAACTCATCACGTCGAAGCATTTCTCCAACATATTCAACCAGACCTCTGCGTCAGCTGGATCTGTGGAACCCTCAAACACTGTGGCTCCCAACTTCTTCAACCGTTCAATCCCATACGTCTTTTCCGGATCACTAGGCCCTGCTCTCTCTGGCCTACCGATCTCCTGCGCAGATCTAGCAAATTGCTCACTCCCTGCCTCATTCTGACCTCTCGGGGTACTGGATCCCCTTTCCGATTGACTTTGGGTAGGATCCTGCGTCCCGTCCTGATTCTGCCTGCGTCGTCTGCTGGTACGTGGTGGCATGACTCCTATAACATATCATCACATCAGACATATTATAGATACTTAACTCAGATGCATGATACTAAACTTATACACACATTCTAGTCCTGACTAGACTCACTCTCAGCAATTCTCGGACCATACTCTGCTAGTTCTATATGAACTGACCCAACGTGTAACTATTTACTTCCTGGATTCTTCTTAGCACTAACTACCATGTCTCTTTTCCCATGGAGCTAACTGCTCTGATACCAAGTTGTCATACCCCCTCCCGGACCACCTCTAGCTTAGCCCGAAAGACGGTGTGAAGCCAACAGACATCATCACCTCTAACGATCCCTGTTGACCCTACTGAAACTTTGAACCTGATAAACATACTAATCATGGACACAAAATATATTCCATATGAACCGCAACATAACGGAAACCCTGAAAACATATCAACATATACGAGGTGTCGCCATGACATATCTCGGTTTGGAAATAACCTGGTATAAATATCATAACCAAAGACATGTACAACTAGGATTTCCACAACCACGACCTCTAGGACTATATTATCCAATCCTTACAAAACATTTACAATATGAACAGACTCAATTTACAACTCCACCCACGTACTGAAGCTTGATCCAGAACTTTCAGCAGACGTTGGTAGTGTATCAGGCACCGGGAGCTCGATCTCTACCTGAAAAGTGGAAAAACATTTTGAAAGAATGAGCTACGAAGCCCAGTGAGTGACTAACTTTAAAACTCTAAATCTGGAAGTCAAAAACACGAGATAAACCTTTGAACGTATAAATATGCTCAATCAAAGCGTTTAACATAGACGTGTAATGGAAAAGGTTTTCTAAAATATCTCGCAAGTTCGTCAATAAAAATCTAGCAAGGCATATCAAGTACATCAAACGTTTTAACTAACATGACCGATCTACGTTGTGTAGGGCACGCCCAGTACAACCAACGTTACTAGTCCTACGATGTAGTGGGGCCCGCCCAGCACTCCCATCGTCTTTGTCGTAGTGGGGCCCGCCCAGCACTCACGACAGCATCGTTGTCACGGAGTACACTCAACGTCAACAACGGAACATAACCTGTGTGCACACGGTACCATATAGCCTCGGGCTCAATATCTCAGTCATGTAGTCAATAGAAATCTCGGAAATCACATGAAAACATTAAAACATTCCTGCTTATCGTTATCTTTCGTAAAACTCAAGCTTACTCAGCTTGCTCGTGAAAAACTTTAAATCATTAAACAATATTTGCTAACACATGCTTTACTTTAAAGATATCGTTTCAACTACTTTTCATAAAGCCATTAGCCACGTGCTCGTATATAAACCTTATTAGAAAATCTAAGCTCAAAACTCATGTTTGAAACCGTTCACAAAACCATGTATCATTCATAGAAAAGCATGTAAAACATATAATCATGAACAACCGTTTAAGAACATTTTCGAAATTTATTTTGTCACTCACAGTCTTATCTAGTTCCCCGGTTTGTAGACTCGACCTATTTCCTCTTGGCCTGTCAAATAACCAAAACCGAGCATTAGAACCATAGATAGCTTTGTCTTTCCATGCTCATAAATTTGTAAACAATTGGATTAAGAAGGGCATTCACATTCTACTTCCCAGATTTTCCAGATTCTATACCCTAACTTCCAACACCCATAACCTTCTCCATTCTTAACCAAAATTAATGAAATACACATCAAATTCTTCATTTTCGAACACTCTACAACTTACCTGAAGAAATGAAAACGAGATTCCCAACCAATTTGTCCAGAAACGCCCCGAAATCAGACAACACCGATTCGAGCTTCTCTGTTACCCTTTATCTTCCTCCTGAAATTAGACCTACTTCAAGTACTTTTTGGCTCACGTATTCTTCATGAAAGGTTTAGCATATTGAATAAGCTTTCCAACCATACCAAATAGAGCTTCTGATTCGACTGGTGCACTCCAGAATACTCAAAACATCAGAGAACACCAGAGATCCTCCTGGTTTGCTCGAAAATCCTGTGCTCTGTTTTCCATTCCAAAAACCATCAACTTCCCATTCGATTTAGGTCAAGCTTACTTCATGAAGTTTGTTAGAAAATGAACTAACGTTCAAGAAAATCAAACCTCACCTCTTGATTCCTTCTGTGTAGCCCAAACCGACTAAAACACCAGAGGTTGACAGGTTGAACACAGATTCTGCAATGGCTGGCTTTGCATGAGCTTTTCCCTATCTTCTTCAACCTCAAACCACGAAATTATTCTTCTTCTTCTTCCTTCACTCTCTCCTCAAAGTTCTCTGAAAGTTTCAATGGAAAAGGATGAAAAATGAGATGGAAATGGGCTGATAAAAATTGTTGTCGGTGGTGGAGTCATTGCTGTCCATTTCCATTTTCTTTCTTTTTTTTTTTCTTTTTTTTTTCCTTCTTTGCTGATTTCTTTTTCTTTTATTTTTATTTTTTTTTTCCCATTTCACTTTCTTTTCCTTTTCTTTCATTTTTCACTTTTGTTCCATTTCTTCTTGTAAATTGGTAAGTTCCAACTCCTTAAATCAACAATCAATCCACAATAACCACAAAACTTGCTATTGTCCTCCAACAATGAAACAACTTTTAATTCAACTTCCACAATAGATGACAAGACAAAATGATCCTAGAGAAGTCCCGGGTTTACACAAGGTGCTGGAGGCAGCAATAATGTTGCTGGAGCATCTGGTTCTGTTCCAGATGTGGAACCACCTTATGTGCCGCCCCCACCTTATGTACCACCCATACCTTTCCCACTAAGGCAAATGCCTAAGAATCAGGATGGTCAATTTAAGAAGTTTTTAGAGATTCTTAAGCAATTGCATATAAATATCCCTTTAGTCTAAGCTAAAGAGCAGATGCCTAATTTTGCTAAATTTCTTATGGATATTTTAACTAAAAAGAAGAGGTTAGGTGAGTTTGAAACTGTATCTCTTACTGAGGAATGTAGTACTATTCTTAAGAATGGGCTACCAACCAAGGCTAAGGATCTAGGATCATTTACTATACCTGTGTCAATAGGTGGAAAAGAGTTAGGTAGAGCACTCTGTGATTTAGGTGCAAGCATTAACCTTATGCCTCTTACGGTCTATCGAAAGCTAGGTATTGGTGAAGCTAGGCCTACCACAGTCACACTCCAACTAGCTGATAGGTCTATCACATATCCAGAGGGTAAAATTGAGGATGTGTTAGTGAAGGTAGACAAAATTCATATTTCCTGTTTATTTTATTATCATAGACTATGAGGCAGATAAAGATGTCCCAATTATTCTAGGTCGTCTATTCTTGGCTACTGGTAGGGCATTGATAGATGTTCAAAAAGGGGAATTAACAATGAGAGTTTATAATGAGGAAGTAAAATTTAATGTGTTTAAGGCCATGAAGTATCCAGACGAAATGGAAGATTGCTCTTTCATCAGGATTCTAGAGAACACAATTGTTGAGACAACAATGCAGGATTCGGCAAACAAGCATTTGGAAGATCATGGAGAGGTTAGTGAGAGGATTTAGAAGTTTGTTCTTTAGAAAGAAAAAATGAAAAAGTGTTTAGCTGCGAGGATGTTTTTGAGTCTTTAGATTTAGATCAAAGAAATGCTCCTCCTATTAAGTCATCCTTGATTGAGGCACCCACTTTTGATTTGTAGCCCTTGTCGGATCATCTAAAGTATGTGTATCTTGGGGAAGGTGAGATGTTGCCCAGTATTGTTGCATCAGATTTAATGTCGGAGCATGAAGAGGCCTTAATAAAATTACTGCAGCAATATCGCAAGGTTATAGTTTGGACATTGGCTGACATTCAGGGTATTAGCCCATCTTTTTGTATGCAGAAAATCACTCTAGAGGAGGGATCCTTTAGGAGTATTGAGCAACAAAGATGGCTTAACCCTACAATGAAAGAGGTTATTAAAAAGGAGGTGATAAAATGGTTGGATGTTGGCATTATATATCCAATTGCAGATAACAATTTGGTAAGTCCTGTCCAATGTGTTTCTAAGAAAGGAGGTATCACTGTGGTGAGCAATAAAGATAATGAGTTGATCCCAACCAGGACAGTAACTAGCTGAAGGGTTTGCATGGATTACAGGAAGCTTAATAAAGCCACTCGTAAGGACCATTTCCCTCTACAATTTATTGACAATATGTTGGATAGATTGGCTGGTCAGGCCTACTACTGTTTCTTAGATGGTTACTCTGTGTATAACCAGATTACCATTGCTCCTGAGGATCAGGAAAAAACCACTTTCACCTGCCCTTATGAGACGTTTGCTTTTAGGCGAATGCCTTTTGGCCTTTGCAATGCTTTAGCAACAATTCATCGGTGTATGTTAGCAATTTTTTCTGATATGATTGAGTCCACTGTTGAGGTATTTATGGATGTTTTTTTAGTTTTTGGAGGGTCTTTTCAGAGTTGTTTGGATAATTTAGGTAAGGTGTTAAAGAGATGTGAGGATACCCATCTAGTTCTTAATTGGGAGAAATGCCACTTCATGGTGAAGGAGGGCATAGTGTTAGGTCATAGGATTTCTAAGAATGCTCTAGAAGTTGGTCGAGCAAAAATTGAGGTTATTGAAAGATCGGAACCACCGAATTCAGTGAAAGGGATTCGAAGCTTTTTAGGTCATGTTGGATTTTATAGGAGGTTCATAAAGGATTTTTCAAAGATTAGTAAACCTCTTTGTAACTTATTATGCACTGATCATGTTTTTTACTTTAATGTAGATTGTATGAAGGCTTTTGAAACTTTAAAGCATGCTTTAATCTCAGCACCCATTCTTTGTGCACCTAATTGGAGTGTACCATTTGAGGTAATGTGTGATGCGAGTGATGCTGCGGTAGGTGCTATGCTGGGGCAAAAGCAGGGCAAGTTTATCCATCTTATATATTATGCAAGCATGGTTTTAAATGAGGCACAAGTCAACTTGAAAAGGAGTTGTTAGCTGTTGTGTTTGCTTTTGGGAAATTCCGACCATATTTGGTTGGATCCAAAGTCACAGTGTTCACGGATCATGCAACAATAAGGTATTTAGTGTCTAAGAAAGATGCAAAGCCTAGACTAATTCGTTGGGTTTTATTATTGCAGGAATTCGACTTTGTGATAAAAGACAAGAAGGGATCAAAAAATGTCATTCCAGATCATTTGTCTCGTCTTCATCCATCATAATCTTTGCTGAAACAATCTGCCATTTCAGATTCTTTTCCAGATGAACAACTTTTTTCTGTTGAGGTAAAGGTAGTCAAGGATGTCCCTTGGTATGCTGATATTGCTAACTTTTTGGTAAAGAGAGTCGCTTCTATTGATATGGATTGGAGGCAATCGAAGAAGTTTAAGCATGATGCGAAATTTTTCTATTGGGATGAGCCGTTTATGTATAAACAATGCTCTGATGGTATTATTCGTAGGTGTGTTTCAGGTGATGAAGCAAAGGAGATACTGGAGCAATGTCACCGCCGTATGGAGGCCATTTCAGTGGTCAGAGGACAACTATGAGGATTTTGCATTGTGGATTCTTCTGGCCTATCTTATTTAAGGATGCCCATTTGTTCTACAAGCAATGTGATGCTTGCCAAAGGAGAGGAAACTTGGGGCCTAGAGATGAAATGTCTCTCACTTACATTTTGGAAGTGGAGTTATTCGATGTGTGGGGTATTAACTTTATGGGGCCATTTCCCCTTCTAATGGTAATGTTTTTATCTTATTGGCAGTTGATTACGTGTCCAAGTGGGTGGATGTCATCACATGCCATCAGAATGATGTCAAGACAGTAGCAAGGTTTCTTCAATCGCACATCTTTGCGCGATTTGGGACACCTAGAGCTCTAGTAAGTGATGAGGGTACAACTTTTGTTAATAATATCTTAACTAAGCTTTTAGCTAAATATGGTATCAAGCATAGCACAACTACCCCGTATCACCCACAAACAAATGGTCAAGCTGAAATAAGTAATAGAGAAATTAAATCTATTCTAGAAAAAGTAGTCCATCCATCTAGAAAGGATTGGTCTTTTAGGTTGGATGAGGCTCTTTGGGCTTATAGGACAACCTATAAGACTCCTCTAGGTATGTCTCCCTATAGGTTAGTATATGGGAAAGCTTGCCATTTACCATTAGAGCTTGAGCATAAAACGTTTTGGGCGTTGAAAATATTAAATTTTGATCTGAGTCGTGCAGGGGCAATAAGAATGCTGTAGTTTAATGAATTAGAGGAATTTCGCCAATTTTCTTATTAAAATGCGAAAATGTAGAAAGAAAAGACTAAGTTGTGGCATGACAAGAAAATTAAGCCTAAAGAGTTTGTCAAAGGTCAAAGAGTTTTGCTTTACAATTCTAGATTGAAATTGTTTCCCGGGAAACTAAAATCTAAATGGCCAGGGCCATTTGTTGTGATTGAAGTTTTCTCCTATGGAGCAATTACTTTGCAGGATGAAAAAGATGAGAGAGTGTTCAAAGTCAATGGTCAGCGTGTTAAACATTATTGGGGAGAGGAGTTCCAGACGAAATATCCTTCCCTAAAGTTGGTTGATGAATGAGAGAGCGAGATTTTTGCGGGAGCATTTCACAGAACAATATTTTGAGCTCCTAGTGGTTGTTTTGATTTTATTTTCTCGCTGATTTGATTTGATTTTAATTTGAATTATTTTAGATTTGTTTTGTTTAAATTTGGCATGATTTATTTTAAGTTTGATGATATTTATAATCCAGTGGATTTTATTTTTGAATATCTTTGGTAGTTTAGTTTTTATTTGTTCCTATTAGATTTAATTTGATTTAGATTATATTTGTGTTATTGAAATTTCTGTTCGGATTTAGATTTGAATAAAATTTCTCCTGATTTATACGGTTTTAAATAATAAAAAAATAAAAAGATAAGATTTGATTTGAGCGGTTAATTAAAGTTTAAATTTCTTGATTTGATTTTTCTATTTTGAACTTGAATTCTGTATCCAAGATTCTTCAAGTAATCTTTTGTTCATAAGGTTGTTGCGACAAAGTTATGGCAGAAGCTAATCTTTCGTCTGGATGGGAAGGGTTTTGTTGTGAATTAATTACTTTTACCGTTGGATTTTGAATTTCTGTGGGTAGGTTAATTGCGAAGGCCATCTTATGCTGCCACGTGTCGCGCAGGGGTGATCCAACGGTTTAGCCGTTTGAGAGCACACAATTATTTACCCAGGGCGATTTAAATTCAAGATTTTACCGTTAATGGATTTAAATTACAAGATTAAATGAGATTTGAACGGTAATTCCATTTAATGTGGGGCAATATCTTTCGGTTACGATTTGATTTGTTGTAGCTCTATTTATTCACAAGCCTTCGGTAAGTTCTTCTCACTTCATCTTCTTGTTCATCCTTTACCATTTGTATTTCTTCTTATTTTTCTGTGTGCGGTAAAATTCATTTGAGTCTCCGATGGCTAAACGAGAGCAAGAAAAGAGAGAGATAATGAGGAAGAGGAGGTACCGGTTACCCCCGAAGCACCGAAAGCTAAGACAAAGAAAAAGAAAACGCCAGAAGAAAAAGAAGCTAAGAGGAGAAGAAGACAGTAGAGGGCTGAGGATCAAGAAGTTGAACATAAGGTTGTGGAAGATGTTGCTGCCAGAGTAGTTGAAGAAGACCCGAAAGAACCAGAAGAACAAAACCTAGAGCAGACTGAGCCGAGAGTTGCGGATACAGAGGAAGTTCGAGAATAAAATACAGAGGAAGTTCAAGAAAGGCAAAATGAGGATGTGCGAGAAGAGCAGGCAGAGGTTGCGCTTGAAAAAGATAATGAGCAAGAATATGAGGCTCGAGTGGAGGTGATCATGCCGGGAGTGCCCAAACGTCGCTGCATGAAGCGAAAAGTCGACCATGTTAAGGTAGTCCGAACTGATAATCCCTCGCCTCCAACTACTGATTCTGAAAGAGAAAATGCAGAGAGAGGAACAGGAGAAAAAAGAGGTTGAGGCCAAAGAAAGGGAAGAAGCATAGCACAAGGCTGAAGAAGAAAGGTTGCTCAAGCAAAGAGCAGACAAGGGCAAGAGTGCTGCTGCAACATCGGAGGAACCTAACGAAAGAGAAAAGCCGCAATTGTCGTATGTTCGCTTCGTCAACAATCTTGCCAGAGCAAAATATGTTGAGCTGCTGAAAAGAGATTTTCTGTTTGAAAGAGGATTTAGTGGTGATCTTCCACATTTTCTTAGGGTCGTCATTACGAACTACGACTGGGAGTTGTTTTGTTCAAAGCCTGAATCTGTGAACGCGCAGGTGGTGCGCGAGTTTTATGAAAATATTGACAAAGAAGACTGTTTCCAAGTGATCCTTCGAGGTGTTGAGGTCGACTGGAGTCCTGGTGCTATTAACGCACTGTATAACCTTCAAGATTTCCCCCACGCAGGATACAATGAGATGGCTGTTGCGCCATCTAATGAGTAGTTGAGTGATGCTGTGAGGAAAGTTGGTGTCGAAGGGGCGCAGTGGAGGCTTTCAAAAACTGAGAAGAGGACATTTCAGTTAGCCTATCTAAAGAAGGAAGCAAACACATGGATGGAGTTTATTAAACAGAGATTGCTTCCAACGACTCATGACTCGACGGTTTCTAGGGAACGTGTTCTGCTGGCGTTCGCGATTTTAAGGTCTCTTAGTATTGATGTAGGGAAGATTATTGCTAGTGAAATATCTGGTTGCTGGAAGAAGAATGTGGGGAAGTTGTTTTTCTCGAATACGATTACGATGCGCCTAACTTGGCACGAAGATGAAGGTGATGTACGGAAGATAATTGCTAGTGAAATATTTGGTTCCAGAGGATGAAAGTGATGTTATTTTATTTGATAAAGGGATCATTGACACACCTAACATGGAACGACTTCAGTGTACGGAAGAGGCACACCAGGGTGGACTTGTTTTTGGTATTCACAACATTTTAGAACAACTTGCACTGTCAAAAAGCAGGCAAGAGTTTGCCGAGAGGCAATCTAAAACTTTCTAGAACTATGTTAAACGCTGTGATGCCAACCTGAAGAAGGCGCTGCAGGAGAATTTTTCCAAACCATTTCCAGCCCTTCCAGTGTTCCCTGATGATTTATTGAACCCCTGGATTCTGCCCCCACCGATGGAAATAGAAGAAGAGGATGATGAAAATGAGCAGGGTCAGGAGGACTGACGGATGAAGTGGCCCTGAGCGAGCAGGATTTTTGTTCTGTTATTTTTGTTTGGTCGCACATTTTTCTATCCTCATTTTCTTGGAATGTTTTTTCTGTTTCTATGTTATCGTTTTTTTTACGCCACCAAAATATCTGCTTTTGTAATTTCCTTCAATGTTTTTAATGAAATTCCAAAGTTATTTCTATTCTATAAGCACTGTGTAATTCTAACTTAACTAATTTTCTTCTGAATTTTTGAAGCTTGGACTGGTTAAGCTTGATTAGATAAATGTATTATGATCTCCAGAAACCTTTTTCTTGAGCATTTCTTCTAGCCTGGTCGTTGTTGCGGCAAGAAGATTCTGAGGTAGTGTTGATTTATATGATCCACTTTAAGCTTAGTTCTAGTCCCACGCTTAGTTTGAAAATTCAGATAGAAAAAATTAAGTTTGGGGGTATAGTTCACAAAAATAATGATTCATTGGGGACAATGAATAATTCAAGTTTGAGGGACTTTTTGCTACTCCAATCATTTTACTCGAGCATTCCTTTCCTTCATTAAATAATTTGCAAGGTTGTTGAGTAACCAGGGACATTTGTGATACCCACAGTTTTTCTTTGCGCCAAAAGATGACCTAGGAAATATGAAAAATGAAAAAAAAAGTATTTGCTGAAAAAAATTGATTGTTGAAAATTTTGTTGAGAAAATTCATGGAGCAAAAGTTTTGAAGGATGAATGATAATCTAGCAGTTTTTATGTTTTCCAGAACTTAGGTGAGCTTCATCATAAAATGTCGCCATTCTGAGGGGCAAGAGATGGAATAACTAAGGATTTTTTAGCTTTTCAATGAGTATTTAGCCTAGTTGGTGATGAGTGTGAGGCAAGGGTATACTACACCATAAAGTGGGTCATCCCATGCTTGAGAGCTTATGACTGTAGGGCTGCTTTAAGTCTGAAAAACAAAAATATAAACCCCTTAAAAATGTGTTTTAATATGTCTGATAATAGAGCTGGGCTGTGGCAAGTTCTTAGAACTGAGTTAAAAGTGGTGATTATTTGTCCTTGCCGGAAGAATTATTTTGTTGCAGCAGAGATTGGTTTTGCATAATGCTCAGGTAGAGGTTGAAGGTAGTGTTGGATTATCTGTTTTGATTAAGCTATTCTTTGTCTAACGTTTTGAATTCTTAAGGGAAGGTTAGTTAATATTGCTCGGGACGCGCAATAGTTCAAGTTTGAGCATGTTTGGATGATCTGAATGATGAGATGAATAAGTTGCTTGTAGCATTGTTATGATGATCTATGAGATGTCTATTTGAGCAATTTTATGTGTTTTTGGTGTTGTGAAGCATATAGTCAAAATTTGAGCCTTTTTAAAAAAAAAATTCTAATTTTTCTTGCACATAATGAGCACTTAGTCTTCTCAACAAAAAAAAGAAAAAATACATAATGAGCACCTAGTCTTTCCTTAGGTAGCTTTGAAAGCTTAGGACCATCTTATGGGCTCTGATAACTCCCCAAAAGGGAGTTATTTAGGTCTTATTTCTATAGTGATTTATGTGTCTTTTCTGCTTAATAGGGTTGCTTTTAGATAGATATTATATGTTTTAACCCATTTGGTAGAATGAATGCTTTGGAAGTTATTTTGTGCAGAATGTATTGCTGAGTGACTGGAGGGAGCAAATTATGTGTTGCAGCAAAGCTGGGAACAAAAACTACCACGTCACAGCTCGTTAGCCAATTTAATGAACTGAATTCTGTTAAGCTATTCCCGAGATAAAGGAGCAAGGAGAGCCATCCACGTGTCTAGGTCAACCTAATTCAAGCCACCTATCACTCTATAAAAGGAGATGGCCGCCCAAGTCAAATTCATTCCATCCTTGGGAGGAACATTCCACTCTTGGGAAGTTTACTTCCACCATTGGGAGCCGAATAGATGAAAGAGATTGGAGACCTACAAGAACACCATCAATTGCAAGCTGATCAAGGGAATTAATATTTTCTTGTATTACTTTGTGATTATGGATACGTTTACTCAGATTGTAACGTGTGTCTCTATGCATTTTATGAACTAAGTAACCTTAGGCGTTGGTTAGGGAACATGTAGTTGTTGTGCTTAATCTCTAGTAATAAATATTGATTTGATGTATCTTGATTAATTGTTGGGTTCATTTCTATTTTATGCCCGCCTGGCCAGTCGGTATGAATACCTCTCTCTAGTTTCAGGGATGATTTAGGGAGTGTGTGGCGGTTAATCACACTAGATCATTGTGTATTGGTGAACGTCAGTGATTGAGCTAGGGATAGCCTATTGCCTAGTGCTTGATCGGTAGAGCTTCATTGGAGTTGAAACATATTCAAAAAAATCTGGAGTTCCGGGAGGAATTTGTTAATAAGGTTGCGAGAGTTTGCCTTATCAATAATGTTGCTAGAGCATCTTTTAAAACAATTAATAAATCATGACTAGTGCCTGTTTCTAATCTGTCTGCCTATTTATTTATTTTATGTTCTGTCATTTCTTTTGCTTCAGCATTTTATCAAAACCCAATCATTTTAACCACTTTTGAAACCATTGAAAAACTAAGCAAAATAGATAAAGTGAAAGCTAATTCAGACCTTGGATTCGATAAATACTTATTTCTTGCTGCGAACTGTGTATACTTGCACAGAGTTCTAGAGTCTTTTTATATCTCATTTTTACAAACTCTAGGAGTCCAACAGGCTCCATATGTTCGTTGTCACCTCGATAGGCTAGATCTAACTAGATGGCAATTTTGAACATGATCGCTTGTAATGCCTTGCTTGGGAAAAAGAAAAAAAAATATGCCCATTTGATATGCAAAAAAAAAAATAAATAAATAAAGAGAGTACTCTCATGTGCTTAAAAGAAACATGTTGAAAAGAAAAATGCTTGCAATATGCTTAAATTCTAAGGTAAAAAGAGCTACCCCCGTTGTGATCAGTTAGGCTCCCAAAGGGTTAAACTCGAGAAATGTGGCCCTGCAATGGGTGTGTGAAAGCTAGTACCACCTTAAAATGCAAGAACTAAGAAAAATCCGGATTGATTCAGGGCGCCTAGTATTGTATTACTTGTTTGATTGCTTGGATTGTTTAATGGTTGGGTCCTTTGGCCAGGGGGAAGATGAGTTGAGGGTCCCATATGGTTATCCCAGGCTAGTAAATGCTCTTTAGGAAGGCTATGTACACACACACACACGAGAGTTATCATGAAAAAGTTTGGATTTGTCTCAATAATTGATTGTATGTGGTAACCTACCTTTAACAAATTTTATGCCTCTTTTGGACATGGAGATTTGAGCTGAGTTATTTGCAACCAATGAATCTTCAAAATTATCGGTTTTATCTATAAACTTGCTCGAGGACTAGCAAGATTTAGGTTGGGGGTAATTTGATAGCACCAAATTGGTGCTAATTATTTCTGTAAATTTTGCTTATCCTAATGCTATTATTTGTGATAATTGACTAATTTTGAGTCTCATTAATGTATAGGTCAATTTGGTGTTCTTGGGATCAAGAAGGGAATTTTGCGAATTAAAAGTAGCAAAAATTCAGCCATATTCCTGAGAGCTAGCGTCTCGACGCTACCTCACGGCGTCTCGACGCAACGTAAATTGAAGGTGAGCCAGTTTAGCGTCAGTGTCGAGACACTGACCTCGGCGTCTCGACACTGCCACGATTTAGAAAGAGAGATTTTCGTGTTTTAGGTCATTCTCAAGTCCGATTTCTACTGTTTTTCTCCCATTCTCTCTCAATTTCACTGTATTTCCCAGATTTCTATTTGTTTAGGCTTAGTTAGGATGGTTAATCGAGCCTCAACACTTAGTTGGAGCATTGCAATGTCCAGCTAAGTGTAGATCGTTGTAGTTGGGGACTCTGAATGTAAGTTTGACATTCCTTTGAGACCTTGTATCTATGATTTCAGTGAATTACTGTGAGTTGTGTTCTGAATTCCCATTTGTATTACAATTGATTTGAATGCTTAGATTGACAACTTATGGTGTTTAAATTAATTACCTTGCTAGAATTTGTAGCAAATAAGTTTATTTTGAATTTTGATTTAGAAGGCGTTTTATCCCAATTGGTCCAGATTGCATGATAGATTTAGGAGTTAAGGCTTAGAATCGTATGAATTTAGGCTTTTCCTAGTTTATGTATTCTATCTAACAATCCACCGTTCATAATGTGATTAAAATCTAATTAGTTAGACGTCATTAGTTAAATTTTTAATTAGGTTCTAGCCTCGATGCATTGGTCGGGTTAGAAATTATTGGGATCATTAATCCCGTTGGCTTTTCAAGTGGGTAGTTAGACAATTAACCAATAATTTGATAAATAAGAGAGTCTATGATTCAGAATTGTCAAACTGAATTTAGACAACCAACTGCGCGATCCCGAGGTAAGTTTAGACAATCCATTCTTCTATTTTATAGTTATTTAAAATTTTGTAATTTAATTTCTAGCATTTTTATTTGTTTCATCCTCAAATTCTTCCATGCCAAACCCCCCCTCTGATTACTAATTGAAAAATCTTAAGTCAAGTTAGTTAATTCGATTGTTTCCTGCGTTCGACCCCGACCACTATTTCTACAAAAATGGTTGTAGTGTCACAAACTTAAAAATTTATTTGATACGACCCTCGACAAGTCGTGTATCAAATAGTAGGGGCTACTCTATGAGAGGCTAAACACACACGCACGAGAATATTCTTGGAAAAGTCTTGATTTGTCTCATAATTTGTTAGCATGCATTAACTTCTTTTAGGCAAAAGACTTAGCATATGTAGCACATGAATTTGATCATGATAAATTTCAACATTTGAATCTCTACCATTCATATTATATAGTCTTAGGCTTGCCCGAGGACTAGCAAGATTTAAGTTGGGGGTGATTTGATAGAGCAAGTTTGTTTATGTTTATATCCTCCTAAATTGCTTATCTTCATGGAATTCTATGTGCAAAATGCTTTAATTTGACTGTAATATTGTTGCAGGCCTAAAATATGAGTTTGGGGCATATTCGGGTTGAAAACGAGCCAAGCCGGAGCAAAATGATGAAAATACCCTCGGTCAAATCAAGTCAACACACGCTGAAGGCCAAACCAGCGTCGAGACCCTCGAAAACGCCGCAAAAACACTCCAAAATGCTACTAATTCGAGAGCTAGTGTCTAGACACTGGAATAATGACGTCTAGACTCTGTGGCTAGTGTCTAGACGCTACGTGATAACTCTCCAAAAGGGAGTTATTTAGACCTTATTTCTATATTGATTTGTGTGTCTTTTGTGCTAAATAGGGTTGCTTTTAGATATATATTACATGTTTTAACCTATTTGGAAGAATGGATGCTTTGAAAGTTATTTTGTGTAGAATATATTGTTGAGCGACTTGAGGGAGAAAATTATGTGTTGCAGCAAAGTTGGAAGCAAAACTGCCACGTCACAGCTCGTTATCCATTTTAACAAAGTGGCATTAGCTGAATTATTTTCAGATCTAAAAAGCTTGTAAAACCCTCCACGTGTCTAAATTAATCTAATTAGGTTAAACCTCATCTTATAAAAGGAGGGAGCCGTCAAAGATAAAGGCATTCATGATTGGGAGACCGAATCAATCGGCTGTAGGCCGAATTGGCGCCAGAATGGAGACCTAAGAAGACCATTTGCGATTTAACTCAAGAAGACGAAGTTCTTTCATGTTCTTGGTGGTTTGGAGCAGTCGTTTCATCTCCCAAATTACTAAAAGGATTAGTATTTCTTGTGTATTTCATATTATGGATGTGCTTATCAAGATTGTAACGTATTTTATGTTTTCAATCATGAACTAATTGCTTGTAGGCATAGGTTAAGAATTATGTGATTGTTATATTTATAAAATCTGGAAATTCTATTTGATCATGATCATCTTGAATTATTGTTGATCTTTAATTTCATTATGTGCCCGCCTAGCTAGCCGGTATGTATAGCTTCTCCTAGTTTTAGGGATGATTTAGGAGTTGTGTGGCGATAATTCACGCTAGATCATTGTGTATTGTTGAACGCCAGTGACTGAGTTAGGGATAGCCAGTTGCCTACTGCTTGATCGGTAGTACGTCATTGGAGTTGAAACATATTCAAAAAAATCTGGAGTTCTGGGAGGATCCTGCTAATAATACTGCACGAGATTGACAGATCAAAAGAATTGTTGGAGCATCTTTATAACAATTACAGAAGTTTTAACATGTGTCTGTTTCCATTCTATTTTCTCTAGTCGTAATCATTTGCTGCTTTCGTATATCTTTTGTTTCAGCATTTTAAAAACCCAATCAATTTAACCAACCTTTGGAAATCACTAAAAAGGAAAATTAAATCAATAGAGGTAGGCATTTCAAGACACTGTGGATACAATAAATACTTATCAGTTGCTGCTAGATGATGTGGACTTTTCCTACCGCAAGCGCATGGGTCAAGTAATAATATAGTGAAAGTAAATTCGAATGTCGTCCTCTGGATTGGATGTTTAAGCAAATCAAGTATTGTGAATTATCTTGCTCAATTTTATTTAGGGATCAAAAAGTAATGAGAGAATGATATGAAAACTAATTCAAAGCAAGTAAAAAGTGTGGAATTTCAATTGGGAAAAATACTTAGGGAATTGATTTCGCCGATTTAGTCTAGGATTGATTTTAAGGAATAAGTTATTATGCACAATGGAATTATGAGCCAAAGACCCTTTAATCACAACTACCTCTCCCGAGTATAATTGATTCTCATGCAAATTAACCAACTTGATATCCCTATCTAAGTTTATTTATCATGCAAGGCAATGAGATCTTTTAACCAATTCTAAAGTTAATCTAAAACCGTCACGAATTAGAAACTAAACTTTAGTCATGCAATGTTGAGTAAGTCTAAATCAAATCCCCTCTCCCGAGCTAGATTCGAAACTTAAATCATTCAACTAATGGCCAATTAATTGAAAGCATTAAATCAAGATTACAAACATAATAACATTGCACAACTTAAACCATAAATCACGAATTTTTCCCTTTGCTTCAGCCTTGAATTCCTTTGATTTTCCTTTGTTTACGGCTCCAAGATGTCCCCAAAATTGGCCCCCCAAAAACGTAGCCGAAAAGAACTATTTATTCTGAAATTTCATCGTAGCGTCGAGACGTTGTCAAGACAGCGTCGCGACACTACCTCTAAACACGCGCGTTCTGGAAAGGAAATTACGGCAGCGTCGAGACGCTGCGATGATTTCGCGCCTATCCGAATAAGGAATGCTAGCGTCGAGACACTAGTCACCTTTTGACCGAATTTTGACTTTTTTCCCTTTTTGATTCTTTTCCTTCCTTTGCATCTTTTCGCGTCCCGAGCACCCGATTAACTCCACTATTGCATTATAGCTCCAATCAACCATTTCCTACAAAATAAACATTAAAGCCCCAAAAAATGGCCCAAAAATCATAAAAGACTAGCTAAATTAAATAAGTAAGGATAGCTAGCTATGCTCGCTATCAAATACCCCCAAACTTAAGCTTTTGCTAGTCCTCGTGCAAACTATAAATCAAACATACAGTAGAAGAATGGATACAACAATCATAAGTAAATCCTCAAAGCTCAAAAGTCAATAACCAAGCAAGCAAGAGACATGCACATAAGGACCAATGAGGGAGACAAATTAAAATTTTTCCAATATTAACTAGCACAAGCGAGATCTAACTCAACAAGATCAGACTCTACTAGCTCGGGATTGGATTATTAAACTCTCAGCTCATCTTCCCTCTACACTGGCACTAAGGCTTCACTAATGAGTTAATGGAACAAATTAGATTGTTTTCCTCCAAACTTAGGTGCTTATAATTAACAATTAAATTAAGCATGCATATGTGGCACTAGCTTTCACACACCCATTGCAGGGACCCTTAACCTGAGTTTTCTCTGGTTGGCCTAACTGATCACAACAGGGGTAGCTCTTTTTGCCTTAATCTTTATTAAACATTGCAAACTGTGCACAGGCCATGGCATAATAATTTTCTTTTCAACAGTAACAACAAGAATGATTTTTCTTTATGAGCATAAATAGCATATATTCTTTTCTTTCCTCATAAGCAAGATCAAACATGCTAATTTGCAAAGCATTAACTTTTTAGCTCTACCCTACACCTATCGAGGTGACAACAAGCATATGAATCCAATAATTCACTCCTAAGCATTCAAATCCAAATCTAGCCAAGACAAATACTCTACTCATGCAAGCCATGTCCTAGAAAAATTTTAAAAAGTCTCCCTTTTGGACACTCATGCTTACAAATCATCACAAGTTTGAAAATTGACAAGAAAGCCTATCCTAGGACATCATAATCATGCAAAAGTAGCATCCAGAAAACAAGCATATGTATAATTCAAAGAAAGCTCAAAACTATAGCCCGAACTCAGATGCTCAAGGGCTCCACAAACATGCTAATCCACCCCCAAACTTAAAATATGCATTGTCCTCAATGTATAAAGAAAATAAGGCATAAACAAGCATGGGAACAATAAAAGAATGAAAGGAGTGAACAATACTGGCCTGGAATAATGATGACTTCTTGACTGAAAGCTTGGAATCTTGAAAGCTCGAAAGCACATGAGAGAAAGAAAACATTACCTACAAAACAGAAACAAACAATAAATCAAAAACAAAAAGAAAATACACTAAACTTACTTGGGTTGCCTCCCAAAAGCGCTTGTTTAACGTCATTAGCTCGACATGTTGATCGTGCTTCAAGGAGGCTTTTGTTTTGTGAATCCAACAGAGGTGCTCTTTCTTGCACATTTCCTATATCCCATGAAAAGTACTTCATCTTTAGAGTCTTCAACTGCTTTAAAGTTTTCTTTTTCGTTCTTGACTCTAATAGTGAGCTCCCTACGCTCAATATCAATAATCACTCGTCCAGTAGCGAGGAATGGTCTTCCTAATATGACAGACATCGAAGGATTTTCTATCATGTCCATAACATACACGTCAATAGGGAGGAAAATTTACCTACTCTGATTAAAACATTTTCTACAATACCAACTGGTCTAACGACAGATTTATCAGCCAATTGGAGCTTTACAGGAGTAGATTTAATCTCACCTATGTCTAACTTTTTACACAAGGACAAATGAATAATATTAATGCTAGCACCTAAGTCACATAATGCTCTAAAAGAGTAAGTACCAAAACTACAAGGAACAGAAAAACTCCCTGGATCTACTACTTTTTCAGGTACTTTCTGTTGGACTCTAGTGCTGCATGTGGAAGCAAGATATACAGTGTCAACCTTCTTTTCTTTTCACTTCTTTGCTAACCACTCCTTCATGAACCTGTTTTATTGGGGCATCTCTAATGCCTCTACAAAAGGAATATTAATATTCATATTCATAAAAGCATTCATAAATTTATCAAACTGAACCTGATTGTTCTTTTTCTTCTTTTTCTTTTTCTTTTCCTTGGGAACCAACAGTGTGGGAGAAGGAATAGGAGGCTCAAGGTTAGGCTTTTCAGCCTCATCTGCTGATGTGTCCTCCTCAGCTTCCCCTGTAGGCGTTTCATAATCCTCAGACTCAGGCTCCTCGTCAGCTTCCTCCTGGTGCACAGTGATTGCCTTACAATACTCCATCTGCGTTTTCTCCTGTTCAGCTGGGGCCTTACCTTTATTCATGGGACTTACAACATTTACCAACTGTCCCAGCGGAGTCTCAATGTTCTTTATGGCTGCACTGTGGCCATTCACCGTGGTGTTGATAGCCATGACTGCCTCCTCTAGTTTGGTTGTCATGTTGCTTGAATCTGCAATGAAAGCTCCAACAAGATCTTCTAACTTTTTATTTTCTTGAGTTTGAAGGGCAAAACCATGGGGGTTAAGAACATTCTTAGTGTTTGCATAAGAGAAATGTTCATGGTTCCTATTGTTAGGGTGATAATGTGTAGGTGTAACATTATTATTATATCCCCTAAAATTAGAATTTGATACATACTGAACCTGCTCAATGGTCTCCTCCTGAGATCTGGATGCCAAAGCAGCAGCTGATTCAATTGACTGTGCACTCCCTGTACCTGAAAATTTCATAAAAGCATTAGCAAGGGAGGTCATTTGGGCCTGGTGTGCACTTACTTTTGTTGGATCGGTATGACAACCCTAGAAGGGGGTGAATAGGGTTTAATGAAATTTTATAAACTTTTTAGTACAGTGGGCCCGATTTAAACAAATAAGTTAACTTTTTAGAAATAATTAATTTTAACACAAATTAGTCAACAAATTAGAAATAGATTTTAACTACCCAAATTAATTCCAATGTAAATATTGTCAATAAGCATGAAGAACAAATATTAACAATTAATTTCATGCAATTTATGATAAAGAAAATTAATTGCAAAAATTAAATAGGAGAGGGTTAGAGAAAATAACACCGGAAATTTATAGTGGTTCGACAAACGGCCTACTCCACTCCCCAAGCTCCTCTTGGGTATTCGATTGAAGAACACGACTCTTTCCATGGCTTAGAGTCCAACAGGTACAATGTTCTTTTTCCGGGAGCAAGAACAAACCCAATCCTTTCCACGGTTTAGGATCAAACCGTTACAACCGCTCCTTTTTGGGCTCAAGAGCAACCCTTACAAGATTTGGAAATTTCAAGAACAAAATTACAAACTCTCTCAAAGAGTGGATATACAAATTTTCGCTCTCAAATTTGTAAGAAAAATTCTTACAAATTAATGCCCTCAAATGGCTAAGAAAAATAAAATCGAATAGCTCAAGAATCTCTCAAAATAAAATCTCACAATAAATTTAAATGAACATTAAAGAATTAGAGAGAAGAAACATGTAGAGAAATTGGAGAGAATTTAGAGAGAAAAAAATTGTTGTGGTATATATTTTGTGAAAGAATGAGGGTATAAATAGGAAGAAGATGGAGTTGAAATAATTTTGAAATTGAGCTTAATTTGGACCATTGGATTCAAGTTAAAGAAAAAAACTAAGGGTGGAGATTAAAAGAAATTAAAAGTAATAATATAAATAAATAATATTGATTTATAATAATAATAAAAAAATAAATTCTTTTTAAGTTAAAACATTCCAACGGTCAAACATTAAAATCATCATCATAATAATAATAATAATAATAATAATAATAATAATAATAATAATAATAATATTAATATTATGTGAGTAACGGTAAAATTATATAAGAAAATATATTTAAAAATTTTCACTTTCCAACGCCATGCATTTATTGCTGGATTTGATTTTTCTTTTTTTTTTTAATATTTTTTTTTTAAAATTTAAAACCGTTTCTCACATTAAGATTTTAATAATATAATATAATTATATAATAAACATATGTTTTAAATAATCAAAAGCACATGTGTCACTCTCTCATTGCTCCACATGTCAGCTTCGGATTGGTCCATTGATGCTGACTCAACCGCCACGTCATTGCCACGGGTATTTTTCGTTAAAACTTGTTTCGACTAAAACTTCTTCGTTTTAGCTCCAATTTGAGTGATTCAAGAGGCGTTGGAATCGTTGTTTCGAGCTCTACGCTATGAACACATTAAAACACTAAAATTCTCAGTAATTCAAAATCGAGTTTGTTATCATCAAAACATTGATTAATTAATTAATTAAAATTAATTAATTTGAGATTAAGGGCCAAAAAGCCAACAATCTCCCCCTTTTAGTTTCGTGTTTGTCCAGCAGCGAAGATTCCGTTTTCTCACGTTTTTGCCTCTGTCCAGCAGCGTTACTGGGTGTTTTTGGCATCACTTAACAACTCCGGTAAGTTTAAACGCTTACCCATGTTCGATTGGTGCCTAGAGTTAATTACCCATAATGTTTAGGTGCTGGGAAATCTAAGTAGCCTTGGAAATTCTGTTCTGCAGCGCCGTCTTTGCTCTAATCTTGGGTGTCTCGACGTGTTTAAGCGATTCCGGTAAGTCTAGGCTCTTACCCATGTTCAGTTGGTGTTAGAATCAAATGCCCAATGGGTTAGGTGCTGAAATTTTAATATTTGTGGTTGATTTTCTGATCTGCAGCGCCGTCTAAGTGTTCGATTAAGTTCGAAACACTTTAACTCGAATACCCACTGCCCCATGACCATTCTAGCGTGTTGTTAGAGGATAGAACAACCCGCCTTGCGTGAAAACGGGTCCGTTTGGGTAAGCTCCTTGCTGTCCCTTTATCTATAGCGTTGAGTTTGCTGCTCCTTTAGTTGTTCTAACTTTATAGCATGTTTTAGGTTATTGCCCACTAGCTATGTAGGCTTTTAAAGTGTTGCCCAGTCGCTATAGGTCCTAGATTATGCATTCAAATGGGTTGTCATGGCGGTTTTGGTAAAAATCATGTGGTTCTTCATTGCCCATTAAGCCCCGGTACCTTAAAATGTTTCCCGACCCTTTGTAGGCTTTAAATCGTTGTTTAAGTGAGGTTTTACCTGCTGCTTGTGGTTTAGAAGCATGCTAAATAAGGTCTCACTGATCATTTAGGCCTTTGTTGCATTGCCCAACCTCCTAAATGTTGTTAGTGTGCTGTAGGTTATATTTACTTGCTGTCCATTGGTTAAAAAGCGTTAGATATGGTCGTTCAGCGAATACCCATCGCTCGTCATGCCTTAGACATGCTTGTCCATGATCTATAGGTGTTGGGTTTTAATTTGGGGGATCTTGAGTGGCTGTCCGGCAAGGAAATAAGTCCTCTCTTAGTTGAAATAGGCCTAGTAAGTGGTATTTAGCTTTTCAAGCATGTCTTAAAGTTTCTTTAGGTGGAATCTGACCCCTTTTAGTTGTCTTTGAAATTTAGGAGTTTCTCGTGGCTGTTTTAGGATTGTTGGAGTTGCTTAGGAGCGCTATAGGTAAGTAGTTTCTACTTACTAAGCTTGTTTGACTGCTTGAAGCATGTTTGTTTGTTATCCGCTTTCCTTATATATATATGCTGAGTATGAACTGTTATGTATACATTTGTGAGTATTGAAATGGTTGTATTAATCTTGTATTGTGGATATTGCATTCCTTGAGACGTGTACGCTTAAGAAGTATAAGCATGATAGACACTTGTCTTAGGCTTAGTGACTGTTGAGTCAAGCATGATGAGTCTGGCTTGTATGTTGCATGGGGGATGTGTAGCATGAGTCGGGTGTGAGGCACAACACATGGTGCGTAATTCATGTGTAGCGGAGCGTGACGCGGAAATCACGTAAGAGTGGCGCAACACATGGCGCGGAATTCATGTGGGGTAGGTGCGGAGCGTGACGCGGAAATCACGTAAATTGCGCAGCACATGGCGCGAAATTCATGTGTAGCGGAGCATGACGCGGAAATCATGTAAGTAGCACAGCACATGGTGCAGAATTCATGTGTAACGGAGCATGACGAGGAAATCATGTAGTTAGCGGAGCATGACGCGGAAATCATGTAGTAGCGGAGCATGACGCGGAAATCATGTGGAGTCTAGTGCGTGTGTTGCATAGTGTGTTGCATTTGCACGAGTTTGTGGTTTCTGAGCATATTGTAGTTTATGACTTAGTAGCCTGTTGGATATTGTGGTTGAAAGCATGTTTCTTGTTCGTGGTTGTAAAAGCATGTTGAATGCGTGTGTAAAGCATGTTGTTTGCTTGGTTTGTTGTTTGTGGCTTGGTAAGTGTGAGCTACTTACCAGTACCATGGTTGTACTGATACCCCCTTCCCCATCTTCCCCCCAACATTTTAGATGTTGCAGGTATCGAGGATGATCCGGACCTTGGTGGCGAGGAGGAGAACTGAGAGGAAACGTTCTTAGGGTGTGTTATGTTTCTTAGTAGCTTGCTTTGTTGTTGTAATAAGTTAGCTAGAGAGTGGTTGTTTCTGATCGTAAAACTAGATGCGATAGATGGTTAAGTTTATAAACTAGCATTGTTTATTTTGTTTAAGTTTGAGAAATGCTTAGCTAGTGGTCTAGCTGCTTTTGTTAATAAATGTCTTTATGTTTCCGCTGCATGATCTTCACCTTGTGGCATGCTTTGATAAAGTATGATTTGTCTAGAGGAGATAGGTTGTGAAATCTGGCTGTAGTTTGGTGGAATTTGGCTTGTTGCATGATTTTAGAAGTGTTTATATTCATATCAGGTGAAGTAAAAAAATATGGTTCAGGCCATTCTACGCTGTTATGTTGCCGAAATTTTCGGTACATCCGGTTTAAGTGGTTCAGTTCCATAGATTAGGGTTTAAGGGATGAAGTAGCGTCTCTAGGCTAAGGGTTGGAAAACCTAGGGCGTTACATTTTTAATAGATTCTTTAGCCTTATCAAGTTCTTGCAAAGCACTCAATTCCTTTTCTTTGAGTAATTTAATCAAATTATCTTTTTCACAACTATCATGCTCAAGAAATTTAATTTTGCCAATAAAGGAAATTTTCTCTTTTTCTAAAGATGTATTGCTAGTTTCCAAATTAGCAATTCTATTTTTCAAACTAGCAATTTTATCTTTTAATTCCAAAGAAAAAGATTCAATTTTCTCATACCCTTTTCTCAAATCATTCAATTTAATTTTTAATTCACATGCCAAAGATTTGAGATCCTCATTTTCTTTTTCAAGAAATTTATTTCTATTAGTCAAAATATTCTTTTCATCACAACAATCATCAACTTTCTCATGCAACAATATATCATTTGCTCTATTTTTCAAACAATCATTTTCATCTATCAAAGATTTATTTTCAATGGACAATGCATTATACTTCTTTGATAGCCTAACATATTTAGAGCTAACCTTTTTCTAAATCATGTTGCATACTTTCAAAAACATCATATAATTCATCATATGAAGGGGATTTTCAATTTACCTCATCCTCATCGGTTTTGACATCGCTCCCATTATTCGAATGAACCATCAAGCATAAGGAGGATCCTGAAGGGAATAAAAGTCCCCACGCAGCGGAAGCGCATCGATTGGACCTTACGCCGTGTATTAATAAATATGAAAATTTCGTTACGATAACTCAAACAAAACTTTAAACAAACTTTAAAGTCGCTGTAAAATTGGTTTAAACATGCTAAAATAAATCTAAATTTATTTTTAAAACTTTTCTAAAGAAAAGAAGAAGAACCGTTACAAACCTCCGTTGTAGACTTGACCGTTCTTCGCCAACGAAGCTCCACGAACGAAAACGCAGCAGCCGCTTCAAGGTATTCTTCGCTGGAAATTCTTCTTTGATTGACACAATCACCACAGAGGTTACACCGGTATGTCTCTGAGTCTAGGAGGCAAAAGACTTGTGGGAGTCTTTCTCTAAAAGGGAGGCTAGAGAGAATTCTAGGTCTTGTCTTTCAAGAGTGTCAAGTGTCATGACCAATTAGGTCTAGTGTTCTATTTATAGAAGAGAGACCATGAATAAAATAATCAATTAAATCAATCTTTTCCATAATTGATTCAATCTTATTCCTTAATTAATCAATCATGATCAATCAATTCCATAATTGATTAATCTTTTCCACAAATGACTAATTACTTCCATAAGTGATTAGATCATTTCCATAAATGATTAATCACTTCCTTAAGTGATTAATTATTTCCATAATTGATTAATTCCAAGTTAATGAATTCTTTAATTAATTAACCACCAATTAAATATCACATATTTAATTCTCGGCCTAGAATTAATTAATTTGTCCAAACACATTTTAGGCCTTATATTAATTAATTCATTATTTTGAACTCTTTCAAACTTCCATAAATTTATATTTGAACTTTTCAAATATTAATTTCTCTCAAAATAATATATCAATATATATTATATTTGTTTCCCTTAATAAATTGAACATTTTCAATTTACTTTTATTACTTAGTTGCCTCAAATTACTTTACGAGCTACCAGTGAGACCTAATGGACCTGCAGATCAAAAGCTCCAACGATGTGAGATTAATTGGTCAAACTCATTAACCACATTAATCAATATTCGTTAACTGTGTGTACATTCCACTATAGACTCACAGTTGCACTCTTCTCACTGCAGACATATTTTCTGTGTCCATGGATCTAGACCAATATCGATTAGTTTTTCCTTCACGAGTGTCCGTAACACCAGCTGGGTCAAATTACCGTTTTACCCCTAGGTTACCTCTATTTCCTTAAGTACCAATTCTCCTCTAATGAACAACCTGTTTGTGGTCCAACCATCAAACAGAAAACCCTCTCGTGCCATTGAGAGGGTAGGGCCCTTTGTTCAAGACTCGGAGTAACCACTTAAGGGAACACTCATCTGCTTCCCTAAAGTCGGGAAGGAGTGAATTCCATCTTGTACGATTATGTTCCCAGCTCCCCATTCGGTCTTGTCCCCAAAGTGGTAGGCTTATTGAGTCGGCGTATTGGCCACTCTCACCCATACAAATCAAAGGACAATCTCTCATGAGCAGGAGTCCATAATCAACTCAGAATTAAGACTAAGTTGTCTAGGTCGTCCTAGTGAAATAGAATACCAACTAGTTAACGGTGTTATAACCAGTGGTTACTATTTCGCGGTTCGGTCTTATGCAAACTCATTGCATAGGATACCCCCACTCGCATGTCTCCTACACGAACGCGTTGGATCGCAGCGTTTGTATCAAATAAAAAGTGGGTCGTATCCATAGTGTCACCAGGATAAGGCACCCAGTCTTATCCCTATACTATAGACCCTTTAGGCTGTTTCTCGAACAATGATCCCATATGTCACTACATATAGTTCAAGACTCATATTACAGCCTTGGATGTCTAGTTTATTGGATTAGGGTTATTATTAGGCAAAGACATATATAAAATAACTAATAACAATTAATGGAAAAATATATCAATATTATTTCATTAATATCCGGTCAACGATTACATTCACTATCTACGAGTTTTAGGGCATATATCCCAACAAACTCCCACTTGAACTAAAACACTAGTTAGTGGGATGTAAATGCAATAATCTAAAGCTGGAAATACAATGAACTAGGGCATCCTTATACCCATTATACATTTCTCCCACTTGCCCTAGATTAGATGACATACATATCTCGTAGACCTAGACCCTCTAGATGACCCTCAAACACTTTAGCCGTGAGAGCCTTCGTAAATGGATCAGCGATGTTGTGCTCCGAGGCGATCTTAGTGACGATCACATCTCCTCGTTGCACAATCTCCCGTATCAGGTGATACTTCCTCTCGATGTGTTTACCTCGTTTGTGGCTACGAGGTTCTTTTGAGTTGGCTACAACCCCACTGTTGTCACAGTATAGTGTTATGGGTACGTTCATATTTGGAACCACTTCCAAATCAGTCAAGAACTTTCTGAGCCATACTGCCTCCTTAGCTGCTTCGCAAGCTGCTACATACTCAGCCTCCATGGTTGAGTCTGCTATGCATCCTTGTTTGATGCTTCTCCATACTACTGCTCCTCCATTGAGGGTGAATACTGACCCTGATGTGGATTTCCTTGAATCCTTATCAGCTTGAAAGTCAGAGTCAGTGTATCCAGTAAGAATCAAATCCTTAGCTCCATACACAAGCATGTAGTCCCTCGTTCTCCGAAGATACTTGAGGATATTCTTAACCGCTCCCCAGTGGTCCAACCCTGGATTAGACTGATACCTACTGACTACTCCCACTGCATAACATATGTCAGGCCTAGTGCAGAGCATAGCATACATTAAGCTGCCCACAGCTGAGGCGTAGGGAATGTGTCTCATGTTCTCAATTTCTTGAGGTGTCTTAGGAGGCTGTTCCTTAGACAAGTGTACCCCATGTCTGAAGGGTAGTAGTCCCTTCTTGGAGTTTTGCATCGAATATCGAGACAACATCTTGTCAATATACGTTGCTTGAGACAGGGCTAGCGTTTTGTTCTTACGATCCCTAATGATTCGGATTCCCATAACATATTGAGTCTCTCCCAGATCTTTCATTTGGAATTGGGCTGCTAGCCATTTCTTAATGTCAGTGAGGTATCCTACATCATTCCCAATGAGTAGGATATGTCATAATATGTGGCTATGGATAAGAGAATTCTTATGGACTTTAACATGGCTACAGGAGAAAAGGTTTCTTCATAGTCAACCCCTTCCTTTTGGGTATAACCCTTTGCCACTAGTCTAGCTTTGAAGGTCTGTACCTTTCCAGCTGCATCTCTTTTTCTCTTATAGATCCATTTGCATCCTATGGGTTTTACCCCATTTGGTAGATCTGTAAGTTCCCATACAGAATTGGAGTACATTGACTCCATTTCCAGGTTCATGGCTTTGACCCATTCATCCTTATCTTCGTCATTCATTGCCTGACGATAGGACAATGGATCCTCAATGCCATCATTAGGTATGACAACCTGGGTTTCAGTTAAACCCAAGTAGCGGTCAGGTTGTAACACAACCCTCCCACTGCGTCGAGGTATTCCCAACGTTTGAGATGGACGGGATGGATCTGAAGAACTAGTTCCTTCATCAACCCTTGTTGAAGGTCCAACTTCATCAACAACTCTTGATGATTCTTCAGTAGCTTCTCCTAATATTATTTTGCTTCGTGGTTTATGATCTCTCATGTGGTCTTCCTCTAAGAAAGTGGCGTTTGTCGATACAATCACCTTATTTTCTTGTGGGTCGTAGAAATAACCACCTCTCGTTTCTTTACGGTAACCAACAAATTGACACAGTTTTGAACGAGGTTCCAGTTTCTTAGGATTTGTCACAAGCACGTGTGCAGGACAACCCCAGATGCGAAAGTGATGCAAACTAGGTTTACGCCCCTTCCATAACTCGAAAGGTGTTTCAGAAACACTTTTCGAGGGAACATTGTTCAAGATGTATACTGCAGTCACTACTGCATACCCCCAAAACGAGCTAGGCAATTGAGCATAACTCATCATTGATCGAACCATGTCTAACAAGGTTCTATTTCTCCTTTCTGACACACCATTATGCTGAGGTGTACCAGGGGCTGAGAGTTGAGATTGGATTCCATGTTCTATCATATAATCCTGGAATCTTTGATCCATATACTCCCCTCCTCGATCAGATCGAAGTACTTTAATAGATTTACCTAATAGGTTTTCAACTTCAGCCTTAAACTCCTTAAACCTTTCAAGGGCTTCAGACTTATGTCCCATTAGGTATAAGTAACCATATCTTGAATTCGTACCCTCCTCGAGCTTTTACATTCATTGGACCACATAGATCCGAATGTATTAACTCTAAGGGTTCTTTGGCTCTGTAACCTGTTCCAGTAAAAGGTCTCTTGGTCATTTTTCCCTCGAGACAAGATTCACAAGGTGGTAATGAATAATCTTCTAACTTGCTTAGAAGTCCATTCTTTACCAAACGACCGATCTTATCGATGTTTATATGACCAAGTCTAAGATGCCAAAGATTAGTATTGTTACTTGATGGAGAAATCTTTTGCCTTTTACTTTGAGTTTCAGCAGTTTTAAATAATTCGTGATTTAAAAGTGCTTTGTTTTCGGTTGGTCTTAAAACATACAAGTTATTTTCCAATTTGGCTGAACAAATAAGTACACCATTTTTATAAATGAACGCTTCATTCATATCAAAAGTAACTGTATACGATTGTTCAATCAAACATGAAATAGAAATTAAGTTCCTCTTAATCTTGGGAACGATTAACAAACTTTCTAAAAGTAAGAATCTATTTCTAAAAAATAACTTCGCAGCTCCCACTGCTTTAGCTGAAATGACTTCTCCAGTTCCGACCCTGAGTGTCATTTCCCCATCGTTCAACTGCCGAAAGGAACTATTTTCCTGAAAAGAAGAGCAAACATGATTAGTTGCTCCTGAATCAAGTATCCAGGTAAACTCATCATGTTCTACCAGGCATGTTTCTAAAACAAGTAAATCAAATTTACCTTCCTTTTCCTTCTTTTTCTTAGCAAGGTACTTTGGGCAGTTTCTCTTCCAATGTCAGTCTACATTGCAGTGGAAACACTTGCCCTTATCTGCCACAACTTTGGCTTTTCCCTTGCTTTTAGCAGCAGTGCTGAGAGTTTTCCCCTTGTTTCCTTTCTTCTTCTGAGTTTTCTTTGAAGAAGTGGCTACAGATTTAGTTCTAGAGGATGAACCCTTCTCGAACTTTCTTTTGGAGTGAACAACGTTTGCCTCTCCTTCTATCTGTCCCTTGTTCTTAAGAAGAGACTGATAGAGCTGTAGCTCATTAAGGAGGCTAGTCAGGTTGAATGTTATTTTATTCATCATTGCATTGCTTCGAAACTGCAGAAAACTCTTCGGAAGAGATTCTAAGATGAATGCAACCTGACTACGCTCATCCATGACCGCCCCGTTTGCCTCTGCCACGTTGAATTGGACCATCATATCTAGGACATGTTCCCGAACAGACGTGCCCTCTTTCATCCGACAGCTATAAACGTATTTGAGAGCGTCATGGTGGAGTTGGTAGGACGGTTGTCCAAACATCTCCCGGAGAGAGTTCATAATCTCCCTTGCTGTTATCATGCCCTCATGCCTTTTAGCCAAAACTTCAGATAAGCTGGCTAAGATATAGACGCGAGTCTTATCATTGGCCTTTGTCCAGCGATCATAAGCATCCTTAACTGCCTGGGATGCATTATGAGCAGGGGTTGGAGGACAATCCTTCGTTAAGACGAACCGCAGATCATCGACAACAAGAATCGTATTCAGGTTCGACTTCCACATAGCATAATTTTCGCCGGTTAATTTCTCATTTTTAAGCAGAGAGACAATTGAGGAAGACATTGCTGAAATTTATACAAACAATGACCGTATTAGTTATCTTTGCCTTAACCCATCATACAAGCAAACAATTGCACACAATCCAATCAATTTAGCAAAACAGACAATCACAGAACCCTAAAACTATCAATTTAGTTTTGCAACGACGTTTCAAAGGTTTGGAATATCAGCCACCGAAGGGTGATCAGGTACTCCTCCTTCGAAATGAGACACCTCTCAGCTAATTCTAATTCCAGAATAACTCATATTCCTATAGACATTAGCCACCGTTGTTTGGTCAAGGATTTGTTAACACTTTTAACTCATCCTCGTAAGTGTAACCCTCCCACTTTCAGATCTCAGAGGCACGCACCAACAGGCTACCAAAGGGAAAGACAACTGTTGGTGATTAGCCTAAGAGCTCCTATCCTTTTCAGGAGTTCACGATGTTCCGAATCTTATGACCAGGCCCTCCGAAGGGATGGTTGCGCCAGGACAACCTACAAGCGGATCATAGGACTCTCACGGTGTGAACTATGGGCGGAGACCGAGGGATACATTGACACGTGTCCCGCTCCCACTTACTCTAGACATTATTCCCATTCACCTTGATATTGATCCATGCAAACACTTTTCGAAGAGAGGCCGCTCCTAAGGCGACTCGAAGCCGAGCATGAATCTCACGTTGTGAATATAGGGACGTGGGAGCAAAACTTGATTTAAATCTTGTTTTGTAATTTTTCTCCCACTGAAAATGTCCTAAGGTTAATATAGGGTTATTTAACTTAGATAGTATTCGGCTAAGTCAATCTATTTAAGTCTGATCCTATTATAACAAGTATGGAAATGATTCAACTGCAATCTTTTGGGTGAATTAAACTTCTTTTAATAAACCCAACATTGCAAGTCAACATTACTATGGTTAATTCAACTCAATGTTCGGGTCAGTTCCCAAGTAGGAGGTGTTCCGTAAACCGTCAACTTAAATACCCCCAGCCTTAGACAGAACTTTACTGAGAGAGTTCCCTTATAACCTCAGTAATGTAAGGTCTTTACTCTAAAGATCTAGGTGCATTAAACACTTTTAATAAACCTAGTGTCATTGCATGCTAACATTTAACTATGATTAATTCAACTCCGGTATTCCAGGTCAGTTCCCAGGTAGAAGGTGTTCCGTAAACCGTCAACTTAAATACCCCCAGCCTTAGACAGAACATTACCGGCGGAGTTCCCTTATAATCATAGCAATGTTTTTCCTACTTAGTCAATTAAAACTATTTTAAATACTAAGTAAGAAAAGATTCTAATCCTATTAGAAACTGATCTAGGTCTAATTAATTTTAAACAATTTAAAATTAATCCAATTTATCCTCTGATCTTATGTTTGCATGCAAATCTTGATTATAGATTGACAGTTTCTAATCATTAATATTAAAGAACTATTCCAAATTTTAATGATTAATCCTACAATCAAGAATCTAGGGTTTAATTCATTCAACATTCTCATTCAAATTAAATAATTAAACCACACTAATTACATGAATAATATAACAATTATATTATTAACTATGGATGTTTCATGCTTCATGCAATTTTTGATGTTCTTTTATTATAACAATTATAAGAAAATCAATCAAGCATGCTTCATTCATCACATTAAACATAACTATTTATATTTAATTTAAGTAATGACATGCTTCATGCTTTCCAATTTTTCATATAATTAATATACACTTATATTAAAAATATGAAAACAAAACCATGAATTTAAACATACATTATAACAATTTATAATATATAAAAATGCATGAGCATGTTTATAACCTAAGGTGGGATTAAATATTCTATATGACATCCATAAAGCATATAAATAGCAATTGAACCGGTTAATTTTTGCCCCTAGGATAAAATAAAGCATTAAATTACATTAATTTAGCTAAATTCTATCCTAAAAAATCCATGTACAGCTCCGGAATTGGTCTAGACAGCACGAACCGCCCCGAACCACCTCGAACCGGCCTCCAAAATCACGAATCATGTCAAAAATTGGCTGAACCGGACCAAATAGGTCCCAGCCCAGCCGAACCGGTCCGAATTGGACCGGTTACACCTTGAACCGCGTCTTTTGAAACCCTGTGTTGATAGCGTCGAGACGCTGTGTTGATAGCGTCCCGACGCTGTGCGTTTTCCATATCTAGCGCCTGCGTAATCAAGACAGCGTCGAGACGCTGTTGAGGTAGCGTCCCGACGCTGTGTGCTTTCCTTACCGAGCGCCTTCGGTATCGAGACAGCGTCGAGACGCTGTTGAAGGAGCGTCCCGACGCTGTTGCGTCTGGAGGCAGAATCTGGGCAAAACAGCAACGATTTCTTCGGTTTTGGCTTCGATTTCAGCGGCAATTGCTTCGATTTTCATCTCATAAAAACCTATTCTAGACCCGGACTTACATAGGACTCGATTTTACATAATATACCCGAAACACCGGGCCTTACATGATCAAAATCACATAAAAATAAAATCTATGGCCATAAAATTAACCCAAACAGTTCAATGCAAACCGAACATACATTATGCATAAATCCCACCTATTAGAGCCTATCGCAACTTTTAAAATTAATTAATAGGGACAACGATGGCTCTGATGCCGATTGAAGGGAATAAAAGTCCCCACGCAGCGGAAGCGCATCGATTGGACCTTACGCCGTGTATTAATTAATATTAAAATTCCGTTACGATAACTCAAACAAAACTTTAAACAAACTTTAAAGTCGCTGTAAAATTGGTTTAAACATGCTAAAATAAATCTAAATTTATTTTTAAAACTTTTCTAAAGAAAAGAGGAAGAACCGTTACAAACCTCCGTTGTAGACTTGACCGTTCTTCGCCAACGAAGCTCCACGAACGAAAACACAGTAGCCGCTTCAAAGTATTCTTCGCTGGAAATTCTTCTTTGATTGACACAATCACCACAGAGGTTACACTGGTATGTCTCTGAGTCTAGGAGGCAAAAGACTTGTGGGAGTCTTTCTCTAAGAGGGAGGCTAGAGAGAATTCTAGGTCTTGTCTTTCAAGAGTGTCAAGTGTCATGACCAATTAGGTCTAGTGTTCTATTTATAGAAGAGAGGCCATGAATAAAATATTCAATTAAATCAATCTTTTCCAAAATTGATTCAATCTTTATTCCTTAATTAATCAATCATGATCAATCAATTCCCTAATTGATTAATCTTTTCCATAAATGACTAATTACTTCCATAAGTGATTAGATCATTTCCATAAATGATTAATCACTTCCTTAAGTGATTAATTATTTCCATAATTGATTAATTCCCGGTTAATGAATTCTTTAATTAATTAACCACCAATTAAATATCACATATTTAATTCTCGGTCTAGAATTAATTAATTTTTCCAAACACATTTTAGGCCTTATATTAATTAATTCATTATTTTGAACTCTTTCAAACTTCCATAAATTAATATTTGAACTTTTCAAATATTAATTTCTCTCAAAATAATATATCAATATATATTATATTTGTTTCCCTTAATAAATTGAACATTTTCAATTTACTTTTATTGCTTAGTTGCCTCAAATTACTTTACGAGCTACCAGTGGGACCTAACGGACCTGCAGATCAGAAGCTCCAACGATGTGAGATTAATTGGTCAAACTCATTAACCACATTAATCAATATTCGTTAACTTTGTGTACATTCCACTATAGACTCACAGTTGCACTCTTCTCACTGCAGACATATTTTCTGTGTCCACGGATCTCGACCAATATCGATTAGTTTGTCCTTCACGAGTGTCCGTAACACCAGCTGGGTCAAATTACCGTTTTACCCCTAGGTTACCTCTATTTCCTTAAGTACCAATTCTCCTCTAATGAACAACCTGTTTGTGGTCCAACCATCAAACAGAAAACCCTCTCGTGCCATTGAGAGGGTAGGGCCCTTTGTTCAAGACTCGGAGTAACCACTTAAGGGAACACTCATCTGCTTCCCTAAAGTCGGGAAGGAGTGAATTCCATCTTGTACGATTATGTTCCCAGCTCCCCATTCGGTCTTGTCCCCAAAGTGGTAGGCTTATTGAGTCGGCGTATTGGCCACTCTCACCCATACAAATCAAAGGACAATCTCTCATGAGCAGGAGTCCATAATCAACTCAGGATTAAGACTAAGTTGTCTAGGTCGTCCTAGTGAAATAGAATACCAACTAGTTAACGGTGTTATAACCAGTGGTTACTATTTCGCGGTCCGGTCTTATGCAAACTCATTACATAGGATACCCCCACTCGCATGTCTCCTACACGAACGCGTTGGATCGCAGCGTTTGTATCAAATACAAAGTGGGCCGTATCCATAGTGTCACCAGGATAAGGCACCCAGTCTTATCCCTATACTATAGACCCTTTAGGCTGTTTCTTGAACAATGATCCCATATGTCACTACATATAGTTCAAGACTCATATTACAGCCTTGGATGTCTAGTTTATTGGATTAGGGTTATTATTAGGCAAAGACATATATAAAATAACTAATAACAATTAATGGAACAATATATCAATATTATTTCATTAATATCCGGTCAACGGTTACATTCACTATCTACGTGTTTTAGGGCATAAATCCCAACAAATCCATCACATTTTTCTTTTTCTACTCCATGAAAATTTTCTTGATTTTGTGAATTGTAATTCTCCTTCACATCAAATAAATCATTAGAAGTACAAGGAAAATTTTTAACACTATAAACATCATCAAGAAATTTCCAAATATCATATGCATATGTAAAATGTGAAATTTTATCACATAAATTTTTATCTAAAGCACAACATATGATATTTACAGCTTGAGCATTTAAAGAAAGCATTTCATCATTTAATTTTGACTTTGATAAATCATTTTCACAAACATACCAAATATCAAAATCAATAGCAAGCAAAAACGTTTTCATTCTATGGCTCCAAACATCATACTTTTTATCATCAAACAATGGAGGTTTATCAATACAATAACTTTCCATAAAATATAAAGTTGTCATAGCTCTAACAATTAAGCTTATCAAGAAAAAAATATTTCAAGAAAAGCAACCCGCTCTGATACCAATTGTTGGATCGGTATGAGAACCCTAGAAGGGGGGTGAATAGGGTTTAATGAAATTTTATAAACTTTTTAGTACAGTGGGCCCGATTTAAACAAATAAGTGAACTTTTTAGAAATAATTAATTTTAACACAAATTAGTCAACAAATTAGAAATAGATTTTAAATACCCAAATTAATTCCAATGTAAATATTGTCAATAAACATGAAGAACAAATATTAACAATTAATTTCATGCAATTTATGATAAATAAAATTAATTGCAAAAATTAAATAAGAGAGGGTTAGAGAAAATAACACCGGAAATTTATAGTGGTTCGGCAAACGGCCTACTCCACTCCCCAAGCTCCTCTTGGGTATTCGATTGAAGAACACGACTCTTTCCACGACTTAGAGTCCAACCGGTACAATGTTCTTTTTCCGGGAGCAAGAACAAACCCGATCCTTTCCACGGTTTAGGATCAAACCGTTACAACCGCTCCTTTTTGGGCTCAAGAGCAACCCTTACAAGATTTGGAAATTTCAGGAACAAAATTACAAACTCTCTCAAAGAGTGGATATACAAATTTTCGCTCACAAATTTGTAAGAAAAATTCTTACAAATTAATGCCCTCAAATGGCTAAGAAAAATAAAATCGAATAGCTCAAGAATCTCTCAAAATAAAATCTCACAATAAATTTAAATGAACATTAAAGAATTGGAGAGAAGAAACATGTAGAGAAATTAGAGAGAATTTAAAGAGAAAAAAATGTTGTGGTATTTTGTGAAAGAATGAGGGTATAAATAGGAAGAAGATGGAGTTGAAATAATTTTGAAATTGAGCTTAATTTGGACCATTGGATTCAAGTTAAAGAAAAAAACTAAGGGTGGAGATTAAAAGAAATTAAAAGTAATAATATAAATAAATAATATTAATTTATAATAATAATAAAAAAATATATTTTTTTTAAGTTAAAACATTCCAACGGTGAAACATTAAAATCATAATAATAATAATAATAATAATAATAATAATAATAATAATAATATTAATATTAATATTAATATTATGTGAGTAACGGTAAAATTATATAAGAAAATATATTTAAAAATTTTCACTTTCCAACGCCATGCATTTATTGTTGGATTTGATTTTTTTTTTTAATATATTTTTTTGAAATTTAAAACCGTTTCTCACATTAAGATTTTTATAATATAATATAATTATATAATAAACATATGTTTAAATAATCAAAAGCACATGTGTCACTCTCTCATTGCTCCACATGTCAGCTTCGGATTGGTCCATTGATGCTGACTCAACCGCCACGTCATTGCCACGGGTATTTTTCGTTAAAACTTGTTTCGACTAAAACTTCTTCGTTTTAGCTCCAATTTGAGTGATTCAAGAGGCGTTGGAATCGTTGTTCCGAGCTCTACACTATGGACACATTAAAACACTAAAATTCTCAGTAATTCAAAATCGAGTTTGTTATCATCAAAACATTGATTAATTAATTAATTAAAATTAATTAATTTGAGATTAAGGGCCAAAAAGCCAACAACTTTATCAACCTCAAATACTCCAGCAGCAATCTTTTTAGGTGTAGACCGCTCAGATGGCCACTGATAGCTGTTGGTGGCCATATCCTCTAAAAGTATGCGAGCATTTTCCACGGTCTTGGACAACAGAGTCCACCTACAGCTGCATCAACAATCGTTTTTGTACTAGGAGTCAAACCATTATAAAACAATTGAACCTGAAGCAAGTCTGGATATCCATGCTGAGGGCACTTCCTCAGTAGCTCTCTGAATCGCTCCCAAGCCTCAAACAGCTGCTCATCATATTGTTGTTGGAATGTCCCAATCTCGGTCCTCAGCTTGATCGTCTTTGCAGGAGGGAAAAATTTCTTCAAAAAGACCTGGACCAAAGCATCCCAGGTGGTGATGCTCCCAGGTGGAATAGACTGCAGCCAATCTCGTGTTTTATCCTGCAAAGAAAAGGAAAATAAACGTAAGCGAATAGCATCCTCAGAAACTCTATTTATTTTTATCGTCCCACAAATATCCAAAAATGATTTAAGATGAGAATTTGGATCCTCGGTGGGCGATCCTCTATATGCACAGTCTCGAGCCATCTGAATGAGACCGGTCTTCAGCTCAAAGTTGTTGGCATTAATCGGGGCATAGACAATTCCCGACTGCTGTCCCTGAAACACAGGCTGAAAATAATCTCTAATAGGCCTAGGCTCCTCAGGTGGATTCTGGTCTGCCATTTGGATAATTTCTCTAGTTTCCCTTCGAATCCTATGAATTGTTCTTTCGATCTCGGGATCCAACGGTATCACTTCTCTATTACTACGCATACAAAAGCAAAACTACCCTATAAAGGAAAGAAAACAATTATGGAAAGAAATAAAGAAAAAAACAACTAATCTAAATATGGAAAATATAATCTAGAAAAGGAAACAAAATAACCTAATATGGAATGCAAAAATAAATATGGCAAAACACAAATAAGGAAACTAACAAATAAGGAAAAACTAATCTAAAAAGGAATAACAAGAAACAAATAAGGAAAAGATTACACAATTAAAAGAAAAACTAAGCTAGAAAAACAAATATGGAAAGAAAAACAAATAAGGAAAAAATGCAATCAACCTAAAAAAGCAAAAATACACCCTAAATTAAGATCAAACAATTTTTTCACAATATCAATCTAGCTAAATGTGCCAATCCCCAGCAACGGCGCCAAAAACTTGATGTGGACTTTTCCTACCGCAAGCGCACGAGTCAAGTAATAATATAGTGAAAGTAAATTCGAATGTTGTCCTGTGGATTGGATGTTTAAGCAAATCAAGTATTATGAATTATCTTGCTCAATTTTATTTAGGGATCAAAAAGTAATGAGAGAATGATATGAAAACTAATTCAAAGCAAGTAAAAAGTGTGGAATTTCAATTGGGAAAACTACTTAGGGAATTGATTTCGCCGATTTAGTCTAGGATTGATTTTAAGGAATAAGTTATTATGCACAATGGAATTATGAGCCAAAGACCCTTTAATCACAACTACCTCTCCCGAGTATAATTGATTCTCATGCAAATTAACCAACTTGATATCCCTATCTAAGTTTATTTATCATGCAAGGCAATGAGATATCTTTTAACCAATTCTAAAGTTAATCTAAAACCGTCACGAATTAGAAACTAAACTTTAGTCATGCAATCTTGAGTAAGTCTAAATCAAATCCCCTCTCCCGAGCTAGATTCGAAACTTAAATCATTCAACTAATGGCCAATTAATTGAAAGCATTAAATCAAGATTACAAACATAATAACATTGCACAACTTAAACCATAAATCAATCCATAAACACAATCAACTACATCAATCCCTAAGCTTACAAGCTTAGCTACTCATGATTAAAATTACAAGCTCAACTAAACATGTAAAAGCCATAAAAATCTAACTAAAGTGAGGGAAAGAAGAATTAAACTCGTTGTAGGCCGAGACCGAACGTCCCCGTCACGATCCCCACGAACAATGGGTTGATTTCCAAATTTTCCCATTTGCTTCAGCCTTGAACTCCTCTGATTTTCCTCTGTTTACGGCTCCAAGATGTCCCCAAAATTGGCCCCCCAAAAACGTAGCCGAAAAGAACTATTTATTCTGGAATTTCATCGTAGCGTCGAGATGCTGTCAAGACAGCGCGCGACGCTACCTCTAAACACGCGCGTTCTGGAAAGAAAATTACGGCAGCGTCGAGACGCTAAGGTCGCAGCGTCTCGATGCTGCGATGATATCACGCCTATCCGAATAAGGAATGCTAGCGTCGAGACGCCTAAGGGCTAGCGTCGAGACGCTAGTCACCTTTTGACCGAATTTTGACTTTTTTTCCTTTTTGATTCTTTTCCTTCCTTTGCATTATAGCTCCAATCAACCATTTCCTACAAAATAAACATTAAAGCCCAATAAAATGGCCCAAAAATCATAAAAGACTAGCTAAATTAAATAAGTAAGAATAGCTAGCTATGCTCGCTATCACTAGATTGTGTATACTTGCACAGTATTCTGGAGTTAATTTATCTCATAGTTTTAACCACTCCACAATTGCAACACTACGCATGCGCTATAAAATCGTTTTTTCCATATCTAGGTTATTTGAACTCCGTTTTTAGTGATTCTTTCTTCGTTCTTCTCGTTTTTCTCTCTACTTTTTAGTTCTCCCAAGTTTAGGTCAGTTTTGGGTGGGTTAATCAAGCCTTAGTGACTTAGATTAGGCTCGTCTATGGTCATCTAAGCTTTAATTGTTGTAATCGAGACCTCGTGATACGAAAACCCTAGTAAATTAGAATTAAGAACCCTTTGGATATTTGAACCCTTAATTCACCAACGCTAAAACCCTCAATCTATTTGATTTCAATCCCAAGGGAAGGATTAGACAAAGCTTACCTTGATGATCAAAGACCAAGAGGTAAGGAGAACTAGTTCCCTACTCAAGGTTTGAACACTCCACGAGCAAGTTGATCAAACCTACCTGAATGTCCAAGTTTGTAACCCTGGTTTCAAGAATTGCAAAGAGAGAGATGAGGCTCCTTCATCAAGAACACAAAAAATTCATTCCAAGAATTACCTCCTGAACACAACGCCTAATTCATCCTTTAAACCTAGTCTGTTTAGCTATTTAGCTAAAAAAACCAATCTACCCTCAAGCCTACTTAATTAAAATAAATAATTCTAAAATAACTAATAAACCTAAATAAAGTCATAATGTTGATTCACAACCTAAAAACACCCAGAAGTTTCTAACAAAAAAACTCTATTTTCATCCTGTAGCGACATTTGACATAATATATAGAGCTTCTGTTCAGTTTTCCCTCATTGACCTTCCTTAATTGAGTCCACCATTGTTTGTATGTGGGAATCAAAGGCCAATTGTAGTTGCTTAGCCCTTGAGCGTGTGATTGGTCGTGGAGGTAAATCAATGATGTCTTGGTTCATATCATCTTCTCCCCCATTTGAAGGATTCGTCCTTGAATCAAATTCTGCACCTGCATCGAAAGGAGTCAAGTTAGAAACATTAAAAGTAGCACTCACACCATATTTACCTTTTAGGTCAATTTGATAGGCATTATCATTGACTTTCTTCATCACTTGGAAAGGTCCATCCCCCCTTGGGTTTAGCTTGGAATCTCGTAAATGTGAAAATCTTTCCTTTCGAAGGTGGACCCAAACCCAATCTCCCTCCTTGAATATCATAGGGTTTTTATGTTGGTTGACCCTCACAGCTACCTTGGAAATTTTCCTTTCAATTCTTTCTTTAACCTCTTTATGTAACTCTTGTATGATTGTCGCCTTGTTGTCAGCTTGGAGATTGGAGTACATTTAGTGACACTATGGACAACCCTATTGTATGCAAATTCAATTATTGGTAGACAATCCACCCATGTTTTAGTGTTTTTATTTATGATAGCCCTAAGCATAGTCACCATTGTCCTATTAACTACTTCTGTTTGCCCATCAGTTTGAGGATGACATGTAGTGGAGTAAACTAATATAGTACCAAGTTTTCCCCAAAGGACTCTCCAAAAATGGCTTAAAAATTTTACATCCCTATCACTAACAATACTCTTAGGAATGCCATGCAATTTAACCACATCTTTAAAGAACAAGTCAGCTACATGTTTAACATCATTAGTTTTATTACATGCAATGAAGTTTGTCATTTTGCTAAACTGGTCAACGACTAAAAAAATGCCATCTCTCCCTTTCTTAGATCAAGGAAACCCAAGAACAAAATCCATTGAAATATCTAGCCATGGTCCACTAGGAGTTGGCAACGACAAATAAAACCCATGTGGTTTTGACTTAGACTTAGCTTCCTTACATGCAATACATCTCTCACACTCCTTATGTATGTCATGTCTCATTCTAGGCCAATAGAAGTGTTCATTTAACATGTCATATGTCTTAGCTATCCCGAAATGTCCCATTAAATCACCCTCATGAGCTTCTTTAACTAATAATTCACGAATAGAACAAGTGGGAATGCAAAGATTATTCTTTCTAAACAAGAAGCCATCAAACATCATATAATTAGGAACAACTCGTTTATGCATGAGAGATTCAACAATAGGTGCAAAATAAGTGTCCTGTGAATACAATGTTTTAATGTGTTCGAAGCCAAGTACCCTAGTATGAAGTGCGTTTAGCAAAACATACCTCCTAGATAGAGCATCGGCTACCACATTTTCTTTACCTTTCTTGTACTCGATCACATAGGAAAATGTTTCGATGAATTCTAACCATTTAGCATGTCTTCTATTAGGCTTGGTTTGGCCCTTCAAATGTTGCAAACTCTGATGATCTGTGTGAATGACGAATTCTTTTGGCCATAGGTAATGCTGCCATGTTTGCAGCGCTCTCACCAAGGCATAAAGTTCCTTGTCATATGTAGGATACTTCAAGGTTGCTCCAGTCAGCTTCTCACTAAAATACATTAATGGCCTCTGATTCTGCATTAAAACAACTCCAATCCATATTCCACTGGCATCACACTCAATTTGAAATGTTAGCTCAAAATTAGGCAAGGCAAGTAAAGGTGCATTACATAATTTATCCTTCAGATCATTGAAAGCACGTTCTTGAGCTTTTCCCCACTCAAATTTTACATTTTTCTTTATAAGTTCATTAAGTGGTGCAGCTATGGAACTGAAGTCTCTAATGAACCTCTTATAGAAACCAGCTAGTCCATGAAAGCTACTAATCTCACTAGCATTCCTAGGTGTGGGCCACTCCCTAATAGCTTTAACCTTCTCAATATAGACTTCCACTCCATGTTTAGACACTATAAATCCTAGGAAGTTTACCTTTTCCATGCAAAAGCTACATTTTTTTAAATTGGCATAAAGCTTTTCCTTTATTAGTGCAATCAGGACACACCTAACTTGCATAACATGATCCTCTAATGTCTTAGAATATATTATAATATCATCAAAATAAACCACTACAAAATCTCCTAAAAAGTCACGCAATACATGGTTCATGAGTCTCATAAAAGTACTAGGTGCATTAGTCAAACCAAAGGGCATAACCAACCATTCATATAAACCATGCTTAGTTTTGAAAGCAGTTTTCCACTCGTCTCCAACATTCATCCTAATTTGATGGTATCCAGATTTTAAATCTATTTTTGTAAATAGCCTACAACCATATAATTCATCAAGCATGTCATCCAACCTAGGAATAGGGTGTCTATACTTAATTGTAATTTTATTTATAGCCTTACAATCGACACACATTCTCCAAGATCCATCTTTCTTAGGTACAAGTAAGACAAGGACACTACAAGGACTTAAACTCTCACGTACATACCCTTGGGCGAGTAACTCATCAACCTGTCTTTGAATCTCTTTAGCCTCTTGTGGATTGGTTCGATAGGCTGGTCGATTTGGAATCTGAGCACCTGTAATGAAATCAATCTTATTCTCTATGCCACTCAAGGGTGGTAACTCCTTAGGCAACTCCTCGGGAAAAATTCCTCTTAATTCCTGCAAAAGAGACACAAAAGCACTAGGCAAAGAGGATTCAAGTTCCTCGGTTAGTAGGCAAGCTTCTTTAAATTTAACCATAAGTATGGTTCTTTTTAAAAACATCGCTTTCCTAACCTCACCAGATCTATCACTCCAACTTACTAATTTTATCTCTTTTTCTTCTCTAGGTCGCGAGCTATCTTTTTGCTTTTCTCTCGATCCCTCATTTTCTTTCAAGTTCTCATTTTCATTTTCTTTTCCCTTTTCTTTTCCCTTTTCTTTTTTGCTTTCTTCTTTTGCTTTTGCTGCAACCTCTTCTTTTCTTTTTTCTAACTTTGTTTGATCAATAAGTGCTTCTTTAGGGGAAGGGGGCACAAGTATAGTTTTCTTACCGTTATGTGTGAAAGTGTAACGGTTAAGAAAACCATCATAAAGAACCTTCCGGTCAAATTGTCAAGGCCTACCTAGGAGAATGTCACCTCCATGCATAGGTACTACGTCACATAGTACTTCATCCTTATATCTGCCTATGGAAAAAGGAGTCTTCACTTGCTTAGTCACCTTGAGTGTTGGGTTTTATGCCCTAAAACTCGTAGATAGTAAATGTAACATTTTACCGAACATTAATAAAATAGTTTATTTTGTTTGTATTTAGAAGATCTTGTCTTATTAACCCTAATCAAATAAACTAAACATCCTAGGCTGATAGTATGAAGATTGAACTAGTATGTAGGGACATACGAGGATCAATGTTCAAGATTCAGCCTAAAGGGTCTATAGTATAGGGATAAGGCTGGGTACCTTATCCTGGTGACACTATGGATACGGTCCATTTTGTATTATGATACAAATGCTATGATCCAACGCGTTCATGTAGTTGACATGCGAGTGGGGGTATCCTATGCAATGAGTTTGCATAAGACTGGACCGCGAAATAGTTAACCACTAACTGTAACACCGTTAGTTGGCTTGGTTTCTATTTCACTAGGATGGCCTAGACAACTTAGTCTCAATCCTGAGTGGATTATGGACTCCTGTTCACGAGGAGTTGTCCTTTGATTTGTATGGGTGATAGTGGCCAGCACGCCGACTCAATAAGCCTACCATTTTGGGGACAATACCGAGTGGGGAGCTGGGAACATAATCACACAAGATGGAATTCACTCTGTAAGTAGAGGTGTGTTCCCTTCAGTGGTGTCTCCGGGACTTGAACAATGGGCCCAACCCTCTCTATGGCACGAGAGGGACTTCTGTTTGTTGGTTGGACCTCAAACAGCTTGTTCATTAGAGGAGTACTGGGAACTTAAGGACAAAGATGTAAACCAGGGGTAAAACGGTAATTTGACCCAGCTGGGATACGAACACACGTGAAGGACTGACTTGTAGTATTGGTCAATATCCGTGGACACAGAAATATTCTGCAGTAAGAAGAGTACAACTGAGGGTCTTTGGTGGAATGACCCACAGTTAACGAATGCAGACTAACTTGGTTAATGAGTTTAAGCGGATTAGTCTCATATCTTTGGAGCTTCTGATCTGTAGGTTCATAAGGTCCCACTGGTAGCTCGTAAAAAGACTTGAAGCAAACAAATATAAATTGTAAATTGAAAGTGTTCAATTTATCCAGGGAATCGTATAATGATGCTTTATAATATAAAGTTTATGAAACTTTATAATATAATTTTTGAATTAATTTCAAAAATTAATTCTTGAGAGAAAATATTTGAAAGAGTTCAAATAAATTTAATATGAATTAGATTCATATTAATTTTAATAATAAAATCCCTAAGATTAAATATATGATATTTAATTGGGTAATTAATTAATTATTTATTCATTAGAGACCTTTTCCTATTAGGAAAGAAAATATTTGAAAGAGTTCAAAGAAATTTAATATGAATTGGATTCATATTAATTTTAATAAGATCCCTAAGATTAAATATGTGATATTTAATTGGGTAATTAATTAATTATGAAATTAATTAATTATTTATTAAAATTAGATATTGTTCAGATAATAGATTTGATCTTATTCCTAGACCTTTTCCTATTAGGAAAAGATCTTGGCCTTTACCTATATATAGGACCCTTGGGATGGGGTGAAAGACATCCCATTGTCTCTAATTCTCTCAAAGATCTCTCCCAAAAGACTCCCACAAGTCTCCTGCTTCAAGAAGTCTTAGAGATATACCGGTGTAGCTGATTGGTGGTGTTCGCAAAAGAGGGTTGCTGCATTTTCATTCTTATTGGCAAGAAAAGGCGAATTGATCAAGGCTTTCTACAAAAGTAAGTTTTCTATGAAATCCTTGATCACTAGGATCGATCTAGTTGATTTTTAGCATGTTTATAGCCTATGTATAGCCCATTAAATATAGATTTATTGCTGTAATATTTTGCAAATTGTATTGGTATTTCAATTATAATCTAAGACTCTGAGTAGGTTCGGTAATACTTTCCGTTGCGTGGGGCTTTTATCCCTTTAATTGGTATCAGAGCCAACTCAGTTGTTCTTGATTTTTAAATTTAAATTTTCAACTTGTTCTTGGTGGAATTTATGCATTATGAATGTTATGGTTTGCGTATAAATGGTTTCGATTAATTTGGCCATAGATTTACGTTTTCTTGAATGGTTCAATGTAAAGGCCCCTGCGTTTTTGTGCATAATATGTAAATCGAGTCTCTGTAAGTCCGGGTCAAGTTTAGATTGAAGAACGATGAAGATCGGGACCAAATTTGGCCAAAAATCGGCGAAAAACACGAAGAACAGTCGCTGGAATTTTCGAATTTTACCTCCAGATACAACAACGTCGCGACGCTATCGCGCTTTCGCGAAACGCAGGAATCGCGCAGAACGGAGAATATATATATATAAATCAGATTTAAAGCATATTGGTAACATCACTGTATGTGTTCATGGAGGTCTGGGGTTCAAGACTGGACTGTGCAGATTGAGCAAAATATTTTTTTTTTTCGCGACCAATCAGCAGCTGACGCATGTCAGCGTGAAGCAAGGATGTTTTTAGGATAAAATAACTTAAATTATTGTAATTTATGTGCTTTATCCTAGGGCCAATTAATCGGTTTATACGTTATTTAAATGCTTTATGGATGTCATTTAGATTTAAAATCCCACCTTAGGTTATAAAACATGCTCATGCATTTTATATATATTATAATTAGTTATAATGTATGGATTGAAATGCATGGTTTATTTTCATGAGTTTTTAATATATAGTTGAGTTATATTAAAATCATGAAAAAGGATAAGCATAATGCATACAATTACCTAGTTAAATATAAATAGTTATATTTAATAAAATTGTTTGCAACATGCTACTTTGATTTACCATTTTTTGGCAATAATTTAATTGTTATTTTATTAATAATGGAAATCAAAGTTGCATTGAGCATGGAACATCCATAGTTTAATATAATTGTTATATTAATTTCATGCAATGCAAGGCTATATATATTTAGTTTTATTATATTAACTTGAATATGATTGTTAATTATTTTAAAACTATAGTATGCATGACTATAGGGCTAATCATTAAAATTTTGAATAGTTTAAAATTGATGATTAGAAACCGTCAACCTATAATAAAGATTGCATGCAAACATAGGATCATAGGTAAATGAATTAATTTTCAAATGTTTAAAATTAATTAGACCTAAGATCTCGTTAATTCTAATAGGATTAGAATTAAGTCTTGCTTAGTTTTTTAAAAATAGTTTTAAACCTACTAAGTAGGACAAACATTACTATGATTATAAGGGAACTCTACCGGTAAAGTTCTGTCTAAGGTTGGGGGTACTTAAGTTGACGGTTTACGGAACACCTCCTACCTGGGAACTGACCTGGAATACCGGAGTTCAATTAATCATGGTTAAATGTTAGCATGCAATGTCACTAGGTTTATTAAAAGTGTTTAATACACCTAGATCTATAGAGGACTTTACATTACCATGGTTAAAAGGGAACTCCCCCGGTTACGTTCTGTCTAAGGCTGGAGGTATTTAAGCTGACGGTTTACGGAACACCTGCTACCTGGGAACAAACCTGGAACCTGAGTTGAAATAACCATAGTCATGTTAGCATACAGTGTTGCTAGGTTTGTTAAAAGTGTTTAATTCACCTAGAACAATATAATTCTCATTATAATAGTTATAATAGGATAAGACTTAGATAAATTGAATTAGCCGGATTTATCTAGGTTAATAAACCCTAAAATATAGGGTATGTCACTTTAGTGGGAGGTAAAAATCAAAACTTGATTTAAATCGAGTTTTTACTCCTACGTCCCTATATTCACAACGTGAGATCCATGCTCGGCTTCGTGTCGTTTTAGCACGACCTCCCTTCAGAAAGTGTTTGCATGAGTCAATAACAAGGTGAATGGGGAAAGTGCCCATAGTAAGTGGGAGCGGGACACGTGTCAACGTATCCCTCGGTTTCCACCCATAGGTCACACCGTGAGAGTCTTATGATTCACCTGCGTGTTGTCCTGGAGCAACCATCCCTTCGGAGGGCCTGATCATTGTTGGGTTTTATGCCCTAAAACTCGTAGATAGTGAATGTAAACAAATTTTATACTTGTATTTAATAAAGTGTTATTTCATTTTCTGCAATAAAATGTTATTGATAAATATTGCACTATTTGACCCTAATCCAATAAACTAGACATCCTAGGTTGTAATATGAGTCTTGAACTATATGTAGCGACATATGGGGATCATTGTTCAAGAAACAGCCTAAAAGGTCTATAGTATAGGGATAAGACTGGGTGCCTTATCCTGGCAACACTATGCATACGACCCACTTTGTATTTGATACAAACGCTATGATCCAACGCGTTCGTGTAGGAGACATGCGAGTGGGGGTACCATATGCAATGAGTTTGCATAAGACCGGACCGCGAAATAGTAACCACTGGTTATAACACCGTTAACTAGTTGGTTTTCTATTTCACTAGGACGACCTAGACAACTTAGTCTTAATCTTGAGTTGATTATGGACTCCTGCTCATGAGAGATTGTCCTTTGATTTTTATGGGTGTGAGTGGCCAATACGCCGACTCAATAATCCTACCACTTTGGGGACAAGACCGAATGGGGAGCTGGGAACATAATCGTACAAGATGGAATTCACTCCTTCCCGACTTCAGGGAAGCAGATGAGTGTTCCCTTAAGTGGTTACTCCGAGTCTTGAACAAAGGGCCCTACCCTCTCAATGGCACGAGAGGGTTTTCTGTTTGATGGTTGGACCACAAACAGGTTGTTCATTAGAGGAGAATTAGTACTTAAGGAAATAGAGGTAACCCAGGGGTAAAACGGTAATTTGACCCAGCTGGTGTTACGGACACTCGTGAAGGACTAACTAGTCGATATTGGTCTAAAGATCCGTGGACACATAAAATATGTCTGCAGTGAGAAGAGTGCAACTGTGAGTCTATAGTGGAATGTACACACAGTTAACGAATATTGATTAATGTGGTTAATGAGTTTGACCAATTAATCTCACATCGTTGGAGCTTCTGATCTGCAGGTCCATTAGGTCCCACTGGTAGCACGTAAAGTAATTTGAGGCAACTAAGTTATAATAGTAAATTGAAAATGTTCAATTTATTTAGGGAAACAAAAATAATATATATTGATATATTATTATGAGAGAAATTAATATTTGAAAAGTTCAAATATAAATTTATGGAAGTTTGAAAGAGTTCAAAATAATGAATTAATTAATTTAAGGCCTAAAATGTGTTTGGGCAAATTAATTAATTCTAGGCCGGGAATTAAATATGTGATATTTAATTGGTGGTTAATTAATTAAAGAATTCATTAACCGGGAATTAATCAATTATGGAAATAATTAATCACTTAAGGAAGTGATTAATCATTTATGGAAATGATCTAATCACTTATGGAAGTAATTAGTCATTTATGGAAAAGATTAATCAATTAGGGAATTGATTGATCATGATTGATTAATTAAGGAATAAAGATTGAATCAATTTTGGAAAAGATTGATTTAATTGAATATTTTATTCATGGCCTCTCTTCTATAAATAGAACACTAGACCTAATTGGTCATGACACTTGACACTCTTGAAAGACAAGACCTAGAATTCTCTCTAGCCTCCCTCTTAGAGAAAGACTCCCACAAGTCTTTTGCCTCCAAGACTTAGATACATACCGGTGTAACCTCTGTGGTGATTGTGTCAATCAAAGAAGAATTTCCAGCGAAGAAAACCTTAAAGCGGCTGCTGCGTTTTCGTTCGTGGAGCATCGTTGGCGAAGAACGGTCAAGTCTACAACGGAGGTTTGTAACGGTTCTTTCTCTTTTCTTTAGAAAAGTTTTAAAAATAAATTTAGATTTATTTTAGCATGTTTAAACCAATTTTACAGCGACTTTAAAGTTTGTTTAAAGTTTTGTTTGAGTTATCGTAACGGTATTTTAATGTTAATTAATATACGGCGTAAGGTCCAATCGATGCGCTTCCGCTGCGTGGGGACTTTTATTCCCTTCAATCGGCATCAGAGCCATCGCTGTCCCTATTAATTAATTTTAAAAGTTGCGATAGGCTCTAATAGGTGGGATTTATGCATAATGTATGTTCGGTTTGCATTGAACTGTTTGGGTTAATTTTATGGCCATAGATTTTATTTTTATGTGATTTTGATCATGTAAGGCCCGGTGTTTCGGGTATATTATGTAAAATCGAGTCCTATGTAAGTTTGGGTCTAGAATAGGTTTTTATGAGATGAAAATCGAAGCAATCGCCGCTAAAATCGAAGCCAAAACCGAAGAAATCGTTGCTGTTTTGCCCAGATTCTGCCTCCAGATGCAACAGCGTCGGGACGCTCCTTCAACAGCGTCTCTACGCTGTCTCGATACCGAAGGCGCTCGGTAAGGAAAGCACACAGCGTCGGGACGCTACCTCAACAGCGTCTCGACGCTGTCTCGATTACGCACACGCCAGATAAGGAAAACGCACAGCGTCGGGACGCTATCTACACAGCGTCTCGACGCTGTCACGATGGAGGAGCGACCTAGGGTTTCAAAAGGCGCGGTTCGAGGCGTGACCGGTCCGGTTCGGACCGGTTCGGTTGGGCTGGGACCTATTTGGTCCGGTTCAGCCAATTTTTGGCATGGTTCGTGATTTTGGAGGCCGGTTCGAGGTGGTTCGGGGCGGTTCGTGCTGTCTAGACCAATTCCGGAGCTGTACATGGATATTTAGGATAGAATTTAGCTAAATTAATGTAATTTAATGCTTTATTTTATCCTAGGGGCCAAAATTAGCCAGTTCAATTGCTATTTATATGCTTTATGGATGTCATATAGAATTCTTAATCCCACCTTAGGTTATAAACATGCTCATGCATTTTTTATATATTATAAATTGTTATAATGTATGTTTAAATGCATGGAATTGTTTTTCATATTTTTTAATATAAGTGTATATTAATTATATGAAAAATTGGAAAGCATGAAGCATGTCATTACTTAAATTAAATATAAATAGTTATGTTTAATGTGATGAATGAAGCATGCTTGGTTGATTTTCTTGAATGGCTTATAATTGTTATAATAAAAGAAAATCAAAATTGCATGAAGCATGAAACATCCATAGTTAATAATATAATTGTTATATTATTCATGCAATTGATGTGGTTTAATTATTTAATTTGAATGAGATTTTTGAATGAATTAAACCCTAGATTCTTGATTATAGGATTAATCATTAAAATTTGAAACAGTTCTTCAATATTAATGATTAGAAACCGTCAATCTATAATCAAGATTTGCATGCAAACATAAGATCATAGGATAAATTGGATTGATTTTAAATTGTTTAAAATTAATTAGACCTAGATCGATTTCTAATAGGATTAGAATCTTTTCTTACTTAGAATTTAAAATAGTTTTAATTGACTAAGTAGGAAAAACATTGCTATGATTATAAGGGAACTCCACCGGTAATGTTCTGTCTAAGGCTGGGGGTATTTAAGTTGATGGTTTACAGACCACCTCCTACCTGGGAACTGACCTAGAATACCGGAGTTGAATTAATCATAGTTAAATGTTAGCATGCAATGACACTAGGTTTATTAAAAGTGTTTAATGCACCTAGATCTTTAGAGTAAAGACCTTACATTACTAAGGTTATAAGGGAACTCTCTCGGTAAAGTTCTGTCTAAGGCTGGGGGTATTTAAGTTGACGGTTTACGGAACACCTCCTACCTGGGAACTGACCCGAACATTGAGTTGAATTAACCATAGTAATGTTGACTTGCAATGTTGGGTTTATTAAAAGAAGTTTAATTCACCCAAAAGATTGCAGTTGAATCCTTTCCATAATTGTTAGATAGATTGACTTAGCCGAATACTATCTAAGTTAAATAACCCTATATTAACCTTAGGACATTTTCAGTGGGAGGAAAGTTACAAAACGAGATTTAAATCAAGTTTTGCTCCTATGTCCCTATATTCACAACGTGAGATTCATGCTCGGCTTCGAGTCGCCTTAGGAGCGGCCTCCCTTCGGAAAGTGTTTGCATGGATCAATATCAAGGTGAATGGGAAAAATGTCTAGAGTAAGTGGGAGCGGGACACGTGTCAACGTATCCCTCGGTCTCCGCCCATAGTTCACACCGTGAGAGTCCTATGATCCGCCTGCAGGTTGTCCTGGCACAACCATCCCTTCGGAGGGCCTGGTCATAGGATTCGGAACATCGTGAACTCCTGAAAAGGATAGAAGCTCTTAGGCTAATCACCAACAGTTGTCTTTCCCTTCGGTAGCCTGTTGGTGCGTGCCTCTGAGATCTGAAAGTGGGAGGGTTACACTTACGAGGATGAGTTAAAAGTGTTAACAAATCCTTGACCGAACAACGGTGGCTAATGTCTATAGGAATGTGAGTTATTCTGGAATTAGAATTAGCTGAGAGGTGTCTCATTTCAAAGGAGGAGTGCCTGATCACCCTTCAGTGGCTGACATTCTAAACCTCTGAAACGTCGTTGCAAAACTAAATCAATAGTTTTAGGGTTCTGTGATTGTCTGTTTTGCTAAACTGATTGGATTGTATGCAATTGTTTGTATTGCTCTTGTAATGGGTTAGTGCGATAAATAATCAAGTGATTTGTTATTTCAACGATTCAATGTTTTAATATGTGCATAGTCTTACGCCCATTTTATAAATAACGGTGATTATACAAAAAATTTAAACGATTAATTTGTGGCGAATAATTTAAGATTAGTCTTGATAGAGAAATGTTCTCATGCCCCAAATGTTTAATTCATTAAGAATTGTTATTAATGAATGTGACATTGAGCCTTGCTCGGCCAAGGAAGACTTGTCCAAAGACAGTAAATTCGATTTACTAATCTTGGAAGCGTAATTTGTGAAGAATGATGATTCTACCCGAATACTTGATTCATAGTCACAAAATTACGTTTTTTCTGTTTATTAAAAGGAATGAATTCCTGGCAATAGCTTCATGCTATTGAGATAACTCTCAAAATTTTGATTTAGAGAGGTTGTCTTGACTGTAGCAATGGGGAACGTCAAGTTATTTTTTTTCCAGTGGGAGCAAATACATATTATTAGATAATGTGTATATAATTCCTAGAAATTTGATTTTTGTATCGTATTGGCTGGAACAATGTTACTCTTTACCTTTCTCTGCTAATGCAGTTCATTTCAAGAAAGGGAGTTAACTTTTGTTCAGCTAAACTGAAAAAAAATAACATAAACGTTTTTAAGACTAATAGAGATTAAGGCAGTCATGAACACTGTGTTGCTTGTGGATGCTACTAATCAAAGAAATGAAAGGCAAAAGATTTCTCCTAAAGGAAATACCTTTCTTTGGTTTTTAAGGTGTTAGGCTAGTTATGATCTCAATATGATTGGGAGCTTAGTCTTGAGTATACTTCTAAGTTAGTTAGAAGAACACTCTCTAATACCAATTAAGTCATGTCTTATGGGAATATGACTGATAGATCTTTTACTGGAAAAGAGATAAGAGAGCCAAAGAGCCCTTAGAGCTTGTACATTTGGATCTTTGTGGTCTAATATGTTAAAGCAGTGGGAGGGCATGAATAATTTATCTTTATTATAGATAATTATGCAAGGTATGTGTATCTCAACCTAATGCAACTTAAGTATAAAGCTCTTGAGAAATTCAAAGTGGTTTGAGACTGAAGTTGAAAACTTGTTAGGTGAGGTGATAAAAATACTTCGATCTGATCGAGGTGTAGAGTAGATGAGACTTGAGATTCCAAGACTATTTGATAGAACATGGAATTACATCTCAACTACCCCTGAAGCACCTTAAGGAAACGGTGTATTAGATAGGAGAAATAGAACCCTATTGGATACAATTCGATTCATTATGAGCTATGCTCAATTGCCTGACTCGTTTTGGGGGCATGCAGTATTGACTGCAGCACATATTTCGAACAACGTTCCATCAAAAGTGTTTTTGAAACATCTTTTGAATTGTGGATAAAACGTAAAAGTAGTTTAGGCTAATTTTTTTTTTTTGGGAGTCCAACACATGTGCTTGTGGCCAACCCAAAAGAAATTGGAACATTGTTCAAATAGTATACCTATTCGTAGGCTACCCCATAAAAACGAGAGATGTGGATCCTTCTTCAATCCCCAAGAGAATAAGAATTTGTATCGAAAAATGCAACATTCTCAGAAGAAGACCACATAAGAAATAATAAGCCACAAAGTAAGATCGTTTTAAGTAAATTGACTGATGAAGCTACAGAAATATCAACAAGAGTTGTTGATTAATCAACAAGGGTTGTTGATGATGTTGGACCTTAAACAAGAGTTGTTGATAAGGCCAATACAATTGGTTAGTTACATCTATCTCAAAAGTTGAGAGTGCCTCAATACAGTGGGAGGATTGTTCTACAATCTGACCGTTACATGGGTTTAATTGAAGCCCAGATCGTCATAGTTGATGATAATTTAGAGGATTCATTGTCTTAAAGTATGATAATGAATGATGTTAACAAGAACCAATTGGATTAAAGTAATGAACCCGGAATTGAAATATGTGATTTCAAATCCATCTAGAATCTTATAGATCTATCTAATGGGTAACACCAATGGATTACAAATGAATCTACAAGAAGAAACGAGATATAATCTTATGGTTAGACTTATGGCAAAAGGGTTATACCCAGAGACAGGGGACTGTAAGAAAGTCTTATCTCCTGTCGTCGTGTTGAAGTTTGTTAGAAATTTTGTCCATTTTGAATGGATGTCAAGACTACCATTTTGAATGGTAATCTTGAGAAGAGTATCTACATGTCTCAAGCAAAATGGTTCATTTAGCAAGATCAGAAGCAAAAAGGGGTTTGCAAGCTTAAGTGATCCATTCATGGATTGACCTAAGCAATTCGATCTTCGAATATAAGATTTGATACTGTGATCAAATCTTTTGGCTTTGATCGAAAACATTGATGAATCTTGTCTTAACAAGAAGATCGTCAATAGTTCGGTAGCTTTCTTAGTGTTGTATGTGATTGATATCCTAGTCATTAGGAATGATGTAGGTTATCTTACTGACTAGTAAAATAAGCTAGCAGCTCATTTCCAAATGAAAATTTGGGAGAAGCTAAAGTTTGTTCTTCGGATCCAAATCGTTAGGAATGGTAAGAACAAAAAGCTAGCATTGCCTCAAGTGTCTTATATCTACGAGATGTTAGTTAGACATAAGAAGCAGAATTCCAAGAAGAGTTCTCTACCTTTCAGGCGTGGAATTCATTTTGTCTAAGAAAGTGTTTCCTGAGACACCTCAAGGAGTTGAGGACATGAGACGAATGCCCTATGCAATAGGGATTGTCAGTAAGTACCAATCTAATCCAAGATTTGATCATTGGAAAACCGTTATGAATATCCTCAAGTATCTGAGGAGAAAGAGGATCTATATGCTCGTGTATAGGACTAAGGATTTGATCCTTACAGGATACACTGACATGGATTTTAAGACTGATAAGGATATCTGTCTGACATAAAAGGATGGCTAGCAGACCAATTCCAATGAAAGATTTTGGAGAGGTTGAATATGTTCTTGGAATCCAAATAGTCCGGGATCGGAAGAACAAAATACTAGCCATGTCTCAAGCAACGTATATTGACAAAATGTTGTCCCGATATTCGATGCAGAACTCCAAGAATGGCTTATTGCATTTCAAGCATGAAGTTCACTAGTCTAAGGAATAGTGTCCTAAGACACCTAAGAGATTGAGAATATGAGACAGATTCCCTAGGCCTCCGTTGTGGGCAGCATAATGTATGCAATGCTCTGCACAAGGCCTGACATCTGTGATGATGTAGGGATAGTTAGCACATATCAATCAGTATCCATGGTCAAACTTTACAAAGGAGCTATAATGTGGCATAATTACAGTCTTAACCATATAAGCCAAAAATATAGTTGCTTGTGAAGCAGCGATAGAGATTGTAAGGCTTAGAAAGTTCTTGACTAATTTGGAATGTGTTCCAAATGTGAACTTGCCCATTAGACTTTATAGTGATACAGTGGTGTTGTGGCAAATTCATCAGAACTTTCCAGCCCAAGACAAGCACACACATTGAATTAAATTGAAATATTCACGAAGACTCTTTCGGCTAAAGGGTATGAGGGTCATCTAGACGGTCTAGGTCTACGAGTTATGTACAAAGATGAAATCTAGGGCAAGTGGGAGAAATGTAATGGGTATAGTGATACCATTATACAATGGGTATAGTGATACCATCATACAATGCGTATAGTGATACCATTATACAATGGGTATAGTGATACCAATGGGTATAGTGATACCATCATACATTGGGTATAGTGATACCAATGGGTATAGTGATGCCCTAGTTTATTGTATTTGTACATTGTATATGTTTTATACATGTATTTATACACCCACTATTGAATAAGATTGTTGTACATCCCACTAAACTACAGTTTTAGTTCAAGTGGGAGTTTGTTGGGTTTTATGCCCTAAAACTCGTAGATAGTGAATGTAAACAAATTTTATACTTGTATTTAATAAAGTGTTATTTCATTTTCTGCAATAAAATGTTATTGATAAATATTGCACTATTTGACCCTAATCCAATAAACTAGACATCCTAGGCTGTAATATGAGTCTTGAACTATATGTAGCGACATATGGGGATCATTGTTCAAGAAGCAGCCTAAAAGGTCTATAGTATAGGGATAAGACTGGGTGCCTTATCCTGGCAACACTATGGATACGACCCACTTTGTATTTGATACAAACGCTATGATCCAACGCGTTCGTGTAGGAGACATGCGAGTGGGGGTATCCTATGCAATGAGTTTGCATAAGATCGGACCGCGAAATAGTAACCACTGGTTATAACACCGTTAACTAGTTGGTTTTCTATTTCACTAGGACGACCTAGACAACTTAGTCTTAATCTTGAGTTGATTATGGACTCCTGCTCATGAGAGATTGTCCTTTGATTTTTATGGGTGTGAGTGGCCAATACGCCGACTCAATAATCCTACCACTTTGGGGACAAGACCGAATGGGGAGCTGGGAACATAATCGTACAAGATGGAATTCACTCCTTCCCGACTTCAGGGAAGCAGATGAGTGTTCCCTTAAGTGGTTACTCCGAGTCTTGAACAAAGGGCCCTACCCTCTCAATGGCACGAGAGGGTTTTCTGTTTGATGGTTGGACCACAAACAGGTTGTTCATTAGAGGAGAATTGGTACTTAAGGAAATAGAGGTAACCCAGGGGTAAAACGGTAATTTGACCCAGCTGGTGTTACGGACACTCGTGAAGGACTAACTAGTCGATATTGGTCTAAAGATCCGTGGACACATAAAATATGTCTGCAGTGAGAAGAGTGCAACTGTGAGTCTATAGTGGAATGTACACACAGTTAACGAATATTGATTAATGTGGTTAATGAGTTTGACCAATTAATCTCACATCGTTGGAGCTTCTGATCTGCAGGTCCATTAGGTCCCACTAGTAGCTCGTAAAGTAATTTGAGGCAACTAAGTTATAATAGTAAATTGAAAATGTTCAATTTATTAAGGGAAACAAAAATAATATATATTGATATATTATTATGAGAGAAATTAATATTTGAAAAGTTCAAATATAAATTTATGGAAGTTTGAAAGAGTTCAAAATAATGAATTAATTAATTTAAGGCCTAAAATGTGTTTGGGCAAATTAATTAATTCTAGGCCGAGAATTAAATATGTGATATTTAATTGGTGGTTAATTAATTAAAGAATTCATTAACCGGGAATTAATCAATTATGGAAATAATTAATCACTTAAGGAAGTGATTAATCATTTATGGAAATGATCTAATCACTTCTGGAAGTAATTAGTCATTTATGGAAAAGATTAATCAATTAGGGAATTGATTGATCATGATTGATTAATTAAGGAATAAAGATTGAATCAATTTTGGAAAAGATTGATTTAATTGAATATTTTATTCATGGCCTCTCTTCTATAAATAGAACACTAGACCTAATTGGTCATGACACTTGACACTCTTGAAAGACAAGACCTAGAATTCTCTCTAGCCTCCCTCTTAGAGAAAGACTCCCACAAGTCTTTTGCCTCCAAGACTTAGAGACATACCGGTGTAACCTCTGTGGTGATTGTGTCAATCAAAGAAGAATTTCCAGCGAAGAAAACCTTAAAGCGGCTGCTGCGTTTTCGTTCGTGGAGCATCGTTGGCGAAGAACGGTCAAGTCTACAACGGAGGTTTGTAACGGTTCTTCCTCTTTTCTTTAGAAAAGTTTTAAAAATAAATTTAGACTTATTTTAGCATGTTTAAACCAATTTTACAGCGACTTTAAAGTTTGTTTAAAGTTTTGTTTGAGTTATCGTAACGGTATTTTAATGTTAATTAATATACGGCGTAAGGTCCAATCGATGCGCTTCCGCTGCGTGGGGACTTTTATTCCCTTCAATCATAAGATTCATAACACCGTGAACTCCTGGAAAGGATAGAGTTACTTAGGCTAATTACCAACAGTTGTCTTTCCCTTCGGTAGCCTGTTGGTGCATGCCTCTGGGATCTGAAAGTGGGAGGGTTACACTTACGAGGACAAGTTAATTCGTTAACGAATCCTTGACCGAACGACGGTGGTAAATGTCTATAGGAATATGAGTTATTCTGGCGATAGAATTGACTGAGAAGTGTCTCATTTTAGAGGAGGAGTAGCTGATCACCCTTCGATGGCTGTTTCTCTAAACCTTTAAAGCATCGTTGCTAAACACAATCGATAGTTTGTTAGGGTTCTTTGATTGATTGTTTGCAAAATTGATTGGATTTGTGCAATTGATTGTTTGTCTGTTTGATGGGTTAAGACAAAGATAACTAATACGGTAAAAGTTTATCTTTCCAGCAATGTCTTCCTCTATCATCGCTTTATTGAAAAATGAAAAATTAACCGGCGAGAACTTTCCTACGTGGAAATCTAACCTTAATACAATTCTGGTTGTCGAAGATCTCCGGTTCGTCTTAACGGAGGATTGTCCTCCAGTTCCCCCTCGCAATGCATCCCAAGCGATAAAGGATGCGCACGACCGTTGGACTAAGGCCAACGAAAAGGCCCGTGTTTATATCTTGGCTAGCTTAACTGAAGTTTTGGCCAAGAAATATGAGAATGTGGAAAGTGCAAGGGAAATTATGAATTCCCTTCAAGAGATGTTTGTATTACCATCCTACCAGCTCCACCACGAGGCTCTACAAAAAATCCATAACTCCCGCATGGAAGAAGGACAATCTGTTCGAGAACATGTTCTCGACATGATAAACCAATTCAATATTGCGGAAGCTAATGGTGGAGTCGTCTGCGAAAGAAGTCAGGTTGTGTTTATATTGCATTCACTTCCACAAAGTTTTATGCAATTCCGAACAAACACTAGTTTGAATAAGATTCAATTCAACCTGACTGCCCTTCTAAATGAGGTACAGGTTTATGAGTCCATGCTGAAAAGCAAGGGCAAAAATGTGGTTAAAGGAGAGGCCAATGTGGCCCATTCCAAAAAGTTCCTGAAGGGTTCATCCTCAGGAACTAAACCTGTACCTCAAGTTTCTTCTTCTTCAAAGAAGATACAGAAGAAGAAGGGTAATAAGGGGAAAGCTCCTACTAAAGCTGTTCGAGGCAAGGGAAAGGCCAAGGATGTGGCTGATAAGGGCAAGTGCTTCCACTGCAATGTGGATGGTCACTGGAAAAGGAACTGCCCTCGATACCTTGCAGAGAAAAAGAAGGACGAGGAAGGTAAATTTGATTTACTTGTTTTAGAAACGTGCCTTGTTGAACATGATGAGTATGCTTGGATTTTAGATTCAGGAGCAACTAATCATGTTTGTTCTTCTTTTCAGGGAAATGATTTCCAGCAGCTTCAAGATGGTGAGATGACACTCAAGGTTGGAACGGGAGATGTCATTTCAGCAAATGCACTGGGAGCTGCGAAGTTGTTTTTTAGAAATAAGTTTTTGTTTTTAGAAAACTTGTATGTTGTTCCTCGCATTAAGAGGAACATTATTTCTGTTTCTGGATTGTTAGAACACAATTATTCTATTTCTTTTGAATTAAATGAAGTGTTCATTTGTCGAAATGGAGTATTTATATGTTCTGCTAAGCTAGAAAACAACTTATATGTGTTATGACCAACCAACACAACAGCGCTTTTAAATCATGAGATGTTTAAATCGGCTGAAACGCAAAATAAAAGGCAAAAGATTTCTCCAATAAGTAACAACACATATCTTTGGCACTTACGTCTTTGTCATATTAACATCGATCGGATCGGTCGTTTAGTAAAGAATGGACTTCTAACCGATTTAGAAGATGAATCTTTACCACCCTGTGAATCGTGTCTCGAGGGTAAAATGACAAAGAGGCCTTTTACCGGAAAAGGTTATCGTGCCAAAGAACTTCTAGAGTTGATACATTCGGATCTTTGTGGTCCAATGAATGTAAAAGCTCGAGGAGGTTATGAATATTTCATCTCTTTCATAGATCATTATTCTCGATATGGTTACTTATACCTAATGGGTCACAAGTCTGAAGCTTTTGAAAAGTTCAAAGAGTTTAAGACTGAGGTAGAAAACCTATTAGGTAAGACAATTAAAACACTTCGATCAGATCGAGGTGGAGAGTACATGGATAAAAAATTCCAGGACTATATGATAGAACATGAAATCCAATCCCAACTCTCAGCACCTGGTACACCTCAGCAGAATGGTGTATCAGAAAGGAGAAATAGAACCCTGTTAGACATGGTTCGTTCTATGATGAGTTATGCTCAATTGCCTAGCTCGTTTTGGGGGTATGCAGTAGAGACTGCAGTTCATATTCTAAACAACGTTCCATCAAAAAGTGTTTCTGAAACACCTTTTGAGCTCTGGAGGGGGCGTAAACCTAGTTTGCGTTACTTCCGTATCTGGGGTTGTCCTGCACACGTGCTAGTAACAAATCCTAAGAAACTGGAATCCCGTTCTAGAATATGCCAATTTGTTGGTTATCCTAAAGAAACGAGAGGTGGTCTGTTCTACGACCGTCAAGAAAACAAAGTGTTCGTATCGACAAACGCTACTTTCTTGGAAGAGGACCACATTCGAGATCACATACCACGTAGTAAACAAGTATTAGGAGAAGCTACAGAAGAGTCAACAAGGGTTGTTGATGAAACTGGTCCCTTAACAAGAGTTGATGTAGGAGCCAGTTCTTCACGTCAATCTCATCCTCCTCCCATAGTGGGAGGGCCTCGACGCAGTGGGAGGGTTGTGATACAACCTGACCGTTACTTGGGTTTAACTGAAACACAAGTGGTCATTCCTGATGACGGTATTGAGGATCCATTGTCTTATCGACAGGTAATGAATGATGTAGATAAAGACAAATGGACCAAAGCCATGGACCTTGAGATGGAGTCTATGTACTTCAATCAAGTTTAGGAACTTGTAGATCCACCTGAAGGGGTTAAACCCATAGGGTGTAAATGGATCTATAAGAGGAAAAGAGATGTTGCTAGGAAAGTACAGACTTTCAAAGCAAGACTTTTAGCAAAGGGTTATACCCAAAGAGAAGGGGTGGACTATGAGGAAACGTTTTCTCCTGTTGCTATGTTAAAGTCAATAAGAATTCTCTTATCCATAGCCACGTTTTATGATTATGAAATATGGCAAATGGACGTCAAGACTGCTTTTCTGAATGGTAATCTTGAAGAGAATATCTTTATGTCTCAGCCCGAAGGGCTCATAACCCAAGGTTAGGAACAAAAAGTTTGTAAACTGAATCGATCCATTTATGGGTTGAAACAGGCTTCCAGATCTTGGAACATTAGATTTGATACTGCGATCAAATCTTTTGGCTTTGACCAAAATGTTGATGAGCCTCGTGTATACAAAAAAATCAACAAAAACAAAGTAGCTTTCATAATACTTTATGTTGATGACATCCTACTCATTGGGTATGATGTTGGATATCTGTCTGACGTAAAAGAATGGCTAGCGGCCCAATTCCAAATGAAAGATTTAGGAGAGGCCAAATATGTTATTGGAATCTCGATCATTTGGGATCGAAAGAACAAAATGCTAGCCCTGTCTCAAGCAACGTATATCGATAAAATGTTGTCCTGATATTCGATGCAGAACTCCAAGAAGAGCTTGTTGCCTTTCAGGCCTGGGGTACACTTGTCTATGGAACAATGTCCTAAGACACCTTAAGAAGTTGTGGATATGAGACGGATTCCCTACGCCTCAGCAGTGGGCAGCTTAATGTATACGATGCTCTACACGAGGCCGGACATTTGTTATGCAGTAGGGATAGTCAGCAGATATCAGTCAAATCCGGGGTTAGACCACTGGGTTGCCGTTAAAGGAATCCTCAAGTATCTTCGGAGAACGAGGGACTACATGCTGGTGTTTGGGGCTAAAGAGTTAGTTCTCACTGGATACACCGACTCTGACTTCCAGTCTGACATGGATTCTAGGAAATCCACGTCGGGGTCAGTGTTTACCCTTAACGGGGGAGTTGTAGTTTGGAGAAGCATCAAACAAGGATGCATAGCGGGCTCAACCATGGAGGCTGAGTATGTAGCGACTTGTGAAGCAGCCAAGGAAGCGGTTTGGCTAAGAAAGTTCCTGACAGATTTGGAAGAAGTTCCAAATATGGACTTGCCCATTACATTATACTGTGACAACAGTGGGGCTGTAGCCAATTCTAGAGAACCTCGAAGCCACAAACGAGGAAAACACATAGAGAGGAAGTATCACCTGATACGGGAGATTGTGCAACGAGGAGATGTGGTCGTCACTAAGATCGCCTCAAAGCACAACATTGCTGATCCTTTTACGAAGGCTCTCCCGGCTAAAGTGTTTGAGGGTCATCTAGAGTGTCTAGGTCTACGAGATATGTACATTGTATAATCTAGGGCAAGTGGGAGATGTGTAATAAGGTATGAGGATGCCCTAGTTTATTGTATTTACCATTTCCAACTTTAGATTATTTGTACATGTTCTTTCCAATTATCTTGAGTTTTTAGTTCAAGTGGGAGTTTGTTGTGTTTTATGCCCTAAAACTCGTAGATAGAAAATGTAACATTTTACCGAACATTAATAAAATAGTTTATTTTGTTTGTATTTAGAAGATCTTGTCTTATTAACCCTAATCCAATAAACTAAACATCCTAGGCTGATAATATGAAGCTTGAACTAGTATGTAGGGACATACGAGGATCAATGTTCAAGATTCAGCCTAAATGGTCTATAGTATAGGGATAAGGCTGGGTACCTTATCCTGGTGACACTATGGATACGATCCAGTTTGTATTATGATACAAACGTTATGATCCAACGTGTTCATGTAGTTGACATGCGAGTGGGGGTATCCTATGCAATGAGTTTGCATAAGACCGGACCGCGAAATAGTTAACCACTAACTGTAACACCGTTAGTTGGCTTGGTTTCTATTTCACTAGGATGGCCTAGACAACTTAGTCTCAATCCTGAGTGGATTATGGACTCCTGTTCACGAGGAGTTGTCCTTTGATTTGTATGGGTGAGAGTGGCCAGCACGCCGACTCAATAAGCCTACCATTTTGGGAACAATACCGAGTGAGGAGCTGGGAACATAATCACACAAGATGGAATTCACTCTTTCCCGACTTTAGGGTAAGTAGAGGTGTGTTCCCTTAAGTGGTGTCTCCGGGACTTGAACAATGGGCCCAACCCTCTCTATGGCATGAGAGGGACTTCTGTTTGTTGGTTGGACCTCAAACAGGTTGTTCATTAGAGGAGTACTGGGAACTTAAGGACAAAGATGTAAACCAGGGGTAAAACGATAATTTGACCCAGCTGGGATACGAACACACGTGAAGGACTGACTTGTAGTATTGGTCAATATCCATGGGCACAAAAATATTCTGTAGTAAGAAGAGTACAACTGAGGGTCTTTAGTGGAATGACCCACAGTTAACGAATGAAGACTAACTTGGTTAATGAGTTTAAGCGGATTAGTCTCGTATCGTTGGAGCTTCTGATCTGTAGGTCCACAAGGTCCCACTAGTAGCTCGTAAAAAGACTTGAAGCAAACAAATAGAAATTGTAAATTGAAAGTGTTCAATTTATCCTGGGAATTGTATAATGATACTTTATAATATAAAGTTTATGAAACTTTATAATATAATTTTTGAATTAATTTCAAAAATTAATTCTTGAGAGAAAATATTTGAAAGAGTTCAAATAAATTTAATATGAATTATATTCATATTAATTTTAATAATAAAATCCCTAAGATTAAATATATGCTATTTAATTGGGTAATTAATTAATTATGAAATTAATTAATTATTTATTCATTAGAGACCTTTTCCTATTAGGAAAGAAAATATTTGAAAGAGTTCAAAGAAATTTAATATGAATTGGATTCATATTAATTTTAATAAGATCCCTAAGATTAAATATGTGATATTTAAATGGGTAATTAATTAATTATGGAATTAATTATTTATTTATTAAAATTAGATATTGTTCAGATAATAGATTTGATCTTATTCCTAGACCTTTTCCTATTAGGAAAAGGTCTTGGCCTTTACCTATATATAGGACCCTTGGGTGGGGTGAAAGGCATCCCATTGTCTCTAATTCTCTCAGAGATCTCTCCCAAAAGACTTCCACAAGTCTCCTGCTTCAAGAAGTCTTAGAGATATACCGGTGTAGCCGATTGGTGGTGTTCGCACAAGAGGGTTGCTGCGTTTTCATTCTTATTGGCAAGAAAAGGCGAATTGATCAAGGCTTTCTACAAAAGTAAGTTTTCTATGAAATCCTTGACCACTAGGATCAATCTAGTTGATTTTTAGCATGTTTATAGCTTATGTACAACCCATTAAATATAGATTTATTGCTGTAATATTTTGCAAATTGTATTGGTATTTCAATTAGAATCTAAGACTCTGAGTAGGTTTGGTAATACTTTCCGTTGCGTGGGCTTTTATCCCTTCATTGAGTTCACCACAACCATTAAGCCATTGTAGTTTTTAGGGTCGTGGATGTGGTGAAGTATCTAAACTCAATCGCGAAACCAAACTAGAACTCACGACATTTGTACAACTTCCACTATCAATCACTACACTACAAGGTACGGTTTGTACAAGGCAACACGTATGAAAAAGATTCTCTCCTTTGATTCTCAAAGTCATCCTCCCTCATATATATACTCAAGTCCCTCCTAGTGACTAAGGATATATGACTAGTATCCTCCACTTCTTCTTCAGCCTCACAATCACTTAGGAACTCATTAGTTTCTTCCTCTCCCTCACTCACATCTGTGATGATCTCACCTTCCCTAATGATCATTGTTCTCATATTAGGGCACTCCCGACTGATATGTCCCACCCCTTGACATTTCCAACATTTAAGGTCTCTATTCCGGCCTGTAGGTGCTTCTGTCTTTGGTTTTGATTTAGATGAAGTTTCACCCTTATCTTTAGGTTTGTCACTGCCTACCTTGGCCTTAAGTTTAAGGTCGGTGGGTTTACCATCCCATTTCCAAGTAGAAGATGAGTTGGAAAAGTTTTTAGACGCGTACCTTAATTTGCGCCTTTGAATTTGTTTTTCAATTTTCAATGCAAGGTGCATCAACTCCTCCATACCCTCATACATTTGCAACTTAACACGATCAACCACATCAATGTTTAAACCATGGAAAAACCTTGCCATGGTGTTTTCGTCATCCTCATCTATGTCTAATCTCTCCATCAACATTTCCATCTCTTTGTAATAATCATCAACACCTTTGCTCCCTTGACGTAGAGCTTGAAGTCTTTGAGCAGAATCTCTCAAGTAGTGTTTTCGTATGAATCGCCTCCTCATGAGCTCTTTTAATTCTAGACATGTTTCTACGGGACCCTCTTGGTGTCTCCTTCGCTTAGAGCACACCTTATCCCACCAAGTTTGTGCGTAACTCTTAAAATGTGTCACAGAGATGGTTACCTTCTTCTCTTCTGAGAAATTATTGGTATGAAAAATGTGTCCAACTTCATGTTCCCATTGGAAGTAGTCTTCAGGGTCAGATGTACCATGAAACTTCGGGAATTTAACTTTAATGTTGCCAAAGCCTCGATCCCCATTGTAGTTTCCTCTTCTACCAGGTGGCCTTCTATTACGAAAACCTCCTTTTCCACTCAAGCCTTGATTCCCTCCTCTTCTAGGTTCATCTATAACAGGCTCCATTCCATATTCATCTTGCCCTGGACCCTCCTCATCCTTTGAAAACTCCTCAACCTATTGCCTTGCTTGAAGCATTTGTTCTAGTCTATCCAACCTCTCATTGACCATGGTTTCCACATTTCACATGATCTGCTCTAAGAGTCGTTCTTGTCCCTCTCCTTGTGGCACATCGCCATTGTTAGGTTGATTTCCTGTGTTTGACATGACTGCAAAAGAAAAATAAGTGAAGAAAAAAAATGGACCTCACAATTCACTCCCTCACATGTTTCACTCGATGGATATAGTTCACTCGTGTTTACACTCTTTAATGTAGTTGTCCCTCATAAAGGTGTTTCTCTCGAGATAGAGTGATGAGCCAATACTTTGCAACCAAGATAAAAGAATCAAACAAGAAACAAACCAAGCAAGAATGATTTTAAAGTGTCAAACTCTAGCAAAGAAAAAGTAGAGTACCAATAAACAGAAAACTAAAAAAAATAAAAAACCTAATGTTCAAGATTTCAACAAACTAGGATAAGAAAACAACAAAATAAGATAATTAGAGTCAAGTATCAAAGATTCAAGACTCAAGGAGTTATGCAAGATGAACAAAGAAAAGGCAAAACAACTAGACAATAATTTGTTTTTTTTTTTTTTTTAAAGAAAAAGAAAACAAAGAGACAAGATTCAAGAAATAGAAAGACACAAATTCACCCAAACCCTAAATTTAACAAGATTTAACTTTTAGAACCCTAGAAATTGAAATCTCAAATGATTCTTAGAGTTTTATCTTTAAAAATAATTGAGAGAAAAAAAAAATCACCTACTTCCACTTACTTTAGTAAGGAAAAAAAAATTAAAAGATAATAAATGGTAACCTTCCTTATAAACTCCAGCTACTTAAAACTTTGGAAATTGAGATGCTTAATTAAGCTGCCTGCTTGACCAGTCTGCTTGCATTCACACTGATCTAATCCACCACGAAGACCTTCAAATTTCAAATTGAACCATTCTTGGATGGATTGAGCTTGATGACTGAGCTGCTTGATGAAATCATGAAATCCCAGATTCAATTCAAACAAAATCTCCAACTTCACGCACTTGTCGTCTTTTCTTTCCCGATTTTGTTTCAAATGAAATCGAATTTGGATTTTTATTTTCAAATTCTTTCTTTTCAATTCCACCTTTTTTTTCCATTGCTTGAAGTTCAATTATTTTTTCCTCCGCCTCAAGTTCAATTCTTTTTCTCTTTCCACTTTTTCACCGTTTTTTTTTTCAAACTCTGATTGATTCTTCAACAATGTGTTCTCCAAAATACGATCCCTTTTTTTTCCTCTTGAAGCTGAAATCAATTGATCGCCACGTTTTTTTCCTTTTAAAGCTAAAATCAATCGATCGACACTTTTTTTTCCTTCTCAAACCCTCTCCATCTTTTTTTTTTTTTTTTTTTTTAATCGCAACCACCACCGCTTCTGTTTTTTTATTTTTCACTCTACAATTGATTTAGATTAATTTTCCAAGATCAAATTCAATATAATTCAAACAAGAAATCAAAATCTAAGACTTTAAATGATTCAAAAAAAAAAAAAACAACAGAATCCTAATTATGAGAACTAGACCCAACAATAAAAGGAAAGAAAGAAGGAGAAAAAAAATGATATACCCAATCTAGAGCCAGAGCTCTGATACCAAATGATACGAAAATCCTCGCGAATTAGAATTAAGAACCCTTTGGATATTTGAACCCTTAATTCACCAACGCTAAAACCCTCAATCTATTTGATTTCAATCCCAAGGGAAGGATTAGACAAAGTTTACCTTCATGATCAAAGACCTAGAGGTAAGGAGAACTAGTTCCCTACTCAAGGTTTGAACACTCCAAGAACAAGTTGATCAAACCTACCTGAATGTCCAAGCTTGCAACCCCAGTTTCAAGAATTGCAAAGAGAGAGATGAGGCTCCTTCATCAAGAACACAAAAAGTTCATTCCAAAAACTACCTCCTAAACACAACGCCTAATTCATCCTTTAAACCTAGTCTGTTTAGCTATTTAACTAAAAAGACCAATCTACCCTCAAGCATACTTTATTAAAATAAATAATTCTAAAATAACTAATTAACCTAAATAAAGTCATAATGTTGATTCAATACATAAAAACACCCAAAAGTTTCTAACAAAAAACTCTATTTTCATCCTATAGTGACATTTGACATAATATATAGAGCTTCTGTTCAGTTTCCCCTCCTTGACCTTCCTTAATTGAGTCCACCATTGTTTGTATGTGGGAATCAAAGGCCAATTGTAGTTGCTTAGCCCTTGAGCGTGTGATTGGTCTTGGAGGTAAAGCAATGATGTCTTGGTTCATATCACCTCGGTTGTAAGTATGATTTTTATTTCATGAGATTTCTATTCTTTCATGCATGATTTAGTGTATTGAATGTTGTTTAGACTCAATATTCATAAATTTATTAATGTTAGGAGAAATTTACTAAATTCATATGCTAATTAAAGTAGCGAATAGGTCTAAGCATGTAGCGATTTGGCGTGTTATCCCAAATTTAAAAATTTGCATGAAAGATCTAGGGCCTAAATAAGCGCTTGATATTAATTTAGGCTTTTCCTAGTTCATTTAGAGCATTCTAATCATCACCGTTCTTAATGCAATCGATTAGTAGTTAACGTGCACGATGAACTTATTAATCGGTTAGGACTAGTCTTGATGCATTGGTCGAAGTTATGAATTTAAGGATATTATGCTTGCTGACTTTTCAAGTTAAGCCGATTAGACTTTCAATTTGTAAACTAATTTCTTGATAATCAATGAATGAAATAAATCATGCTGAAACCTGAGTGTCTTCGATTACAGGGATCCTTGTGGTAAGATTAACATGCTGGTGCGACAGAGGTTGAATGATGGATGTGAGATAAGATGATAGATACTAATGAAGATAAATTCTACCAACCTTAGTGCAAGTATACACTATCACACGTAGTAATAAAAAGCTTAGAAGTATTCCAAGGGTACCGATCCCACGAGGACTAAATTGGAAATTCAGATTTGAAGAAGAAACTACTCAAATGATGGCTTAAAATCAGTAACCAAAGAAATAATTGTTGATTGGGTTTTTGGATGATAAATAAAACCATTAAACAAGAAACTAAAATAATAAATAAAACGAGGTATTCAGCATAGTTTCATCCCAAAGGCAAAATAACTTTAATCATAGAATATTCAACTTAAGCCGAATCAATGCATTGGGTCAGATTTAACTTTTATTTGGCCTCGCTCCCAAGAACCGTTACAAGGCTAAGCGAGTACCGTTATGCACATTTCTGTGACTCGACTCCGACATAGATAATGTTGAGTTTTATGCCCTAAAACTCGTAGATAGTAAATGTAACATTTGACTTGCTTCAGTGAAGTATTATTTCTATATATTTGTTTTGCCTAAATATAACCCCAAATCCAATAAACTAAAAACCCTTGGCTATATTATGTATACTTGAAGTTTATGTGTGACATAAGTATGGATCAAGTTTAAGTAAATAGTCTAAACGATCTATAGTATATGGATAAGGTTGGGTACCTTAATCCTGGGGACACTATTGGCCCGACTCTCTATGTTATTTAAAGACATACAATGTAATCCTAATTGTTCATGTATAAGACATGTAAGTGAGGGCGTCCTATTCAAAGAGTTTGCATAGAGATTGTCCTTTGATTTGCATGGGTGAGGGTGGCCAAACATCGCCGACTCAATAAGCCTACCATTTTGGGGATAAGACTAAATAGATAGCTGAGGACATAGCTTTGCAAGACGGAATTCACTGCTACCCGTTTTAGGGTTAGTAAAGGTTGTTCCCTTAAGTATTAACTTCGAAACTTGAACAAGGGGCCCGTATGGACTTGGTTCAGTGATTGTGTCGTGAACTAGTTGTTCATTACAGGATCAATGGAACTTAAGGAACAAGATGTAACTATAGGGGTAAAACGGACATTTGACTACGAACAACCGGTGAAGGGTCGACTTACTAATCATGGTTATCTAAAGTGGACAAGAATATCTACTGTGAGGGGAGTTCAGCTACGGGCTATAGTGGAGTGTCCTGGAAGCTAACGAACGATGAATGACTAGATTGACGAGATTAACCAGTTATCATCATTTCGTTGGAGCTCATGATCTGTAGGTCCATTAGGTCCCTCTACTAGCTCAATAGGAATAAAACTTGGAACAATATGATAGGTTAATATTTGAAACATTCAAATTCGAGAAAGGATACAAAAGTGGCTTATATACGATATTTAACGACACATTAAGTTTAATTATGAACTAAACTTAAAACGAGAGTCATATATTGGGGCATTTGCATAGATAGCAAAAACTGACAAAAGTATTGCAAAAATAGCAAAAAAATAAAATTATTTGCGGAAATAGAAAAAAATACGTTAAATTACGAAAATACCCTTAGTATCTTCAATAGTCTATCAGTCCCTATTATTGATAGTGATCACTGATAGACTTTGATTAATCAAGTCTATCAGTGATAAATACTGATAGACTTTGATGATAACCTTCAATTAATCGGAGTCTATTATGAAGAACACTCGAGCGGAAGCATTAGCGGATCTTAGGCCTTGATTTTCATTAATTTCGTTGATAAAAGCATGCTAAAAACAAGAACAAAAACAGAGCATTTGAAAACCAACCTTTGAACTTCAAATTCGTGGATCTCGTTGGATGTTTCTTTACATGAAAAGATCATGGACGACCACCGAGATCTTCCCCGCTATTCTCCGACCTTAGAACGGTCTTGTGGGAACCCAAGCATGATGAAATTGGAGCAAGAAATTGAGAAGAGAGAATGGGTTTTTGTGTTTTGGACTGCACGGTTTTGAGAGAGTTTTAGATGCAAAGTTTCACCAAATATTTTTTTTTTCAATTTTTAACCATCAGCACACCTTCAGCTTCTCAAATACATGTATATATATAAGCAATAAGCATGCAATTTGAAGCTTTCTAATGAATACACCAATGTGTGTTTTGTGGCTTCAATGGAATTTGGTGGCATCTCATGGAATTTCCCAAATCCAACATTTTCTTAATATGAAAAACAATTTCAAATTTAATTACATACATTAATTTGAATAAAATTAATTCTTACAATTAACTTTAAATCAAATTTATTTTAAATATTTAATCAAACTTATTGATTAAATATTGATTTTAATATCAAATATTAAAATACTTGGATCAATTCCAATTTCTCTCACAACCCGAAAAGAATACGATTCATTATTAAAACCGAATATGTATCGAACACATTTCCAAATATTCTAAATCATATTTAAATATTTCCATCTCTCTTATTATAGTTTAATTCAAAGATTAAACTAAAATATGTTAAGTATATCCTATATAGTTAATGACAACTCCCTTATGCGAATTTGAACATTTTTCAAATTCTTTCATCACTCTGTTCTAAGGTTAGATACGATTGAGCTAGCAGGGGGACCTAATGGACCTACAGATCATGGGCTCCAACGATCCGAGTTTAACCAGTTGAACTCTTTCAATCCTAGTTAACCAACATGTGTTAACTAACGGGACACTCCACTATAGCCCGTAGTTGAACTCCTCTCATTGTAAATATATTTCTGACCACCAGATATAACCGTGATTAGTAAGTCAATCCTTCACAGGTTGTTCGTTACTAAATAAGGTCAAAAGTCCGTTTTACCCCTATAGCACTTCTTGTTCCTTAAGCCTCTAGTGAGTCCCTAATGAACAATTGGTTTGTGGTCCCACCAATAAACCTAAAACCTCTCGGGCCAATGAGAGGGCGGAGCGCCTTTGTTCACGTCTCGGAGTCAGTATTTAAGGGAACAACCTTTCTACTATCCCTAAAGATGGGTTGGAGTGAATTCCATCTTGCAGGACTATGTCCCCAGCTATCTATCCGGTCGTATCCCCAAAGTGGCAGGTTTATTGAGCGGCGCTTATGGGCCACTCTCACCTATGCAAATCAAAGGATAATCCCGAATAAACAGGAGTTCATAGTTAGCTCAGGATTAAGATCGAGTTACCTAGGTCATCATTTTCACAGTAAACGGCGTTATAAAGTGAAAGTGACTTATTTCGAGGTCCGGTCTTATACAAACTTCTTTTTCATACGACGCCCCCACTCACATGTCTCTACATGAACGATTTAGGATCACATCGTTTGTATCAAAACAAAGTGGGCCTCGTCACATAGTTTTTCCTAGGATAAGGTACCCAGTCTTATCCTTATACTACAGACCGTTTTAGGCTATGTACTTGAACCTGATCCACTTTTATGTCACTACATAAAGTTCAAGTATTCATATCATAGCCATGGATTCTTCTTTATTGGATTTTGGTTAATAAATGCACAGTTAAACTAATCTTTCGACAACCAGAATATAGACTATTCTAATAAGTTTTATATATAAATTTGTTACATTTACTATCCACGAGTTTTAGGACATAAACCCCAACAAACTCCCACTTGGACTAAAACTCTAGTGGGTTGTTCAACTCGTAGACCTAGACCATCTAGATGTCCCTCGAACACTTTTAGCCGTGAGGGCCTTCGTAAATGTTTTAGCAATATTTTATTATGGAGGATTTCCTCGTGACAATCACGTCCCCTCAACTCATAATCTCTTAAATGAGATGTACGTTTTCATTCTATATACTTGCCTCATATTTGGAAAAACTTTCCAAATGAACTTCCTAAGTCCCACAGACCCTTGAAGCTTCTTTGTAAGTAGCAATATTCTTGGCCTTCAAGATGAAGTCTATGATATATCTTTACTCGATGCTACGCCAACATAATAACTCCCTGTTAAGGGCAAATTCTGATGTCGATGTGGATTTCCATGAATCCTGATCGGTGTGCTAATCAGAATTAATGTATCCTGTAAGGATCAAATCCTCAACACCATACACGAGCCTATAAGCCCTCAGTCTCCTAAGATACTGGAGGATGTCTGTACTGTAGTCCAACGACCTTACCCTGGACTAAATTGGTATCTACTGACAATCCCTACTGCATACCTTATGGTAAGCCTGACAATTGATTGTCTAGGCACGGATTTTCGTCTCAAGTTCTAAACCTCTTGAGGTGTCTCAGGACACTGCTCCTGTGACAAATGAATTCCATATTTGAAAAGTAAACAACCTTTTTCGGAATTTTAATCTTATATCTAGCCAACACTTTTGTCCATATAAGATACTTGAGATAGAACTAGCGATCTTTGTTCTTGTGATCCTGATCGTGTCAGATTTTAAGAACAAATCAAGCCTTTCCAAATCTATAGTTTGGAACTAGCTAATTTCTAATGTCAGTTAGATAACCTATATCATTCCTAATGAATAGGATATCAATCATATACTAAACTAATAAAGCTACCAAACTATTTCTAATTCTTCTGTCGACACAAGACTTGCCAATACTCTTAGTCAAAACCATAATAAGTTTTAATCATGCATTAAATCTTATGTTCCAAGATCGAAACTTTCAATTCAAACCATAAATCGATTGGTTAAGGTTGCAAACCTTTTACTCTAGATCTTGGACTATGAACTTCTTTTGGTCTATACCAAAATGAATTTGAAATATACGTATTCCATTTCCAGATTCATAGTTTTGACTTAATTGTCCTTATCCATGTCATTCATTACCTCGTTTAAAGGTCAATGAACCCTCGATATTGTCATCAGGCATGACAATCCGAGTTTCAGTTAAATTCACACAGTTATCATTAGGTTTTTTAACAACCCTCCCACTACATTGAGGTTCTCTCAACATTTGAGAAGGATAGGACTAACTTAAAGTGTTAGCTAGATCAACAATCCTTTGTTTAAAAAACTTATTAACAACTCTTTGTTGATGTACTTGTAGCTTTTACTTATAATTTACTTAACACTCTTTTACTCCGTGGTTGTGATTTCTAACGTGACCTTCTTTTAAGAAAGTAACATTTGTCCATACAAATACTTTCTTTTAAACAAAGAAGTATCCATAACTCGTTTCTATGGAATAACCTATAGATAAGCACAATTTTGAATGAGGTTCTATATCCTTCGGTATTATCTGAAATGAGCATATCCCTAAGTTATGAAACATCATAAACACTTTTTATGCCTTTTCAGAGTTCAAATAATGTTTCAGAAACATTCTTTTGAAAGAACCATATTTGTATTTTAAATTGCAGTCAATACTACATATCCCAAAACGAGTTTAGGTAACTCATTATCAAATGAACCATGTCTAACAAGGCTCTGTTTCTCCTTCTCGATACATCACTCTTCTATGATGTACTAGGTATTTAGGACATAATACCATGTTCTATCAAATAGACCTGGAATTTCAAGTCCATTTACTCTCTACTTTGATCACATCGAAGTGTCATTTTTATTTTACCTAATTCGGATCTTATCCTCAGTGTTATATTATCTGAACTTCAAGAGTTCGGATGATGCTCTAGGTAAACATAGGGCACCTTGAATATGTAGGATTGAAATTCCCAATTCCGTTACAGCGGAAGCAATTGGACCGATTCGCAATTTAATTTCGTTCTACTAAATACCAGTACATTGGCAAAAACGAATTCATAATTCTACAAAAATAAGGTTAAGCAAACTCACCGTCGTTTGACGACTCTGAATTCTTCAAAAACGCCTTCTTGAATGTCAGGGACCAAAAGTGAAATCTTGGGACACCACCACAAGATTACCCCGTTATTCTCTGAGTTTGGAAACGAGATTGTGGGATCTCTTATTTCTTGAATTTGGGAAGTGTATTATAGAGAAGAACTTCTCTGTATTTTTCCTTTTGGTTGAGAGAAAAGTGAGAGTATGGAGAGGGAGAGATTCTTCAGCATCAGCGAATGCTAAGATCATCCCCCTAACATGAGTTAAGTGAGAGATCAAAGATTTTTCTTTTTTTTTTTTTAATTATTTAATTAATTAAATAAAGCGAATTTAATTTAATTAATTAAATATTAATTAATTAATCACATTAATCAATTAATCTTATTTGCATTTAAATCATATTTAAATGCATTGCTCTCACATAATTTATAGTTTCAATTAATTTAATTAAATCTAATTTAACCAAATTAATATTAACCAACTAATTATTTAATTCATAATTAATTAATTCAATGATTAACTAAATATCACATATTTAATTAATCCATCATTTGAATCATATTCAAAATGTGCATCTCTCTTATAACCTATAGTTTTAATATGAATCAAAATTCACATTAAAATTAATCTATAGTTTTAATTTAATTAAATCACATTTAACTAAATTAGATTGAACAATTAATTAATTCAAAAATTAATTAATTTTATAATTAATTAAATATCACCCATATTTAATTAATTACATATTAGAATCACATTCTAATATATATCTCTCATATGATATAATTTAATTAAATCACATTTAATTAAACTTTAATTAACTAATTCATAATTAATTAATTAATTTACTAATTAAATATCATATACTTAATTAGCTATATGTTTGAACTCTTTCAAATATATTATTCTCTCAATTAATAAAGTTTAATCTCAAATTAAACTTTATATTATAATGTATCGCAATACATTATATTAATTGTATCTCATACAATTAACTTGATTCCCAAATTGAATTTGAACTATTCAAATTCTTTCAAGATAAATTGTTCCCAATTACTCTTTACGAGCTAGCAGGGGGACCTAATGGACCTACAGTTTAGAAGCTCCAATGATATGAGGTTAATTGACTAAACTCATTAATCGAGTTAACCAATATTCATTAACTGTGGGTCACTCCACTAAAGGCCCACAGTTGCACTCTTCTCACTGTAGAATATTTCTGTGTCCACGGATATTGACCAATAGCAGTAAGTCAATCCTTCACGAGTGTTCGTAACTTCAGCTGGGTCAAATTTCCGTTTTACCCCTGTGTTACCTCTGGCTCCTTAAGTACCAGTGCTCCTCTAATGAACAACCTGTTTATGGTCCAACCAGTAAACAGAAAGTCCCTCTCGGGCCAATGAGAGGGCGGGATCCCTTTGTTCAAGACCCGGAGTCACCACTTAAGGGAACACTCATCTACTTCTCCTAGAAGCGGGAAGGAGTGAATTCCATCTTGTGTTGTCATGTCCCCAGCCCCTCATTCGGTCTTATCCCCAAGAAGGTAGGCTTATTGAGTCGGCGTGCAGGCCACTCTCACCCGTACTAATCAAAGGACAATCCCTCATGAGAAGGAGTTCATGACACACTCAGGATTAAGACTGAGTTACCTAGGTCATCCTATTGAAACAGTAACCTAACTAGTTAACGGTGTTACATCTAGTGGTTTACTATTTCGTGGTCCGGTCTTATGCAAACTCATTGCATAGGATACCCCCGCTCGCATGTCTCCTACATGGACGCCTTGGATCAATACGTCTGTATCGAATACAAAGAGGGCCGTATCACATAGTGTTACCAGGATAAGGTACCCAACCTTATCCCTGTACTATAGACCTTTTAGGTTGTTACTTGAACACTGATCCCCGTATGTCCCCACATACTAGTTAAAGTTACATATCAACAACCTTGGATCTTAGTTTATTGGATTTGGGCCATATTGTGCAATTCTAGACTTAATATGACAATAACACTTTATTGCATAAACCTCAATAACACTTTACTGATACAAGTGTATAATTCGTTAATCATTCACTATCTACGAGTTTTAGGACATAAAACCCAACAAACTCCCACTTGGACTAAAAATCTAGTTTAGTGGGATGTACAATAATCTATACCAGCAGTGGGTGTATAAATACATGTATAATACATAAAACGTATTTACAATGTACAAATACAATAAACTAGGGCATCACTATACCCATTACATAATGGTATCACTATACCCATTACACTTCTCCCACTTGCCCTAGATTACATCTTTGTACATAACTCGTAGACCTAGACAATCTAGATGACCCTCATACACTTTAGCCGAGAGAGCTTTCGTGAATGAATCAGCAATACTTTCATTCAATTCAATGTGCTAGCTTGTCTTGCAATAGGCAAGTTCAAATTTGGAACACTTTCCAAATCAGTCAAGAACTTCCCAAGCTACACAGCCTCTAACGCTGCTACACTAGCAGCTACCTGTTCGGCCTAAATGGTCAAGGCTGCAACTATGTCATAATATAACGGCTTTCCAAATATCAAATCTTGGATAGGATTGATACTTACTGACAATCCCTACTGCATAGGGCTTATATCTCATGTCCTCAACATCTTGAGGTGTCTCAGGACACAGTTCCTTAGACAACAAAATTCCATGCCTAAAAAGGTAGTGAACCCTTCTTGGAATTATGCATCTTATATCTGACTAACATCTTGTAGACATAAGACACTTGAGACAAGGTTAGCTCAACTTCTCCCAAACTTTCATTTGGAAATGAGCTGCTAGCCTCTTTTAATGTCAGTAAGACAACCTACATCATTCCCAATGATTAGGATATCAATCATATACAACACTAAGTGAGCTACTGAACTATTGATGATTACTTGTAAACACAAGACTCATCAATGTGCTGATTAAAGCCAAAAGATTTGGTTACTGTATCAAATCTTAAATTCCAAGATCGAAATGCTTAGGTCAATCCATGAATACCACTTAAGCTTGCAAACCCTTTTGCTTTTGATCTTGCTTAATGGACCCTTTTGGTTGAGACCTTAAATGTCTCGTTTCCTCTTGTAAATCCACTTGTAACCTATAGGTGTTACCCTATCAAGCAAATTTACAAGATCCCAGATGGAATTGAAATACAAAGACTTCATTTCCAGGTCCATGACTTTAATCCTCTGATCGTTGTCAACATCATTCATTTTCTTTCTAAAAGATAATGAACCCTCTATGTCATCATCAAGTATGACGACTTAGGCTTGAACCAAGCCCATGTAACGTTCAGGTTATAAAACAACCCTCCCACTACATCTAGGCACTCTCAACTCTTGAGATGGATGTGACTGATCAAACGCACTGGTTCATCAACAACTCTTGATGAACAGCTAGCCTCATCAACAACTCTTGTTGATGTTCTTGTAGTTTCATTAGTTTTCAACTTAAATCGACCTTACTTTGTGGCTCATGATTTCTCATGTGGTCTTCTTCTGAGAATTATTTAGCATTTGTCGATACAAATTCTTTATTCTCTTGTGAATTGAAGAAGTATCCACTTCTCGTTTCCTTTGGGGTTGCCTACTGCAGTCAATACTGCATGATCCCAAAATGAGCTAGGCAATTGAGCATAGCTCAAGATGGATCGAACCATATCCAATAGGGTTCTATTTCTCCTAAATGAGATTTAGGGTGTGATCCCATGTACTATCAAATAGTCTTGGAATCTCAAATCCCTAAACTCAACACTTTGATCAGATCGAAGTGTTTTTTTTTTCATCTCTCCCAACAAGTTTTCAACTTCAGTCCTAAGCCCTTTCGAATATCTCAAGAGCTCCAGACTTAAGTTGCATTAGGTAGAGACACTCATACCTTGAATAATTTGTCTATAACAGAGATTAATTATTCTTGCCCTCCCACTGCCTTAACATATTGAACCACAAGGATCCAAATGCACAAGCTCAAAGGGCTCCTTAGCTCTATAGTTCTTTTCTAGTAAAAGATCTATTAGTCACTTTGCCTATAAGGCATGTCCTAAAAGGTATTAAGAGTCATCTTCTAACTCGATTAGGAGTTCACTCTTGAATAAGTTCCCAATCATATTGAGATCAATATGGTCTAACCTTAAGAGCCAAAAAGAGGTATTTCCTTTAGGAGATATCATTTGCCTTTATTTCTCTGAGTATAAGCAATCTTAAACAACTCAGTGCTCATGACTTGCTTTACTCTCGATTAGTCTTAAAACACATAAGTTATTTTCCAGTAAAGCTGAATAAATGTCAACTCCCTTTCTTGAAATAAAACTGCGTTAGCAGAGAAAGGTAAAGAGAAACATTGTTCTAGCATATAAGATACAGAAATCAAATTTCTGTTAATCCTAGGAAATACATACACATTATCTAATAATGTGTATTATTCTCCCACTGAGGAAAAATAACTTAATGTTCCCCACTGCTACAGCTGAGATAACCTCTCTAGTTCTAACTTTGAGAGTTATTTCATCAACAGCAAGCTGTTGCCAGGAACTCGTGCCTTTAAAAGAAGAACAAACATGATTTGTAACCCCTGAATCAAGTATTCAGGGAGAATCATTATTCTTTACTAATCACGTTTTCAAGACAAGTAAATAAAAATTACGATCTCGAACAAGTTCTCTTTTGCCAAGCAGGGTCCTATGTCATATTCACTAAGAACAATTCTTAATGAATTAAACATTTAGGGCATGAGGACGTTCCTCTGTTAAGACTAATCCTTTACTTATTTACCACAATTTGTCGTTTAAGCTTGTTGTATTGCCGTTATTTATAAATTGACGTAAGACAATGCACATAAAATTATTATATAATTGCTGAAGTAACAAATTACTTGTAATATATCGCACTAACCCATTACAAATAATCCAATCAAATTCTGCAAAAACAAACAAGCAATCAAAGAAACCCTATAAAACTATTGATTTAGTTTTTGCAACGATACTTCAAAGGTTTAGAACAACAGCCACCGAAGGGTGGTCAGCCACTCCTCCTCTGAATTGAGACAATCTCAACTAAATTCTAACACCAGAATAACTCATATTCCGTTAGAATTTAGTTACCGTTGTTCGGTCAAGGATTAGTTAACACATTTAACTCATCCCCGTAAGTGTGACCCTCCCACTTTCAGATCTCAGAGGCACGCACCAACAGGCTACTGTTAGGAAAGACAACTGTTGGTAATTAGCCTAAGCGATCCTATCCTATTCAGGAGTTCACGGTGTTCCGAATCCCATGATCATGCCCTCCGAAGGGATGGTTGCGCCGAGACAACACGCAGGCGGATCATAGGAATCTCACGTTGTGACCTAGGGGTGGAGACCGAAGGATACGTTGACACGCGTCCCGCTCCCACTTACTATAGACACTTTCCCCATTCACCTTGGTATTGACCCATGCAAACACTTTCCGAAGGGAGGCCGCGCTAAAACGACACGAAGCCGAGCATGGATCTCACGGTGTGAACACAGGGGGACGTGAGAGTAAAAACTCGATATGAAAATCTTGTTTTTATAATTTTTCTCCCACTGAAATGTCCTATTGTATTTTAGGGTTATTAAACTTAGATAAACCCGGCTAAGTCAATCTATCTAAGTCTATGCCTATTATAACTCTTATATATAGGACTTTATTCTAATGTCTAGGTGAATTAAACTCATTTAATTACCTAGTGGCATTGCATGCTAACATTAAACTATGATTAATTCAACTCAGGTTCCGGGTCAGTTCCCAGGTAGGAGGTGTTCCGTAACCGTCAACTTAAGTACCCCCAGCCTAGACAGAACTTCACCGGGAGAGTTCCCTTATAACCATAGTAATGTTTTTCCTACTTAGTGCATTAAAACTATTTTAATCCTAAGTAAGAAAATTAATTCTAATCCTATTAGAATTATAATGAACTTAGGTCTAATTAATTTTAAACAATTTAAAATTAATTCATATAACCTAAGGTCCTATGTTTGCATGCAACTCTTTGTTATAGGTTGACGGTTCCTAATCAATTTTATAACTATTATAAAATTTTAATGATTAGCCCTATAACATGCTTCTATGGTGAATAAATCAACAATCAAATTCTAATTAATTTATTACCATACAATAGCAAACATGACATTAAATAATATAATCATTATATTAACTAAGGTAATGTCATGCTCAATGCAATTTAATTTCCTTTAATTAATCTAACTCTTAAATTAATTAACCACGAAAATTTAATAACATGCATTGAATTTTTTCATACATCAATATAACTCATTATATTAATAGCTCATGAAAAATTAAATGAACATATAAATTACTTATAGAAATATAACTCTTATATTTTTAAACTAAAGTAATTTCATGCTCCATGCTTCTCAATTTTCATCCATTTAATATAACACTTTATATTAAACATCCATGAAAATTAAATCCATACATATTACACAATTATAACATTTATAATAATAAATATGCATGAATATGCTTAACCTATGGTGGGATTTAAATACTATATGACATTCATAAAGCAATTAAATAGCTAAGTAGACGGGTTTTGGCATCCTAGGACTCAAAACAATAGAAAAATTACAATATTTAATCTATTACAGGTTCTATCTTGTCGTGATCTAGCCCAAACAGCCTCGAACCGAGTCCAAACCCTTCGAACCGGCACGAAAATGGGCTGAACCGCACCAAAACAGCTGCAAAATAGCTTGAACCGACTTGAAGAACCTTCAAACTGGTCTGAACCACACTAAACCGGTCCATAAAACGCTCAGACCGCTCGAACCAAGTCAAAATCCAGCTGAACTGGTCAAATTACGCCTGAACCATAGTGAACTGGTCAAAGACCAGTCAACTAAACACGAACCGAGTCGAACCGCGCCTCAAACTGCCGAACCGGACTGAACCGCGTGAAACGGTAAGGTTAATTCATAATTGCCCACGATCAATAACCGAAAGTAGCCCACGATCACAACGGTTTCGTGGTAGCTCACACTCATGCCCATTTGAATGTGCGCCTGAGTTCGATCCCAATGAAGCGTGTTTTTTTTTATTTTTTATTTTTTCGGAAATCTCACGCGAAATTGAAAAAAAACTGCTCGCACATTACAACCGCACGGAGGAAACGCACGCCTGACGCACTTCCAACTGTCGATTGACATGTGTCACGATTCTATTGGCTAAAAAATATATGCGTGAATTCACGTTCTCAGGCGCACGGAAGCTTCGGCACGCGACTGAAGCGCTGGAGTTCGAACCCCAGCGAACGCAATATCTCTTCCTTTTTATTTTAATTCATCCGTGATGAACAACCCTCTGTTTTCCAGAAATCGAGAATTACAGCCGCTGTTCTTGCTCGATTTTACTCCAAATTGCATCAAAATGCTCCAAATTTCTTCCTCAATTGATACAATATCAACGACACGGACTTACAACACTAATTTGCAACAAAAATGCCCAAAAACAACGGGCCTTTACATGATCAAATCAAGGAAAGATTGCAAATTCTAAATGCCGAAAACCCAAACCATCTACTAGCAAAAATCATACATCAAATGCACGAATTTAATCCCACCAATCAACCAATGCAAATTTTGTAAAACAAAATTAAGATTACGATCGGCTCTGATACCAATTGTAGGATTGAAATTCCCAATTCCGTTACAGCGGAAGCAATTGGACCGATTCGCAATTTAATTTCGTTCTACTAAATACCAGTACATTGGCAAAAACGAATTCATAATTCTACAAAAATAAGGTTAAGCAAACTCACCGTCGTTTGACGACTCTGAATTCTTCAAAAACGCCTTCTTGAATGTCAGGGACCAAAAGTGAAATCTTGGGACACCACCACAAGATTACCCCGTTATTCTCTGAGTTTGGAAACGAGATTGTGGGATCTCTTATTTCTTGAATTTGGGAAGTGTATTATAGAGAAGAACTTCTCTGTATTTTTCCTTTTGGTTGAGAGAAAAGTGAGAGTATGGAGAGGGAGAGATTCTTCAGCATCAGCGAGTGCTAAGATCATCCCCCTAACATGAGTTAAGTGAGAGATCAAAGATTTTTCTTTTTTTTTTTTTAATTATTTAATTAATTAAATAAAGCGAATTTAATTTAATTAATTAAATATTAATTAATTAATCACATTAATCAATTAATCTTATTTGCATTTAAATCATATTTAAATGCATTGCTCTCACATAATTTATAGTTTCAATTAATTTAATTAAATCTAATTTAACCAAATTAATATTAACCAACTAATTATTTAATTCATAATTAATTAATTCAATGATTAACTAAATATCACATATTTAATTAATCCATCATTTGAATCATATTCAAAATGTGCATCTCTCTTATAACCTATAGTTTTAATATGAATCAAAATTCACATTAAAATTAATCTATAGTTTTAATTTAATTAAATCACATTTAACTAAATTAGATTGAACAATTAATTAATTCAAAAATTAATTAATTTTATAATTAATTAAATATCACCCATATTTAATTAATTACATATTAGAATCACATTCTAATATATATCTCTCATATGATATAATTTAATTAAATCACATTTAATTAAACTTTAATTAACTAATTCATAATTAATTAATTAATTTACTAATTAAATATCATATACTTAATTAGCTATATGTTTGAACTCTTTCAAATATATTATTCTCTCAATTAATAAAGTTTAATCTCAAATTAAACTTTATATTATAATGTATCGCAATACATTATATTAATTGTATCTCATACAATTAACTTGATTCCCAAATTGAATTTGAACTATTCAAATTCTTTCAAGATAAATTGTTCCCAATTACTCTTTACGAGCTAGCAGGGGGACCTAATGGACCTACAGTTTAGAAGCTCCAATGATATGAGGTTAATTGACTAAACTCATTAATCGAGTTAACCAATATTCATTAACTGTGGGTCACTCCACTAAAGGCCCACAGTTGCACTCTTCTCACTGTAGAATATTTCTGTGTCCACGGATATTGACCAATAGCAGTAAGTCAATCCTTCACGAGTGTTCGTAACTTCAGCTGGGTCAAATTTCCGTTTTACCCCTGTGTTACCTCTGGCTCCTTAAGTACCAGTGCTCCTCTAATGAACAACCTGTTTATGGTCCAACCAGTAAACAGAAAGTCCCTCTCGGGCCAATGAGAGGGCGGGATCCCTTTGTTCAAGACCCGGAGTCACCACTTAAGGGAACACTCATCTACTTCTCCTAGAAGCGGGAAGGAGTGAATTCCATCTTGTGTTGTCATGTCCCCAGCCCCTCATTCGGTCTTATCCCCAAGAAGGTAGGCTTATTGAGTCGGCGTGCAGGCCACTCTCACCCGTACTAATCAAAGGACAATCCCTCATGAGAAGGAGTTCATGACACACTCAGGATTAAGACTGAGTTACCTAGGTCATCCTATTGAAACAGTAACCTAACTAGTTAACGGTGTTACATCTAGTGGTTTACTATTTCGTGGTCCGGTCTTATGCAAACTCATTGCATAGGATACCCCCGCTCGCATGTCTCCTACATGGACGCCTTGGATCAATACGTCTGTATCGAATACAAAGAGGGCCGTATCACATAGTGTTACCAGGATAAGGTACCCAACCTTATCCCTGTACTATAGACCTTTTAGGTTGTTACTTGAACACTGATCCCCGTATGTCCCCACATACTAGTTAAAGTTACATATCAACAACCTTGGATCTTAGTTTATTGGATTTGGGCCATATTGTGCAATTCTAGACTTAATATGACAATAACACTTTATTGCATAAACCTCAATAACACTTTACTGATACAAGTGTATAATTCGTTAATCATTCACTATCTACGAGTTTTAGGACATAAAACCCAACAGAATAATCATCAATGAAACAAATGAATTATTCATTATTGTTCGAGTATTAACATTCAGAATGTATTAGCTCTAAGGTTTCTTTTGCACAATAACCTTTTTCCTGATAAAGGTTATTAAGTCAGTCTACTTTTAAGGCAGTACTTATATGGAGGTAATGAGTCGTCTTCTAACCTGTTTAGAAGTTCATTTTAGACCAGCCTTCAATCCTATTGAAATTTAGTTCGGCCTAACCTCAAGTGCAAAAGATAGGTGCCTTGAGAAACACGTCGCCTTTTCTTTTGAGTCACAACGGTTTAAATACCTCATAATTTAAAATTGCTCTGAACTCTATCGGTTTTAAAACGTATATGTTATTCTTTATGTTTGCATAAAATAGAGGCATCCTTTTCGATATGAACAGTTCATACATAAAAGGTAATAGTATAGCCTTGTTCTAAGAAACAAGATATTGAAATAAAATTTTCTTTTAATCTTAGGAGCTATATACATTAAATAATATGTATCGTTCCTTGAAAGAATAACTTTATGTCTCCCACTGCTTTAGTCGAAATGAACTCTTCTATTTAAATTCTAAGAGTTATCTTAACTAGTTAGCAACTAGTGCTAGGAAATTATTTCTTGAAAAGAACATACGTGATTTAGTGGGTCCTGAACAAAATTTCCAGGTTGAATCACTATTCCCACTAAGCACGTTTTCAAGACGAATAAATCATATTTCTAGTCTTGAATCATGTTCTTTTGGCTAGGCAATGATCATTGCGAGAATGAAATAGATATAACATCTTGAGGACATATTACATTTTAAGACTGTTTACGTATCACTTACCACGATATAGTGTATAAGGTTTGTTTAGTAGTATGTTTCTATACCAATGACAAATTTAACGTATTAAAGAGGCATTTTATAGAATCTATACTATATCACTGAAAATTTAAACAAATAAACTTTTAAATCGGTTGTATAATGTATTAACCCTTTTACTAATCCAATCAATTTAGCAAAAGCAATTATGCGCCCTATTAATCATAATTCTTCTGCAACGTTACTTCAAAGGTTCAGAGTAACTGCCACCGAGGGGTGGTCAGCTAGTCCTCCTCTGAACTGAGACATTCTCAACTAAATGTTAACACCATAATCGCTCATATCTTGTTATTTCGTTTAGTTACCGTTGTTTGGTCAAGAATAAGCTAACCATTAGTTTTCTCTGGTAAGTGTGACCCTCCATTTTTTAGATCTCAGAGAACGGTCCCAACAATGCTACCGAATGGAAAAGCTAATGCTGGGAACGACCCTAAGAAATCCTTTATCTTTATGGGGTGTTCACTGTGCTATAATCCCTATGTTACAACCCTCTGAATGGTGTCGCAGCTCCAGGGCGTGCTTAGCAGGCGAACATAGAGACCTCGCGATGTAAACCAATGGAAGAGACCGTAGGATGCGTTGACACGCTTCCTTCTCCCACTTACTATAAATACTTTCTCCATTCACCTTGATATTGATTTATGCCATCACCTTCCGAATGGAATGGTTACGTTACTAAGTAACAAGAGGCTATGCATAAATCTCACGGTGTGAACTTTAGGGATAAGCGTGAGAAGAAAAAGGTTTTGTTTTCATAATACTTTCTTCGTTCACTTTGATGTTGATTTATGCAATCACCTTCCGAATGGAATGGTTACGTTAGAAAGTAACAAGAGGCTATGCATAAATCTCACCGTATGAACTCTATGGAGAACTTGAGAAGAAAACGATTTTTCATAAACCTTTTTCCTCCCACTAAGTATTTTAAAATTTAGGGTCTTTTACTTAGGTAAATCTCGGCTAAACGAATTTATCTAAGTGAATGCCTTATATATAACTATTTTAAATAAAGTCTTTATTCAATTATCTAGGCGAATTAAACCCTTTTAATACCCTAGTGACATTGCATGCAAATAAGACCATGGTTAGTTCAACTCAGGTATCGGATTACCGGGAGAGTTCCCTTATAACCAAGGCCTTATATCCTACTTATCAAATTTTAATTCCATTAAAACCTTAAGCATGATGCTCTTCTAATCCTATTAGAAAATCGTGATCTTAGGTCTAATCGATTTTAAATGATTTAAAATTAATTCATGTTACCTAAGATCCTGTGTTAGCATGCAACTCTTTGTTATAGGTTTAACTGTTTCTATTCATTAACCTTATAACTATTTATAACTTTTAATGAATTAATCCTATAACATGCTTCTAATGGTGATGAAAGCATATAACAATCATAATTCAAGTTATATAAATAAATCACCATTCAAAAAGCTTATATGTTTTGAAACAACCTAAGTCTAGGTGATTTCCAACGGCATAACTATTACGATATGATGTCTAGGTGATAAAACCTCACATCTCTCACGCATGCCCATAAAACCGGGTTAATCTAACTCAAGTACTGGCTCGATGCCCAGGTAGGAGGTGTTCCGTAAACCGTCAACTTAAATACCTCCAGCCTTAGACAGCATCTTGTCGGGTGAGTTCTCTTGTAACCTTATCTTTACAAGATATGGACCTATTCTTTGCGAATCATTCGAAATTGGATTTCGTTAACCCTAAGTGAGCATGCATTTATCTTTGTTATAGGTTTTAACGTCTATCTCGATTTTTATAACACTTTATAATATAGACAACCTATAACATTCATCTATGCTAAGGTGGTTTCATGTTGCATGCTCGTTCGTTTTCGTTTATTAATATAACACTTATATAAAACATCCATAAACGAAAAATTAAAATAATCAACATGCATCTAGCACGAAACCTAACATGCATTCGTTTTATTATAACCCTTATAATTAATTACTAATGCATGAACATGTTTTCCTATGGTGGGATATTAAATCTATATGGCATACGATATGCATATTCAATTGTAATTTAATTATAACATACATTCCTAATGCATAAATAATTAAACACACTGAAGCGGACCAGATTTGGCATCCAAACAATCAAACTAAGCTAAATTATTACATTGATAATTAAAAAATGGTTGAACCGCCTTGGACAGCTCCCGAACCGGCCCCGAACACCTCGAACCATGTTGAACCACCCCAAAATTGCTTGAACCGGACTAAAGGACTTGAAAATTGAGTTGAACAGGCCTTGAACCAACCGAACCGGACCATGGAGCGGTGAACCGGATCGGCCAATTTAAACCACCGCTTAAATGAAAAACGCGCTGGAATTTTTCTCTAAAACGCAACAGCGTCGAGATGCTAAATGAACAGCGTCGAGACGCTGTTCATACAGCAACCCAGAAAATCGTCCCCTGTTTTTTTCGTCTAGTGAGTGCTTCATCTTCCTCGATCGATTACAGCTTAAAAACAACTCTAATTGCTCCCAAATTTTTACAGACTCAAGCCAAGACATTAAAGCCCATATACATGGAGGCTATTACAATTTAAACCAACAATTAAATGCTTAATTTGATGCCAAAACCGAGAATCCAACTTTAGAAACCAAAACACTTTCAACAATTGAAATTCACCCACTAAACTCGAATTAATGGAAATCAAGTGCCCAAACCACGCTCTGATACCAATTGATGGAGTGAAGAACACTCGAGCGGAAGCGTTAGCGGATCTTAGGCCTTTATTTTCATTAATTTCGTTGATAAAAGCATGCTAAAAACAAGAACAAAAACAAAGCATTTGAAAACCAACCTTTGAACTTCAAATTCGTGAATCTCGTTGGATGTTTCTTTACACGAACAGCTCATGGACGACCACCAAGATCTTCCCTGCTACTCTCCGGCCTTAGGATGGGCTTGTGGGAACCCAAGCATGATGAAATTGGAGCAAGAAATTGAGAAGAGAGAATGGGTTTTTGTGTTTTGGACTCCACGGTTTTGAGAGAGTTTTAGATGCAAAGTTTCACCAAATATTTTTTTATAATTTTTAACCATCAGCACACCTTCAGCTTCTCAAATACATGTATATATATAAGCAATAAGCATGCAATTTGAAGCTTTCTAATGAAGACACCAATGTGTGTTTTGTGGCTTCAATGGAATTTGGTGGCATCTCAAGGAATTTCCCAAATCCAACATTTTCTTAATATGAAAATCAATTTAAAATTTAATTACATACATTAATTTGAATAAAATTAATTCTTACAATTAACTTTAAATCAAATTTATTTTAAATATTTAATCAAACTTATTGATTAAATATTGATTTTAATATCAAATATTAAAATACTTGGATCAATTCCAATTTCTCTCACAACCCGTAAAGAATACGATTCATTATTAAAACCGAATATGTATAGAACACATTTCCAAATATTCTACATCATATTTAAATATTTTCATCTCTCTTATTATTGTTTAATTCAAAGATTAAACTAAAATATGTTAAGTATATCGTATATAGTTAACGACAACTCCCTTATGCGAATTTGAACATTTTTAAAATTCTTTCATCACTCTGTTCTAAGGTTAGATCCGATTGAGCTAGCAGGGGGACCTAACGGACCTACAGATCATGGGCTCCAACGATCCGAGTTTCACGAGTTGAACTCTTTGAATCCTAGTTAACGAACATGCGTTAAGTAACGGGATAATCCACTATTGCCCGTAGTTCAACTCCCCTCACTGTAGATATATTTATGTCCACCTGATATAACTGTGATTAGTAAGTCAATCCTTCACAGGTTGTTTGTTACTATAGTAAGGTCAAAAGTCCGTTTTACCCCTATAGCACTTCTTGTTCCTTAAGCCTCTAGTGAGTCCCTAGCGAAATTGGTTTGTGGTCCCACCAATAAACCTAAAACCTCTCGGGCCAATGAGAGGGCGGCGCGCCTTTGTTCACGTCTCGGAGTCAGAACTTAAGGGAACAACCTTTCTACTATCCCTAAAGACGGGTTAGAGTGAATTCCATCTTGCAGGATTATGTCGCCAGCTATCTATCCGGTCTTATCACCAAAGTGGCAGGTTTATTGAGTGGCGCTTATGGGCCACTCTCACCTATGCAAATCAAAGGATAATCCCGAATAAACAGGAGTTCATAGTTAGCTCAGGATTAAGATTGAGTTACCTAGGTCATCATTTTAAAATAGTCAGTTTCACAGTAAATGACGTTAAAAAGTGAAAGTGACTTATTTCGAGGTCTGGTCTTATACAAACTTCTTTTGCATAGGACGCCCCCACTCACATGTCTCTACATGAACGATTTAGGATCACATCGTTTGTATCAAAACAAAGTGGGCCTCGTCACATAGTTTTTCCTAGGGTAAGGTACCCAGTCTTATCCTTATACTACAGACCGTTTTAGGCTATGTTCTTGAACCTGATCCACTTTTATGTCACTACATAAAGTTCAAGTATTCATATCATAGCCATGGATTCTTCTTTATTGGATTTGGGTTAATAAATGCACAGTTAAACTAATCTTTCGACAACCAGAATATAGACTATTCTAATAAGTTTTATATATAAATTTGTTACATTTACTATCCACGAGTTTTAGGACATAAACCCCAACATATTAGTGATAGACACTGCTAGACTTTGATTAATCGAAGTCTATCAGTGTCTATCACTGATAGACTCTGATAATCATAATCTATAAGGTTTTATCGTGTTTAATTCAAGCCTATCAGTGATAGTCACTGATAGAAAACAATTTAATTCAAGGCTATTAGTTCAGTTTAATTCAACGCTATCAATTTCTATCCATCAGTTTAATTTAAGTCTATCAGTGATAATCACTAATAGAAAACCGTTTAATTCGAGGTTATCAGTTTTCATCACAGATAGAAATCAATTTAATTTAAGACTGTTAGTTTCTATCACTGATAGAAACCAATTTAATTGAAGTTTATCAGTTTCTATCAGAAATCAATTTAATTAAAGTCTATCATTTTCTATCGAGGATAGAAATCAGTTAATTGAAGTCTATCAGTTTCTATCTCGGATAGAAATCAGTTAATTATCAATTAATTGAAGTCTACCAATGATTGTTACTAATAGAAATCAATTTAATTGAAATCTATCAGTAAAGTACTTTGCATTGCAATCATCTCGGTAATTAGAAACTCATCCAAAATTATTATACTACAATCATAAATTGAACAAAAAAATTAAGTCTCTTGTGGTAATTAGAACATAAAATCCAAAAATAACCATTACGAACAAGCGACTCTCAATCAACAATATAATTTTTAAAGCCTAGCACACAAGCTTCGTGACCACTACCATAAAATTGCTATTCTTGTATTCTTTGTATTTCATTATCTATCAATTATAGCCGCCCTAGACCCGCATAGAAATATGCTACTGATGTGAGTAGAAGAAGAAACAATCATAACAATACCTTGTGGGAAGAAGATAAAAAGCAAATCAAATAAAAAAAGAAGAAGAACATGCACAACCTAATAAACTGTACAGAACAAAACAAAGGAGAAACAACAAAAAAAAAGAAAAAAAAAAAAGAAATCGTAACAGCTCATAAATGCACATAAAAAAAAAAAAGAAGAAGAAATCGTATACACAATAAATGAGGGAAGAAAGGCTCATAAAATAAATGCACAAAAAAACAAGAAGAAGAAGAAGAAGAAGAAGAAGAAATCATATACATAAGAAATGAGGGAAGAAAGGGTAAATGGTAAGGGAGAGAAAGAGAAGGGTAAAATGGGAATATTCTATTTCTTTTGCCATATTTGCAATTCTTTTTACCTTGTGCTAAATTCTCTATTATATATAATTAATTTGCCACCCACTGCAATTACTCTTATATATTTAAAAATGATTTAAATAGTAAACACTTGAGTAGGGATTCATGTTCGAGAAATTTCGTTGGGAGAAAGAAACCAAGATTGCACAAATGGTATTAATTTAATATAAGATATTAAATTAAATAATTTTATTTTAATTAAATAAATTATATTTAAATTAAAATAAAAATAAAAGAAAGTGGGATTAATCAGAATTTTATTTGAAAATTTTGAATTTAAAAGAAATTAAAAAGTTAGCAAATTTTGGAAGTGGTGCTTAATGACTAATAACTTGTAATTAGTCTTATTGCACCACCTAATCTTGTGATTCAAAATGATCCCTATTTGTTGTCAATTTTTTGACCAATTCTTGTGCATGATTTCCTCTATATATAGAGGACGAGCTCATGAAAATGGGTGGAAAAATTCAACCTAAAATGCTGCCAAAATTTTCCTAAATTCTCCATAGCTAAAACTCTCAAATTAGCTTATACCCATAAGCTTTCCTTTCCAATTCTTATCAATCGAGGATCCCACCTTTCGTTCCAAGGCCTGAGGATAGTAGAGAAGGTCCAAGTGGTTGTCCAAAGCTGTTGGTGTGAATTATAAAGCATCAGATTTTACAAATTGGGAGCTTTAAGAGGTAGGTACCTTATTCTCTGTTTTTTGTTCATATGGACAACATGTCTTCTAGGATCAAATTAATGAAATTGTGTGCCTAAGATCTTAAATTGCTTCCGCATGTGTGATATTAACACATGCAATTGGTATCAGAGCATGGTTTGGGCACCCAATTTGCATTAATTTGATCATGGTGGGTAGCATTTGCATATTGAATTTTTTATGGGTGCTAGAATGGATATATTACGGTTTTGGCTATTTAATTCTCTCAAATTTGTTGAAATAATTTGTAATTGCCTACATGTTTATGGGCGTAAATGAGTTAAAATTGAGTCTGTAAAATTTGAGAATCATTAGAGTCCATTTAGTACTATAATTGTTCGAAAGAAGAAGAACTCAAGTTGGCCAAAGAACAGCAGGCTGACTAGAGGGGCTGACCATTCCGGATGACAAATGGTTGACAGGCTGACCAGACGGGTTGACCAGTCGGGCTGACTGGACGGACTAACCAGACAGGGATAATTTAAGCAGTTTTTTAATTATTAAATGCAATAATTTAGTTGTTTGCTTGCTTGAATTTCCAAAACCGGTCCATTTTAGTGTGATTTAGTTAATTATGCATGGATGGATGTATGTTTTAATTAAATAGCCAACTATATGCATAAAACATGTCATATAGATTTAACATCCCACCATAGGAAGCATGTTACATGCATTAAGTATATTATAATTAAGTTATAATATTAAGATCCATGTTTAGGTTTCATGATAGATGCATGTTGAATGAAGTAATTACGTTATCGTTTGATTGTATAATCGTTATATTAACTAAACGAAAACGAACAAAGCATGCAACATGAAACTTCCTTAGCTTGTTTTAAAGTGTTTCAATCGAATAAATGCATGTTATAGGTTAATGTCGTTTTAATGAATATAAAACCGACATAAACATATAAAATCTATAACAAATATAAAAGCATGCTCACTTAGGGTTAAAAGGAACTCAAAGATCAATCGATTCAAAATAGTTTTAGGTCGATAACTTGTAAAGTTAAGGTTACAAGAGAACTGACCCGGTTAGATGCTGTCTAAGACTGGAGGTATTTAAGTTGACGGTTTACGGAACACCTCCTACCTGGGCATCAAGCCGATACTTGAGTTAAGTTAACCCGATTTTATGAGCATGCTTGAGCGATGTGAGGTCATAATATGAATTTTTCACCTAGACATCGTAGGATAAGTCCGTTTATGGACGTATCACCTAGACTTAGGTAAAATTTATTAGCCGAATTCTATCTAAGTCAAAATTAAAACCCTAAAAAATATAATAGGACACTTCAGTGGGAGGAAAAGTAATATAAACGAGATATTTAAAATCAAGTTTTTACTCCCACATCCCCCTGTATTCATACCGTGAGATACATGCTCGTCTTTGCGTCACCCTAAAAGTGACCTCCCTATGGAAAGTATTAAGCATGTTTCAATACCAAGGTGAATGGGGAAAGTGTTCATAGTAAGTGGGAGAAGGACGCGTGATAACGTATCCTATGGTCTCCACCCCTAGGTTGCACCGTGAGATTCCTATGATCTGTTGCGTGTCGCCCTGGAAGCGATCACCCCTGAAGGGCCTGATCATAGGATTCGGAACACCGTGAACTCCAAAAATGGATAGGGTCTCTTAGGTCAGTCACCAACAGTTGTCTTTTCCTAATGGTAGCCTGTTGGTGCATACCTTTGGGATCTGAAAAGTGGGAGGGTCACACTTACAAGAATAAGTGATAGCGAGCATAGCTAGCAAGTTTTCCCTAATTAATTTAACTAGTCTTTTATAATTTATTGGCCAAAATTATGCATTCATGTGTTGTATTGGTAGGAAATATAACTCTGAGCCAATTGGATGTTCGGGATGCGAAAAGAAGCCGAATAATGAAAAAGAATCAAAGTTGGAAGATTGAAGATAGGCCCATTCGCAAACCAGCGTCGAGACGCTGCTCTCTGGGCATCTCAGCGCTGATATTGTATATTTGGAGTTCACAATTTAAATAAAAAAACATAGTGTCATGACGCTGTGACCAGAGTCGCGACGCTCTCGGCGAATTTTCCAGATTCGCGGTATCGCGACAGCATCGCGATGCTGCCCCTATAGCGTCGCGACGCTATCGACAGATTTCCTATAAAATCTTCTTTTTCAGCTACGGATTGGGGGAGTCTGATTGGTTAGATTTTAGCCCTAATTTCGATAAGAGACCTTCTTTGGGAGCTGAAGGCAAGGCCAAGGAGTGGGAATCAAGCGAGAAGACGTGGAGATCGTGACTGGGACGTGCGGTGTCGGCGGATTCAAGTTTTCCTTTCTCTTTCCCTTAACTCTTGTAATTTTTATGGCTTTTCTTGCAATTAGTGTTTGTGGTTTAAGGACTATGAATTGCTAGCTGTTTGTCTTAGGGTTGATGTAGTTGTTTTAGTTGTTGGATTGATTTTTAGTATGAATGTGTTTTTATTTTATGCATGCAATTTTGTGTAATGCTTTCAATTACTTGATCAGTAATTGAATGATTAAGTGTTGAATCTCACTAGGGAGAGAGGATTTGGCCAAATACTTACCTTGTTTAATTGCATGACCAGAGTAGAATTTCTAAGTTTGTGAAGAGATTTGGAATTACTTTAGAAGTATAACAAGGACCAATCCGAATAATGCCTTGCATGTTAATGAACTTAGATAGGGATATCAAGTTAGTTATATGCATGAGAATCAATTATACTCGGGAGAGGTAATCGTAATAAAAGTTTCCTTGGCTTGTAGAATAATAGCACGATCAATTCATTCCTATTAATCAATCCTCAATCTTAAATAATGAAATCAATTCCCTAAGAGTCTTTCCATTTGAGTCTCCACATTTATTTTTATGCTTTTTGTCTTTAAATTTATCTTTTGCATTAAGTTTTGCTCCCTAAATAAAATTGGACAAAAGTATTCACGGTACTTAATTTGCTAGAAAACCAATCCAGAGGACGACACTCGTTTTACACGAAAACACTATATTATTACTTGACCCGTACACTTGCGGTAAACAATTTGCACATCAATAAGTCTTGACCAAACAAACGGTAGCTAGTAACTAAAAGAATATGAGATGTTCTGGTTTTAGATATTAGCTGAGATAAGTCTTAATTCAGTGGAGGAGTAGCTGATCACCCTATGGTGGTTGTTATTCTAAACCTCTGAAGTATCGTTGCAAAACTATATCAATAGTTTATTAGGGTTACTTTGATTAAATAGTTTTGCTAAAATGATTAGATTGTTTAAATGGTTTAAGGAAAAAACTAAAAAAGTCAATTGTTTATTGTTTTCAGTATGTCTTCCTCAATATTACAACTGCTTAAAAAGGATAAGTTAGCCGGCGCAAATTATGCAACGTGGAAATCTAACCTGAACACGATTCTGGTTATTGATGATATGCGGTTTGTCTTGACAGAGGAATGTCCTCCGGTCCCTATTCATACTACATCTCAATCTGTTAAAGATGCATATGATCGCTCGATGAAGGCCAACGAAAAGGCCCAAGTCTATATTCTTGCTAGTTTATCTGAAATTTTAGCCAAGAAACATGAGGGAATGGTCTCAGCAAGAGAGATCATTAATTCACTTCAGGAAATGTTTGGACAACCGTTCATTCAACTCCATCATGAAGCCCTCAAATACATTTACAGTTATCGCATGAAATAAGGCCAACTTGTTTGAGAACATGTTCTTGATATGATGGTCCATTTCAATGTTGCTGAAGTAAATGGAGCGGTCATCGACGAACGTAGACAAGTAGCATTTATAATGGAGTCACTTCCAAAAAGCTTCCTACAATTCCGAAGCAATGCTGTAATGAATAAGATTCAATACAATTTGACTAGGCTCCTGAATGAGTTACAGACATTTCAATCAGTTATGAAAGGTAAGGAATTGAAAGAAGGAGAGGCAAATATAGCCCATTCCAAAAGAAAATTCTTATGGGTTCATCCTCAGGAACAAAGTCTGTACCTCAAAATTCTGGCTCTAAGAATGTCCAAAAAAAGGAAGGAGTAAAGGGAAAGGCTCCCGCCACTGCTAATCAAGGAAAGAAGAAAGCAAAGAAGGCTGACAACGGCAAATTCTTCCATTGCAACATTGAGGGGCATTGGAAGAGAAATTGCCCCAAATACCTCGCTGAAAAGAAGAAGGAAAAAAAAGGTAAATTTGATTTACTTGTTTTAGAAACTTGTCTCTTAGAACATGATCAAGATGCCTGGATACTTGATTCAGGAGTTACTAATCATGTTTGTTCTTCTTTGCAGGAAAATAGTTCATTTCGGCAGTTAGAGAAAGATGAAATGACGCTCAAGGTTGGAACAAGAGACGTCATTTTAGCTTATGAAGTGGGAGATATCAAGTTGTTTGTAGGAGATAGGTTTTTGTTTTTGGAAAATCTGTATATAGTTCCTAAAATACGTAGGAATCTTATATCTATATCCTATCTAATTGAACAACGATATTCTGTAAATTTTGAAGTTAATGAAGCGTTCATCTCTCGAAAAGGAATGTTCGTCTATTCAACAAAATTAGAAAACAACTTGTATGTCATAAGACCAACCGTAACAAAAACAGTTTTAAATCACGAGTTATTTAGAACTGTTGATACTCAAAGAAAAAGGTAACACATTTCTCCAAATAGTAACGCTAATCTTTGGCATCTAAGGCTAGGCCACATTAATCTTGATAGGATCAAAAGATTGGTAAAGAATAAACTTTTACATGAGTTAGAACACGATTGATTACCTCCATGTGAATCCTACCTAGAAGGAAAAATGACTAAAAGAACGTTTACGACAAAAGGTTATAGAGCCAAAGAACCTCTAGAACTTATACATTAACATTTCTGGTCCGATGAATGTAAAAGCTCGAGGAGGATACAAATATTTCATCTCTTTCATAGATGATTATTCAAGATATGGTTACTTGTACCTAATGGCGCACAAATCTGAAGCACTCGAAAAGTTCAAAGAATATAAAGTTGAAGTTGAAAACCTATTAGGAAAAACAATCAAATCTCTTTGATTTGATCAAGGATGAGAGTATATGGATTTACAATTCCAAGACTATATGATAGAACATGAAATCAAATCACAACTCTCAGTACTAGGAACACCACAACAGAATGGTGTATCCGAAAGGAGAAATAAACATTGATGGAAATGGTTCAATCAATGATGAGCTATGCTCAGTTCCCCAGCTCGTTTTGGGGGCGTGCAGTGATGACTGCAGTCGACATATTGAACTATGTTCCTTCAAATAGTGTATCTAAAACACCTTTCGAATTATGGTATGGTCGTAAACCTAGTTTGCGCCATTTTCGGATCTGGGGATGTCCTGCCTATGTGTTAGTGACGAATCCTAAGAAATTGGAACCACGTTCAACATTATGCCAATTTTTCGGATATCCAAAAGAAACGAGAGGTGGTCTCTTCTACGACCCACAAGATAATAGAGTGTTCGTTTCTACAAACGTTACTTTCTTAGAAGAAGACTATTTGAGAGATCATAAACCACGAAGCAAATTAGTATTAAAAGAAACTATTGAAGAAACGACAAAAGATGTTGATCAAACTGGTTCACCTACTTTCGATAGTGTTGAAGCTAGTTCTTCTGGTAAATCTCGTCCTGCTCAAACGTTCAGTATGCTTCGACGCAGTGGGAGGGTTATAATAAAGCTTGACCACTACCTAAGTTTAACTAAAACACAGGTCGTCATACCAGATGACGACATCGAGGATCCATTGACTTTTAAACAGGCAATGAACGACATTGATAAAGACCAATGGGTCAAAACAATGGACCTTGAAATGGAGTCAATGTACTTCAATTCAGTATGGGATCTTGTGGATCCACCTAACGGGATAAAACCCATAGGATGCAAGTGGATCTATAAGAGAAAGAGAGAGGCAGCTGGAAACGTGCAAACGTTCAAAGCTAGGCTCGTAGCAAAAGGTTTTACCCAAAGGGAAGGAATTGACTATGAAAAAACTTTTTCCCCTGTTGCTATGTGATAGCGAGCATAGCTAGCTATCTTTACTTATTTAATTTAGCTAGTCTTTTATGGTGTTTAGGCCATTTTATTGCACTTTAATGTTTATTTTGTAGGAAATGGTTGATTGGAGCTATAATGCAATATCAGAGTTAATCGGGTGCTCGGGGTGTGAAAAGATGCAAAGGAATGAAAAGAGTAAAAGTGGAGAAAAGTCAAATCTCGGTCAACAGCAGGCTAGCGTCGAGACGCTAGCTCTTGAGCGTCTCGACGCTCACATTCCATATCAGATTAGGCGCGTAAAGCGTACAGCGTCGAGACGCTATGATAGGAAGCGTCCCGACGCTACCGTTTTTCCTTATTCAGAACGCGCGTTTAAGAGGCAGCGTCGCGACGCTGTCTTGACAGCGTCTCGACGCTAAGACGAAAAATCAGAATAAAAGCTTCACTTCGGCTAGGTTTTTGGGGAGTTCAATTTGGGACCTTTTGGAGCCGTAAAGAGGACAGAATAGAGGACTTTTGGAGCTGCAAACAAAGGAGGAACTTGGAAATCAACCCATTGTTCGTGGGGATCGTGACGGGGACGTCGGGACTCGGCCTACATTGAGTTTTCTTTTCCCTTTTCTTTCTTTAGTTAGATTTATGGCTTTCACTTGTTTAGTTGAGCTTGTATTTGCATTCATGAGTAGCTAAACTTGTAGCTTAGGGATTGATGTAGTTGATTAAGTTTATGGATTGATTTATGGTTTAAGTTGTGCAATGTTATTGTGTTTGTAATCTTGATTTAATGCTTTCAATTAATTGGCCATTAGTTGGATGATTTAAGTTTCGAATCTAGCTCGGGAGAGGGGATTTGATATAGACTTGCTCAAGATTGCATGAATAAAGTTTACTTTCTAATTCTTGACAGTTTTAGATTAACTTTAGAATTGGTTAAAAGATCTCATTGCCTTGCATATTAATAAACTTAGATAGGGATATCAAGTTGGTTAATTTGCATGAGAATCAATTATACTCGGGAGAGGTAGTTGTGATTAAAGGGTCTTTGGCTCATAATTTCATTGTGCATAATAACTTATTCTTTAAAATCAATCCTAAACTAAATCGGCGAAATCAATTCCCTAAGTAGTTTTCCCAATTGAATTTCCATTCTTTTTACTTGCTTTGTATTAGTTTTCATATCGCCTATTCATCACTTTTTGATTCCTAAATAAAATTGGGCAATATTATTCACAATACTTGATTTGCTTAAAAATCCAATCCAGAGGACGGCATTCGAATTTACTATTCACTATATTATTACTTGACCCGTGCGCTTGCGGTAGGAAAAGTCCACATCAAGTTTTTGGCGCCGTTGCCGGGGATTGGCACATTTAGTTAGATCGATATTGTGAAAAAATTGCTTGATCTTAATTTAGGGTGTATTGTTACTTTTTTTTAGGTTGTTTGCATTTTTTTCCTTATTTGTTTTCTTTCCATATTTGATTTTCTAGGTTAGTTTTTCTTTTAGTTGTGTAACCTTTTCCTTTTTTGTTCTTGTTTTTCCTTTTCTAGGTTAGTTTCCTTATTTGCATTTTGTCATATTTATTTTTGCATTCCATATTAGGTTACTTTGTTTCCTTTTCTGGATTATATTTTCCATATTTAGATTAGTTGTTTCTTTTTCTTTATTTCATTCCATAATTGTTTTCTCTTTTCTTTTTAGGATTGTTTTGTTTGTTTATGCGTAGGGATAAAGATTTAATTTTAGCACCATTTGATCCCGAGATAGAAAGAACAATTCTTATGCTTCAAAGGGAAAATAGAGAAATTATTCAAATGGCAGACCAAAATCCACCTGAGGAGCCTAGGCCTATTAGAGATTATTTTCAGCCTGTGTTTCAGGGGCAACAGTCGGGGATTGTCTATGCACCGATTAATGCCAACAACTTTGAGCTGAAGACCGATCTCATTCAGATGGCTCGAGACTGTGCATACAGAGGATCGCCCACCGAGGATCCAAATTCTCATCTTAAATCATTCTTGGATATTTGTGGGACGGTAAAGATTAATGGTGTCTCGGAGGATGCTATTCGCTTACGTTTATTTCCCTTTTCTTTGCAGGATAAAGCACGTGATTGGTTGCAGTCTATTACCCCTGGGAGCATCACCACCTGGGATGCTTTGGTCCAGGCCTTTTTAAAGAAATTCTTTCCTCCTGCAAAGACGGTCAAGCTGAGGACCGAGATTGGGACATTCCAACAACAATATGATGAGCAGCTGTTCGAAGCTTGGGAGCGATTCAAAGAGCTACTGAGGAAGTGTCCTCAGCATGGTTACCCCGATTGGCTTCAGGTAAAATTGTTTTACAATGGTTTAAATCCTAGTACAAAAACGATTGTTGATGCAGCTGCAAGTGGGTCTCTGTTGTCCAAGACCGTGGAAAACGCTCGCACACTTTTAGAGGATATGGCCACCAACAACTATCAGTGGCCATCTGAGCGGTCTACACCTAAAAAGATTGCTGCTGGAGTGTTTGAGGTTGATAAAGTAAGTGCACTCCAGGCCCAGATGACTTCCCTTGCCAATGCTTTTATGAAATTTTCAGGTACAGGGAGTGCACAATCAATTGAATCAGCTGCTGCTTTAGCATCTAGACCTCAGGAGGAGACTATTGAGCAGGTTCAGTATGTATCAAATTTTAATTCTAGGGGATATAATAGTAGTTCTACACCTACACATTATCACCCTAACAATAGGAACCATGAAAATTTCTCTTATGCAAATACTAAGAATGTTCTTAATCCTCCTGGTTTTGCCCCTCAAACTCAAGATAATAAAAAGTTAGAAGATCTTGTTGGAGCTTTCATTGCAGAGTCTAGTAACAGGACAACCAAGTTAGAGGAGGCAGTCATTGCCATCAATTCAACAGTGAATGGCCACAGTGCAGCCATCAAGAACATTGAGACTCAGCTGGGACAGTTGGTGAATGTTGTGAGCACCATGAACAAAGGTAAGGCTACAGCTGAACAAGAGAAACCCCAGATGGAGTATTGTAAAGCAATCACTGTACATCAGGAGGAATCTGAAGAGGAACCTGAATCTGAGGATTATGAAACGCCCACAGGGGAAGCGGAGGAGGACACATCAGCAGATGAGGCTGAAAAGCCTAAACCGGAGCCTCTTATTCCTTCTCCCACACTGTTGGTTCCCAAGGAAAAGAAAAAGAAAAAGAAGAAAAAGAACAATCAGGTTCAATTTGATAAATTTATGAATGCTTTTATGAATCTGAATATTAATATTCCATTTGCAGAGGCATTAGAGATGCCCAGTACAACAGGTTCATGAAGGAGTGGTTAGCAAAGAAGCGAAAAGAAAAGAAGGTTGATACTGTTTATCTTGCTTCCACATGCAGCACCAGAGTACAACAGAAAGTACCTGAAAAAGTAGCAGATCCAGGGAGTTTTTCTGTTCCTTGTAGTTTTGGTACTTATTCTTTCAGAGCATTATGTGATTTAGGTGCTAGCATTAATATTATCCCATTGTCCTTGTGTAAGAAGTTAGACATAGGTGAGATTAAATCTACTCCTGTAAAGCTCCAATTGGCTGATCAATCTGTGGTGAGACCAGTTGGTATTGTTGAAAATGTGTTAATCAGAGTAGGTAGATTTTTCCTCCCTATTGATTTATATGTTATGGACATGATAGAAAATCCTTCAATGCCTGTCATATTAGGACGACCATTCCTTGCTACTGGGCGAGCGATTATAGATATTGAGCGCAGGGAGCTCACTATTAGAGTCAAGAACGAAAAAGAAATCTTTAAAGCAGTTGAAGACTCTAAAAATGAAGTGCTTTACATGGGCTACAGGAAAGGTGCAAGAAAGAGCACCTCTGTTGGATTCACAGAACAAAAGCCTCCTTGAAGCACGTGCAACACGTCGAGCTAATGACGTTAAACAAGCGCTTATGGGAGGCAACCCAAGTAAGTTTAGTGTGTTTTCTTTTTGTTTTTGATTTATTGTTTGTTTTTGTTTTGTAGGTCTTGTCTTCTTCCTCTCCTTTGCTTTCAAGCTTTCAAGAGTCCAAACATTCAGTCAAAAAGTCATCATCATTCCAGGGTAGTATTGTTCACTCATTTCATCCGTTTATTGTTCTCATGCTTGTTTATGCCTTATCTTCGTTATACATTGAGGACAATGCATATTTTAAGTTTGGGGGTGGATTAGCATGTTTGTGGAGCCCTTGAGCATCTGAGTTCGGGCTATAGTTTTGAGCTTTCTTTGAATTATGCATATGGTTGTTTTCTGGATGCTACCTTTGCATGATTATGATGTCCTAGGATAGGCTTTCTTGTCAATTTTCAAGCTTGTGATGAGATGTAAGCATAAGTGCCCAAAAAGGGAGACTTTTTAAAATTTTTCTAGGAGATGGCTTGCATGAGTAGAGTATCTGTCTTGGCTAGATTTGGATTTGAATGCTTAGGAGCGAATTATTGGGTTCATATGCTTGTTGTCACCTCGATAGGTGTAGGGTAGAGCTAAAGAGTTAATTTTTTGCAAATTAGCATGTTTGATCTTGCTTAGGAGAAAAGAAAAGAATATCTGCTATTTATGCTCATATCGAAAAAAATCATTCTTGTAGTTACTCTTGAAAAGAAAAATTATTATGCCATGGCCTGTGCACAGTTTGCAATGTTTAATAGAGATTAAGGCAAAAAGAGCTGCCCCTGTTGTGATCAGTTAGGCCAACCAGAGAAAACTCAGGTTAAGGGTCCCTGCAATGGGTGTGTGAAAGCTAGTGCCACATTTATATGCTTAATTCAATTGTTAATTAAAAGCACCTAAGTATGGGGATAAACAAACTAATTTGTTGCATTAACTCATTAGTGAAGCCTTAGTGCCAGTGTAGAGGGAAGATGAGCTGAGTGTTTAATAATCCAATCCCGGGTTAGTAGAGTCTGATCTTGTTGAGTAGATCTCGCTTGTGCAAGTTAATTTTGGAAAAATTTTAATTTGTCTCCCTCATTGGTCCTTATGTGCATGTCTCTTGCTTGCTTGGTTATTGACTTTTGAGCCTTGAGGATTGAGTTATGATTGTTGCATCCATTCTTCCATTATATGTCTGATTTAGAGTTTGCTCGAGGACTAGCAAAAGCTTAAGTTTGGGGGTATTTGATAGCGAGCATAGCTAGCTATCTTTACTTATTTAATTTAGCTAGTCTTTTATGGTGTTTAGGCCATTTTATTGCACTTTAATGTTTATTTTGTAGGAAATGGTTGATTGGAGCTATAATGCAATATCAGAGTTAATCGGGTGGTCGGGGTGTGAAAAGATGCAAAGGAATGAAAAGAGTAAAAGTGGAGAAAAGTCAAATCTCGGTCAACAGCAGGCTAGCGTCGAGACGCTAGCTCTTGAGCGTCTCGACGCTCACATTCCATATCAGATTAGGCGCGTAAAGCTTACAGCGTCGAGACGCTATGATAGGAAGCGTCCCGACGCTATCGTTTTTCCTTATTCAGAACGCGCGTTTAAGAGGCAGCGTCTCGACGCTAAGACGAAAAATCAGAATAAAAGCTTCACTTCGGCTAGGTTTTTGGGGAGTTCAATTTGGGACCTTTTGGAGCCGTAAAGAGGACAAAATAGAGGACTTTTGGAGCTGCAAACAAAGGAGGAACTTGGAAATCAACCCATTGTTCGTGGGGATCGTGACGGGGACGTCGGGACTCGGCCTACATTGAGTTTTCTTTTCCCTTTTCTTTCTTTAGTTAGATTTATGGCTTTCACTTGTTTAGTTGAGCTTGTATTTGCATTCATGAGTAGCTAAACTTGTAGCTTAGGGATTGATGTAGTTGATTAAGTTTATGGATTGATTTATGGTTTAAGTTGTGCAATGTTATTGTGTTTGTAATCTTGATTTAATGCTTTCAATTAATTGGCCATTAGTTGGATGATTTAAGTTTCGAATCTAGCTCGGGAGAGGGGATTTGATATAGACTTGCTCAAGATTGCATGAATAAAGTTTACTTTCTAATTCTTGACAGTTTTAGATTAACTTTAGAATTGGTTAAAAGATCTCATTGCCTTGCATATTAATAAACTTAGATAGGGATATCAAGTTGGTTAATTTGCATGAGAATCAATTATACTCGGGAGAGGTAGTTGTGATTAAAGGGTCTTTGGCTCATAATTTCATTGTGCATAATAACTTATTCTTTAAAATCAATCCTAAACTAAATCGGCGAAATCAATTCCCTAAGTAGTTTTCCCAATTGAATTTCCATTCTTTTTACTTGCTTTGTATTAGTTTTCATATCGCCTATTCATCACTTTTTGATCCCTAAATCAAATTGGGCAAGATTATTCACAATACTTGATTTGCTTAAAAATCCAATCCAGAGGACGACATTCGAATTTACTATTCACTATATTATTACTTGACCCGTGCGCTTGCGGTAGGAAAAGTCCACATCACTATGCTTAAGTCCATTAGAATTCTCCTGTCCATAGCCGCATATTATGACTATGAAATATTGCAAATGGACGTCAAAACTGCCTTTTTGAATTGCAACCTTGACGAAAATATCTATATGTCTCAACCCGAAGGGTTCATTTCCAAGAATGAAGAACAAAAAGTTTGTAAACTAAAACAATCCATTTATGGATTAAAAGAAGTTTCAAGGTCTTGGAATCTTCGATTTGATACAATGATCAAATCGTTTGGCTTTGACCAAAATCCTTATGAACCTTGTGTTTACAAGAAAATCATCAAGAATAAAGTAGCTTTCTTAATACTATATGTAGATGATATTCTGTTTATTGGGAATAATGTATAATATCATACCGACGTTAAAAACTGGTTGGAATCACAATTCCAAATGAAAGATTTGGGAGAAGCACAATTTGTTCTTGGCATCCAGATGATTAGGGATCGCAGGAACAAAACCGTAATCATGTCTCGGGTAGCATATGTAGACAAAATGTTAGCTCGATATTCGATGCAGAACTCCAAGAAAGGATTATTACCTTTCAGGCACGGAGTTCATCTGTCTCAAGAACAATGTCTTAAGACACCTCAAGAATTTGAGGACATGAGACATATTCCCTACGCCTCAGTTGTCGGTAGCCTAATTTACGCTATGCTCTGCACTAGACCAGACATTTTTTTGCAGTACCAATCTAATCCAGGGTATGACCACTAGACTGTCGTCCAAAACATCTTCAAGTATCTTCGAAAAACAAGGAATTATATGTTGGTGTATGGTTCAAAGGATCTGATCCTTACTGGTTACACTGACTCTGACTTTCAAACTGACATAGATTCACGGAAATCTACATCAGGGTCAGTGTTTACTCTGAATGGAGGAGTAGTAGTATGGTGAAGCATTAAACAAGGATGCATCGCTGACTCCACGATGGAACCAAAGTATATTGTTGCATGTGAAGAAGTCAAAGAAACAGTATGGCTACGGAAGTTCTTGACAGATTTAGAAGTTGTTCCAAACATGAACTTGCCCATCACTTTATATTGTGATAACAGTGGGGCAGTAACGAATTCTAAAGAGCCTCGCAGTCACAAACGAGACAAACACATCAAGAGGAAGTATCACCTAATTGAAGGTGTTCATATAACACAGGCGGAAGAAATTTTAGGATCCGAGGCACTTAACTACATCAATTTTAGAAAATGAAAACACGTCGTCCAAATACCGTAAATAGAGAGCAGAATTTGTACCAACCTTTTTGGAGACCGATTCAACAACTACCTTTGATTTCATTGATCATGAACGGTGTGTGGACCACCTCTAGTGTCTTCCCTACTATTCTCCGGGCCAAGAACGACTTGTGGGAGTCTATATAGATAGGGAATGGGAAGGGAATGCTTGAAGGTTCAAGCAATAGAGAGATATATGGAGATGAGTGAGTTTGAGACCAAAATCCAGCAGCATAACAATATGAAAATGGCTCTCTTTTTTCTTAATCTGATTTTGCATATACTTATATAGATATTCCATGCGAGGAAAAACCTCAAGATGAAAGAAAAATGGTGGTAATGCAAGCCATAGTGGATTCTAGGTGTTGAAGTCACAACACATGCAACAACTGCATGGATGTGTTGTATTCCACTTTGTATCAACATGCAAGAGTGGAAATCCGTCTAAATCCACTAAGTTTGATCCTCAGTCAGATTCTCCTTGCATTCTAATTCAAATTCCAATTCCAAAATGAAATTGATTTCATGGAACATTTCCAATTAATTTGTTATGATTAATCCGATTAATCCAATTAATCATTGACACCTTGTGCAATCTAATTATATATGATTCCTAATTCATATATAGCATTTTAAACACTTTTAAAAACATAACCTCTCATTTTCCAATTTAATTCATAATTAAATATTGTGTGAAACACAATTTACGAAAATGCCCTTTTCTCGATTTTGAACAATTCAAAGAATCCTATCTTATTGTTCTAGGCTTTATTCCGATATGAGCTAGTAGGGGGACCTAAGGGACCTATAGATCATTGGCTCCAACGATTCGAGGCTAACCAACTAATCTCATTAACCGAGCTTAACAAACATTCGTTAACTACCGGGACACTCCACTATAGCCCGTTAGTTGCACTCCCCTCACTATAGATATATTTTTGTCCACTTGATTTAACCATGTTCAGTAAGTCGATCCTTCATAGGCTGCTTGTAGCTATAGCTAGGTTAAATGACCGTTTTACCCCTATAGTACTTTTAGTTCCTTAAGTCCCATTGATCCTTTAATGAACAATTGGTTTTTGGTCCAACCAATAAAACGAGTCCTTCTCGGGCCAATGAGAGGGTGGGATCCCTTTGTTCAAGCCCCGGAGTCAGCACTTAAGGGAACAACCTCTCTACTATCCCTAATTTGGGTAGGAGTGAATTCTTTCTCGCACGACTATGTCCCCATCTATCTACCCGTTCCTATCCCTGAAATGGGAGGCTTATTGAGTCGGCGATACTGAGCCACCCTCACCTATGCAGATCTAAGGATAAACCCGAATAAACAGGAGTTCATAGTTAGCTCAGGATTAAGATCGAGTTACCTAGGTTATCACATGAAATAGTCAGTCTCGTCAGTAAACGGTGTTATAAAGCGAGAGCAACTTATTTCTCAGTCCTGATCTTATGCAAACTCATTGCATAGGACGCCCCCACTCGCATGTCTCTACATGGACGATTTAGGATCACATCGTCTATACTATCTATAAAGTGGGTCGCGTCTCATAGTGTCCGTAGAATAAGGTACCCAACCCTATCCCTATACTATAGACCGCTCTGGCTATTACTCGAGCTTGATCCACTTTTATGTCTCTAAATAAAGCTCAAGTGTTCGTCCTATAACAAGGGATCTTAATTTATTGGATTTTGGTTATTTAACGTGCAATTTACTTATTCAGTAACGACTTTACTGAATGAATCTCAACAACGACTTTATGTATCAAGTATATAATTCATTTAACATTCACTATCAACGAGTTTTAAGTCACAAATCCCAAGAATCTCCCACTTGAACTAAAACTCTAGTTTAGTGGGATGTACTATAGTCCATAACAGCAGTGGGTGAATAAATACTTGTATTAATAAAAGAGTAAAAATACAATAAACTAGGGCATCTAAATACCCAATATACTGAGGCATCGATATACCGGTTACAATTCTCCCACTTGACCTTGATTATTTCTCTTACATATCTCGCAGACCTAGACCTTCTAGATGACTCTCGAACACTTTAGCCGTGAGAGCCTTCGTGAATGGATCAACAATGTTGTGCTCTGACGCTATCTTCGTGACGATCATGTCTCCTCGGTGCACAATGTCCCTGATGAGATGGTATTTCCTTTCGATGTGCTTGCCTCTCTTATGGCTGCGAGGTTCCTTTGAGTTTGCAACTGCACCACTATTATCAAAGTATAGGGTAATAGGCAGATGCATATTTGGAACGACTTCCAAGTCAGCCAGGAACTTCCTGAGCCACACTGCCTCTTTCGCTACTTTACAAGCAGCTACATGTTCGGCCTCCATACTATTGCTCCTCCATTCAGAGTGAATACTGACCCCGATGTGGATTTCCTCGAATCTTTATCGGTTTGAAAGTCAGAATCAGTGTATTCTGTAAGGATCAAATCCTTAGCGCCATACACGAGCACATAGTCCCTCGTTCTCCTAAGATACTTGAGGATATTCTTAACGGTTTTCTAGTGATCGAATCCTGGATTGGATTGATATCTAATGACAATCTCTACTGCATAACAAATGTCAGGCCTTGTACACAACATGGCATACATTAGGTTGCCTACTGCAGAGGCATAGATAATTCGTCTCATGTCCTCAACTTCTTGAGGAGTCTGAGAACACTGTTCCGTAGACAAATTAATTTCATGCCTGAAAGGTAATAAACCCTTCTTGGAATTTTTCATCTTATATTTAACTAACAATTTGTCGATATAGGACGCATGAGACAGGACTAGCGTTTTGTTCTTTCGGTCCCAAACAATTTGGATCCCTAGAACATATTGTGCCTCACCCAAATCTTTCATTTGGAATTGAGTTGCTAGCCATTGTTTAATGTCAGTAAGATAACCTACATAATTCCCAATGAGTAGGATACCATCCACATACAGTACTAAGAAAGCTACAGAGCTGTTGATGATCCTTTTGTAAACACAAGGCTCATCAACATTTGATTCAAAGCCATAAGATTTGATCGCAGTATCAAATCTCATATTCCAGGATCTTAATGCTTGTTTCAATCCATAAATGGATCGTTTAAGCTTCCAAGCTTTTTGCTCTTGATCCCGAGCAATGAACCCCTCTGGCTGAGACATGTAGATACTTTCCTCAAGATTGTCGTTCAGAAAAGCAGTCTTGACATCCATTTGCCATATAATAATTATAAAATGTGGCAATGGATAAAAGAATCCGAATCGACTTTAACATGGCAACAGGGGAAAAGGTTTCCTCATAGTCAATTCCCTCCCCCTGGGTAAAACCCTTTGCCACAAGTCATGCTTTAAAGGTTTGTACCATTCCAGCAGCATCTCGTTTTCTCTTGTAGATCCATTTACACCCTATAACTCTAACCCCTTCAGGTTGATCTACAAGATCCCATACTGAATTAAAATGCATGGACTCGATTTCCAAGTCCATAGCTTTAGTCCATTCGTTCTTGTCAACGTCATCCATTGCCTGTTTAAAGGTTAATGGATCCTCGATCCCGTCATCAGGTATGACAACTGGAGTTTTAGTTAAACCCAAATAGCGATCAAGCTGTCTAACAACCCTCCCACTACGTCGAGGTTCTCTTATTTCTTGAGATGAACGTGATTGATTTGAGGTGCTAGTTTCATCAACAACTCTTGTTGATGTTTTTGTAGCTTTGTTCGATAATTCACTTAACACTATTTTGCTTCATGGCTTATGATTTCTAATGTGGTCTTCTTCTAAGAATGTGGCGTTTGTGGATAAAAATACCTCATTCTCTTATGGATCGAAGAAGTATCCACCTCTCTTTCCTTGGGGTAGCCTACAAATAGGCACAATTTTGAACGAGGTTCCAATTTCTTTGAGTTAGTCACTAACACGTGTGCTGGACATCCCCAAATTCTATAGTAACGTAAACTAGTTTTACACCCTCTCCACAACTTAAATGGTGTTTCAGAAACACTTTTGGATGGAACGTTGTTCAAAATATAAACGACAGTCTGCACCGCATGACCCCAAAACGAGTCAGGAAATTGAGCATAGCTCATCATGGAACGAACAATATCCAATAGGGTTCTATTTCTCATTTCCGAGACACCGATTTGCTGTGGTGTACTAGGTGCTGAGAGTTGGGATTGTTGGGTTTTATGCCCTAACACTCGTAGATAGTAAATGTACATTTGACCGATCATTAATAAAAGTGATGTATTATTCGATGTTTGTATTATATCTTGTCTTATCAACCCTAATCCAATAAACTAAACATCCAAGGCTAATAGAATTAGACTTGAACTAGTATGTAGGGACATACTGTGATCAATGTTCAAGTTATCTTGGTGACACTATGGATACAACCCACTTTATATATTGAGACAAACGTAATGATCCAACACGTTCATGTAGTTGACATGGGAGTGGGGGTATCATCTGCAATGAGTTTGCACAAAGACCGGACCACGAAATAGTTAACCATTAACTGTAACACCGTTAGTTAGCTTGGTTTCTATTTCACTAGGATGACCTAGGCAACTTAGCCTTAATCCTGAGTGGATTATGGACTCCTGTCCATGAGGCATTGTCCTTTGATTTGTATGGGTGAGAGTGGCCTATTTGCCGACTCAATATGCCTACCATTTTGGGGACAAGACCGAGTGGGGAGCTGGGAACATAGTCTTACAAGATGGAATTCACTCCTTCCTGACTTTAGGGTAAGTAGAGGTGTGTTCCCTTAAGTGGTGTCTCCGGGTCTTGAACAATGGGCCCTACCCTCTCTATGGCATGAGAGGGACTTCTGTTTGTTGGTTGGACCTCAAACAGGTTTTTCATTAGAGGAACACTGGTACTTAAGGACTAAGAGGTAGCCCAGGGGTAAAACGGTAATTTGACCTAGCTGGGGTACAAACACACGTGAAGGGCTAACTTACTGTTGACGGTTGATATCCGTGGACACAGAAATATATCTGCAGTGAGAAGAGTGCAGCTGTGGTTCTATAGTGGAGTGATCCACAGTTAACGAATATTGATTAACTTGGTTAATGAGTTTAACCAATTAATCTTATATCGTTGGAGCTTCTGATCTGTAGGTCCATTAGGTCCCACCGGTAGCTCCATAAGGGCGTTGAGGTAAATTTCTAAGGGTGAATTGAATATTCAAAGGAGTTTGAATATTAAGTTAAATATGAATTTGATTCGTATTAAAAACTATAGGTTATAATTAATGCACATATGATGTACATTAATTCTATAGTTAATTTGAGAGATATATAATTAAATATATGATATTTAATGGTGATGTTAATTAATTGGTGAATTAATTAATATTTTGGTTTTAATTTTTTTTAATTAAATTTGATTTAATTAAATTATATTAAAACTATAGGTTAAATGGAGTTTATTTTGTATAAATAGGTTTATACAAATGACATTTAATTAAATTAATAGTTAATTTAATTAAAAGATTAATTAATATAATTTAATATTAATTAAATATTTTTCCATCAGTTATGTTAATTGATGGGAACGTGTCCTCCATCATATTCTCAGCATTGGGTGAATGGGAGGGTTTTAAGGAGTAAGTTGGACATTTTTTCGGTAACTCTCTTTTATTCAGTTTTGCTATCTCTTTGGGATTCACGCAGAATTCTCTCTCTCTCAATCCCAAGCTCTCTCTCTGCAATTCTCTTCAAAAGAATACAGAGAACTCAATTCACCAAAAACCCTTAGAGATCACGCTCCCACAAGCTCCTAACGCACATCTTTCAAAAGAATACCGGTGCAACTTGATGGACCGCAAAGCGCACGGGCCGCAAGTAATATAAAACGGAAAGTATTCCGAGTATCGAATCCTCAAGGAGGCGAAGCGAAACTTAAGCAAATAATTAAAATTCTCTTGAGCACTGAAAATACTTAGGTGAAATAATATTAAGGGACCACTTCATGCAATAAAAAGATTTAAATTCAAGATGATTAATGAAAACAAATTGATCAATCAAAAATAAAATGTGGAGAAAGAGTTTTCTTTAAATGGGAAGAGAGGTCTTGAAAATCAATGATTAGCTAAATAATTGTTATAATTATCCTATCTCATTGCCCAACTAATTATAATCCTAGAATCTCCGTTAATCACATAGGTTCTCCTGTCGGTTTCCCCTAATTGTAATTAATTCATTTTAACAACCTAAGTGTCCTTAGCGCTATTAAAAATCATTAATTATTACGCTCTGATTCATTTTAGGAATCTAAGTTTAATCAACTAATCCCGGTGTCACAACGGGCAATTAAACTAGTTGCATGGATTATGATCTATCCTAATTTCTCTCCGTCGAGTTTCCATTAAGAACCGAATCATTACACAATTGGCCAGATTGAGTAAAGCATTAAGCACATCCATACAAATAATTAGGACATGGGCAAGAGACAATAAATTATAACAATATTTTGACTACCATTTCATTTCAAGACCCCAAATTGGGGTTTAGCTACACATAATATCCACAATAATTACAAGGGAAAGCATAATAAAGAGCATAAAAGGAAAGGAATTGACCGTCGAAAAACCCCTCGCTGACGCTAGGAGCCCCCGCTGACTACTCCTTGAGCTTCTAAGATTGCTCCCCCAAAATTCCCAAAATTTTCCCACTAGAATAATCCTCTCAAAAAGGCTCAAAAGCCTTGAGAGGGGCTCCAAAAGGAGCCTAAGGAAGAGAGAAAGGAAGAAATTCCTTTGTTGGAATGATGATTGATGAGGAATGAGGCACCCAAGGGGTGCCTTTTATAGGCCTGGAATAGGGGTAGCGTCGCGACGCTGCTGCGCACGCGGCTTGGGCAACAAGAAAGGGCAGTGTCGCGACGCTGCCTTACTTAGCGTCTCGACGCTGCCTTACTTAGCGTCTCGACGCTGTCCAGATTTCCAGATTTTTCAGCTTCGTTTTTGGGCTGATTTTTGGGCCTTCTTCTTCATTCCTCTTGGTCTTTTCTTTATAGATGTCTTCTTTGGGCTTCCAATTGCTTCAAACTTTGATTTGGGCTATAATTACTTCAATTTTGGCTCTTTTTCTCCCAAAATCACCATTTATGCTCCTAAAGACAAAATAGCAAAATTCATTAAATATATTCATTAAAAACACGATTAACGCACCCAAAAGCTTAATAAATTGAGACTAAAATAGCGACATTTCTGCTCACTATCAGCAACCTTGGTGGTGGTGTTCGTGGCATTTTTATAGCGAGATTAAGGACCTCTTGCTGCTGGTTTTGGGTGAAAATCTAGGAGATTTGGCAAAACGGTTCAAGAATTTCTACAAAGGTATAGTATTCTTGACCTTTGATCAATAGGATCCTTCTTAGATTAGATCTAGGAGTTTTTCCTTTTGATCCTAGCATGATTTATAATCTATTGCAGCATGTTTAATTTTGTTTAATCTGCTGTAATTTTATTTGTCGTCGTATTGGTATCCTAATCGGCGTTTAAATCGAAAAAAGTCTCTGACGTCTTTCGCTGCCTAAGGTTGTTTATCCCTGCAGGGATGTGATTCCGTGTTCTATCAAGTAGTCCTGGAATTCTAAATACATATAATCTCCACCTCGATCAGATCGAAGCGTTTTTATTGTTTTACCTAATAAGTTCTCAACTTCTGTCTTCTACTCCTTGAACTTTTCAAGGGCTTTGGACTTATGATGCATTAGGTAAAGATATCCATACCTAGAATAATGATCAATAAAACTGATGAAGTATTCATACCCTCCTCGTGCTTTAACATTCATTGGACCACAGAGGTCTGAATGTATGAGCTCTAGAGGTTCTTCAGCCCTATACCCTTATCCAGTAAAAGGTCGTTTTGTCATCCTGCCCTCAAGGCATGACTCACAGGGAGGTATTGAGTCATCTTCTAACTCGCTTAGAATTCCACTCTTGACCAGTCTCCCAATCCTATTCAGATTTATGTGGCCTAACCTCAGGTGCCAAAGATAGGTATTCTCTTTAGGAGAAACTCTTTGCCTTTTATTACTTTGAGTAGTAGCAGTTTTGAACATTTCGGTATTATTAACTGTTATACTCTCGATTGGTCTTAGAACATATAAATTATTTTCCATTATAATTGAACAAACATTTATTCCCTTTCTGGAAATGAAAACTTCATATAATGAGAAAGATATGGAATAAGTTTGTTCGAGCAAACAAGACACAAAAATCAGATTTCTTTTAATCTTTGGAACTATGTACACATTATCTAATAATATGTACTTGTTTTCTTGGGAAAATAATTTTATTCTTCCTACTACTATATGTGAGACAACTTCTCCAGTTCCATCTTTGAGAGTCATTTCTCCAGCTGCAAGTTGTTAGCAGGAACTCATTCCTTTAAACGAAGAACAAACGTGGTGGCCCCTGAATCAAGTATCCAGGCAGAACTATCATTCTCCACTAAGCATGTTTCCAAGACTAGTAAGTCTTTGGTAGCGTTCTCGTAAGCTAAGCAGTTTGGTCGAGGACGTTCCTCGTTTAAGACCAATAAATCATTTGCCACTTTTCCAGTGTTTAAGCGCATATTCTTAGTACGATATTCTAAACCGTTTAATTTGACGTCAGACAAAACACATACGTTTTTAGACATATTGTTGAAACAAACAAATAACTTCTATTAATAATGTTGCACTAAACCCATTATACATATCCAATCAATTTAGCAAAAGTAATTAAGCATCCTATATTTCATAAATCTTTTGCAACGATACTTCAGAGGTTTAGAGCATCAGCCACCGAGGGGTGGTTAGCTACTCCTCCCCTGAATTGAGACGTTCTCACCCAAACTCCAACACGAGAATAACTCATATTTCGTTAGTGTTTAGTTACTGTTGTTTGGTCAAGAAATTATTCACAATTTAATAATTTCGTGTAACTGTGACCCGCATCTTTTAGATCCTAGAGGTCCGCTCCAACAAGCTACGATCAAGAAAGACAGTGTTGGGGCAAAACCTAAGAAACCCTATCCATTATGGAGTTCGCCCTGTTACCCCATGCTCAAAACCCTCTGAAGGGATGGTCACACTATTGGTAACACGCAGGCGGAGCATGAAATCTCAGAACGTACCAATGGAGGAGACCGAAGGATGTGTTGACACGCTTCCCGATCCCACTTACTATAAACACTCTCTCCATTCACCTTGGTATTGAATCATGCAAACACCATCCGAAGGGAGGTCACTTCCAGGATGACACGAGGCTGAGCATGACCCTCACATTGTGAACTTTGCAGAGATACGTGGGAATGAAAAACTTGATATGAGACATCTTATTGTTTATACATTTCCTCCCACATAGTATTTTAAGATTAGGGTCTATTTACTTAGGTAAATTCCGGCTAAATGAATCTATCTAAGTCTATGCCTTATTAAATAAGGTATTTACACTAAATGTCTAGATGAATTAAACTCTTTTAATAACCTAGTGGCATTGCATGCTAGTAAGACTATGGTTAATTCAACTCAAGTTCCGGACCATTTGTCGGGAGAGTTCCCTTATAACCAAGGCCTTATGTCCTACTTAACCATATTTTAAATCTATTAAAAATACTAAGTAAGACATTTTCTAATCCTATTAGAAATGTTGATCTTATGTCTATTTAATTTTAAACCGTTTAAGATTATGTCGAGATCCTAAGATTATATGTTAGCATGCAACTCTTTGTTATAGGTTGTACGGTTTCTATTTATTAACTTTTATAACTCTTATAACTTTTAATGAATTAGCCCTATAACATGTTTTCTAATGGTGATTTAAATCATATAACAATCAAACATTCAAGTTATATTAAGCACCATTTAGAAACATCCTATGTCTAGGTGTGTATAACTCTTTATACTACAATGTTTAGGTGATAACTCTTTAAAACCCCACATCGCTCACGCATGCTCATAAAACTTGGGTTAACCTAACTCAAGTACCTGTGAGGAGGAGGCCTCATCGTCCGGCTCCTCATAAATAATTCGATGCCCAGGTAGGAGGTGTTCCGTAAACCATCAACTTAAATACCTCCAGCCTTAGAAAACATCTTACCGGGTGAGTTCTCTTGTAACTTTAGCTTTACAAGATATCGACCTAATCTTTGCAAGTTGATCGATTTGGATGTTCGTTAACCTAAGTGAGCATGCATTTATCTTGTTATAGATTTTAAGTCTACCTCGGTTTATAACGCTTATAACGAACGAAAAATCCATAGCTAGCTTTATTTGAATATAACCATTATAAACAAGCTAAGGAAGTTTCATGCTACATGCTTGGTTCATTTTCATTTTATTAATATAACATTTATATTAACTAATCATAAATGAAATTAAACCATCCAACATGCATCTCCTAAATTAATATAACTATTATACTAATTTAATTCATGAAACTTTATTCATGCATTCAATTAATATCATAACTCTTATAACATATTAATTAATGCATGATTCATGCTTTTCTATGGTGGGATTTTAAATCTAAATGGCATACATTATGCACATAAAATACTATTTAATTAAAACATAAATTCAATATTGCATAATTAATTAAATTAACTAAAGTGAATTGGTTTTGGGATTTTTAATCAAGCAAAAACAAAAACTAAAATTATTACAATAATAATTTCAAATAGGGCTTGGATCGCTCCCGAACCGCCCTTGAATTGCTTGAACCGAACCATTTTGCCTTTAAGTGAAGAACATACTTGGGCTAGAACTAAAAAACAACATGTTGGAATTTTCGGCTAGCAGCGAGCAGTCTCCGAATTTCTTCAAATTGACTGCCTAAATGGACTCTATTGACTCTCAAATTTTACAGACTCCATATGAACACATTAATGCCCATAAACATGTAGGCAATTACAATTAATTTCAATGAATTGAACGAGAATTAAATTCAATCCCAAAACCAATTTTCTTTAGTTTTTACACAGTTTCATCATATGAAAAGTTACCCACCAAACTAAAATTAATGCATGTTATGTGCCTTAATCATGCACTGATACCAATTGAAGGTGTTCATATAACACATGCGGAAGCAAGTTTAGGATCGGAGGCACTTAACTACATCAATTTTAGAAAATGAAAACATGTTGTCCAAATACCGTAAACAAAGAGCAGAATTTGTACCAACCTTTTTGGAGACCAATTCAACAACTCCCTTTGATTCCTTTGATCACGAACGGTGTGTGGACCACCTCTAGTGTCTTCCCTACTATTCTCCGGGCCAAGAACGACTTGTGGGAGTCTATAGAGATAGGGAATGGGAAGGGAATGCTTGAAGGTTCAAGCACTAGAGATATATATAGAGAGATGAGTGAGTTTGAGACAAAAATCCAGTAGCATAACAATATGGAAATGACTCTCTTTTTTCTTAATCTTATTTTTCATCTACATATAGAGATATTCCATGCAAGGAAAGGCCTCAAGATGCAAGACACATGGTGGTAATGCAAGCCAAAGTGGATTCTAGGTGTTGAAGTCACAACACATGCAACAAGTGCATGAATGTGTTGTATTCCACTTTGTATCAACATGAAAAAGTGGAAATCTATCTAAATCCACTAAGTTTGATCCTCCGTCAGATTTTGCTTGCATTCTAATTCAAATTCCAATTCCAAATTGAAATTGATTTCATGGCAATTAATTAGAAACATTTCCAATTAATTTGTTATGATTAATCCAATTAATCATTGATACCTTGTGCAATCTAATTATATATGATTCCTAATTCATATATAGAATTTAAAACAATTTTAAAAACATAATCTCTCATTTTCCAATTTAATTCATAATTAAATATTGTGTCAAACACAATTTACGAAAATGCCTTTTTTCCCCGATTTTGAACAATTCAAAGAATCCTATCTTATTGTTCTAGGCTTTATTCCGATATGAGCTAGTAGGGGGACCTAATGGACCTATAGATAATGGGCTCCAACGATTCGAGGCTAACCGACTAATCTCATTAACCGAGCTTAACCAACATTCATTAACTACCGGGACACTCCACTATAGCCCGATAGTTGCACTCCCCTTACTATAGATATATTTTCGTCCACTTGATTTAACCATGTTCAGTAAGTCGATCCTTCACAGGTTGTTCGTAACTATAGCTAGGTTAAATGACCGTTCTACCCCTATAGTACTTCTAGTTCCTTAAGTCCCAATGATCCTCTAATGAACAATTGGTTTATGGTCCAATCAATAAACCGAGTCCCTCTCGGGCCAATGAGAGGGCGAGATCCCTTTGTTCAAGCCCCGAAGTCAGCACTTAAGGGAACAACCTCTCTATTTGAAGGTGTACATATTACACATGCGGAAGCAATTGAAGATCGAAAGCACTTAAGACGTTCAATTTTACTCCTAAAGCATGCATGTTCTAGAAAAGACAGAATAGTGAGTTTAGAAAACACCAACCTTTGTAGCTCACTTATGTTGAACTCCTTGTGGTGTTTGCCTCTCCTATGCTCCTTGGACAACCTCTAGAGTCTTCCCTACTATACTCCGGGCCAAGAACGACTTGTGGGAGTCTATATAAGATAGGGAATGGGAAGGGAATGCTAGAAGCATCAAACAATGGAGAAGAATGAGAGATGAGAGAACTTTAAGTCCAAATTCCAGCAGCATAACATTAAGGAAATGACTCTCTTGTGTTTGAATATGATTCAAACTCCTTTTAAAGACATTCTCCATGCAAAGCCAAGCCTCAAGACACAAGACACATGGTGTATTTGCAAGCTCAAGTGGATTCTAGGTGTACATTACACAAGACATGCAACAATGCATGAGTGAGTTGTCTTTCCACTTTGAATGATCATGCATTAAGTGGATTTCCAACTAAATCCACTAAATTCAAATTGAAATCAAATTTCAAGCTTGCAAATTACCCCCAATTTCAATTCTAAATTGAAATTGATTGCTTGGTAGTTAATTTGAAAATTTTCAAATTAATTTTGATATGATTAATCTAATTAATCTTTGTTATCTTGTGCAATTCCATATATATAATTCCTAATACATATATATAGTATTCAAAACACTTTTAAATACTTCATCTCTCATTTTCTAATTTAATTCATAATTAAATTATTGTGTCAAACACAATTTACGATAATTCCCTTTTTCCCGATTTTGAACGATTCAAAGCTTCCTATCTTTTGTTCTAGGCTTAATTCCGATATGAGCTAGTAGGGGGACCTAATGGACCTATAGATCATGGGCTCCAACGATTCGAGGCTAACCGACAAATCTCATTGTCCAAGCTAGCCAACATTCGTTAACTATTGGGACACTCCACTATAGCCCAATAGTTGCACTCCCCTCACTATAGATATATTTCCGTCCACTCGATTTAACCATGATTAGTAAGTCGATCCTTCACAGGTTGTTCGTAGCTATAGCTAGGTCAATAAGCCGTTTTACCCCTATAGTACTTCTAGTTCCTTAAGTCCCACTGATCCTCTAATGAACAATTGGTTTATGGTCCAACCAATAAACCGAATCCCTCTCGGGCCAATGAGAGGGCGGGATCCCTTTGTTCAAGCCCTGGAGTCAGCACTTAAGGGAACAACCTCTCTACTATCCCTTATTTGGGTAGGAGTGAATTCCTTCTTGCACGACTATGTCCCCAGCTATCTACCCGTTCCTATCCCTGAAATGGGAGGCTTATTGAGTCGGCGATACTGAGCCACTCTCACCTATGCAGATCTAAGGATAAGCTCGAATAAACAGGAGTTCATAGTTAGCTCAGGATTAAGATCGAGTTACCTAGTTCATCACATGAAATAGTCAGTCTCGTCAGTAAACGGTGTTATAAAGCGAGAGCGACTTATTTCTCGGTCCTGGTCTTATGCAAACTCATTGCATAGGACACCACCACTCGCATGTCTCTACATGGATGATTTAGGATCACATCATCTATACCATCTATAAAGTGGGCCGCGTCTCATAGTGTCTCCAGAATAAGGTACCCAACCCTATTCCTATACTATAGACCGTTTTGGCTATTACTCAAGCTTGATCCACTTTTATGTCTCTACATAAAGCTCAAGTGTTCATCCTATAGCCATGGATCTTAGTTTATTGGATTTGGGTTATTATATGTGCAATTTAATTTATTCAGTAATGACTTTTACTGAATCAATCTCGATAACACCTTTATCGAATAAGTATATAATTCGTTTAACATTCACTATCTACGAGGTTTAGGGCACCAATCCCAACAATCTCCCACTTGAACTAAAACTCTAGTTTAGTGGGATGTACTATAATCTATAACAGCAGTGGATGAATAAATACTTGTATTAATAACGGAGTAAAAATACAATAAACTAGGGCATCTAAATACCCAGTATACTAAGGTATCGATATACCGGTTACAATTCTCCCACTTGACCTAGATTATTTCTCATACATATCTCGCAGACCTAGACCTTCTAGATGACTCTCGAACACTTTAGCCGTGAGAGCCTTCGTGAATGGATCAGCAATGTTGTGCTCCGTCGCTATCTTCGTGACGATCACGTCTCCTCGGTGCACAATCTCCCTAATGAGATGGTATTTCCTTTCGATGTGCTTGCCTCTCTTATGGCTGCGAGGTTCCTTTGAGTTTGCAACTGCGCCGCTATTATCACAATACAAGGTGATAGGCAGATGCATATTTGGAACGACTTTCAAGTCAGTTAGGAACTTCCTGAGCCATACTGCCTCTTTTGCTGCTTCGCAAGCGGCTACATATTCGGCCTCCATGGTCGAGTCTGCAATGCATCCTTGCTTGATGCTGCGCCATACTATTGCTCCTCCATTTAGAGTGAATACTGACCCCGATGTAGATTTCCTCGAATCTTTATCAGTTTGAAAGTCAGAATCAATGTATCCTGTAAGGATCAAATCCTTCGAACCATACACGAGCATCTAGTCCCTCGTTCTCCTTAGATATTTGAGGATACTTTTAACGGCTGTCCAGTGATCAAATCCTGGATTGGATTGATATCTACTGACAATCCCTACTGCAAAACAAATGTCAGGCCTTGTACACAACATGGCATACATTAGGCTACCTACTGCAGAGGCATAGGGAAAACGTCTCATGTCCTCAACTTCTTGAGGTGTCTGAGGACACTGTTCCTTAGACAAGTTAATTCCGTGCCTGAAAGGTAATAGTCCTTTCTTGGAATTTTGCATTTTATATCTAAGCAACAATTTGTCGATATAAGACGCTTGAGACAGGGCTAGTGTTTTGTTCTTTCGGTTTCGAACAATTTGGATTCCTAGAACAAATTGTGCCTCACCCAAATCTTTCATTTGGAATTGAGTTGCTAGCCATAGTTTAATGTCAGTTAGATAACTAACCTACATCATTCCCGATGAGTAGGATATCATCCACATACAGTACTAAGAAAGCTATAGAGCTGTTGATGATCCTTTTGTAAACACAAGGCTCATCAACGTTTTGTTCAAAGCCATAAGATTTGATCGCAGTACCAAATCTCATATTCCAGGATCTAGACGCTTGTTTTAATCCATAAATGGACCGTTTAAGCTTGCAAACTTTTTGCTCTTGATCCTGAGCTATGAACCCCTCTGGCTGAGACATGTAGATACTTTCTTCAAGATTACCGTTCAGAAAGGCAGTCTTGACATCCATTTGCCATATTTCATAATCGTAAAACGTGACAATGGATAAAAGTATCCGGATCGACTTTAACATGGCAACAGGGGAGAAGGTTTCTTCATAGTCAATCCCCTCCCGCTGGGTAAAACCCTTTGCCACAAGTCGTGCCTTAAATGTCTGTACCTTTCCAGCAGCGTCTCGTTTTCTCTTGTAGATCCATTTGCACCCTATGGGTCTAACCCCTTCAGGTTGATCTACAAGATCCCATACTGAATTAAAATGCATGGACTCGATCTCTAAGTCCATGGCTTTAATCCACTCGTTCTTGTCAACGTCATCCATTGCCTGTTTAAAGGTTAATGGATCCTCGATCCCGTCATCAGGTATGACGACTGGAGTTTCAGTTAAACCCAAATAGCGATCAGGCTGTCTAACAACCCTCCCACTACGTCGAGGTCCTCTTATTTCTTGAGAAGGACGTGATAGACTCGAGGTGCCAGTATCATCAACAACTCTTATTGATGTTTCTGTAGCTTCGTTAGATAGTTCACTTAAAACGACTTTACTACGTGGCTTGTGATCTCTGAGGTGGTCTTCTTCTAGGAATGTAGCATTTGTCGATACAAGTACTTTATTTTCCTCTGGATCGAAGAAGTATCCACCTCTCGTTTCTTTGGGATAGCCTATAAATAGGCAAAATCTAGAACGAGGCTCCAATTTCTTTGGGTTTGCTTCTAGCACGTATGCAGGACATCCCCAAATTCTGAAATGTCGTAAACTAGCTTTACGACCTTTCCAGAGCTCAAATGGTGTTTCAGAAACACTCTTTGAGGGAACTACGTTCAAGATATAAACTGCAGTCTCTACTGCATAACCCCAAAACGAGTTAGTCAACTGAGCATAACTCATCATTGAACGAACCATGTCCAACAAGGTTCTGTTTCTCCTTTCTGATACACCGTTTTGCTGAGGTGTACCAGGGGCTGAGAGTTGGGACGTAATTCCATGCTCTATCAAATAGTCTTGAAAACTTAAGTCCATATACTCTCCACCTCAATCGGATCGAAGTGTTTTTATCGTCTTACCTAATAGGTTCTCAACCTCGGCCTTATACTCCTTGAACTTTTCAAAAGCTTCGGACTTATGATGCATCAGGTAGAGATAGCCATACCTCGAATAATCATCAATGAAACTGATGAAATATTCGTACCCTCCTCGAGCACTAATGTTCATTGGTCCACAGAGGTCCGAATGAATGAGCTCTAAGGGCTCTTTGGCACGATAACCTTTTCCGGTAAAAGGTCGTTTTGTCATCTTGCCCTCAAGGCATGATTCACAAGGAGGCAACGAGTCGTCTTCTAACTTGTTTAGAAGTCCACTCTTGACCAATCTCCCAATCCTATTGAGGTTGATATGGCCTAACCTCAAGTGCCAGAGATAGGTATCTTGAGAAACTCTTCGCTTTTTAGGTTGAGTCTCAGCGGTTTTAAACATCTCGTGATTTAAAATATCTTTAGACTCAATTGGTCTCAAAAGATATAATTTATTCTTCAAGTTTGCAGAGCAAACATCAATACCTCTTTTAGTTATGAACGCTTCATTAACAGAAAAAGAAATTGAGTAACCTTGTTCTAATAAACAAGATAAAGAAATCAAATTTCTTTTAATCTTCGGAACTATGTACACATTATCTAATATCATGTAGCGTTCCTTGGTGAAGAATAATTTTATGTCTCCCACTGCAATAGCCGAGATGACTTCTCCTGTTCCAACTTTAAGAGTCATCTCTCCAGCTATTAGCTGTTGCCAGGAACTCATTCCTTGAAATGAAGAACATACGTGATTAGTGGCACCTGAATCAAGTATCCAGGCAGAATCGTCGTTTTCCACTAAACACGTTTCCAAGACTAATAAATCACATTTAGAGTCGTGGATCATGTTTTTCTTGGCTACGCAGTTATTTTGAGGACATTCCTCAGTTGAGACCAAACCTAAATTCTTTGCCACGTGTTTAGCGTTTAAGCAAGTATTCTTAGTCGAATGTACTAAACCGTTTAATTTGGCATTTGACAAAGCACATACGTTTTTCGACATATTGCTGAAACAAACAAATTAATCTCTATTAGAAACATGCACTAAACCCATTAATCACATTTATCCAATCAGATTTAGCAAAAGCAATCATCGACCCATATATACAATTGATTTATTTTGCAACGATACTTCAGGGGTTTAGAATAACCGCTACCGTAGGGCAGTCAGCTACTCCTCCTCTGAATCGAGACAATCTCGGCCAAATACTATTCCCAGAATAACTCTTACTCCAATAGTTATTAGCTAACGTTAATTTGGTCAAGACCATCTTGTAAGTGTTACCCATCATTTTCAGATTGCAGAGGGTGGCCCCAACAATGCCACCGTAGGGAAGAGCTAAAGTTGGGAATCGCCCTAGGAAACCCTATCCATTTCTGGAGTTTGCGTTGTTCCGAATCCCATGCGCAAGCCCTCCGTAGGGTGATCGCTCCCAGGGCGACTCGCAAGCAGCGCATAGGAATCTCACGGTGCAACCTAATGATGGAGACCGCAGGATACGTTTGACACGTTTCCTTCTCCCACTTACTATGAACACTTTCCCCATTCACCTTGATATTAACCCATGCAAACACCATCCGTAGGGGGACGCTCCCAGGGCGCCTCGAGGCCAAGCATGGATCTCACGGTGTGAACTCAGGGGGACGTGAGAGTAGAAACTTAATATGAATGTTTCGTTTCTATGCTTTTCCTCCCACTAAAGTGTCGTAAAGTTTTAGGGTCTATTACTTAGGTAAATTCCGGCTAAATGAATCTATATAAGTCTATGCCTTATTAAACAAGGTCTTTACACTAAATGTCTAGGTGAATTAAACTCTTTTAATAACCTAGTGACACTGCATGCTAATAAGACTTTGGTTAATTCAACTCAGGTTCCGAACCATTTGCCGGGAGAGTTCCCTTATAACCAAGGTCTTATGTCCTACTTACTCAAATTTTAAAACTATTTAAAAAAAACTAAGTAAGACATATTTCTAATCCTATTAGAAAAGGCGATCTTAGATCTATTTCATTTTAAACCATTTAAAGAATGATAAGATCCTAAGATCCTATGTTAGCATGCAACTCTTTGTTATAGGTTTTATGGATTCTATTCATTAACTATTATAACTCTTATAACTTTTAATGAATTAACCCTATAACATGCTTTCTAATGGTGTTTAAAAGCATATAACAATCAATCATTCAAGTTATAAGAAAAGCACCATTTAGAAACAACCTATGTCTAGGTTTGTATAACGCTTTATACTACGATGTCTAGGTGATAACACTTTAAAACCTCACACCGCTCACGCATGCTCATAAAACTCGAGTTAACATAACTCAAGAACCGACTCGATGCCCAGGTAGGAGGTGTTCCGTAAACCGTCAACTTAAATACCTCCAGCCTTAGACAGCATCTTGTCGGGTGAGTTCTCTCGTAACCATTGTTTTACAAGATATCGACCTAAACTATGCAAGTTGATCGAATCGTTGAAGGTTCATTAACCTAAGTGAGCATGCACTTAATCTTGTTATAGATTTTAGATTTCTATCTCTTTTTATAACAATTATAAAAACAATCCATAACAAGCCTAATTTGAGAATAACATTTATAATCAAACTAATGAAATCTCATGCTTCATGCTTGGTTAATTTTATCAATTAATAATTATAACTATTATAAGAATAATCAATTTTAATTAACCATTCAAGCATGAATCTATCTAAATTAATACAACACTTATATTAATTAAACATGAAATTTCCCTCATGCATTTGAATTAATCAATAACACTTATTAAAATTAAACAAATGCATGAACATGCTTTCCTATGGTGGGATTTTAATCTATATGGCATGCTCATAATGCACATACAATCATTTAATTAAATCATACATTCACAATGCATAAAGAAATTAAATCAAGCTAAAATGGAATGGTTTGGCAATCTAAAAACAAACAATTAACTAATTATTACAATAATAATTAATAAAAAAATTGCTTGAATCAATCTCGAGCTTCACAAACCGACTCGAACCAACCCTTCATGGAGTGAACCGGCCTTAAAAAGTGTGTATAGGGGCTGAACCAGCTGCAAACAAACAGAACCGGACTGGAAAAGAAAAAGGGAAAAAAAAACTGCTGCTGGAATTAAAAAACAGCTTGCTGGAATTTTCCTTTTCCGCTGCGTCTTCTCCGGTTTTTCTTCGATTTTACAGCCTATATGGACTCTAATGACTCTATAAAAATTACAGACTATAGTACACACATTAACGCTCTTACAAATCCGAGCAATTACAATTTCATGAAGGTTTGAATGCTCAAAAAATTGCCAAACCAGAACACTTCCATTTTAGCACACAGAAAATTCAATTTCAAAAAGGTACCCACCAAAGCAAAATTAAAACGAATTAAGTGCTCTAATCAAGCTCTGATACCAATTGAAGGTGTACATATTACACATGCAGAAGCAATTGAAGATCGAAAGCACTTAAGACGTTCAATTTTACTCCTAAAGCATGCATTTTCTAGAAAAGACAGAATAGTGAGTTTAGAAAACACCAACCTTTGTAGCTCACTTATGTTGAACTCCTTGTGGTGTTTGCCTCTCCTATGCTCCTTGGACAACCTCTAGAGTCTTCCCTACTATACTCCGGGCCAAGAACGACTTGTGGGAGTCTATATAAGATAGGGAATGGGAAGGGAATGCTAGAAGCATCAAACAATGGAGAAGAATGAGAGATGAGAGAACTTTAAGTCCAAATTCCAGCAGCATAACATTAAGGAAATGACTCTCTTGTGTTTGAATATGATTCAAACTCCTTTTAAAGACATTCTCCATGCAAAGCCAAGCCTCAAGACACAAGACACATGGTGTATTTGCAAGCTCAAGTGGATTCTAGGTGTACATTACACAAGACATGCAACAATGCATGAGTGAGTTGTCTTTCCACTTTGAATGATCATGCATTAAGTGGATTTCCAACTAAATCCACTAAATTCAAATTGAAATCAAATTTCAAGCTTGCAAATTACCCCCAATTTCAATTCTAAATTGAAATTGATTGCTTGGTAGTTAATTTGAAAATTTTCAAATTAATTTTGATATGATTAATCTAATTAATCTTTGTTATCTTGTGCAATTCCATATATATAATTCCTAATACATATATATAGTATTCAAAACACTTTTAAATACTTCATCTCTCATTTTCTAATTTAATTCATAATTAAATTATTGTGTCAAACACAATTTACGATAATTCCCTTTTTCCCGATTTTGAACGATTCAAAGTTTCCTATCTTTTGTTCTAGGCTTAATTCCGATATGAGCTAGTAGGGGGACCTAATGGACCTATAGATCATGGGCTCCAACGATTCGAGGCTAACCGACTAATCTCATTGTCCAAGCTAGCCAACATTCGTTAACTATTGGGACACTCCACTATAGCCCAATAGTTGCACTCCCCTCACTATAGATATATTTCTGTCCACTCGATTTAACCATGATTAGTAAGTCGATCCTTCACAGGTTGTTCGTAGCTATAGCTAGGTCAATAAGCCGTTTTACCCCTATAGTACTTCTAGTTCCTTAAGTCCCACTGATCCTCTAATGAACAATTGGTTTATGGTCCAACCAATAAACCGAGTCCCTCTCGGGCCAATGAGAGGGCGGGATCCCTTTGTTCAAGCCCCGGAGTCAGCACTTAAGGGAACAACCTCTCTACTATCCCTTATTTGGGTAGGAGTGAATTCCTTCTTGCACGACTATGTCCCCAGCTATCTACCCGTTCCTATCCCTGAAATGGGAGGCTTATTGAGTCAGCGATACTGAGCCACTCTCACCTATGCAGATCTAAGGATAAGCTCGAATAAACAGGAGTTCATAGTTAGCTTAGGATTAAGATCGAGTTACCTAGGTCATCACATGAAATAGTCAGTCTCGTCAGTAAACGGTGTTATAAAGCGAGAGCGACTTATTTCTCGGTCCTGGTCTTATGCAAACTCATTGCATAGGACACCCCCACTCGCATGTCTCTACATGGATGATTTAGGATCACATCATCTATACCATCTATAAAGTGGGTCGCGTCTCATAGTGTCTCCAGAATAAGGTACCCAACCCTATTCCTATACTATAGACCGTTTTGGCTATTACTCAAGCTTGATCCACTTTTATGTCTCTACATAAAGCTCAAGTGTTCATCCTATAGCCATGGATCTTAGTTTATTGGATTTGGGTTATTATATGTGCAATTTAATTTATTCAGTAATGACTTTTACTGAATCAATCTCGATAACACCTTTATCGAATAAGTATATAATTCGTTTAACATTCACTATCTACGAGTTTTAGGGCACCAATCCCAACACTATTATCCCTAATTTGGGTAAGAGTGAATTTCTTCTCGCACGACTATGTCCCCAGCTATCTACCCGTTCCTATCCCTAAAATGGGAGGCTTATTGAGTCAGCGATACTGAGCCACTCTCACCTATGCAGATCTAAGGATAAGCTCGAATAAACAGGAGTTCATAGTTAGCTCTGGATTAAGATCGAGTTACCTAGGTGATCACATGAAATAGTCAGTCTCGTCAATAAACTGTGTTATAAAGCGAAAGCAACTTACTTCTCGGTCTTGGTCTTATGCAAACTCATTGCATAGGACACCTGATGGCATGCAAAAATGTCATCATTTTCCTATTAATATCAGCTAGTTTTGTTCATGAATTGTGAGCTTTAATGTATTTCTATGACGATTTTACAGAAATCCGAGTTCGAGCGGCAAAACTGAAATTTTAAGAGAATTTGGATGAATTTGAAGACTTTTTCGGCAATTTGAAGAATAATCATTGAAGATCCAAGCCCTAAGGTCCAAGAAGAGAAGATAAATAAAGTGGGAGGCCCAAAAAGCCCAAAAGTTTGAAGAAAGGAGGCAAAAATGAGCAAATAAGGCTTCTAGAAGGCCTAGCGTCTCGACGCTAGGAGATCAGAAAAGTGCGCTCCAAAATCGCGATAGCATCGCGACGCTTTTTGCGTAGTGTTGCGACGCTGCGACAACTTTTGCCCCAAGACAACATGATGTCACAGCGTCGAGACGCTGTGACGTAGCATCTCGACACTGTCGACTTGTTCAACAAGAAATTTCCAGCCCCTTTCACTATAAAAAGGGCCCTTCCCTTTGGTAATGATCATTCCATTTTTTGGGAGCTCTCCCCTAGCTCAATAGAGAGAAAAAAGTGAGAAGAATTGTGAGGAAAAAGGAGGAATTGAGCGAGATTCCAAGGCTCGGGATTCGAGATGCTCGTGACGAGAGCTTGGGATCAACTTATCGGTTATTTCTTCCTTACTTCTTTGTAATTTCTTATTTTAATTTGAGTTAGGCCTATGGATCAAGATCATTTTGGGAAAATTATTTCCATTTGTGAGTAGATCTTGAGACCTAGGGTCGTTATTCTAGTTAATTGGATATTGTAGCGCAATTACTTGGATTATGTAATGAAATTCTTCATATTTCATCTATGCAATTCTTTCTTAATGCTTTTAATCTATTGATCACGGATTAATTGATTTGTTGGTCTAAATTGATACTCGACAGAGAGAAATTAGATTAGATCCAAATTGCATGGCTAACGATTGCTTGGAGCACGAGAGTGAAAGAGAATTGTTAGAAATTGATTATTGAGTTGCTTAATGCCATAGTATGATTAACTAAGGAGATGGGCACATGAATTAGTTATGTTAGTATGAGTTGTGGAGGAACTTGAAAGAGAAATCCGCTCAAAATTACTTCTAGATTTATTGAATTGATGATTATTAGTTACATGCATCCATGTAATTGAGCTACAAATCCAAGAAAACTAGATAACACCCTAGGTTAAGTTCCCTTAATTGGATATTTTCGTTTTGTTATTGCATGTTTATTTTTATTAATTCCTTTAAATTTTCGCTTCATCATTCAATTTGATCTTCTAAATAAAATTTAAACATGATGGTTCTTGGTACTTAATGGAATTAATTCAATTTCCCTGAGGATTCGATACTCGGTAATACTTACCGTTTTATATTACTTGTGACGACCCGTGCGCTTGCGGTAATCGCTCAACAAGTTTTTGGTGCCGTTGCCGGGAAATTTGTAATTTTTTCGTTAATATCGATAATTAAGTGTTGATTTTAATTTAGAAATTTTATTTTTCTGCAATTTAATTTTAGCAAGTGATGGAAAATTTTGATAGATCTTTAGGAAGGGAAGAAAAATTATCATTATATATATGTGCTCAAGTTGATAACCCTTCCCCTGAATTAAAACAATTGCCTGCTCACCTACGTTATGCTTTCTTAGGAGAATCTTCTACTTTTCCAGTTATCATTTCTGCTGATTTAAGTAAAGTAGAAGAGGAAAAATTGTTGGATGTGTTAAAAAAGCATAAATCTTCCTTAGGTTGGTCCATTAGTGATATTAAAGGTATTAGTCCTTCAATTGTCATGCATAAAATCTTAATGGAGGAAGCCTTTAATCCAATAGTAGAGCACCAAAGGAGATTAAATCCAGCAATGAATGAAGTGGTAAAAGTCGAGGTGTTAAAATTATTGAATGCAGGAATTATTTATGTTATATCTGACAGCCCTTGGGTGAGTCCTGTTCAAGTAGTGACTAAGAAAGGAGGGATGACTGTTGTTAAGAATGAGAAAGATGAGTCAATATCTACTAGGACAGTCACTGGTTGGCATGTGTGTATTGATTATAGGAAGTTAAACAAAGCCACTAGAAAAGATCATTTCCCTCTCCCCTTTATCGATCAAATGCTTGATAGGCTAGCATGGTATCCGTATTATGGTTTTCTGGATGGTTATTCGGGCTATAATCAATTTGCGATTGCGCCCTAAGACCAAGAGAAAACAACATTCACGTGTCCCTATGACACTTATGCTTTCCGACGTATGCCATTTGGACTGTGTAATGCTCCAGCTACCTTTCAACGTTGTATGATGACCATATTTTCAGACCTTGTAGAAGAAATCATGGAAGTATTTATGGATGATTTTTCTGTTTTCGGTTCATCATTTGATAACTGTTTGCATAATCTCTCTCGTGTTTTGCAAAGATGCCAAAAGACTAACCTTGTTTTAAAATAGGAAAAATGTCATTTTATGGTGAAAGAAGGGATAGTTTTAGGCCACACGGTTTCTGAAAAAGGGTTGGAGGTTGATAAAGCCAAGATTTCTGCTATTGAACAACTTCCTCCACCCATTGATGTTAAAGGAGTTCGTAGTTTCTTAGGCCACGTAGAGTTTTACAGGCGATTTATAAAAGATTTTTCAAAAGTTGCTAAACCCCTGTGCCATTTGCTTGAAAAGGATGCTCCATTTGTGTTTTCAAAAGAATGTTTGCTAGCGTTTAATCTTTTGAAAGAAAAATTGATTTCTGCACCTATCATTGTTGTGCCTGACTGGAGTCAACCGTTTGAAATCATGCGTGATGCTAGTGGTTATGCTTTAGGAGTTGTCTTAGGGCAACATCGAGATAAGTTCTTCAGGGCAATTTATTATGCAAGTAGAACTCTAGATAGTGCTCAGCAAAACTACACCACTACAAAAAAGGAGATGCTTGCTGTTGTGTTCGCTTTCGATAAGTTTAGGCCCTATTTGCTTGGTACAAAGGTTATAGTGCACACTGACCACGCTGTTATTCGTTATTTGAGTAGTAAAAAGGATTCCAAGCCCAGACTCATAAGATGGATTCTGTTATTGCAAGAGTTTGACTATGAGATCAAGGATAGAAAAGGTTGTGAGAATGTAGTCGCAGACAATTGTTCTAGGATAGAACATGAAAAGAATATCGCAACCTTTCCCATTAAAGAAGTTTTTCCTGATGAAAGGTTATATGCTGTTAAAACGTTTTTTCCCTGGTACACTGATTTTGTATACTTTCTTGCAGGAAAAGAAATACCTCCTAACTTAAATGCTCAGAAAAGAAAGAAGTTTTTCCATGATGTGAAATCCTACCTGTGGAATGACCCGTTTCTCTTTAAAGTGTGTTCTGACCAAATCATTCGAAGGTGCATTCCAGCAGAAGAAGTAGGTAAGATTATACATGATTGTCATGTCTCTCCTTATGGTGGTCATTTTGGACCAACTCGAACTGCAGCAAAGGTACTTCAATCTGGTTTTTATTGGCCTACTTTATTTAAAGATTGTTATACCTTTGTGAGAACATGTGATAGATGCCAAAGGACAGGTAATATCTCTAGACGTCATGAGATGCCTCTAACCCCTATTCTTAAAGTTGAACTTTTTGATGTATGGGGCATGGATTTTATGGGCTCGTTTCCCTCTTCCAATGGATACTCGTACATCTTAGTTGTTGTTGATTCTCTCTTCCACTAAGGCTAATGATGCACGTGTTGTGTTACGTTTTCTGCATAAAAATATTTTCACTAGATTTGGCACACCATGGGCTATAATTAGTGATGAGGGGTCCCATTTTTGCAATAAATTGTTTGAATCATTACTAAAAAAATATGGTGTCAAGCATAAGACTTCTTTAGCTTACCATCCCCAGACTAACGGTCAAGCTGAGATTTCTAACAGGGAGATTAAGAAAATCATGGAGAAGACAGTACGCATCAACAGGAAGGACTGGGCATACAAGTTGGACGATGCTTTGTGGGCCTACCGGACAGCTTTCAAAACTCCAATCGGTACATCCCCGTATCGATTAGTGTATGGTAAGGCCTGTCACTTGCCTGTGGAGCTCGAGCACAAAGCATACTGGGCTATCAAGAAGCTGAACTTGGATGCAGAGAAGGCTGGGGAACAACGTCTTCTGCAGCTCAACGAATTAGAAGAATTTAGGAGCCAGACATATGAAAACGCGAAGCTCTATAAAGAAAGAACTGCAAGATGGCATGATCATATAATTCAGAAGCGTTCTTTTGAGCCAGGGCAACAAGTTCTTCTATTCAATTCTCGATTGCGATTGTTCCCAGGAAAGTTGAAGTCAAGATGGTCCAGTCCATTCATAATCAAGGAAGTATCCCCATATGGACCAATTGAATTAATGGATAACAGAGGGTTAACTTTTAAAGTCAATGCTCAAAGAGTGAAGCACTATTGTGGATTCGAAGAGCAAAAGGTCGAAAAAATGATTTTGACGGATCCAGGGTGATCAAGCCCCGTCTAGCTTAGGATGTTAAACAAAGCGCTTCTTGGGAGGCAACCCAAGCTGTTTAACTTTTTGAAGATTTTAATTTACTGTTGATCATAATGCTCCTTTGAGATCGATCCTTGTGCAGGAAGCTCACGAATTCCTACCTGGCTTCTCATTCTCTCCTGGGACGACAATTCAAGACGTTTCGGATTCTCTTACTTTTTCACGGCAGTATCGATCTCTTTTTATCTGATTAAATGTTCATACATTGGGGACAATGTATATTTTAAGTTTGGGGGGGGGGATTTGCTCTGCTTAGGTCCTGTGTAAGTAATGCGTATGATGAATTAAATGCATGTTGATGATGATGACGTCTGATGATTTGCTTTTAGCCATGATTCTCTCTTATTGTTGAAAATTTGAAAGCATGTCTAAATTCAAGAAAAATTAAAATTTTTTCTTTGATTCCCTTGCAAAGCATGATGATTCACTTGTTTTATTATGATTTTGAAAGCCTAGATGAAAGTTATATGCTTTGGAAGTTCGTTGTCACTCTGATAGGTGTAAAGTTTGTCTAGATAGCTTTCTTGCGTAATAGTTAATAATACTGAGCTTTGGAAAAAAGAAATGCTTTGATTTGCCCCAAGTAGAAAAATATAATGCTCCACTTTCTTGAGAGTGTTAGTAACCAGGGGCATTCATGACACCCATCGTTTGCCTTTGCATGAAAACGCTGGAAAGAAATGAGCATGCTTCGGCATCCTGAAAGATGAAGCACTCGTAGTTGGATGCTTTCATCACCAAAGTTGGCAAGCCAAAACGAAGGCGCTACATCTAAAAGGATTATTTCATCAAAAAAAAAAAAAAAAAAATCTGGCACCTCAGTCAGGTACTGCTTGCTAGATAAGTATGATGGCTAAAAAGGCAAGCTTTAGTGCCAGTGTAGGGGGAAGATGGAAGGAGCAGTACATAAATGATTCTGGGCTAGATTAAGATAAAGCAACGATGATTCGTTTTTGCAAGGGAGGATAGGACTAAATTTTAAACTTCTTGATGATTATTCATGCTTACTTATTTGTTCCAATAGAATGCACTCATGGCCAGAAGCATGGAGGATAGAGTTGTTAGCATGCAAGTTATGATTCATATGTATTACTTTATTTTGCTCGAGACTAGCAAAACTTTAAGTTTGGGGGTGTGATGGCATGCAAAACTGTCATCATTTTCCTATTAATATCAGCTAGTTTTGTTCATGAATTGTGAGCTTTAATGTATTTCTATGACGATTTTAAAGAAATCCGAGTTCGAGCGGCAAAACTGAAATTTTAAGAGAATTTCGATGAATTTGAAGACTTTTTGGGCAATTTGAAGAATAATCATTGAAGATCCAAGCCCTAATGTCAAAGAAGAGAAGATAAATAAAGTGTGAGGCCCAAAAAGCCCAAAAGTTTGAAGAAAGGAGACAAAAATCTGAAAATAAGGCTTCTAGAAGGCCTAGCGTCGAGACGCTAGGAGATCAGAAAATCGCGATAGCGTCGCGACGTTGTCTGCGTAGCGTCGCGACGCTGTCTGCGTAGCGTCGAGTCGCTGCGACAAATTCTGCCCCAAGACAACATGACGTCACAGCGTCGAGACGCTGTCGACTTGTTCAGCAATAAATTTCCAGCCCCTTTGACTATAAAAAGGGTCCTTCCCTTTGGTAATGATCATCCCATTTTTTGGGAGCTCTCCCCTAGCTCAATAGAGAGAAAAAAAAAAGTGAGAAGAATTGTGAGAAAAAAGGAGGAATTGAGCGAGATTCCAAGGCTCGGGATTCGAGATGCTCGTGACGAGAGCTTGGGATCAACTTATCGGTTATTTCTTCCTTACTTCTTTGTAATTTCTTATTTTAATTAGAGTTAGGCCTATGGATCAAGATCATTTTGGCAAAATTATTTCCATTTGTGAGTAGATCTTGAGACCTAGGGTTGTTATTCTAGTTAATTGGATATTGTAGCGCAATTACTTGGATTGTGTAATGAAATTCTTCATATTTAATCTATGCAATTCTTGCTTAATGCTTTTAATCTATTGATCACGGATTAATTGATTTGTTGGTCTAAATTGATACTCGACAGAGAGAAATTAGATTAGATCCAAATTGCATGGCTAACGATTGCTTGGAGCACGAGAGTGAAAGAGAATTGTTAGAAATTGATTAAGGAGTTGCTTAATGCCATATTATGATTAACTAAGGAGATGGGCACATGAATTAGTTATGTTAGTATGAGTTGTGGAGGAACTTGAAAGAGAAATCCGCTTAAAATTACTTCTAGATTTATGGAATTGATGATTATTAGATACATGCATCCATGTAATTGAGCTACAAATCCAAGAAAACTAGATAACACCCTAGGTCAAGTTCCCTTAATTGGATATTTCAGTTTTGTTATTGCATGTTTATTTTTATTAATTCCTTTAAATTTTGCTTCATCATTCGATTTGATCTTCTAAATAAAATTTAAACATGATGGTTCTTGGTACTTAATGGAATTAATTCAATTTCCCTGAGGATTCGATACTCGATAATACTTACCGTTTTATATTACTTGTGACGACCCGTGCGCTTGCGGTAATCACTCAACAACACCCCCACTCGCATGTCTCTACATGGACGATATAGGATCACATCGTCTGTACTATCTATAAAGTGGGTCGCGTCCCATAGTGTCCCTAGAATAAGGTACCCAGCACTGTCCCTATACTATAGACCGTTTTGGCTATTACTCGAGCTTGATCCACTTTTATGTCTCTACATAAAGCTCAAGTGTTCGTCCTATAACCAGGGATCTTAGTTTATTAGATTTGGGTTATTTAACGTGCAATTTACTTATTTAGTAACGACTTTACTAAATGAATCTCAACAACAACTTTATCGATCAAGTATATAATTCGTTTAAGATTCACTATCTACGAGTTTTAGGGCACCAATCCCAACACTAATTCGGGAGATAGTGCATCGTAGGGATGTGATAGTCACGAAGATCGCTTCATAACACAACATCACTGATCCATTTACAAAGACTCTCTCAGCTAAAGTGTTTGAGGGTCATCTACAGAACTTAGGTCTACAAGATATGTATATAGCATAACCTAGGGCAAGTGGGAGATGTACAGGGTATAGGAGTGCCCTAGTTTATTGTATTTGTAACATTTCCTTGCTTTGGTATTATTAAATGCGTATACATTTCCACTCACTAGAGTTTTAGTGCAAGTGGGAGTTTGTTGGGTTTTATGCCCTAAAACTCGTAGATAGTAAATGTAACATTTTACTTGCTTTAATGAAGTATTATTTCTATAAATTTTTTTTGCCTAAATATAACAACAAATCCAATAAACTAAAAACCCTTTGCTATATTATGTATACATGAAGTTTATGTGTGACATAAGTATGGATCAAGTTCAAGTAAATAGTCTAAACGATCTATAGTATATGGATAAGGTTGGGTACCTTAATCCTTGGGATACTATTGGCGCGACTCGCTTTGTGATTTAAAGATAGACACTGTGATCCTAATCGTTCATGTATAAGACATGTGAGTGAGGTCGTCCTATTCAAAGAGTTTGCATAGAGATCGGACCAGGAGATAAGTCACTTTCACTTTACAACACCGTTTACTGTTGAAACTGAACATCTCATACATATAACCTAGGTAACTCGATCTTAATCTTCAGCTAACTATGGACTCCTATTTATTTTTCATTGTCCTCTGATTTGCATGGGTGAGAGTGGCCAGACATGGCCGATTCAATAAGCCTACCATTTTGGGGATAAGACTAAATAGATAGCTACGGACATAGCTTTGCAAGACGGAATTCACTGCTACCCGTTTTAGGGTTAGTAAAGGTTGTTCCATTAGGTACTGACTCCGAGTCTTGAACAAGGGGCCCCGCCCTCTCATAACCTTGAGAGGGACTTGGTTCAGTGATTCTGTTGCGAACTAGTTGTTCATTAGAGGATCGGTGGAACTTAAGGAACAAGATGTAACTATAGGGGTAAAATGGACATTTGACCTAGCTCTAGTTACGAACAACCGGTGAAGGGTCGACTTACTAATCATGGTTATCTAAAGTGGACAAGAAATATATCTACAGTGAGGGGAGTTCAGCTATGGGCTATAGTGGAGTGTCCTGGAAGTTAACGAACGATGAATGACTAGATTGATGAGACTAACCGGTTATCATCATTTCGTTGGAGCCCATGATCTGTAGGTCTATTAGGTCCCTCTACTAGCTCAATAGGAATAAAACTTGGAACAATATGATAGGTTAATATTTGAAATGTTCAAATTCGAAAAAGGATACAAAAGCGCTTATATACGATATTTAACGACATATTAAGTTTAATTATGAATTAAACTTAAAATGAGAGTTATATATTTAAATATGATTTAAATAGTAAACAGGTGAATAGGGATTCATGTTCGAGAAAATTCGTTGGGAGAAAGAAACAAAGATTGCACAAATGATATTAATTTAATATAAGATATTAAATTAAATAATTTTATTTTAATTAAATAAATTATATTTAAATTAAAATAAAAATAAAAGAAAGTGGGATTATTCATAATTTTATTTGCAAATTTTGAATTTAAAAGAAATTCAAAAGTTAGCAAATTTTGGAGGTGGTGTTTAATGACTAATCACTTGTAATTAGCCTTATTGCACCACCTAATCTTGTGACTCAAAATGATCCCTATTTGTTGTCAATTTTTTGTACAATTCTTGTGCATGATTTTCCTCTACATATAGAGGATGAGCTGATGAAAATGGGTGGAACAAATCAACCTAAAATTCTGCCAAAATTTTCCTAAATTCTCCATAGCTCAAACTCTGAAATTAGCTTATACCCATAAGCTTTCCTTTCCAATTCCTACCAATCGAGGATTGTTGGGTTTTATGCCCTAAAACTGGTAGATAGTAAATAAAACAAATTAATCGATCTCAATAAAGCGTTATTTGAGTAATTCATAAATTTGGTTATTGAATAATCGAGTTTGCATTAATAAACCCTAAATCCAATAAACTAAGATCCAAGGTTGTTTAAATGAAACTTGGACTAGTATGTGGGGACATACGAGGATCAGTGTCCAAGTAACAACCTAAAAGGTCTATAGTATAGGGATAAATCTGGGTACCTTATCTTGGTGACACTATGTGATACGACCCACCTTATATTCAATACAGATGCAATGATCCAAAGCATCCATGTAGGAGACATGCGGGTGGCGGTATCCTATTCAATAAGTTTGCATAAGATCGGACCGCGAAATAGTAACCACTAGATGTAACGTCGTTAACTAGTTTAGGTTTCTATTTCAATAGGATGACTTAGGTAACTCAATCTCAATCATGAGTCTGTTATGAACCCCTTTCAGGAGGGATTGTCCTTAGATTTGTAAGGGTGAGAGTGGCCAGTTCGCCGACTCAATAAGTCTAGCATTTCAGCGGCAGGATCGAATGGGGGCTGGGAACATAACAATACAAGATGAAATTCACTCCTTCCCCAATTGGGGTAAGTAGATGTATGTTCCCTTAAGGGCTGATTCTAGGGCTTGAACAAAGGCATGTCGTCCTCTCCTGGCCCGAGAGGAACTCCTGTTTAGTGGTTGGACCCTAAACAACTTGTTTATTAGAGGGATCAGCGGTACATAAGGAACCAGAGGTAACCTCGTTAATTTGACCCAGCTGGTGTTACGAACACACGTGAAGCATTGACTTACTGCATTGGTCGATATCCGTGGACACAGAAATATTCTACAGTGAGAAGAGTGCAGCTGTTGGTCTTTAGTGGAATGACCCATAGTTAACGAATGTTGACTAAACTTGGTTAATGAGTTTGGCTAATTAGTATTGTATCATTGGAGCTTCTAATCTGTAGGTCCATTAGGTCCCACTGGTAGCTCGTAACAGAGACTTGAGGTAATTAAGTATAAATTGTAAATTGAAAGTGTTCAATTTATTGTGGGAATCGTATAATGTATATTGATGCATTATACTATAAAGTTTATGAAACTTTATAATATAATTTTTTAAATAATTTCAAAAATTAATTCTCAAGGGAAAATATTTGAAAGAGTTCAAATAAATTTAATATGAATTGGATTCATATTAATTTTAATTTTAATTTTAATAAAGTCCCTAAGACTAAATATATGGTATTTAATTGGGTAAATTAAATAATTTTGGAATTAATTATTTATTTATTAAAATTAGAGACCTTTTCCTATTAGGAAAGAAAATATTTGAAAGAGTTCAAATAAATTTAATATGAATTGGATTCATATTAATTTTAATAAAATCCTTAAGATTAAATATATGATATATAATTAGGGAAATTAATTAATTATGGAATTAATTAATTATTTATTAAAATTAGAAACCTTTTCCTATTAGGAAAATGTCTTCCTTTTCCTATTAGGAAAAAAGTATTGGTCTTTACCTATAAATAGGACTCCTGAGTTGGGGTGAAAGACATCTCATTCGTTCTCCTACTCTCATAGAATTCTCCTCAAGGCTTCCTTTAGACTCCCACCAGTCTTCTGCCTCTAGAAGTCTTAGAGTCATACCAGTATAGCCATAGTGGTGGTGTTCGCACTAGTTCGTGATTAATTGACAAGCAGTTGGTGAATTTAATCTGAGTCGTCAACGAGAGTAAGTAATTTGTTACTATATAAATTAGATTTAGATCTAATATTTTTGTATGCTTACCCTTAATATAAATCTAGAATAGTTCTAAGTTTATTGCCAATGTATTGGTATTTTAGATTAAACAGAATTAATTACGAATCCATCCCAATCACGCTTCCGCTTTACGAAATTACGGAATTCCAATCCTTCAAGGATCCCACCACCCATTCCAAGGCCTGAGGATAGTAGAGAAGATCCAAGTGGTTGTCCAAATTAAAAGTCGTTGGTGTGAATTATAAAGCATCAGATTATACGAATTGAGAGCTTCAAGAGGTAGGTACCTTATTCTTTTTTTTTTTTTTTGTTTATATGGATAACATGTCTTCTAGGATCAAATTGATGAAATTGTGTGCCTAAGATCTTAAATTTCTTCCGCATGTGTGATATTAACACCTATAGATAATTCACGAATGCAATCTATAACCCTATAGTTGATATAGGGTGTCTTAGGCAGCTTGCCCAATAGCACCGAACAATCTCTTTCTAGCTTTTTCTCCTATATCACCTTTATGAGAACCGATATCGTCTGTCCCTTTCAAGATCAAACTCACATAGCATGCAAAGTCTAAGTGATCAATTTAAACTCAGTAAGATTAGAATGATAATCAATAAAGAATGACATGCATTAAATAGAAACTTAAGTGAATAAACACTTTCAAGCTATTGAACCAAAGGGAATTCACTATATTCAACCCCTCAACGAAATTTAGCTACTCATGATGGGATAAAGTGCAAATGAATATCTTTTCATTGAAATCAAGAATAAAGAATACAAATAAATGAAAAGTATCAAAAGCTGGAAGTAATGACAGTAGCTAATTACTAGGGTTTTTTTCTTTTATCCAATCCTTCTAGAGTTCGCTCGACACTCCACTCTCTCACTTTTACAAGTGGGAATGGGTGGAAATCCCTACAAACCCTAAGGTTTGATGTCTAACTATGGTTAGAATTCAGTCTTCTAAGAATGACCTCGAGCATCCCTACTCATAGGCGTCAACTAGGGTTCTGTCACCACCCTCTTTTTCAAAATGAGTTTTACTTCTCTTTCCTCTTGATTTCCGACCTTTTATAGAGTGAAAAGTGGTTGGGGAGTCACGAAATTCATGTAAGTAGGTAGCCCATTCAGTTTCGGAGTAATAACAGCCGGTTAGTTGCGTGAAAAGCTCGTTTAAAACGACCCGCGACGGACTCGGACTTTTCTATTTCTGCCCAGAAATGTGGTCGCATTTCATTTTGCCTTGGCATAAATGTGGTCGCATTTGTATACATTGACAGAAATGCGGTCAAATTTCCATAGCATTTGTACAACATTTCTTTGTTTTCTTCTGTTTTCTGCAAAACACCAAAACTAAGTCAAATTCACACCAAAACGAGTTCTTTAAAGCAAAAATATGTATAATTTAACACACATGACTCTCAAAGACCTAACTTACGAACCTCTACACTTTTTAGGCTCGAGAATAGTAATTTTGACCAAAAACATATTAGTTTGGACAAGAAATAAGCTAAAAGTAAGGGCAAAATATGTATATTTTTGGCACTTATCATACCCCCAAACTTAACCCATTGCTTGTCCTAAAGTAATTGCAAATCAGAATGTTGGAAATAATCAATATGAAATCGAGTAAACATGCTTCTCAATATCGTTTTCTAGAAAGTTTCCTTTGAGGAGAGGTTTCTACTCTATTGTCAGTCAAAACTTCTAAGTTTTCTAGGCATGAGGATTTCTATTTTTCTTTTTCAAAGAAAAACTCTCCCTAGTCCATCCTGACCAATATGTTTAAACTACCTAACTCCTATTCATAAAGTCTAGGGTAATCCTTTTAGTTAAGAAAACTAATCGTGAGGTAAATGAACATACATGAGTGTTTCTTTTCTTTTTTATCTCCCCCAAACTTGTTTGACTGCTAGTGCTCTTTTTTTATTCAACCTCTTTTTTTTTCTTTTTTTTTTCTCCCAAGAGAATCCTCGTTGTCACCTTTACCTTCGTTATAGCTTATCGATACTTTGTGGTGAAGATATCTAGCTACGAGCAAAGATCACAAACTCATAATAGTACTCACTTCCCTAAGTCAACCTTTCATGTAGTGGCAAACCATGGGTGTCATGAATGCCGTGGTTACTCAGTAAACTCTAGGTAGGAGGAGTAACTCTCGATTTTTTTTTAAATATAACTTGATCACAGACCTTTTTCAAGAGTACAAACTTACAAAAAATGCATATTTACAAAGTAAAGCACCCCCCCCCCCCAAACTTAAGATAGGTGATGTCCTCATTGACTTTTGTTTTCGGGACATGGGCTTTACAAGAGGCTTTTTGTTTTCAAAACATCAAGGCTAAACTCTCCTAGTGTGCTAGAAAGGTTAAACATGAGGAAGTTTAGACTTAGGAAAATTTTGTAAAGAAAAAGACTAATGGAAAGCCTATGACTAGAAAACAAATAGATTGTGACGGTGACATTTTTTAGATAGAAATATGCTCTAATTATCATCATAAAGGTCTTAAAAGAAAACTCACATGATAACATATTTATGAAAAAGTTCTATCAAAAGTTGGTTTTTCCAAAAATTTAGTAGTTTAGCCACAATGGACAACAAGCAGATTTTTTTTAAAAAAAAAAAACTTTAAACCCCAATCATTTAAACCTAATCTAGCAGCAACCCATCACTAAACTAACTCAAAACAGTAAACTTAAACAAATAAGCAACTAACTAATACTATTTAAACAGCATATCATTCATAAAAACAACAAATTAACCTATCAAAACAGTAAACTAACATGCTTGACATATAAAACAACAACTAACACATATTAAGAAAATCTTAGAAAGCATTTAAAAGTGTAAGGGGAACAAAAAACTTCTCTATTCCTCCTCTGATGAACCTTCTTCATTCTCTTCCTCCTCAAGGCTGCTGAAATTGGAATTTGATCCTCATCCAATTCCTTTACCTCAGAATCTGACTTTGTCTCATCACTAGAGGAACTAACCTCATTGTCATCTTCTCTATTCTCATCTTTTTTTACTTTTAAAGAAGAGCTTCAAAAAGTAGGTGAAGTTCCTTTGATATCATACTTGAATAATGGATCAAGACTTGCTTCACCTTGCTGGTCCTCAATGGCAACATCTTTGCCTTTGGCAGAATGCGATTCAGATGCGGTCGCATTCTGCACTGTTTCTTTTTTTTTTTCCTTCCTTTTCTTTTCTTTTTTTCTTTAAAAACCTGGAATATCAACTAGCTCGTCAAAATGTTCACACTTTTAAACATGTATATTGTTTTTTTTTTGGGTGGAAATTTTCAAGTAAAAAGTCAAACTCAAAATACCTTGGCCAATTCAACTTCCAAGTAAATCTCCAAGAAAAGGTGTCCTCTACGGTCATCTTAAGTACCTTTTCCTAGACCGGATTTTCCTTAGACGGAGTTCCCTCTTGCCTAAGTTATTTTGTTTTTTTTTTAATTTTTTAACTCTAAGAATTTCCTTACTATTACTTTCTTCTTTTATCTTTCTTTTAAAAACTGAAACATCAACAAACATATAAGAGTTTTCACACATTTATTCCTTTAGAATTTTTTTCTGAACCATTTCGAGTTAAAAACCTTAGCTACTTCAATTCTCTAGAGAATCTCTAGGTATTTATCAAAGCTCTTTAAAAGAAAACAAACTTGAGCATCTATAAACTAATAAAGAAATATACTAAAAACAATATGCTAAGAATAAAACTAACAATTCTAAACCTAAATAAGCAAGCAAAAGAACAATGAATTAATGCAATGAAACAAATTACTAAAGACCTAACTAAGCAACTAAAAAACAAAGAAACATGCTGATGTTTAGAAGGAAACAGTAAGAAGTAAAAGAGAGCGAAAACTCCCTTAGTTCTTGGAAGGGTTGTCCTCCATATTAGAGTTATCAGGCTCATCCATAAGGGATGATGAAAATGGAGGGGATTTGAAGCCTCATCAGATGAGTTGGCCAGAAACATCCACTTGATGGCCTCATCCCTTACTCGAGCATAGGTCTAATGGTTCTTGTTCTACCCTTTTTTTGGATCTTCTTGTCTCATGTTCTCTTCTTCCTGTCTCATAACTTTAATAGCTTCCTAAAACATAATTAAACAAACACATCAAGAACTTCAAAAGCTCAAATATGTTATATTTTCTTTTTCATTTTTTTCTTTTTAAATACTTATTTAGGCAGAGAAAAAGAATGACTTAGTTGATCTCCAAAACGGAGATTAAAGCTTTATTCCTACTTCTTGCACCGCAAACTTTCATCTTGACCCTAGGTCTTGATAATGGACGAGATTTGAGTCTTAGTTGAGGTGTTTTAATCATGGAGTGTTTTGTCTCTATTAACAGCTCACTCAATCTTCTCTTGAATGTAAACTTTGTGATCTCATCCTCTGCTGTATATTGCATATTTTCATTCTCCATGATTTCCTCTTTGATTTCTTCCTCAAATAGCATTTTCTACAAGCTACAACAAGCAAAGGAATCATTAGGATCATCCTCAAATCCATCTTTTTCTAACATCTTCTGCAAACTACAATATGTAAATGAATCAATAGGATCAAAAGCAAAACATCCCTTCATTTCTTCAGGGTGTTCTACTACCTGGAGCACATCGAAGTTCACTTGTTGTGAAGTGACATCTGCATGGCTCACTGCAACTTCTTTCTCTAGTGTCTTCTCCTTATTCTCTTTTTTAGGCGATTCTTCTATAATCCCTACTCTTTCTTTTGTGTCCTCGGTATTTTCAAGTGCTGGAATGCTTCTTGCTTCTACTGTGAGTTCAGGGTCTTCATGCTCCAATCCACTTTGAAATGCCATCCCTTCACATTCTTCTTGTTCCACAGTTTCTATGTTGTCAAGCAAGATTTCTTGTGGACTGTTTTTCAATTCCTCTAAAAATTGACATACTTGAATCTCCAAGTTCTTTATCGTGGCATCATTCATTGTCATGTATTCTCTTATGAGAATTTCCAAGCGAGTTGACACTTGTGATTCCATCTCTTGTTGCATTTCTTGTTGGGTATACTGATCTTGATATTGATCTGCAAGAGTAGGTAGAAATCCTTGCTCCAAATGAGGTGTTGGATTATTGTTGCTAACATCTTGCTGGAGTTGCAACTGTCCTTGGTAAGGATCGAAAATAGGACTCTGGTTGTCTGGTTTCCCTGTATAATAAGGATTAGATGAACAAATTTCAAACAAAGAATGAATATTAGCACAATAAACACAAAAGAAATTAGAGTGACAACCATTGATGTGATTTGTGCACTCAAGGTTGTGATGATGTCTTCTTCCACATGTGGATTATCTTGAGTTATCAAACCCTTCAATTGTGCTTATCTTCTATTGCCTTTTTCTTTTTCCTTTTTTTTTGGTCAAAAGGTGGATCGACTCCAGGTAGATCGATTAGAAGTTCTTGAAGGCAAGTAGCTTCTTCGAGATGTTCCCGTGCGCTCAACTCCTATTGCTCTTTCTATCTATCTCAAGGTCTAGCTCGAAGAGATGATAATCTTTACTCATGCACCAACTTCAACCTGCAAAAGAAACTGCAAATCAAAGTTAGATTCTCTTAAGACAGAAATTCGGTCACAATCAAATCGCAATTTCAACAGCCAAAAACTGGTTTCACTTTTAGTCCCCGGCAACGGCGCCAAAAACTTGGTGCAACAGAGGCTGAATGATGGATGTGAGATATGATGATAGATACTAATAAAGATAAATTCAGCCAATCTTAGTGCAAGTATACACTATCGCACGTAGTAATAAAAAGCTTAGAAGTATTCCAAGGGTATCGATCCCACGAGGACTAAATTGGAATTTCATATTTGAAGAAGAAACTGCTTAAATGATTGCTTAAAATCGGTAACCAAAGAAATAATTGTTGATTGGGTTTTTGGATGATAAATAAAACAATTAAACAAGAAATAGCAATAATAAATAAAACGAGGTATTCAAAATAGTTTCATCCAAAAGGCAAATAACTTTAATCATAGAATATTCAACTTAAGCCTAATCAATGCATTGGGTCGGATTTAACTTTTATTTGGCCTTGCTCCCAAGAACTGTTAGAAGGCTAAGCGAGTACCATTATGCACATTTCTGTGACTCGACTCCGACATAGATAATTCACGAATGCAATCAATAACCCTATAGTTGATATAGGGTGCCTTAGGCAGCTTGCCCTGTACCACCGAACAATCTCTTTCAAGCTTTTTCTCCTATATCACCTATGTGAGAACCGATATCGTCTGTCCCTTTCGAAATCAAACTCATATAGCATGCAAAGTCTAAGTGATCAATTTAAACTCAACAAGATCAGAATGATAATGAATAAAGAATGACATGCATTGAATAGAAGCTTAAGTGAATAAACACTTTCAAGCTATTGAACCATAAGGGAATTCACTATATTGAACCCCTCAATGGAATTTAACTACTCATGGTGGGATAAAGTGCAAATGAATATCTATTCATTGAAATAAAGAGTACAAATAAATGAAAAGTTTCAAAAGCTAGAAGTAATGACAGTAGCTAAATACTAGGGTTTTTTTCTTTTATCCAATCCTTCTAGAGTTCGCTTGACACTCCACTCTCTCGCTTTTACAAGTGTAAATGGGTGAAAATCCCTACAAACCCTAAGGTTTGATGTCTAACTAAGGTTAGAATTCAGTCTTCTAAGAAGGACCTCAGGCATCCCTACTCATAGGCGTCAACTAGGGTTCTATCACCACCCTCTTCTTCCACATGAGTTCTGCTTCCGTTTCCTCTCAATTTCCGGCCTTTTATAGAGTGAAAAGTGGTTGGAGATTCACGAAATTCATGTAAGTAGGTAGCTCGGTCAGTTTCGGAGTCAAAATAGTCGGTTTGTTGCGTGAAAGCTCGTTTAAAACGACGCGCGTCAGAATCGAACTTCTCTGTTTCTGCCAGAAATTGGTCGCATTTCATTTACCCGTGAAAGAAATGTGGTCGCATTTGCATACATTGGCAGAAACGCGGTCGCATTTGCACAACATTTCTCTGATTTCCTCTATTTTCCTCTATTTTCTGCAAAACACCAAAACCAAGTCAAATTCACACCAAAATGAGTTCTTTTAAGCACAAATATGTATCATTTGACACACATGACTCTCAAATATCTAACTTACCAACTTCTACACTTTTTAGGCTCCAGAATAGTAATTTTGACCAAAAACATATAAGTTTGGACAAGAAATAAGCTAAAAGTAAGGGCAAAATATGTATATTATTGGCACTTATCACCTGGCCATCCTTTTATTTTATGCATTTAATTTTCTGTCGTTTAAATTCCCGCAATTTAATTTCCCTCGCATTTCGATCTCTCGCAGATCCAAATCCCCCTTCAGTTACATAAAAACATAAAAGAGCTTAGAAATAAAACCAATTGTTCCCTATGATCGACCCCGACCATTACTGCTACAAGTTAGCTTTAGTGTTCGTGAAATTATAAATATATCTAACCAGGAGCCTTAACAACTCCGACCTGTCAGCCTATCTTAAGTTTGGGGCGGTGCTTTACTTTGTAAATATGCATTTTGTGTAAGTTTGTACTACTGGAAAAAGTATATGCTCAGTATATATATATGTGGAAAAAAAAAAAAGAGAAAACTAAGAGTTACTTCTCTTTCCTAGAGTGTACTGAGTAACTAGGGACATTCATGAAACTCATGGTTTGCCACTGCAAGAAAGGTTGACTTAGGGAAGTGAGTATTAGTCCAAGTTCGTGATCTTTGCTCGTAGCTAGATATCTTCACCACAAAGTGTCGATAAGCTAGAACGAAGGTAAAGGTGACAACAAGGATTCTCTTGGGGGAAAAAAAAGTTGAATAAAAAGAGCACCAACAGTCAAATAAGTCTGGGGGAGATAGAGAAGGTTAGAAAGCTCATATATGCTAAAAAACCTCAAGATTAATTTTTCTTTACTAAAAGGACTTCACTAGGCTCTATGAGTAGGAGTTAGGTAGTTTAAACATATTGGTTGGGATGGGCTAGGGAGAGTTTTGCTTTGAAAAAGAAAAGTAGAAATCTTCATGCGTAGGAAACTTAGAAGTTGTGCCTGGCACTAGAGTAGAAACCTCTCCTGAAAGACAACTTTTTAGAAAACGATCTTGAGAAGCATGTTTACTTGATTCCATATGGTTCATTCATGACATTTTGATTTGCAATTAAGTTAGGCTCTGACACTCTAATTTTCAATTACATCTAATCTATAACATTCTGATTGGCAACTACATTGGATCTGTAACATGTTGATTTGCAATTACAATTGAGCTCTAACATTCTGATTGGCAATATGAGTTTATCTTTAACATTCTGATTTGCTATTGCTTGAGAACAAGCAATGAGTTAAGTTTGGGGGCATGATAAGGGCCAAAAATATACCTGTTTTGCCCTTATATTTAGCTCATTTCCTTGTTAAACTTGTATGTTTTAGATCAAAAACACTATTCTCGAGCCTAAAAAGTGCTAAAGTTGATAAGTTAGGATGTTGAGAGTCATGTATGTTAAATTGTGCACAATTTTTCTTAAAAGAACTCATTTTGGTGTGAATTCTACTTGGTTTTGGTGTTTTGCAGAAAACAAAGGAATCTGGAAAAATTCCCCAAAATCCGACCCATTTCTGGCAAGGCTAAAATGAAATGCGACCGCATTTCTTGGCAGAGGCAGACAGTTTCGAGTCAGTCGCGGATCATTTTGAATGTGTGTTTTGTGCACCTAACCGGGTATTTTGACTCTGAAACTGATTAGGCCACCTGCTAGCACCATTTTCATGACTCCTCAACCACTTCTCATGCTATAAAAATTGAAAAACTCTCTAAAAAAAACCCATAGCATTCTCTCTTAAAATTATCATCACGCCTTTGCTTCCACAAGTCGTTCAAAGGTTGGAGAATAGCAGGTAAGATATTAGCGATCATCCACAAGTCGGTCGTGATCCAAATTACCCCACGGAGTTGTTTAATTTCAACATCAAAGGTTGGTGTTCTCTAACCCTCTGTTTTTGGTTTTGTGTTGCATGAATTTCCTATGTAAAATTAATGAGATTGTAGTACTTTCGATCCAAATCGCTTCTACTAGAGTATTCTACACTCATTCAATTGATATCAGAGCATGATTTGGACGTTCAATTTCCATTAATTTTAGCTTGGTGGGTTAATTATTGCATGTGATGTGAGAATGGTTGCTAAAGAGATAATTTTGGTTTTTGGCATCAATTTTTTGTTCAATTCGTTGATTTAAATTGTAGTTGCCTACATGTTTATGGGCTATAATGAGTTGAAAAGGGTCGGTAAAATTTGTGGAGTTAATAGAGTCAAAATTAAGCTATAATCGATTGAGAATTGGAGAAGACTTGTGCTGGCAGAGAAGTAGAGTAGCGTTCCAAACGCATCAGCGTCGAGATGCGTCGAAATGCTGATGAAAAAATTCAAACAACGCGCGTTTTGGCGGTGGTTTGGTCCAGGCATTTCATTCCCGGTCTGTACAAGCCGATTCATCCCTATTCCAAGCCTATTTGGTCCGGTTCAGTCCTTTTCAAGTCAATTTGGGTTCGGTTCAAGCAATTACAAGGCAGTTCGAGTTGTTTCGAATGGTTCTGAGCAGTCCAAGCACAGTTTTTTTATTATTAATCTAATAGTTTAGTAAATTGCTTGCCTAAGCGCAGTTTTTTTATTATTAATCTAATAGGGGGCTAGAGTGGAGTGTCCCGGTAGTTAACGAATGTAGGTTAAGCTTGGTTAATGAGATTAGTCGGTTAGCCTCGAATCGTTGGAGCCCATGATCTATAGGTCCATTAGGTCCCCCTACTAGCTCATATCGGAATAAAGCCTAGAACAATAAGATAGGATTCTTTGAATAGTTCAAAATTGGGATAAAGGGTATTATCGTAAATTGTGTTTTACACAATAAATTAATTATGAATTAAATTAGAAAATGATAGATAAAGTATTTCAAAGTGTTTTAAATAATATATATATGTATTAGGAATCATATATAATGGATTGCACAAGGTGGCAATGATTAATTGGACTAATCATATCAAATTAAATTGAAAATGTTTCTAATTAATTACCTGAAGTTAAATTCAATTTGGAATTGAAATTTACATTAAATTGCAAGCTAATAAATCAGATTTTGGATTCTAAATTAGTGGATTTAGTTGGATTCCCACTCTTGCATGTAGATACAAAGTGGAAAACAACACATCCATGCATTAGCTGCATGTGTTGTGATATCAACACCTAGAATCCACTTTGGCTTACAAGACTACCATGTATCTTGTGTCTCGAGACTTCTCCTTGCATAGAATATCTCTATAAGTAGAGTGTGAATCAGATTCAAGCCGAAGAGAGTGATTTCCTTACTGTTATGCTGCTGGAATTTACTTTCAAACTCACTCATCTCTGAAAATCTCTCAAGTGCTTGTACCTTCAAGCATTCCCTTCCCATTCCCTATCACTATAGACTCCCACAAGTCGTTCTTTGAACGGAGGATAGTAGGGAAGACACTAAGGGTTGTCCAAGAAAGATTGGAGAAGAAAACATTACAAGGAGGTCCATCCATTTGAGCTACAAGAGGTTGGTTCTTCTGAAATTTCTGTTATGTTTTCTTTACAACAAGCATGCTTTAAGAGTAAAATTAATGTAGTTAAGTGCTTTTGATTTTCAATTGCTTCCGCATGTGTTATATGAACACCTTCAATTGGTATCAGAGAGCATGATTAAAGCACTTAATTTGCATTAATTTTAATGTGGTGGGTACCATTCATAAGATGAATTTTCTGTGTGCTAAAATGGATGTGTTCTGGTTTGGCAATTTTTTGAGCTTTCATTTCTTCATAAAAATGTAATTGCTCGGAAATGTAAGAGCATTAATGTGTGTTCAAGGGTCTGTAATTTTTATAGAGTCAATAGAGTCCATATAGGCTGTAAAATCGATGAAAACTAGAGAAGACGCAAGCAGAAAACATAACTAGAAGCTGCTGGTCACGAGAGCGTCGGGACGCTGTTCATGTAGCGTCCCGACGTTGTTGAAAAATTCACCCAAGCGAGCTGTTTTTCCAGATCCGGTTCGGTTCAGTTGCTTGGTTTTGGTCCGATTCGGTCTGAAGGCAGTAGGTTCAGCATTTTTTCACACATTTCAAGCCCGGTTCAGTCCTTGGAGGGGCGATTCAGGATGCTTCGTGATGCTCAGGATCATTTCAAGCAATTTTTAATAATTTGATTGAAATTGCCAAAGAATCCATTTTAGCTTGTTTTAATTTATTTATGCATTGTTGAATGTATGATTAAATTTGATGAATTGTATGTGCATTTTGAAGCATGCCATATAGTTTTAAAACCCCACCATAGGAAAGCATGATCATGCTTTGATTTAATTATAATAAGAGCTATTATTAATTTTAAAATGCATGATTGAAACTTCATGTTTTATTAATATAAGTGTTGTATTAATTTAGGGAGATTCATGCTTGAATGGTTAATTTCAAATTGATTAATTCTTATAATTGTTACATTTATTAAAAGATAAAATTAATCAAGCATGAAGCATGAAATTTCTTTAGTTTGACTATAAGTGTTATATTCAAATTGAAAGCATGTTATAGATTAGATTTATAATTGTTATAAATCACTTAGAAATCTAAAATCTATAACAAAGATAAGGTGCATGCTCACTTAGGGTTAATTTGAATCCAAATTTTCAATTGATTTCAATTAGATTAAAATAGGTCGATTAGCTAGTAAAACAAAGGTTACAAGATAACTCACCCGACAAGATGCTGTCTAAGGCTGGAGGTATTTAAGTTAACGGTATACGGAATACCTCCTACCTGGGCATCGAGTCGGTACTTGAGTTAAAGTTAACCCAGTTTTATGAGCATGCACGTGTGTGATGTGAGGTTTTAAATTGTTATCACCTAGACATCGTAAGTTAAAATGAACATAGACTTAGGGTTATTCAATTAGTCGGAATACGCCTAAGTATAAGTATACCCAAAACCGTTTAAAATACTTAGTGGGAGGGGAGAGATAATATATCAAATCCATTTCCCTCTCACGTTCTCCTTGTTGTTCACAACATGAGATTTATGCTTGGCCTCGTGTTCATTATACCTCAACTGCTCCATTTGGAAGGGGTTTGCATGAATCAATAACAAGGTGAATGGAGAAAGTATTTATAGTAAGTGTGTGAAGGAAGTGTGTCAACACATCCTGCGGTCTCCTCCGTTAGGTTGCACTGTGAGATTTCCATGTTTCGCCTGCTTGTATGCCCTGGAGCTACTAACCATTAATAGGGTTGTAACATGGAGATCGGATTACTTAGGACCATTTCCAACATAATTAGCTTTTCCATTCGGTAGCATTGTTGGGGCGTTCTCTGGAATCTTAAAACGGCGGGTCACACTTACAAGGGTTACTAAGTGTTAGTATATTCCTGACAAAATGTAGCGGTAACTAAACCACTATAGGAATAAGAGTTATTCTGGCATTAATATTTAGTCAAGAACGTCTTGGTTTAGTGAAAGAGTAATTGACTGCCTCTCGGTAGCAGTTGCTCTAACACACTAAAGTGTCGTTGCAAAATAATAATCTTGGGTACATTATTACTTTTTCTAAAACTAAAGGTGTTCATATAACACATGCGGAAGCAATTTTAGGATCGGAGGCACTTAACTACATCAATTTTAGAAAATGAAAACATGTTGTCCAAATACCGTAAGCAAAGAGCAGAATTTGTACCAACCTTTTTGGAGACCGATTTAGCAACTCCCTTTGATTCCTTTGATCACGAACGGTGTGTGGACCACCTCTAGTGTCTTCCCTACTATTCTCCGGGCCAAGAACAACTTGTGGGAGTCTATAGAGATAGAGAATGGGGAGGGAATGCTTGAAGGTTCAAGCAATGGAGAGATATATGGAGATGAATGTGTTTGAGACCAAAATCCAGCAGTATAACAATATGGGAAATGGCTCTCTTGGCTTTGAATCTGATTCATACTCTATATATAAAGATCTTTCATGCATGGAAAAGCTTCATGACACAAGACACATGGTAGAATTGCAACTCAAAGTGGATTCTAGGTGTTTAATTCACAACACAAGCAACTAGTGCATGGATGTGTTGTTTTCCACTTTGTATCGACATGCAAGAGTGGGAGTCCAACTAAATCCACTAAATTGAATTTATGATCTGAATTTTTAGCTTGCAATTAACCCTAATTTAAATTCTAAGTTGAAATTGATTTCTTGGAAATTAATTTGGGACATTTCCAATTAATTTGATATGATTAATCCAATTAATCATTGTCACATTGTGCAATCCATTATATATGAATCCTAATACATATATATTGTATTTAAACACTTTTAAATACTTTATCTCTCATTTTCTAATTTAATTCATAATTAAATTATTGTGTTAGACACAATTTACGATAATACCCTATTTCCCGATTTTGAACGATTCAAAGATTTCTATCAATTTGTTCTAGGTTGTATTCCTATATGAGCTAGTAGGGGGACCTAAAGAACCTATAGATCATGGGTTCCAACGATTCGAGGCTAACCGACTAATCTCATTATCCAAGCTAGCCAACATTCATTAACTACCGAGACATTCCACTATAGCCCGATAGTTGCACTCCATTCACTATAGATATATTTCCATCCACATCCTCTAATGAACAATCAGTTTGTGTTCCGAACATCAAACCTAAGTCCCTCTTGGATCAATGAGAGGGTGGGGCTCCTTGTTCAAGTCCTGGAGTTAGTACTTAAGGGAACAACCTCTCTACTATCCCTGAAATGGGTAGGAGCGAATTCCGTGTTGCGAGACTATGTCCCCAGCTATCTATTCGATCTTATCCCCAAAATGGTAGGCTTGTTGAGTCGACGATGCTGGCCACTCTAGTAAAGGTTGACCTTTTTCCTAATAGGAAAAGGAAGACTCATAATTAATTAATTACCCAATTAAATATCATATATTTAATATTAGGGATTTTATTAAAATTAAAATTAATATGAATCAAATTCATATTAAATTTATTTGAACTCTTTCAAATATTTTCTCTCAAGAATTAATTTTTGAAATTAATTCAAAAATTATATTATAAAGTTTCATAAACTTTATATTATAATGCATCAATATACATTATATGATTCCCCAAATAAATTGAACACTTTCAATTTATAATTTATATTTAATTGCCTCAAGTCTCTTTACGAGCTAACAGTGGGACCTAATGGACCTACAGATCAGAAGGTCCAACGATACTAGACTAATTGGCTAAACTCATTAACCAAGTTAGTCAACATTCATTAACTGTGGGTCACTCCACTAAAGACCCACAGTTGCACTTTTCTCACTGTATAATATTTCTGTATCCAAAGATATCGACCAATGCAATAAGTCAATCTTTCACGTGTGTTCGTAACACCAGTTAGGTCAAATTACCGTTTTACCCCTGGGTTACTTCTGGTTCCTTAAGTACCACTGATTCATCTAATGAACAAGTTGTTTAGGGTCCAACCACTAAACAGAAGTTCCTCTCGGGCTAGGAGAGGACGACGCGCCTTTGTTCAAGCCCTGGAATCAGCCCTTAAGGGAACACACATCTACTTACCCCAATAGGGGAAAGAGTGAATTCCATCTAATACTGTTATGTTCCCAACCCCCAGTCGGTCTTGCCCCTGAAATGGTAGGATTATTGAGTTGGCGAATTGACCACTCTCACCCATACAAATGTAAGGACAATCCCTCTTGAAAGGGGTTGATAACAAACTAAGGATTGAGATTGAGTTACCTAGGTCATCCTATTGAAATAGAACACTAAACTAGTTAACGGTGTTACATCTAGTGGTTCCTATTTTGCGGTCCGGTCTTATGCAAACTCATTGCATAGGACACCCCCACCCGCATGTGTCCTACATGGATGCTATGGATCATTGCATCTGTATCGAATACCAGGTGAGCCGTATCACATAGTTGTTGGGTTTTATGCCCTAAAACTCGTAGATAGTAAATGAAACAAATTAATCGATCTCAATAAAGCGTTATTTGAGTAATTCAGTAATTTGGTTATTGAATAATCGAGTTTGCATTAATAAACCCTAAATCCAATAAACTAAGATCCAATGTTGTTTAAATGAAACTAGGACTAGTATGTGGGGACATACGAGGATCAGTGTCCAAGTAACAACCTAAAAGGTCTATAGTATAGGGATAAAGCTGGGTACCTGATCCTGGTGACACTATGTGATACGACCCACCTTGTATTTGATACAGATGCAATGATCCAAAGCATCCATGTAGGAGACATGCGGGTGGGGGTATCCTATGCAATGAGTTTGCATAAGATCGGACCGCGAAATAATAACTACTAGATGTAACGTCATTAACTAGTTTAGGTTTCTATTTCAATAGGATGACCTAGGTAACTCAATCTCAATCCTGAGTCTGTTCTGAACCCCTTTCAGGAGGGATTGTCCTTAGATTTGTTTGGGTGAAAGTGACCAATTCGCCGACTCAATAATCCTACCATTTAAGGGGCAAGACCGAATGGGGGTTGGGAACATAACAGTACAAGATGGAATTCACTCCTTCCCCTATTGGGGTAAGTAGATGTGTGTTCCCTTAAGGGTTGATTCTAGGGTTTGAACAAAGGCGCGTCGTCCTCTCCTGGCCCTAGAGGAACTTCTGTTTAGTTTTTGGACCCTAAACAACTTGTTCATTAGAGGAATCAGTGGTACTTAAGGAACCAGAGGTAACCTAGGGGTAAAACGGTAATTTGACCCAGCTGGTGTTACGAACACATGTGAAGGATTGACTTACTACTTGGTTGATATCCGTGGACACATAAATATTCTACAGTGAGAAGAGTGCAACTGTGGGTCTTTAGTGGAGTGACCCACAGTTAACAAATGTTGACTAAACTTGGTCAATGAGTTTGGCCAATTAGTCTCGTATCGTTGGAGCTTCTGATCTGTAGGTCCATTAGGTCCCACTGGTAGCTCGTAAAGAGACTTGAGGCAATTAAGTATAAATTGTAAATTGAAAGTGTTCAATTTATTTGGGGAATCGTTTAATGTATATTGATGCATTATAATATAAAGTTTATGAAACTTTATAGTATAATTTTTGAATTAATTTCAAAAATTAATTCTTGAGAGAAAATATTTGAAAGAGTTCAAATAAATTTAATATGAATTGAATTCATATTAATTTTAATTTTAATAAAATCCCTAAGATTAAATATATGATATTTAAATGGGTAAATTAATTAATTATTTATTAAAATTATAGACCTTTTCCTATTAGGAAAGAAAATATTTGAAAGAGTTCAAATAAATTTAATATGAATTTGATTCATATTAATTTTAATTTTAATAAAATCCCTAAGATTAAATATATGATATTTAATTAGGGAAATTAATTAATTATGGAATTAATTCATTATTTATTAAAATTAGAGACCTTTTCCGATTAGGAAATAGGTCTTGGTCTTTAGCTATAAATAGAACCTATGGGTGGGGTGAAAGGCATCCCATTCATTCTCCTACTCTCAGAGAATTCCCCTGAAGGCTCCCTCTAGACTCCCACCGGTCTCTTGCCTCTAGAAGTCTCAGAGTCATACCGGTGTAGCCATAGTGGTGGTGTTCGCATTAGTTCATGATTATTCCACAAGCAGTTGGTGAATTTAATTTGAGTCGTCAACGGGAGTAAGTAATTTGTTATTATATAAATTAGATTTAGATCTAAAATTTTTGTATGCTTAGCCTTAATATAAATATAGAATAGTTCTAAGTTTATTGTCAATGTATTGGTATTTTAGATTAAACAAAATTAATTACGAATCGGTTCCAATCACGCTTCCGCTTTACAGAATTACGGAATTCCAATCCTTCAATAGTGTCACCAGGATAAGGTACCCAACCTTATTCCTATACTATAGACCTTTTAGGTTGTTACTTGGACACCGATCCCCGTATGTCCCCACATACTAGTCCAAGTTTCATTTAAACAATTTTGGATCTTAGTTTATTGGATTTAGAGTTTATTAATGCAAACTCGATTATTCAATAACCAGATTACTGAATTACTCAAATAACACTTTATTGAGATCGATTAATTTGTTTCATTTACTATCTACGAGTTTTAGGGCATAAAACCCAACATATGAAATATGGAAAATGGATGTCAAGACAACGTTTTTGAATGGCAATCTTGAAGAGACTATCTATATGGCTCAACCAGAGGGATTCATAGTCCAGGGTGATGAGCAAAAAGATTGCAAACTTAAACGATCCATTTATGGATTAAAACAAAAATCTAGATCCTGGAATATACGTTTTGACACTGCGATCAAAACGTATGGTTTTGAGCATAATATTGACGAACCGTGTGTTTACAAGAAAATCGTCAAATCCACTGTAGCTTTTCTAGTTCTGTACATAGTGAAGGGTTAAAATCCCTTTTGGAAGCGGAAGCAATCAAGAACAACCTCGTTTTTTAATTTCAATTTTAGAAAAACCTCTACGTTGGCAAATCAAATATAGAAACAGTTTCTAAATTAATTTAAGATTTGATTAAGCATGCTGGAAAAATAGATCTAAAAACTTATTTAGATCTAGAAAACTTACTTGATTCGATAAACACAGCACAATGCTCCAATGTATGTGATTCTTCCTCCCAACGAACACTACCACGTCGGATCACCCACTATGACTCTTGGAATTCGAGATTGGCTTGTGGGAACCAATTTTGGTCTTGGATGGGAATTTTACAGCAAGGAAGTCTGGAACTTTTGAGAGAATTCTGAGAGTTCTCCTTTCTCTGTTTTTTTTGCGTGAAAATGAGAGAGTGAGAGCGAGATGTGGAAACTCCCTCCCAACTTTACGATAAGTGGGGAGGGAGTTATCCCTACTTGATCTCTACCGTTGATCATAATCAACGCGATCCAGGCCGTCAATTAATTAAATAATAATTATCATTTAATTAATTAAATAATTATAATTAATTTAATTAAATCAATATTAATTAAGCCAATTATAACCTAAGGTATTTAATTCAATTTGAATCATATTCAATTGAATTAAATTGGCCATTCAATTAATCTCATCAATTGAATCCACATTAATTAAATATCAAATATTTAATTAATTTTATAATTGAATCACATTCAATTTTATCTCTCATTTAACCTATAGTTTTAATGTGCATCAAAATGTACATTAATATAACTATAGTATTAATTTTGATTAAATCACATTTAACCAAATTAAATTAAATTAATTAATTCCCCAATTAATTAATTCATGAATTAATCAAATATCACATATTTAATTAAATTCATTATTCTCTCAATAATTAATTTCGAATCATATTCAAAATTAGTTATAAAGTTTAATTCTTTAATTAAACTTTATACTATAATGTATCTCCATACATTATATTAATTCCCTTTAATACCAAGACTAAATTATCTCAGAACCCGTTATGAGCTAGCAGGTGGACCTAATGGACCTACAGATCAGAAGCTCCAACGATACGAGATTGATCAGCTAAACTCATTAACCGAGTCAATCAACATTCGTTAACCGTGGGTCACTCCACTAAAGACCCACAGCTGCACTCTTCTCACTGTAGAATATTTCTGTGTCCACGGATATCGACCAATAGCAGTAAGTCAATCCTTCACGTGTGTTCGTAACACCAGCTGGGTCAAATTACCGTTTTACCCCTGGGTTACCTCTGGATCCTTAAGTACCACTGATTCCTCTAATGAACAACCTGTTTAGGGTCCAACCACTAAACAGAAATTCCTCTCGGGCCAAGAGAGGACAGCGCGCTTTTGTTCAAGCCCCGGAATCAACCCTTAAGGGAACACACATCTACTTGCCCCAATAGGGGAAGGAGTGAATTCCATCTTGTACTGTTATGTTCCCAGCCCCCATTCGGTCTTGCCCCTGAAATGGTAGGAATATTGAGTCGGCGAGCAGGCCACTCTCACCCATACAAATCTAAGGACAATCCCTCCGGAAAAGGAGTTCATAACAGACTCAGGATTGAGATTGAGTTACCTAGGTCATCCTATTGAAATAGAAACCTAGACTAGTTAACGGCGTTACATCTAGTGGTTACTATTTCGTGGTCCGGTCTTATGCAAACTCATTGCATAGGATACCCCCACCCGTATGTCTCCTACATGGATGCTTTGGATCATTGCATCTGTATCGGATACAAGGTGGGCCGTATCACATAGTGTCACCAGGATAAGGTACCCAGCCTTATCCCTATACTATAGACCATTTAGGTTGTTACTTGGACACTGATCCCCGTATGTCCCTACATACTAGTCCAAGTTTCATTTAAACAACCTTGGATCTTAGTTTATTGGATTTAGGGTTTATTAATGCAAACTCGATTATTCAATAACCCAATTACTGAATCACTCGAATAACGCTTTATTGAGATCGATTAATTTGTTTCATTTACTATCTACGAGTTTTAGGGCATAAAACCCAACAACTCCCACTTGAACTAAAACTCTAGTGGGCAATGTACATCAACAATCAGAATTGAATGAATAATCATTGAAGTAGGAATAATAGTTTGTATTAATACTGTATAATACATGAAAAGTACAAATACAGATAAATACAATAAACTAGGGCATTTGAATACCCATTACACTTCTCCCACTTGCCCTAGATTATTCTATGTACATATCTCGCAGACCTAGACCATCTAGATGACCCTCGAACACTTTAGCCGTGAGAGCCTTCGTAAATGGATCAGCAATATTGTGCTCCGAAGCTATCTTCGTGACGATCACATCACCTCGTTGCACGATCTCTCTGATGAGATGATATTTGCGCTCTATGTGCTTGCCTCTCTTGTGACTGCGAGGTTCTTTAGAATTTGCCACTGCACCACTATTATCACAATAAAGGGTGATTGGCAAGTTCATATTTGGAACAACTTCCAAATCCATCAAGAACTTCCTAAGCCATACAGCCTCCTTAGCTGCTTCACAAGCAGCGACATATTCGGCCTCCATGGTGGAGTCTGCAATGCATCCTTGTTTGATGCTACGCCAGACCACAGCGCCCCCATTTAGGGTAAACACTGACCCTGATGTGGATTTTCTAGAATCCTTATCAGTTTGAAAGTCAGAGTCCGTGTATCCTGTAAGGATCAAATCCTTAGCGCCATACACAAGCTGATAGTCCCTCGTTCTCCTAAGATACTTGAGGATGTTTTTCACTGCAGTCCAATGGTCTAACCCTGGATTAGACTGGTATCTACTAACTATCCCAACTGCATAGCATATGTCAGGCCTAGTACACAACATGGCATACATAAGGCTGCCCACTGCTGAAGCATAAGGGATCCGTCTCATATCCTCAATTTCTTGAGGTGTCTTAGGACACTGTTCCTTAGACAGATGAACTCCATGCCTGAAGGGGAGTAAACCCCTCTTGGAATTCTGCATCTTATATTTAGACAACATCTTGTCTATATATGATGCTTGAGACAGGGCTAACGTTCTGTTCTTACGATTCCTGATAATTTGAATCTCTAGAACATATTGAGCTTCACCCAAATCTTTCATTTGGAACTCAGTTGATAGCCAAGTTTTAATTTCAGTTAGATATTCTACATTATTCCCAATAAGCAAAATATCATCTACATACAACACCAGAAAAGCTACTGAACCGCTGATAATCCTTTTGTAAACACAAGGCTCATCAACATTCTGGTCAAAGCCATAAGACTTGACAGCAGTGTCAAACCTTATATTCCAAGATCTAGAAGCTTGCTTCAACCCATAAATGGATCGTTTAAGCTTGCAAACTTTTTGCTCCTGACCTTGAGCAATGAACCCCTCTGGTTGAGACATAAAGATATTCTCATCAAGATTGCCATTCAGAAAAGCAGTCTTGACATCCATTTGCCAAATTTCATAATCATAAAACGTGGCAATGGACAAGAGTATCCTTATCGACTTTAACATGGCAACTGGAGAAAAAGTTTCTTCATAATCCACCCCTTCCTTTTGGGTATAACCCTTTGCCACCAGTCGAGCTTTGAAAGTCTGTACTTTCCCAGCTGCGTCTCGTTTTCTCTTGTAGATCCATTTGCACCCTATGGGTTTTACCCCTTCAGGTAAGTCTACAAGATCCCAGACTTGATTGAAGTACATAGACTCCATCTCTAGGTCCATAGCTTTGACCCACTGGTCATGATCCACATCATTCATTGCCTGTCTAAAGGTCAATGGATCCTCAACACCATCATCAGGTATGACAGCTGGAGTTTCTGCTAAACCCAGATAGCGTTCAGGTTGAATAACAACCCTCCCACTACGTCGAGGCATTCTCAACTCTTGAGAATGATGGGCTTGACCAGATGTACTGGGCTCATCAACAACTCTTGTTGAAGGTCCAGCTTCTGAACTGGGCTCATCAACAACCCTTGTTGAAGGTCCAGCCTCATCAACAACTCTTGTTGATTCATTTGTAGCTTCCCCAGAAAGTTCACTCAACACAATTTTACTGCGTGGTTTGTGTTCTCTAACGTGGTCTTCTTCCAAGAAAGTAGCATTTGTCGATACAAACACCTTATTTTCTTGTGGATCGAAGAAATATCCACCTCTTGTTTCTTTTGGGTAGCCTACGAATAGGCATAATTTTGAACGTGAATCCAATTTCTTTGGATTTGCCACAAGCACATGTGCAGGGCAACCCCAAATTCTGAAATGACGTAAACTAGCTTTACGCCCTTTCCAGAGCTCAAATGGTGTTTCAGAAACACTCTTTGAGGGAACAACATTCAAAATATAAACTGCAGTCTCTACTGCATAACCCCAAAAAGAATTAGGCAACTGAGCATAACTCATCATAGATCGAACCATGTCTAACAAGGTTCTGTTTCTCCTTTCAGATACACCATTCTGCTGAGGTGTACCTGGTGCTGAGAGTTGGGACGTGATTCCATGTTCTATCAAATAGTTCTGGAATTCTAAGTCCAAATACTCTCCACCTCGATCAGATCGAAGTGTTTTAATGGTCTTACCTAATGAGTTCTCAACTTCAGCCTTATACTCCTTGAACTTTTCAAGGGCTTCAGACTTATGACTCATTAGGTATAAATAACCATACCTTGAATAATCATCTATGAAAGAGATGAAATATTCATACCCTCCTCGAGCCCTAACATTCATTGGACCACAGAGATCCGTATGTACGAGCTCTAAGGGCTCCTTGGCACGATAACCTTTTCCAGTAAAAGGTCGTTTGGTCATCTTACCTTCGAGACAAGACTCACACGGAGGTAAAGTACCATCTTCTAACTGGCTTAGAAGTCCGTTCTTAACCAATCTCCCAATCCTATTGAGATTTATGTGGCCAAGTCTCAAGTGCCAAAGATAGGTACTTTGAGAAACCTTTTGCCTTTTAGGTTGAGTCTCAGCTGTTTTAAACATTTCATTGTTCAAAATAGCCCTAGACTCTATTGGTCTTAAAACATATAAATTGTTCTCCAAGTTTGCAGAACAAATATCAGCACCCCTTTTAGTAATGAGAGCTTCATTTACAGAAAAGGACACTGAATATCCTTGTTCAAGCAAACAAGATACAGAAATCAAATTTCTTTTTATTTTGGGAACTATATATACATTATCTAATAACATATAACGTTCCCTGGAGAAGAACATTTTAATGTCTCCCACTGCTTTAGCTGAAATGAACTCCCCAGTACCAACTCTGAGAGTCATTTCCCCAGCATCTAATTGTTGCCAGGAGCTCATTCCCTCAAAGGAAGAGCATACGTGATGAGTGGCACCTGAATCAAGGATCCAGGCTGTATCATCATTTTCCACTATACACGTTTCAATGACCAATAAATCACATTTATTTTCATTGAGTTTTGCTAAGCAGTCTATGTCATATTCATCATGAACAATTTCAGATGAATTAGACATGTGGGTCTGAGGACAGTCCTCAGTTAAGACCAAATCCACGCAATTAGTGTTTGAGTGCATTTCCTTAGTTGTATTAGCGATACCAGTTTTATTACACACGGCGTAATTAGAGGCATACAAAGAACGATTCATGCTGAAACAAACAAATTAATTTAATTAGTGATGATGCATTAACCCATTACACAAAATAATATTATTATTATTTTAATCCAATCAATTTAGCAAAAGTAATGATCGACCCATAGAATAAACATTCATTTTGCAACGATACTTCAGAGGTTTAGAGCAACAGCTACCGTAGGGCAGTCAACTACTCCTCCCCTGAATTGAGACAATCTCAGCCAGTCCTTATTCCCAGAATAACTCATATTCCAATAGTTCTTAGCTACCGTTATTTGGTCAGGAAATTATTAACATCTTAACAATTTCCCGTAAGTGTGACCCTCCATATTTTCAGATTTCAAAGGTCGGTCCCAACAATGCTACCGTAGGGAAAGTCAAAATTGGAAATGGACCTAAGAAACCCTATCCATTTCTGGAGTTTGCGTTGTTCCGACTCCCATGATCAAGCCCTCCGTAGGGTGATCGCTCCCAGGGCGACTCGCAGGCAGATCATGGGGATCTCACGGTGCAACCTAATGGAGGAGACCGTAGGATACGTTGACACGTGTCCTGCTCCCACTTACTATAAAATACTCCCTCATTCACCTTGATATTGATCCATGCAAACACCATCCGTAGGGGGTCACTCCCAGGGTGACTCGAGGCCAAGCATGGACCTCACGCTGTGAACTCTTGAGGACGTGAGAGCAAAACATTGATTTATGAAAATCTTGTTTTGATATATTTCCTCCCACTAAGTATTTTTATAATTAAAGGGTCTATTACTTAGGTAAATTCCGGCTAAGTGAATCTATCTAAGTCTAAGCCTGTATATAACTCTTATATAAAGGTCTTTACACTGATGTCTAGGTGAATTAAACCCTTTTAATTACCTAGTGACATTGCATGCTAACATTAAACTATGATTAATTCAACTCAGGTTCCGGGTCAGTTCCCAGGTAGGAGGTGTTCCGTAACCGTCAACTTAAGTACCCCCAGCCTAGACAGAACTTCACCGGGAGAGTTCCCTTATAACCATATTAATGTTTTTCCTACTTAGTGCATTAAAACTATTTTAATCCTAAGTAAGAAAATAATTCTAATCCTATTAGAATTAAATTTGAGCTTAGGTCTAATTAATTTTAAACATTTTAAAATTAATTCAATTTTAACCTAAGGTCCTATGTTTGCATGCAACTCTTTGTTATAGGTTGACGGTTTCTAATCAATTTTATAACTATTATAAAATTTTAATAATTAGCCCTATAACATGCTTCTACGGTGTTGGGAATAAAAGCAACCATGTTTGAATTATTAAACACCATATAGCCCATGACTCCGATAACGATAATATAACGATTATACTAAAGTGGTGTCATGCTCAATGCTTTTTCATTTTCATATAATTAATATAACATTTTATATTAATATTATACATGAAAACAAGCATTGAAATTTATTTCCATTCATAATATAACTATTATATTAATACTCATGAAAATAAATCTAAGCATGCATGCTGCATTAATAAAATATAACATCTTATATTTATCTAATTAATGTCATGCATCATGCTTTTCCAATTTCATATATTTAATATAACAATTATACTAAATAACTCATGAAATTTAAATTCATGCATAATTATCATATATTATAACATTTATAACATAAAAATGCATGAAAACATGCTTAACCTATGGTGGGATCTAGCTAAATGACATTCATAAAGCAATAAATAGCTGAAAAACCGGTATATTGGCCCCTAGGATAATTAAAATAAAAGAAAATTACAATAATTTCAATTTAATTATCCTTCTGAGTCTTGAACCGCTCCAGAACCGGCCCGAACCAGCTTGAACCGCTTCAAACTAGGCCCAAACCACTCGAATCGGACCAGAATTACATGAACCAGACCGGATTTCATTGAACCGGACCTAGCCAGTGTAAACCGGACCGCCCACGATCTAATCCGCGCGGAAAAAATAAATTGCCCACAGACAAGCTCGAACTCGCGACCACCAGGATGCTAGACACGCGCGCACGCCAACTGCTCCAGCACCAGCGTTAGAGGCTTAATCAACGCAATTAATTTTTATTTTGTAACCGTTCATGACGCACGAAAAAACCAAAAAACTGCCCACGTTCCGCATTGAACTCACGACCTCACGGTTGCCAAACCGTAAGCATAACCGCTAGAGCCACGTCTTGGGTTCGAACTTCACCAGACGCCAAAAATCTTTATTTCGATTTTCATTCCTTTTTTTTTTTTTTTTTTTTTTCGAATTTTCTGGGCAATTCTGGGCAAATCCTCCTCTGTTCTTCGTTCCAGCAACGAAAAAACACAAAAATCATCCCGATCCGAGCACCAATTCAACAATTGAATCCTAATCTATTGACACGGACTTACATGACTCGATTTACAATATTTTTGCCCCAAAAACATGGGCCCTTACATGATCAAATCATACAAAAAATTGTAAATCTAAGGCCAAATATAACCAAAACAATTTTTCAGCAAACCACATTCATAATGCATAATCCCACCAAAACCAACGCAATTTTCATTAATTGAAATCAATTAACGAGATGGCTCTGATACCAATTGAAGGGTTAAAATCCCTTTTGGAAGCGGAAGCAATCAAGAACAACCTCGTTTTTTAATTTCAATTTTAGAAAAACCTCTACGTTGGCAAATCAAATATAGAAACAGTTTCTAAATTAATTTAAGATTTGATTAAGCATGCTGGAAAAATAGATCTAAAAACTTATTTAGATCTAGAAAACTTACTTGATTCGATAAACACAGCACAATGCTCCAATGTATGTGATTCTTCCTCCCAACGAACACTACCACGTCGGATCACCCACTATGACTCTTGGAATTCGAGATTGGCTTGTGGGAACCAATTTTGGTCTTGGATGGGAATTTTACAGCAAGGAAGTCTGGAACTTTTGAGAGAATTCTGAGAGTTCTCCTTTCTCTGTTTTTTTTGCGTGAAAATGAGAGAGTGAGAGCGAGATGTGGAAACTCCCTCCCAACTTTACGATAAGTGGGGAGGGAGTTATCCCTACTTGATCTCTACCGTTGATCATAATCAACGCGATCCAGGCCGTCAATTAATTAAATAATAATTATCATTTAATTAATTAAATAATTATAATTAATTTAATTAAATCAATATTAATTAAGCCAATTATAACCTAAGGTATTTAATTCAATTTGAATCATATTCAATTGAATTAAATTGGCCATTCAATTAATCTCATCAATTGAATCCACATTAATTAAATATCAAATATTTAATTAATTTTATAATTGAATCACATTCAATTTTATCTCTCATTTAACCTATAGTTTTAATGTGCATCAAAATGTACATTAATATAACTATAGTATTAATTTTGATTAAATCACATTTAACCAAATTAAATTAAATTAATTAATTCCCCAATTAATTAATTCATGAATTAATCAAATATCACATATTTAATTAAATTCATTATTCTCTCAATAATTAATTTCGAATCATATTCAAAATTAGTTATAAAGTTTAATTCTTTAATTAAACTTTATACTATAATGTATCTCCATACATTATATTAATTCCCTTTAATACCAAGACTAAATTATCTCAGAACCCGTTATGAGCTAGCAGGTGGACCTAATGGACCTACAGATCAGAAGCTCCAACGATACGAGATTGATCAGCTAAACTCATTAACCGAGTCAATCAACATTCGTTAACCGTGGGTCACTCCACTAAAGACCCACAGCTGCACTCTTCTCACTGTAGAATATTTCTGTGTCCACGGATATCGACCAATAGCAGTAAGTCAATCCTTCACGTGTGTTCGTAACACCAGCTGGGTCAAATTACCGTTTTACCCCTGGGTTACCTCTGGATCCTTAAGTACCACTGATTCCTCTAATGAACAACCTGTTTAGGGTCCAACCACTAAACAGAAATTCCTCTCGGGCCAAGAGAGGACAGCGCGCTTTTGTTCAAGCCCCGGAATCAGCCCTTAAGGGAACACACATCTACTTGCCCCAATAGGGGAAGGAGTGAATTCCATCTTGTACTGTTATGTTCCCAGCCCCCATTCGGTCTTGCCCCTGAAATGGTAGGAATATTGAGTCGGCGAGCAGGCCACTCTCACCCATACAAATCTAAGGACAATCCCTCCTGAAAAGGAGTTCATAACAGACTCAGGATTGAGATTGAGTTACCTAGGTCATCCTATTGAAATAGAAACCTAGACTAGTTAACGGCGTTACATCTAGTGGTTACTATTTCGTGGTCCGGTCTTATGCAAACTCATTGCATAGGATACCCCCACCCGCATGTCTCCTACATGGATGCTTTGGATCATTGCATCTGTATCGGATACAAGGTGGGCCGTATCACATAGTGTCACCAGGATAAGGTACCCAGCCTTATCCCTATACTATAGACCATTTAGGTTGTTACTTGGACACTGATCCCCGTATGTCCCTACATACTAGTCCAAGTTTCATTTAAACAACCTTGGATCTTAGTTTATTGGATTTAGGGTTTATTAATGCAAACTCGATTATTCAATAACCCAATTACTGAATCACTCGAATAACGCTTTATTGAGATCGATTAATTTGTTTCATTTACTATCTACGAGTTTTAGGGCATAAAACCCAACACATAGATGATATCCTACTTATTGGGAATAATGTAGGATTCCTGTCTGACGTAAAAAAATGGCTAACGACTTAATTCCAAATGAAAGATTTGGGTGAGGCTCAATTTGTTTTGGGCATTCAAATCATTAGAAATAGAAAGAACAAAACGCTAGCACTGTCTCAAGCAACATATGTTGACAAAATGTTGGTACGATATTCGATGCAGAACTCCAACAAAGGGTTATTACCTTTTAGGCACGGGATTCACTTGTCAAAGCAATAAAGTCCTAAGACACCTCAAGAAGTTGAGGAAATGCGACACATTCCCTGTGCATCAGTAATTGGTAGTTTGATGTATGTCATGCTGTGTACAAGACCCGACATATGCTATGCTGTAGGAATTATCAGCAGATATCAGTCTAATCCTAGACATGCGCATTGGACTGCCGTTAAAAACATCCTTAAGTATCTAAGGATAACTAGGGATTATACACTCGTGTATGGAGCTAAGGATCTGATCCTTACAAGATACACTGACTCAGATTTTCAGGCCGATATAGATTCAAGAAAATCAACATCGGGATCTATGTTTACTCTAAATAGAGGAGCAGTAGTATGGAGAAGTATTAAGCAAGGTTGCATTGCTGACTCTACCATGGAAGCCTAGTACGTAGCCACCTGCAAAGCAGCAAAAGAGGCAATATGGCTAAGAAAATTCCTAACAGAGTTGGAAATTTTTCCAAATATGCAACTGCCTATCACCCTCTATTGTGATAACAGTGGAGCAGTTGCAAACTTCAAGGAACCTCGAAGTCACAAGCGAGGAAAGCATATTGAGCGCAAATACAATCTCATTAGGGAGCGTGCAACGAGGAGATGTGATCGTCACGCAGATTGCTTCATAGCACAACATGGCCGATTCGTTTACAAAACCCCTCACGACTAATGTTTTTTAGGGTCACCTAGTAAATCTAGGACTACGAGCTTTGTTAGACTAGGGCAAGTGGGAGAAATGTGAGGGTATGGTTGATGCCCTAGTTTATTGTCTTTATGTATCTCTCACACCTAACTCCAAGTACCCAACTAGAGTTTCTAGTCCAAATGGGAGTTTGTTGGGCTTAATGTCCTATAAACTCGTAGTTTGTAAATCATTAGACATATTCTATTTCCAATAAAGATGTTATTGAGGTTATTCAGTAAAAGATGTTATTGAATATGTAAATTGCAAATGATTAACCTAAATCAAATAAACTAAGATCCTTCGCTATAAAATGAATACTTGATCTATATGTAGAGACATATCATAGGATCAAGTACAAGTTTATAGTCAAAATAGTCTATAGTATAAGGATAGGGTTGGGTGCCTTATCTTGGGGACATTATGGACGCAGCCCACTTTGTATTAAGTACAAACGGTGAGATCCTAAATCGTTCATATGGAGACATGCGAGTGGGGGCGTGCTATGCAATGAGTTTGTATAAGGCTGGACCACTAAATAAGTCACTTTCTCTTTATAACGTCGTTTACTGTAGAAACTGACTATTTCTCAAAGATGACCTAGGTAACTCGTTCTTAATCCTTAGCTAACTATGAACCCCTGTTTATACGAGATTATCCTTTGATCTGCATGGGTGAGAGTGGCCAGCATCGCCGACTCAACAAACCTACCATTTTGGGGATAAGATCAAATAGATAGCTGGGGACATAGTCTCGCAAGATAGAATTCGCTCCTACCCATTTCAGGGATAGTAGAGAGGTTGCTCCCTTAAGTACTAACTCCAGGACTTTAACAAGGGGCCCCACCCTCTCGTTGGACCGAGAGGGACCTAGGTTTGTTGTTTGGAACACAAAACGATTGTTCATTAAAGGATTAGTGAAACTTAAGGAACAAGAAGTACTATGGGGGTAAAATAGTCATTTGACCTAGCTATAGTTACAAACAACCCGTGAAGGACCGACTTACTGAACATAGTTAAATCAAGTGGACAGAAATATATTTATGGTGAGGGGAGTGCAACTATAGGGGTATAGTGGAGTGTCCCGGTAGTTTATGAATGTTGGTTAAGCTTGGTTAATGAGATTAGTCGGTTAGCCTCGAATCGTTGGAGCCCATGATCTATAGGTCCATTAGGTCCCCCTACTAGCTCATATCGGAATAAAACCTAGAACAATAAGATAGGATTCTTTGAATAGTTCAAAATCGGGATAAAGGGTATTATCGTAAATTGTGTTTTACACAATAATTTAATTATGAATTAAATTCGAAAATGAGAGATAAAGTATTTAAAAGTGTTTTAAATAATATATATATGTATTAAGAATCATATATAATGGATTGCACAAGGTGACAATGATTAATTGGATTAATCATATCAAATTAAATTGAAAATGTTTCTAATTAATTACCTGAAGTTAAATTCAATTTGGAATTCAAATTTACATTAAATTGCAAGCTAATAAATCAGATTTTGGATTCTAAATTAGTGGATTTAGTTGGATCCCCACTCTTGCATGTAGATACAAAGTGGAAAACAACACATCCATGCACTAGTTGCATGTGTTGTGATATCAACACCTAGAATCCACTTTGGCTTGCAAGACTATCATGTGTCTTGTGTCTTGAGGCTTCTCCTTGCATGGAATATCTCTATAAGTAGAGTGTGAATCAGATTCAAGCCGAAGAGAGTGATTTCCTTACTGTTATGCTGCTGGAATTTACTCTCAAACTCACTCATCTCCATAAATCTCTCAAGTGCTTGTACCTTCAAGCATTTCCTTCCCATTCCCTATCACAATAGACTCCCACAAGTCGTTCTTGGCCCGGAGGATAGTAGGGAAGACACTAAGGGTTGTCCAAGAAAAATTGGAGAAGAAAACATTACAAGGAGGTCCATCCATTTGAGCTACAAGAGATTTCTGTTTTGTTTTCTTTAGAACAAGCATGCTTTATGAGTAAAATTAATGTAGTTAAGTGATTTCGATCTTCAATTTCTTTTGCATGTGTTATATGAACACCTTCAAAGACAACATGATACATGATACATAGAGAGTACAAAAGGAAAAACTGTCTCCCCCCCCCCCCCCCCGTCAAACTTAAACGAGTCAATGTCCCTATTGACTAAACATGAATAACAAAATATGAAATAATAAAAAGGATCAAAAAGCTAAGATCAAGTCCAAACTACCTAGAGGTTTTGGCAGTCAAAAGCTTAAGGTGAGTTTGGATTTCAATGTGTTATGGAGAGAAAAGTTTATTCAGGCTTCATGCTTTGAAAAACTCGAAGTTACTAAAGTATTTAAAGAGCCGAGAGAGCTTTAGTTATCATCATTAAGGGCACTCAAAGAAAAACAAACCACTAAAGCACATTAAACTTTAAAAAATCTTTTAAAATACTTTTTCAAAGAGATATACTTTTTTCATAATTTTTCAAACAAAATAAAAGAAACAAACAACGAAAAACAACCTATCTAAGAATATGAAATGAAAGTAAACAACTAAAGACTCATTAACCTATAAAAAACAAAACAAACAAAAACAAGAAAAACAAAAGCAAGTAAAGATAAAGAGACCCTACTTCCTATCACTTATCAAAAAAAGAATAAGGCACGAAAGAATAGAAAAGTGAAAGGAAAATTCCCCTAGGAATTTGAAGGGCCGACTACATCGCCTCTGGGTGGTTCATGATGATGTCGGGGAATGGTGGAAGATAATCATCAATGTCTTCCACCAATCTGCTAAAAACACTCCTGATCATTCGATCTCGAATTCTAGCATAGATCAGGTAGTTTTTACATTGCAGCCGCAAATGCTCGAAGTCTCTCCTCACTGCCACTAAATCACTTCAGGTTCGGGCTTAGGGGCTTCCGTTGGAGGATTTTCTGCTGGAATTTGTAATAAGTTTGCGCTCGCATCTGCTACAGTGGAAGTTTGACCCAGAGGGCGTTACGAACACTCGTGAAGGATAGACTTACCGTTATTGGTCTATATCCGTGAACACATAAATATTCTACAGTGAGAAGAGTGCAACGGTGGGTCTTTAGTGGAGTGATCCGCAGTTAATGAACATTGGTTAAATTGATTAATCAGTTTAGTCATATAACCTCTTATCATTGGAGCTTCTGATATGTAAGTCCATTAGGTCCCCCTACTAGATCATTAAGGGTAATTAGGAACAATTAGCCTTTAAAGGAATTTGAATAGTTCAAAATCCATTATGGGAAATCAAGTTAATTGTATGAGATAAAATCAATATAATATATGTGATATATTAAAATATAAAGTATAATTTAAGATTAAACTTTGTTGATTGAGAGAAATACAATTAAATACAATTTAATTGTCCACTTAAATTAACCATAGTTATGATAGCATGCAATGTCGCTAGGTTAATTAAAAGAGTTTAATTCACCTAAGACATTAGATTAAAGACCTTCATATGAGAGTTATATAAGGCATAGACTTAGAAAGATTCATTTAGCTGGAATTTACCTAAGTAATAAACTCTAATCTTTAAAATGCTTAGTGGGAGAATAGTGATATATATGATATATCAAATTTTTAGCTATCACGTCTCCAAGAGTTCACATTGTGAGATCCATGCTTGGCCTCGAGGTGACCTAGGAGCGTCCCTCTACGGATGGTGTTTGCATGGGTCAATAACAAAGTGAATGGATAAAGTATATATAGTAAGTGGGAGAGGGACACGTGTCAACGTATCCTATGGTCTCTTCCATTAGGTTGCTGAAGGAGTGAAGAACACTCGTGCGGAAGGGATTGGCGATCTTAGTCACAAATTTTCACTAATTTCATGGATTAAAAGCATGCTTAAATAAGAACGAAAATAGAGCACTAGAAAACTTAACTTTGAAGCAAGAATTTGTGAGCTCTCTTGGATGATTCTCTACACGATCACTTCATCAACGACCACCGAGATCTTCCCCGCTATTCTCCGGCCGTAGAACGGGCTTGTGGGAACCCGAGCATGATGAATTAAGGAGCAACAAATTGAGAAGAAAACAGGTTTCTAATCATGTTAGTTCTCGGTTTTGAGAGAGAGATTTTGATTTCTTTTTAATGAATCAACACCAACAAAACAACCCTTCAGCTTTTCAAGCACCCATATATATATAACATTAAGCATGCATATTGGAGCTTTCTGAAGAAGACACCAATTTGTGTTTTGTGGGATTTGGTGGCAAGCTCACAAGATTTTCCTCTTGGCAAATTTAAATGAAAAAAATGGTTTTTCCAACTATTGAAAAATAAAATTGAAAATTAATTCAATAATTAATTTTAAATAATAAAAAGTTTTAAATAATTAATTATAGGGAAATTGCAATGGGTAGCAAAAAATATTAGGATATTTGCAAATATAGCTATGATTTATTTAGATTTGCAAACATAGCAAAATTTAAAAAATCTGATTTCCATTTTTTTATTATTCCAGTTTTACCCTTGTTGATATATCAACAAGTATATTAGTAGTATATCTGATATATTTTATATTTATTGATATACGAAATATAAAGTATATTAGTTAAGTGATACACCAAATTTGATATAATCGAATGAATACAATGATATACCTAATATACTAATGATATATCTAATATATACTTGATTTGATAAGCATAACATTTGATATGCCTGATTAAATGTTGATATAATGATATACTTGATATGTTACTTTCTTTACTTATATTTGTTATGTTTTATTTCTCTTTATTGAATTATGTTGTGTTATTTACATATTTTAAATGAAATGTTTGTCTTCTATAACATAAATGTTTATCTTTTATACCTATTATGAATGTTGATATACCATTGATATATCTCATTTGTTTTTTTTTTTTTTAACTTACTTCATTTTTTATACTACTGATCAAATAATTAATAACATTGATATACCTAATTTGAGTAGCTAAATACATCAATGATAAACCTGTTATTAAAAAAAATCACTGATATATATTTTTAATTGTTGGTGTATTATGAAGGTCGTAGAATGCAAAATTTGTTACAAGTATATCAATAAGATGTAATTTTAAGTATATCATTAGTGTATTAGTACTTACTAAAAGTGTAATTTCAAGTACATCATTAGTGTATCAGTAATATATTATTAAGATGATGTATAGTATATTGATGACATATATGCCAACATGAGCATAACTCAACTAGCATAAGATATACACATTCAATTCAACCAAAAGGTTAGAGGTTTAAATCTCCTACCACACATATTGTCCCAAAATAAAGCTAATATATCTAACTATTTATTGATGAAGTATATCAAAGATATCTAAACTAATGAAAGCTCATGTGTATACTTCATAAATGAAGTAGATTATATTCACGAAATATACATCTGATATACTATATTTTAGTATATCAGTTGATTGATATACCAAATATCTAGTATATTAATACACTAAATAAATGAATGATATACTTGATATACAGTATATCAATAACACCATTGATATACTTTTTAAACTTCCAGCGTGTTTAAGGGGTTTTTTTTGACTTTTCAACTTTAATGTTTAGACGGGCCTACGTTTTTTTGCTATATTTGCAACATTAAAAAACTGATGACATGGTTGCAAATTTCATTTTATTTTTTGCTATTCTTGCAATTGCCCCTTAATTAAACACTTTAACAAATTTTTGTTTGGGTTGGTGTCCTAAAACTCGTAGATAGTGAATAAAACAAATAATTATATACTTGTTCGATAAAGTTGTTATTGAGTTTATATTCACTCAAGTTATTAAATGAGTGAATTGCACGTTAAATAACCCCAATCCAATAAACTATAATCCTTGGCTATGTGATGAATACTTGAACTATATGTAGTGACATAAATATGGATCAAGTTCAAGTAATAGCCTAAACGGTCTATAGTATAGGGATAAGGTTGGGTACCTTAATCCTAGGAAAACTATGTCACGCAACCCACTTTGTTTTAGTACAAACGATGTGATCCTGAATCATTCATGTAGAGACATGTGAGTGGGGGCGTCCTATGCAAATGAGTTTGCATAAGACTAGGATCGAGAAAAATCACTCTTGCTTTATAACGTCGTTTACTGACAAGACTGAAATTTCAATGCGATGACCTAGGTAACTCGGTCTTAATCCGGAGCTAACTATGAACTCCTGTTTATTCGGGCTTATCCTTAGATATGCATGGGTGAGAGTGGCTCAACATCGCCGACTCAATAAACCCACAATTTCAGAGATAGGAACGGGTAAATAGCTGGGGACATAATCTTGCAAAATGGAATTCACTCCTACCAAATTTAGGGATAGTAGAGAGGTTGTTCACTTAAGTACTGACTCCGAAACGTGAACAAAGGGATCCCGTTGTCTCATTGGCCCGAGAGGTTTTAGGTTTAGTGGTGGGACCACAAACCAATTGTTCATTAGGGACTCAGCTAGAGACTTAAAGAAAGAGAGTCCCTCATGAACAACTAGTTCGTGGTCCTACCATTAAACCTAAAACCACTCGGGAGAATGAGAGAGCGACACGCCTTTGTTCACGTTTCGGAGTCAGCACTTAAGGGAACAACCTCTCTACTATCCCTAAAGACGGGTAGCAGTGAATTCCATCTTGCAGAACTATGTCCCCCAGCTATCTACCCGGTGTTATCCCCAAAGTGGCATGTTTATTCAGCGGCGCTTATGGGCCACTCTGACCTATGCAAAACAAAGGATAATCCTGAATAAACAAGAGTTCATAGTTAGCTCAAGATTAAGATCGAGTTACCTAGGTCATCACTTGAAATAGTCAGTTTCATAGTAAACGGCGTTATAAAGTGGAAGTGACTTATTTCGCAGTCTGATCTTATACAAACTCTTTTGCATAGGACGTCCCCACTCGCATGTCTCTATAAGAACGATACAGGATCACATCGTTTGTACTAAAACAAAGTGGGCCGCCTCACATAGTTCTTAGTAGGATAAGGTACCCAGTCTTATCCCTATTCTATAGACCGTTTTAGGCTATGTACTTGAACTTGATCCATTTTTATGTCACTACATATAGTTCAAGTGTTTCATATCATAGCCATGGATTTTAGTTTATTGGAGTTGGGTTAATAAATACATAGTTAAACTAACCTTTCGACAACCAGCAAATAAACTACTCCAATAACGTTTTATATATAACTTTGTTACATTTACTATCCACGAGTTTTAGGACATAAACCCCAACAAACTCGCACTTGGACTAAAACTCTAGTGGGCAGTTTATAACTCGTAGACCTAGACCATCTAGATGCCCCTCGAACATTTTTAGTTGTGAGGGCCTTCGTAAATGATTCAGCAATATTTTACTCTTGAGGAAATCTTTGTGACAATCACGTCCCCTGAACACATAATATCTCAAATAAGATGTACATTTTCGTTTTATACAATCAACTCATATTTGGAACAACTTTCCAAATGAACTTCCTAAGTCCTACAGACTTCTGAACTTGCTTCATGAGCAGCAACACACTTGGCCTTCAAGATAAAGTTTGTAATACATCCTTACTCAATGCTACACCATCATATAGCTCCCTGTTACAGATGAATTCTTATGCCGATGTGGATTTCCATGTATCCTGATCGGTGAGCTAATCAGAATCAGTGTATCCTCTAAGGATCAATCCTCAACACTATACACGAGCTTATAATTCCTCATTCTCCTAAGATACTTGAGGGTATTTTAATTACAATCCAATAACCTTATCTTAAACTGAATAGGTATCTACTTACAATCCCTACTGCACTCCATATGCTTGATTTAGTTGCCTGATAACGATGAAGGGGATGAAAGCCCCTACGCAGCAGAAGTGCATTGAATGGACCTTACGCCCTATATTATATTAACATTAAAATACCGTTACGAAAAGGCAAAATAAACTTTAAACATGCTTTAAAGTTGCTGGAAATTGCTATAAACATGCTTGAAAATTAAATCGAAATTTATTTTCATGCTTTTCTAAAGAAATGGGAAAGAACCGTTACAAACCTCGTTGTAGACTTGATCGTTCTTCGCCAACGATGCTCCAACGAACGAAAACGCAGCGATTCCTTCTTGATTTCTTCCCTGAAAATTTCTTCTTTAAAGACACAATAACCACAGAGGTTAAACCAGTATGTCTCTAAGTCTAGGAGGCAAAAGACTTGTGGGAGTCTTTCTCTAAGAGGGAGGCTAGAGAGAATTCTAGGGTCTTGTCATGTGAGCCTAACAGCAAGAGGGCTACTTGATAGCGGGCAGAAATGTCACTATTTTAGTCCTAAATTATTAAGCTTTTGAGCGATTTTATCATGTTTTTATTGAGAAAATCTAGTATAATTCATTATTTTTTCCTAAGGAGCATATTGTGGAATTTTGGTGAAATAGGCCAAAAAATGAGCATATCAAGCCAAATTTCCAACCATAGGTCAAAGGGGGAGATCAAAAGTCAACCATCTAAGTGAAGATCCAAAAAGAATGAAGAAGGCCCAAGTTTCAAGCCCAGCCTGTGCGTGGAAGTTCTGGAAACCTCACAGCGTTGAGATGCTATGAGGATAGCGTCGAGACGCTGTCCCATTTCTTGTTGGGCAAGTTGAGTGACGTCACAGCATCGCGACACTATCCCTATTCTGAGCCTATAAAAGGACCCTGGTACCCCATTTCATCATCAATCATTCCATCATTCCTTCTTTCCTTCCTTTCCTTTGCTCTCCTTGAGCATTCTCTCCAGGCTTTTTAGCCTTTTTGAGAGTTAAGAGTGGGAAATTTCGTGGGGAGCTTGTAGTGAGCACTCTAGGAGGCTCGAGGCGTGTTCGAAGGGACTCCTAGCGTAAGCGACGGGGTTCTCGACGGTCACTCCAAGCGTAGCCATGTATAGCTAAACCCATTTTGGGGTCTTGAAATGAAAATTCATAGTTAAATGTGATTATAATTGCCTATCTCTTGTCCTTTTAACTAATTATTTGTATGGATGTTTGTAATGCTGTATATGATATGACCAATTATATATTGATCTAATTCCTAATGGAAACTCGACGGAGAGAAATTAGGATAGATAATAATCCATGCAACTAGTTTAACTGCTCGTAGTGACAACGAGATTAGTTGGTTAAACTTAGATTCCAATAATGAATCAGATCGTATTAATTAATGAATTTTAATGGCGCTAAGGACACTTAGGTTGTTAATATAAGTTAATTATAATTAGGAGAAACCGACAGGAGAACCTATGTGATTAACGGATATTCTAGGATTATAATAGTTGGGCAATGAGATAGGATAATTGTAATAATTAATTAGCTATAAATTAATTTTCAAGACCCCGCTTCTCAATCAAAACTCTTTCTCAATATTTTTATTTCTTTGATTCATCAATTTAATTTCTTTAATTGTTTTAATTTTTAATTCATTTTAGCATCAAGATTAGGTTCCTAAATAATATTTCACCCAAGTACTTTAGTGATAAAAAATTAATTGCTTTGTTTAATTACCATTTCACCTCCTTGTGGATTCGATACTCGGAATACTTCCGTTTTATTATTACTTGCAGCCCGTGCACTTTACGGTCATCAAGTTTTTGGCACCGTTGCCGGGGAGGTTAGATTTTAAGCAAAATAATTTCTTTTTGACATTAAAAAGAACGGGCTAAATATTAGTATAGGTGTAAATATTTTTCTTTTATTCTTTTGTGTATATTTTTATTTTTTTGTTCTTGTTTTTACTCTTGGTTAATTTGGGGGATAGTGCATGCGAAAAGATAAGGTGGTTAATTTGTTTCCGCTAGATCTTGAAATTGACAGCACAATTAGAGCCCTTCGTAGAGAAAGAAGATTAACAGAAGCAATGGCCCACCAACAAGACGAAGCTCCCAAAGCAATCAGAGATTTTCTGCAGCCAGTTCTCCCAACCGAGAACTCCGGCATTGTTTACGCCCCGATTCAAGCGAACAACTTCAAATTAAAGACGGGACTGATCCAGATGGCGCGAGATAATTCTTTTAAGGGACATCCTTCGAAGGACTCACATTCCCATCTTCGATCATTCCTGGAGATATACGGGACAGTAAGGATGAATGGAGTTCCGAACGATGTGATTAGATTAAGGTTATTTCCATTGTCCCTCCAAGATAAGGCGAAGAGGATTGGCTAGAGTCAGTCGAGACAGGAAGTATCTGTAGGATTGGAATTTCGTAATTCCGTAAAATGGAAGCGTGATTGGGATCGATTCGTAATTAATTTTGTTTAATCTAAAATACCAATACATTGGCAATAATATTAGGACTATTGTAAATATATATTAAGGCTAAGCATACAAAAATATTAGATCTAAATCTAATATATAAAGTAACAAATTACTTACTCTCGTTGACGACTCAGATTAAATTCACCAACTGCTTGTGAATTAATCACGAACTAGTGCGAACACCACCACTATGGCTACATCGGTATGACTCTGAGACTTCTAGAGGCAGGAGACTGGTGGGAGTCTAGAGGAAGCCTTGAGAGGAATTCTCTATGAGTAAGAGAATGAATGGGATACCTTTCACCCCACCCTAGGGGTCCTATTTATAAGTAAAGGCCAAGACCTTTTTCCTAATAGGAAAAGGAAAACCTTTTCCTAATAGGAAAAGGTCTCTTATTTTAATAAATGATTAATTAATTCCATAATTAGTTAATTTTCCTAATTAAATATCATATATTTAATCTTAGGGATTTTATTAAAATTAAAATTAATATGAATCCAATTCATATTACATTTATTTGAACTCTTTCAAATATTTTCTTTCCTAATAGGAAAAGGTCTCTAATTTTAATAAATAATTAATTAATTTCATAATTAATTAAGGGGAATTGTGCTGAATAGCTACAAAAAGAGTCTTCTTGTTTTTTGGCTATAGATGTTCAGAATTCGCAAGGGTGGCTACCGCATTTTAAGGAACTGTTTTCTAGATTTTTTTTGACATTTTTACCCCTAGTATATACGACTATAGACAAACGCCGTTAACAGATTTTTTTTTTGTTTTCATTCAATTTCTCCCCCTTTTTTCGGGATGGATGAATCCCGATTTACAGGGAGTTCAGCTAGCGGTTTGTGTTCAAGTGTATAAAAAGATCTACCTATTTTTTAGGCTTAGGTTTCAGCGTTTCCAACGGTACAAAAAGATTTTATCTCTCACATTTTTCCCCTCATTATCCATGTTACAAAAGGACAACAATAAAAGTCGTAAGTAGCAGTACACACAGACAGATGACAGTACATATAAACTGCAGCGTATATATAACTCGTATGAGGGGTGGGACTGGGTAAGTATGCATACACACAGGATGCATGCGGAACACGTATGTATGTAATACTATAGACAAATATTAGTTATGACATTCATCAGGTATTTGCATTAAGGTGAACATGGTACAGAGGGGTTATTATGATTGCATATAGCAACACAGACAAAGACAAAGTGTATTTTTATTGGGCATTCCAGACATACACGATACAGGGGGTGATTAACTCAAATACAGGGGGGATTAAGTGTATACACACACAAGTAGACACATCAGACCATTTCATGGACGTATATAATTGTTGTTGGGGCGATTACCGCAAGCGCACGGGTCGTCACAAGTGATATAAAACGGTAGGTACTACCGAGTAGCGAATCCTCAGAGAGGCGAAGCGAAAATTAAGCAAAAATAAAATCTCTTGAGCACTAAAAGTACTTGGGCGAAATAATATTTAGGGAACAACTCATGCAATAAAGAGGAATTTAAAATTCAAAGCAATTAAAGAAAATAAGTTGATCAATCGAAAAATAAAATATGGAGAAACAGTTTTCTTTTAATGGGAAGAGGGGTCTTGAAAATCAATTATTAGCTAAACAATTGTTATAATTATCCTATCTCATTGCCCAACTAATTATAATCCTAGAATCTCTGTTAATCACATAGGTTCTCCTGTCGGCTTCCCCTAATTGTAATTAATTCATTTTAACTACCTAAGTGTCCTTAGAGCCATTAAAAATCATTAATTATTACGCTCTGATTCATTTTAGGAATCTAAGTTTAATCAACTAATGTCAGTGTCACGACGGGCAATTAAACTAGTTGCATGGATTACGATCTATCCTAATTTCTCTCCGTCGAGTTTCCATTAAGAATCGAATCATTACACAATTGGCCAGATTGAATAAAGCATTAAGCACATCCATACAAATAATTAGGACAAAGGACAAGAGACAAGAAATTATAACAACATTTAAACTATAATTTCGTTTCTAGACCCCAAATTGGGGTTTAGCTACACATGGCTAAAATATCCACAACATTTACAATAGAAAGCATAATTAAGAGCATAAAAGGAAAGGAATTGACTGTCGAAAAACCACTTCGCTGACGCTCGGAGCCCCGCCGACTACTCCTTGAGCCTCCTAAGATGCTCCCGAAAATTCCCCAAATATTTCCCACTAAGAAATCTCTCAAAAAGGCTAGAAAGCCTCGAGAGAGGCTCCAAAGGAGCCAAAGGAGCCAAAGGAGGGAGGAAAGGAAGGAAAGAAGGGATTGATTGATGCTTAAATGAGGCACCTTGGGGTGCCTTTTATAGGCCTGGAATGGGGTCAGCGTCGCGACGCTACATTGCACAGTGTCGCGACGCTGTGTTGCACGCGTCTTGTTGCCCAAGAAATGGGTAGTGTCGCGACGCTGTCTTGCACAGCGTCTCGACGCTGACCCAATTTCCTGAATTTCCAGCTTCGGTTTGGGCTAATTTTTGGGCATACTCTTCTCTTCTTTTTGGGCTTTTCCATCATGATTGGCCTCTTTGGATCCCCTTTTGATCAAGCTCTGATTTGGGCTTCATTTGCTTCATTTTTGGCACTTTTTCTCCCAAAATCACCGACTTTACTCCTAAGAACCGACTTTACTCCTAAGAACCAAATAATGGAATACATTAAATATTTTCATTAAAAACACGATTAAAGCATAGAAAAGCTTAATAAATTGGGACTAAAATAGCGACCTTTTTGCTTGCTATCACACCCCCAAACTTAAGCTTTTTCTAGTCCCGAGCAAAATAAATTCTAAAGATGCATGAAATAGAATCGCTCAAGCCTCAATGATTTTTGAATTCTTAGGATAGAATGAAAAACATGCAAGTGGAATAAGCAAGCACCGCATACTCTTGAAGAAATCTTAAACTAGTTTGAACTTAAGATTAATGAATAGCATGCTCAAGACTTATCTATTGATTCTTTTACTAACCTAGATTAGTCTTATGGCTTTCTCCATTTGTTTTCCTCCTACACTGGCTAAGAGCTCCTAATAGGCCGGAGTTCTTCTATCATGCAAAAAAAGAACCTAGGGCGCCTGTCATTTTTTTTCATGGGGGTGCAAAACTCACAAATGATTTTTCTCTTTCTTTTTCTTTTGCTACTCCCCCAAACTTGCATTTAGGTTCTCCTGTCGGTTTCCCCTAATTGTAATTAATTAATTTTAACTACCTAAGTGTCCTTAGCTCCATTAAAAATCATTAATTATTACGCTCTGATTCATTTTAGGAATCTAAGTTTAATAAACTAATCCCGGTGTCACGACAGGCAATTAAACTAGTTGCATGGATTACGATCTATCCTAATTTCTCTCCGTCGAGTTTCCATTAAGAATCGAATCATTACACAATTGGCCAGATTTAATAAAGCATTAAGCACATCCATACAAATAATTAGGACAAAGGACAAGAGACAAGAAATTATAACAACATCTAAACTATAATTTCATTTCTAGACCCCAAATTGGGGTATAGCTACACATGGCTAAAATATCCACAACATTTACAATAGAAAGAATAATTAAGAGCATAAAGGAAATGAATTGACCGTCGAAAACCCCTTCGCTGACGCTCGGAGCCCCGCTGACTACTCCTTGAGCCTCCTCAGATGCTCCCAAAAATTCCCCAAATATTTCCCACTAAGAAATCTCTCAAAAAGGCTAGAAAGCCTTGAGAGAGGCTCCAAATGAGCCAAAGGAGGGAGGAAAGGAAGGAAAGAATGGATTGATTGATGCTTAAATGAGGCACCTTGGGGTGCCTTTTATAGGCCTGGAATGGGGTCAGCGTCACGACGCTACATTGCACAGCGTCGCGACGGTGTGTTGCATCATGATTGGGCTAATTGTTGGGCTAATTTGTTGGCCTTCTCTTCTCTTCTTTTTGGCCTTTTCCATCATGATTGGCCTCTTTGGATCCCCTTTTGATCAGCTGCTGCTTTAGCATCTAGATCTCAGGAGGAGACCATCGAGCAGGTTCAATATGTATCAAATTTTAATTCTAGGGGATATAATAATAATGCCACACCTACACATTATCACCCTAACAATAGGAACCATGAAAATTTAAACTATGCTAATACTAAGAATGTTCTTAATCCGCTTGGTTTTGTCCCTCAAACTCAAGAAAATAAAAAGTTAGAAGATTTTGTTGGAGCTTTCATTGCAGAGTCTAGTAACAGGACAACCAAATTGGAGGAGGCAGTCATTGCCTTCAACTCAACAGTGAATGGCCACACTACTGCCATCAAGAACATTGAGACTCAGCTGGGACAGTTGGTAAGTGTTGTGAGCACCATGAATAAAGATAAGGCACCAGCTGAGCAAGAGAAAACCCAGATGGAGTACTGTAAGGCAATCACTGTGCACCAGGAGGAAGTCGAAGAGGAGCCTGAGTCTGAGGATTATGACACTCCTACTGGGGAAGTTGAGGAGGACACATCATCTGATGAAGCTGAAAAGCCTAAACCTGAGCCTCCTATTCCTTCTCCTCCCTTGATGGTCCTCAAAGACAAGAAAAAGAAAAAGAAGAAAAAAGAATAATCAGTTTTAGTTTGACAAATTTATGAATGCTTTTATGAATCTGAACATTAATATTCCTTTTGCAGAGGCGTTAGAGATGCCCCAGTATAACAGGTTCATGAATGAGTGGTTAGCAAAGAAGCGAAAGGAAAAGAAGGTTGACACGGTATATCTTGCTTCTACATGCAGCACTAGAGTCCAACAGAAGGTATATGAAAAAGTAGCAGATCCATGGAGTTTTTCTGTTCCTTGTAGTTTTGGTACTTATTCTTTCAGAGCATTATGTGATTTAGGTGCTAGCATTAATATTATTCCTCTATCTTTGTGCAAAAAGTTAGACATAGGTGAGATTAAATCTACTCCTGTAAAGCTCCAATTGGCTGATCAGTCTGTGGTTAGACCAATTGGCATTGTAGAAAATGTTTTATTCAGAGTAGGTAGATTTTTTCTCCCTATTGATTTGTATGTTATGGACATTGTAGAAAATCCTTCAATGCATGTCATCCTAGGAAGACCATTCCTCGCTACTGGGCAAGTGATTATTGATATTGAGCGCAGGGAGCTCACTATTAGTGTCAGGAACGAAAAAGAAATTTTTAAGGCAGTTGAAGATTCACAGAAAAGAAGCCCATGAAAAATCTGAAGTGTTTTTCATGGGCTACAAGAAAGGTGCAACAAAGAGCACCTCTGTTGGATTAACAGAAAAGAAGCCTCCTTGAAGCACGGTCAACACGTCGAGCTAATGACGTTAAACAAGCGCTTATTGGAGGCAACCCAAGTAAGTGTAGTGGTGCTTTTCTTTTTGCTTTTGATTTATTGTTTGTTTTTGTGTTGTAGGTCTTGGTTCCAGTTTCTCCTTTGCTTTCAAGCTTCCATGAGAAAGGTCATCATCATTCAAGGGCAGTATTATTCACTCCTTCCATTCTTTCTTTGTTCTCATGCTTGATTATGCCTTATTTTCTTTATACATTGAGGACAATGCATGTTTTAAGTTTGGGGGTGGATTAGCATGTTTGTGGAGCCCTTGAGCATCTGAGTTCGGGTTATAAGTTTTGAGCTTTCTTTGAATTGAGCATATGGTGGTTTTCTGGATGCTACTTTTGCATGATTATGATGTCTTAGGATAGGCTTTATTGTCAATTTTCAAGCTTGCGATGAGTTGTAAGCATGAGTGCCCAAAAAGGGAGACTTTTTAAACTTTTTCTAGGAGATGGCTTGCATGAGTAGAGTATTTGTCTTGGCCAGTGTAGAGGGAAGATGAGCTGAGAGTTTAATAATCCAATCTCGGGCTAGTAGAGTCTCGTCTCGTTGAGTTAGATCTCGCTTGTGCAAGTTAATTTTGGAAATATTTTAAATTTGTCTCCCTCATTGGTGCTTATGTGCATGTCTTTTGCTTGCTTGACTATTGACTTTTGAGCCTTGAGGATTGAGTCATGATTGTTGCATCCATTCTTCCACTGTATGTTTGGTTTGTAGTTTGCTCGAGGACTAGCAAAAGCTTAAGTTTGGGGGTATTTGATAGCGAGCATAGCTAGCTATTTTTACTTATTTAATTTAGCTAGTCTTTTATGATTTATTGGCCATTTTATTGCACTTAAGTGTTTATTTTGTAGGAAAGCGTTGATTAGATCTAAAACGTGGAATTGGAGTTAATCAGGTGGTAGGGACGCGAAAATATGCCAAAGAACTGGAAAGTTCAAGCAACAAGGAGCCAAGAGAGGGCATTCTGCCCATCAGCGTCAAGACGCCACTCTTCGAGGGTCTCGACGCTGGTTTTCCTTAATTACAAGAGGCGGCAGCGTCTCGACGCTGTGACAATAGCGTCTCGACGCTACCGTTTTTCCCTTATTCAGAACGTGCGTTTTAGAGGCACCGTCGCGACGCTGTCGCAGATTTTCCTATTTAACTTTCTTTACTTGCTACGGATGGGGGGAGGCAAAATGGAGAGATCTTAGCCCTAATTTCGACTAGAGACCTACTATGGGAGCTGTAGCAAGGACGAGGACCGGGAATCTCACTTGGTGGCGCAGATATCGAGACAGGGACGTGCCGGGTTCGACGACATTAAGTGTTTCCTTTACTTTTCCTTATCTCTAGCTAGATTTAATGGCTTTTTCATGTTTAGTTGAGCTTGTAACGCCATGTATGAGTAGCTAAACTTGTAGCTTAGGGATTTATGTAGTCGTTTTCGTTTATGGATTGATTTACGGTATAAGTTGTGCAATGGTTATTATGTATGCAATCTTGATTTAATGCTTTCAATTAATTGGCCATTAGTTGAATGATTTAAGTTTTGAATCTAGCTTGGGAGAGGGGATTTAATGTAGACTTATTCAAGATTGCATGACTAACGTTATTTTCTAATTTCGTGACGGTTTTTAGATTAACTTTAGAATTGGTCAAAAGATCTCATTGCCTTGCATGTTAATAAACTTAGATAGGGATATCAAGTTGATTAATTTGCATGAGAATCAATTATACTCGGGAGAGGTAGTTGTGATTAAAGGGTCTTAGGATCATAATTCCATTGTGCATGATAACTTATTCCTCAAATCAATCCTAGACTAAAATTGGCAAAATCAATTCCCTAAGTGTTCTTTCAATTGCATCTCCACTGTTTGTTATTTGCTTGTTTTGATTTAGTTTTCATATCATTCACTCACTACATTGTGTTCCCTAAATAAAATTGAGCAAGATAATTCATAATACTTGATTTAGCTTAACAATCCAATCCAGAGGACGACACTCGTTTATACGAACACTTTATTATTACTTGACCTGTGCGCTTGCGGTAGGAAAATTTCACATCAGTTTCGTGGTTTAAGGTGCAGATCTCTCGTTTCCTTTGCATTTTCGGCCAAGGAGAGCTTGTGGGTAAGTCTCAAACTCACTCATGTGTATTCGTTAAGGCCCGATATAACTCCTTATTGCCCGTATTGGTTAGATCTTGCACGGACAGCACCTCGTAGCACCATCTCTTCCGCGTTTCAGCCTTAGAAAGTCGTGGGTAAGCCTTTTCCTTTCCTTCCTTGTGGTTTTAAGGTTGGATCTAAGTTCCTCTAGGTTCATTTTGGTTAGATCTCTCGTGCCTAGAAATTCGAAGTCCCGTCGACCTCGTTCCAGTCGATTTCGCCTCTGTCCAGCGACATTCTTGGGCGTTTCCAGCAACGATTGGCAGTTTCGGTAAGTTTAGGCACTTACCTATTCTTGGTTAATGCTAGAACTAAAATGCCCAATGGTTTATGTGTTGGAAATTTAGTTTGGTGATGAGTTTCTTTTCTTCAGTGCCGTCTAAGTGATCGATTGGGTTCGAATCAATGTAAACTTGAATACCCACTGCCCAAGGATCGTTCCAGTGCGTTGTTCGAGGTTATTATAACCCGTCTTGCGTGAAATCGGGTCCGTTGGGTAAGGTTCAATGTAGTTTTTATTTTTATAGCTTGAGTGTTTGATACCCATTAGAGTTTTAAGCCTTAAAATCTTGTTTTAATCGATACCCATTAGTTGTTTAGGTTTTTAAAGCGTTGCCCAACCTTTGTAGGTCCTTAAAATGTAAAATAAATGGGTTTTGCTTGTTGTTCGTTGTTTAAATTGCATGCTAAATTATCATCTATCATTTGTCTAGGCTCTAGTAGCGTTTTCCAACCTCTAGAAGTCCTTAGAATGAGAAATCATATCATTTACTTGTTGTCCAATGGCTGAAAAGCCTTGATTATAGCCATTCAGCAAGTACCCATTACCCGTTGTGCCTTAGACGTGGTTGCCCATAGTCTAAAGGCTTTGGGTTTTCAATTTGGGGAGTTTTTAATTGTTATTCAACAAGGAAATAGTTTTTCTCGATTGAATTTGGCCTTTCAAGCATGTTTAAAGAATCTGTAAGTTGGTTCTAATTTAGTAGAGGTTGTCTTGATTATTTAGGAGCCTTCTTGGACTACCTTGAGTTGTTGAAGTTGCTTTAGGAGCACTTGAGGTAAGTGGAACCCTACCTGTTGAGTCTGTTTGCTTGTGTGCTAGTATGTTGTGTGTTTTATTTGTTTAGTTTCGATATGTGGATATATGTATATGTTATGTTAATGACGAGTTTGAGCATGTTGATATGATATATCGAACTGTTGTACTGATGTACGTTGAGTTGTGGTAATGTGATCTGGCTGGGATAAGCATGTTGTTATCTTGTTGTGATTGGTTATAGAACATGAGTTTAATGTGTGAGCATGTATTGTACTTTTGGTTGTTGCATGGACTAAAAGTATGACATGAGCTAGAAGAGCATGTTTAAGTCGTGTTATGAGTTGTGAGCCTGTCTAGTGAAAGAATGGTCAGAGGACCTTGTATGTGATAGAGGTCAAAGAACCTTGTATGTGTTAAAGGAAAGTTAGGTGAATGCCAAGTGCCTCGGGTAAAAATTGTCGAGGGGTGGTATGTCACCGAAGGATTAAGAGGAGCATCAGGTGCCTTGGGTAATATAGCCAAGGGGCGGTCTGATGAGTCTATTGTTGTAAAAGACATCGGGTGCCTTGGGTAATATGGCCAAGGGGCGATGTACAGTTTGAACGTGAAGTCATCGGGTGCCTTGGGTAATATGGCCAAGGGGCGATGCATAGTTCGATGCCTTGGGTAATATGGTCAAGGGTCGAACGCCGAGCTCCATAGAGAGCATTGTGGTCCTGGGTACAAATGGTTAAGAGATAGTGCGGTTCGAAGGATCAGTCTTGGAGAGTTTTGTGAGGGCTACGAGAATTTGAAGTCATCGGGTGCCTTGGGTAATATGGCCAAGGGGCGATGCAACAATTCGACGCCTTGGGTACAAATGGTCAAGGGTCGAACACTGAGCTCCGTAGAGAAGCCCGATGCCTTGGGTACAAATGGTCAGGGGTCAGTGTGACTCAAAGGGCTAGTCTTGGAGAGCTTTGAAAGGACTCAGAGGAGTCGAGTTGAGAGGACTCAGAGGAGTCGAATTGAGAGAACTCCGTGGAGTTGAGAGGACCCAGAGGAGTCAGATGGAGTTTGTTAGAGCTTGAGTTAGTTGTTATGGATGTATGTCGCATGAGTATGTTGCTTGATGTATGGTTTGATGCATGGTGTATGTGTTAAGTATTTTCCATGTATATTGAGCTTGTGTGTGGAAAACACGATATCTGCCTTGTATGTGTATGTGATTGATGGCTCTGCAGGTGCGAGCCACTTACTCAGTACTGTGGTTTTGTACTGACCCACCACCAGGTTTTGCAGGTGCTGCAATCATATTTGAGCTTGGTGATGTAGAGGAGACGTGACGAAGGAAAGACCATAGCTAGCCTGTCCTGTTTATGCTTTCCTTGTTACTCCTCCTTAGTTTTGAGATCGACTTAGGTTGTGGCCTAAGATGTTAATATCTTCTTCTAGTTGTTGAATGAGAGAGCGTTGATGTTAATTTGGCTGTAATGTTTTAAGTGTAGTTTTGAGAGGTTAAAGGTCTTCTCTTTTACGAGTTGTGAATTTTCTGATGTAATTAAGTAGTCCTTGATATGAGACCTGACTTGCATTTATATTCTGTTGTGTTGAGTTGGATTGTTTATGGATGTTTTGGAGTGAGATTGACTGTCTACATAATATGGTTTTTGAAGTGTATATATATATATATATTGTCTATCAGGTGTGTTGAAAATTTGAGATAGCTTATAGTTTTGTCGTTATGCTGCCGAAATTTTCGGGGCATTAAGTTGGCATTAGGGTAAATGTTTAGTAATGTCTCCTAGTTTAGACCGAATTTTGGGGGCGTTACAAATGAGCTCCCCAGTCCCAACTCTGAGAGTCATTTCCCCAACATCTAACAGTTGCCAGGAGCTCATTCCCTCAAAGGAAGAGCATACGTCATGAGTGGCACCTGAATCAAGGATCCAGGCTGTATCATCATTTTCCACTATACACGTTTCAATGATCAATAAATCAAATTTATTTTCATTGAGATGTGTGTTGGGTTCCTCGAGTGAGTAATAATATGGTGAAAAAGACTCTAGAATTCCTGTGCAAGTATACACAGTCTGCAGCAAGTAATATTATCAATCCGAGTCCTGAATTAGTTTCCACTCTACCTATTTTGTGTAACTTTCTAATGGTTTCAAAGATGGTAAAATGATTTGGTTTTATAAGAATTATGCTAAGGCAAAATAAATGACAGAACAACAAGTAAACAAATAGATAGACAGATTAAAGACATGCTCTGGTTAGGATTTAGTGATTGTTCTAAAAGATGCTCTAGCAATATTATTGATCATGCATTTCTCGCAGTATTATTAGCGGATTCCTCCCGGAACTCCGGATCTTTTGGGATGTGTTCCAACCCCTAATGAAGTACGACCGATCAAGCACTAGGCAACGGGCTATCCCTAGCTCAGTCACTGGCGTTCACCAATACACAATGATCGTAGTGTGGATGATTGCCACACACTCTCTAAATCATCCCTGAAACTAGAGAGAGCTATTCACACCGGCTGGCCAGGCGGGCATAAAATAATAATAAGCACAACAATTAACCAAAATGCGATAGTCAATATATTACTAAAGATGAAGCACGACAATCACATTATTCCTACCAACACCTTAGCTACTTAGTTCATAATAGGCATGAAAATACAAATCACAATCTAAGGAAGCATATCCATAATCACAAGTTAATAAAGAAAATAAACTCCTTAATCAGCTTGCGGATGATAGTGTTCTTGACGATCTTCAATTTCTCTATACTATTTGGCTTCCAAGGGAGAACATGGAATGAATTTGACTTTGACGGCTACTTCCTTTTATAAAAGGATGGGAGGCTTTGAATTAGGTCAACTAGGAAACGTGTAAGGCTCTCCTTGATCCTTTATCACGAGAATAACTCAACAAAAGTCGGTTCATGAAGTTGGCTAACGAGCTGTGATGTGGCAGTTTCTGCTCCTAGTTTTGCTGCAGCCCAGAATTTGCTCCCTCCAGTCGCCCAGTAGCATAATCTACACAAAATAATTTCCAATGCTTCCATTCTTCCAAATGGGTTAAAACATGTAATATCTATCCAAAACCAACCATAATAAGCATAAAGGACACAAAAATCCCTATATAATTGAGGCCTAAATAACTACCTTTTGGGTAGTTATCAATGTGCTAAGCAGTCTATGTCATATTCATCATGAACAATTTCAGATAAATTAGACATATGGGCTTGAGGATCGTCCTCAGTTAAGACCAATTCCACGCATTTAGTGTTTAAGTTCATTTTCTTAGTTGTATTAGAAATACCAATTTTGTAATTGGCGTTATTAGAGGCATACAAAGAACGTTTCATTGCTGATAGAACAAACAAATTAACTTAATGAGTATTGTTGCATTAACCCATTTCACAAAATAATAATATTATTTTAATCCAATCAATTTAGTAAAAGTAATGATCAACCCATAGAATAAACATTCATTTTGCAACGATACTTCAGAGGTTTAGAACGTAGGGTAGTCAGCTACTCCTCTTCTAAATTGAGACAATCTCAACCAATCGCTATTCCCGGAATAACTCATATTCCAATAGTTATTAGCTACCATTTTTTCGATCAGGAAATTATTAACACCTTAACAATTTTCCGTAAGTGTGACCCTCCATTTTTCAAATTTCAGAGGTCGGCCCCAACAATGCTACCGTCGGGAAAGTCAAAGTTGGAAATGGACCTAAGAAACCCTATCCATTTCTAGAGTTTGCGTTGTTCCGACTCCCATGATCAAGCCCTCCGTAGGGTGATCGCTCCTACGGCGACTCGCAGGCAGATCATAGGGATCTCACGGTGCAACCTAATGGACGAGACCGTAGGATACCTTGACACGTGTCCTGCTCCCACTTACTATAAAATACTCCTTCATTCACCTTGATATTAATCGATGCAAACACCATCTGTAGGGGGTCACTCCTAGGGTGACTCGAGGCCAAGCATGAACCTCAAGTTGTGAACTTTTGAGGACGCGAGAGCAAAACTTAATTTATGAAAATCTTGTTTTGATATATTTCCTCCCACTGAGTATTTTTATAATTATAGGGTCTATTACTTAGGTAAATTCCGGCTAAGTGAATCTATCTAAGTCTATGCCTTTATATAACTTTTATATATATAGGTATTTTCTCTTATGTCTAGGTGAATTAAACACTTTTAATTATCTAGAGACATTGCATGCTAATATAACTATGATTAATTCAACTCAAGTTCCGACTCAGTTCCCAGGTAGCAGGTGTTCCATAAACCGTCATCTTAAGAACCTCCAGTCTTAGACATACCTTTACCGGTAGAGTTCCCTTATAACCAATAGTTATGATAAATCTTTACTCTAAAGATCTAGGTGACTTAAACTCTTTTAATTGACCTAGTGATATTGCATGCTAACATAACTATGGTTAATTCAACTCAAGTTCCGAGTCAGTTCCCAGGTAGCAGGTGTTTCGTAAACCGTCATCTTAAGTACCTCCAGCCTTAGACAGAACTTTATCGGGAGAGTTCCCTTATAACCATAGTAATGTAAACTCTTTACTCTAAAGATCTAGGTGAATCAAACTCTTTTAATAAACCTAGTGACATTGCATGCTAACATTAACTATGATTAATTCAACTTCGGTATTCTGGGTTAGTTCCCAGGTAGGAGGTGTTCCGCAAACCGTCATCTTAAGTACCCCCAGCCTTAGACAGAACTTAATCGGTGGACTTCCCGTATAATCATAGTAATGTTTTTCCTACTTAGTCAATTAAAACTATTTTAATTCTAAGTAAGAAAATAATTCTAATCCTATTAGAATTATAATGAGCTTAGGTCTAATTAATTTTAAACATTTTAAAATTAATTCATTTTAACCTAAGGTCTTATGTTTGCATGCAACTCTTTGTAATAGGTTGACTGTTTCTAATCAATTTTATAACTTATTATAAAATTTTAATGATTAGCCCTATAAAATGCTTCTATGGTATTGGAAAAATAACAATCATATTCTAATTATTAAACACCATATTATTATGACGCCGATAACGATAATATAACGATTATATTAATCTAAAGTAGTGTCATGCTTCATGCAATTTCAATTTCATTTAATGAATATTGATTATATTAATTAAACATCCATGAAATTAAATTACATGAAATTTTACATTCATATAATATAACTCTTATATTAATCTAATTAATGTCATGTTCAATGCTATTCCATTTTAATATAATTAATATAACACTTTATATTAAATCATACATGAAAACAAACATTGATTTATATTTATTATTTTCATTCATAATATAACTAATTATATTAATTCTCATGAAAATAATCCTAAGCATGCATGCTACATTAATTTAATATAACAAATATATTTAGCTAAATTAATGACATGCATCATGCTTCACCAATTTCATATATTTAATATAACAATTATACTAAATAACTCATGAAATTAAATTCATGGATAATTACCATACATTATAACAATTATAACATAAATATGCATAAAAACATGCTTAACCTATGGTGGGAATTTAAGCTATATGACATCCATAAAGCAAATAAATAGCAATTGAACCGGTTAATTTTGGCCCCTAGGATAAAATAAAGCATAAATTACAATAATTATATCTAAATTCTATCCTAAAAGTCTCCTTCTGCAGCTCCAAATACTGGTCTAGACCGCCCTAACCGACCCGAACCACTTCGAACCAGCTACGAAAACCACGAACCGAGCCAAATTCAAGCTGAAACGGACCAAATCGGTCCCAGCCCAACCAGATCGTGTGAACCGGACCGCCCAACCGCCTTGAACCGTCCTATTGCGAATCCCTAACGCGTGCTGTAATCGTGACAGCGTCGCCGATTTCTCCGATTTTTATCTCATAAAAACCTATTCTAGACCCGGATTTACATAGGACTCGATTTTACATAAAATACCCGAAACACCGGGCCCTTACATGATCAAATCATATAAAAACAGTAAAATCTATGACCATAAAATTAACCTAAACAGTTCAATGCAAACCATACACACATTATGCATTAACCAATCCCACCAATAGCCAATGAAAATTTTAGAGAAACAAAATTAGATCTACGATCGGCTCTGATACCAATTGTAGGATTAGAATTCCGTAATTTTGTAAAGCGGAAGTGTGATTGGGACCGATTCGTAATTAATTTTGTTTAATCTAAAATACCAATACATTGGTAATAATATTAGAACTATTCTAAATATATATTAAGGCTAAACATACAAAAATATTAGATCTAAATCTAATTTATAAAGTAACAACTTACTTACTATCATTGACGACTCAGATTAAATTCACTAAATGCTTGTGAATTAATCACGAACTAGTGTGAACACCACCACTATGGCCACACCGGTATGACTCTGAGACTTCTAGAGGCAGGAGACTGGTGGGAGGCTAGAGGAAGCCTTGAGGGGAATTCTCTGAGAGTAAGAGAATGAATGAGATACCTTTCACCCCACCCTAGGGGTCCTATTTATAGGTAAAGGCCAAGACCTTTTTCCTAATAGGAAAATGTCTCTAATTTTAATAAATAAATAATTAATTCCATAATTAATTAATTTCCCTAATTAAATATCATATATTTAATCTTAGGGATTTTATTAATGTTGGGATTTATGCCCTAAAACTCGTAGACAGTGAATGTATACAAATTGTATACTTGTTTAAATAAAGTGTTATTGAGTCTCTACAATAAAGTGTTATTGTAAAATAGTGCACAATTTGACCCAAATCCAATAAACTAAGATCCAAGGTTGTTTACATGTGACTTGAACTAGTATGTGGGGACATACGGGGTTCGGTGTTCAAGTAACAACCTAAAAGGTCTATAATACAGGAATAAGGCGGGGTACCTTATCTTGGTAACACTATGTGATACGGTCCGCTTAGTATTTGATACAGACGTATTGATCTAAGGTGTCCATGTAGGAGACATGCGAGCGGGGGTATCCTATGCAATGAGTTTTCATAAGACCGGACCACGAAATAGTAAACCACTAGATGTAACACTGTTAACTAGTTAGGTTACTGTTTCAATAGAATGACCTAGGTAACTCAGTCTTAATCCTTAATGTGTCATGAACTCCTTCTCATGAGGGATTGTCCTTTGATTAGCATGGGTGAGAGTGGCCAATACGCTGACTCAAAATGCCTTCCTTTTTGGGAACAAGACCGAGTGGGAGGCTGGGGACATGACAACACAAGAAGGAATTCACTCTCTCCCGCTTCTAGGAGAAGTAGATGAGCGTTCCCTTAAGTGGTGACTCCAGGACTTGAACAAAGGGATCCTACCCTCTCACTGGCCCGAGAGAGACTTTTTGTTTAATGGTTGGACCATAAACAGGTTGTTCATTAGAGGAGCGCTGATACTTAAGGAGATAAATGTCACACAGGGGTAAAACGGTAATTTGACCCAGTTGTGATTATGGACACTCGTGAAGGATTGACTTAGCGGCGTAGGTCTACATCCATGGACACAAAAATGTTCTACAGTGAGAAGAGTTCTGTTGTGGGTCTTTAGTGGAATGACCCATAGTTAATGAATATTGGTTAACTTGATTGATGAGTTTAATCAGTTAACCTCATATCATTGGAGCTTTTGATCTGTTGGTCCATTAGGTTCCCCTGCTAACTCGTAAAGAGTAATTAGGAACAAATATATCTTGAGAAAATTTGAATAGTTCAAATTCATATTGGAAATTAAGTTAATTGTATGAGATACAAATTAATGTAATGTATAGTGATGCATTAAAATATAAAGTCTAATTTGAGATTAAACTTTATTATATTGAGAAATTGATATATTTGAAAGAGTTCAAATATATGTCTAATTAAATATATGGTATTTAATTAGAAGATGAATGAATTAATTAATTATTCAATTTAGTTTAATTAAATGAGATTTAATTAAACTATAGTCTATGAGGGAATTATTAGAATATGATTCTAATATGTAATTAATTGAATAGGAGAGATATTTAATTAATTTTAAAATTAATTAATTGATTAGTTTAATTGAATTAATTAAATGTGATTTAATTAAGTTTAATTAAAAAAATATTATGTGAGGAAATTACATTTAAATAAGATTTAAATGTGCATGAGATTAATTAATTAATCTGATTAGTTAATTAACATTTAATTAATTGATTTAATCAATTAATTAATTGATCTTGATCTAACGTTCAAGATTGTTTCCTAACCTCACATTAGGGTTTCCTCTCTTATAAAAGAAAAGATTATAAGAACCCTAGCCCTAAGGTCTCATTCTAGCCTCCCTCACATATTCTCTCAAGAACTCTAGAGAGAAATTTTCTCTCTAAGAGTTTTTCCCAATCAAGATTAGTAGTCCCACAACTACGTTCATAATCTCAGAGAATAGCAGGGTAGACTCGTGGTGGTGTTCGTTGAAGAATTCAGAGTCGTCAACGGATGTATGTTTTTCAACGCTTAACTTTTTGCCAATGTATTGGTATTTTGTAGAACAAAATTAATTTACGAACGATCCAATTGCTTCCGCTGTAACGAAATTGGGAATTCCAATCCTTCAATTAAAATTAAAATTAATATGAATCAAATTCATATTAAATTTATTTGAACTCTTTCAAATATTTTCTTTCCTAATAGGAAAAGGTCTCTAATTTTAATAAATAATTAATTAATTTCATAATTATTTAATTTACCCAATTAAATATCATATATTTAATATTAGAGATTTTATTAAAATTAAAATTAATATGAATCCAAGTCATATTAAATTTATTTGAACTCTTTCAAATATTTTCTCTCAAGAATTAATTTTTGAAATTAATTAAAAAACTATATTATAAAGTTTCATAAACTTTATATTATAATGCATCAATATACATTATACGATTCCCCAAATAAATTGAACACTTTCAATTTACAATTTATACTTAATTGCCTCAAGTCTCCTTACGAGCTACCAGTGGGACCTAATGGACATACAGATCAGAAGCTTCAACAATACGAGACTAATTGGCCAAACTCATTGACCAAGTTTAGTCAACATTCGTTAACTGTGGGTCACTCTACTAAAGACCCACAGTTGCACTCTTCTCACTGTAGAATATTTCTGTGTCCACGGATATCAACCAAGAAGTAAATCGATCTTTCACGTGTGTTCGTAACACCATTTTGGTCAAATTACCGTTTTACCCCTGAATTACCTCTGGTTCCTTAAGCACCATTGATTCCTCTAATGAACAAGTTGTTTAGGGTCCAACCACTAAACAGGAGTTCCTCTCGGACTAGGAAAGGACGACGCGCATTTGTTCAAGCCCCAGAATCAGCCCTTAAGGGAACACACATCTACTTACCTCAATAGGGGAAGGAGTGAATTTCATCTTGTACTGTTATGTTCCCAGCCCCCATTCGGTCTTGCCCCTGAAATGGTAGGCTTATTGAGTCGGCGAATTGGCCACTCTCACCCATACAAATCTAAGGACAACCCCTCCATAAAGGGGTTCATAACAGACTCAGGATTGACATTGAGTTACCTAGGTCATCCTATTGAAATAGAAACCTAGACTAGTTAACGATGTTACATCTAGTGGTTACTATTTCGCGGTCCGGTCTTATACAAACTCATTACATAGGATACCCCCACCCGCATGTCTCCTACATGGATGCTTTGGATCATTGTATCTGTATCGAATACAAGGTGGGTCGTATCACATAGTGTCACCAGGATAAGGTACCCAACCTTATCCCTATACTATAGACCTTTTAGGTTGTTGCTTGGACACCGATCCCCGTATGTCCCCACATACTAGTCCAAGTTTCATTTAAACAATCTCAGATCTTAGTTTATTGGATTTGCCCACATACTAGTCCAAGTTTCATTTAAAAGTTTCAGTGCAAAGGAGGGAAATGTTGAAAATTCAAAGGTAAGTAACCCTAATGGTTGAGTGTCTTTTGCAGTTTGGGGTTTGGGCTTATTTTGCGAATGTTATGGACTTCTGTGTAGAGTTATTACTTGGAATAACCTATTATCCAAGTCGCCTTATCGAATTACACCAGTTAAAAGGAGGAACTTAATGTATAGTTGGAAAACAATCTTGTTTGCCCTAGCTTGTGGCTCCCCGATTTTGTTTATAAAGAAAAGGAATGATTCAAAAGGGTTTTTATTGCACATTGGGAATTGAGCAATGTGACAAGTGAAAGACAAGTATTCTCGCCCTCGCATTGGTGACTTTTTGACTAGCTTCAGGTATCATAGGTCTTCACAAACGAGATTTTGATCAAGCTACTATCAACAAGGATCAAGGAAGTTGGCGAAGATTGCTTTCAAACCAAGTGTGGGCATTGCAAGCTGACAGTGATGTATGCAGACTTATTAATGCTCATACAGCTTGTGTGGACTTCGTGAACCAAGTCTTCAAGATCTTTTAGACTTGTTCAGGATAACATTATTGGGTGATTTATTGGTCTATTAAGAGACTAAGAAGGCTCATAAGGGAGCATCTTGAAGAAGTTGTAGCAAATTTGAGAGGTGGCAAGTGTGCTCGAAGTTGTTAATAGTTGAGTTTTGGTCAATCAAGTCTGTTTTCCTGAGCATTTAGATTCTAAGGGTGGAATCGAGGTGGGCCCTGCATGATAGAAGCAAATTGCAATTGGCTTCTTTTGGATTGACAAGTTACCTTAGGAAGCCCATAGATTGTTTAGAATTTTGCTAAGTTGGAAGCAGCATGGATTCAATTGACTTGCAAGATTCAAGGATATCTCTACTGCACGAGGGGAAGTTGTGAGGTAAGATCTAGGAATGAAAAGGACAATTGTCAGTGTTAACTGTTCCTAATGGAACAAGAGGTTAGTAGTTGACAATGGCATCTCAAGAAAGAAAGAAGAAGTTGTTGAGTGGGAAATTTCGGCAAATTACAAATGGTCACGTCATTAATTTAAATTAATGATAAAATAAATTTGGGACCAATTACAAATTTACACGTGTCCCTAAATTAAATTAATAGACATTAAAATTCGGCAAATCAAACAATGCCACTTGTCTATTATTATCCATCAGATGACATAAGCCGAGTCCAATCAAATTATGCCATGTGGCAATTGGACCCGAGACTAATGTGACCTGAGATCATTTAAGAAATTGGGCTAAATTAAAATAATCCAATTTTATTAAAAATAAGTTGGATTAAAGCCCAAATATAGCCTAAGCCCAAAGATTGGGTCCAAGCCCAAGCCCATATGAGGTCCATCAAACTCTATAAATAGAGAAGGCCACCATTCATTTTGGGCATTCAGACAGAGTCAGAGAAGCCAGAGCCCAGAGCATTCTCCCAAGGTCTAGAGTCTTCAGAAGTCAGAGAGTCCAGAGAATTCAGAAGATCCAAGATTCAGAATTCGGTCATCTCAAGACTCGACTCCAAAGAATCAACCGTTTCTTCATCAAGATACAAGTTGAAGATTCAACCTTCCTCCGTCTGAGATCAAGCTCTCCAGCCCTCAGATCATACTCTACATTTGGAGAGAAAGCATCAGAGGATAAATATTAGAGACTGTAACACTTCTACATACAAAATCAATAAAATCAAGTTCATTTCCACGAATTAAATTTCCTTGTTGAAATCTCGTGTGAACAGAAGTTTTTGGATCTGGTAAAGAATTGTGGCTTCTAAAGCAATTATCATCATGGCAAGGCTAGTATGGTATACACTTGACAAAAGAATAAGTATGACATTCTTGGTATCATCTCATAGTCCATTGTTATGTGAGTTGATGGTTCAAGATTGAGTTGGCAGCGGAAGACTTTTCAATATTGTTGGCTCAACTTCAACGGTGCCTAACTTGAAATAAGAGATTGCAAATGGGAAACAAGAAGATCTAGATTTGGTTAAAGGTGTGAGTGACCTAAGTCAAGGAAATTTCGCTCGCACCAGTGATTCAACTTGGATATATCAAGATGGTGTGTGTCCAAGGGCTATCTTTAAAGACAAGAGTTGATAGAAGTGTGCAACACAACTTTTGATGCATCCTGACAACATTGGGATGTACAAGGACCTTGAGAAGCACTATTGGTAGCATAATATGAAGTGAAATTGTTGGTTCTGTACTTCCTTGTTCCTATCAAGATTATAGTTGGTAAAGTTGACTAATAAAGCTACTCAAAAGATCCAGGCAAGGACGAAAGTTGCCAGTGAAAGTAGATTGATTGTAAAGATGGCATGCACAAGGATTCAGTTGTTTGATATTCATAACCTGTGTTTTCAAGAAGAATCGATGGAAAGAGTCCTGCTTGTGGTGGTGTATGGATAGCCTAGCCCAAATATATCGGACTATTTGATAGCTCATTGATCTAGTTGTTTATAAGTTATCTTGGCGACAAGAAGTTTTACAACACAACCTGTTTCAAGTGCCATTGTTAAGGAATTACATCAATGACATTCCTTATTTGTGGAAGTTGTCTTATGAGCAGACACCATTAGGAAAGAGTGCCTTGGAATAGAAGGTTGAAGTCAAGTTGTTAATGTCAGTAACTTTCGAGGACGAAAGTTCTTAAGGTGGGGAGATTGTAACACCCCGTGTTTCAAATTATGTATTTTTAGGATATTTCGGATCAACTATTGGGTTAAATTGAATTAAGTTGAAGGGAATTATGTTAAATAAGTGGTGAAAAAAAAATTGAACAAGGATCAAAATTTGGATATCAATTTCTACGGGTATGGAAATAAATTATCACCCAAGATTCCATAAAATTGAGAAAGGAAATTAGGCTTTGATTGAATTTTTTAAAACGTTGGAATTGAGGGAATGAATTCTTATTAAAAGAAAAGAAAGAAGCTCTAAAAATATCTCTCCATCTCTTCTCTTGTGTATAGTCGCCTAACCCTCCTCCCTTCCCATGCGTTTTCTTCTTCGACCAGCAGACCCACGCAACTCTTTTCTACATTTTTTCTCTTTCGGCCGACAGCCTCTTTCAATTGCTTCTTCTCTAGCAATGAGCAGCAACTCGTGGTCTGTCCATTTCCCTCCTCCTCTTGTTTTCGCGCAGCCACCACCATCACGCGTCTTCTTCTTAGATTTCCTTCCTCTTTCGCGCGCAACAGGAACATCCCCTCGCTTCCATCCGTGCGATGGTGCCACACTCAAACCTCCCCAGCGTGGCGTCGACCAGTCACGAGCAAACCCACGTTTTCTTGTGCATTTTCGGTAAGCTTTGTCCTCTCTGAAACATCCTCCCTTTGTTTAGTTGTAAACTTGTTCCATTGTGCAGCCCGTAGCTGACCCATGCGACGAAAATAGTTGTTTCGTGTGTATGACGCTATTCAAGCCCTTCGTGTGGCTTCAATCCGTGAACTCTAGTGTGATTCTTCGTTGTTTCAACATTCTGGTAAGTTTTGCTTAAGACCCACACTATGTTCGCAATTTTAAGCAAATACCCATTCGATTTTGGGCTTTGAGTTCTCTTTAAATCATAACCCATGCTTATTCAACTTCAAAATACGTCAAAATAAAGATACCCATTTAGTAACGACTTCTAAATTGCAGGTTTGAGGTTCTTTGAAATCCAACTAGTGATCGTTTGTGCTCGAAACTGGCTTTCGATGAATACCCATGACCCAAACAACCTTGGGATTGAATGCCTATAAGCTAGGAGGTTCGAATTAGTGATTTTGAACTCATTCAATCACTGCGCAACAAGATTCAAGGTCGTTTAGGCGTCGATCATCTCAGTTTTATACCAATTCGGACCTCGGAAAACACGTGTACAAGGAGCTCTAGTGCTGTTCGACAATTCCAACAAGCGTTTGGGTCCTTTTGACGAAGATAATTTCAGCCTAAACTAAGGAGTTCAGGCTAACTTCTAAGGTTGTGTTTGGGATCTCATTATTTTCGCTTAGGAGCATTTTTTGATTAATAAGTAAGTGGATTTCTACCTATTGAGTTTGCTTGCTTCTGTGCTAGTATGTTGTGTGCTTTACTCACTTGGTTTTAGCATATGTTGTATATGTACGTTGATAGCGAGCATAGCTAGCTATTTTTCTCTGATTAATTAAGCTAGTCTTTTATAATTATTTGCCAAAATTTATGCATTTTTATGTTTTATTTGTAGGAAGTACGTGTTTGAAGCTTAATTTAGCAATTGGAGTCAAATGAAGTTTTCTAAAAAAAAAAAAAAAAAAAATCATAGCGTCGCGATGCTATAGAAAAATTTTCCAAAATTGCGGATCGACGCTACGACGAAATTTTGCTATTTAAGCATCCTTTCGGCTAGGTTTTTGGGGGATTCAATTTTGGGACTTCTTGGGGCCGAAAACAGAGCTAAAACAGAGGATTTGAAGGCTGAAGCTAAGGGAGAAAATCAGAAATCAACCCATTGTTCGTGGGGATCGTGACGGGGACGTCGGACTCGACCTACATTGAGTTTTCTTTTCCCTTTCTTTTCTTTAGCTAGACTTTATGGCTTTATTATGTTTAGTTGAGCTTGTAATTAGATTCATGAGTAGCTAAACTCATAGCTTAGGGATTGATGTAGTTGATTAAGTTTATGGATTGAATTTATGGTTTAAGTTGTGCAATGATTATTATGTGTGTAATCTTGATTTAATGCTTTCAATTAATTGGCCATTAGTTGAATGATTTAAGTTTTGAATCTAGCTCGGGAGAGGGGATTTAATATAGACTTACTCAAGATTGCATGACTAGAGTTTATTTTCTAATTCGTGACGGTTTTAGATTAACTTTGGAATTAGTCAAAAGATCTTATTGCCTTGCATGTTAATAAACTTAGATAGGGATATCAAGTAGATTAATTTGCATGAGAATCAATTATACTCGGGAGAGGTAGTTGTGATTAAAGGGTCTTTGGCTCATAATTTCATTGTGCATAATAACTTACTCCTTAAAATCAATCCTAGACTAAATCGGCGAAATCAATTCCCTAAGTATTTTTCCCAATTGAATTTCCACACTTTTTACTTGTTTTGATTTAGTTTTCATATCATTCAAACATCACATTGTGTTCCCTAAATAAAATTGAGCAAGATAATTCACAATACTTGATTTGCTTAAAAATTCAATCCAGAGGACGACATTCGAATTACATTCACTATATTATTACTTGACCCGTGCGCTTGCGGTAGGAAATTCCACATCAAGTTTTTGGCGCCGTTTTCGGGGATTGGCACATTTAGCTAGATTGATATTGTGAAAAAATTGTTCGGTCTTAATTTAGGGTGTATTTTTTACTTTTTTAGGCTGATTGCATTTTTTCCTTATTTGTTTTTCTTTCCATATTTGTTTTTAGGATAATTGTAATGGGTGGCAACATCAAGGTAAATAATTACAAATATAACAATTTTTAAAAATATTTGCAAATATGGCAAAAATTTTTAATTAATTTTTTATATTCCTAAATTGCCCTTGTGTGCCCATCTTCTTCTTCCTCGTCAGTTTTTTTTTTTTTTTTTTTTTTTTTTTTTTTTTTTTTTTTTTTTTTTACTGATAGGAAGTCTTTTTATTACCGATAGATTCTATCAGTGGTAGAAAAATTTTCTATCATGGATAGAATAAAGTTTCTATCAGTGATGTTTCTATCACTGATAGATTCTATCAGTGGTAGAAAAATTTTCTATCGGCGATAGAAAGTTTCTATCGCTAATATTTCTATGACTGATAGATTCTATCAGATGTAGAAAAATTTTCTATCAGTGATAGAAAGTTTCTATCACTGAAAGAATAGAAGATTTCTATCACTAATAGAAACTTTTTCTATCAGCGATAAAAGATTTCTATCATTGATAGGTTCTAGCAGTGATAAAAAAAAAAACTTTTTATAGAAAATCATATAAAAACTTTTGATAAAAAATCTTTCAATCCCTGATAACCCATAAAAATCTTTCTATCTCCGATAGAAATCTTTCTATCACCGATATAATCTATAAGTGATAGAAAAACTTTCTATCACCGATAAAAAAGCTTTCTATCAGTGATAAAAGATTTCTATCAGTGATAGAAATTTTTACTATTCTATCAGTGATAGAAAGATATTCTATCAATGATAGAAAACTCATGATAGAAAATCTTTCAATCCCTGATAGAACCTATCAGTGATAGAAATCTTCTATCACTTATAGAAATTTTTTCTATGAGTGATAGAAAAACTTTCTATCTCTATCACTGAGACTGATAGAAAAACTTTTCGTGAGTTATAGAAAATCTTTCTATCACTGATACTTTTCTATAAGTGATAGAAGATCTTTTGTTTCTATCAGCGATGGTGATACATGGTGAAATCGAGCATTGAAAAATAAAGCAAAAACGAACGATTATAGAAATCAAACACTGAAAAGCAAAAACCAAACACTGATAGAAAACCAAATAACAACAACCAAACACTGATAGAACACCGAACAAGTGATAGAAAAATATCTATCGCCGATAGAATCTATCAGTAGTAGAAAAAATTTCTATCATATGATAGAATCTATCAGTGAAAGAAAATTTATATCACTAATAGATTCTATCAGTGATAGAAAGATTTTCTATCAGATAGAATCTATCAGTGATAGAAAATTTCTATCACTCATAGAAAATCTTTCTATCACTGATAGAATCTATCAGAGATATAAAAACTTTCTATCAGTGAAAGAAAATCTGGAGGGGTATTTTAGTAAATGCAACACACAAACTATTAGATTTTGCCATTTTTGCAATTTTTTTTGTGGATTGCTAGATTTACAATTATTTTGGCCCATATTGCTATCCTTGCAACCGGCCCTTGTTTTTATAGCTTAGTTTTTCTTTTAATTGTGTAATCTTTTCCTTATTTGTTTCTTTTATTCTTTTTTAGATTAGTTTTTCCTTATTTGTGTTTTGCCATATTTATTTTCGCATTCCATATTAGGTTATTTTGTTTCATTTTCTAGATTATATTTTCCATATTTAGATTAATTGTTTTCTTTTCTTTGTTGCTTTCCATAATTGTTTTCTTTCAATTTTAGGTTAGTTTAGTTTTGTATGCGTAGTAGTAAAGATTTAATTTTAGCACCATTTGATCCCGAGATAGAAAGAACAATTCATAGGCTTCGAAGGGAAAATAGAGAAATTATTCAAATGGCAGACCAAAATCCACCTGAGGAGCCTAGGCCTATTAGAGATTATTTTCAGCCTGTTGATGTGCAAATTGCTTACCGCAAGTGTACGGGTCAAGTAATAATATAGTGATTTTGCAATCGAATGTCGTCCTCTGGATTGGTGTCTAGCCAAATTTTAATTATCGAAGATACTTTTGACCAATTTTATTTAGAGAATCAAATAGAATGAGAATATGATTTAATCAAACACAAAACTAAAGCTAAAAGTGACAATCTAATGGGAAGAATTGGGTCTTAGGGATTTGATTTCACCAATTGGAGTTATGGATTAATAAACGAATTAACAAATACTATGATTCATAAATCTTGGCAACTAAAATCACACATATCTCTCCCGAGCATACATGATTCTCCCATATGCAATTGAACCCGATATCCCTATCTAAATCCAATGAACATACAAGGCAATAAGGCTAACCTTTATAACAATTTCTAGACTTAACCTTAATCTCCCGATTTTTAGCTAAATTCTAGTTATGCATACTGATTTCTAATTTAAATCCTCTCTCCCGAGTTAGATTCAAATGTAAACATCAATCAATTTATGGCCAGTAAATCGAAAGCATTAAGGATACAACATATGCATGAATGAAATCAATAGCATAAAATCAGTAAATCAATCCATAACGTGCCCAACGACTACATCAATCCCTAAGAATTAAGGCCTAGCTACTCATACACAACGTTACAATATAGCGAGAGTCTAAAACAACCATCAATCTATCTAAAGTAAGGGAAAAGAGAATTAAACTCGTTGTAGGCCGAGACCGAACATCCCCGTCACGATCCCCACGAACAATGGGTTGATTTCCAACTTGCCCCCTTTGCTTCAGCTCAAGAATCCCCAAATTCTGCTCTAATGTCGGCTCCAAAAGTCCCCAACTCGAAGTCCCCAAAAACCTAGCCGAAAAGAAGCTTATATTTTGTTTTTTTCGTCACAGCGTCGAGACGCTATTAAGACAGCGTCGAGACGCTGCCTCTTTTACGCGTGTGTCTGAAAAGGAAATGCGGTAGCGTCGGGACGCTTCATATCAAGGCGTCAAGACGCTGTGAGTCTGCCGCGTATTCTAATTAAGGAAACGTAGCGTCGAGACGCTCCAAGAGTGGCGTCGAGACGCTAATGGGCAGAATGCCCTCTCTTGGCTCCTTGTTACTTGAATCTTTTCGGTTCTTTGGCATCTTTTCACGTCCCGAACACCAGATTGACTCTTATTCTACGTTTTAACTCTAATCGACTCTTTCCTACAAAATAAACAATTAAGTACAATAAAATGGCCTCAAAGACTAGCTAAATTTAATAAGTAAAGATAGCTAGCTATGCTCGCTATCAAATACCCCCAAACTTAAGCTTTTGCTAGTCCTCGAGCAAACTACAAATCAAACATACAATGGAAGAATGGATGCAACAATCATAACTCAATCCTCAAGGCTCAAAAGTCAATAACCAAGCAAGCAAGAGACATGCACACAAGGACCAATGAGAGAGACAAATTAAAATTTTTCCAAAATTAACTTGCACAAGCGAGATCTAACTCAACAAGATCAGACTTTACTAGCCCGGGATTGGATTATTAAACTCTCAGCTCATCTTCCCTCTACACTGGCACTAAGGTTTCACTAATGAGTTAATGGAACAAATTAGTTTGTTTTCCTCCATACTTAGGTGCTTATAAAATACAATTAACTTCAGCATTTATATGTGGCACTAGCTTTCACACACCTATTGCAGGGACCCTTAACCTGAGTTTTCTCTGGTTGGCCTAACTGATCACATCAGGGGTAGCTCTTTTTGCCTTAATCTTTATTAACCATTGCATATTGTGCACAAGCCATGGCATTATTATTATTTTTTTCAACAATTACAACAAGAATGATTTTTCGTTATGAACATGATAAGCAGATATTCTTTGTTTTTCTCCTAAGCAAGATCAAACATGCTAATTTGCAAAAAAATTAACTCTTTAGCTCTACCCTACACCTATCGAGGTGACAACAAGCATATGAACCCAATAATTCGCTCCTAAGCATTCAAATCCAAATCTAGCCAAGATAAATACTCTACTCATGCAAGCCATCTCCTAGAAAAAGTTTTAAAAGTCTCCCTTTTTGGGCACTCATGCTTATAACTCATCGCAAGCTTGAAAATTGACAAGAAAGCCTATCCTAGGACATCATAATCATGCAAAAATAGCATCCAGAAAACACCATATGCTTAATTCAAAGAAAGCTCAAAACTATAGCCCGAACTCAGATGCTCAAGGGCTCCACAAACATGCAAATCCACCCCCAAACTTAAAATATGCATTGTCCTCAATGTATAAAGAAAATAAGGCATAACAAGCATGAGAACAATAAAAGAATGAGAGGAGTGAATAATACTGGCCTGGAATGATGATGACTTCTTGATTGAAAACTTGAAAGCTTGAAAGCAAAGGAGAGAAAGAAAACAAGACGTACAAAACAGACACAACTAAAAAATAAGACTCAAAAGAAAGACACAACTAAACTTACTTGGGTTGCCTCCCATAAGCGCTTGTTTAACGTCATTAGCTCGACGTGTTTACCAAATAGGCATCAAGGTGGTCTCCTGTCAAATTTTCCATCACTGGTGCTCTTCCTAGCACCTCTCCTATATCCCACCAACATGGTATTTGATGTGTTCTTGGGGTCCTCAAAAGCCTTTAAAACGTCTTTCTCCTGTTGAACTCTGATGATTAGCTCCTTGCGCTCAATATCAATTATAACTCTCCCTGTAGCAAGGAAAGGTCTCCCTAATATAATAGGCATAGCAGGATTCTCTTTAATATCTAACACAAAGAAATCAACAGGAAGGAGAAATCTACCTACTTTAATCAGAATATTCTCAACAATCCCATATGGACTAACCACAGACTGGTCAGCCAACTGAAGTCTAACAGAGGTAGATTTTATTTCTCCTATATTAAGCTTTTTGCACAGCGATAATGGAATAATGTTTATGCTAGCCCCTAAATCACATAGTGCTCTACAAGAATAAGTACCAAAATTACAAGGAATAGTAAAACTCCCTGGATCAGTCAATTTCTCTGGTACTGTCTGCTGAACATGAGCACTGCATGTTGATGCTAAATATACAATCTCCAACTGCTTTTCCTTTTTCTTCTTGTTGAGTCATTCCTTCATTAATTTTCTGTAATGAGGCATCTGCTCCAGAGCATCTGAAAAAGGAATATTAACATGCAAACCCATAAAAGCATCTAAAAATTTGTCAAACTTAACCTTAGAATTTTTCTTTTTCTTTGATTTATGGACTAAAACAGTAGGAGAAGGGATATAAGGCTCAGGATTAAGCTTTTCAGCTTCGTTTGAGGTGGTGCCTTCTTCAACTCCTCATGTGAGTTCCTCTGGTTCAGTAGTTTTCTCCTCTTCAACTAATTTAGTCTCCTCCTCATAATGCACAGATACGGCCTTGCAGTACTCCAAAGAAGATTTCTCCTGTTCAACTGAGGCTTTACCTTTATTCATAGAGTTGACAACACTTACCAGTTGTCCCAGCTGAGTCTCTATATTCTTGATTGTTGCAGAATGACCATTGACAGTAATGTTTATTGCAATCACGGCCTCCTCAAGCTTATTTGACCTGTTACTTGATTCTGCAATAAAAGCTCCAACAAGGTCTTCTAAAGATTTCTTATTTTCTTGACTTTGAGGAGTGAAGCCAGGAGGATTCAAGACATTCTTATTATCAGCATAGGAAAAATTCTCATGATTTCTATTGCTAGGGTGATAATGTGTATGTGTGGAATTATTATTATACCCCCTAGAATTATAATTCGAAACATACTGAACCTGCTCGAGATTTTCCTCCTGAGTCTGGGATGCAAGGGCAGCTGCAGACTCAATTGATTGAGCATTCTCTGAACTTGAGAATTTCAAAAATGCATTAGCCAAAGAAGACATCTGGGCCTGAAGTGCACTTACGTTGTCAACTTCAAACACTCCAACAGCAATCTTTTTGGGTCCCGACCACTCAGATGACCACTGATAGCTATTGGTGGCCATATCCTCTAACAAAGTCCTAGCACTCTCAACAGTCTTGGACAACAGAGTCCCACCTGCAGCTGCATCAATGACAGTTTCTGTGCTATGAGTTAAACCATTATAAAATAACTGAACCTGGAGCCAGTCGGGGTAGCCATGCTGAGGGCACTTCCTTAGCAACTCTTTAAATCTCTCCCAAGCCTCGAAAAGCTGCTCATCGAATTGTTGCTGGAATGTCCCAATCTCGGTCCTCAACTTGACAGTCTTGGCAGGAGGAAAGAACTTCTTTAAGAATGCCTGGACCCAAGCATCCCAAGTGGTAATGCTCCCAGGTGGAATAGATTGTAACTAGTCTCTCGCTTTGTCCTGCAAAGAAAAAGGAAATAAACGTAAGCGAATGGCATCTTCAGAAACACCATTTAACTTTACCGTCCCACAGATGTCTAGGAAGGATTTCATATGAGAATTTGGATCCTCCATGGGCGATCCCCTGTAGGCACAGTCTCGAGCCATCTGAATGAGACCTATTTTCAACTCAAAATTATTAGCATTAATTGGGGGATAGACAATCCCCGACTGTTGCTCTTGAAAGATCGGCTGAAAATAGTCCTTGATGGGTTTAGGTTCCTCAAGATTAGGATTGGCCATTTGGATGTTTTCTTGATTTTCCCTTCGAAGTCTATTGAAAGTTCTTTCGATCTCTGGATCTAAGGGAACTAAGGCCAATTCCCTAACCTTTCGCATACACCGTCTAACCAAACCTAAAAAGGAAAATAAAAGAAAAGGCAATAAAACAAATTAGGAAGAAACTAGATAAGGAAATAACTAAAACTAAATAAGGAAATATAATCTACAAAAGGAACAGAAAAATAACATATATGGAATGCAAAAACACATATGACAAAAATCAGATAAGGACACTAACAATTAAGGAAAAACTACTCAAAAAAAACAAAAAAACAAAAAAATCTAACAATGGAAACAACAAACAAATATGGAAAAGAAAATCTAAATATGGAAATCAATCAACAAAGGAAAAAAATACAAACTTCCTAAAAAAAAAAAAAAATAACAAAAAATAACAAAAATAAAATACACCCTAAACTAAGACCGGACAATTTTTCTACGATATTAAAATTGACTAAATATGTTAATCCCCGGCAACGGCGCCAAAAACTTGATGTGCAAATTGCTTACTGCAAGTGTACGGGTCAAGTAATAATATAATGATTTTGCAATCGAATGTCGTCCTCTAGATTGGTGTCTAGCCAAATTTTAATTATCGAAGATACTTTTGACCAATTTTATTTAGGGAATCAAATAGAATGAGAATATGATTTAATCAAACACAAAACTAAAGCTAAAAGTGACAATCTAATGGGAAAAATTGGTCTTAGGGATTTGATTTCACCAATTGGAGTTATGGATTAATAAACAAATTAACAAATACTATGATTCATAAATCTTGGCAACTAAAATCACACATATCTCTCCCGAGCATACATGATTCTCCCATATGCAATTGAACCCGATATCCCTATCTAAATCCAATAAACATACAAGGCAATAAGGCTAACCTTTATAACAATTTCTAGAATTAACCTTCCTCTCCCGATTTTTAGCTAAATTCTAGTTATGCATACTTATTTCTAATGTAAATCCTCTCTCCCGAGTTAGATTCAAATGTAAACATCAATCAATTTATGGCCAGTAAATCGAAAGCATTAAGGATACAACATATGCATAAATGAAATCAATAGCATAAAATCAGTAAATCAATCCATAACGTGCCCAACGGCTACATCAATCCCTAAGAATTAAAGCCTAGCTACTCATACACAACGTTACAATATAGCAATAGTCTAAAACAACCATCAATCTATCTAAAGTAAGGGAAAAGAGAATTAAACTCGTTGTAGGCCGAGATCGAACGTCCCCGTCACGATCCCCACGAACAATGGGTTGATTTCCAACTTGCCCCCTTTGCTTCAGCTCAAGAATCCCTAAATTCTGCTCTAATGTCGGCTCCAAAAGTCCCCAAATCGAAGTCCCCAAAAACCTAGCCGAAAAGAAGCTTATATTCTGTTTTTTTTCGTCACAGCGTCGAGGCGCTATTAAGACAACGTCTCGACGCTGCCTCTTTTACGCGCGTGTCTGAAAAGGAAATGCGGTAGCGTCAGGACGCTTCCTATCACAGCGTCGAGACGCTGTGAGTCTGCCACGTATTCTCATTAAGGAAACGTAGCGTCTAGACTCTCCCAGAGTGGCGTCTCGACGCTAATGGGCAGAATGCCCTCTCTTGGCTCCTTGTTACTTGAATCTTTTCGGTTCTTTGGCATCTTTTCACGTCCCGAACACCCGATTGACTCTTATTCCACGTTTTAACTCTAATCGACTCTTTCCTACAAAATAAACAATTAAGTGCAATAAAATGGCCAATAATCATCAAAGACTAGCTAAATTTAATAAGTAAAGATAGCTAGCTATGCTCGCTATCACCCGTGTTTCAGGGGCAACAATCGGGGATTGTCTATGCCCCGATCAGTGCCAACAACTTTGAGCTGAAGACCGGTCTCATTCAGATGGCTCGAGATTGTGCTTATAGAGGATCGCCTATCGAGGATCCAAATTCTCATCTAAAATCATTTTTGGACATTTGTGGGACGGTAAAAATAAATGGAGTTTCTGAGGATGCTATTCGCTTACGCTTATTTCCTTTTTCTTTGCAGGATAAAGCACGAGATTGGTTGCAATCTATTACCCCTGGGAGCATCACCACCTGGGATGCTTTGGTTCAGGTCTTTTTAAAGAAATTTTTCCCTCCTGCAAAGACGGTTAAGCTGAGGACCAAGATTGGGATATTCCAACAACAATATGATGAGCAGCTGTTCGAGGCCTGGGAGCGATTTAAAGAGTTGTTGAGGAAGTGCCCTCAACATGGATATCCCGACTGGCTTCAGGTTCAATTGTTTTATAATGGTTTAACTCCTAGTACAAAAACGATTGTTGATGCATTTGCAGGTGAGACTCTATTGTCCAAGACCGTGGAAAATGCTCGCATACTTCTAGAGGATATGGCCACCAACAGCTATCAGTGGCCATCTGAGCGGTCTGCACCTAAAAAGATTGTTGTTGGAGTGTTTGAGGTTGACAAGGTAAGTGCACTCTAGGCCCAGATGACCTCCCTTGCTAATGCTTTTATGAAATTTTCAGGTACAGGGAGTGCTCAATCAATTGAATCAACTGCTGCTTTAGCATCCAGACGTCAGGAGGAGACCATTAAACAGGTTCAGTATGTATCAAATTTTAATTCTAGGAGATATAATAATAGTTCTACACCTACACATTATCACCCTAACAATAGGAACCATGAAAATTTCTCTTATGCTAATACTAAGAATGTTCTTAATCCTCCTGGGTTTGCCCCTCAAACTCAAGAAAATGAAAAATTAGAAGATCTTGTTGGAGCTTTCATTGCAGAGTCTAGTAACAGGACAACTAAATTGGAGGAGGCAGTCATTGCCATCAACTCAACGGTGAATGGCCACAGTGCTGCCATCAAGAATATTGAGACTCAGCTGGGACAGTTGGTAAATGTTGTAAGCACCATGAATAAAGGTAAGGCCCCAGCTGAGCAAGAGAAAACCCAAATGGACTATTGTAAGGCAATCACTGTGCACCCGGAGGAAGCTGAAGAGGAACCTGAGTCTAAGGATTATGACACACCTACAGGGGAAGCTGAGGAGGACACATCAGCAGATGAGGCTGAAAAGCCTAACCATGAGCCTCATATTCCTTCTCCCACACTGATGGTTCCCAAGGAAACGAAAAAGAAAAAGAAGAAAAAGAACAATCAGGTTCAGTTTGATAAATTTATGAATGCTTTTATGAATCTGAACATTAATATTCATTTTGCAGAGGCATTAGAGATGCCCCAATACAACAGGTTCATGAAGGAGTGGTTAGCAAAGAAGCGAAAGGAAAAGAAAGTTGACACTATATATCTTGCTTCCACATGCAGCACCAGAGTACAACAGAAGGTACCTGAAAAAGTAGCAAACCCAGGGAGTTTTTCTGTTCCTTGTAGTTTTGGTACTTACTCTTTTAGAGCATTATGTGACTTAGGTGCTAGCATTAATATTATTCCATTGTCCTTGTGTAAAAATTTAGACATAGGTGAGATTAAATCTACTCCTGTAAAGCTCCAATTGGCTGATCAGTCTGTGGTTAGACTAGTTGGCATTGTAGAAAATGTTTTAATCAGAGTAGGTAGATTTTTCCTCCCTATTGACTTGTATGTTATGGACATGATAGAAAATCCTTCAATGCCTGTCATATTAAGAAGACCATTCCTCGCTACTGGGCGAGTGATTATTGATATTGAGCGCAGGGAGCTCACTATTAGAGTCAAGAACGAAAAAGAAATTTTTAAAGCAGTTGAAGACTCTAAAGATGAAGTGCTTTTCATGGGTTACAAGAAAGGTGCAAGAAAAAACACCTCTGTTGGATTCACAGAACAAAAGCCTCCTTGAAGCACGATCAACACGTCGAGGTAATGACGTTAAACAAGCGCTTTTGGGAGGCAACCCAAGTATGTTTAGTGTGTTTTCTTTTTGTTTTTGATTTATTGTTTTTTTTTTTTGTTTTGTAGGTCTTGTTTTCTTTCTCTCCTGTGCCTTCAAGCTTTCAAGATTCCAAGTTTTCAGTCAAGAAGTCAGCATCATTCCAGGCCAGTATCGTTCACTCCTTCCATTCTTTCTTTGTTCTCATGCTTGATTATGCCTTATTTTCTGTATACATTGAGGACAATGCATGTTTTAAGTTTGGGGGTGGATTAGCATGTTTGTGGAGCCCTTGAGCATCTGAGTTTGGGCTATAGTTTTGAGCTTTCTTTGAATTATGCATATGGTTGTTGTCTGGATGTATTTTTGCATGATTATGACGTCCTAGGATAGGCTTTCTTGTCAATTTTCAAGCTTGTGATGAGTTGTAAGCATGAGAGCCCAAAAAGGGAGACTTTTTAAAATTTTTCTAGGAGATGGCTTGCATGAGTAGAGTTTTTGTCTTGGCTAGATTTAGATTTGAATGCTTAGGAGCGAATTATTGGGTTCATATGCTTGTTGTCACCTCGATAGGTGTAGGGTAGAGCTAAAGAGTTAATTTTTTGCAAATTAGCATGTTTGATCTTGCTTAGGAGAAAAGAAAAGAATATATGTTTATCATGTTCATAATGAAAAATCATTCTTGTTGTTACTGTTGAAAAAGAAAAAAGAAAAAAAGTCATGACTTATGCACGCAATATGCAATGGTTAATAAAGATTAAGGCAAAAAGAGCTACCCCTGTTGTGATCAGTTAGGCCAACCAGAGAAAACTCAGGTTAAGGGTCCCTGCAATGGGTGTGTGAAAGCTAGTGCCACATATACATGCTTAATTATATTGTTAATTAAAAGCACCTAAGTATGGAGAAAAACAAACTAATTTGTTCCATTAACTCATTAGTGAAACCTTAGTGCCAGTGTAGAGGGAAGATGAGCTGAGAGTTTAATAAATCAATCCCGGGCTAGTAGAGTCTGATCTTGTTGAGTTAGATCTCGCTTGTGCAAGTTAATTTTGGAAAAAATTTAATTTGTCTCCCTCATTGGTCCTTATGCATGTCTCTTGCTTGACTATTGACTTTTGAGCCTTGAGGATTGAGTTATGATTATTGCATCAATTCTTCTACTGTATGTTTGATTTGTAGTTTGCTCGAGGACTAGCAAAAGCTTAAGTTTGGGGGTATTTGATAGCGAGCATAGCTAGCTATTTTTCTCTGATTAATTAAGCTAGTCTTTTATAATTATTTGCCCAAATTTATGCATTTTTATGTTTTATTTGTAGGAAGTACGTGTTTGAAGCTTAATTCAGCAATTGGAGTCAAATGGAGTTTTCTAAAAAAAAAAAAAAAATCATAGCGTCGCGACGCTATAGAAAAATTTTACAAAATTGCGGATCGCGACAGCATCTCGACGCTACGACGAAATTGTGCTATTTAAGCATCCTTTCGGCTAGGTTTTTGGGGGATTCAATTTTGGGACTTCTTGGGGCCGAAAACAGAGCTAAAACAGAGGATTTGAAGGCTGAAGCTAAGGGAGAAAATCGGAAATCAACCCATTGTTCGTGGGGATCGTGACGGGGACGTCGGACTCGACCTACATTGAGTTTTCTTTTCCCTTTCTTTTCTTTAGCTAGACTTTATGGCTTTATTATGTTTAGTTGAGCTTGTAATTAGATTCATGAGTAGCTAAACTCATAGCTTAAGGATTGATGTAGTTGATTAAGTTTATGGATTGAATTTATGGTTTAAGTTGTGCAATGATTATTATATGTGTAATCTTGATTTAATGCTTTCAATTAATTGGCCATTAGTTGAATGATTTAAGTTTTGAATCTAGCTCGGGAGAGTGGATTTAATATAGACTTACTCAAGATTGCATGACTAGAGTTTATTTTCTAATTCGTGACGGTTTTAGATTAACTTTTGAATTAGTCAAAAGATCTTATTGCCTTGCATGTTAATAAACTTAGATAGGGATATCAAGTAGATTAATTTGCATGAGAATCAATTATACTCGGGAGAGGTAGTTGTGATTAAAGGGTCTTTGGCTCATAATTTCATTGTGCATAATAACTTACTCCTTAAAATCAATCCTAGACTAAATCGGCGAAATCAATTCCCTAAGTATTTTTCCCAATTGAATTTCCACACTTTTTACTTGTTTTGATTTAGTTTTCATATCATTCAAACATCACATTGTGTTCCCTAAATAAAATTGAGCAAGATAATTCACAATACTTGATTTGCTTAAAAATTCAATCCAGAGGACGACATTCGAATTACATTCACTATATTATTACTTGACCCGTGCGCTTGCGGTAGGAAAATTCCACATCATACGTATGTGTTATATGTTCATGATGAGTTCTGGGCATGAAGAACTGCTGACTTGATCTATTATGTTAAAACTGTTGTGTTAAGTACGTGGTTTTGTTGTGGTTGATCGAAAGGCATGAATATAATGTTGAGAGCGTGTTGTTCGTTTTACGTATTTATGACATAAAGCTTGTTTGGAATGTGCATGTTGGATTCATGAACATGTCATTGGCATAGTAGTCTAGGAGCATGATGTGTAGGATTCATGCATTTTATTGAGAGTGTGAGGTCGGAGGACCTTGTGTGATTAAAAAGGAAAGTTAGGTGAATATCGGGTGCCTCGGGTAAAAAATGGTCGAGGGGTGGTAAGTCACCAATGGATTAAGAGGAGCATCGGGTGCCTTGGGTAATATGGCCAGGGGCAATGTGATGAGTCTATATATTGTGAAAGTCATCGGGTGACTTGGGTAATATGGCCAAGGGGCGATGTATAGTTTCATTGTGAAGTCATTGGGTGCCTTGGGTAATATGGCCAAGGGACGATGTACGGTTTGGTCGTGAAGTCATCGGGTGCCTTGGGTAATATGGCCAAGGGGCGATGCACAGTTCGAGACCTTGGGTAATATGGTCAAGGGTCGAACGTTGAGCACCATAGAGAAACATCGAGGCCCTAGGTAATATGGTCAGGGGTCGGCGTGACTCGAAGGAGTCAGTCTTAGAGAGCTTTGTGAGGGCTATGAGTGTTGAACGAGCTCGTGGAGCTTGAGAGAAAATTGAGTTGCATGGCATGAGGCAAAACTCATGTGTTTTGAGTATGCATGGCATGGTGCGGAATTCATGTGATTTGAGTGTGCATTACATGGTGCGGAATTCATGTATTAGGTGCATGGTTGTTGCACGATTGTATTAGTTGAGTATGTTTCATGTGATTTGACTACTCCTTGAGCCTCCTAAGATGCTCCCCAAAATTCCCAAAATATTTTCCACTAAGAAATCACTCAAAAAGGCTAGAAAGCCTTGAGAGAGGCTCCAAAGGAGCCAAGAGAGGGTGGAAAGGAAGGAAATGATGGAATGATTGATGATAAAATGAGGCACCAAGAGGTGCCTTTTATAGGCCCGAAATGGGGTAGTGTCGCGACGCTATCTTCATAGCGTCTCGACGCTGACCTAATTTCCAGAATTTTCCAGCTTTGGTTTGGGCTGATTTTTTGGCCTTCTCTTCACCTTTTTTTTTGGGCATTTTCATCATGATTGTCTTTTTTGGATCCCCTTTTGATCCAAGCTTGGATTTGGGCTTCATTTGCTTCATTTTTGGCACTTTTTCTCCAAAAATCACCAACTTTGCTCCTAAGAACCAAATAACGGAATACATTAAATATTTTCATTAAAAACATGATTAAAGCACAGAAAAGCCTAATAAATTGGGACTAAAATAGCCACACTTTTGCTCGCTATCATTTAGTTGTAGCTGTTTGGTCATGAATAAGCTAACTATTAGTTTATCTTGTAAGTGTGACCCTCCATTTTTTTAGATCTCAGAGAACGGTCCCAGTAATGCTACCAAATGGAAAAGTCGATGCTGGGAACGACCCTAAGAAATACTTTATCCTTATGGGGTGGTGTTTACTGTTCTACAATCCCTATGTTACAACCCTCCGAATGGTGTAGCAGCTCCAAGGCGTGCTTACCAGGTGAACATAGAGACCTTGTGATGTAAACCAATGGAAGAGATTGTTGGATGCGTTGACATGCTTCCTTCTCCCACTTACTATAAATACTTTCTCCATTCACCTTGATATTGATTTATGCAATCACCTTCCGAATGGAATGGTTACGTTAGTAAGTAACAAGAGGCTATGCATAAATCTCACCGTGTGAACTTTAGGGAGAGCGTGGGAAGAAAATTTTTATTTTCATATATCTTTTTCCTCCCACTAAGTATTTTAAAGATTAGGGTCTTTTACTTAGGTAAATTCCGGCTAAACGAATCTATCTAAGTTAGCCTTATATTTAACTTTTTAAATAAGGTCTTTATTATAATGTCTAGGCGAATTAAACCCGTTTAACTTCCTAATGACATTGCATGCTATAAAGACCATGCTTAATTCAACTCAGGTACCGGTCCATTTGTCGGGAGAGTTCCCTTATAACCAATGCCTGATATCCTACTTAATATATTTTAACTCTATTAAAACACTAAGTAGGAAGCTCTTCTAATCCTATTAGAAAACAATGATCGTAGGTCTAATCGATTTTAAACGGTTTAAAATTAATTTCAAGTTACTTAAGATCCCATGTTAGCATGCACCTCTTTGTTATAGGTTTAACGGTTTCTATTCATTAACCTTATAACTATTATAACTTTTAATGAATTAATCCTATAACATGCTTCTAATGGTGATGAAAGCATATAACAATAAAAATTCAAGTTATATAAAATAAAACACCATTCACAAAGCATAAACGTTTTGAAACAACCTAGGTTTAGGTGATTTCTAACAGCATAACTATTACGCTATCATGTCTAGGTGATAAAACCTCACATCTCTCACGCATGCTCATAAAACAAGGTTAACCTAACTCAAGTACCGGCTCGATGCCCAGGTAGGAGGTGTTCTGTAAACTGTCAACTTAAATACCTCAAGTCTTAGATAGCATTTTTCCAGGTGAGTTCTCTTGTAACCTTAGCTTTACAAGATATTGACCTATTCTATGTGAATTGTTTGAGATCTCATTTCGTTAACCCCAAGTGAGCGTGGTTTTATCTTTCTTATAGGTTTTAACGTCTATCTCGTTTTTATAACAATTTATAATATAGACAACCTATAACATTTATCTATGCTAAGGTGGTTTCATGCTACATGAGACCCAACACTCTTCAAGACTTCAACACTCCTTGAAGATCAAAGACTCTTCAGGACATCAACACTTCTTGAAGATTGAAGACTCCTTCAAGAATGGAAGACTTCAAGCTGCAAGAATCCATTGAAGCTTCAGACTCGAGATCAAGCATTCCAACCCTTGAGTGAAACACATTCACACACATAAGATAGAGAATTAGAGGATTAAAGTTAGAGATTGTACACCCACACGCATATTACATAAATACAATATATATTGTTTATTCCACGTGTCTCCATCTTTGAAGTTACGTGTGAACAAATTGGCATGCCCAGTGGGACATCTCTACCTCTCATCTCTTTCTCTTGTTTAAAGATCCAACCAACGTGATGGCACCAAAGAAAGCTCCTGCGAAGGTTACCACATCAAGCGACTCTTACACTAGTCCTGTCACTCGTAGTCGCTCCCAAGGAATTGAGATCAGGGAGGATCATACTCCCCTTGCGGTTCCAAGCAGGATCTCAAAGTTGATTGAAGAATCCTCTAAGGATAGGGTTGCAGTCAAAGACAACCCACTGTTCAAATCTGTCGTTCCAACATCTAAGCAGCCAAAGGATACACTAAATCCTAATGTGATGTCCGTCATGATGGCTGTGAAGGGAATAAAAGTCCCCACGCAGCGGAAGCGCATCGATTGGACCTTACGCCATATATTAATTAACATTAAAATACCATTACGATAACTCAAAAAAACTTTAAACAACCTTTAAAGCCGCTGTAAAATTGGTTTAAACATGCTAAAATAAAGCTAAATTTATTTTTAATACTTTTCTAAAGAAAAGGGGAAGAACCGTTACAAACCTCCGTTGTAGAGTTGACCGTTCTTCGCCAACGATGCTCCAACGAACAAAACGCAGCAGTCGCCTTTGGTTTTCTTCGCTGGAATTTTCTTCTTTGATTGACACAATCACCACATAGGTTACACCGGTATGTCTCTGAGTCTAGGAGGCTAAAGACTTGTGGGAGTCTTTCTCAAAGAGGGAGGCTAGAGAGAATTCTAGGTCTTGTCTTTCAAGAGTGTCAAGTGTCATGACCAATTAGGTCTAGTGTTCTATTTATAGAAGAGAGGCCATGAATAAAATATTCAATTAAATCAATCTTTTCCATAATTGATTCAATCTTTATTCCTTAATTAATCAATCATGATTAATCAATTCCATAATTGATTAATCTTTTCCATAAATGACTAATTACTTCCATAAGTGATTAGATCATTTCCTTAAATGATTAATCACTTCCTTAAGTGATTAATTATTTCCATAATTGATTAATTCTCGGTTAATGAATTCTTTAATTAATTAACCACCAATTAAATATCACATATTTAATTCCCGGCCTAGAATTAATTAATTTGCCCAAACACATTTTAGGCCTTAAATTAATTAATTCATTATTTTGACTCTTTCAAACTTCCATAAATTTATATTTGAACTTTTCAAATATTAATTTCTCTCATAATAATATATCAATATATATTATATTTGTTTCCCTTAATAAATTGAACATTTTCAATTTACTTTTATTACTTAGTTGCCTCAAATTACTTTACGAGCTACCAGTGGGACCTAATGGACCTGCAGATCAGAAGCTCCAACGATGTGAGATTAATTGGTCAAACTCATTAACCACATTAATCAATATTCGTTAACTGTGTGTACATTCCACTATAGACTCACAGTTGCACTCTTCTTACTGTAGACATAATTTTTGTGTCCACGGATCTAGACAAATATCAACTAGTTAGTCCTTCACGAGTGTCCGTAACACCAGCTGGGTCAAATTACCGTTTTACCCCTGGGTTACCTCTATTTCCTTAAGTATCAATTCTCCTCTAATGAACAACCTGTTTGTGGTCCAACCATCAAACAGAAAACCCTCTCGTGCCATTGAGAGAGTAGGGCCCTTTGTTCAAGACTCGGAGTAACCACTTAAGGGAACACTCATCTGCTTCCCTAAAGTCGGGAAGGAGTGAATTCCATCTTGTACGATTATGTTCCCAGCTCCCCATTCGGTCTTGTCCCCAAAGTGGTAGGCTTATTGAGTCGGCGTATTGGCCACTCTCACCCATACAAATCAAAGGACAATCTCTCATGAGCAGGAGTCCATAATCAACTCAGGATTAAGACTAAGTTGTCTAGGTCGTCCTAGTGAAATAGAAAACCAACTAGTTAACGGTGTTATAACCAGTGGTTACTATTTTGCGGTTCGGTCTTATGCAAACCCATTGCATAGGATACCCCCACTCGCATGTCTCCTACACGAACGCGTTGGATCGCGGCGTTTGTATCAAATACAAAGTGGGTCGTATCCATAGTGTCACCAGGATAAGGCACCCAGTCTTATCCCTATACTATAGACCCTTTAGGTTGTTTCTTGAACAATGATCCCATATGTCGCTACATATAGTTCAAGACTCATATTACAGCCTTGGATGTCTAGTTTATTGGATTAGGGTTATTATTAGGCAAAGACAAATATAAAATAACTAATAACAACTAATGGAAAAATATATCAATATTATTTCATTAATATCCGGTCAACGGTTACATTCACTATCTACGAGTTTTAGGGCATAAAACCCAACAAACTCCAACTTGAACTAAAACACTAGTTAGTGGGATGTAAATGCAATAATCTAAAGCTGGAAATGTCATGTATATTAATACAATGAACTAGGGCATCCTTATACCCATTATACATTTCTCCAACTTGCCCTAGATTAGATGGCATACATATCTCGTAGACCTAGACCCTCTAGATGACCCTCAAACACTTTAGCCGTGAGAGCCTTCGTAAATGGATCAGCGATGTTGTGCTCCGAGGCGATCTTAGTGACGATCACATCTCCTCGTTGCACAATCTCCCGTATCAGGTGATACTTCCTCTCGATGTGTTTACCTCGTTTGTGGCTTCGAGGTTCTTTTGAGTTGGCTAAAGCCCCACTATTGTCACAGTATAGTGTTATGGGCACGTTCATATTCGGAACCACTTCCAAATCAGTCAAGAACTTTCTGAGCCATACTGCCTCCTTAGCTGCTTCGCAAGCTGCTACATACTCAGCCTCCATGGTTGAGTCTGCTATGCATCCTTGTTTGATGCTTCTCCATACTACTGCTCCTCCATTGAGGGTGAATACTGACCCTGATGTGGATTTCCTTGAATCCTTATCAGCTTCAAAGTCAGAGTCAGTGTATCCAGTAAGAATCAAATCCTTAGCTCCATACACAAGCATGTAGTCCCTCGTTCTCCGAAGATACTTGAGGATAGTCTTAACCGCTCCCCAGTGGTCCAACCCTGGATTAGACTGATACCTACTGACTACTTCCACTGCATAACATATGTCAGGCCTAGTGCAGAGCATAACATACATTAAGCTGCCCACAGCTGAGGCGTAGGGAATGTGTCTCATGTTCTCAATTTCTTGAGGTGTCTTAGGAGACTGTTCCTTAGACAGGTGTACCCCATTTCTGAAGGGTAGTAGTCCCTTCTTGGAGTTTTGCATCGAATATCGAGACAACATCTTGTCAATATACGTTGCTTGAGACAGAGCTAGCGTTTTGTTCTTACGATCCCTAATGATTTGGATTCCCATAATATATTGAGCCTCTCTCAGATCTTTCATTTGGAATTGGGCTGCTAGCCATTTCTTAATGTTAGTGAGATATCCTACATCATTCCCAATGAGTAGGATATCGTCTACATAAAGTAGTAGAAAAGCTACTTTCATTTTGTTGACTTTCTTGTACACACAAGGCTCATCAACGTTTTGGTCAAAGCCAAAAGATTTGATTGCAGTATCAAATCTAATGTTCCATGATCTGGACGCTTGTTTTAATCCATAAATGGATCGATTGAGCTTACAAACCTTTTGTTCCTGACCTTGGGCTATGAACCCTTCGGGCTGAGACATGAAGATATTCTCTTCAAGATTACCATTCAGAAAGGCAGTCTTGACGTCCATTTGCCATATTTCATAGTCATAATATGTGGCTATGGATAAGAGAATTCTTATGGACTTTAACATGGCTACAGGAGAAAAGGTTTCTTCATAGTCAACCCCTTCCTTTTGGGTATAACCCTTTGCCACTAGTCTAGCTTTGAAGGTCTATACCTTTCCAGCTGCATCTCTTTTTCTCTTATAGATCCATTTGTACCCTATGGGTTTTACCCCATTTGGTAGATCTGTAAGTTCCCATACAGAATTGGAGTACATTGACTCCATTTCCAGGTTCATGGCTTTGACCCATTCATCCTTATCTTCGTCATTCATTGCCTGTCGATAGGACAATGGATCCTCAATTCCATCATTAGGTATGACAACCTGAGTTTCAGTTAAACCCAAGTAGCGGTCAGGTTGTAATACAACCCTCCCACTGCGTCGAGGCATTCCCAACGTTTGAGATGGACGGGATGGATCTGAAGAACTAGTTCCTTCATCAACCCTTGTTGAAGGTCCAACTTCATCAACAACTCTTGATGATTCTTCAGTAGCTTCTCCTAATATTATTTTGCTGCGTGGTTTATGATCTCTCATGTGGTCTTCCTCTAAGAAAGTGGCGTTTGTCGATACAATCACCTTATTTTCTTGTGGGTCGTAGAAATAACCACCTCTCGTTTCTTTAGGGTAACCAACAAATTGGCACAGTTTTGAACGAGGTTCCAGTTTCTTAGGATTTGTCACAAGCACGTGTGCTGGACAACCCCATATGCGAAAGTGATGCAAACTAGGTTTACGCCCCTTCCATAATTCGAAAGGTGTTTCGGAAACACTTTTCGAGGGAACATTATTCAAGATGTATACTGCAGTCTCTACTGCATACCCCCAAAATGAGCTAGGCAATTGAGCATAGCTCATCATTGATCGAACCATGTCCAACAAGGTTCTATTTCTCCTTTCTGACACACCATTCTGTTGAGGTTTACCAGGGGCTGAGAGTTGAGATTGGATTCCATGTTCTATCATATAATCCTGGAATCTTTGATCCATATACTCCCCTCCTCGATCAGATCGAAGTACTTTAATAGATTTACCTAATAGGTTTTCAACCTCAGCCTTAAACTCCTTAAACTTTTCAAGGGCTTCAGACTTATGTCCCATTAGGTACAAGTAACCATATCTTGAATAATCATCTATAAAAGAGATGAAATAATCGTACCCTCCTCGAGCTTTTACATTCATTGGACCACACAGATCCGAATGTATTAACTCTAAGGGTTCTTTGGCTCTGTAACCTTTTCCAGTAAAGGGTCTCTTGGTCATTTTTCCCTCGAGACAAGATTCACAAGGTGGTAGTGAATCATCTTCTAACTTGCTTAGAAGTCCATTCTTTACCAAACGACCGATCCTATCGATGTTTATATGACCAAGTCTAAGATGCCAAAGATGAGTATTGTTACTTGATGGAGAAATCTTTTGCCTTTTTCTTTGAGTTTCAGCAGTTTTAAATAATTCGTGATTTAAAAGTGCTTTGTTTTCGGTTGGTTTTAAAACGTACAAGTTATTTTCCAATTTGGCTGAACAAATAAGTACACCATTTTTATAAATGAACGCTTCATTCATATCAAAAGTAACTGTATACGATTGTTCAATCAAACATGAAATAGAAATTAAGTTCCTCTTAATCTTGGGAACGATTAACAAACTTTCTAAAAGTAAGAATCTATTTCTAAAAAATAACTTCGCAGCTCCCACTGCTTTAGCTGCAATGACTTCTCCAGTTCCGACCCTGAGTGTCATTTCCCCATCGTTCAACTGCCGAAAGGAACTATTTTCCTGAAAAGAAGAGCAAACATGATTAGTTGCTCCTGAATCAAGTATCCAGGTAAATTCATCATGTTCTACCAGGCATGTTTCTAAAACAAGTAAATCAAATTTACCTTCCTTTTCCTTCTTTTTCTCAGCAAGGTACTTTGGGCAGTTTCTCTTCCAATGTCCATCTACATTGCAGTGGAAACACTTGCCCTTGTCTGCCATAGCTTTGGCTTTTCCCTTGCTTTTAGCAGCAGTGCTGGGAGCTTTCCCCTTGTTTCCTTTCTTCTTCTGAGTTTTCTTTGAAGAAGTGGCTACAGATTTAGTTCCAGAGGATGAACCCTTCTCGAATTTTCTTTTAGAGTGGACAACGTTTGCCTCTCCTTCTATCTGTCCCTTGTTCTTAAGAAGAGACTGATAGAGTTGTAGCTCATTCAGGAGGCTAGTCAGGTTGAATGTTATTTTATTCATCATTGCATTGCTTCTAAACTGTAGAAAACTCTTCGGAAGAGATTCTAAGATGAATGCAACCTGACTACGCTCATCTATGACCGCCTCGTTTGCCTCTGCCACGTCGAATTGGACCATCATATCGAGGACATGCTCCCGAACAGACGTGCCCTCTTTCATGCGACAGCTATAAACGTATTTGAGAGTGTCATGGTGGAGTTGATAGGACGGTTGTCCAAACATCTCCTGGAGAGAGTTCATAATCTCCCTCGCTGTTACCATGTTCTCATGCCTTTTAGCCAAAACTTCAAATAAGCTGGCTAGGATATAGACGCGAGTCTTATCATTGGCCTTTGTCCAGCGGTCATAAGCATCCTTAACTGCTTGGGATGCATTACGAGCAGGGGCTGGAGGACAATCCTCCATTAAGACGAACCGCAGATCATCGACAACAAGAATCGTATTCAGGTTCGACTTCCACGTAGCATAATTTTCGCCGGTTAATTTCTCATTTTTAAGTAGAGAGACAATTGAGGAAGACATTGCTGAAATTTAAACAAACAATGACCGTATTAGTTATCTTTGCCTTAACCCATCATACAAGCAAACAATTGCACACAATCCAATCAATTTAGCAAAACAGACAATCACAGAACCCTAAAACTATCGATTTAGTTTTGCAACGACGTTTCAGAGGTTTAGAATGTCAGCCACCAAAGGGTGATCAGGCACTCCTCCTTTGAAATGAGACACCTCTCAGCTAATTCTAATTCCAGAATAACTCATACTCCTATAGACATTAGCCACCGTTGTTCGGTCAAGGATTTGTTAACACTTTTAACTCATCCTCGTAAGTGTAACCCTCCCACTTTCAGATCTCAGAGGCACGCACCAACAAGCTACCGAAGGGAAAGACAACTGTTGGTGATTAGCCTAAGAGCTCCTATCCTTTTCAGGAGTTCACGATGTTCCGAATCCTATGACCAGGCCCTCCGAAGGGATGGTTGCGCCAGGACAACCTGCAGGCGGATCATAGGACTCTCACGGTGTGAACTATGGGCGGAGACCGAGGGATACGTTGACACGTGTCCCGCTCCCACTTACTCTAGACATTTTTCCCATTCACCTTGATATTGATCCATGCAAACACTTTCCGAAGGGAGGCCGCTCCTAAGGCGACTCGAAGCCGAGTATTAATCTCACGTTGTGAATATAGGCGACTTGATTTAAATCTCGTTTTGTAACTTTCCTCCCACTGAAAATGTCCTAAGGTTAATATAGGGTTATTTAACTTAGATAGTATTCGGCTAAGTCAATCTATCTAAGTCTGATCCTATTATAACAATTATGGAAAGGATTCAACTGCAATCTTTTGGGTGAATTAAACTTCTTTTAATAAACCCAATATTGCAAGTCAACATTACTATGGTTAATTCAACTCAATGTTCGGGTCAGTTCCAAGGTAGGAGGTGTTCCGTAAACCGTCAACTTAAATACCCCCAGCCTTAGAAAGAACTTTACCGAGAGAGTTCTCTTATAACCTCAGTAATGTAAGGTCTTTACTCTAAAGATCTAGGTGCATTAAACACTTTTAATAAACCTAGTGACATTGCATGCTAACATTTAACTATGATTAATTCAACTCCGGTATTCCAGGTCAGTTCCCAGGTAGGAGGTGTTCCGTAAACCGTCAACTTAAATACCCCCAGCCTTAGACAGAACATTACCGGTGGAGTTCCCTTATAATCATAGCAATGTTTTTCCTACTTAGTCAATTAAAACTATTTTTAAATACTAAGTAAGAAAAGATTCTAATCCTATTAGAAACTGATCTAGGTCTAATTAATTTTAAACAATTTAAAATTAATCCAATTCATCCTATGATCTTATGTTTGCATGCAAATCTTGATTATAGATTTACGGTTTCTAATCGTTAATATTAAAGAACTATTTCAAATTTTAATGATTAATCCTATAATCAAGAATCTAGGGTTTAATTCATTCAACAATCTCATTGAAATTAAATAATTAAACCACACTTATTGCATGAATAATATAACAATTATATTATTAACTATGGATGTTTCATGCTTCATGCAATTTTTTAATTTCTTTTATTATAACAATTATAAGCCAATCAAGAAAATCAATCAAGCATGCTACATTCATCACATTAAACATAACTATTTATATTTAATTTAAGTAATGACATGCTTCATGCTTTCCAATTTTTCATATAATTAATATACACTTATATTAAAAATATGAAAACAAAACCATGCATTTAAACATACATTATAACAATTTATAATATATAAGAAAATGCATGCGCATGTTTATAACCTAAGGTGGGATTAAAGATTCTATATGACATCCATAAAGCATATAAAAAGCAATTGAACCGATTAATTTTGGCCCCTAGGATAAAATAAAGCATTAAATTACATTAATTTAGCTAAATTCTATCCTAAAACAACCATGTACAGCTTCGGAATTGGTCTAGACAGCACGAACCGCCCCGAACCACCTCGAACCGGCCTCCAAAATCACGAACCATGCCAAAAATTGGCTGAACCGGACCAAATAGGTCCCAGCCCAGCCGAACCGGTCCGAACCAGACCGGTCATGCCTCGAACCGCGCCTTTTGAAACTCTAGGTCGCGCCTCCATCGTGACAGCGTCGAGACGTTGTGTTGATAGCGTCCCGACGCTGTGCGTTTTCCTTATTTGGCGCCTGCGTAATCGAGACAACGTCGAGACGCTGTTGAGGTAGCGTCTTGACGCTGTGTGCTTTCCTTACCGAGCGCCTTTGGTATCGAGACAGCGTCGAGACGCTGTTGAAGTAGCGTCCCGACGCTGTTGCATCTGGAGGCAGAATCTGGGCGGCAGCAGCATCGATTCTCCGATTTTGGCCCCGATTTCAGTGGCGATTGCTCCGTTTTTCATCTCATAAAAACCTATTCTAGACCCGGACTTACATAGGACTCGATTTTACATAAAATACCCGAAACACCGGGCCTTACATGATCAAAATCACATAAAAATAAAATCTATGGCCATAAAATTAACCCAAACAGTTCAATGCAAACCGAACATACATTATGCATAAATCCCACCTATTAGAGCCTATCGCAACTTTTTAAAATTAATTAATAGGGACAACGATGGCTCTGATGCCGATTGAAGGGAATAAAAGTCCCCACGCAGCGGAAGCGCATCGATTGGACCTTACGCCGTATATTAATTAACATTAAAATACCGTTACGATAACTCAAACAAAACTTTAAACAACCTTTAAAGCCGCTGTAAAATTGGTTTAAACATGCTAAAATAAATCTAAATTTATTTTTAATACTTTTCTAAAGAAAAGGGGAAGAACCGTTACAAACCTCCGTTGTAGACTTGACTGTTCTTCGCCAACGATGCTCCAACGAACAAAACGCAGCAGCCGCCTTTGGTTTTCTTCGCTGGAATTTTCTTCTTTGATTAACACAATCACCACAGAGGTTACACCGGTATGTCTCTGAGTCTAGGAGGCTAAAGACTTGTGGGAGTCTTTCTCTAAGAGGGAGGCTAGAGAGAATTCTAGGTCTTGTCTTTCAAGAGTGTCAAGTGTCATGACCAATTAGGTCTAGTGTTCTATTTATAGAAGAGAGACCATGAATAAAATATTCAATTAAATCAATCTTTTCCATAATTGATTCAATCTTTATTCCTTAATTAATCAATCATGATTAATCAATTCCATAATTGATTAATCTTTTCCACAAATGACTAATTACTTCCATAAGTGATTAGATCATTTCCTTAAATGATTAATCACTTCCTTAAGTGATTAATTATTTCCATAATTGATTAATTCTCGGTTAATGAATTCTTTAATTAATTAACCACCAATTAAATATCACATATTTAATTCCCGGCCTAGAATTAATTAATTTACCCAAACACATTTTAGGCCTTAAATTAATTAATTCATTATTTTGAACTCTTTCAAACTTCCATAAATTTATATTTGAACTTTTCAAATATTAATTTCTCTCATAATAATATATCAATATATATTATATTTGTTTCCCTTAATAAATTGAACATTTTCAATTTACTTTTATTACTTAGTTGCCTCAAATTACTTTACGAGCTACCAGTGGGACCTAATGGACCTGCAGATCAGAAGCTCCAACGATGTGAGATTAATTGGTCAAACTCATTAACCACATTAATCAATATTCATTAACTGTGTGTACATTCCACTATAGACTCACAGTTGCACTCTTCTCACTGCAAACATATTTTCTGTGTCCACGGATCTAGACCAATATCGACTAGTTAGTCCTTCACGAGTGTCCGTAACACCAGCTGGGTCAAATTACCGTTTTACCCCTGGGTTACCTCTATTTCCTTATGTACCAATTCTCCTCTAATGAACAACCTGTTTGTGGTCCAACCATCAAACAGAAAACTCTCTCGTGCCATTGAGAGGGTAGGGCCCTTTGTTCAAGACTCGGAGTAACCACTTAAGGGAACACTCATCTGCTTCCCTAAAGTCGGGAAGGAGTGAATTCCATCTTGTACGATTATGTTCCCAGCTCCCCATTCGGTCTTGTCCCCAAAGTGGTAGGCTTATTGAGTCGGCGTATTGGCCACTCTCACCCATACAAATCAAAGGACAATCTCTCATGAGCAGGAGTCCATAATCAACTCAGGATTAAGACTAAGTTGTCTAGGTCGTCCTAGTGAAATAGAAAACCAACTAGTTAACGGTGTTATAACCAGTGGTTACTATTTCGCGGTTCGGTCTTATGCAAACTCATTGCATAGGATACCCCCACTCGCATGTCTCCTACACGAACGCGTTGGATCGCGGCGTTTGTATCAAATACAAAGTGGGTCGTATCCATAGTGTCACCAGGATAAGGCACCCAGTCTTATCCCTATACTCTAGACCCTTTAGGTTGTTTCTTGAACAATGATCCCATATGTCGCTACATATAGTTCAAGACTCATATTACAGCCTTGGATGTCTAGTTTATTGGATTAGGGTTATTATTAGGCAAAGACAAATATAAAATAACTAATAACAATTAATGGAAAAATATATCAATATTATTTCATTAATATCCGGTCAACGGTTACATTCACTATCTACGAGTTTTAGGGCATAAAACCCAACAGGTTGATGTAGACCAGGATGAAAGAATGACAGAGATGGAAAGGAAACTCAATCTCTTAATGAAGGTAGTTGATGACAGAGATCTTGAGATTGCCTATTTGAAGAACCAGCTGCAGAACCGAGAAGTGGCTGAGTCTAGCCAGACCCCTGCTGCAGGAATGAATGATAAAGGGAAGGTTTGTTGGGATTGGTGCCCTAAAACTCGTAGATAATGAATGTTAAACAAATTATATACTTATTCGATAAAGGTGTTATCGAGATTGATTCAGTCAAAGTCATTACTGAATAAATTAAATTGCACATATATAACCCAAATCCAATAAACTAAGATCCATGGCTATAGGATGAACACTTGAGCTTTATGTAGAGACATAAAAGTGGATCAAGCTTGAGTAATAGCCAAAACGGTCTATAGTATAGGAATAGGGTTGGGTACCTTATTCTGGAGACACTATGAGACGCGGCCCACTTTATAGATGGTATAGACGATGTGATCCTAAATCGTCCATGTAGAGACATGCGAGTGGGGGTGTCCTATGCAATGAGTTTGCATAAGACCAGGACCGAGAAATAAGTCGTTCTCGCTTTATAACACCGTTTACTGACGAGACTGACTATTTCATGTGATGACCTAGGTAACTCGATCTTAATCCTGAGCTAACTATGAACTTCTGTTTATTCGGGCTTATCCTTAGATCTGCATAGGTGAGAGTGGCTCAGTATCGCCGGCTCAATAAGCCTCCCATTTCAGGGATTGGAACGGGTAGATAGCTGGGGACATAGTCGTGCAAGAAGGAATTTACTCCTACCCGATCGAATAAGGGATAGTAGAGAGGTTGTTCCCTTAAGTGCTGACTCCGAGGCTTGAACAAAGGGATCCCACCCTCTCATTGGCCCGAGAGGGACTCGGTTTATTGGTTGGACCATAAACCAATTGTTCATAAACCAATTGTTCATTAGAGGATCAGTGGGACTTAAGGAACTAGAAGTACTATAGGGGTAAAACGGCTTATTGACCTAGCTATAGCTACGAACAACCTGTGAAGGATCGACTTACTAATCATGGTTAAATCAAGTGGACGGAAATATATCTATAGTGAGGGGAGTGCAACTATCAGGCTATAGTGGAGTGTCCCAATAGTTAACGAATGTTGGCTAGCTTGGACAATGAGATTAGTCGGTTAGCCTCGAATCGTTGGAGCCCATGATCTATAGGTCCATTAGGTCCCCCTACTAGCTCATATCGGAATTAATCCTAGAACAAAAGATAGGAAGCTTTGAATCGTTCAAAATCGGGAAAAAAGGTATTATCGTAAATTGTGTTTGACACAATAATTTAATTATGAATTAAATTAGAAAATGAGAGATGAATTATTTAAAAGTGTTTTGAATACTATATATATGTATTAGGAATCATATATATGGAATTGCACAAGATAACAAAGATTAATTAGACTAATCATATCAAAATTAATTTGAAAATTTTCAAATTAATTACCAAGCAATCAATTTCAATTTAGAATTGAAATTGGGGGTAATTTGCAAGCTTGAAATTTGATTTAAATTTGAATTTACTGGATTTAGTTGGAAATCCACTTAATGCATGATCATTCAAAGTGGAAAGACAACTCACTCATGCATTGTTGCATGTCTCGTGTAATGTACACCTAGAATCCACTTGAGCTTGCAAATACACCATGTGTCTTGTGTCTTGAGGCTTGGCTTTGCATGGAGAATGTCTTTAAAAGGAGTTTGAATCATATTCAAACACAAGAGAGCCATTTCCTTAATGTTATGCTGCTGGAATTTGGACTCAAAGTTCTCTCATCTCTCATTCTTCTCCATTGTTTGATGCTTCAAGCATTCCCTTCCCATTCCCTATCTTATATAGACTCCCACAAGTCGTTCTTGGCCCGGAGTATAGTGGGGAAGACTCTAGAGGTTCTCCAAGGAGCATAGGAGAGGCAAACACCACAAGGAGTTCAACATAAGTGAGCTACAAAGGTTGGTGTTTTCTAAACTCTCTATTCTGTCTTTTCTAGAACATGCATGCTTTAGGAGTAAAATTGAATGTCTTAAGTGCGTTCGATCTTCAATTGCTTCCGCATGTGTAATATGTACACCTTCATTTGGTATCAGAGCATGATTAGAGCACTTAATTCGTTTTAACTTTGCTTTGGTGGGTACCATTTTGAAATTGAATTTTCTGTGTGCTAAAATGGAAGTGTTCTGGTTTGGCAATTTTTTGAGCATTCAAACCTTCATGAAATTGTAATTTCTCGGATATGTAAGAGCGTTAATGTGTGTACTATAGTCTGTAATTTTTATAGAGTCATTAGAGTCCATATAGGCTGTAAAATTGAAGAAAAACCGGAGAAGACGCAGCAGAAAATGAAAATTCCAGCAAGCTGTTTTTTAATTCGAGCAGCAGTTTTTTTTCATTCCGGTTCAGCTGCTGCCTTTTGGTCCGGCTCGGTCTGTTGCAGCCTCATTTCACTCATTGCATGACCGGTTCATTGCTTGGATGAGTGGTTCGGGATGGTTCGTGAAGCTTGGGCGTGTTGCAAGTTTATTTATTAATTATTATTGTAATAATTAGTGAAATTGCTTGTGTTTTTTTTAAAATTGCCGAACTATTCCATTTTAGCTTGATTTAATTACTTTATGCATTGTGAATGTATGATTTAATTAAATGGATGTATGTGCATTATGAGCATGTCATATAGTTTTAAAACCCCACCATAGGAAAGCATGTTCATGCATTTGTTTAATTTTAATAAGTGTTATTGATTAATTCATATGCATGAGGGAAATTTCATGTTTAATTAATATAAGTTGTTGTATTAATTTAGGGAGATTCATGCTTGAATGGTTAATTAAAATTGATTATTCTTATAATAGTTATAATTATTAATTGATAAAATTAACCAAGCATGAAGCATGAAATTTCATTAGTTTGATTATAAGTGTTATTCTCAAATTAGGCTTGTTATGGATTGTTTTTATAATTGTTATAAAAAGAGATAGAAATCTAAAATCTATAACAAGATTAAGTGCATGCTCACTTAGGTTAATGAACCTTCAACGATTCGATCAACTTGCATAGTTTAGGTCGATATCTTGTAAAACAATGGTTACGAGAGAACTCACCCGACAAGATGCTGTCTAAGGCTGGAGGTATTTAAGTTGACGGTTTACAGAACACCTCCTACCTGGGCATCGAGTCGGTTCTTGAGTTAAGTTAACTCGAGTTTTATGAGCATGCGTGAGCGGTGTGAGGTTTTAAAGTGTTATCACCTAGACATCGTAGTATAAAGCGTTATACAAACCTAGACATAGGTTGTTTCTAAATGGTGCTTTTCTTATAACTTGAATGATTGATTGTTATATGTTTTTAAACACCATTAGAAAGCATGTTATAGGGTTAATTCATTAAAAGTTATAAGAGTTATAATAGTTAATGAATACAATCCATAAAACCTATAACAAAGAGTTGCATGCTAACATAGGATCTTAGGATCTTATCATTCTTTAAATGGTTTAAAATAAAATAGATCTAAGATCGCCTTTTCTAATAGGATTAGAAATATGTCTTACTTAGTTTTTTTTTAAAATAGTTTTAAAATTTGAGTAAGTAGGACATAAGACCTTGGTTATAAGGGAACTCTCCCGGCAAATGGTTCGAAACCTGAGTTGAATTAACCAAAGTCTTACTAGCATGCAATGTCACTAGGTTATTAAAAGAGTTTAATTCACCTAGACATTTAGTGTAAAGACCTTGTTTAATAAGGCATAGACTTAGATAGATTCATTTAGCCGGAATTTACCTAAGTAATAGGCCCTAAAACTTTACGACACTTTAGTGGGAGGAAAAGTATAGAAACGAAATATTCATATTAAGTTTCTACTCTCACGTCCCCCTGAGTTCACACCGTGAGATCCATGCTTGGCCTCGAGGCGCCCTGGGAGCGTCCCCCTACGGATGGTGTTTGCATGGGTTAATATCAAGGTGAATGTGAAAAGTGCTCATAGTAAGTGGGAGAAGGAAACGTGTCAAACGTATCCTGCGGTCTCCATCATTAGGTTGCACCGTGAGATTCCTATGCGCTGCCTGCGAGTCGCCCTGGGAGCGATCACCCTACGGAGGGCTTGCGCATGGGATTCGGAACAACGCAAACTCCAGAAATGGATAGGGTTTCCTAGGGTCATTCCCAACATTAGCTCTTCCCTACGGTGGCATTGTTGGGGCCGCCCTCTGCAATCTGAAAATGATGTTTAACACTTACAAGATGGTCTTGACCAAATTAACGTTAGCTAATAACTATTGGAGTAAGAGTTATTCTGGGAATAGTATTTGACCGAGATTGTCTCGATTCAGAGGAGGAGTAGCTGACTGCCCTACGGTAGCGGTTATTCTAAACCCCTGAAGTATCGTTGCAAAATAAATCAATTGTATATATGGGTCGATGATTGCTTTTGCTAAATCTGATTGGATAAATGTGATTAATGGGTTTAGTACATGTTTCTAATAGAGATTAATTTGTTTGTTTCAGCAATATGTCGAAAAACGTATGTGCTTTGTCAAATGCCAAATTAAACGGTTTAGTACATTCGACTAAGAATACTTGCTTAAACGCTAAACACGTGGCAAAGAATTTAGGTTTGGTCTCAACTGAGGAATATCCTCAAACTAACTGCGTAGCCAAGAAAAACATGATCCACGACTCTAAATGTGATTTATTAGTCTTGGAAACGTGTTTAGTGGAAAACGACGATTCTGCCTGGATACTCGATTCAGGTGCCACTAATCACGTATGTTCTTCATTTCAAGGAATGAGTTCCTGGCAACATCTAATAGCTGGAGAGATGACTCTTAAAGTTGGAACAGGAGAAGTCATCTCGGCTATTGCAGTGGGAGACATAAAATTATTCTTCACCAAGGAACGCTACATGATATTAGATAATGTGTACATAGTTTCGAAGATTAAAAGAAATTTGATTTCTTTATCTTGTTTATTAGAACAAGGTTACTCAATTTCTTTTTCTGTTAATGAAGCGTTCATAACTAAAAGAGGTATTGATGTTTGCTCTGCAAACTTGAAGAATAAATTATATGTTTTGAGACCAATTGAGTCTAAAGCTATTTTAAATCACGAGATGTTTAAAACCGCTGAGACTCAACCTAAAAAGCGAAGAGTTTCTCAAGATACCTATCTCTGGCACTTGAGGTTAGGCCATATCAACCTCAATAGGATTGGGAGATTGGTCAAGAGTGGACTTCTAAAAAAGTTAGAAGACGACTCGTTGCCTCCTTGTGAATGCCTTGAGGGCAAGATGACAAAACGACCTTTTACCGGAAAAGGTTATCGTGCCAAAGAGCCCTTAGAGCTCATTCATTCGGACCTCTGTGGACCAATGAACATTAGAGCTCAAGGAGGGTACGAATATTTCATCAGTTTCATTCATGATTATTCGAGGTATGGCTATCTCTACCTGATGCATCATAAGTCCGAAGCTTTTGAAAAGTTCAAGGAGTATAAGGCCGAGGTTGAGAACCTATTAGGTCAGACGATAAAAACACTTCGATCCTATCGAGGTGGAGAGTATATGGACTTAAGTTTTCAAGACTATTTGATAGAGCATGGAATTACGTCCCAACTCTCAGCCCCCGGTACACCTCAGCAAAATGGTGTATCAGAAAGGAGAAACAGAACCTTGTTGGACATGGTTCGTTCGATGATGAGTTATGCTCAGTTGCCTAACTCGTTTTGGGGTTATGCAGTAGAGACTGCAGTTTATATCTTGAACGTAGTTCCCTCAAAGAGTGTTTCTGAAACACCATTTGAGCTATGGAAAGGTCGTAAATCTAGTTTAGGACATTTCAGAATTTGGGGATGTCCTGCATACGTGCTAGAAGCAAACCCAAAGAAATTGGAGCCTCGTTCTAGATTTTGCCTATTTATAGACTATCCCAAAGAAACGAGAGGTGGATACTTCTTCAATCCAGAGGAAAATAAAGTACTTGTATCGACAAATGCTACATTCCTAGAAGAAGACCACCTCAGAGATCACAAGCCACGTAGTAAAGTCGTTTTAAGTGAACTATCTAACGAAGCTACAGAAACATCAACAAGAGTTGTTGATGATACTGGCACCTCGAGTCAATCACGTCCTTCTCAAGAAATAAGAGGACCTCGACGTAGTGGGAGGGTTATTAGACAGCCTGATCGCTATTTGGGTTTAACTGAAACTCCAGTCGTCATACCTGATGACGGGATCAAGGATGCATTAACCTTTAAACAGGCAATGGATGACGTTGACAAGAACGAGTGGATTAAAGCCATGGACTTAGAGATCGAGTCCATGCATTTTAATTCAGTATGGGATCTTGTAGATCAACCTGAAGGGGTTAGACCCATAGGGTGCAAATGGATCTACAAGAGAAAACGAGACGCTGTTGGAAAGGTACAGACCTTTAAGGCACGACTTGTGGCAAAGGGTTTTACCCAGCGGGAGGGGATTGACTATGAAGAAACCTTCTCCCCTGTTGCCATGTTAAAGTCGATCCGGATACTTTTATCCATTGCCACATTTTACGATTATGAAATATGGCAAATGGATGTCAAGACTGTCTTTCTGAACGATAATCTTGAAGAAAGTATCTACATGTCTCAGCCAGAGGGGTTCATAGCTCAGGATCAAGAGCAAAAAGTTTGCAAGCTTAAACGATCCATTTATGAATTAAAACAAGCGTCTAGATCCTGGAATATAAGATTTGATACTGCGATCAAATCTTATGACTTTGAACAAAACGTTGATGAGCCTTGTGTTTACAAAAGGATCATCAACAGCTCTATAGCTTTCTTAGTACTGTATGTGGATGATATCCTACTCATCGGGAATGATGTAGGTTATCTAACTGACATTGCAACTGTTAACTTGGCCTCTAGTTCTGCAACCTTGGTCTTTAGATCTGCAACTTCTGAGACAAAGCGAGCAAGTTGTTCTTGAAGTGCATCTTTCTCCTTAATAGCACGACTTTCGGTAGACAAAGCCTTCTCTAAAGGGAGCTTCTTTTTCTCCAACTGGCTATCCCTACTCGATGGGGTCAGGTGAGTAGAAAGCGAAGATTGCAATCCATTGAATTCTCGCACTTTCTTGAAGTAATTGCCTACAAATTCTTGCAGAGGTTTCAAGTTGTTCGTAGTGGCCTCTGCCATTACATCGAACATCTTGTGAGATTCTTGCTCAAGGTGCTCAAGGCTAGCAACATCTTCAAAAGAAGTACGTACGATCTTCTGTTGTATGCTTGTCCATATGGATAAGGCAGCTTGTCGTCGGAAGTTGGAAATTACATCTTCAGCACAGAATTGAGAAACCTCAAAGACCGGGGCAACCACTTTCTCATGAGTGTGTTGAGGGGCTTTCTCGATAGAACGAGAAGACGAATTCACGACTTGTTTGCTCGAGGATGCATGAGAGCTTCCGAAGTTCTTCACAGAAGAAGCAAAAGCATCAGGACTTGTCAAAGATTGATCGCTCGAACATTCTTCCTCTTCTTGAACACGGTCATTTGAAGGAGGTTGCAAAAGAGAAATAAAACAGGATTTAAGTAAAAAAAAAAAACAAAAAAAGGGACAAAAAAAGGAAAAAAAATCCACCAAAGTCTCAATGTCGTCAAGAGTCTGTGAAGCAGTAGAGGCACTCTTGATGGACTTGTCTTCGAGATCAGAATCTTTCCTGGATCTTTTGGCTCTTTTCCACTGTCGATCTCCAGTGTTGTTTTCACTATCTTCTTCGGCTGAATCATCTAGAGGCCTGGCGACCTTGAGCAGACGGAGTTCTTTGCCCCCAAATTTAGAATCGCTTTTTTTAGGTAGCTTAGGCTGGGTTCGAGAGGGAGTGATATTGTCAACCAACTTACTTACATCGTCCCCTAGGTAACTATCATACTTTTCAGACCACCAACTTCGATAACGTGAGGCGCCATGGTCCTGAGGATTCAATGTACGAGCTGGAAGAAATATTTGAAACTCCACATTAGTTCGCAGGCAAACCTGCCAGTGGTGTAAAATGTTTTCCAAGGTGACTAGGGGCAAAGCTCCTCCTAAGTCATTAGGTATGTCTTGATAGAAGCCAAACTGGCGGCCGAATCAGTGGGGGTTGTAGGGTTCGATAACTAATGAATCTTTACATCGCGCTGACAGATAGCATGAGCGAAGACTCGAAAAATAGGAAAGAGGTATGAATTTTGCAGTTTTTTCATACTTCATGGTCTCGTTTTTGTTCCTACTGAGGTTCGTATGTGTTGGGTTCCTAGAGTGAGTAAAATATGATATAGAATACTCTAGAATTCCTGTGCAAGTATACACAGTCTGCAGCAAGTAATATTATCAATCCGAGCCCTGAATTAGTTTCCACTCTACCTATTTTTGTGTAACTTTCCAATGGTTTCAAGAATAGTAAAATGATTTGGTTTTATCGGAATTATGCTGAAGCAAAATAAATGACAGAACAATAAGTAAACAAATAGATAGACAGATTAAAGACAGGCGCAGGTTAGGTTTTAGTGATTGTTCTAAGATATGCTCTAGCAATATTATTGATCATGCATTTCTCGCAGTATTATTAGCGGATTCCTCCCGGAACTCCGAATCTTTTGGGATATGTTTCAAATCCAATGAAGGGCGACCGATCAAGCACTAGGCAACTGGCTATCCATAGCTCAGTCACTGGCGTTCACCAATACACAATGATCGTAGTGTGGATAATTGCCACACACTCTCTAAATCATCCCTGAAACTAGAGAGAGTTATTCACACCGGCTGGCCAGGTGGTCATAAAATGGAAATAAGCACAACAATTAACCAAAATGCGATAGTCAATTTATTACTAGAGATGAAGCACAGTAATCACATTATTCCTAAACAACACCTTAAGCTACTTAGTTCATAATAGGCATAGGAATACGAATTACAATCTGAGTATGCATGTCCATAACCACAAGTTAATAAAGAAAATAAACTCCCTAATCAGCTTGCGGAAGATGGTGTTCTTGATGATCTTCAATCTCTCTAAAATATTCGGCTTCCAAGGGAAAACATGGAATGGATTTGACTTTGACGGCTACTTCCTTTTATAGAAGGATAGGAGACTTGAATTAGGTCAACTTGGACACGTGTAGGGCTCTCCTTGCTCCTTTATTCCGAAAATAACTCAACAGAAGTCTGTTCATGAAGTTGGCTAACGAGCTGTGATGTGGCAGTTCTGTTCGCAGTTTTGCTGCAGCACAAAATTTGCTCCCTCCAGTCGCTCAGCAGCATAATCTACACAAAATAATTTCCAATGCTTCCATTCTTCCAAATGGGTTAACACATGTAATATCCATCTAAAACCAACCCTATTAAGCATAAAAGACACACAAATCCCTATATAATTGAGGCCTAAATAACTACCTTTTGGGCAGTTATCAGTATGCCATAATATGGATGCGCCCCCATGATCAGTTCGCGAGCCTCGAGCTCATCAAAATATATAGCTCCACCTTCGCCGGAAAAGTCAACCATGCTAGGACCTCGAACTTTTGCTGGAGTCTTATAATTGGTACCAAAATAATGGGCGAGCCAACCAAAAATGTAATGCACGGGGAGAGAAGCATCTATGCGTCCAACTAAAACAGGGGCATTGGAAACTTTGCCTAACCCGTGGTAGATGTTGGCGAGGACAGGGACTGCAAGACTGAAAGTTTCCCCCTCAGCCATTAAGCTGGCAGCCTTGAAAACACTAGGACGAATGTGGTTAGCATTCCCTTGGGGAAACATAAAGACGCAAAGCCAACAAGATAAAAAAGCGGCCAAGTATGTCTGGTCTCTGTGTTTTATGTCAATCTTTAGCCCGTGAAACAAGTTGTTCTCCTCATCTGACCACTCGCGACGCTTAATATTTGTGTCGTCTGGGTTATGAGTCGTGCTAGGGCGAGAGTGCTTCCTGGGTCTCCGTAGAGGAGGCTATGCGTACTTTTGTTCACCCTTGAACCAAAAGGAAGTCCAGGAGCTGATTGGAACATGGGAATGGTCAGCTCTTGAAGCGCTAAGCAAGTAGAATGCAAGAAATAGATGTTCGCAACTTTTTGGAAGATGTTTTGCCTGGTTCTTGGAACCAGTTAACTCTTTAAAGCTAGGGATAACTTCCTCATAAAATCTACCTCTAATGGGCAAACCCCCAAAGGTCCAAAGGTCCCATAAGGAAATAGAAAGTTCTCCCGCACGAGTGTGAAGCGTATTGGTTGCAGGACACTAGGCTTCACAAAAAGCCCGAACTATGTCATTGTTTCGATCCGAATAATTGATGGATCAGTTCGTTGGGAATCCGCCTTGAAAATTTCAAGTGAATTTCTTTTCATTCCTCGCTATTGGGAGTGGTTAGAATCTGTCGTTGGTCGGAGTGAAGAGGTGCTTCAGAATGCTCATGGACACTAGGCTTCACATAGCGAGGAATGAAAAGAAATTCACTTGAAATTTTCAAGGCAGATTCCCAACGAACTGATCCATCAATTATTCGGTGCCCTAACGTCACCTCTGGATGTCGGTTTGGATTTTGTGTATGGATTGAAGATTCTAGAAACCAAGCCTTAGAATCTTGGTCTAGAGGCCTTTCTACGGACCAATTAGAAATGGTATGCAAATTTAGTGGTGGGGGCCATGGGGCTGCAAGACGTCCAGTCATAGGCTTTTCTACTAAGAAGCTGAGTCCGCTTCTTATGGGTTGATTGTTGTCTTTCAGAAGAACAAGGTACGTCTTTTCAGAGACAATATGTTCTGCAAAGCACACCATGATTCTGCAAAATTTAAAGAAATGAAAGTTAACACAAGTAAAAGAATAATATGTTTACGAAGATAAGTTAAAATGATAATAAATGCATCAAGGAAAATTTCCTATGACTAATGTTGCGCAACGTCATAACAACAAGAGTCACCGGAATCAACTTGGTTAAATTGAAATTCCTAAAAGATAAGTGTTTCAATTCAAATCAATTTGGGAATTCAAATTTTATCTAAATAATTTTATTTATCTATTTTATTTGGGCAAACTCCAAATTTTTCTTCCAAATCAAAATTTGAGATTCAAATTCAAATTTCATTCCAAATTCAGGTTTAAATTTGGTAAAAATTTACCTCAAATTCAATTTTGGGCAGAATCCAAATTTTATCCCAAATGGACCAGAGTCCAAACCTCAAATTCTATTCCAAATGCAAGTTAAAATTGGATAGAATTTTACCTTAAATTAAATTTTGGGCATAATCCAAATTTTATCCCAAATGGACCAGAGTCCAAACCTCAAATTTTATTCCAAATGTAAGTTAAAATTGGATAGAATTTTACCTCAAATCAAAATTTTGCATAAACCAAATTTTGCCCTAACTTAAGTTCAAATCAAAGTTTGCTACCAAATAAGGAAAATCAAAATTTTGACCAAACTTCAAATTTTGATTAATTGGCGATAAAAATGTGTCAAATAAAAAAAAATCAAATCAAAATTTTGACCAAAATTTATATTTTGATTAAATTGACACACCAAATGGAGTCAAAATCAAGAACAAATACCTTGCATTTTTATTCCAAAATATCTTTTTCGAGATTCACTCCCACATCACTTGTGCCTAAATCTCGAAAAGGGGGCATTTGTTGAAGGAGAAATTTCGTCCAATCACAAATTGCCACGTCATTACTTAAAATTAATGACGAAATTACAAATAATTAAATTTGGGACCAATTATAAATTGACATGTGTCCCAAATTTAATTTGAAGACAAAGTTGGCCAATTATAAATTTAAAGAGTCAAATTTCTATTTGATCAATTAATTAGAAAATAAATTATTTCAATCAAATTAATTAATTTGACCAATTAATTAACAAAATAATTAATTGGATCAAATTTGGGTCTTTTAAGTATTTAGGTCATATGGTTTTGGGTCAAATATGAATCAAACCCAAGACTAAATAGTTGAGCCCAAAACCAATAAAACTCAAGCCCAAGTTGTTACGCCCAAAAGCCACCAGGGCCCATCCAGCGAGAACTCTATAAATAGAGGGGTTCTCCTTCAGTTCAAGGGTTCAAAAATTCTACACTCTCACAAAGACAAAGAGTTCAGAGTTTCAAAGCTCTCAAGCAGAACTAGAGAATTCAGAGCGACTCCACCAAGTCTGAAGACCAAAGACTCTCTGCAATTCATAAGTTCAAGTGTTGAACACTTCTTGAAGACCAAACACTCTTCAAGACTTCAACACTCCTCGAAAATCAAAGACTCTTCAAGACATCAACACTTCTTGAAGACCCAACACTCTTCAAGACTTCAACACTCCTTGAAGATCAAAGACTCTTCAGGACATCAACACTTCTTGAAGATTAAAGACTCCTTCAAGACTGGAAGACTTCAAGCTACAAGAATCCATTGAAGCTTCAGACTCGAGATCAAGCATTTCAACCCTTGAGTGAAACACATTCACACACATAAGATAGAGAATCAGAGGATTAAAGTTAGAGATTGTACACCCACACACAAATTACATAAATACAATATATATTGTTTATTCCACGTGTCTCCATCTTTGAAGTTACGTGTGAACAATGACCATGAGTTTATAAGGGAGGACAGCTATCTCCACTGGTATGAGGCCTTTTGGAGTGAACCAAAAGCAAAACCATATGTGTAGTGTCCCGTAATCCCTTACAAACGATGATAATATTCCAATAATTTGATATAGGGAATAAAAAAAAATCTATTAAAATGAAAATTTAATTTACAAAATTTGCAATAAAAATGTTATTTCATAATTTTACAAGTTCTAAATTAAGTTTTGAAATAAAAAATCTATAATCTTAAAATTTATGACCATGGATTTATAAAAAAAAAAAAAAAAAAAAAAAAAAAAAAAAAAACTACATTAAAATGAACAAAATAAAATTCATTAAATTATAATAAATTAATAATTAATAATATGGCAATAATTTTTCAATTATCACAATTTGAAAAAAAAAATACAAAATTATAAATTAAAACTAGATCTTAAGAATTATAATCCTTTTATCAGCATTAGTTTAAAAAATAAAAGTAATACAATCATTTTGTCATCATTAAGTTAAAAAAGTATAAATTTAAAATTAAAAAAAAAAAAACAATTATTGGCTCATCGCTAATGCAAAAACCAGAAAATTAAAAAATGAAAAAGAAAATTAATAAAAAAATCAGATTTTTTCAAGTAAGCATTTAATTCCAATCTTGAATAAATTCGGTGTTAATTTTTGCGATGATGTTAATAGTACCCTTAAATTTTTAATTTGATTTGAGCAATTCTTAGATTTAGAAGTTTGAAGGGGAAAATTGAGTTTAAGCATTTTATGTTGGGATGAAGTTTCAGATGGAGAATTTGAAGTTTACTCTAATTTGGTTTAATTAAGGATTTCTAATCAATTTTGAGATGGAGGATTTAAAGTCAATTTTGAGATTTTTAGTTCAATTTGATTAGATAGAAGGAATTAAGGAAATTAAGAAGTTAATGTTGAACATTTTTTTCGTTGTCTTTCCTTGCCTTGAAACCTATAAAAGAAAAGGAAAAAAATGAAGATAAATCTCTTTCCCCCTCTCTCAGTCGCCACTCTCACTCTTTGTTTATCGATCTCAGTCTCCTCTCTTGCCATTCTTTCTTCCTCTCTCAATTTCTTCTCTCCCAGCAACTCAGCCCCCATTACACTCCGACACTGTCGTATCCTGCATCGCCGCGTCGCCCAGGCCGTTTTTAATCATGTTCTAGTCGCCATGATCGTGTTTCACTGTCGCCGCCATCAATTGTGAGTTGCAATAGTTAGTGAGTGTGATTTGGGTGTTGATTTAGGTGAGTTTCAGTTATATTATATTCTTGGTTCAATAGAAGTTTTTAGTCGTCACAATGCTTATCAATATTCTGGTCAAAACTATAAGATTTAATCGTGCATTAAACCTTATGTTCCAAGTCCGAAACGTTTCAGCTCAATCCATAGATGGATTGGTTAAGGTTGCAAACCTTTTGCTCTAGATCCTAGACTATGAACTCTTCTGGTCAATACCAGACTCAATTGAAGTACACATACTTCACTTCAAGGTTCATAGCTTTGACTTAACTATCTTTGTCCATGTCATCCATTACTTGATTAAAAGTCAGTGGATCCTTGATATTGTCATCGGGTATGACAATCAGAGTTTCAGTTAAACTCATATAGTATTCATTAGGTTGATTAACAACCCTCCCAGTGCGTTGAGGCTCTCTCACATGTTGAGAAGGACGGGACTAACTTAATATTTCAATTCGATCAACAACCCTTTGTTGAAGGATTAACTTGATTCAACAACTCTTTGTTGATTCATTTTGTAGCTTTACTAGATAACTTATTTTAACACTGTCTTATTACGTGGTTTGTGATCTCCAATGTGGTCTTCTCCTAAGAAAATATGGATTTGTCCATACAAATACTTTTCCTTGAACAAAGAAGCATTCATTACTCGTTTCTTTCGGAATAATCTACATCATAGGTATACTGTTGAATAAGGTTCTAGTTCTTTCGGGTTTGTCTCAAACATATATGCAGGATATCCCTAGGTTCTGAAACAACATAAACGCACTTTATGTTCTTTTCAGAATTCAACCAATGTTTCATGAACATTCTTTTGAAAGAACCATATTCGTATTTTAAATTGCAGTCAACACTGCATATCCCAAAACGAGTTTAGGCAACTCATTATCGAACGAACTATGTCAAACAAAGTTTTGTTTCTCCTTACCGATACATCACTCTGCCATGATGTGCTAGGTGTTGAGAGTTAGGACATAATTCCATGTTCTATTAAATAGACGTGGAATCTTGAGTCCATATACTCTCCACCTCGATCATATCGAAGTATCCCTATCATTTTACCTAATCTTGGTTCTTAACCTCAGCCTTATACTTCTTGAACATTTCAAGAGTTCGGACTTACGATGCATTAGGTATAGATAAGCATACCTTTATTAGTGAAATTGATGAAATATTCACACCTTTGTTTGAACTTTAGTATTCATTTGTGTTGGCATGTGGAGACAAAACAATCCACCACCACCTTTTTAGTTGTCGTGCATGAGAAAAAAGAAAGCAATGGGTCTGGCCCATTAGGTTAATTATATACATATATAAGTATATGTTAGGTGGTTTTAATTAGAGAGGAGCAGCCAAAAGAAAATTTGAGAGATTCTGTTTTGTGCGGCAGTGCCTTCCTTGAGTGACGGTAGTGACGATAGTGAGTGGTTTTTTAGAGAATTAGATTTATTCTCTTGATTGGGTTGAGAGTTTTTGTTTCTTTGTTTATCCCAAGCTATCAGGTTGTGATACTTGGAAGTCAATAGCTATTGAGGGTTGGTTTGTGGCAATATTGAAGGCTTCCTGTAATTTCCCAAATTCTAGTAGAACCTGCAGTTGCAGAAGACTGAACGTAGTCCCGAGCTTGGGGCAAACCAGTATATTTTCGGTGTCGTTTCTTTTTCCCTATCTTTTTATTATTTTTGTGACTATTATTTTTGGCTTGTGTTGGCTTAACCTATGGAAGGGGAGATAGTTATAATATTATTGATTGTCGTCATAATATTATTACTATTTGTATTTCGCATTTTCTCCCAACAATTGGTATCGGAGCTTTTCGTTCAGGAGTCATGGGTTTTGTAGAGCCAAAAAGTTTCGATGGAGTCATGAAGTTCGATAGGAAAAGTTTTGGATATTGGAAGATGCAAGTCAAATATTATTTAACTTGCAAGAAAGTGCATAAGGCATTGAAGGAGAGACCGAAAGGGATGACGGACGAAGATTGGGAAGCTCTAGATGAAGAGGCAGTTGCAACCATAAGGATGTGTTTGTCAATGGATGTGGCAAGTCTAGTAGCTCATGAGACAACTGCAGTCAAGTTGATGGAAGCGCTTACAAACAGGTATGAAAAACCCTCTGCAAATAATAAGGTCTACCTAGTTAAGAAGTTTTTCAACATGCAAATGTCTGAGGATGCTTCTGTGAATTCCTATAATAATGAGGTTACCACTTTGATTAATCAGTTAAAATCTGTTAAGATAGAATTTTATGATGAGGTGAATGTTATTCAGTTGTTAACGTTTTTACCTGATAGTTGGGAAACGATGAAGACAACAGTGTCTAATTCGACTGGAAATAACACTTTAAAATTTTCAGAAGTTTGTGATTTAGCCATAGCTGGGGAAATTCGTAGGCAGGGTAGTAATAAGGAGTCTACAGTAGGGTCAACTTTGGTTATGACTAAAGATAAAGATAAGGTTGATGAAGATAATGAATCGAGTAGCAGTAGGAAAAAGTGGAAAAGTAGGAATGAGGTGGAATGTTATTACTGCCATAAGAAAGGTCACTTCAAGTATCAGTGTAGGAAATTTAAAGAGGATCAGAAAAGAAAACGAGAGGCAAATATAGTGGAGGAGGTTGTCTTAGCTTGTGTTGAGAGTGACACAAAGTATAGTAACCACTCATCAGATTGGATATTAGAAAGTGCAGCTTCTGTTCACATAGCTTTAGATAGGAGTTTGTTCACATCATTCACAGGAGGGCATCATGGCCTAGTGAGGATGGGGAAGGGTAGAACCTCCAAAACTAGAGGGATTGAAGATGTTAGTCTGAAGACAAAATGTGGAGGTAAATTGGTACTGCGAGATGTCAGGTACGTGCCTAATATCAAGATGAATCTTATTTCTATTGGTAAGTTGGCAGATGATGGTTACATGTATGAGTTTGGTAGTCGCCAGTGTAAACTCAAGTTCGAATCCCAGGTAGTGGCAGTTGGTCACAGGAAATCTACACTGTACAGATGTCAGTTGAATGTTGCCAAAGGTTCAATGAGACAGTGGATGCCGGTTAAAGATGCAGATGGTAGTTGTAGAGGTACAGTTGAGCCAGCAGCAAGGATAGCCAATTCCGATCAGTCCGATCAAGATCCTTCAGTTCAGAAACAATTGGGAAGTCCAGGAGAGAAAGTTGATGACTATCGTGAATCTCCAGTTGTCAGACGGTCGAATGAATTGAACAAGTCGCTTAGGCGAGTTAAAGCATCAGAGTGGAAGGCAGGAGCAGTTGCTAAAGTCAAAGGTCAGGTCTCTAGCTTGGTAACAGGTTTGAATAGAGGACTAAAGCCATTCCCATAGTGTATCTTCTTCAGGAACAGTTGTTCGGGTTGGAAGAAGATGACAGATGATACCCCTTAACTGAAGTGGGAATACGTGTTTGTCTTTTTCGTCTGGGAGACAGGTCCACGTAGCTAGCCCACACCTTGGGGTGAGCACAGATGTGCTACAGTTATATTCTGATAGTTGCCTGTTTTTTGTGAGTTTGTTGTTTTTCAAGTATTTTGAATCTTGGAGTTTGCCAAGAAGATCAGAGATAACAATTGTAGTGGGAGTAGATCCTTGGAGTTTGCCAAGATGTTTAGAGTTTTGTTGCAATGGGAGACGAGATAGTTGTTTTGTCTCCAAGTGAGAAATTGTTGGCATGTGGAGACAAAACAATCCACCACCACCTTTTTAGTTGTCGTGCATGAGAAAAAAGAAAGCAATGGGCCTGGCCCATTAGGTTAATTATTGATAGCGAGCATAGCTAGCTATCTTTACTTATTTAATTTAGCTAGTCTTTTATGGTGTTTGGGCCATTTTATTGCACTTTAATGTTTATTTTGTAGGAAATGGTTGATTGGAGCTATAATGCAATATCAGAGTTAACCGGGTGCTCGGGGCGTGAAAAGATGCAAAGGAATGGAAAGAGTAAAAGTGGAGAAAAGTCAAATCTCGGTCAACAGCAGGTTAGCGTCGAGACGCTAGCTCTTGAGCATCTCGACGCTCACATTCCATATCAGATTAGGCGCGTAAAGCTTACAGCGTCGAGACGCTATGATAGGAAGCGTCCCGACGCTACCGTTTTTCCTTATTCAGAACGCGCGTATAAGAGGCAGCGTCTCGACGCTAAGACGAAAAATCAGAATAAAAGCTTCACTTCGGCTAGGTTTTGAGGGAGATCGATTTGGGACCTTTTGGAGCCGTAAACAGAGCAGAACAAAGGACTTTTGGAGCTGCAAACAAAGGAGGAACTTGGAAATCAACCCATTGTTCGTGGGGATCGTGACGGGGACGTCGGGACTCGGCTTACATTGAGTTTTCTTTTCCCTTTTCTTTCTTTAGTTAGATTTATGGCTTTCATATGTTTAGTTGAGATTGTATTTACATTCATGAGTAGCTAAACTTGTAGCTTAGGGATTGATGTAGTTGATTAAGTTTATGGATTGATTTATGGTTTAAGTTGTGCAATGTTATTGTGTTTGTAATCTTGATTTAATGCTTTCAATTAATTGGCCATTAGTTGGATGATTTAAGTTTCGAATCTAGCTCGGGAGAGGGGATTTGATCTAGACTTGCTCAAGATTGCATGAATAAAGTTTACTTTCTAATTCTTGACGGTTTTAGATTATCTTTAGAATTGGTTAAAAGATCTCATTGCCTTGCATGTTAATAAACTTAGATAGGGATATCAAGTTGGTTAATTTGCATGAGAATCAATTATACTCGGAGAGAGGTAGTTGTGATTAAAGGGTCTTTGGCTCGTAATTCCATTGTGCATAATAACTTATTCTTTAAAATCAATCCTAAACGAAATCGGCGAAATCAATTCCCTAAGTAGTTTTCCCAATTGAAATTCCATACTTTTTACTTGCTTTGATTTGTTTTTATCATCACCTATTCATCACTTTATGATCCCTAAATAAAATTGGGCAAGATTATTCATAATACTCGATTTGCTTAAAAATCCAATCTAGAGGACGACATTCGAATTTACTATTCACTATATTATTACTTGACCTGTGCGCTTGCGGTTAGGAAAAGTCCACATCAATTATATACATATATAAGTATATGTTTGGTGGTTTTAATCAGAGAGGAGCAGCCGAAAGAAAATTTGAGAGATTCTGTTTTGTGTGGCAGTGCCTTCCGTGAGTGACGACAATGACGGCAGTGAGTGGTTTTTGAGAGAATTAGATTTATTCTCTTGATTGGGTTGAGGGTTTTTCTTTCTTTGTTTATCCCAAGCTATCAGGTTGTGATACTTGGAAGTCAATAGCTATTGTTGGGCTATTGAGGGTTGGTTTGTGGCATTATTGAAGGCTTCCTGTAATTTCCCAAATTCTAGTAGAACTTGCATTTGCAGAAAACTGGACGTAGTCCCGAGCTTGGGGCGAACTAGTATATTTTTGGTGTCGTTTCTTTTTCCCTATCTTTTTATTATTTTCGTGACTATTATTTTTGGCTTGTGTTGGCTTAACCTGCGGAAGGGGAGATAGTTATAATATTATTGATTGTCGTCATAATATTATTATTATTTGTATTCCGCATTTTCTCCCAACAATTTGACCTCGAAGATGAGGTAATGAGTTATCTTATAATCTGTTTAGAAGTTCATTTTGGGTCAATTTTCAATCCTATTGAAATTTAATATGGTCTAACCTCAAGTGCCAAAGACAGGTTCTTTAGAAAAACACGTTGCCTTTTGTTGGAGTCTCAGTGATTTAAATGTCTCATAATTTAAAACCGCTCTAGACTCTTTCGGTCTTAAAACATGTGTTATTCTTCATGTATGCAGAACAAATATCGACATCCTTTTGAAATGAACAGTTCATTTATTAAAAGGTAACAAAATAACCTTGTTCTAGCAAACAAGATATATAAATCAAGATTTCTTTTTAATCTTAGGAACCATATACATTTTTAAAAAATATATATGTAATGTTCCTTAGAGAAGAATAACGTTATGTCTCTCACTGCCTTAGCCGAGGTGAACTCTTCTATTTCAACTCTAAGAGTCATCTTCACTAGTTCACAACTAGTGCCAGGAACTCGTTCCTGAACAGAACATAGTCATAAAATCGGGTTAACCTAACTCAAGTACTGGCTCGATACTTTGCAATAATCTCCCAGGCCTCATCGGGTGTCGTACCTAGCACATCACCACCACAAGCTGAATCTAACATTCTTCTATTGTAAGGCGTCAACCCTTCGTAGAAGTTTTCTATCAAGGACTCCTCGGATAGTGGGGTGTGAGGGACCGTGCAATATTCACTGAAGCGGTCCACGAACTTATAGAACATCTCCTCATGTACTTGCGTGACAATGACAATCATCCCAGTGGTTTCAAGCAACAATGCGATCGGATGGTACTTCTTCAAGAAAATACTTCTCAGCTCGCTCCAAGAAGCTACCGATCCTGAAGGTAGTGAGAAAATCCACGTTCTAGCTCCTCATTATAGTGAATATGGGAATATCCTCAATTTGAACTGATTTTCATACATCTCTGGGGGTTTCCTCTCGGAGCAACTCGAGTAGAATTCTTGAACATGGAAATAGGCATCCGCTCTTGGATCACCAAAAAACGAAGGAACTAAGAAAATAAACTCAGATAGGGGCACATAATAACCATCTTCGAGATTAACGACGTAGGGAGGTGGAGGATTTTGTGGAGCTAAAAAGAATATTTGCACTCTACGCTCGACTCTTTCTATCTCAGTGAACAGCGGGTTGAGAGTTTGCTAGATATCCATGAAGCTCAATTTCTTTTCTCCTTGCTTCATGGTAGAAATGACATTTGCCCTTGTGAAGATTTCTCATTGGATCCTACAAGAAACAAACCAACACGTAAGAAACAAGAAAAAGGTGAAAAATGCAAAACTAATTGGAAATAAAGCACCGTGCTCCCCGGCAACGACGACAATTTGACGGGTCGGAGTTGTCGAAACTCCGATTGCCAAATAAATTCATAATCACCGATCACTAAACTACTTTGGAGTAGTAGTGCCTAGGGTTGATCACATGGAACAACTAGTTTATCTCTAATCTCTTTTGCATTTAATGGTAATAAAAAGGGGGGTTGAAGAGAAGGGGACAATTGCAGGAAATATAAAGTGCGAGAAAGTAAAGTGTAGAAAATTAAATGACAGAAAATAAAAGCGGTAGGCTAATCTCACCTTGGCAATTACTGCAGCTGGAGACACTCGGATTTCATTACATTCGTTTTTACTCATCGATTATCAAACAATGATTCAAATGCATGCTGTCTAATTGGTACTCTAAATCAATTGACTCGATCCCACCGTACATCGATTCAATTACTAATTACTAATTAATTAACCCTACTAGTCCGTCGAGATTAATCAATTAAATAATTGCATTAAGATTAAGATAACCCTAGAGCGCTAAGCCGACTAACTCGTCGAACCAACATCCAATTTATTAATTAATTAACCCGATCGTGCTTAATAAATAAACTAATTGTTGCTCTAGGCTAGAATGCTCTAATTAACTAGGAGAAGCCTAAATTTATTATGAACATCGATTTAGATCCTAGACCTATCATGCAAACTACAGTGTAAGAGAACTGCTCTTGGGACTCGTGCCCATGAATCGGTTAAATATGCTAACTACAATTAAAATTTCTTCAATTTCTTAGCTAATTACTACCATACAAGCTGCGAGTTAGAACGTCAATCTAACCTATTGTGCATGCTAATTATACAAACAGGAATCTAAAACCACATACAACAAGGAAATCATAGAATAACACAGTAAAGTTTAGCAAATCTCATAAAAAACAAATATACTTACAAATCTGAGGTTCCAACTACAGCGAACGACGCCTACAGCGAACGACGCTTAGACGGTCATAGACAAGCCTAATCTAAGCCCAGAGACTTGAAAACCAACCTAACTAACCTAAAACTAAGAATTAAAGAGAGAGAACTCAGAAAAACGAGAACGAGGAAGAAAAGAGGAAACGACTGTTGGTTCTATCTAGAATGACCTAATCGACGGAAATCTTCTATTTAAATTATCGCGACAGTGTCGAGACGCTAACGGTATGTAGGCCCACCCTTGATGTTCGTAGCGTCGAGACTCTACCCTCTCGGGTCTTCTAATTTTGCTGCATCAATTTTGCTCCATTTGACGTTGTTTTCGAGGTTTGAGTACTCCACTTTGGTCTTTTCACCTCCTTGACATCTCGTCGACTTCAAGTTGGATCAAAACCTTGTTAATTTCCTCGAATTAACCCCAATTTGGAATATCGGCTCCCGAGAAGCTTTAATGCCAAATACCTATAAAATAATACAATTAAGCACACGATTCAACACAAAACTAGCATGATTAAGAACAAATATATAGGACCAAATTTGTCCTATCAAGTCGTTTCAAGTGGATTTTGTAGGTAAGAGTTATTCTAGACTTTGTCTATTATGTAAGTGAAATGTTTGAAGTTTAAAGAAATGATTGATTGGGCAAATTTCTTGGTTTCACTTGGGTAAGCAAGCCATTAAGCCTAAAATTTAATTTCCCAAGTGAAGTATTTATTTTCTAGAAAATTATTGTCAAAGGTTCGATAAGGAGTCTGTTGGAAGATGATTAAGCGATTTGGTTATTTTAACTCATAAGCCAGGTAAGTGGCTTTATTATTGAAATCTTTAAGTTGGGAGCGCAGTCTTGATTTTTCCTAAAATTATGTGTTCATGATTGATTTTAGCATGCATATCTCGATGTTGACTATTTAAAGCACGAGATTATTTAAACATGAAATCTATCATTTATGTTAATGATGATAAATTATGCGAATTTTGAGTGGTGGTCTCGTGCACATTTTATATGATGCATGAATTTAAATGACCTTTAAGCTTCTAAAATTTAGAAAGTGTACATGAAATTGATGTACTTAGATGCCTACATAGGGTTTAAGGACATGAAATTGATGTACCTGGGTCGAGGTTTGTGAAATTGATGGTCCTCCATAGGCGGCACATGAAATTGATGTGTCTAAGATATGCATGAAATTTATGTACTATATCCCAGTAATTAAGAAGCTTAAAAGGGGAATAATTTAGGAGTCACAAAATATATGATTTTATTGATTAAGATGCATGCAAATGCATGACCCAACCACAGCAGTAAGGTCAAGTATTTTAAATACTCATTCTTTAAAAAAAAAAAAAAATCAGGTAAAGACAAAGACGTACTTGATTGGGCTTGCTGGAATGACCATGGGAGACTAGGGAGCATGTTTACTTGTTTAAGTTTTCACACTCAAAGTTATTTTAAATTTCTCAATTGTTCTATGTTTTAATTAAAAGTTTAGAAGCCATGAAGTATTTTGTTTAGATTTAAAATTTCAAGACTTGTGATTCTGTTTTTGTTATGGGATCCCAATTATCAATTGTTTTGAGGTGTTGTGCCAACAAGAGGTTAGCTCAACTGGCATAAAGTTGTACTGATAACCACAAGGTATGTGGTTTGAATCCTCCTCCCCACATATTGTCAAAAAAAAAAAAAAATGTTTTGAGGTGTTGTTCATCTCATTTTACTTTTAAAGTATAAATGTTCTTAACTATTTGTGGGCCTCCATAACACACATGAATATTAAATGCAATTAGTTTATTCTAAGAGTCGGGTTCTTAAAAAAAATCTATAATTTTACAATTTGTGGCCATAGATTAAAAAAAATTGTACATTAAAATGAAAAAAAAAAATCACTAAATTATAAAAAATACTATGGAAATAATTTTTCAATTATCACAATTTTGAAGAAAAAATACAAAATTATAAATTAAAACTAAAATTTAAAAATTACAATCATTTTATCATCATTATTTGGAAAAAAAAATACAATCATTTTGTCAACATTAATTAAAAAATATAAAAATTTTGAAAATTAAAAAAAATAACAATTATTGGCCTATCGTTAATGCAAAAAAACAGAAAATTATATATAAAAAAACGAGTAGAATCTGCGGGTTGTACCCTTGGATTATGACCGATCAACGCCACATCACCTTGAATCTATGGGTCGTACCCACAGATTCTAATAAAGACAAAAAAAAAAAAAAAAAAAAAAAAAAAAAAAAAATCACCTTGTTTTTTGCTAATTTTTTCCCAAAAGTCTCTCTTTTTCCCAATTTTTTTTTAAATTATATTTTCTATCTAATTTACCCGAGAAAAAGTGATAGCTTTGTGAGAAAACACCCTTAGAGTGTGCTCTTGGTCAAGGTGATTGATCAAGTAGCACTTTTAGGACTCGTTTGATAACGTTCCTGTTTCCTGTTTCTTGTTCCCGTTTCTCCTTTTTTAAGAAACAGACTTGTTTGATAACTCATCCATGTTTCTTGTTTCTAAATTTCTAGAAACGTTTCTAAAAAAGAGGCCAAATTTGAGAAACTATAAAATGTTGTTTCTCAAATTTTGTTTCTGTTTTTTTTTTTCTCTATCTTTCAAGCATGTATCCATCTCTCCCTCCCATTCTTACACCAATCTCTTCTCTTCCTCTATTTTTTTAACCACTTCCTCGTCTTTTTTTTTTTAATTTTTTTTCGTTATTTCGTTTTCTTTCCTTTTTTTTCTTTTTTCGTTAATTCCTTCTCTTTCATTTTTTTATTATTTGTGTTATTTCTTTCCTTTTTCCCTTTTATTATCACCTCCTCGATCTCAGCCTACCATCGTTGACATCTGACTATCAATCGTCGCCGACCAGTCATCATTGTCAACCTCCGACTACTAGCTGTCGTCGACAGACCGCCTCTGTCGAACTTCGACTATCGGCCACCGCCGACCTCCACCGACCGACCGCCACAGACCACCTTCTACTACTGGTCGTTGCCGACCTCCGTCGACCGACCACCATTGTCGACCTCCGACTACCGGTTGCTGTCGTCTGCTACCGTCAACCTTCGACTACCGCCCTTTGCCGACAGATCGTCATCGTCGACCTTCGAATACCGCTCGCGACCGATCACTACCGTCGACCTCCGACAACCGACCGCCTCGACCTCTACCGACCAACTGCCACTGTCCACCTTCGACTACCTGTCGCGACCAACCGCAACCGTCAACCTCCGACGATCGGCCACCATCGACCTCCGCTGACCGAGCGCCACCATCCACCTCCGACTACTGGTCGTCGTCGACCTCCGTCGACCGGCCACCATTGTCGACCTTCGACTACTAGCCACTGTCGACCTCCGCTGACCGACCATCACAGTCGACCTTCGACTACTGGTTCTTGTCGACCTCCACCAACCGACCGCCACCGCCCACCTCAAACTACCGATCATCACCGACCTCCTTCGACCGACCGCCGTCGTCAACCTCCCACTACCAGCCACAACCAACCGCAACTGTCGATCGGTCGTCGTCGACTTCTGCCGATCGACTGCCACCGTGCACCTCGGACTACCGGTTGTTGTCGACCTCCAACTACCGGTCATGGTCGACCGCTACTGTCGACCTCCAACTACCGGTCATGGTCGACCGCTACTGTCGACCTCTGACAATCGGCCGCTATCAACCACCACTGATCGGCCTCCGCCGACTGACCGCTATCGTCGACCTTAGACTACATGACGCCGCCGACTTGCCACTACCATCGACCTCTAACTAGCGGCAGTAGTCAACCTCCACTGAACGACTGCCACCGTTAACCACCAACTACCGGCCGTCGTCGACCCCGCTGACCAGCCTCCTCCGACTGACAGCTACCGTCGACCTCAGACTACCGGGTGCCGCCTAGCTACCACTACCGTCGACCTCTGTCTACCGGCAACCACCGACCACCACTGAACTACTGCCACCGTCGACCTTTGACTACCAGGAGCCACCAACCTCTTATTACCGTCGACCAACCACCGCCGACTGGCCGCAGTCGTCGACCTCCGACTATCGGCCACCATTGATCGACGATTATGTTGACCCCCGCTCTGTTAACCAGCTTTCACCGACAGACCGTTACCGTCGACCTCCAACTGCCTGGCGCCGTCGACCAATCACCATCGTCGACCTCTAACTATCGAGCGTCGTTGACCTCTGTTGACCAGCCTCCACCGACTGACCGCTACTGTCGACCTCAGACTATTGGGCGCCACCGACCAGCCACTACCGTCGACCTCTAACTACTGACAGCCACCGACCTCCATCGAACGACTGCCACCGTCGACCTCTGACTATCGGGCATTGCTGACCTCTACTGACCGACATATGTCGATCGATCGCCATTGTCGACCACCGACCAACCGCCACCATCGACCTCTGACTACTGACCTTCGTCGACCGACTGCCACCATCGATCTTGGACTTTTGTCAACCTCCGGCTACTGGGCGCCGTCGACCAATAGCTACCGTTGACCTCTAACTATCGGGTGCCACCGACCTCTGCTGAACGACAGCTATCGTCGACCTCTGACTACTTGGCAGCGCCGATCTCCGTCGACCTCCGACTACCGGTCGTGGTTGACCTCTGCTGATCGGTCTTCGCCGACTGACCCCCACCGACCTCCGTCGACCAGTTGCTACAGTCGACCTGTGACAACCAGATGCCACCGTCGACCTCCGACTACCGGCTGCCACTATCGTCATCGACCGAAACTTGTTTTTTTTTCTTATTTTCGACAACTGCCACCACGTGCCAACGACTTTTCCAACATTCGCCGCTGACTGTCTGCATTCGCTCAGTGGTCGAAGGTCGGTAGCGATGGCCGATGATCGATGGTGGGTGATTGGTAACAATAGTGGTAGTGATGAGGAAGAAGAAGGAGAAATAAAAAAATAATCGTTGAAAATTAATATATTTTTATGTTATATGTACTAAATTTTATTTTAACTAAAAAAACAAGAAACAAGAATCGGTTATCAAACACATTTTGTGTTTCTGTTTCTTTTTTCAGAGAAACAAGGAACAAAAATAGTTATCAAACATGTTTCTGTTTCTACTTCTTAAAAAACAAGAAACAAGAATCAGGAAACAAGAAACGAGAAACGAGAAACAGGAAACGAGAACGTTATCAAACGGGGCCAGTGTTTGGTTTAGTTTTTCAAATGTTTAATTTAAAAAAAAAAAAAAATCATTTTGAAGAAATTTCTAGTGTTTGGCAACCACTACAAATGACTTATTAGAAAATGAAATTGAGAAATAAACCATTTTGAGAGAAACACTTGAAACCAACTTTTCTAAAAAGAGTTTTTCGGTATACAAGAACTTGAACATAAAAACACTTATGAAGAAGTGTGACCAAACATAGGAGTGTTCAAATTATAAACAATTTTTATATAAAATGTTTTTTAAAAAATGCATTCTTGAAAACACATTTAAATCAAAATGTATTCCAAACGGACCTAATTACTCTCTTATAAGAGTATAAAACCAAACATCAAAAAATCATGTATATATTTTTTTAACTAAGCACTTCAAAACACACAATTTAGCACTATAGAATGAGTTAATCAAAATTGTGAGATGTGTTAACTTTGATTGAGAATAAAAATTAAAACAACTCCAAACTCTCCTCTCCTTATTGTAATTTTCTTAAATTCTATAAAAAATCGAACAAAGCTGGTTGCTGTTGGAACTTCTAAACACCCTTGCCATAGATCTCCACATTGCCATGAGAATGTTGGCCAATCACTGCATCTTCTGGAATGAACTTTCCCCAAAACCAATGTGCCTTCCACACTCCGTTCATTTCCTCAATTGGTACATTCTTGGTCTCAGGCAAGAACCAGAAAATGAAAATGGTCATAATTCCCACAAACCCTGCAAAGAAAAAGAAAAGACCAAACTTCAAGTGGCAAAGCATCGTCAGGAACAGTTGACCAATGATGAATGTCCAAAACATGTTCACCGACACATTTATCGCTTGCCCGGCCGATCGAATCTCCAATGGGCAGATTTCACTCGGTACCAACCATCCCAACGGGCCCCAAGACCACGCGAATCCTGCCACGTATATGCAGATTAGAGCCAGTAGGATATCTGCTTCCACTCCCCCTGACATTGATCCTTCACCATTCACTCCAAAGTTCTTCCATATCATAACTCCCACAGCAATCTACGAATATGCAAAGCTGGTGTTAGTGTGTTTGATTGTCTTTAGGATTTAGAAGAATATAGAATAAAGATTTGTTGAGGATATATATAGCTTTCAATGACATTTCCTCTTGTATTGATATATATGGGTCTTAACCAATTGGTCTAAGCCCTTGGGTTGGGTTAGTGCTAGTTTAATATAGAGTTCTACCTGACACACAAACATCTGGATACCTCCTTCAAGGAATAGAAACTTTCGACCAAACTTGTCAACGGTAACAATAGATACAATTGTTGCTACGACGTTAACGGCACCAGATATAACAGCAGACATAAGTGAAGCACTGTCACCAAAACCAAGAGTTTTGTAGAGAACGGGTGCGTAAAATGTAATCACATTGATTCCTGTGAGTTGTTGGAAGAATGGGATTAAGGTGCAGATAACAAGTTGAGGTCGATATCTTGGTTGCATGATGTTCTTCCATGGATGTTGCACTTTCTTTGCTGCTTCAGCTGCATCGAGGAGATCTTGAAATTCCTCATCCACATTATCCATACCTCGAATTTTTTGTAACATCTGCTTTGCCTTCTCCATGTTGCCACGTTCGAGGATCGAGTTAGGAGTGTCGGGTAGAAACAAAGCTCCAATGCTCATCATCAATGCTGGAACAACAGCAAGAGCTAAAGAAAGCCTCCAACCCCAACCACCTTTGATTTGAGCCGTTCCATAGTTAATAAGATTCGCGGCAAGAATTCCTATGGTAATGGCCATTTGAAAACCTATATTTAGAGCTCCTCGAATCTTTGCTGGTGCCATTTCCGATAGATAAACTGGAACAGACTGCGTTAGATGAAACAAGTACTTTAGACATTTATTAGAAGGAAAGATGAGGAGATATATTCTTATAGGATAATCTTAATTAACCTGATTGGCAAAGCCAATCCCGACGCCGAGTAACAAACGACCGATGATTAGCATTGCAACGTTGGTGGCAGCACCATTTAAGATTGAGCCCACTAAAAACACAAAACCCCCAACAAGCATTGACATTTTTCTTCCAAAGGCCCTGGTTATAGCTGAAGCAAAGAAAGAAGCAAAGAGTGCTGCCAAGTATAGTGAAGATGTGAATAATGTAAGTAGCTGGCTGTCAAACTTGCAGTACTGGTTTCCTCCTTTTGCCTTTTCTTGTTGTTCATAAACTGATGGAAAAAACTTCCTAAGGAACTGCTCCATTGAAGTCACCCCTCCTGAAAGGAAAGAAAGAAAGAAAAAACAAAAAAAAAAGTATAGATCAACACACAACAATGTGAGATAAAATGTTAGATAATTAAAAACAATGTGAACCTGAAATTCCGAGATCATATCCGAAGATGAGACCACCCATTGCAGCAACCAAACAAGTGACAATGACAAAAGGGGTGACACCTCCCTCATGGATCTTACCACCACCTTGAGAAACAAATCCACCTCCTGCCATCTTTTCTGCTTTTCTCTCAACTGCTTATTTTTTTTACAAAGACAATTTTTTTTCTGTTTTTTTTTTCAACAAAAAAGTATAAACAAAAGGAAAAGAAAAAAACTTGTTTTCTCAACGTTTAAATTCCATTATTTGTGCAATTTGGATCAAGATTGAGGTTTATATAGGGAATTGAAGTGACTGATAAGGGTTGGGTTTGTAAATTTTTTTGGATCTCATAACAACTTTCCTGTAATTAAGGCAGTTGATCAGTTTGGATAATTGTTGACTGTGATATTGATTGGCTCATATTTTTTACTCAAGCAAGCTTCTTGGATCTCTTATATCCATGCCATGTAAATTTTAGTTTCACGTGCCAGGTAAATTTTAGCTTCAGTTTGTGAGCCATCAACATGTTTCACATTACCACAACCATTTGCTTTCATAATTGAGGACCAAGGCCATATACACCACATCAAATTATTTGATTTTTTTTTCTTTATGGAGGACATCTCTAATATAAAAGCACAATGTTATAGGATAAGGATAGGTCAATAATAGTATATTTTTACGGTTACCTTGAACTCATTTGATAACGTTTTCGTTTCTTGTTTCTTGTTCCTGTTTCTCATTTTTTAAGAAACAGACGTGTTTGATAATTGATCCCTGTTTCATGTTTCTAAATTTCTAGAAACGTTTCTAAAAAAGAGGCAAATTTTGAGAAACTACAAAAAGTTGTTTCTCAAATTCTATTTCTGTTTTTACTTTCCATCTTTCATGCATGTATCAATCTCTCTCTCATTCCTACACCAAACTCTTCTCGCCATCATCAACCTCTGACTACCGGTCGTCACCGACCTCCGTTGACCAGTCGCCACCGTTGACCTCCGACAATCAGTCGTTGCACCGACCTCCGCCGACCAGCCACCACCGTCAACCTCTGACTACCGACCATCGACGATCGATCGCCACTACCCCGACTACCAACCGTCGTCACCTTCCACTTACGTCGACGCCGACTGGCCGCCACTGTTGACCTACGACTAACAGGCTTCGTTGACTGACCGCCACCATCAGCCTTCGACTATTGTCCGTCACCGTCAATCTCTGACTACTGCTCGCTGTCGACCTTCGTCGACCGACCTCCGACTACCGACCGCTGTCGACCACCGACAACTAATTGCCACCATTGACCTCCGACTACCAACCGCCACTATTGGCTTCTGACTATCGACCGCCACCGTCAACCTCTGACTATCGGTCGTCGTCGACCTCTGACTACCATCCGCCGCCTAACTCCATCGATCAACCGCCATCGTTGACCTCCAACTACCGGTCGCTGTTGACCTCTGGCGACTGATCGCCACCATCGACCTCCGACTACCAACCCCCACCGTTGACCTCCGACTATTGGGCGCCACGTCAACCTCTGACTACCGGCTGTTGCCGACCGATCGCCACCGTTGGTCTCCGACTACTGGTCGTTGTTGACCTGTAGCGACTGATCGCCACCATAGACCTCCGACTACCGGACACTCTCGACCCCGAGCATTGCTACCATCAACCTCCGACTACCGGCCGCTACCGTCGACCTCCAACTACCGGTAGTTACCGTCGACCTCAAACTACCGACCGTTGACCTCCGCTGATTGACCACCGGCGTCTACATCCGACTATTGCTCGCCACCATCGACCTCAAACTATCAGTCGTCGTTCTGTCGACCTCCACCGACCGGCCACCACCGTCGACCTCCGACTACCACCATCAACCTTTGACTATTGGCTGCTGTCGACTTGCCTCCACCGTCGACCTCCGATTACTGGCCGCCACCGACCTCCATCAATCGGCTGCAACCGTCAACCTCCAACTACTGGCCGCCGTCGACCTCCACGCGATCAGCCGCCTTCGACAACCTCTGACTATAATTTTATTGTATATAATGTATAATTTTTATATTATATGTACCAAATTTTATTTCATCTAAAAATCAAGAAATAAGAAATAATTACCAAACACATATTTGTTTCTGTTTCTTCTTTCAAAGAAACAAGAAACAGAAATAGTTATCAAACAAGTTTCTGGTTTTAGTTCTTTAAAAACAAGAAACAAAAAAAAAAAAGAAAGAAACGGAAAACGGAAAACGAGGACGTTATAACAAGAGTCCCTTATAATTCGATTTTTTGTAAGAAAAAAACAAAACCAAATTTTAGGATTTTAAATCATTAAGTTGGTTATCCCTATATATGGATCAGGGTAATGATAAAAGTTTTTAAACTATCGATGTGTTCCAAGCCATTTTCTTAGTTAAGGTCTTTGTCAATGGATCTACACGATTGTCGAAAGATTTAATATAATTAATTAATATTAATAATTCATTTGTTCAAATAAATCTCACAATTGTAGGATTTCTTTTATATAGGTTTCGACTAAAAATTATCAAAATAGTTTTTTACATACCCATTTGTAGTAGTGCTATCAAGATTAATTAAAATAGGAGGTACTTTCTCTAGAATTGGAATTTCTTATAATAAAACTTTTAGATCCTATTTGATAATCATTTGGTTTTTTGTTCTTAAAATAGTTTTCATCTTTGTTAAGGAAATATGTGAATTCTTAACCAAATTCTAAAAACAAAAACTTGTTTTTGAAAACTATTTTTTTTAGTTTTCAAAATTTGACATGATTTTTGAAATCATTGGAAGATTGAAGATAACACAACAAAGAAACTTATTGATAGTAGTAGTTTTTATAAGCTTAATTTTCAAAAAGAAAAAAACCAAAAACCAAATAGTTATCAAATGAAAAAAAAAAAAAAAACAGGACATTTGCTAACTTGTTTTCTCACTAGTCGAAGCATAAACACTTAGTAGTTTTTATAAGCTTAATTTTCAAAAATAAAAAACAAAAACAAAATAGTTATTAAAAAAAAAAACATTTGCTAACTTGTTTTCTCACTAATTGAAGCAAAAGCACTTACAAACTCTACTTCCATATTAGAGGTGCCAATGATTTTTTTTTTTCCCTTTAGATTGTAATAAATAGGACTACCTCTTAAGGTAAAATATATAACCAGTAGTGGGATGAAGAATCATTTGAAAATGTATTCTGATTTACACACTACAACAAATCTGACCTTCCGCTATAAAATGTTGCAGAAATTTAGAGAGGATAAAGTGAGAATTCTATTCAATAATTCGTTGTGTAATAATCAATGAACAATACACCACACATATAGAAAGAAAAGGGACAGCTGGAGCAATAAGAGAGGCCAACCATATAACAAACTTTACAATAAGAAAACAGAAATATAGCCCTGATAAACTTATGATAAAAGACATTTTATCATCCCCCGCAAGCGAAACTGGGCGAGAGAGGACTGTGAGCTTGGAACGTAATCCTTCAAAACGAGCAGTAGCTAATGGTTTAGTTAAAATATCAGCTAGTTGATCCTCAGATGGAATGAAACGTATAAGAAGTTGCTTTCTCACGACCTTCTCTCCAATGAAATGATGGTCTATTTCTATGTGCTTTGAACGACTATGAAGAACAAGATTAGCAGTGAGATAAGTGGCGCTAATATTATCACAAAGCAACAAAGGATGAGAAGAGGAAGCAAAACCGAGTTCAGAATGAGCAGTAGCTAATGGTTTAGTTAAAATATCAGCTAGTTGCTTTGTGATAATATTAGCGCCACTTATCTCACTGCTAATCCTGTTCCTCATAACCGTTCGAAGCACATAGAAATAAACCATCACTTCATTGGAGAGAAGGTCGTGAGAAAGCAACTTCTTATGCGTTTCATTCCATCTGAGGATCAACTAGCTGATATTTTAACTAAACCATTAGCTACTGCTCGTTTTGAAGGATTACGTTCCAAGCTCACAGTCCTCTCTCGCCCAGTTCAGACATAAGAGATTGTATCCAAACGAGCTCAACAGTGGCATTGGATAAACCACGATACTAAGATTCAACCCTTGATCTAGACACAACCTTTTGGTTTGTTGAAGACTAGGAGATCAGATTCGGACCAAGAAAAATGCAATACCCACTTGTACTTCTACGATCATCAGGGCAATTTGCCAAGTTTGCATCGGTGTAACCAGTCAAAGATAAAGGGTATGAGTTGGAGAAGGACAGACCAAGTTGACTTGAAGTTTTGAGATATCGAAGGATGCGTTTTATCATGTTCCAATGGACAGATGTTGGGGCATGTAAAAATTGGCAAGCTTTGTTTACAACAAAACTCAAGTTAGGTCTTGTGATGGTACAGTACTGGAGAGCTCCAACGAGGTTGCGATATTGCTTTGGGTCAGGTAATGGTTCACCATCTTGAGCACAGAGAGTTGTGCCTGCTGCCATAGTAGTGTCCATAGCCTGACAAGAAGACATGTCTGCTCGGTTTAAAAGATCCTGAATGTACTTGTGCTAACATAAGTGTAAAGAATCTGCATCTCTATAAACCTCAATACCAAGAAAATAAGAAAGATCACCCAAATCTTTTAGTGCAAACAACTTACTGAACGAAGTAATAAATTGCTGAATAAACAAGAGATTGTTCCCAGTGACTATAATGTCATCCACGTAGACTAGGACAACAACAAAAATTGAATTCGTTCTGAGGATAAATAGAGAAGTATCGGATTTAGAAGCTGAAAACCCCCATTTCAACAAGCAGGAACTGAGCTTCAAAAACCACTCTCCAGGACTTTGTTTCAAACCATATAAAGCCTTTTGTAATTTGCAAACATGATGAGGTTTATCCTTATCCACAAAATCGGGTGGTTGAACCATATAAACGTCTTCATGGAAATCACCGTTGAGAAAGGCATTATGAACGTCAAGTTTCTTGATCACCCATCCAAAACGTACAACTAAGGCCAAAAGAATTCGAATGGTGGTTGGTTTAACTACTACAAAAAAAGTTTCAAAGTAGTCAATCCCCTGAATTTGATCAAAGCCACGAGCAACAAGTCTTGTCTTATACCGTTCAACAGTACCATCCAGTTTTAACTTAATACGATACACCCATTTACAACTTACAAGCTTGTAATTAGGAGAGTTGGGAACAAGAGACCAAGTCTGATTCTGAACTAGCCTTGTATTCCTTGTCCATGGCTCTCTCCATTCAATACTCTTTATCGCCGTTTTGAAACAAGTTGGTTCAACAAAGGGCGGGGCGGGGCTAGGAGATGAGGAGGCCAACCAACATTTTGGTTTTAAAATACCGGCTTTGGAACAAGTTACCATTGGATGAATGTTGGCTGGGGCAGGGTTGGTAGGCAAAGGAGGGGTTGCTGGGATATTAGAAGATAGATGTGAGGAAGAGCTAGCGGAAGAGTTAGAGTAGGCTGGAAGATTTGGAGAAGATGTGGGGGGATTGGAGGAGTGAGGGGACTGGTGGTGAACCAAAGGAGAAGGGAATGGGGCAAATCCATGAGGAGCAGATAAAGAAACAGAAGATGGTGTGGAAGCAGATGGTGTAGCTAGGGAAGGAACTTGGTGTGATTTAGGGGCAGAGGACAGAGGTGAAGAAGACACATCAACAGAGGGAAAAGAGGTTGGAGGAAGAATGAAGGGAACAAGATGAAAGAAAGAATGATTAGGTGGATTGGATTTAACAGGGCGAAAAGAGAAAGAATGTTGAGTACAAGGAAAAATGGTTTCATTAAACACAACATGTCGAGATACAAATACCCTTTGTGATTGGAGCTATATCCAAGAAAGAGGCATTCAGTGGATCGAAATAACAACTTATGAACATTGAAAGGCCTAAGAAATGGAAAACAAACACAACCAAAAGCTTTTAAAAGCGAGTAGTCAAGTATTCTTCCATAAACAATTGGTAAGGAGACTGAGAAGAGAGTACAACAGTTGGTAACCTATTTATAAGGCAGACTGCAGTTTGGAAAGCACAACTCCAAAAGGATAATGGAAGACCTGAATGTGCAAGCAAAGCAAGACCAATTTCTACAACGTGGCGATTTTTTCTTTCAACCCGACCATTTTGCTGAAGAGTGTAATGATAAGAAATACGATGGTGAATGCCATTGGCTGAAAGAAAAGAAGAAACATTACGGAATTCCCCTCCCCAATCAATTTGAAGGCATTTAATTTGCGTTCCAAATTGAACTTCAATAAGCTTTTTAAATTTAAGAAAACAAGAGAATGTCTCATCCTTATTCTTAAGCAAATAAAGCCAAGTAAACCGAGTGTAGTCATCCACAAAGAGAATGAAAAAACGAGCTTCATTAATTGATATTTGAGGGGAAGGACCCCATACATCGGAATGAATTAAAGCAAAAGGCTCACAAGACTTTGTTTCAACTAAGGAAAAGAGAAGATGATGACTCTTTGCTAATTGACATGAATTACAAAATTCAGCAGACTTTGAAGAGGAAACACCACACAGAGATAAAAATTGCTTCAAAGTAGAAGCTGCAGGGTGACCTAAGCGAAGATGCCAACAAGAAGATGCTTGCACAATAGACTAAAAAGCAGCCGGAGACGAACCATGACAGAACTCAATCGAAGGATAAGAAGAAGACAGTTTGTATAAGCCATCTTCAAGTGTGCCCTTGAGGAGAGTTGACTTGGTTTGTAGATCCTTAACAAGAAATAAAGTCATAGAACTCAACATAAGCCTTATTATCACAACATAAACGAGCAACACTAAGCAATTTCTTCGTTATGGTAGAAGTATGAAGTACATTATGAAGCAAAATAGGTTTGGGAGAAGAAATAAAAGAAGAGCCAATATTATAGATAAGAATTTGCATACCATTGGCAACTGTTATTTGGTCACCACCAGTATAAGCCATTGGATTTGAGAGTGAAGAGATATCCGGTGTCATGTGATGTGTAGCTCTCGAGTCAAGAAACCATGATTCATCCGGATGAGAAAATTCAGTTGGATGAATGGAGGCAGTATCCGAAAAAGCCTGGGAAGGTTGAGTGGTATTATAAACAGAAGGTTGGGTGGTATGAAGCAAGGCCTGAGGTGGAGTTTGATAAGCTAGATTGGTTCTATGGTGACAAATTAGAGCAGTATGCTCGAATTTGCCACAGATTTAGCATTGAGGTCTCGAAGGGTTTGGTTTATTTGTCCACGAAGCATATGTTTGAGGTTTTCCAAGTATACTGGGAGCAAAGGTAGGTTGAAAAGGAGAAGAAATGGAAGGTTTATTAAAGGTATTGAAGTGTGGTTCAAGCTTGTTAACAACACGACGACTAAAAGAATTAATATTGAGACTGCCTATGTTGGCCTGAGCTAAATTCAACTGATCAACAGAAGTTTGTTTCTCCAATCGTGCTTCATAGGCAAGAAGAAGACTCCTAACATCTTCTAATGTAGGATTATCAGCCCTATTCTGAATAGAGGTTACAAAAGGGTTGTATTCACTCCCTAGCCCGTCAAGGATATGTGCTAAGTGATCTCTATATGATATGGGTTCTCCAATTGCAACAAATTTATCGGTAATTTCCTTTATCTTAGCTAAAAATTGTGTAACAGTCAGACCATCCTTTTTAATCTTTTGTAACTGAGATTTTAAAGCCATAATCCTAGCAGTAGTATTAGAGTCATATGATATATTCAAAGAATTCCAAATAGCAGAAGAAGAATCTAAATTAACAATCTCACCATCTTCTCTTCAGACAAGGAAGAGTAAATCCAACACATGATGAATCGGTTGTACCGCTCCTAGCCAAGATAATCCGGATTCGGTTGTGTATTGAGCTGATCAAGAAATTCGGGACGAGCAGGGATGGAGCCATCAAGAGAACCAAATAATCCATTTGCGAGCACAACATTTAATAGTTGATTCTTCCACAATAGAAAGTTGTTATCATTTAGCTTGACAACGAAGGGTTAGGGTAGAGTGGGATAAGGATTAGGTGTGAAGAAATTGGGTTGAGGGGGGAAATTTTGAGCTGGAGGAGTTGGAAACAGAGGTCGCAGATAGTATTGATTAGGTTGAAAGGTTTGGAGTGGTGGAGGGAAGGGTTGATAAGGTTGATAAGGAAAGAAACCTGCAGAGGTGCAGTACTTTGGTTAAATTGAGGTGGATTAGGGGTCACCTGATTTCGATTGCGATTCTAAAAAAGGGTAGGGCGAGGTGCTGGCAGAGTGGCAATGGGAGGATTCACCTAGTTTTGATTGTGAATGGGAGTAACAACAAGAGTAGTCATTGGTGTGCTAGGTGAGATAATAGGAGGATTTTGTAGACTTGAGGTGGTGGAGGAAGAAGCTTCATTAGCGGCCATTTCAGAAGAACGCCATAGGCTCTGATACCATAGAAAACAGAAATATAGCCCTGATAAACTTATGTAAAAGATATTTTATCACACTACAAAAAAATTTAGTCATTTCCACGAATTTCTCTTGATGAACAAAAAAGGCGTCGAGAGAAATGACCTCTGTCGACGAATAATATCGTTGTGAGTCGGCAAAGACAACTTCTCCCAACACCGTTAAAATGGGTGTCAACAGATATAACTCGGATGGAGACTTCTGCAGACACAGTACTTAATTGCGTCGGCAAAAACATGTTCTCTCCATGTCAATAATTGTGTTGAGAGAATTTATATCTGCTGACGCATTTTTACCGAGTTTGTGAGAGTTTTCAGCATGTGGTTTTTTTGGGGGGTTTAACAGGGTTCTCTCGACACATTTAATAACAACGTTGAGAGATACTTTCTAACGACGCCTTTAGTTGTGCGTCGGCAGAGGTCCGTTAAAACTCCCTTCGATTTTGTCCATCCCACTTTTTTTTAATAAGTTCATCCCACTTTCTTCTCAGTAGTTATCATCATCTCGCCGCCTCTCCATTACCCAGTAGTTATCGTCGTCGCTGTTTGCCTCCGTCACGCTGTCGTCGTCACTGTCCGTCATGCCATCACCGCCCGTCTGTAACTCTTTCTCTCTCTCGAATATATGCTATTTAATTTCCATTGGGGCTGTGAGATTTTGCTTTTATTATTTTACTAGTGGTTTAATCTTCTTCTTTTTAGCTTCTTAATCTTTAAAGAATTTGGGATTAGTTAATGTTCAAGTGATTTTGTTTGAGGTTCAGTTGGAAATTGGAAGAACTACTACGTTTGTTTGTTTGTACCTTTTCTCAGAATGTATAAAAATGGATTTAACACTTTTGTATTTGTTTTGGGAGCTTTAAAGAATTTGGGATTAGTTGTAAGTCATGTGGGTGGGTGGGTGGTTTTATATTGAAAGGGTTTATATAATTCTCATTGCCAAACCAACACAATTTCACTTGAATTTTAACACAATCTTGCAGTGGGATAAATTAAAGCATATCATATTAAATATTCTTGCCGTGATTTCAGCTCTTTAATTGTAAAGATTGTAAATTTATTTTGGCTTAAATTTAGGCCTTGATTTAAGTTCATTCTTGTATACAAAAAGGCTCAATAGTGTATGAATGAAAACATAGAAAACTATTCCGTATTTCTTTTGACCTTTTATGGTATCAGAACAAGTTTGAATTTTTTTTCCTCTATGCTTCTGCTTCATCGTCTCCCCTGACCTCAAATGGCAACAGTTTCTGAATCCCCTTCTCTAACTACTGCTTCTCCATTGTCTCTTCTCTCCAATATTTGCAACCTCGTGCCAATTCGCTTGGATTCCAGCAACTGTGTTATGGAAGTTTCAAGTTTCATCAATCTTGAAGGCTCACTCTCTCTTTGGCCATATTGATGGATCAACACCAAAACCAGAGCAGTTTGTTCGTACATCAACCGACACCATTACTACTGAGGTTCGTTCTAATTACCTTCAATGGATCTCTAGAGATCAAGCTCTCATTACATTGATCAATGCCACCTTATCTTCTTTCGCCCTTGCCCACGTCGTTGGATCAAGCTCTTTAAAGGATTTGTGGCTTTCCTTAGAAAAATGCTACTCTTCCAACACAAGATCGAATATTCTTGATTTACGATTTGCTTTGTACACTGTAAAAAAGCTTCCATCAAAATCCATCGATCAATACACCTGTCGAATTAAACAAATTGTTGACAAGCTAGCTGCGGTATCCGTTAAAATTGTGGATGAAAAGATACTAGTTCACACCTTGAATGGTTTGCCGACTGAATTCCACGCCTTCCCGACATCTATACGCACACGCAGTGGATCTTTATCATTGGAAGAATTACATGCCTTGCTCGTTGCTGAAGAAAAATTGATTGCCGCAAGCCAACTTTCAGAACCAACACCCATGACAATGGCAACCTTCAAAAATTCAACCCAAAATTTCGTTCGTGGGCGAGGCAGACGAGGTTTCTCTCAACGTGGGCAAGGCGGCGCAAGTCACAGAGGCAACCCAATCTTTTCTTTTCAGCAATCGAATTGTGGGTCTTCTTCTTTTAAGAGCAGGATGTCCTAACCGATGATGCCACAGAGAACACTCCTGAACAAAATGGAGTTGCAGAACGCAAACACCGTCATATTGTTGAAACTGTAATGTCACTACTTTTTCATGCTTCCGTTCCTCTTGAATTTTGGCCATATGCTTTCTCCACTGCAGTTTTTCTCATAAATCGAATGCCTTCTTCATCTCTAAAAATTTCTTCTCCATTTGAAACATTATTCGGTTACACTCCTGATTTGCATCATTTAAAAGTTTTTGGGTGTGCATATTATCCTCTATTAAAACCAACCAATAAACATAAGTTGGAAGCCAAAACATCCCAACACATTTTCCTAGGTTATCCTCTTGATTTCAAAGGTTACATATGCTACAATCCTCACACAAAGAAATCCATCATTTCTCGCCATGTCATCTTTCATGAATCCATATTCCCTTTTAACCAAATTTCCTCCCAATCTGACCCTTCTATCCCTTCTACCACAAATGACTCAACTCCACTACTTACCTTTCTAAATCTCTCTCAAACCACACCTCAAAACTCCTATCCTTCTACCATTATATATACCCAATTACCCACTGTTGGCAATTCTGGTCCATCTATAGTTGAGTTAAACGATAATGCTGCTTGTGCTAATTCTCTTTGTCATAATGCAGATACTATAAGTTTGAGGCCCACTCAAAGTGAGCTTGCCAATAATGCTCCAACAAATGTGAGTTATCTGCAACCTTTGAATACTCACTCAATGCAAACTTGAGCTAAGTCTTGAATCTTCAAGCCAAAAGCCTTTTTATCTACCACGGTATCTTCAGTTCCCACCGATCCTTCATCTTTCACTGAAGCCTCAAAGTATCCCGAATGGAGAACTGCCATGTGTGATGAGTTCAATGCTCTTCAAGAAAAAGGTACGTGGACTTTAGTACCTCGATTTCCATCCATGAATGTTGTAGGATGCAAATTGATTTTTCGAACTAAATACCATCCTGATGGTTCCATTGCTCGACATAAGGCTCGCTTAGTTGCCAAAGGTTATCATCCAGTTGAAGGTTTTGATTTTGAAGAAACATTCAGTTCCGGTTGTTAAAAAGCCAACGATCCGGGTAATTCTTGCTCTCGCTGCTCAATATGGTTGGCCCTTACATCAATTGGATGTGAAAAATGCATTTCTCCATGGACATCTCAAGGAAGAAGTCTACATGTCTCAACCACCTGGCTTTCTGGATAAATCTTGTCCAACCAATTTATGTTTGCTTCACAAAAGCCTTTATGGTCTTAAACAGGCTCCTCGAGCTTGGTTTGATCGATTTACATCATACCTATTAACCTTGGAATTTATTGCTTCTACTGTTGATCCATCTTTGTTTATCTGTTTGAATGGAACATCACTAAAATATTTGTTGCTCTATGTGGATGATATTATTGTCATTGGATCTGACTTTTCTTATATATATGTGTTGAGGAAGCAATTAGACGCTGAATTTCAGTTATTTGATCTTGGAGCCTTAAATTATTTCCTTGGATTAGAAGTTCACTCCTCTGCGGATGGCATTTTTGTTAAATAGGCTAAGTATCTCAATGATTTGCTCCATACATCTAACATGACATTTGCTAAGTCTTGTTTGACTCCTATGTGTACAACCATTGATCTATATGCTTTAGCACCCTTATTCAATGATGCAACCCTTTATCGCCAGCTAGCCGGCTCTCTTCAGTATCTCACATTTACAAGGCCTGACATCACCTTTGCAGTCAACTGAGTAAGTCAATTCATGCATAGACCTACCACTATACATTTCTCTGCTGTCAAACGTATATTGCGATATCTTTCTGGATCCAAGGAACTGAGAATTCTTTTTCAAAAAGGTGCTATGTCTCTCACTACATATTGTGACTCTGATTGGGCTGATGACACATCCGATCGACGATCTACATCAGGGTTTATGGCCTTTCTTGGATCGAATCCCATTTCCTGGTCCGCCAAGAAGCAACCAACAGTATCCCGCTCTTCAACAGAAGCTGAATATCGATCACTAGCAACTACAACCGCTGATTTGTATTGGTTACATTAACTTCTTTGTGATCTTCATATGCCTCTGACTGTTCCTCCCACGTTATGGTGCGATAATGTCTCAGCTATTTCTCTTGCAAATAATCCAGTTTTTCACGCACGCACAAAAAACATCGAGATCGACTATCATTTAGTCTGTGACAAAGTGGTTCGAAAGGATATTTCAGTACAATTTATATCCTCCAAAGATCAACTTGCTGATTTACTTACGAAACCACTATCCTCTCATACATTTTTGTCACTCAGAGGAAAACTTTTGACTCCATATCAGTATTCAGTTTGAGGGGGCATATTAAAGCATATCATATCAAATATTCTTGCCGTGATTTCAGTTCTTTCATTGTAAAGATTGTAAATTTATTTTGGCTTAAATTTAGGCCGATTTAAGTTCATTCTTGTATTCAAAAAGGCTCAATAGTGTATAAATGGAAACATAGAAAACTATTCAGTATTTCTTCTGACCTTTTAAGATAAGTGTTATGAGCAGGACAAAGCAACACATATTAAGGTTCTGTTGTTTTAATGTTTGTCAAAGTAGGAAGAAGGCTCGAAAATGAGTTTGTTTTAAGCGTATTAGAGTTGCCTTGTTTGCCATAAATAGTTACAACAATCTAAATCTAACTCTAGGGATGATTTGGGACGCTGAGTTGGTTATAATAGCTGAGGGTAATAATAGTATGGGGGTTATGTGTTTCAGGTGCAGATATTATAGACTAGGATAAAATAATCTGTGTTTGGGGTGCACATTATTTTAGTCTGGCATAAAATAGTCTATGTTTGAAATGTAAATTATTTTAGTCTGTGTTTGGAGTGTTGATCTGTATAACATGGTGTTCTGAATCAAAGGTTCAAACTGACTGTTTTTTTCTTGATCTTTTTGTTTATTTTCCTCATACAACTTTGTACGTAAAATGCCATATTTTGCAAATATCAATACAAAATGTTTGGGTTTAGTTGTAAAAAAAATAAAGTTTTGGGTATAGGGGTTAAATTATGTGTTTAACTTAAAATGAAACAAAAATAACCTAAGGTAAGGGTTGATTTTCTTTAGAGTCAGGGTTTTTTTCACAATATAGAAAAACCATATTTGTTTCATTTATGTATTTCCAACATAAAAATGGTAAATGTTTATTGAAAACTCATTTTACCTTCATTATCAAAAGAATCAAATAAAATAGAAATCACAAAAAATAAAAACTTGAGTAGTATTTTTTAAAATTTATTATTATCACAGTAAATTTGAATACAATAAGTAGAATTTGGAAGGAAAAATATTGTACGATGAAGGTAAACATTCATATACTTCATTATCAAAAGTAATCCTTTCTTTTCTTCTACCTCTTTTTTTTTTTCTTTATTTTTGTTTTTTATATTTTTCGAAATGAAAATGAGAATATTAAAAAAAAAAAAAATCAGTTGTCGGAAAAGTCGTCGACGATCGCCAGAAAAGTGGCTGGAAAGTCAACGGCGGTCACACGGAAAAGTCGTTGGTGGTTGCTGGAAAAGTCGTCGATCGATCGTCATCGAAAAAGTCAAGGAGTCACGAAGAGAGGAGAGAGAGTTACCGAAGAGAATTGATAGAATAATCGGGTGGGTTGAATGGTTGTTACTGAACAACACGAGAGTAAAAATAGCTCACTTCACCCATTATTTTTGTTGATGCCTCCAAACACTGAGTGGGCTGTAATAGCCCCCACTATTATAACCAACACAAGGTCATAACGACCCCTAAGTAGTTATTATTAATACAAATTATTGTATTTTTTTTAATACAAATGTAATTGAATTTGTAAAAATAGGGACAAAAAACTGTTACTGATTTCTGCCCACGCACATACTAAAGGCATTGATAGAGGGGTTTGGAGAAGGTTTCTGCCAACACGCAGGTAAAGCGTGTCGGCAGAAAGCATCTTTGCCGACACATTTTTGTAATTCACCCAACGCATCGGAAGAGACCTAATATAATGTGTTTGATGTTGATAAAAAAAATTCACAGATAGAAATAAGGATGAACGAGAAAAAGGCAGCCCGAGATTCAGACTATGACGAACATTTTAGATCTTATATAAAAATTATTAATTTTTAGGTTTTTTTACTTTTTTACACTTCATCTTTTTGACCCACAACTTCTCTCTTCTCTCTAAGTTCTCTTTCTTCCAGTGTTTGTTTACTGCGGCTGTTGTGTAGCGGTGGGTCAGTTCGCCGCGTCACCATGGGTCTGTAAGCGTGGAGGTTGTGTTGGATTTAAATTATGGGTTTTGTGTTATTCTGTCCATATTTGGTTTCTCTTGATTTGGAGCTTCACATTTCCTACGGGGTTTAGTTTTCTATTTCTCTATTTTTCTGGAGTCTTCTAATTTTCTTGTTTTCAACCACCAAAAACTCTGAGTTTTGATATCTTTTCTCTTCATTTGCCATGTTTTGTATTTTACTCATAAATATTTTGGCCTTTTTTTTCCACTTTGGAATTTATTGATCCATATGTATGCTTGTCCTTGTCTTTCGATAGTTCCCCTTGGTTAATGGTGTAGAGAAAAAATATTGAAAATATGGAAAAACTGGATGTAGTAAATCTCCTCAATGCATTTCTATTGAGGTTTAAGACTGTATTTATAGTGTGAGCTGGTGGTTAGAAAACCCACTAAATATAAGAGGAGGTAGTTTTACATAAACAGTCAAAGCCTAAAAATATGGATTGAATTTTTCAACTGCTTCAATAGTCTCCCTCAAACTTGAGGTGGTGTTGAGAGCCCAAGTTTGTTTTGAAGCAGAGTAAACGACGACATGCGCAAAGCTTTGGTAAATCCATCTGCAACCTGCTTTTCACTAGGAACATATCTCACTTCAAGCTTCTTCCCTATCACTTTCTCTCTTACAAAGTGCAAGTCAATTTCCACATGTTTTGTGCGAGTGTGGTAGACGGGATTTGGAGCTTATGATAGGTTTGGAGCTTTCTTTTACATCTATTTCACGAAGCAACGAATTTAACCATGCAATTTCGGCAGCTGTTTGTGCAAGTGACCTATATTCTGACTCGACACTCGATTTTGAGACTACACTTTGTTTCTTCAACGATCATAAGACAAGACTTTCTCCCAAATAAACACAATAGCCACTGACTGACTTTCTATCTTCAGGATCACTTGCCCAATCAGCATCAGAGAACGCTGAGATAGCTAAGTGACTCACTGGTTTGATATTTAACCCCAGATCCACGTTCCCTTTGAGAAATCTGAGAACTCGTTTCAATGCTTGCAGGTGAACGATCTTTGGATTTGAAAGAAATTGACTCAACCAATTGACTGTAAAGGCTATGTCTGGACGAGTATGACATAGATACTGTAGACTTCCAACAATGCTTCGATATTCTGTTGGATCTGCTAATGACTCTCCATCTTTCATGTACAGTTCTTTTCCAACTGCCATAGGGGTCATGCTTGGCTTGAGATTTTCTAGATTCAGCCGTTTAAGGAGGTTCTTAATATAACTTCTTTTGCTAAGGTGAAGTCCATCATTTGTCCACTTTACCTCAATTCCCAAGAAATAGTGTAGGTCACCCATATCCTTTAAGGAGAACTTGTTGTTAAGCTCGGCAATGAACCTCTTTAGCTGCCTTTTGTTGTTTCCTGTCACTATAATATCGTCTACATAAATGAACAACCAGATTATGATTTTGTCTTTATTGAACACGAACAGTGAACTGTCAGTTTTTGCATTCTCAAAACCTCAGGATAAAAGAGTTGTTCTCAGCTTGTCATACCACGCCTTAGGGGCTTGCTTTAGACCATACAACGCCTTTTCTAATTTGCACACATGTGTAGGATATTTAGGATCAACAAAACCTTCGGGCTTATTCATATAAACCGATTCTTATAGCTCACCATTTAAGAAGACATTGTTTATATCAAGTTGCTTGATATCCCAACCATAAGTAATAGCCACTGTTAAAACTACTCGTATTGTAGGAGCTTTAACAACTGGACTGAAAGTTTCATAGAAGTTAATACCTGGTGTTTTATGGAAGCCTTTGGCCACAAGTCTTGAGTTATGTTTCTACACTGAACCATCTGGATTCTTTTTCAATCTGAAAACCCATCTATTTCCCACAATATTTAAGTTGGGTTCATAGGGAACTAACCTCCATGTGTTGTTTTTCATAAGTGCTTCAAGTTTTGTTTGCATAGCGCTTTTCCATTCTCTATTCATTAAGGCTTCCTACACACTGTGTGGTTCACTATCTATTAGCTCATGAGTGGGAGAATTTACCTGATAGGCTCGATACTTAGGCTTAAAGATCCCAGCTTTACTTCTAGTGATCATGGGATGTCCATGCAGTGGAAAATCTTGACCCTCTGTTTGAGTCTGACTATCAATGGTGAACTCATTCATATCATCTATATCTCCAACGTCCTCTGGTTGTGGATGAGGCATGGTTGCTTGAGAGGTGTACCCCTCTATACTAACCAAATGTGGGTCAGTCAAATAAGGTATATCTTGAGCCATAGGTCTAGCAACACTGAGCGATGGAGTGCTAGAGTTATGTGATGGATTATACCAATTTTGGGAGGTAAAAGGAGACAAAACAGGGAGAGGGCTAGAAATTTGTGTACAAGAAACTTTAGGTGGTGCCATGAAATTATTTTTGAAAGGAAAGTCGAACTCATTAAACTTGACATGTCTGGAGATGTAAATTTTCCCAGAAGAACTTAGACATTTATACCCTTTGTGGTGATTACTATACCCAATGAACACACATTTGGTGGTATGGAAGTCAAATTTGTGTTGTTGGTAAGGTCGAAGATATGGATATTAGGCACACCCAAAGGTCTTAAGAAAAGTATAATCGGGTTTCATCTTTGTGAGCTTTTTTAGTGGGGATAGGTTATTGAAAACAACTGTAGGAAGCCTGTTTATGAGGTAAACAGTTGTGTCAAAAGACTCCCACCAATATCGTAAAGGCATAGAGGCTTGGGCTAATAAGGTGAGGTCTGTCTCAACAATGTGCCTATGCTTTCTCTTAGCTTTCCCATTTTGGGCCGAGGTATGAGGGCAAGGGTGTATGAACTCAATTCCACATTGTTGAACTAAGTTTGAAAACACTTTGTATTCTCCTCCCCAATCGGATTGAAGTATTTTAATAGATGTTCCAAACTTATTTTCAACAAGTGCTTTAAATTCTTTAAAGGCATTCAATGAGTCAGATTTATGCCTAAGGGGGTAAATCCATGTGAATATACTAAAATCATCAATGAAATGTATGTAATAGACGTACCCATTACTGGACATGACCGGAGCTGGACCCCAAGGTCTGTATGAATCAACTCTAGAACATTTTGAGCTTGTGAGTTAGATAGTGGAAAGGGAAGGAAATGCAATTTGCCAAACTGACAAGCTTCACAAAATTCAGAACTTTCATTGATTGGAACTTTGGGATTATAATCCTTTGTTATTTGAAGCAAAACTCTTGGTGAATGATGGCCTAGTCTTCTATGCCAAACTTCTTTATTGGAATTTAAAGACATTACATTTGCACGATGATTAGAAGAATAGGGATAATTATTTGAAGTGTGGAAACAAGTAGAACCTTTTTTAGAGGAAGAGCTTACTCCGTTCAATTGGTATAATCCATTCCTAAGTCTCCCTTGCTGCAACACCTTGCCCATGTGTTTGTCCTTCACAAAACAACCATAAGGATGAAATTCAACAACCACATCATTATCTCTAGTAAACTTAGATACACTGATAAGATTTTTTGCAGCTTTAGGCACATGCAAAACTGATGACATGCAAAAAATGTCATCATTTTCCTATTAATTTTAGCTAGTTTTGTGCATGAATTGTGAGCTTTAATGTATTTTTATGTTGATTTTACAGAAAACCGAGTTCGGGTAGCAAAACTGAGATTTTAAGAGAATTTGGGACTTTTTGGGCAATTTAAAGAATAATCATCGAAGATCCAAAATCCGAGAAGAAAAGATAATTAAAGTGGGAGGCCCAAAAAGCCCAAAAGATTAAAGAAAGGAGGCAAAAATCTGCAAATCAGGCTTCTAGAAGGCCTAGCGTCGAGACGCTAGGACCGTAGCGTCTCAATGCTAGGACCGTAGCGTCTCAACGCTAGGTGGTCAGAATAGCGCGTGCAAAAATCGCGACAGCGTCGCGACGCTGTCTGCGTAGCGTCTCGACGCTGCGACGACTTCTGCCCCAAGCCAACATGACGTCACAGCGTCGAGACGCTGTGACGTAGCGTCTCGACGCTGTCGACTTGTTCAGCAAGAAAATTCCAGCCCCTTGCACTATAAAAAGACCCCTTCCCTTTGGTTCAAATCATCCCAAATTTGGGGGAGCTCTCCCCTAGCTCAATAGAGAGAAAAAGTGAGAAGAATTGTGGAGAAAAAGTGGGATTTAAGCGAGATTCTAAGGCTCAAGATTCGAGATGATCGTAGCGGGAGCTTGGGATCAATTTATCGGTTATTTCTTCCTTACTTCTTTATAATTCCTTGTTGTAATTTGAGTTAGGCCTATGGATCAAGATCATTTTGGCACAATTATTTCCATTTGTGAGTAGATCTTGAGACCTAGGGTCGTTATTCTAGTTAATTGGATATTGTAGCGCAATTACTTGGATTATGTAATGAATGTCTTCATATTTCATCTATGCAATTCATGCTTAATGCCTTTAATCTCTTGATCACGGATTAATTGTTATGATGGTCTAAATTGATACTCTACAGAGAGAAATTAGATTAGATCCTAATTGCATGGCTAACGATTGCTTGGAACACGAGAGTGAAAGAGAATTGTTAGAAATTGATTATGAAGTTGCTTAATGCCATACTATGATTAACTAAGGAGATGGACACATAAATTAGTTATGTTAGTATGAGATGTGGAGGAGCTTGAAAGAGAAATCCGCTTGTAATTACTTCTAGATTTATGAGATTGTTGATTATTAGTTACATGCATCCACGTATTTGAGCTACAAATCCAAGAAAACTAGATAACACCCTAGGTCACGCCCCCCCTTAGTTGGATATTTTCATTTCATTATTACATGTTTATTTTTTTCCTTAAATTTTCGCACTATAATTCGAGTTGATCTTCTAAATAAAATTAAAACATGATGATTCTCGGTACTTAATGGAATTAATTCAATTTCCCTGAGGATTCGATACTCGGAATACTTTCCGTTTTATATTACTTGTGACGACCCGTGCGCTTGCGGATTAAAATCGTACCAACAAGTTTTTGGCGCCGTTGCCGGGGAATTTGTAATTTTTTTGCGTTAATATTGAGAATTAAGTGTTTGATTTTAATTTAGAAATTTATTTTTCTGCATTTTATTTTTTTTGAGGAGTTATAAGGTGGATAATCTGTTCTTTTAAGATTTAATCATGGCAGAAGACAAAGCAATCCGAGATTATTTCTTGCCTGAATTTCCATTAAACTATTATGGAATAGCTTATGAGCCAGTCACTGTCGATAATTTTGAGCTCAAAGCTAGTCTCATTCAAATGGTGAGAGAGAATGCTTTCAAAGGCCATCCATCAGAAGATCCACACAATCACCTAAGATCATTTTTGAATATCTGTGGAACGGTAAAAATGGGAGGAGTTAGCCCTGACTCAATTCGGTTGCAGTTATTCCCATTTTCCTTACAAGACAAGGCTAGAGATTGGTTAGACTCGTTAACCTCAAATAGCATCCTTGGTTGGAATGATTTAGTCAAAGCTTTCCTTGCAAAATTTTTCCCATTAGAAAAGATTACCAAGCTTAGAGCTGAAATTGGAAAATTTCAACAATTAGAGGAAGAGCAATTATATGAAGCTTGGGAGAGATATAAGGATTTGTTAAGGAAATGCCCACAACATGGATATCCTGATTGGCTTCAAATTCAACTTTTCTACAGTGGGTTAAAAAGGAATTTAAAGACAATTCTTGACACTACAGCTGGATGAAACTTTTTAGCCAGAACTGTCAAGGAGGCACGGACCATAGTAGAAGAGTTGGCATTGACAAGTCACCAATGGCAACCAGAGTCCAAAAGTAAGGAGGAACTATGTGAAAATCAAGAAGTGAGTGCTTTAAGGTTGCAAGGCGAAGCTCTAACCAAGGCTCTAAACAAGCTCACAGGATCAGAAATTCCAAGTTCGCCTAAAGCCAAATTAAGAGAGGAGTTTAAACCTAAAGAAAAGAAAAACCCTTTGGAAGAAATGATAAGAAACTTCATGAATGAGACTAGAAATCTAAATGAAAATGTTCAAGCCAAAGTAGATATTGTAATTAATAAGATGGAAGCAAAAATGGATCAAATGACAATATTTATGAAGGAAATCCAGCAAGGAAATTTATCCAATATCGTCACCATGGACCCACATGAACAATGCCCCGCCATATCTCTTAGAAGTGGGAAACAGTTAAGAGAAATTGAAAGAAAAGAAGAAATAAACCCCATCACTAGAAGGAGAGTGGATGAGGAAGATGAACACAAACCAGAGGAAGAGTCAGCACCATCAGTACCAGATAAGTCTTCTGATTCTATTCCTTTAGTTCTTAACCAGATCCCTTTTCCTCAGAGATTTCAAAAGAAAAAGTTGGATGCTGAATTTTCAAAGTTTCTTGATATTTTTAAACAGCTTCATATTAACATTCCTTTCGCTGATGCTTTGGAACAGATGCCACACTATGCCAAGTTTATGAAGGAAATATTGTCAAAGAAAAAGAAATTCGAGAACCATGAGACAGTGAATATGACAGCCGAGTGCAGTGCCATAATCCAGAAACATCTACCGCCAAAATTAAAAGATCCAGGGAGTTTCACTCTTCCTTGTACTGTCGGCAGTTTGTTTATAAAAAAGGCTCTGTGTGATTTAGGGGCAAGTATAAACCTAATGCCATTCAGTGTTTACAGGAAACTTGGTTTCGGGGAATTAAAGTCAACTACAATTGCTCTGCAATTAGCAGATCATTCAATGACATACCCCAAAGGTGTGTTAGAAGATGTTCGGATCAATGTCGACAAATTCATATTCCCTGCGGACTTTGTAGTTTTAGATATGGAAGAAGACCCTGAAGTCCCGATCATTCTTGGGAGACCGTTTTTGGCAACCGCTCGTGCCCTAATTGAGGTACAAAAAGGAACCCTGACTCTCAGAGTGGAAGACGACGAGGTAGTGTTCAACCTTTTTAATGCATTAAAACATCCAGAAGAGGTTAGCTCCTGCTTCTCGATTGATTCAGTTGACGCTATTATCAATGCATGTGTAGAGTCAGAGTCTCCTATTGATCATTATGAGATAAGCATGCCTGACGTGTTTGGAGATGAATTATTAGATGTTGATCAGAAAAATGCTTTAATTGATAGATCTGTAGGAAGGGAAGAAACGTTGACATTAGATATTTGTGCTCAAGTTAATGTCCCTTCCCCTGAATTAAAACAATTGCCTGCCCACTTGCGCTATGCATTCTTAGGAGACTCTTCTACTTTTCCCGTTATCATTTCTGCTGATTTAAGTAAAATAGAAGAGAAAAAATTGTTGGATATTTTGAAAAAGCATAAATCTGCCTTAGGATGGTCCATTAGTGATATTAAAGGTATTAGTCCTTCAATTGTTATGCATAAAATCTTAATGGAAGATGCCTTTAATCCTACAGTAGAACACCAAAGGAGATTAAATCCAGCAATGAAAGAAGTGGTAAAAGCCGAGGTGTTGAAATTATTAAATGCAGGAATTATATATGCTATATCTGACAGCCCTTGGGTGAGTCCTGTTCAAGTAGTGCCTAAGAAAGGAGGGATGACTGTTGTTAAGAATGAGAAAGATGAATCCATTTCTACTAGGACAGTCACGGGTTGGCGTGTGTGTATTGATTATAGGAAGTTAAACAAAGCCACCAGAAAAGACCATTTCACCCTCCCCTTTATTGATCAAATGCTTGATAGGTTAGCAGGGTATCCGTACTATTGTTTTCTGGATGGTTATTCGGTCTATAATCAAATCGCGATTGCACACGAAGACCAAGAGAAAACAACATTTACGTGTCCCTTTGGCACATATGCTTTTCGGCGTATGCCCTTTGGACTATGTAATGCTCCAGCTACCTTTCAACGTTGTATGATGGCCATATTTTCAGACTTTGTAGAAGAGATCATGGAAGTATTTATGGATGATTTCTCTGTTTTTGGTTCATCCTTTGATAACTGTTTGCATAATCTCTCTCGTGTTTTGCAAAGATGCCAAGAGACTAACCTTGTTTTAAATTGGGAAAAGTTCCATTTTATGGTAAAAGAAGGGATAGTCTTAGGTCACAAGGTGTCTGAAAAGGGTTTGGAGGTTGATAAAGCTAAGATTTCTGCTATTGAGCAACTTCCTCCGCCTATTAATGTTAAAGGAGTTCGTAGTTTCTTAGGCTACACAGGGTTTTACAGGCGTTTTATAAAAGATTTTTCAAAAGTTGCTAAACCCCCGTGCCAATTGCTTGAAAAAGATGCTCCATTTATGTTTTCAAAAGAATGTTTTCTAGCGTTTGATCTTTTGAAAGAAAAACTAATTTCTGCACCCATCATTGTTGTTCCTGACTGGAGTCAACCATTTGAAATAATGTGCGATGCTAGTGATTATGCTTTGGGAGCTGTCTTAGGGCAACGTCGAGATAAGTTCTTTAGGGCAATCTATTATGCAAGCAGAACTTTAGATAGTGCTCAGCAGAACTACACCACTACAGAGAAGGAGATGCTTGCTGTTGTGTTCGCTTTCGATAAGTTTAGGCCCTATTTACTCGGTACAAAGGTTATAGTGCATACTGACCACGCTGCTATTCGTTATTTGAGTAGTAAAAAGGATTCCAAACCCAGACTCATAAGATGGATTCTGTTATTGCAAGAATTTGACTATGAGATCAAGGACAGAAAAGGTTGTGAGAATGTAGTCGCAGATCATTTGTCTCGGATAAAGCATGAAAAGAACATTGCAACCTTTCCCATTAAAGAAGTTTTTCCTGATGAAAGGTTATATGCCGTTAAAACTTCTTTCCCTTGGTACGCCGATTTTGTAAACTTTCTTGCAGGAAAAGAAATACCTCCAGACTTTAATGCTCAGAAAAGAAAGAAGTTTTTTCATGATGTGAAGTCCTATCTGTGGAATGACCCATTTCTCTTGAAAGTATGTTCTGACCAAATCATTCGAAGGTGCATTCCAGCAGAAGAAGTAGGTAAGATTATACATGATTGTCATGCCTCTCCTTATGGTGGTCATTTTGGACCAACTCGTACTGCAGCAAAGGTACTTCAATCTGGTTTTTATTGGCCCACTTTATTTAAAGATTGTTATACCTTTGTAAGAACATGTGATAGATGTCAAAGGACAGGAAATATTTCTAGACGCCATGAAATGCCCTTAACCCCTATTCTCGAAGTTGAACTTTTTGATGTGTGGGGCATGGACTTTATGGGCCCTTTTCCCTCTTCCAATGGATACTCGTACATCCTAGTTGTTGTTGATTACGTTTCTAAATGGGTAGAGGCAGTAGCCACTAAGACTAATGATGCACGTGTTGTGTTACGTTTTCTGCATAAAAATATTTTCACTAGATTTGGCACACCACGAGCTATAATTAGTGATGAGGGGTCTCATTTCTGCAATAAATTGTTTGAATCATTACTGAGGAAATATGGTGTCAAGCATAAGACTTCTTTAGCTTATCATCCCCAAACTAACGGGCAAGCTGAGATTTCTAACATGGAGATTAAGCAAATTCTAGAGAAGACAGTTCGTATCAACAGAAAGGACTGGGCATACAAGTTGGACGATGCTTTGTGGGCCTACCGGACAGCTTTCAAAACTCCAATCGGTACATCCCCGTATCGATTAGTGTATGGTAAGGCCTGTCACCTGCCTGTGGAGCTTGAGCACAAAGCATATTGGGCTATCAAGAAGCTAAACTTGGACGCGGAGAAGGTTGGGGAACAACGTCTTCTGCAGCTCAACGAATTAGAAGAATTCAGGAGCCAGGCGTATGAAAACGCAAAGCTCTATAAGGAAAGAACCGCAAGATGGCATGATAATATAATCCAAAAGCGTTCTTTTGAGCCAGGGCAGCAAGTTCTTCTATTCAATTCTCGATTGCGATTGTTCCCAGGAAAATTGAAGTCAAGATGGTCCGGTCCATTCATAATCAAGGAAGTATCCCCATATGGACCAATTGAATTAATGGATAACAGCGGGTTAACTTTTAAAGTTAATGCTCAAAGAGTGAAGCACTATTGTGGATTCGAAGAGCGCAAGGTCGAAAAAATGATTTTAGAGGATCCAGGGTGACCAAGCCCCGTCTAGCTCAGGACGTTAAACAAGCGCTTCTTGGGAGGCAATGATGTGGACTTTTCCTAACCGCAAGCGCACGGGTCAAGTAATAATATAGTGAATAGTAAATTCGAATGTCGTCCTTGTAGGGATAAAAGCCCTTTGCGCAGCGGAAAACCACAAAGACCTTTTTCGAATAAAAACGCCGATTGGGATACCAATACGACGACAAAATCAATAAATTTATAGCGATAACAAAAGACAATACTCTGCTGTAAAATAGATACAAGCATGCTTAAAACAAGAGTAAAAATTCTAGATCTAATCTAGAATTGGGTCCTATTGACCCTAGTTCAAGAACAATTTACCTTTGAAGAAATCCTTGAACTTTTCGCCAAATTCTCTCTGAATTTCTCCCAAAAACAGCAGCGGTCACACCTTGATTTTGCTGGAAAAATTGCACGAACACCACCACAAGGATACACCGGTATTCTCCAATAGGATATTGCGTTAGGTGCTTGTGGGAGCAAAAAAATCTAAGGATTTTCTCTGGATCAATCGTTCTGTATTCTCTGAGAGAGAGGGAGCAGAGTGAGAGAGAGCGATAGAGAGGGAGAGATGGGCGTGAGAGACGTGAGACTGAGAGAGATCTCAGCAACTGCACTGACCACGTCTCTTTTTAAAAAACCATAATATCAGATAACTGAAATATCAGTTATCTGATATTTTTAATTAAATATAATTTTAAAATCATAATTTCAAAATTACAATTAATTATATTTTAATTAATCTAAATCAATTAAAATAACATTAATTTAAATCCAATTTAAATTAATATCCCTCCTATCTTATAGTTTAATTAAATCAAATTTAATTAACCAAATTAATTAATTAATTCGAAATTAATTAATAAAATAAAATTGAACATCACATATTCAATTACTATTTTCTCTCTCAAAACTATAGTATTAATATACATCCAATGCATATTAATTATAACCTATAGTTTTAATATGAACCACTTCATATTTTAGTATAATATTCAAACATCTTTGAATATTCAATCCATCCTTAGAATTTTACCTCAACGCACTAAATGAGCTACCGGTGGGACCTAATGGACCTACAGATTAGAAGCTCCAACGATATGAGATTAGTTGGTTAAACTCATTAACCAAGTTAATCAATATTCGTTAACTGTGGTTCACTCCACTAAAGAACCACAGCTGCACTCTTCTCACTGCAGATATATTTCTGTGTCCACGGATATTGACCGTCAACAGCAAGTTAGCCCTTCACGTGTGTTCGTACCCCAGCTAGGTCAAATTACCGTTTTACCCCTGGGCTACCTCTTGGTCCTTAAGTACCAGTGCTCCTCTAATGAACAACCTGTTTGTGGTCCAACCATCAAACAGAAAACCCTCTCGTGCCATAAAGAGGGTAGGGCCCATTGTTCAAGACCTGGAGACACCACTTAAGGGAACACACCTCTACTTACCCTCATATCAGGAAGGAGTGAATTCCATCTTGTAAGACTACGTTCCCAGCTCCCCACTCGGTCTTGTCCCCAAAATGGTAGGCTTATTGAGTCGGCGAACTGGCCACTCTCACCCGTACAAATCAAAGGACAATCCCTCATGGACAGGAGTCCATAATCTACTCAGGATTAAGGCCAAGTTGCCTAGGTCATCCTAGTGAAATAGAAACCGAGCTAACTAACGGTGTTAAAGTTAGTGGTTAACTATTTCGCGGTCCGGTCTTTGTGCAAACTCATTGCACAGGATACCCCCACTCGCATGTCAACCACATGAACGCGTTGGATCACAACGTTTGTATCAATATACAAAGCGGGTCGTATCCATAGTGTCACCAGGATAAGGTACCCAGCCTTACCCCTATACTACAGACCCTTTAGGCTAAAACTTGAACATTGATCCCCGTACTTCCCTACATACTAGTTCAAGCCTCATTATATTAGCCATGGATGTTTAGTTTATTGGATTAGGGTTAATAAGACAAGATATAATACAAACATTGAATAAGACATCACTTTATTAATGTTCGGTCAAAATGTACATTTACTATCTACGAGTTTTAGGGCATAAAACCCAACAAACTCCCACTTGAACTAAAACTCAAGTTACAGGGAAAGTATATACTAAATAATCCAAAGCTGGAAATGGTACATGTATGTTTGTACATTACATAATAGGTAAATATACAAAATACAATAAACTAGGGCATCCTTACACCCATTACACATCTCCCACTTGCCCTAGATTACGCTATATACATATCTCGCAGACCTAGACTGTCTAGATGACCCTCAAACACTTTAGCCGAGAGGGCCTTCGTAAACGGATCAGCAATGTTATGCTCAGAAGCGATCTTGGTCACGACCACATCTCCTCTTTGCACAATCTCCCGAATTAGATGGTATTTCCTCTCTATGTGTTTACCTCTTTTGTGGCTGCGAGGTTCCTTTGAATTGGCTACTGCCCCACTGTTGTCACAGTATAACGTAATGGGCAAGTTCATATTTGGAACAACTTCCAAATCTGTCAAGAACTTCCTTAGCCAAACAGCTTCCTTAGCTGCTTCACAAGCAGCTACATATTCAGCCTCCATCGTGGAGTCTGCTATACATCCCTGCTTTATGCTCCTCCAAACTACAGCTCCCCCGTTAAGGGTGAAAACTGAACCTGACGTAGATTTCCTAGAATCCTTGTCAGTTTGGAAGTCAGAGTCGGTGTAACCCGTGAGAACTAACTCCTTAGCCCCAAACACCAACATGCAATCTCTCGTTCTCCTAAGATACTTGAGGATTCCTTTAACGGCGGTCCAATGGTCTAACCCTGGATTTGACTGATATCTGCTAACAATCCCTACTGCATAACAAATGTCAGGCCTCGTGCATAGCATGGCATACATTAGGCTACCCACGGCAGAGGCGTAGGGAATCCGTCTCATATCCTCAACCTCTTGAGGTGTCTTAGGAGACTGTTCCTTAGACAAGTGAACCCCATGCCTGAAAGGCAACAAGCCCTTCTTGGAGTTCTGCATCGAATATCGAGCCAACATCTTGTCGATATACGTTGCCTGAGACAGAGCTAGCGATTTGTTCTTTCTATCCCGAATAATCTGGATCCCAAGAACATACTGGGCCTCACCCAAATCTTTCATTTGGAATTGAGCTGCTAGCCATTCTTTTACGTCAGACAGATACCCTACATCATTCCCAATGAGTGGATGTCGTCTACATAAAGTACGAGGAAAGCTACTTTATTCTTGTTGATCTTCTTGTATACACAAGGCTCATCAACATTCTTGTCAAAACCAAAAGATTTGATCGCAGTATCAAATCTAATATTCCAAGATCTAGAAGCCTGTTTCAACCCATAAATGGATCGATTCAGTTTGCAAACCTTTTGCTCATGACCTTGGGATATGAACCCTTCGGGTTGAGACATAAAAATACTCTCGTCAAGATTGCCATTCAGAAAAGCTGTCTTGACATCCATTTGCCAAATTTCATAATCATAAAATGTGGCAATGGATAAGAGGATTCTTATGGACTTTAGCATAGCAACGGGAGAAAAAGTTTCTTCATAGTCCACTCCTTCTCGTTGGGTATAACCCTTTGCTACAAGTCTTGCTTTGAAAGTCTGTACTTTCCCAGCAGCATCTCTTTTTCTCTTATAGATCCATTGACACCCAATGGGTTTGACCCCTTCAGGTAGATCTACAAGTTCCCAAACTTGATTGAAGTACATGGACTCCATCTCAAGATCCATGGCTTTGGCCCACTCGTCCTTATCTACATCATTCATTGCCTGATGATAAGACAATGGATCTTCTACGCCGTCATCAGGTATGACTACTTGTGTTTCTGTTAAACCCAAGTAGCGGTTAGGTTGTATCACAACCCTCCCACTGCGTCGAAGCTCTCCCACTACGTGAGGAGGACTAGATTGACGAGAAGAACTGCATTCTCCAACAACTCTTGTTGAAGGACCAGGTTCATCAACAACCCTTGTTGATCCTTCTGTAGCTTCTCCTAATACTAACTTACTTCGTGGTCGATGATCTCGTATGTGGTCTTCCTCCAAGAAAGTTGCATTTGTCGATACAAATACTTTATTATCTTGAGGGTCATAAAAAAGACCACCTCTCGTTTCTTTCGGGTACCCAACAAATTGGCATATTCTCGTACGTGATTCCAATTTCTTAGGATTTGTCACTAACACATGTGCAGGACAACCCCAGATACGAAAGTAACGCAAACTAGGTTTACGCCCCCTCCATAACTCAAAAGGAGTTTCAGAAACACTTTTTGAGGGAACACTGTTAAGAATATGTACTGCAGTCTCTACTGCATACCCCCAAAACGAGCTAGGCAACTGAGCATAGCTCATCATGGATCGAACCATGTCTAACAAGGTTCTGTTTCTCCTTTCTGATACACCATTTTGCTGAGGTGTACCAGGTGCTGAGAGTTGTGATTGGATTCCATGTTCTATCATATAGTCCTGGAATCGCTGATCTAAATACTCTCCACCTCGATCTGATCGAAGTGTTTTAATTGTTTTACCTAATAAGTTTTCTACCTCAGCCTTAAACTCCTTGAACTTTTCAAGAGCCTCAGACTTCTGGCCCATTAGGTACAAGTAACCGTATCGTGAATAATCATCTATGAAAGAGATGAAATATTCAAAACCACCTCGAGCCTTTACATTCATAGGACCACAAAGATCCGAATGTATTAGTTCAAGTGGTTCTTTGGCCCTGTAACCTTTTCCAGTAAAAGGCCTCTTGGTCATTTTACCCTCGAGACACGATTCACAGGGTGGTAAAGATGTATCTTCTATGTCACTTAGAAGCCCATTTTTAACCAAACGATCGATCTGATCGATGTTAATATGACCAAGACGAAGATGCCAAAGATACGAGTTGTTACTTAAAGGAGAAACTTTTTGCCTTTTGTTTTGCATTTCGGCCGTTTTAAACATTTCATGACTTAAAATGGCCTTAGCATAATTAGGTCTTAACACAAACAAATTATTCTCACGCTTAGCTGAACATATGTAAATTCCATTCTTTGAAATTAAAGCTTCATTAAGCAAGAAGGAAATAGTATAACATTTTTCTAACAAAGCTGAAACAGAAATTAGGTTCCTTTTAATTCTAGGAACCAAGTACAAGTCCTCTAAAATTAAAAACCTATTTCTAAAGAATAATTTTGCAGCTCCCACTGCACGAGCTGAAACGACGTCTCCCGTTCCGACCTTGAGCATCATTTCACCCTCTGCCAGCTGCTGGAAATTATTTCCCTGAAAAGAAGAACAAACATGATTAGTAGCTCCCGAATCCAGTATCCAGGCAAACTCATCATGTTCAACGAGACAAGTCTCTAACACAAGTAAATCAAATTTACCTTCTTTTTCTCTTCTCTTCTCAGCAAGGTAGCGGGGACAGTTGCGCTTCCAGTGACCATCTGCATTGCAGTGGAAGCATCTGCCTTTGTCGGCCACGACCTTGGCCTTCCCCTTCCCTTGCACAGCCTGTGCAGGAGCCTTCCCCTTGTCTCCCTTCCTCTTTTGGATCTGCTTCGATGAAGAAGCCTGGGGTACAGATTTAGTCCCTGAGGATGAACCCTTCAGGAACTTCTTCTTGGAATGGGTCACATTGGCCTCTCCTTTCACCACATTCTTTCCCTTGCTCTTTTGCAGGGACTCGTAAATCTGTAACTCCGAGAGGAGGATAGTCAGGTTGAACTGAATCTTATTCATGCTCGCGTTCGTCCTGAAAGACAGATAGCTCGCCGGGAGCGAGTGAAGGATGAACGCTACCTGACTGCGCTCGCAGACAACCCCGCCATTTGCCTCAGCTATGTTGAACTGGTTAATCATGTCCAGGACATGTTCCCGAACAGATTGACCTTCCAGCATCTTGGCATTGAAGACGTTCTTCAAGGCGTCGTGGTGGAGTTGGTAGGACGGAAGTCCAAACATCTCCTGCAGGGAATTCATAATTTCCCTGGCAGTTGCCACGTTCTCGTAACGCTTGGCCAACACTTCAGACAAGCTGACCAAAATATAGACCTTGACCTTTTCATTGGCCTTGGTCCAGCGTTCGTAGGCGTCCTTAACTGCCTGAGAGGCAGTGCGAGGGGGAACGAGAGGACACTCCTCCGTTAAGACAAATCTTAAGTCCTCAACCACGAGTATTGTATTGAGGTTTGATTTCCATTGTGGAAAATTCTCGCCGGTAAGTTGTTCATTTTTAAGCAGGGATATTATAGAGGAAGACATTGCTGAAAAACAAACAAGTGACCGTATTAGTTATCTTTGCCTTAACCCATCACATAAGCAATACAAGCAATTGCATACATCCAATCAATTTTGCAAACAAACAATCAAAGAACCCTAATAAAACTATGATTGTGTTTCGCAACGATGCTTTAGAGGTTTAGAAGAACAGCCACCGAAGGGTGATCAGTTGTTCCTCCTCTAAAATGAGACTCTTCTCAGTCAATTTCTAATACCAGAATAACTCATATTCCATTAGACATTAACCATCGTTGTTCGGTCAAGGATTTGTTAACAAATTAACTCCTCCCCGTAAGTGTAACCCTCCCACTTTCAGATCCCAGAGGCACGCACCAACAGGCTACCGTTAGGAAAGACAACTGTTGGTAATTAGCCTAAGTGATCCTATCCTTTTCAGGAGTTCACGGTGTTCCGAATCCTATGATCAGGCCCTCCGAAGGGGTGGTTGCGCCGAGACAACACGCAGGCGGATCATAGGAATCTCACGTTGTGACCTAGGGGCGGAGACCGAAGGATACGTTGACACGTGTCCCGCTCCCACTTACTATAGTCACTTTCCCCATTCACCTTGGTATTGACCCATGCAAACACTCTCCGAAGGGAGGCCGCGCTAAAAAGACACAAAGCCGAGCATGGATCTCACGGTGTGAACGTCACGGGGACGTAGGAGCAAAACTCAATTTAAATTAAGTTTTGTAATTTTCCTCCCACTAAAGTAACTGATTATTAATTTTAGGGTTTGATTAAACCTAGATAAATCCGGCTAAGTCATTTATCTAAGTCTAGTCCTATTATAACTATTATAATAAGACCTAATGTCTAGGTGTATTAAACCAATTTAATATAACCTAGCGACATTTATTCTAACATTAACCTGAGATTAATTCAACTCCGGTATTCCAGATCAGTTCCCAGGTAGGAGGTGTTCCGTTTACCGTCAACTTAAATACCTCCAATCCTTAGACAGAACTTCACTGGTAGAGTTCCCTTATAATCTTAGGAATGTTCGTCCTACTTAGTTCATTAAAACTATTTTAAAACTAAGTAAGATACTCTAATCCTATTAGAATATGATCTTAGGTCTAATTAATTTTAACCCATTAAAATTAATTCAATTTTAACCTAAGATCCTATGTGAACATGCATATATTGATTATAGATTGACGGTTTCTAATCATAAAATTTTAAACTATTTCAAAATTTTATAATGATTAGCCCTATAATCATGCATACTATAGCTTTTAAAACAATTAACAATCATATTCAAGTTAATGAAATTTTAAACTATAGTACTCTGCATTGCATGATAATTAATATAACCCTTATATTAACCTATGGATGTATCATGCTCAATGCAATTTGATTTCCATTTAAATAATAAACAACTTTATTATAGCCAATAATGGAAAATCAACTTAGCATGCTGCAAACAAATAATTTTTAATATAACTCTTATATTAAAACTATGTAGTTGCATGCATCATACTTTTCCATTTTCACGACTTTAATATAACTCTACTATATATTAAATAAATCATGAAAATCAAACCATGCATTTCAAACATATATTATAATCTAATTATAACATACATAAATGCATGAGCATGCTTTATATCCTAAGGTGGGATTAAAATTTAAATGACATCCATAAAGCATTTAAATAGCGAATAAACCGATTTAATTGGCCCCTAGGATAGATTAAAGCAAAATTACACTAATAAAGCAATAAATCTATCCTATTACAAAATTCTGCAGCTCCAAATCCGGTCTACAAGCCTTGAACCGACCCGAACCACTTCGAACCGGACTTGAAAAACTCGAACCGCACCCAAAACGGGTCAAACCGGACCGAACCGGTCCCAGCTGACCCAAACCGCACGAACCGGACCGGCCAAATTAGGGCACCACTCACGTTCTCGCGAAAATCCTGGCGCCGCACGAAATCGTGACAGCGTCGAGACGCTGTGAAGAAAGCATCCCGACGCTGGCTCGATTTCAACCGTCTGGAGCGTGGAATCGCGACAGCGTCGAGATGCGCAAGGCTAAGCGTCCCGACGCTGTTGCGTCTGGAGCTGATTTCTGAGCAGAAACGCGATTGTTCTTCACGATTTTCACCAATTTATTCTGCGATCTTCATCGATTTTCAAGCCTAAACACGACCCGGACTAATACAGACTCGATTTACAGAATTTTGCCCAAAAACGCAGGGGCCTTACATGATCAAATCAATAAAATTCCGGTAAATCTATGGCCAAATTAAATCAAAATAGTTTACCACAAAACCACATTCATAATGCAATTAATCCCACCATACACAGCCAATCGTAAATCTCAAAACAACGTTTTAATTCGAAATGGCTCTGATACCAATTGTAGGGATAAAAGCCCTTTGCGCAGCGGAAAACCACAAAGACGTTTTTCGAATAAAAACGCCGATTAGGATACCAATACGACGGCAAAATCAATAAATTTACAGCGATAACAAAAGACAATACTCTGCTGTAAAATAGATACAAGCATGCTTAAAACAAGAGTAAAAATTCTAGATCTAATCTAGAATTGGGTCCTATTGACCCTAGTTCAAGAACAATTTACCTTTGAAGAAATCCTTGAACTTTTCGCCAAATTCTCTCTGAATTTCTCCCAAAAACAGCAGCGGTCACACCTTGATTTTGCTGGAAAAATTGCACGAACACCACCACAAGGATACACCGGTATTCTCCAATAGGATATTGCGTTAGGTGCTTGTGGGAGCAAAAAAATCTAAGGATTTTCTCTGGATCAATCGTTCTGTATTCTCTGAGAGAGAGGGAGCAGAGTGAGAGAGAGCGATAGAGAGGGAGAGATGGGCGTGAGAGACGTGAGACTGAGAGAGATCTCAGCAACTGCACTGACCACGTCTCTTTTTAAAAAACCATAATATCAGATAACTGAAATATCAGTTATCTGATATTTTTAATTAAATATAATTTTAAAATCATAATTTCAAAATTACAATTAATTATATTTTAATTAAGGGTAAAATACCTTTTTGGTCCCTCATGTTTCGAGTCAGTTTCTAATAGGTCCCTACGTTTCAAAATCGAACAATCAAGTCCCTACTGTTTCGGAAATGTATCTATTGAGTCCCTCTAGGGCTGACGTGGCAGTTTAAAATAATAAAATATTGATTTTTAATTAAAATAATAATATAATAATAATAAAATAATAATTATTATTATTTTTATTAAAATATAATATAATAATAATAAAATATTATTAAAAAATCTTCTTTCTCTCTTTCCCCACTTTCCTCTCTTTTCTTCCCGCCGCCCCTCATCCCCCACCTTCTCTCTCTTTTTCTTGGTCGCCGGAGCTGCTCTCGTCGCCGCCGGAGATTTTCATAAGAAAATGGGTTTTGCGGCCCGCTGAGTTACATCCACCTATATATTCCTGCTTTGGTTTTAGGGTTTTGCAGAAGCCGAATTTACTCTCATTTTCTACATTTTCCGCTATCACTTCTCCGTAATCTTGCTGATTTCGTTTTCTTCGTATTTTGTTTTGAATTTGTTTAATGAAGAATCTGCTATCTTTCTCAATCTTTACGTTCTTCATCTTTACTTTGAAGAAATTGGATCAAATTCCAAAACAAACAAAAATTTGGGGGAAAACGAAAATCAACTTAAGGCAGTGATGACGAACTACGTTTCTCGATTCTGAAACTGTGTTAATTCACAGACGGACCAAAACTTCCTGATGAGTGCGTTTGTGCGTGTCTGAGCCTTCCACTTTCTCTCTTTTTCTTTTTCCGATCTATCATTTTCTTCTTCCTTCTGCTTTTGGTGCTTCGGATAATTCGTTACTCCTGTTCAATTTTTTGGCTTTGAGAACTGCTTTCGAGACATTTTTGTTTTTGGGAATTAGCGTTATTCTTTCGTTTTCGCAAAATCAAATTCTTTATCATATAATTCTTTCCATTCATCTGCTCATAATTACTGAATGTGGGAAAATATTGTCAAGCTACTTTTCTCTTCATCACAGAAAAAAAGAAAGTAAGAAAATCGCGTGGGTCGTAGTAGTCGCCGGTCGGAACACAGAGGGTTTCGCCACCGCTGCACGACACGCCGGAGTCCGAAGAATCGCGTGGGTCGTCGATCTGCCGCGAGATGAGGTGCGTTTGTGGTAGGAGAAGAAGGCGTCGACGTCGCTTGTCGCAGGGCTGTCGCCGACGCAGCTACTTGTAAGAGGTGGAGGATCTCCGGCAGCGACGAGAGGAGCTCCGGCGACCAAGAAAAAGAGAGAGAAGGTGGGGGATGAGGGGCGGCGGGGAGAAAAGAGAGGAAAGTGGGGAAAGAGAGAGAAGATTTTTTAATAATATATTTTTTTTAATTTTATTATTATTATATTATATTTTAATAAAAAAAAATAATTATTATTTTATTATTATTATATTATTATTTTAATTAAAAATTAATATTTTATTATTTTAAAATGCCACGTCAGCCCTAGAGGGACTAAATAGATACATTTTCGAAACAGTAGGGACTTGATTGTTTAATTTTGATACGTAGGGACCTATTAGAAATTGACTCGAAACATGAGGGACCAAAAAGGTATTTTACCCTTTAATTAATCTAAATCAATTAAAATAACATTAATTTAAATCCAATTTAAATTAATATCCCTCCTATCTTATAGTTTAATTAAATCAAATTTAATTAACCAAATTAATTAATTAATTCGAAATTAATTAATAAAATAAAATTGAACATCACATATTCAATTACTATTTTCTCTCTCAAAACTATAGTATTAATATACATCCAATGCATATTAATTATAACCTATAGTTTTAATATGAACCACTTCATATTTTAGTATAATATTCAAACACCTTTGAATATTCAATCCATCCTTAGAATTTTACCTCAACGCCCTAAATGAGCTACCGGTGGGACCTAATGGACCTACAGATTAGAAGCTCCAACGATATGAGATTAGTTGGTTAAACTCATTAACCAAGTTAATCAATATTCGTTAACTGTGGTTCGCTCCACTAAAGAACCACAGCTGCACTCTTCTCACTGCAGATATATTTCTGTGTCCACGGATATTGACCGTCAACAGCAAGTTAGCCCTTCACGTGTGTTCGTACCCCAGCTAGGTCAAATTACCGTTTTACCCCTGGGCTACCTCTTGGTCCTTAAGTACCAGTGCTCCTCTAATGAACAACCTGTTTGTGGTCCAACCATCAAACAGAAAACCCTCTCGTGCCATAAAGAGGGTAGGGCCCATTGTTCAAGACCTGGAGACACCACTTAAGGGAACACACCTCTACTTACCCTCATATCAGGAAGGAGTGAATTCCATCTTGTAAGACTACGTTCCCAGCTCCCCACTCGGTCTTGTCCCCAAAATGGTAGGCTTATTGAGTCGGCGAACTGGCCACTCTCACCCGTACAAATCAAAGGACAATCCCTCATGGACAGGAGTCCATAATCTACTCAGGATTAAGGCCAAGTTGCCTAGGTCATCCTAGTGAAATAGAAACCGAGCTAACTAACGGTGTTAAAGTTAGTGGTTAACTATTTCGCGGTCCGGTCTTTGTGCAAACTCATTGCACAGGATACCCCCACTCGCATGTCAACCACATGAACGCGTTGGATCACAACGTTTGTATCAATATACAAAGCGGGTCGTATTCATAGTGTCACCAGGATAAGGTACCCAGCCTTACCCCTATACTACAGACCCTTTAGGCTAAAACTTGAACATTGATCCCCGTACGTCCCTACATACTAGTTCAAGCCTCATTATATTAGCCATGGATGTTTAGTTTATTGGATTAGGGTTAATAAGACAAGATATAATACAAACATTGAATAAGACATCACTTTATTAATGTTCGGTCAAAATGTACATTTACTATCTACGAGTTTTAGGGCATAAAACCCAACAGTCCTCTGGATTGGATTTTTAAGCAAATCGAGTATTATGAATAATCTCGCTCAATTTTATTTAGGGATTAAAAAGTGATGAAAAGATGATAATAAAACTAAATCAAAGAAAGTAAAAAGAATGGAAATTCAATTGGGAAAACTACTTACGGAATTGATTTCGCCGATTTCGTTTAGGGTTGATTTTAAAGAATAAGTTATTATGCACCATGGAATTATGAGCCAAAGACCCTTTAATCACAACTACCTCTCCCGAGTATAATTGATTCTCAAGCAAATTAACCAACTTGATATCCCTATCTAAGCTTATTAACATGCAAGGCAATGAGATCTTTTAACCAATTCCCCTCTCCCGAGCTAGATTCGAAACTTAAATCATCCAACTAATGGCCAATTAATTGAAAGCATTAAATCAAGATTACAAACACAATAACATTGCACAACTTAAACCATAAATCAATCCATAAACTCAATCAACTACATCAATCCCTAAGCTACAAGTTTAGCTACTCATGAATGTAAATACAAGCTCAACTAAACATGTGAAAGCCATAAATCTAACTAAAGAAAGAAAAGGGAAAAGAAAACTCAATGTAGGTCGAGTCCCGACGTCCCCGTCACGATCCCCACGAACAATGGGTTGATTTCCAAGTTCCTCCTTTGTTTGCAGCTCCAAAAGTCCTCTGTTCTGCTCTGTTTACGGCTCCAAAAGGTCCCAAATTGATCCCCCTAAAACCTAGCCGAAGTGAAGCTTTTATTCTGATTTTTCGTCTTAGCGTCGAGACGCTGTCAAGACAGCGTCGCGACGCTGCCTCTTATACGCGCGTTCTGAATAAGGAAAAACGGTAGCGTCGGGACGCTTCCTATCATAGCGTCTCGACGCTGTAAGCTTTACGCGCCTAATCTGATATGGAATGTGAGCGTCGAGACGCTCAAGAGCTAGCGTCTCGACGCTAGCCTGCTGTTGACCGAGATTTGACTTTTTTCCACTTTTGTTCTGTGAATCCAACAGAGGTGCTCTTTCTTGCACCTTTCCTGTAGCCCATGTAAAGCACTTCATCTTTAGAGTCTTCAACTGCTTAAAGATCTCTTTTTCGTTCTTGACTCTAATAGTGAGCTCCTTGCGCTCAATATCTATGATCGCTCGCCCAGTAGCGAGGAATGGTCTCCCTAATATGACAGGCATTGAAGGATTTTCTATCATGTCCATAACATACAAGTCAATAGGGAGGAAAAATCTACCTACTCTGATTAACACATTTTCCACAATACCAACTGGTTTCACCACAGATTGATCAGCCAATTGGAGCTTTACAGGAGTAGATTTAATCTCACCTATGTCTAACTTCTTACACAAGGACAATGGGATAATATTAATGCTAGCACCTAAATCACATAATGCTCTGAAAGAATAAGTACCAAAACTACAAGGAACAGAAAAACTCCCTGGATCTGCTACTTTTTCAGGTACTTTCTGTTGTACTTTGGTGCTGCATGTGGAAGCAAGATAAACAGTGTCAACCTTCTTTTCTTTTCGCTTATTTGCTAACCACTCCTTCATAAACCTGTTGTATTGGGGCATCTCTAATGCCTCTGCAAATGGAATATTAATATTCAGATTAAAAAAAGCATTCATAAATTTATCAAACTGAACCTGATTGTTCTTTTTCTTCTTTTTCTTTTTCCTTTCCTTGGGAACCAACAGTGTGGGAGACGGAATAGGAGGCTCAAGGTTAGGCTGTTCAGCCTCATCAGATGATGTGTCCTCCTCAGCTTCTCCTGTCGGCGTTTCATAGTCCTCAAATTCAGGTTCCTCTTCAAATTCCTCCTGGTGAACAGTGATTGTCTTACAATACTCCATCTGGGGTTTCTCCTGTTCAGCTGGGGCCTTACCTTTGTTCATGGTGCTTACAACATTCACCAACTATCCCAGTTGAGTCTCAATGTTCTTGATGGCTGCACTGTGGCCATTCACTGTTGAATTGATGGCAATGACTGCCTCCTCCGACTTGGTTGTCCTGTTACTAGACTCTGCAATGAAAGCTCCAACAAGATCTTCTAACTTTTTATTATCTTGAGTTTGAGGGGCAAAACCAGGAGGATTAAGAACATTCTTAGTGTTAGCATAAGAGAAATTTTCATGGTTCCTATTGTTAGGGTGATAATGTGTAGGTGTAGAACTATTATTATATCCCCTAGAATTAAAATTTGATACATACTGAACCTGCTCGATGGTCTCCTCCTGAGGTCGGGATGCTAAAGCAGCAGCTGATTCAATTGATTGAGCACTCCCTGTACCTGAAAATTTCATAAAAGCATTGGCAAGGGAAGTCATCTGGGCCTGGAGTGCACTTACTTTATCAACCTCAAACACTCCAGCAACAATCTTTTTAGGTGTAGACTGCTCAGATGGCCACTGATAGCTGTTGGTGGCCATATCCTCTAAGAGTGTGCGAGCGTTTTCTACGGTCTTGGACAACAGAGTCCCACCTGCAGCTGCATCAACAATCGTTTTTGTACTAGGATTTAAACCATTGTAAAACAACTGTACCTGAAGCCAATCGGGGTAACCATGCTGAGGACACTTCCTCAGTAGCTCTTTGAATCACTCCCAAGCTTCGAATAGCTGCTCATCATATTGTTGTTGGAATGTCCCAATCTCGGTCCTCAGCTTGACCGTCTTTGTAGGAGGGAAGAATTTCTTTAAAAAGGCCTGGACCAAAGCATCCCAGGTGGTGATGCTCCCAGGGGTAATAGACTGCAACCAATCACGTGCTTTATCCTGCAAAGAAAAGGGAAATAAACGTAAGCGAATAGCATCCTCAGAGACACCATTAATCTTTACCGTCCCACAAATATCCAAAAATGATTTAAGATGAGAATTTGGATCCTCAGTGGGCGATCCTCTGTATGCACAATCTCGAGCCATCTGAATGAGGCCGGTTTTCAGCTCAAAGTTGTTGGCATTAATCGGTGCATAGACAATTCCCGATTGCTGTCCCTGAAACACAGGCTGAAAATAATCTCTAATAGGCCTAGGCTCCTCAGGTGGATTTTGATCTGCCATTTGAATAATTTCTCTGTTTTCCCTTCGAAGCCTAAGAATTGTTCTTTCTATCTCGGGATCAAATGGTGCTAAAATTAAATCTTTATCCCTACGCATAAACAAACAAAACTACCCTAAAAAAGAAAGAAAACAATTATGGAATGAAATAAAGAAAAGGAAAGAACTAATCTAAATATGGAAAATATAATCTAGAAAAGGAAACAAAGTAATCTAATATGGAATGCAAAAATAAATATGGCAAAATGCAAATAAGGAAACTAATCTAGAGAGGAAAAACAAGAACAAATAAAGAAAAGATTACTCAACTAAAAGAAAACTAACCTAGAAAATCAAATATGGAAAGAAAAACAAATAAGGAAAAAAAATGCAATAAACTTAAAAGGTAAAAAAAAATACACCCTAAATTAAGATCAAGCAATTTTTTCACAATATCAATTTAGCTAAATGTGCCAATCCCCGGCAACGGTGCCAAAAACTTGATGTGGACTTTTCCTAACCGCAAGCGCACGGGTCAAGTAATAATATAGTGAATAGTAAATTCGAATGTCGTCCTCTGGATTGGATTTTTAAGCAAATCGAGTATTATGAATAATCTCGCTCAATTTTATTTAGGGATTAAAAAGTGATGAAAAGATGATAATAAAACTAAATCAAAGCAAGTAAAAAGAATGGAAATTCAATTGGGAAAACTACTTAGGGAATTGATTTCGCCGATTTCGTTTAGGATTGATTTTAAAGAATAAGTTATTATGCACAATGGAATTATGAGCCAAAGACCCTTTAATCACAACTACCTCTCCCGAGTATAATTGATTCTCAAGCAAATTAACCAAATTGATATCCCTATCTAAGCTTATTAACATGCAAGGCAATGAGATCTTTTAACCAATTCTAAAGATGATCTAAAACCGTCAAGAATTAGAAAGTAAACTTTATTCATGCAATCTTGAGCAAGTCTAGATCAAATCCCCTCTCCCGAGCTAGATTCGAAACTTAAATCATCCAACTAATGGCCAATTAATTGAAAGCATTAAATCAAGATTACAAACACAATAACATTGCACAACTTAAACCATAAATCAATCCATAAACTTAATCAACTACATCAATCCCTAAGCTACAAGTTTAGCTACTCATGAATGTAAATACAAGCTCAACTAAACATGTGAAAGCCATAAATCTAACTAAAGAAAGAAAAGGGAAAAGAAAACTCAATGTAGGCCGAGTCCCGACGTCCCCGTCACGATCCCCACGAACAATGGGTTGATTTCCAAGTTCCTCCTTTGTTTGCAGCTCCAAAAGTCCTCTGTTCTGCTCTGTTTACGGCTCCAAAAAGTCCCGAATTGATCCCCCTAAAACCTAGCCGAAGTGAAGCTTTTATTCTGATTTTTCGTCTTAGCGTCGAGACGCTGTCAAGACAGCGTCGCGACGCTGCCTCTTATACGCGCGTTCTGAATAAGGAAAAACGGTAGCGTCGGGACGCTTCCTATCATAGCGTCTCGACGCTGTAAGCTTTACGCGCCTAATCTGATATGGAATGTGAGCGTCGAGACGCTCAAGAGCTAGCGTCTCGACGCTAGCCTGCTGTTAACCGAGATTTGACTTTTTTCCACTTTTACTCTTTTCATTCCTTTGCACCTTTTCACGCCCCGAGCACCCGATTAACTCTAATATGGCATTGTAGCTCCAATCAACCATTTCCTACAAAATAAACATTAAAGCACAATAAAATGGCCCAAAAATCATAAAAGACTAGCTAAATTAAATAAGTAAAGATAGCTAGCTATGCACGCTATCAAATACCCCCAAACTTAAGCTTTTGCTAGTCCTCGAGCAAACTAGAAATCAAACATACAATGGAAGAATGGATGCAACAATCATAACCCAATCCTCAAGGCTCAAAAGTCAATCACCAAGCAAGCAAGAGATATGCACACCAGGACCAATGAGGGAGACAAATTAAAATTTTTCCAATATTAACTTGCACAAGCGAGATCTAACTCAACAAGATCAGACTCTACTAGCCCGGGATTGGATTATTAAACTCTTAGCTCATCTTCCCTCTACACTGGCACTAAGGCTTCACTAATGAGTTAATGCAACAAATTAGTTTGTTAATCTCCATACTTAGGTGCTTTTAATTAACAAATGAATTAAGCATGTAAATGTGGCACTAGCTTTCACACACCCATTGCAGGGACCCTTAACCTGAGTTTTCTCTGGTTGGCCTAACTGATCACAACAGGGGTAGCTCTTTTTGCCTTAATCTTTATTAACCATTGCATATTGTGCACAAGCCATGGCATTGTTATCTTATTTCAACAGTAACAACAAGAATGATTTTTCTTTATGAGCATAAATAGCAGATATTCTTTTCCTTTCTCCTAAGCAAGATTAAACATGCTAATTTGCAAAAAATTAACTCTTTAGCTCTGCCCTACACCTATCGAGGTGACAACAAGCATATGAACCCAATAATTCGCTCCTAAGCATTCAAATCCAAATCTAGCCAAGACAGATACTCTATTCATGCAAGCCATCTCCTAAAAAAATTTTAAAAAGTCTCCCTTTTTGGGCACTTATGCTTACATCTCATCACAAGCTTGAAAATTGACAAGACAGCCTATCCTAGGACATCATAATCATGCAAAAGTAGCATCCAGAAAACAACCATATGCATAATTCAAAGAAAGCTCAAAACTATAGCCCGAACTCAGATGCTCAAGGGCTCCACGAACATGCTAATCCACCCCCAAACTTAAAGTATGCATTGTCCTCAATGTATAAAGAAAATAGGGCATACACAAGCATGAGAACAATAAAGAAAATTGACAGGAGTGAATAATACTGGCCTGGAATGATGATGACTTCTTGCTTGAGAGCTTTGAATCTTGAAAGCTTGAAAGCAAAGGAGAGGAAGAAAACAGGACCTACAAAACAAAAACAAACGATAAATCAAAAACAAAAAGAAAACACACTAAACTTACTTGGGTTGCCTCCCATAAGCGCTTGTTTAACGTCATTAGCTCGACGTGTTGCACGTGCTTCAAGGAGGCTTTTGTTCTGTGAATCCAACAGAGGTGCTCTTTCTTGCACCTTTCCTGTAGCCCATGTAAAGCACTTCATCTTTAGAGTCTTCAACTGCTTTAAAGATCTCTTTTTCGTTCTTGACTCTAATAGTGAGCTCCCTGCGCTCAATGTCTATGATCGCTCGCCAAGTAGCGAGGAATGGTCTCCCTAATATGACAGGCATTGAAGGATTTTCTATCATGTCCATAACATACAAGTCAATAAGGAGGAAAAATCTACCTACTCTGATTAACACATTTTCCACAATACCAACTGGTTTCACCACAGATTGATCAGCCAATTGGAGCTTTACAGGAGTAGATTTAATCTCACCTATGTCTAACTTCTTACACAAGGACAATGGGATAATATTAATGCTAGCACCTAAATCACATAATGCTCTGAAAGAATAAGTACCAAAACTACAAGGAACAGAAAAACTCCCTGGATCTGCTACTTTTTCAGGTACTTTCTGTTGTACTCTGGTGCTGCATGTGGAAGCAAGATAAACAGTGTCAACCTTCTTTTCTTTTCGCTTCTTTGCTAACCACTCCTTCATAAACCTGTTGTATTGGGGCATCTCTAATGCCTCTGCAAATGGAATATTAATATTCAGATTAAAAAAAGCATTCATAAATTTATCAAACTGAACCTGATTGTTCTTTTTCTTCTTTTTCTTTTTCCTTTCCTTGGGAACCAACAGTGTGGGAGACGGAATGGGAGGCTCAAGGTTAGGCTGTTCAGCCTCATCAGATGATGTGTCCTCCTCAGCTTCTCCTGTCGGCGTTTCATAGTCCTCAGATTCAGGTTCCTCTTCAAATTCCTCCTGGTGAACAGTGATTGTCTTACAATACTCCATCTGGGGTTTCTCCTGTTCAGCTGGGGCCTTACCTTTGTTCATGGTGCTTACAACATTCACCAACTATCCCAGCTGAGTCTCAATGTTCTTGATGGCTGCACTGTGGCCATTCACTGTTGAATTGATGGCAATGACTGCCTCCTCTAACTTGGTTGTCCTGTTACTAGACTCTGCAATGAAAGCTCCAACAAGATCTTCTAACTTTTTATTATCTTGAGTTTGAGGGGCAAAACCAGGAGGATTAAGAACATTCTTAGTGTTAGCATAAGAGAAATTTTCATGGTTCCTATTGTTAGGGTGATAATGTGTAGGTGTAGAACTATTATTATATCCCCTAGAATTAAAATTTGATACATACTGAACCTGCTCGATGGTCTCCTCCTGAGGTCGGGATGCTAAAGCAGCAGCTGATTCAATTTATTGAGCACTCCCTGTACCTGAAAATTTCATAAAAGCATTGGCAAGGGAAGTCATCTAGGCCTGGGGTGCACTTACTTTATCAACCTCAAACACTCCAGCAGCAATCTTTTTAGGTGTAGACCGCTCAGATGACCACTGATAGCTGTTGGTGGCCATATCCTCTAAGAGTGTGCGAGCGTTTTCTACGGTCTTGGACAACAGAGTCCCACCTGCAGCTGCATCAACAATCGTTTTTGTACTAGGATTTAAACCATTGTAAAACAACTGTACCTGAAGCCAATCGGGGTAACCATGCTGAGGACACTTCCTCAGTAGCTCTTTGAATCACTCCCAAGCTTCGAATAGCTGCTCATCATATTGTTGTTGGAATGTCCCAATCTCGGTCCTCAGCTTGACCGTCTTTGTAGGAGGGAAGAATTTCCTTAAAAAGGCCTGGACCAAAGCATCCCAGGTGGTGATGCTCCCAGGGGTAATAGACTGCAACAAATCACGTGCTTTATCCTGCAAAGAAAAGGGAAATAAACGTAAGCGAATAGCATCCTCAGAGACACCATTAATCTTTACCGTCCCACAAATATCCAAAAATGATTTAAGATGAGAATTTGGATCCTCAGTGGGCGATCCTCTGTATGCACAATCTCGAGCCATCTGAATGAGGCCGGTTTTCAGCTCAAAGTTGTTGGCATTAATCGGTGCATAGACAATTCCCGATTGCTGTCCCTGAAACACAGGCTGAAAATAATCTCTAATAGGCCTAGGCTCCTCAGGTGGATTTTGATCTGCCATTTGAATAATTTCTCTGTTTTCCCTTCGAAGCCTAAGAATTGTTCTTTCTATCTCGGGATCAAATGGTGCTAAAATTAAATCTTTATCCCTACGCATAAACAAACAAAACTACCCTAAAAAAGAAAGAAAACAATTATGGAATGAAATAAAGAAAAGGAAAGAACTAATCTAAATATGGAAAATATAATCTAGAAAAGGAAACAAAGTAATCTAATATGGAATGCAAAAATAAATATGGCAAAATGCAAATAAGGAAACTAATCTAGAGAGGAAAAACAAGAACAAATAAAGAAAAGATTACTCAACTAAAAGAAAACTAACCTAGAAAATCAAATATGGAAAGAAAAACAAATAAGGAAAAAAAATGCAATAAACTAAAAAGGTAAAAAAAAATACACCCTAAATTAAGATCAAGCAATTTTTTCACAATATCAATTTAGCTAAATGTGCCAATCCCCGGCAACGGTGCCAAAAACTTGATGTGGACTTTTCCTAACCGCAAGCGCACGGGTCAAGTAATAATATAGTGAATAGTAAATTCGAATGTCGTCCTCTGGATTGGATTTTTAAGCAAATCGAGTATTATGAATAATCTCGCTCAATTTTATTTAGGGATTAAAAAGTGATGAAAAGATGATAATAAAACTAAATCAAAGCAAGTAAAAAGAATGGAAATTCAATTGGGAAAACTACTTAGGGAATTGATTTCGCCGATTTCGTTTAGGATTGATTTTAAAGAATAAGTTATTATGCACAATGGAATTATGAGCCAAAGACCCTTTAATCACAACTACCTCTCCCGAGTATAATTGATTCTCAAGCAAATTAACCAAATTGATATCCCTATCTAAGCTTATTAACATGCAAGGCAATGAGATCTTTTAACCAATTCTAAAGATGATCTAAAACCGTCAAGAATTAGAAAGTAAACTTTATTCATGCAATCTTGAGCAAGTCTAGATCAAATCCCCTCTCCCGAGCTAGATTCGAAACTTAAATCATCCAACTAATGGCCAATTAATTGAAAGCATTAAATCAAGATTACAAACACAATAACATTGCACAACTTAAACCATAAATCAATCCATAAACTTAATCAACTACATCAATCCCTAAGCTACAAGTTTAGCTACTCATGAATGTAAATACAAGCTCAACTAAACATGTGAAAGCCATAAATCTAACTAAAGAAAGAAAAGGGAAAAGAAAACTCAATGTAGGCCGAGTCCCGACGTCTCCGTCACGATCCCCACGAACAATGGGTTGATTTCCAAGTTCCTCCTTTGTTTGCAGCTCCAAAAGTCCTCTGTTCTGCTCTGTTTACGGCTCCAAAAAGTCCCGAATTGATCCCCCTAAAACCTAGCCGAAGTGAAGCTTTTATTCTGATTTTTCGTCTTAGCGTCGAGACGCTGTCAAGACAGCGTCGCGACGCTGCCTCTTATACGCGCGTTCTGAATAAGGAAAAACGGTAGCGTCGGGACGCTTCCTATCATAGCGTCTCGACGCTGTAAGCTTTACGCGCCTAATCTGATATGGAATGTGAGCGTCGAGACGCTCAAGAGCTAGCGTCTCGACGCTAGCCTGCTGTTGACCGAGATTTGACTTTTTTCCACTTTTACTCTTTTCATTCCTTTGCACCTTTTCACGCCCCGAGCACCCGATTAACTCTAATATGGCATTGTAGCTCCAATCAACCATTTCCTACAAAATAAACATTAAAGCACAATAAAATGGCCCAAAAATCATAAAAGACTAGCTAAATTAAATAAGTAAAGATAGCTAGCTATGCTCGCTATCAGGCAACCCAAGCTGTTTAAAGTTTTTAGGTTTCATCTTTATCCTAATGCTCCCTTGAGATTGATCCTGATACAGGAGGTTCGTGAAATCATGCCTAGCTTCTCATTCTTTCCTCGGGCGACAAATCAAGACGTTCGGATTCTCTCGCTGTTTCAGGGCAGTATCATTCTCTCTTAAATGATCATACATTGGGGACAATGTATGTTTTAAGTTTGGGGGGGAGATTCGCTCTGCTTAGGTTTTGCATAAATAAAGTAATGCTTATGATGAATTAAATGCATATTGATGATAATGACGTCTGATGATTTGCTTTTTAGCCATGATTCTCTCTTATTGTTGCAAATTTGGAAGCATGTCTAAATTCAAGAAAATTTAAAATTTTTCTTTGATCCCCTTGCAAAGTATGTTGATTCACTTGTTTTATTATGATTTTGAAAGCCTAGATGAAAGTTATATGCTTTGGAGGTTTGTTGTCACTCCGATAGGTGTAAAGTTTGTCTAGATAGCTTTCTTGCGTAATAGTTAGTAATACTGAGCTTTGGAAAAAAGAAATGATTTGCTCAATAATAATAATAATAATAAATTCTCCACTTTCTTGAAAGTGCTAGTAGCCAGGGGCATTCATGATACCCATCGTTTGCCTTTCCATGAAAACACTGGAAAGAAATGAGCATGCTTCGGCATCCTGAAAGATGAAGCGCTCGTAGTTGGATGCTTTCATCACCAATGTTGGCAAGCCAGAACGAAGGCGTTACATCTAAAAGGATTATTGCCTTCTTGTTTCATCTAAAAAAAAAAAAAAGTTTGGGGGACGCCTCAAGAATTTTGGGCACCTTAGTAAGGTAGTGCTTGCTAGATAAGTATGATGGCTAAAAGGGCGAGCTTTAGTGCCAGTGTAGGGGGAAGATGAATGGAGGAGTATATAAATGATTTCGGGCTAGTAAAGATTATGATAAGACAAATGATGATTCGTTTTTGCAAGGGAGGATAGGATTAAATTTTAAGCTTCTTGATAATTGTTCATGCTTACTTATTTTGTTTCAATAGTTTGCATTCATGGCTAGAAGCATTGAGGATAGAGTTGTTAGCATGCAAGTTATGATTCATTTGTATCACTTTATTTTGCTCGGGACTAGCAAAACTTTAAGTTTGGGGGTGTGATGACATGCAAAAAATGTCATCATTTTCCTATTAATTTTAGCTAGTTTTGTGCATGAATTGTGAGCTTTAATGTATTTTTATGTTGATTTTACAGAAAACCGAGTTCGGGCAGCAAAACTGAGATTTTAAGAGAATTTGGGACTTTTTGGGCAATTTAAAGAATACTCATCGAAGATCCAAAATCCGAGAAGAAAAGATAATTAAAGTGGGAGGCCCAAAAAGCCCAAAAGATTAAAGAAAGGAGGCAAAAATCTGCAAATCAGGCTTCTAGAAGGCCTAGCGTCGAGACGCTAGGACCGTAGCGTCTCAACGCTAGGTGGTCAGAATAGCGCGTGCAAAAATCGCGACAGCGTCGCGACGTTGTCTGCGTAGCGTCTCGACGCTGCGACGACTTCTGCCCCAAGCCAACATGACGTCACAGCGTCTCGACGCTGTGACGTAGCGTCTCGACGCTCTCGACTTGTTCAGCAAGAAAATTCCAGCCCCTTGCACTATAAAAAGACCCCTTCCCTTTGGTTCAAATCATCCCAAATTTGGGGGAGCTCTCCCCTAGCTCAATAGAGAGAAAAAGTGAGAAGAATTGTGGAGAAAAAGTGGGATTTAAGCGAGATTCTAAGGCTCAAGATTCGAGATGATCGTAGCGGGAGCTTGGGATCAATTTATCGGTTATTTCTTCCTTACTTCTTTATAATTCCTTGTTGTAATTTAAATTAGGCCTATGGATCAAGATCATTTTGGCACAATTATTTCCATTTGTGAGTAGATCTTGAGACCTAGGGTCGTTATTCTAGTTAATTGGATATTGTAGCGCAATTACTTGGATTATGTAATGAATGTCTTCATATTTCATCTATGCAATTCATGCTTAATGCCTTTAATCTCTTGATCACAGATTAATTGTTATGATGGTCTAAATTGATACTCTACAGAGAGAAATTAGATTAGATCCTAATTGCATGGCTAACGATTGCTTGGAACACGAGAGTGAAAGAAAATTGTTAGAAATTGATTATGAAGTTGCTTAATGCCATACTATGATTAACTAAGGAGATGGACACATAAATTAGTTATGTTAGTATGAGATGTGGAGGAGCTTGAAAGAGAAATCCGCTTGTAATTACTTCTAGATTTATGGGATTGTTGATTATTAGTTACATGCATCCACGTATTTGAGCTACAAATCCAAGAAAACTAGATAACACCCTAGGTCACGCCCCCCCTTAGTTGGATATTTTCATTTCATTATTACATGTTTATTTTTTTCCTTAAATTTTCGCACTATAATTCGAGTTGATCTTCTAAATAAAATTAAAACATGATGATTCTCGGTACTTAATGGAATTAATTCAATTTCCCTGAGGATTCGATACTCGGAATACTTTTCGTTTTATATTACTTGTGACGACCCGTGCGCTTGCGGATTAAAATCGTACCAACAAAAACATTATTTAATTTAAGCATATGACTCGTTCTTGATGGAAAAATAGTGTTACTGACGTGAGCAATTTTAAGTTGAGTACCATCAGCTATACCCAATGTTTCCTTACCATTATAATCTATTTTCTGGCTTAGCTTATTTGGTTCATAAGTCACATGACTCGAAGCCCCACTATCAACATACCAGGCCGGATCTCCAACGATTTCTGGTGTAGCTATGTAGGTTGTTTGACTTTTCTCATTCTCTGATGGAGTAACAAACTCACGGTTGAACCTGTGGTAACAAATGGCTGCACTATGACCATATTGCTTTTGCGTTAAGAAGAGGAGCAAAGCGTTTACCCTTTGTGACAGCTCCTCTTGTTGCTTTTGCAGCAACTCCTATTGCTGACACAGCTTTTCTTGCTGCAGACGCAAGGGTTCCGTGACTTCTTTGAACATTTTTCAATATCAAGTGGTGGATCAGCAGCATCCTGGCTTGGTCTCGCAGGAGCGAAGTCTTGCGCTGTTGCGGCTGGCGCAGGAGTTTCATTATTGCGAGGGGCGCTGGGTATAGATTCTTCAAAAACTTCTTCCACACTTGCGTCAATGTGGGGTGGGGAGTGCTGAGCAAGTGGATGGGGCGGTGGTGGTGGTGGCAAAGAACTTAGTGGTTGGGCGCAGACAGTGCTTTCCTGCGCTAGAGAAGTTCTCTGAGGGGCTTTTGTGGTTGGGCGAGGGTGTCGGCCTGCGGTTAGCTTGCACCTTTTCTTCTTTTGCGTTTCAGGCGCTGGTTCGTTGGGTTGTGCTGCGGGGGCTACAGGTCTGTGGCTGCTGCTTTGCAAACGCCTATCTTGCGTGCCTGTAACACGCTTCCACCATTGTTCGTTAAAGTCTTTCGACATTGTTCTTATCTCTTCATCAACTGCAGGAAGGACATTTGATGCGCGACATAAAGAGGTGACCAAGCCAGGACCAAATAACGCACCTCTTGGCTGTACGGCGGTGTGGCGCAGGGATTCGACAAGGACTTTACCCAAGTCGATTGGGGTACCCTTCATTATACAATAGACCAAGATCACGCGTTGAAGGCTTAAGGTTGCGTCATGCGTTGTAGGCATGATGCGATTCTTTATCCAGTGCATCCAAAGCGTGGCCTCGAAGTTGAGCAACTGCGATTTGAGGGTCCTCTTTGTGCCATGACCATCCCACTTAGCCCCAGGTCTGGCGACCGTAAGAAGGACAGCGCCCAGAAAGTCATCGTCAAGGAAATCAAGAAGCTGGTTTCCTTCAGCGCTGGGGATGTCCTGTAGCTCATAGATACTGTTTATATGCGCTGAGGAGAATACGATGGCGTGGCCGCGAGCAACAACTTCCTCAATTTCTTCTCGCCATTGTGCATGGTAGAAGTCGTGGACAAGCGCAGGGGCGTAGGTTCTAGGGTTTTCGCAGACTGTTTCCCACTTGCGCTGGGAAATTTGGTCAGTCATCGTCTGCGGCAGGGGGCAACTAAATCCCCTTTCTTCCTGAAATTTCCCCCATTCTTTTGCTTCTGCCTCTGTGCTTGCGCCTACTTTCTGTTTTCATTTGTCCTTGGTTGTGGTAGGGGCTTTTCTTTTTCTGCTCGGGGTTGTCGCAGCTTGCTCGCATGGCTCTCTGATGACCACCCATGTAGGTTGGATATTGCGGCGACGCGTGAGGGGGATTTTATCCTCTGAGTCAGACATCTCCATGGCTGCTGCATTGGTAGCCAAATTGTGCGCTGCAATGTCTGCGGCAAGTGCGGCTTCTGCATTGCTTGGTCCCTCGCCTCTGTTTGCTGCGTTTGTCTCTGCAACAGCTCATTTTTGTCTTCTCTCTGGCGAATTTCATCGCCTTCTTCGCCTAGCTCTTGAAGCAGGTCGTTCCATGCAGCGACTTGCTGTTTCGAAAACTGTGGTAATGCGGGGCTCATGGAAGAAGATGGTGGAAGAGGTGGTGAATTGGTGCTTCATTGTACGAAAGATGGGGAAAGGGCTGTGGTTTGGGTTTGGGCAGTGGGAGTTGGCGGTGGAAGGAGGGCAACGGACGGGAATGGTGACGAAAAAGGAGTAAGATTTTGCGGGGTGGGGACGTTTGGGGATGTCTGAAGGGTAACAGGTTGGATGGTGAAGGTGGAGATGTCTAATGGGGTGACGCTGAGCACTTCATCTACGCCAGAGGTTGATGGGGCAGCGGCAAGTTGGGTGCTTGTGCTGGCTAAAGGTGGTTCCCCGTCGACAACCTCTGGCTCTTCTTCTTCCATTTGGTTCTGTGGGTCATATCCTCATCAGAAGAGATAATCACGTCTCTGTTCGGCCCATCTACTTTCGGCGAAGAATGAGCATCATCAGCGTATCCGACGATAGAGAGATTTTGAGAGTCTGACATTTGAGTTATTTAACTGTTACCAACAAAACCAGTCTTTTTCACTTCTTCCCGACATTCCTCCAAAATCCATCTTCCACACCATCAATATTTATGATTGAAATATCTTCACTTTCACATGTTGAGTTATGGCCTCTCATTTACTCGAATATGCTCTATTGCAAGGTATTACTCTCATTTATCATTGTATTTTGTACACTATTTTTATTCACAATGTACTTATTTGTCTCTTTAACTTGATCGATCCTCTTTTGTAAATTGCAGAGCCACAAAATGGGAGGGAGAAGAACTCACACTTGTAACTCAAAGTGCCAACAAGGTTTACTCTTTGCTATGTGTCTATCTCTAGTTTATTCTTTGTTATAGGATAAAAGAGAAAATTTGACTTACTTTACTTATTTATTGAAAAAAATTCAAGAAGATTGTAAGTTGCAGAGACACAAAACGAGAGGGAGAAGAACTTGTACTGTAAATTGCAGAGACGCAAAACAAAAGTTCTAAATAACGAAAGAAATTGAGGTTCAATTTGTATTAGTGATTTGTTTTTAATTTTTATTGTATTTTCACCTTTTGTGTTTTTTGTTGAAGAGCTTTTCAATAAGTTCTTTCTCAGCCTCCACTTCTAGCCCATGCCAATAACTGGTGATTCGAAATCTAGGTCCATCCAATAACAGTGTGCTGTCAAACACTTAGCTAACCACATTTTCCCTCTTGTTCTAGGTCCATTCAGTCATGCAAATGGGAAAAGGTGTAATTTGTGTTTTGCAGACAATGGCAACAACTCTTATAGCCCATGCCAATAACTGGTGATCCGAAACCTTGTATCAAGGTATTGTAAATTCATGTGACATGTCTTATTTTAGAGACAAGGTTCCATTGAGTTCAATGACCATGTTTGCAAATGTATCCTTATTTTATATATTTCAAATGAGTGATATCATATTCTTAAATAAAGTACTTGTATTGTATTAGTAATTTAATAAGGACTGCTTGCAACATTTACTTTATATTAAAGAAGTCTCTCAATTATTCACTTTTACAAGGAACTGTTGTTGAGTCTTTTATTGTTTAAATTTGAAGGTTGAATGGAAAGATACCAATAATTTTTTCTTTTAGATTTTGATGTAAATTGTGTTAGTTTGAAAACATTGTGTTCACAACAAATTAACTTATTCTACTTCTAAAATGTTCAATTGTTTTTTTTTTTTTTTGTTTGAAAATAATGCAAAATGTGTGCTATTAGCACTTTGGCAGTTAACTTAAGGCTTGTATATCTCTCAAGATCAATCGACAAATAATTTACTCATATTTTTTAAGCTTTTAAGTCATTTTCATTGTTATTTGCTTCAATTAAGCCTTTAAAATGGCTTGTGTCTAGGTTTGTAAGATGTTGCTTCGTGTAATTAAACATGAAACTTCTTGCATAAAGCAGATTATCCTCCGCTATATATAATGTGATGGATTTAACAATTTGATTTTGTTTTTCATATCAACACAGTGATGGAATGGTAGAATATCACCAATATTGTTACATGCATGTTTGATGTTCCAAGGTTGAATGAGAGGACCCTTTCATTTCTCTCTAGAAGATCAATTGTTGCACATCCAAATGGCGTGACCTTAAGGTTGGTACCTTATCATATCCGTTGAATCATTGTTTATTGTGATCTTACTGTGATTATCGCCATGATTGTTCTGATTAAATCCTTTTTGTCTGGAGGAGGATCTGATGTTCCCATAACTTTCAACTTTGCATGTTTTTCCCTCTTCCTTTTATGTTTAGAATTGATGGAAATTTTTACATTGAGGCCACCGAATTGAAGTAATTGAAGTAGAGTTGTTTAGAAGTCATTTTCTTAGTTTAATTTTATTATGAATGGCTGAGGTTGCTCTTTCTTCCAACATTATGGATTTGTGAATACTGTTTCAACTCTAAAACCGACCTTTAAGAATAGTGGAACATTAGTTTTAAGAATAGCTTTCGACTGACATGTAGTTTGTGGTTCATATGGTTTATCTCATTTTAGCATTGAAATAGGATACCCAAAGAGAATGAGATAGGTGAGCTCTAGTTGCTACTTGTTCATTCAATAGTTCTTTTTGTCTTTAAATCTACTTGCAATCAAGCTGTATAGTTCCTTTTATAGTTATTGTAAAAAGTTCTCTTTGTTTAAGTATAGTGTGAACAAACTTGCAGACTGAGTTTCAGTTAGTATTGGTCTCTGAACTCAAACAAATGTCAAAATAGGTAAAATTGTATGGTTTTTAATGATTCTGTCATTTGATGGTTGTATTAACGGTTTCTTCCCAAGTCATTGGATTTATAAATGATTATATTAAGATGTAATATGATCATGTCCTTAAATTTTTTTATTAGAAAGGCAAGTATATGTAAATGGTTAAATTAAGAAGGTTTTAGTTAACAAAATCCTTGTGCTTTGTATGATCATGTCCTTCAATTTGTTGATAAAATAGACAAATAACATTTGCATCATTTCTATTTTGGAACTAGATGCAACATAATAGAAGGTTTTAGTTCTTACCAATAATCTTAAGTGTTAATCATGGTTAAAATATCCTTCATATTACTTTAGGATTTGTTTTTTCAATGTTGTTACAGAGCTTAGTAATAGAAACTACCAAACAAACTACCAAACGAAATACTACCTTGTCAATAGCAATCCTGATTTTTGGGGCTTTCTCACTTAATTATTGAATTTCCTAGTTGGCCATTGTTATGAATTTTGACATTTGCTCCATAGATAAAACTATGGATTGGAAATTAAGTTGGCCTGAATTGTCGATGCTTTGGTGTATAAGAGTTTTTGGTTTTTGATCATTTATCAGTCAATTAAATTTTTTATTTGAATATTCATATTCATTTATTTCTTTTCCATAACTTTTTGTAGGTTGATGAAAGAATTACTTCACAACAATGGAATGTCTTGGCCACAACCCAACTAATTTGAGTTATTTGAATTTTTGCTAGCAACATATATTTAATTTTGTAATTAATGAATGTTAGATGGTTAAAGTTTACATTTTGTATGTATCATCTTCAAGTTAATGACATCATGTTACTATATCTACTATTTTTTTTGGAATTCTGGATATCTTATATGATTGATTATTTAAATAAAGACATTTTTATTGTATCTATTTTTATGGTTCATGAATGATTATTTGAGTATCAAGAAATATGAACAATAGCATTACAAAAGTTAAAAAAAAAAAAAAAGTGATGCAATATTCATAAAACATGCTATAAAGGGGAAAAAAATTACCATTCAAATGATTATAATAGCTTTTCTTTAAAAGTATAAATAACTAATTATAACTATAAATAAATGCTATCATTAACAAACAATAATCTTTAATTTTCACTATGGAAAGTTTTTTATAGCTTTTACAAAATGTTATCACACATTCTATTGAGAGAAAAACATGCTATTGAAATTTTTTTATTATAGTGTTCTTATAACCTTTATAAAACGCTATAAAAAGTTCCAACTTTTTATAGCATGGGCTGTCATGACTTTTTGTAAAACACTATAAAAGCCCTATAATAGCGTTTTTCTGAAGCTATCGTAGGCCTTTTTTCTTGTAGTGCTCCTTCTGTGGGACTGACCGCATTTGATAATATTTCCTGTGGAGAGCATACATCTATGCGGGCTACTATGTTGCATTCCTTGGGATCATCAGAATATTTTAGTGAAGAGAGAATATTAAAGACAACCTTCTCATCGTTCATGCGCATTGTCAGTTCTCCCTTTTGTACGTCAATTAGGGTTTGTCCGGTGGCAAGGAATGGTCTTCCCAAAATAATGGGAATTTCTTTGTCTGCTTCATAGTTCAAAATGATGAAATTTCCTGGAAAAATGAATTTGGCAACTTTGACTAAAACGTCTTCAATCTTTCCCTCAGGGTGGACTACGGATCTATCTGCTAATTGGAGTGTAATGGTTGTCGGTCTTGCTTCTCCGATTCATAGGAGCTTGTAGACAGACAATGGCATCAAATTTATGTTTGCGCCCAGGTCACATAGTGCTCTGCCAACATCGATTCCTCCTATCGAACAAGGAATCGTGAAACTTCCAGGATCTTTCAATCTATCTGCCAACTTCCAGGATCGTTCATACACTCACTTGTTAGCGCAACAGTTTCAAACCCCTTCCATGGCCGTTTGTTCATCAGAATGTCCTTCAAGAATTTGGCATATCTTGACATCTTTTCTAACGCCTCCACAAGTGGGACATTGATATGCATCTCTCGCAAAACATTCAAAAATTTCTTAAACTGAGCCTCATCATTCTTCTTTCGCAGCCTCTGAGGAAAAGGTAGTGCGAGTTTATATGCGTCAGGCTCTTTTTCTGCGTGAGCTTTCTTCTTTTCGGATTCTTCCTCCTGAGTTGCTTTCTCTTCTTGCGGCTGGTTGTGCCCTTCTGTGGCTGCGTTTTTAAGTGGATCATTTTGCGTTGGTGCAGGTTCATTTATCTGCAATTGTCTTCCACTTCGTAGAGTCACCGCATGGCAGTGTTCTTTCCCTTTTGGATCCTCCGTATTGCTGGGCAGTGTCCACGCAGGTATGTTTTTCAACTCTGACGCAAACTGTCCGACTTGAATCTCCAGACTGCGAAGGGATGTGGTTTGGCTCTTAACTACTGCGTCATTCTTGGCCATATACTCTTTTTGACTGGTCATGAATTCCTTCATCATGTTTTCTAATCCGTTTGAGGATGATGCTCTTTGGCTTCCTTCATCCATGTTGCGTTGGAACTGTCCCTGCGAAGATTGGTCATTGTTAGAATTGAGTAATCTTGGCGCATGATTTACATTACCTTGTTGCTGTTTATTTGCACTTCCATTCCATGAAAAGTTTGGGTGATTTCTCCACCCTGGGTTATATGTGCTTGAATATGGGTTGTTGCGCGTAGCTCCTTGCGATCCCACATAGATAACTGATTCTGGATTTGAAGGACAATGATCATGCGTGTGTCCTTCACCGCAGATCCCGCATCCAAATGCGTTGAGTTGCACGATCAAGGGTGCGATGCTGGCTGTGAGCGCATCCATTTTTAAGGCCAACGCATCAATTTTTGCGTTTACTGAAGTCATAGAATCTACTTCAAAACTTCCTGAATTGGTCTTAATGGGTCTCCGTCTTCTATCTTCTGCAGTGCCCCACTCATAGTTATTGCGTGCAATTCGATCTAGAATTTCGTGGGCTTCGTCATAAGTCTTTCTAAGTAACGCACCATTTGCGAAGGAGTCTACCAAAACTTGTGAATTCTTGTTAAGACCTACATAGAAGGTCTCTAGCTGAATGCATAGTGGTAAACCATGGTGTGAGCATCTTTGTATCAGGATCTTGAATCGTTCCCAAGCTTCGCTCAACATTTCATCTTCCAGTTGCGTGAACGTCATTATTTCCTTTCTCAGTCTAGAGTTTGTGGTGGGTGGAAACTATTTTTCTAGGAACTTTTCTGCCAAATCATTCAATGTTGCGATGGAGTTTGCTGGCTGCTGGTTTAACCACACTTTCGCCGCATCTCGCAGAGAGTAAGGAAATAATATGACTTGAAGTTGTTCTGGGGTAACTCCTGGAATGATAAACTTGTTGCAAATGTTGAGGAATGACTTGAGGTGAGAGTGAGGATCTTTCGATGCACTTCCTCCAAATTGTCATGCAGCTGTTAACATTTGAAACATAACAGGTTTTAGCTCAAACCTTTCTGTTTCTCGAGTTGGTTGAACTATCCCTGGATTGAAATTGCAATATGTAGGGGCTGCATAATCTCTAATTCCTCTAGCCCTATCATCGACCATCTGGATGGGGTTTAATGGTCTATTTGGTTGGTTTGGTGCAACCATTTCTCCTGGTTGCCTTCGAGGTCTTCGATTTCTTCTTCTTCTGTGGTATGTTCTATCGATTTCAGGATCTACCTTGAATTCAATTCGTCGGCCGGCACGCATACAACTTCTTGTTCCTGGAGAAAAAGACTCAACAGGGAACACTGTGAGTGTTAAATCAGAGAAAATTAGTATAGACTCTTGTTGCCAGTTCCCCGACAACGGCACCAAAAACTTGATTGATTGTCAGTGTGATTGGTTTAGTAGTCGTAAATTTAAATCAATCCAAGTATAAACTGACTAAATCAAGTAGTACCTGATGAGTCAAGGGTCGAATCCACAGGGAAATGAAACAAAAGTGGTCAAAATATTCACTGATTTAATCTCTTAATGCGCCACGTTAGTTTTCGAGAGTAAAAAGTGATTGGTATAGTTTAAACAATAATTAATTTGCCGGAAGAAAAACGAATAATAAAAACTGAGGAAAAGGAGTTCAATGCAAAAAGTATCAAGGCTGTTGCGGTTGCAACCACATGCGTTTATAAGAGATTTGTAGCGCTAACTTTGGTTAATTGATCCATTAGTGCCTAAGTGAGAAAAAATCATTAAGTTTCCCTTCTGGTATTCCTTATGCGTTTAGCAATAAACTACAATTTATTATTTGACTAGTTTATGCGTGAAGTTCAGTTCTCTTAATACTTACAAGGGTTTGCGTTAGTCACAACGCAATCAAAGCCCAAGCATGCGATATCTTTTAGCGGTAATGATTTAATGCTGTCAAGACTACATGACATGCGCTAACTTGTTCTACTTAGAGAGATCCATATGCATTACATGTCAAGGATTTATCATACTGTTACCGCATCCGGCTGGCCAAGCGGGAATTAGCAATGAAAAGATTAATGCAACTAAGTAGAAAGCAATCAATGTTTCAATTAAACCAAAATATGCGCTTACAGGTTTTACTTATCGCCGCATGAGGCGCTTGTGCTAAGCCTTGAAGAGAAGAATTAGTTCATGTGAGCAGAACAAAACTGTATGAAATAACACATTACACACAAGTTTGCTCCCATTTACAACTTTCTGCAGTTCCTTCTTGATTTCCTTCTCCTGCTCTCTCCCCCGTTCTTTCGTTCATTTTTGGGCTTCTATTTATAGGCAAAGAAGATAACTTCATCAAGTAATAGCCACTTGCTTGATCATCATTAGGCAACTTGCGCCTTTCTAATCTCCTTTTTAGCCCACTTGCTTTGGCTGCACCGGCGCTGTCTTTTCATCCATCTTTTTCTGTCTCTTGATCATCTTGGAAAGTGTGCCTACGCTGAGAAGATACTTAAAACAACTAGATTAGCTGCGTTAGCGCTCTGTCTTTTATAATTTCTTATCGCATACACAAATATAGCTTGCCGCTTATAACAAAACACTTTTCCTTTTCTTTATGCGCTGAGATAACGCATCGAAGGTTCTTTTAGCCTTCTTTTAGCCTGAATTTAGAGGATAAATAACTTGCATTTCGCAAGCTACCACTCATCATGCTCTAGCTCATCATGCATCCCATGCGCCAGATTTCTATAGCAGCAAGCTTTCCATGCGTTAGGCTTCTACAACATCAAGCTTTCCATGCGTTAAGCTTCTAACTCATCAAATAATCTCCAAATTGGGCCCGATTTGCATCAATTTCTCAAAATTGCATCAATTGCTCGTTTTGGGACTAAGAATTCTGAAATCAATAAATTAATGCAATTAAATACCAAATGAAGCATGAAATAAGCTCAAATTTGTTTCATGCTATCAATTCTATATACACATAATTCACAAGTTTATTGTTATAAACTATTTAGAACCAATAGTAAATCAACATCCCTCTATGTGTAGGATATTTAATGCCAAGGGGTCGATTGAACAATTGTAGTTGGGTTGGTTGGCAATATATACATATAGATACATACATTTATATTTTATATACAGTTATTTGGTTGCTTCCCCTTCAATGATCGAAGCCATAAGACAATTATTTCAGATCTTACAACATATTCAAAGGCTAAACATTAATCTTATATGCATAATCTCCATAATAATTCCCAAAAACATAGACCACTTTTGATGCACTTTTGACCAAGCAATCTAGACATTAGTGAAAAGAATGCAAACCCATATGAAATACATTTGGGAAAACTCCAAAGTTAAGGAGATAAAGAACTCCAAAGTGAGCATTGAAATATAACTATTTCTAACGATTCCTAGCAAAGTCTATCCCTGTCATTGAGGACTCTTTCATTTCTTTCTTCCATTTCAAGTTAGGATAATTTCCAATTCAAATGCAACTAGGAAGTTCCTTTTTCTACACTCAACTTGTGTAATTTTTTTTTTCGTATCTACATGTTCCAACTAAATCATAGACCCTAAACTTAGAAAATTAGGGTGTAGGACACACAAAAATTATATGATTGAATCTAGAATGCATTACTTTATAGCTAGGATGTTGGGTTTTATGCCCTAAAACTCGTGGATAGTAAATGTAACATTTGATCGAACATTAATAAAATTACATTTGATGTATTATTCACTTATTGTTGTTAGTATTATGTTTGTTTTGCCTAAATAACCCTAATCCAATTAACTAAACATCCTAGGCTGTTAGTACGAGACTTGAACTATATGTGGGGACATACGGGGATCACTGTTCAAGTTGCAGCCTAAAGGGTCTATAGTATAGAGACAAGGCAGAGTACCTTATCCTTGTGAAACTATGGATACGACCCACTTTGTATTTGATACAAGCGTAATGATCCAACACGTTCGTGTATGGGACATGCGAGTGGAGGTATCCTATGCAATGAGTTGTAACATCGTTGACTACTTAGGTTTAACATCGTAACCACTAGCTGTAACATCGTTGACTACTTAGGTTTCTATTTCACTAGGATGACCTAAACAACTTAGTCTCAATCGAGGGATTGTCCTTTGATTTGTATGGGTGAGAGTGGCCTGCACGTCGACTCAATAAGCCTATTATTTTGGGGACAAGACCAAGTGGGGAGCTGGGAACATAATCACACAAGATGGAATTCACTCCTTCCCGACTTTAGGGTAAGTAGATGATTGTTCCGTTAAGTGGTGTCTCCGGGTCTTGAACAAAGGGCCCTTCCCTTTATATGGCACGAGAGAAATTTATGTTTGTTGGTTGGACCTCAAACAGGTTGTTCATTAGAGGAGCACTAACACTTAAGGATTTAGAGGTAACCCATGGGTAAAACGCTAATTTGACCCAGTTGGTGTTACGAACACTCGTGAAGGACTGACTTGCTGTTACTGGTCAATATCTGTGGACATAGAAATATATCTGCAGTGAGAAGAGTGCAGTTGTGGTTCAATAGTGGAGTGAACCAGAGTTAACGAATATTGATTAACTTGGTTAATGAGTTTAGCCAATTAATCTCATATTGTTGGAGCTTCTGATCTGTAGGTCCATTAGTGTTGGGATTGGTGTCCTAAAACTCGTAGATAGTGAATGTTAAACGAATTATATACTTATTCGATAAAGGCGTTGTCGAGACTAATTCAGTAAAGTTATTACTAAATAAAGTAAATTTCACATATAAATTTCCAAATCCAATAAACTAAGATCCATGGCTATAGGATGAACACTTGAGCTTTATGTAGAGACATAAAAGTGGATCAAGCTTGAGTAATAGCCAAAACGATCTATAGTATAGGAATAGGGTTGGGTACCTTATTCTGGGGACACTATGAGACGCGACCCACTTTATAGTTGGTTTAGACGATGTGATCCTAAATCGTCCATGTAGAGACATGCAAATGGGGGCGTCCTATGCAATGAGTTTGCATAAGACCAGGACCGAGAAATAAGTCGCTCTCGCTTTATAACATCGTTTACTAACGAGACTGACTATTTCATGTGATGACCTAGATAACTCGATCTTAATCCTGAGCTAACTATAAACTCCTGTTTATTCGGGCTTATCCTTAGATCTGCATAGGTGAGAGTGGCCTAGTATCGCCGACTCAATAAACCTCCCAGTTCAGGGATAGGAACGGGTAGATAGCTGGGGACATAGTCATGCAAGAAGGAATTCACTCCTACCCAAATTAGGGATAGTAGAGAGGTTGTTCCCTTAAGTGCTGACTCCGGGGCTTGAACAAAGGGATCCCGCCCTCTCATTGGCCCGAGAGGGACTCTGTTTATTGGTTGGACCATAAACCAATTGTTCATTAGAGGATCAGTGGGACTTAAGGTACTAGAAGTACTATAGGGATGAAACGGCTTTTTGACCTAGCTATAGCTACGAACAACCTGTGAAGGATCGACTTACTAATCATGGTTAAATCAAGTGGACGGAAATATATCTATAGTGAGGGGAGTGCAACTATCGGGCTATAGTGGAGTGTCCCGGTAGTTAACGAATGTTGGCTAGCTTGGATAATAAGATTAGTCGGTTAGCCTTGAATCGTTGGAGCAAATAATCTATAGGTCCATTAGGTCCCCCTACTAGCTCATATCGAAACAAAGCCTAGAACAAAAAGAAAGGAAGCTTTGAATCGTTCAAAATCGAGAAAACGGGTATTATCGTAAATTGTGTTTGACACAATAATTTAATTATGAATTAAATTAGAAAATTAGAGATTGAGTATTTAAAAGTGTTTTGAATACCATATATATGTATTAGGAATCATATATAATTCATGGCACTAGGTGATAAAGATTAATTGGATTAATCATGTAAAATTTACTTGGAATTGTACCAATTAATTGCCTAGAAATTAATTTCAATTTTGAATTGAAATAGGAATGAATTGCAAGCTGAAAATTGAGAATTTAGATTCAATTTTAAGTGGATTTAGTGGCATTCCCACTCTTGCATGTTGATGCATAGTGGAAAACAACATAACCATGCACTAGTTGCATGTGTTGTGAATTAAACACCTAGAATCCACTTTGAGTTGCAATTTCACCATGTGTCTAATGTCATGAGGCTTCTCTTTGCATGGAAGATGTCTATATAGGGAGTATGAATCAGATTCAAAGGAAGTAGAGCCTTTTTCCATATTGTTATGCTGTTGGATTTTGGTCTCAAACTCTTTCATCTCCATATATCTCTCCAGTGCTTGAACTTTCAAGCATTCCCTTCCCATTCCCTATCTCTATAGACTCCCACAAGTCGTTCTTGGCCAGGAAATAGTGGGGAAGACACTAGAGGTGGTCCACACACCGTTCGTGATCAAAGGAATCAAAGGGAGTTGTTGAATCGGTCTCCAAAAGGTTGGTAAAATTCTGCTTTCTCCTTACGGTATTTGGACAACATGTTTTCATTTTCTAAAATTGATGTAGTTAAGTGCCTCCAATTCTAAAATTGCTTCCGCATGTGTTATATGAACACCTTCAATTAGGTCCCACCGGTAGCTCATTTGGGGTGTTGAGGTAAAACTTCTAAGGGAAATAATATAATGTATGTAGATACATTATAATACAAAGTTTATATTTATATTAAACCTTATAATATAAATTTATTTTGAATATTGATTCAAAATGAATTAAAGGGAGAATTAAATATTTGAAGGAGTTAAAATATTAAATTTTAATATGAATTGGATTCATGTTAATACTATAGGTTAAAAATTAATGTACATTAGATGCACATTAAAACTATAGGTTATATGCGAGAAATGTAATTGGATATGTGACATTCAATTTAATAATTAATTAATTTGAGTATTAATTTATTATTTCTAGTAATTTAATTTAATAATATTCGATTTGAAGGTGTAAATATCATAAAATCAGAAGCAATTTTGGATCTAGAACACTTAATAAGCTCAATTTGATCATCAAAGGCATGTTGTTCATAATGAGAAAAACAGAGACAGCAACCTACCTTGTTTTTAATGGAGAAATTGGTTGGATTGGATGCTTGTTTTTCTTCACCAATGAGTCACGAACTACCAAAGGGTTTTCCTTGCTATCCTCAAGCCTTTGGAATGGATTGTGGGATCCTCAAGTGATGGAATTTTAGAGAGAAAAGATGAAAAACGAGTTTAAGAACACATGAGGTGTGAGTATGGATTTTGGTAGCATTTCAGCTCATCTCTCTCTCTGTTTTTCCAGCCTTCTTCTTCAGCTTTATAGAGGGATTGAAGCTGAAGGAAATGTCCAACATTTGCCACCAAAATAACTCCAAATTAATGGAGGATTAAATGGCTTAAGGGAGGTGAGTGCATGGGTTTAGTCACCATGCACTCCGCCTCCAAAAAATCAAATTTAGTTTTGATTTTAATAAATCCAATATTATCTTGGATTTTCCCACTAACTCATTTATTTAATTAATCTGAAAATTTGAAAAATAATTTCAAATTTCTTAATTTTAAATTAATTCAAAATTAATTTTAAATTAATTAATTAAATAATTAATTTAATTTTTTTTTTAGAAAAATTATTTAATATTAATTTAATATCTTAATATTAAATAAATATTTTGCCACTTTACCCGAACATTTCTGAAATTTTATTTTTCCTTAACATGAATCCTTATTTATGTTCTTAGTTTATAAATTATATCAAAATCCATATACACTCGGTTTTCGCAAAACCCGACGTATCATCAACACCTATTATTTTTATTCATTTTCCTCAACATGAACTTTAAAAACAATTCATTTTTAATCCATCATATTATTCCAAAAGTTAGTCTCGAGCTAGGAAGGGGACCTAATGGACCTACAGATCATGGGTTCCAACGGTGTGAGTTCAAACTAGTTAAAACCCTTTTTAAACTAGTTAACCAACTTCCGTTAACTACCGGGACACTCCACTATAGCCGAGTAGTTCAACTCCCCTCGCTGCAGATATATTTCCGTCCACTCGATATAACCATGATTTTTAAGTCAATCCTTCACAGGTTGTTCGTTACTATAGACAGGTCAAATGTCCGTTTTACCCATATAGTACATCTAGGTTCCTTAAGTCCACTGATCCTCTAATGAACAATTTGTTTATGGTCAAACCAACAAACGAGATCCCTCTCGGGCCAATGAGAGGGTGGGGCCCCTTGTTCAAGCCTTGGATTCAACACTTTAAGGGAACAACCTTTCTACTATCCCTAAAGTCAGGTAGGAGTGAATTCGGTCTTGCATTACTATGTCCCCAGCTATTCATCTATTGTTGTCCCCAAAATTGTAGGATTATTGAATGGTACTTTTGAACCACACTCATCCATGCAGATCAAAGGACAACCCTAAACGAACAGGAGTTCATAGTAAGCTCAGGATTAAGATCGAGTCACCTAGGTCATCGTATGAAAAAATCAGTCTTTACAGTAAACGGCGTTATAAAGTAAGAGTGACTTATTTCTTGGTCCCGTCTTGTGTAAACATCTTTTGCACAGGATGCCCCTACTTTCATGTCTTTACATGAACGATCCAGGATCACGTCGTTTGCCTTATTCGCAAAGTAGGCTGCATCCATAGTGTTACCAAAACAAGGTACCCAACCTTATTTATTTACTATAGACGATTTAGGTTATATACTTGAACTTGATCCCTGTCTATATCCAAAATATAGTTCAAGTATCTCATCTTATAACCATGGATTTTCTATTGGATCTTTTGAAATATAAAATAAATAATTTCACTGAATAACATCTTTATTTATATAAAGGATAACAAAACTTGAGTTCTAGGACGTATACCCCAACAAACTCCCACTTGGACTGTAACTCAAGTGTGATTATAACATTGTTTAGGTAACATAGCAACACTTCATATGCTAAAAACTCGTAGTCCTAAACTCTGGAGATGTCCCTCAAAAACTTTAGCCGAGAGGGGTTTTGTAAATGGATCAGCGATGTTCTGCTCCGAGGGTATATGGGTGACGACCACGTCTCCTCTCTGTACTATCTCCCGTATGAGATGGTACTTGCGTTCAATGTGCTTTCCTCATTTATGGCTTCGAGGTTCCTTTGAATTTGCAACTACTCCACTATTTTCACAATAGAGAGTGACTGGCAAGTGCATGTTAGGAACAACTTCTAACTCATTTAGAAATTTTCTAAGCCACACTGCCTCTTTTGATGCTTCACAGGCTGCAAAATATTCAGCTTCCATTGTGGAGTCTGCAATACATCCTTGTCTAATACTTCTCCACACAACCGCTCCTCCATTGAGAGTGAACACAGATCCCGACGTAGATCTCCTAGAATCTATGTCGGTTTGAAAATCTGAGTCAGTGTAACCAGTAAGGATCAAATCCTTTGCTCCATACACCAGCGAATATTCTCTTGTTCTCCTCAAGTATTTGAGGATGTTCTTAACGACAATCCAATGTTCCTGACCAGGATTGGACTGATATCGACTGACTATGCCTATTGCATAGCATATGTCGGGACGTGTGCATAGCATTGCAAACATAATGCTCCCGACTGCCGAGGCATAAGGAATTCGACTCATATCCTCAACTTCTTGAGGTGTTTTTGGACTCTGTTCCTTTGATAAATGCATCCCATGTCTAAAGGGCAATAATCCTCTTTTAGAATTTTGCATTGAATAACGATTCAATATTTTATCGACATAAGATGCTTGTGACAGTACCAGTAATCTGTTCTTACGATCTCTTAGAATATTGATCCCCATAACGTATTGAGCTTCTCCCAAATCCTTCATTTGGAATTATGCTCCTAGCCACCGTTTTATGTTAGACAATACTCCCACCTCATTTCCTATGAGTAGGATGTCATCTACATACAGAACTAAAAACGCTACAGTTGAATCAATGATCCTTTTATAAACACAAGGTTCATCTATGTTCTGTTCAAAGCCATAAGACTTGATTGCAGTATCAAATCTTTTGTTCCAGGATCTAGAAGCTTGTTTTAGTCCATATATGGATCTATTAAGCTTGCAAACCTTTTGCTTTTCTCCCTGGATTATAAAACCTTCTGGTTGAACCATATAAATACTCTCGTCAAGATTTCTGTTCAAAAACGCAGTTTTGACATCCATTTGCCAAATTTCATAATTGTAGAAAGTGGCAATGGAAAGAAGTATTCTTATTGATTTTAACATCACTATTGGCGAAAAGGTTTCGTCATAGTCAATCCCTTCTCTTTGGGTATAACCTTTAGCCACCAAACGGGCTTTGAAGGTTTGTACCTTACCAGTATGGTCTCGTTTCCTCTTATAGATCCACTTACAACCGATAGGTCGTACATCACTTGGTTGATCTACAAGTTCCCTGACTGAATTAAAATATATAGATTCTATCTCAAGGTTCATAACTTTGATCCACTCATCCTTATCCTTATCTCCCATTGCTTCTTTATAAGTCAATGGATCCTCTAGTTCATCATGTGGAATGATAAACTGAGTTTCAGTTAAACCCATGTATCGGTCAGGTTGGATTATAACCCTCCCACTGCTTCGAGGCAATCTCATATCTTGAGATGGTTTTGAAGGACCAGGATTACCAACAACTTTTGTTTGTTTATTTGTAGCTTCCCCATAAATTTCTTTAAGTATTAGTTTATTGTGTGTTTGATGATTTTTTATATGATCTTTCTCAAGGAACGTAGCATTGGTCGAAACAATTACTTTGTTATCTTGAGGATCATAAAACAGACCTCCCTTAGTTTCTTTAGGGTAGCCTACAAATAGGCATATTTTTTAATGTCGTTCCAATTTCTTAGGTTTCGGTACCAGCACGTGTGTGGGCATCCCCAGATTCTGAAGTGTCGTAAACTCCCTTTACGCCCTCTCCATAACTCGTAAGGTGTTTCTGGGACACTCTTCGAGGGTACCATGTTCAGAATATATGCAGCGGTTTCTACTGCAAACCTCCAAAATGAATCAGGCAATTGCGCATAACTCATCATAGATCGAACCATATCTAATATGGTTCTATTTCTCCTTTCCGACACACTATTCTGTTGTGGTGTACCATGTGCTGAGAGTTGTGAGGATATTCAATGTTCTATCATGTAGTCTTGGAATTCTAAATCCATATACTCTCCTCCTCGATCAGATCGAAGAGTTTTAATAGTCTTCCCTAACTTATTTTCTACTTCAGCTTTATACTCTTTGAATTTGTCAAGAGCATCTGATTATTGAACCATTAGGAAAACATACCCATATCTTGAATAATCATTGTCGGGTTCCTAGAGTGAGTAAAAATATAGTATAAAATACTCTAGAATTCCTGTGCAAGTATACACAGTCTGCAACAAGTAATATTATCAATCCGAGCCCTGAATGAGTTTGCACTCTACCTATTTTTGTGTAACTTTTTAATGGTTTCAAGAATAATAAAATGATTGGGTTTATTGGAATTATGCTGAAGCAAAATAAATGACAGAACAATAAGTAAACAAATAGATAGACAGATTAAAGGCAGGCGCTGGTTAGGTTTAGTGATTATTCTAAAATATGCTCCACCAATATTATTGATCATGCATTTCTCACAGTATTATTAGCGGATTCCTCCCGGAACTCCGGATCTTTTGGGATATGTTTCAAACCCAATGAAGTACGACCGATCAAGCACTAGGCAACTGGCTATCCCTAGCTCAATCTCTGGCGTTCACCAATACACAATGATCGTAGTGTGGATAATTGCCACACATTCTCTAAATCATCCCTGAAACTAGAGAGAGCTATTCACACCGGCTGGCCAGGCGGGCATAAAATAAGAATAAGCACAACAATTAACCAAAATGCGATAGTCAATTTATTACTAGAGATGAAGCACAGTAATCACATTATCCCTAACCAACACCCTAAGCTACTTAGTTCATAATAGGCATAGGAATACGAATTACAATCTGAGTATGCATGTCCATAACCACAAGTTAATAAAGAAAATAAACTCCCTAATCAGCTTGCGGTAGATGGTGTTCTTGATGATCTTCAATCTCCCTATACTATTCGGCTTCCAAGGGAAAACATGGAATGAATTTGACTTTGACGGCTACTTCCTTTTATAGAAGGACAGGAGACTTGAATTAGGTCAACTTGGACACGTGTAGGGCTCTCCTTGCTCTTTTATCCCAAAAATAACTCAACAGAAGTCGGTTCATGAAGTTGGCTAACGAGCTGTGATGTGGCAGTTTGTGCTCCTAGTTTTGCTGCAACATAGAATTTGCTCCCTCCAGTCGCTCAGCAGCATAATCTGCACAAACTAATTTCCAATGCTTCCATTCTTCCAAATGGGTTAAATCATGTAATATCTATCCAAAACCAACCCTAATAAGCATAAAGGACACACAAATCCCTATACAATCGAGACCTAAATAACTACCTTTTGGGCAGTTATCATACCCTCAAACTTAAATTATTGCGCGTCCCGAGCAATACTAACTCACCTTCCTTCAAGAATTCAGAATATTAGACAAAGAATAGCTTAATCAACCCAGACAGTCCAACACTACCTTTATCCTTTACCTGAGCACTCTGCAAAACCAAGCTCTGCTGCAGCAAAATGATTCCTTCAGCAGGGACAAATAATCACCACTTTCAACTCAATTCTAAGAACTCTCCACAGCTTAGCTCTATTATCAGACATTTCAAAACATATTTTTAAAGGGGTTTATATCATTGTTTATTAGACTTAACGCAGCCTTACAATCATAAACTCTTAAGCATGGGATGACCCACTTTATGATGCAGTATACGCTTGCCTCAAGCTCATCACCAACTAGGCTCAATACTCATTATAAAGCTAAAAAATCCTTAGTTATTCCATCTCTTGCCCCTCAGAATGGCGACATTTTGTGATGAAGCTCACCTAAGTTATGGGAGACAGAAAAACTGTTGGATCATCATTCATCCTTCAAAACTTTTGCTCCATCAATTTTTTCAGCAAAATCTTCAACAAATAATTTTTCAGCAAATAATTTTTTCATCATTTTTCTCATTTTTTCACATTTCCTAGGTCATCTTTTGACGCGAAGACAACCTGTGGGTATCACAAATGTCCCCTGTTACTCAATAACCTAGCAAATTTTAATTTGGAGAGGAATGCTCGAGCAAAATAATTGGAGTAGCAAAAAGTCCCCCAAACATGAATTATTCATTGTCCCCAATGAATCATTAAATAAGCAAGTATACCCCCACACTTAAATTTTTCTACCTGAATTTGTAAACTAAACATGGGACTTAGATTAAGCTTAAAGTGGATCATATAAGTCAATACTACCTTCAAAATCTTCTTTGCCGCAACAACAGTCCAGGCTAGAAGAAATGCTCAAGCAAAAGGTTTCTGGAGATCAGAATACCTTGATCTAATTAAGCGTAATCAGTCCAAGCTTCAAAAATTCAGAGAAAAATTAGTTAAGTTAGAGGTTCTTAGTGCTCATGGAACGAAACATCAAGAAATTTCATTAAAAAGAAATTACACATCAGATATATATTTTTTAAAGCAGCAGAAAAGTAAAAAGAAAAGCAAACATAACAATAATAGAAAAGGAGGTTAGAAAATGCACGAGCAATAAAAAATTTAAGAACAAAAATTATGCTCGCCCATGGCCACTTCATCCTTCAGTCCTCTTGGCCCGATTCATTTTCATCATCCTCTTCTCCTCTTTCAACAGGTGGGGGCGGAACCAGGGGTTCAACAGATCGTCAGGGAATGCTGGAAGGGCTGGATAAGGTTTTGAAAAATTCTCTTGCAGCGCCTTCTTCAAGCTGGCATCCCAATTCTTAACATAGTTCGAGAAGGTTAAAGTTTGCCTTTCAGCAAACTCCTGCCTACTGGCCGAAAGTGCCAGTTGTTCTATAATCGAGTTGATGCCATGGATAAGCCCACCTTGACGTACCTCCTGCACACGCTGGAGCCGTGCCAAATTGGGCGTGTCTATGATCCCCTTATCAAACAGGATCACATCTCCCTCATCCACCGGAACCCCTGCTCTTCTGCACAACATCGTGATTGTGTTTGGAAAGAATAGTTTCCCCACCTTCTTTTTCCAACATCCAGAAATCTCATTCGCAATGATCCTCCCTACATTAATACTGAGAGACCGTAAGATGGCAAAAGCTAGGAGAACCCGTTCCCTGGAGATTGTCGAGTCATGTGTTGTTGGAAGCATCTTCTGTCTAATAAATCCCATCCATGTGTTCGCTTCCCTTTTCAAATAAGCCGACTGGAATGTCCTCTTCTGAGTCTTGGATAACTGCCACTGTGCCCCTTCAATTCCTACCTCCCTTACAACCTCACTTAGTTGCTCATCAGATGGCGCCACAACCATCTCATTATATGCCGCATGGGGGAAGTTTTGAACATTGTACAGTGCATTGATAGCACTTGGACTCCAATCCACCTCGACTCCTCGGATAATTACCTGGAAACCATCCTCCTTGACAATGTTAGCATAAAATTCACGCATCACCTGTGCATTTACAAAACAACTCCCAGCCGTGGTCTGCAATACCGGTCCTCAGAAACTGTGGAAGATCACCACTGAAACCGCGCTCGAACAAGAAATCCTTTTTCAGAAGCTCAGCGTATTTTGCTCTGGCAAAATTGTTGACGAAGCGATCAAATGGAACCTGCTGCTCTTCTATCGCCTCGTGTTCTTCCGATGCTTCAGCAACATTTTTGCCCTTTTCTGCCCTGCGCTTGAGCAACTGCTCTTCCTCAGTCTTCTTATCTGTTTCGTCTCTTTCTTTGTCCCCAGCTTCTTTCTTCTATCTTTCCTCTCGCTCTGCCTTTTCTCTCTCAGAATCTGATGATGGTGGTGATGGGGTATCAGTCCGAATCACCTGAATACGGCCGACCTTTCTTTTTATGCGGCGGCGTTTCGGCGGTTCGGGCATGATTACCTCAACACGAGCTTCTTGGTCCTGCTCGTTTCCTCTTTCAGACACTGCGTCTACCTGCTCGTCTCTCACCATCTCAGCCTGCTGTTCTTGATTTTCCTCAACATTTTCCTCTCGAGCCGTATCTGTATCCGCAAGTCTCTGATCAGCCTCTCCTGGGGTCTGTTCTTGCAGTTCTTCCAGGTTTTCTTCAACCACTGCAGCAGCCTCATCCTCTGTCACTTTTTCCTGTTCTTCCGCCCTCTGTTGTCGCCTTCTTCTTTTAGCTTCTTTCTCCTCCGGTGTTCTTTTCTTCTTAGTTTTCACATTCGGAACTTCGGGGGTAATGGGTATTTCCTCTTCACTCTCTCTCTCTCTTTCTTTCCTCGCTCTTGTTTTGGCCATGGATAACTCAAAGGGTTTTGCAAAGAATGAAAAGGAGAAAGAAAGAATGTAGATGGCAAGATAGAATCAAGAAGACGAAGTAGAACGAAGACTTACCAATGTCTGCAAATAAATAAGGGTCCAGCAATTTGAAATCCTAACCGAAAGGATTTGCTCCGTAATAAATGGTTTTACCGTTCACAATTAAGTTGCAATTCAAATCCCTAATGGTAAAATTGTGGAACTCCAATCATCTATGGGAAATAACGGCATGCTGTCAACGGCTAAACCGTTGGATTGTCCCTTCACGACATGTGGCAACATCCCTGCAATTCACCTGCCCATAGAAATTCAAAAATCCCAACGGTAAAAATAATTACTCAGACTAAAATCCTTCCTATGCATACGAGAAATTTGCTCCAGCATTATCTTTGCTGCAACAATCTTCTGAACCTGCCGAATCTTAGATATGGAATTTAAATTTCAAAATAGGCAAATCAAATCTTTTTAATTCAAATTAAACTTTAACCGATCAAATCAAACTTAATCTGTTATTCTCAAAAGAAGCCGAATAAATTAGAGAAAATCTCAATTAATTAAAACTAGAATTCAAATAACTGAAAAATAAAATCTAGATAAAATCTAATAAAATCTAACTAATTAAAAGATAATTGAAAGATAATTTAAATAAATAACCCGAAAATCAAATCAAATTCAAAACTAAATAGATAAGATCTAATCAAATATTTAAAGACAAAATCTAATAAATCTCGCAAAATCAAATCTAACCTAACCGCAATTAAAATCAAATCAACGAAAAATAAAATCAATACAATTCCTGGGAGCTCAAAATTTTGCTCTGTGAAATACTCCCGCAAAAATCCTGCTCTCTCAATCATCAACAAACCTTAGGGAAGGATATTTTGACTGAAACTCCTCTCCCCAATAATACTTGACACGCTGACCATTCACCTTGAATACTCTCCCATCTTTTTCATCTTGCAAAGTAACTGCTCCATGGGGGAAAACCTCAATCACAACAAACCGACCTGACCATTTGGACTTTAGTTTCCCAGGAAACAATTTTAATCTAGAATTATAAAGCAAAATTTTTTTACCTTTGACAAATTCTTTAGGTCTAATTTTCTTGTCATGCCACAACTTAATCTTTTCTTTATAAATTTTCGCATTCTCATAAGAAAAGTGGCGAAATTCTTCCAATTCGCTGAGCTGCAGCATTCGCATTGCTCCTGCACTACTCAGATCAAAATTCAACTTTTTCAAAGCCCAAAACGTTTTATGTTCCAGCTCTAATGGTAAATGACAAGCTTTCCCGTATACCAACCGATAGGGAGACATACCTAGAGGAGTCTTATAGGCTGTCCTATAAGCCCAAAGAGCCTCATCCAACCTAAAAGACCAATCCTTTCTAGATGGATGGACTACTTTTTCTAGAATTGATTTAATTTCCCTATTACTTATCTCAGCCTGACCATTAGCCTGTGGGTGATAGGGGGTAGCTATCCTGTGCTTGATTCCATACTTAGCTAAAAGCTTAGTTAAGATATTATTAACAAAATGTGTACCCTCATCACTTATTAGAGCTCTAGGTGTCCCGAACCGCGCAAAGATGTGCGATTGGAGAAACCTTGAAACCGTCTTGGCATCACTCTGATGGCATGCGATGGCCTCCACCCACTTGGACACGTAATCCACTGCCAATAAGATAAAAACATTTCCATTAGAAGGGGGAAATGGCCCCATAAAATCAATACCCCATACATCGAATAGTTCAACTTCTAAAATGTAAGTAAGAGGCATTTCATCTTTAGGCCCCAAGTTTCCTCTCCTTTGACAAGCATCACATTGCTTGTAGAACAAGTGGGCATCCTTAAACAAGGTAGGCCAGAAGAATCCGCAATGCAAAATCCTCATAGCTGTCCTTTGACCGCTGAAATGGCCTCCATACGGTGAAGAGTGACATTGCTCCAGGATTTCGGTTGCTTCATCACCTGAAACGCACCTACGAATAATACCGTCAGAGCATTGCTTATACATAAATGGCTCATCCCAATAGAAAAATTTTGCATCATGCTTAAACTTTTTCTTCTGCCTCCAATCCATATCAATAGGGGTGACTCCTTTCACTAAAAAGTTGGCAATATCAGCATACCAAGGGACATCCCTGACTACCTTTACCTGAACAAAAAAAAGCTGTTCATCTGGAAAAGAATCGGAAATGGAAGATTGCTCCAGCAAAGATGATGATGGATCAAGACGAGACAAGTGATCTGCAATGACATTCTCTGATCCCTTCTTGTCCTTTATCTCCAAGTCGAATTCCTGCAGAAATAAAACCCAACGAATTAGTCTAGGCTTTGCATCTTTCTTTGACATTAAATACCTTATTGCTGCATGATCCGTGAACACCGTGACTTTGGATCCAACCAAATATGGCCGGAATTTCTTAAAAGCAAACACAACAGCTAACAACTCCTTTTCAGTAGTTGTGTAGTTGATCTGTGCCTCATTTAAAACCTTGCTTGCATAATATATAGGATGAATAAATTTACCCTGCTTCTGCCCCAACATTGCACCTACTGCAGCATCACTCGCATCACACATTACCTCGAATGGCAAATTCCAATTAGGTGCCCAGAAAATGGGTGCTGAGATTAAAGCAACCTTCAATGTTTCAAAAGCCTTCCTACAATCTGCATTAAAGTCAAAAACATGATCAGTGCACAATAAGTTACAAAGAGGTTTACTGATTTTGGAGAAATCCTTTATGAACCTCCTATAAAAACCAGCATTTCCTAAAAAACTCTGAATTCCCTTCACTGAATTCGGTGGCTCTAGCCTATCAATAACCTCAACTTTTGCTCTATCAACTTGTATACCATTTTTAGAAATTTTATGACCTAACACTATGCCCTCCTTCACCATGAAGTGGCACTTTTCCCAATTAAGAACTAGATGGCTATCCTCACATCTTTTTAATACCTTTCCTAAATTATCTAAACAATTCTGAAAAGACCCTCCAAACACTGAAAAATCGTCCATAAATACCTCAACAGTGGACTCAATCATATCAGAAAAAATTGCTAACATACACCGCTGAAATGTTGCTGGAGCATTGCAAAGGCCAAAAGGCATTCGCCTGAAAGCAAACGTCCCATAAGGGCTGGTGAAAGTGGTTTTTTCCTGATCTTCAGGAGCAATAGTAATCTGGTTATACCCAAAATAACCATCCAAGAAACAGTAGTAGGCCTGACCAGCCAATCGATCCAACATCTGGTCAATAAATGGCAAAGGGAAGTGGTCCTTACGGGTGGCTTTGTTAAGCCTCCGGTAATCCATGCAAACCCTCCAACCAGTTACTGTCCTAGTTGGGATCAACTCATTGTCTTTATTGCTTACCACAATGACACCTCCTTTCTTAGGAACACATTGGACAGGGCTCACCCAATTGCTGTCTGCAATCAGATAAATGATGCCAGCATCCAACCATTTAATCACCTCCTTTTTAACCACTTCTTTCATTGCGGGGTTAAGCCTTCTTTGTTGCTCAATACTCCTCAAGGACCCCTCCTCTAGAGTGATTTTATGCAAACAAAAAGATGGGCTAATCCCCTGAATGTCAGCCAATGTCCAACCAATAGCCTTGCAGTATTGCTGCAGCAACTTTATTAAGGCCTCTTCATGCTCCGACATTAAATTTGATGCAACAATAATGGGCAATGTCTCACTTTCCCCAAGATACACATACTTTAGATGATCTGGTAAGGGCTTCAAATCTAAAGTAGGTGCCTCAATCAGGGATGGTTTAATTGGGGGAGCCTTTCTTTGATCTAAATCTAAAGACTAAAAAACATCCTCACACCTAAACAATTCTTTTTCATTTTTTCTATCTAAAGAACAAACTTCTAAATCCTCTACACTAACCTCTCCATGATTTTCCAAATGCTTATTAGCCGAATCCTGAATTGCTGTCTCAACAATTGTGTTCTCCAGAATCCTAATGAAAGAGCAATCTTCCATCTCGTCTGGATACTTCATGGCCTTAAACACATTAAATTTTACTTCCTCATTACAAACTCTCATTGTTAATTCCCCTTTTTGAACATCTATTAACGCCTTACCAGTAGCCAAAAATGGACGTCCTAGAATAATTGGGACATCTCTATCAGCCTCATAATCTAAAATAATGAAATCAACAGGAAATATGAATTTATCCACTTTTACTAAGACATCCTCAATCTTACCCTCTGGATATGTGATAGACCTATCAGCTAGTTGGAGTGTAACTGTGGTAGGTCTAGCTTCACCAATACCTAACTTTCGATAGACCGAAAGAGGCATAAGGTTAATGCTTGCACCTAAATCACAGAGTGCTCTACCTAATTCCTTTCCACCTATAGACACAGGTATAGTAAATTACCCTGGATCCTTAGCCTTGGGGGGTAGCCCATTCTTAAGAATAGCACTACACTCCTCAGTAAGAGATATTCAAGACTCATATTACAGCCTCGGATGTCTAGTTTATTGGATTAGGGTTATTATTAGGCAAAGACAAATATAAAATAACTAATAACAATTAATGGAAAAATATATCAATATTATTTCATTAATATTCGGTCAACGGTTACATTCACTATCTACGAGTTTTAGGGCATAAAACCCAACATTTTGTTCATAACATAATTGGTACGAAATTGCATGAAACTCTTCGGGAGAGATTCCATGATGAATCTGACTTGACTACTTTCATCTATAACAACGCCATTTACTTCAGCTACATTAAAATGCACCATCATGTTCAGGACATGTTCTCGAACTGATGTTCCTTCTTTCATCCCAGAATTGTAAACGTACTTGAGGGCATCATGTCGAAGAGACGAAGACAGCTGTCCAAACATGGCCTGCAGAGAGTCCATTACTTGTTTGGCTGTGGTCATGCCCTCATGTTTTTTGGACAGAACATCACTTATGCTTGTTAGTATAAAGACTTTTGCCTTGTCGTTGGCTCTAGTCCATCTGTCATAGGTGTCTCGATTTACTGGAGTTCCTGTTGGGCCAGGGTTAGGAGGACATTCCTCTGTTAAGACGAAACGAAGGTCATCAATTACTAATACTGTATTTAAATTTGATTTCCAGGTTCCATAGTTGTCGCCGTTAAGTTTTTCTGAAGCTAACAATTGCACTAATGTGCTAGGCATGCTGAAATCATAAATAATCTTTTATCGGTGTAATTAAAAAAAAATCCAATTCCAGAGTTAGCAAAAGTAATAATGTACCCATCTCATTAGTTACTTTGCAACGATACTTCAGTGAGTCAGAATAACTGCTACTGAGGGGCAGTCAGTCATTCCTTCATTGAATCAAGACATTCTGGACTAAAACAATCCTATAATCAGAATAACCCTTTATTTCTGTTATCATTTTAGTTATCGTTACTTCGGTCAAGCATAAGCTAACTATTTAGTTTATCTTGTAAGTGTGACCCTCCATTTTTAAAATTTCTGAGAACGGTCCTAGTAATGCTACCGAATGGAAAAGCTAATGCTGGGAATGGTCCTGAGAAATCTTTTATCCTTATAGGGAGTTTACTGTGCTATAATCTCTATGTTTCAACACTCCGAATGGTTTAGCAGCTCCAGGGCGTGCTTAGCAGGCGAACATAGAAACCTTGCATTGTAAACCAATGGAGGAGACCGTAGGATGCGTTGACACGTTTCCTTCTCCCATTTACTATAAATACTTTCTCCATTCACCTTGATATTGACTTATGCAATCACCTTCCGAATGGAGTGGTTAAGTTAGTAAGTAACAAGAGGCTATGCATAAATCTCACGGTGTGAATTCGAGGAGAACGTAAGGAAAAAACTATTTAATCTTTTTCTCCCACTGAGTATTTTAAATGGTTTGGGTAATAGTTACTTAGGTATATCCCGACTAATTGAATATAATCCTAAGTCTAGGTTATGAATTAACCTATGATTTCTAGGTGATTTATAACATTTCATCTCTCATGTGCATGCTCGTAAAACCTAGGTTAACCTAACTCAAGTACCAGCTCAATACCCAGGTAGGAGGTGTTCCGTAAACCGTCATCTTAAATACCTACAGCCTTAGACAGCATTGAACCAGGTGAGTTTTCTTGTAACCTTAGCTTTACAAGTTATCGACCTATTCTAAGATATTGATCGATATGGATCGTTTTAACCTATTGTGAGCATGCAATTTTAATCTTGTTATAGATTTTACATCTATCTCGTTTTATAAACAATTATAAAGGAGATTAATCGTACCTATAACATACTTTCTATTCGATATTAACGCTTTAAAACCGAGCTAAGGTAGTCTCATGCTGCATACTAGTTCATTTTCGTTCATACTAAATAGCGGTTACGACAAACGAGGATTAAACATTCAACATGCATTTAACATGAAACCTAAATCATGCATACTTATATTATAATGATTTATAACATACTTAAATGCATGAAGCATGCTTCGTATGGTGGGATTTTAAATCTATATGACATACTCTTATGCATATCTCATTCATAATTAATTATAACATGCATTCAAAAAGCATAAATAATTAAACACACTGAAATGGACCAGTTTTGGCAATCTAAGCAAGCAATTAAGTAAATTATTACAAATAATAACTGAATATTGAGTTGAGAAGCTCCCGGGAATCTCGAACCATCAAGAACCGACCTAATTGGACTTGAACTGAACCTCAAAAGCCTTGAAACTCATTGCACCGGTCCAAAAGGGTCTAAACCAGCCTAGATACACTGAACTGGACCGAGAAATGGTTGAACCGCCGAGATCTGGAAAACGCGCACCTGTTCTTCAAAATTGCATCAGCGTCGCGACACTCTCGCGATCAGCAGCCCCCTGTTCTTCAGCCAGCATGTGTTCTTCTCCTTCTTTCGATCAATTACAGTACTAAAAGGACTCTAATGACTCCTAAAAAATTACAGACTCTTCTCAACACATTAAAGCTCATATACATGTGAGCAATTACATTTTCATCAAGAAATTGAAGAGAAATTAATTGCCAAAACCGTAATATATCCATTTCAGCACCCATGCAAAAACGTTTTCAAAATGCTACCCACCATGATTAAATTAGAGCGAATTAGGTGCCCAAACTTGCTCTGATACCAATTTAAGGTGTAAATATCATAAAATCGGAAGCAATTTTGGATCTAGAACACTTAATAAGCTCAATTTTATCATCAAAGGCATGTTGTTCATAATGAGAAAAACAGAGACAACAACCTACCTTGTTTTTAATCGAGAAATTTGTTGGATTGGCTGCTTGTTTTTCTTCACCAATGAGTCACGAACTACCAAAGGGTCTTCCTTGCTATCCTCAAGCCTTTGGAATGGATTGTGGGATCCTCAAGTGATGGAATTTTAGAGAGAAAAGATGAAAAACGAGTTTAAGAACACATGAGGTGTGAGTATGGATTTTGGTAGCATTTCAGCTCATCTCTCTCTCTATTTTTCCAGCCTTCTTCTTCAGCTTTATAGAAGGATTGAAGCTGAAGGAAATGTCCAACATTTGCCACCAAAACAACTCCAAATTAATGGAGGATTAAGTGGATTAAGGGAGGTGAGTGCATGGGTTTAGTCACCATGCACTCCACCTCCAAAAAATCAAATTTAGTTTTGATTTTAATAAATCCAATATTATCTTGGATTTTCCCACTAACTCATTTTTTTTTATTAATCTGAAAATTTGAAAAATAATTTCCAATTTCTTAATTTTAAATTAATTCAAAATTAATTTTAAATTAATTAATTAAATAATTAATTAAATATTAATTTAATATCTTAATATTAAATTAATATTTTCCCACTTTACCCGAACATTTCCGAAATGTTATTTTTTGTTAACATGAATCCTTATTCATGTTCTCGGTTTATAAATTATATCAAAATCCATATATACTCGGTTTTCGCAAAACCCGACGTATCATCAACACCTATTATTTTTATTCATTTTCCTCAACATGAACTTTAAAAACAATTCATTTTTAATCCATCATATTATTCCAAAAGTTAGTCTCGAGCTAGCAAGGGGACCTAATGGACCTACAGATCATGGGCTCCAACGGTGCGAGGTCAAACTAGTCAAAAACCTTTTTAAACTAGTTAACCAACTTCCGTTAACTACCGGGACACTCCACTATAGCCTAGTAGTTCAACTCCCCTCACTGTAGATATATTTCCGTCCACTCGATATAACCATGATTACTAAGTCAATCCTTCACAGGTTGTTCGTTACTATAGACATGCCAAATGTCCATTTTACCCATATAGTACATCTAGGTTCCTTAAGTCCACTGATCCTCTAATGAACAATTCGTTTATGGTTCAACCAACAAACAAGATCCCTCTCAGGCCAATGAGAGGGTGGGGCCCCTTGTTCAAGCCTTGGATTCAGCACTTTAAGGGAACAACCTTTCTACTATCCCTAAAGTCAGGTAGGAGTGAATTCTGTCTTGCATTACTATGTCCCCAGCTATTCATCTATTGTTGTCCCCAAAATGGTAGGATTATTGAATGGTACTTTTGAACCACACTCACCCATGCAGATCAAAGGACAACCCTAAATGAACAGGAGTTCATAGTAAGCTCAAGATTAAGATCGAGTCACGTAGGTCATCGTATGAAAAATTCAGTCTTTACAGTAAATGACGTTATAAAGTAAGAGTGACTTATTTCTTGGTCCCGTCTTGTGTAAACATCTTTTGCACAGGATGCCCCTACTTTCATGTCTTTACATGAACGATCCAGGATCACGTCGTTTGCCTTATTCGCAAAGTAGGCTGCATCCATAGTGTTACCAAAACAAGGTACCCAACCTTATTTATTTACTATAGACGATTTAGGTTATATACTTGAACTTGATCCCAGTCTATATCCAAAATATAGTTCAAGTATCTCATCTTATAACCATGGATGTTCTTATTGGATCTTTTGAAATATAAAATAAATAATTTCACTGAATAACATCTTTATTTATATAAATGATAACAAAACTTGAGTTCTAGGACATATACCCCAACATGATTTAATTAAATTAATTTAAAACTTTTGGTTATGTGGGGACATACATTTATATATGATATAAATGTAATAATCAATTAAAATTGGTTTTTATTGACAACCAATTTAATTAATGTAGACCCCTAAATTTGTCCGATATTTTATTCTTTTAATTGATTTTGTTTTAAATAAAAGAAAAAAAAAGTGTTCTAGAACTTTTAAATAGCCCAATCATATTTATTAATTTTGGTGGGAATAATTAGGTCAAATATTTTATTTTGATTAATTAATTTGTCAAATCAAATATTAGGTTTATTTGGCAAGGTTAATTAGATAAAATATTTTTGTTTCCTTGGATGATTGATTGTCAAATAATATTTTGTAAATTTTGGAAGGTAGATTTTGTGTATTTATTTATTTTCCTTTTCATTTTTTTTTATTTTATAGGATTTTAATTTTATTTGATCACCTTTCTAATATGTGGTGGTTGAAAGTGGCTATAAAAAGGGAGCCCTCTCCCATCTTGAATTCACGATTTTTTTTAGCCCGACAAGACAACCTACACGTTTTTTTGGTGGCTAAAAATAGACTCCTAAATCTCTCTCTTCTTAAACCCTAGATACAATTTTCTCTCCTCCCCTCCCCCTTTCACATTTTTCTCCCAATAAAAAAGGATCCTAACCACACTTTTGTATCTCATCCTCCCTCACCCTCCCATATTTTTCTCCCTTTTACTATAAGAAAACAAACATCGTCATTGTAGCCTTCTCTCTCAACCAAGAGGTCTCCTCTCACTTTTAGGCGTGCATTCCTCTCATTCTCCGTCCTAGGTATTTATTTATTTATTTCTTTTCAATTTTTTTTCTTCTTCCTAAATCAAATTTTATTTTCGATATTTTATTTCCTCTTTAGATTTGCATCTTGCATGTTACCTTAGAATATTGACTAGTTGTTATGCACAAACTTTTTATATATCACATAAAATAAAAAAAAATGAAAAGGAAAATAAATAAATACACAAAATCTAAAATGATATTTTATTTTGTTTATTGTTATGCACAAACTTTTTATAATATTATTCAAAATAAAATATTTGACCCTAATAAAATATTATTCGTTACTATAGCATATTGTATTAGCACATTGTGGGGTGCTAATACCTTCCCCATACACAAAAGACCCCCGAACCTTAAATCTTTTATTTGCAGATCATTTTAGCATATTGTTGGGTGTCCAGTCACACCCTCTAAATCAAGACGGGTGGTGACTCCATTTTTCTCCTCTTGGGAACAAAGTCGGTCGCTCCGCGTCGCAAACCATAGCGAAAATTAATTAAATAATTGTTATTTAAGTTAATTAAATAAATATATTTTATATTATACATTAAATTCAGTGGATCAATTATGGTAACTGATGGAAGGGACACATGGCATGTATCCCTTTGATCTCTTGGTCCACTCCGTCCCCTAACCGATGCCTGCACGATAGCACTACTACAAATTTTTCCTTTATTGACGCTTGGCTTTTTATGTTTATTGACGCTTGTGTCAAAAAAGTGTCAATAAACGTAATTTTTGTACTTTAAAATAAATTATTAATAATTAAATAGATATATTGACAGTTTTATGGTATCAAGAAATGTAATGGGTTATGTTGACGGCCAAAAAACGTCAATAAATGTGATTAAAAACGTACTTTACGTAGATTTTCGTCCACCTCCGCCTTTTCACATAGTTGACGGACAAATGACATCAATGAAAATGATTTTGTTGACTGTTTTTATTGACGCTTATTAACTGTCAATAAAAGACACATTCATTGATGGCTACTAAGCGTCAATAAACATTACTATATTGATGCACAATAAACGTCAATATTATTGAGGGTTTCTTGACGCACAATAAACGTCAAAACATTTATCCTTGTTTGAAATTTTGGATTTAAGTTTAAATTGCTCCCAAATTTGAAGTGATTTTAGGAATTTAAATTTGATTTTTAATTAGAAAAGAGATAAAGTTCAAAAAAAAGAAAAAAAAACCCAAAACTCTCTTTAATAAGAAAAAAAGAAAAGGAAAAAAAACCCTAAAAATCTTCATTCTCTCTTTCTCCCTCTACCCAACGTCGTTCCAGCCCCCCCCCCCCCCCGTTTTTTTTCAGCCACCGTGTATGCAATTCTTCTCAGCCGCCGCCGTGTTTGCAGTTCTTCTCAGCCGCAGCTCGCAGTCGCGGTGTTCTTCATCTTCGCCGTTCAGCCGTCGTTTGCACGCCGCTGTATTCACAGCCGTCGTGTTCTTCATCTTCGCAGTTCAACCGTTTAGCCGCCATAGTTCGCAGTTCGCAGTCGCCGTATTCACAGTTCGCACTTTGGTTTTATTAAAACGACATCTCATTTTGGGGTATGTGAATTTTTTTTCCTCCTTGGAAAAACCTATCTTCTTCATGCGTTTTTTCAATCATCCAGCCGTTTTTGGATAAACCCTCAACCCTCCAATCGACTTTTTCGTGCTTCAACGAAATCGATAGGTGAATAACTCGAATTTTAGTGAACAGTCGAGAACTTCTTTTTCAGAAGAAATTGATAGGTTTTTTTAAAACCCTCCAGCCGGCTTTTGAAGGAATCAATAAACACTTCAACCTGTAGTCTTTGATCACGTGTGCTTCTTGTTAAGCTTCGGTGTTTGTTTTGATCTTCTTGTTTTTAATTTGATTTGCAGTGCTGGTGTTCGTTTTGTGGTCATCATTTATTGCCTTAGTATAGTTGATTCAGCTGGTTTCATTAGGTTGTTTTTTATTTCAACATGTTTTTTTTTCTTTATATTTATCTTAGTTTAATTTACACTTTTACTAGACATTTGTTTACTTGTTCATTAACTTTATTTATATTAATAGAAAATTACCTGTGCTTGGAGGAATTGGTCTATTTCGTCTTGGTGCCGTTTGAAATTGGAGGCGAAATCGTCTATTATTAGTGAGAAGAAAGTTGTTGATGATTGACGAACGAGATTGTGATTTTGATTATGTTGTTGTTGCGGAGTTTGGTTATGTTGTTGGTCGTTGGAGGACAAGTGAAGACCGGTGGAGACGACACTGTTTTGGTGGTTGTGGAGCTTGGCGAGGTCAACAAGAAGAGGAGGACGAGTGGGATGCCTCCAAAGAACCTTCACGAGTGGGATCGTTTTGTTTCTCAAAACTTGCTCCTTTTTGTCGAGGATCTGAACTGCTTCTTCCTTATAACTCAAGTCTTCCTTCAGCTCAATTGGTTGCACTTTCAACACATGGGATGGATCTGGTATATATTTCCTCAACATGGACACATGAAAAACATCATGTATTCGAGCGAGTTCCGCTGGCAACTCAAGTCTATAGGCTGCTGGTCCAACTCGTTCTATTATCTGGTAAGGACCAATATATCTAGGACTCAGCTTACCTTTCCTCCCAAAGCGAAGAACACCTCTCCATGGAGATAACTTCAAGAAAACCTGATCTCCAACCTGGAACTCAAAGTCTCTTCGTCGCTTATCTGCATAGCTCTTCTGTCGATCCTGTGCTATTTTCAGATTCTCCCTAATTAGCTTAACATTGTCTGACGTAACATGTACCAACTCAGGACCAACTAGCTTTCGCTCTCCCACTTCGTTCCAGCACACAGGAGTCCTGCATGGTCTGTCATACAAAGCCTCGAATGGTGCCATGCCGATACGAGATTAATTTTAATGTGAATATGATTCATATTGAAACTATAGATTATAAGAGAGATGCACATTTGAATATGATTCAAATGTTTGATTAATTAAATATGTGATATTTAATTGATCCAAGAAGTAATTAATTGTGTGGTTTAATTAATTTAATTAAATTTGATTTAATTAATTTTAATTTAAACTATAGCTTATGTGAGGGAAATGCATTTAAATATGATTTAGATGCACATATGTTTCACTCTCAAACCCTATCTTCCTCAACCTCAAACCACGAAATTCTTCTTCTTCCTCCTCCTTCACTCTCTCCTTAATGTGCTCTGAAAGTTTCAATGGAAAAGGATGAGAAATTAGATGGAAATGGGCTGATGGAATATGTAGTCGGTGGTGGGTTTGCTGCTGTCATTTCCCATTCACTTTCTTTCTTTTCTCTTTTCTTTTTTTTTCTTCTTTTTTTTTTTTTTTGCTGATTTCTTTTTTTTTTTTCCTTTTTCCTTTTCATTTTCCTTTTCCATTTATTTCCTTTTCTTTCTTCTTTCAACTTAGTAATCCCAACAATTTAAACCAACAATAGATGGCAAGAGAAAATTATTTAAGGGAAAGTCCCGGGTTTACACTAATTGTCGACGATCTTCGGTCCGTCTTACTCGATGAATGTCCTCTAGTCTCCGCTCGCAATAAATCTCAGGCTATAAGAGATGCTTAAGACCGATGGGTGAAGGCTAATGACAAAGCCTGAGCCTACATCTTGGCAAGTCTGTCGGATGTTCTTGCCAAGAAGTGTGAGCCTCTAGAGGCGGCTAGAGAGATAATGGGATCTCTTAGGGAGATGTTTGGACAACTTTCCTACCAACTCCAGCATGAGACTCTAAAATATGTTTACAATTGCCGCATGAAAGAAGGCACTTCTGCTCGGGATCATGTCCTGGATATGATGGTCTAATTCAATGTGGCAGAAGCAAACGTGCCGGTCATTTGCGAGAATAGTTAGATGACGTTAATTCTGTTGGGTTTTATGCCCTAAAACTCATAGATAGTGAATGTAAACAAATTGTATACTTGTTTCAATAAAGTGTTATTGAGTTTCTACAATAAAGTGTTATTGTTAAATATTGCACAAGTTGACCCAAATCAAATAAACTAAGATCCAAGGTTGTTTACATAAGACTTGAACTAGTATGTGGGGACATACGAGGATCGGTGTTCAAGTAACAACCTAAAAGGTCTATAGTACAGGGATAAGGTTGGGTACCTTATCCTGGTAACACTATGTGATACGGCCCACTTTGTATTTGATACAGACGAATTGATCCAAGGCGTCCATGTAGGAGACATGCAAGCGGGGGTATCCTATGCAATGAGTTTGCATAAGACCGGACCACGAAATAATAAACCACTAGATGTAACACCGTTAACTAGTTAGGTTACTGTTTCAATAGGATGACTAGGTAACTCAGTCTTAATCCTAAGTTTGTCATGAACTCCTCATGAGGGATTGTCCTTTGATTTGTATGGGTGGGAGTGGCCTGCATGCCGTCTCAATAAGCCTACCTTCTTGGGGACAAGACCGAGTGGGGAGCTGGGGATATGACAACATAAGATGAAATTCACTCCTTCCCGCTTCTAGGAGAAGTAGATGAGTGTTTCCTTAAGTGGTGACTCCGGGTCTTGAACAAAGAGATTCCGCCCTCTCACTGGCCCGAGAGGGACTTTCTATTTACTGGTTGGACCATAAACAAGTTGTTCATTAGAGGAGCACTGGTACTTAAGGATCCAGAGGTAACACAGGGGTAAAACAGTAATTTGACCCAATTGTAGTTACGAACACTCGTGAAGGATTGACTTACCGGTATAGATCAATATCCGTGAACACAAAAATGTTCTACAGTGAGAAGAGTTCAACTGTGGGTTTTTAGTGGAATGACCCACAGTTAATGAATATTGGTTAACCTAATTAATGAGTTTAATCTATTAACCTCATATCATTGGAGCTTCTGATTTGTAGGTCCATTAGGTCCCCTTGCTAGCTCGTAAAGAGTAATTAGAAACAAATATATCTTGAGAGAATTCTAATAGTTCAAATTCATATTGGGAATTAAGTTAATTGTGTAAGATACAAATTAATATAATGTATAGTGATGCATTAAAATATAAAGTCTAATTTGAGATTAAACTTTATTATATTGAGAGTGATATATTTGAAAGAGTTCAAATATATGTCTAATTAAATATATGGTATTTAATTAGAAGATGAATTAATTAATTATTCAATTTAGTTTAAATTAAATGAGATTTAATTAAACTATAGTCTATGAGAGAAATAAGTATTTGGAGGAGTTCAAATATTAATATGAATTTGATTCATATTAAATTTATAGGATATAAGAGAATTTGAAGGAGTTCAAATTTTAATATGAATTTGATTCATATTATAGATTTATTTAATTGAAGGTCTGACATTAAATATATGATATTTATTGGGTAATTAATTAAGGCTACAAGAATGCCCTCTTGCATTCTCTCTAGCCTCCCTCTCATATTCTCTCAACCCAAGAACTCTAGGGGCAATTTTCTCTCTAGAGTTTTTCCCATTCAAGATTAAATAGTCCCACAACTACGTTCCTAATCTCAGAGTAATAGCGGGGAAGATCAATTGGTGGTGTCCCAATTGTTGGCGCTTGGTCCAAAATCAAGAAACGTGTTCGTTGAAGTATTAAGAGTCGTCAACGACGGTATGTTTGCTTCTCCCCTTTAGATTTAAATCTAATAATTTTTGTATGCTTAGCCTTCAGTTTGTATAGAAGTTGTTTTATGTTTTTAGCCAATGTAATAGTATTTTTGGATAAACAAAACTAACTACGAATCGGTCCCAATTACGCTTCCACTTTAACGGAATTGGAGAATTCCCAATCCTGATAATTGGTATTAGAGCCGATTGTAGATTTAAATTCGTTTCTCTAAAATTAGCATTGGTTGCTGATAACTGTCCGAAAGGTAGTTATTTAGGCCTTAATTCTATAGGGATTTGTGTGTCTTTTGTGCTTAATAGGGTTGGTTTTAGATATATATTATATGTTTTAACCCATTTGGAAGAATAGAGGCTTTGAAAGTTATTTTGTGCAGAAAATACTGTTGAGCGATGTGAGGGAGCAAATTTTGTGCTGCAGCAAAACTGGGAGCAAAACTGCTACATCACAGCTCGTTAGCCAAGTTGACAAACCGACTTCTATTGAGTTATTTTCAGGATAAAGGAGTGAGGAGAGCCTGCCATGTGTCCAATTTAACCTAATTCTCATCTTATAAAAGGAGGAGCCGTCAAAGATAAAGACATTCACGATTTGGAGACCGAATCAATCGGTCGGAGGCCGAATTGACGGCAAAATGGAGATCTAAGAAGACCATTTGCGATTCCACTCAAGGAGACGAAGTTCTTCCATGTTCTTGGTGTTTTGGAGCAGCTGTTTTATCTCCACAATTACTGAAAGGATTAGTATTTCTTGTTTATTTCGTATTATGGATATGCTTATCGAGATTGTAACATACTTTATGTTTTCAATCATGAACTAATATCTTTGTATGCATAGGTTAAGAATTATGTGATTGTTATATTTATAAATCTGGAAATTCTATTTGATCATGATCATCTTGAATTATTGTTGATCTTTATTTTCATTATGTGCCCGCCTAGCTAGCCGGTATGTATAGCTTCTCCTAGTTTCAGGGATGATTTAGGAGTTGTGTGGCGATAATTCACGCTAGATCATTGTGTATTGGTGAACACCAGTGACTGAGTTAGGGATAGCCAGTTGCCTAGTGCTTGATCGGTAGAGCTTCATTGGTTTTGAAACATATTCCAAAAAATCCGAAGTTCCGGGAGGATCCCGCTGATAATACTGCAGGAGATTGACGGATCAAAAGAATTGCTGGAGCATCTTTATAACAATTACAGAAGTCTTAATCTGTGTCTGTTTCCATTCTGTTTTCTCTAGTCGTAATCACGTACTGCTTCCGCATATCTTTTGTTTCAGCATTTTAAAAACCCAATCAATTTAACCAACCATTTGAAATCACTAAAAAGGCAAATTAAATCAATAGAGGTAGGCATTTCAAGACCCTGTGGATACGATAAATACTTATCACTTGCTGCTAGATTGTGTATACTTGCACAGTATTTTGGAGTCAATTTATCTCATATTTTTAACCACTCCAGAATTGCAGCAGTTGCATGGTGGGTATTTTAATTTCATATATGTGATATGTGGTTTAATTTACAAAATTGATTATTTGGGCATATTTGTTGGTATTAGATTTATACTTTTGATTAGATCAATTGTAAATGCCAAAAAGGAAAAGATTTGAAGACCAAGATATGTCTTGGATTTAAATTATTATAATTTAAATTGCTTTTAATTTCTTAGGATATGCCAAATATGCCGGTCAATTTTTGTAGTTTTAATTTAATTATGCATGTGATGTATGTATGAAATTAATTGATTGTTGCATAAAGTATGTCATTTAGCTTAAAATTCCCAACATAGGTTAAGCATATTCATGCATTTTAATTATAATTGTTATAATATAAGTATTATGCATGAATTTAATTTTCATGAGTATTTAATATAAATTGTTATAATTAAATGGATGAAAATTGAGAAGCATTGGGCATGAAATTACTTTAGTAATATATATATATATATATATATATTTATTTATGAAAGTAATTTATATGCTTATTTTTTTCATGAGCAATTAATATAAAGTGTTATGTTAATGTATGAAAATGTGATTGCTTATTTTAATTTTCTTGGGTAATTAATTTAAGAGTTAGATTAATTGAAGAAAGTTAATTTGAATTGAACATGAAATTACTTTAGTTTAATAATATATAAGAGTTATATTTATATAAGTAATTAACATGCTTAATTAATTTTCATGATATATTAATATAAATGTTATGTTAATGTATGAAAATGGTAATGCTTAATTTTATTGTATAATTAATTTAAGAGTTAGGTTAATTAAGAGGAAATTAAATTGTATTGAGCATGACATTACCTTAGATTAATATAAATGTTATATTTTTGGTATGTCACGTATGCTAATGTATGGTTTTATAAATTAATTAGAATTTGATTGTTAATTTATTCACCATAGTAGCATGTTATAGGGTTAATTCATTAAAATTTATAATAGTTATAAAATTAATGAATAGAAACCGTTAACCTATAACAAAGAATTGCATGCAAACATAGGATCTTAGGATAAATGAATTAATTTTAAACTGTTTAAAATTAATTAGATCTAAGATCACATTTCTAATAGGATTAGAATTATTCTTACTTAGAATTGAAATTAGTTTTAATTGCCTAAGTAGGAAAAAAATTGTTATGATTATAAGGGAACTCCACCGGTAAAGTTCTGTCCAAGGTTGGGGGTATTTAAGTTGACGGTTTACGGAACACCTCCTACCTGGGAATTGACCCGTAATACCGGAGTTGAATTAATCATAGTTAAATGTTAGCATGCAAGGTCACTAGGTTTGTTAAAAGTATTTAATACACCTAGATCTTTAGAGTAAAGACCTTACATTACTGTGGTTATAATGGAACTCTCTCGGTAAAGTTCTGTCTAAGGCTGGGGGTACTTAAGATGACTGTTTACGGAACACCTCCTACTTGGGAACTGATCCGAACCCTGAGTTGAATTAACCATAGTAATGTTGACTTGCAAAGTTTGGTTTATTAAAAGAAGTTTAATTCACCTAAAACATTGTGGTTGAATCCTTTTCATAATTGTTATAATAGGACCAGACTTAGATAGATTGACTTAGCCGAACTTTATCAAAGTTAAACAACCCTAAATTAACCTTAGGACATTTTTAGTGGGAGGAAAATTACAAAACGAGATTTCAATAAAGTTTTGCTCCTACGTCCCTATATTCACAACGTGAGATTCATGCTCGACTTCGAGTCGCCTTAGGAGCGGCCTACCTTCGGAAAGTGTTTGCATGAATCAATAACAAGGTGAATGGGAAAAATATCTAGAGTAAGTGGGAGCGGGACACTTGTCAACGTATCCTTCGGTCTCCGTCCCTAGTTCTCACCGTGAGAGTCCTATGATCCGCCTGTAGGTTGTCCTAGCGCAACCATCCCTTTGGAGGGCCTGATCATAGGATTCTGAACACCGTGAACTCCTGAATAGGATAGGGTCACTTAGGCTAATCAGACAACTGTTGGTGATTAGCCTAAGTGACCCTATCCTATTCAAGAGTTCACGATGTTCCAAATCCTATGATTAGGCCCTCCGAAGGGATGGTTGCGCCAGGACAACCTGCAGGCGGATCATAGGACTCTCACGGTGCGAACTAGGGGCGGAGACCGAGGGATACGTTGACACGTGTCCCGCTCCCACTTACTCTAGAAATTTTTCCCATTCACCTTGTTGTTGATTCATGCAAACACTTTCCGAAGGGAGGCCGCTCCTAGGGCGACTCCAAGCCGAACATGAACCTCACATTGTGAATATGGGGACTAGGAGCAAAACTTGATTTAAATCTCGTTTTGTAATTTTTCCTCCCAATGAAAATGTCCTAAGGTTAATTTAGGGTTGTTTAACTTAGATCAAATTCGGCTAAGTCAATCTATCTAAGTCTGATCCTATTATAACAATTATGGAAAGGATTCAACCACAATGTTTTAGGTGAATTAAACTTCTTTTAATAAACCCAACATTGCAAGTCAACATTACTATGATTAATTCAACTCAAGGTTCGGGTCAGTTCCCAGATAGGAGGTGTTCCGTAAACCGTCAACTTAAATACCCCCAACCTTAGACAGAACTTTACCGAGAGAGTTCCCTTATAACCACAGTAATGTAAGGTCTTTACTCTAAAGATCTAGGTGCATTAAACACTTTTAACAAACCTAGTGACATTGCATACTAACATTTAACTATGATTAATTCAACTCCGATATTCCGGGTCAGTTCCCAGGTAGGAGGTGTTTTGTAAACCGTCAGCTTAAATACCCTCAGCCTTAAACATAACTTAACCGGTGGAGTTCCCTTATAATCATAGTAATGTTTTTCCTACTTAGTCAATTAAAACTAATTTTAATTCTAAGTAAGAATAATTCTAATCCTATTAGAAATGTGATCTTAGATCTAATTAATTTTAAACATTTTAAAATTAATTCATTTATCCTAAGATCCTATGTTTGCATGCAATTCTTTGTTATAGGTTAACGGTTTCTATTCATTAATATTATAACTATTATAAATTTTAATGAATTAACCCTATTACATGCTACTATGGTAAATAAATTAACAATCAAATTCTAATTAATTTATAAAACCATACATTAGCATAACATACCAAAAATATAATAATTATATTAATCTAAGGTAATGTCATGCTCAATGCAATTTAATTTCCTTTTAATTAACCTAACTCTTAAATTAATAATACAAGAAAATTAAAATTAAGCATTACCATTTTCATACATTAACATAATATTTATGAAAATTAGTTAAGCATGTTAATTACTTATATAAATATAACTCTTATATATTTTTAAACTAAAGTAATTTCATGTTCAATTCAAATTAATTTTCTTCAATGAATCTAACTCTTAAATTAATTACCCAAGAAAATTAAAACAAGCATTCACATTTTCATACATTAACATAACACTTTATATTAATAGCTCATGAAAATAAATAAGCATATAAATTACTTTCATAAATATATATTTGAACTTCTTCAAATATTAATTTCTCTCATAATAATATATCATTATATATTATATTTGTTTCCCTTAGTAAATTGAACATTTTCAATTTACATTTATTACTTAGTTGCCTCAAATTACTTTATGAGCTACCAGTGGGACCTAATGGACCTGCAGATCAGAAGCTCCAACGATGTGAGATTAATTGGTCTAACTCATTAACCACATTAATCAATATTCGTTAACTGTGTGTTCATTCCACTATAGACTCACAGTTGCACTCTTCTCACTGCAGACATATTTTCTGTGTCCACGGATATAGACCAATATCGACTAGTTAGTCCTTCACGAGTGTCCGTAACACCAGCTGGGTCAAATTATCGTTTTACCCCTGGGTTACCTCTATTTCCTTAAGTACCAGTTCTTTTCTAATGAACAACCTGTTTGTGGTCCAACCATCAAACAGAAAACCCTCTCGTGCCATTGAGAGGGTAGGGCCCTTTGTTCAAGACTCGGAGTAACCACTTAAGGGAACACTCATCTGCTTCCCTAAAGTCGGGAAGGAGTGAATTCCATCTTGTACAATTATGTTTCCAGCTCCCCATTCGGTCTTGTCCCCAAAGTGGTAGGCTTATTGAGTCGACGTATTGGCCACTCTCACCCATACAAATCAAAGGACAGTCTCTCATGAGCAGGAGTCCATAATCAACTCAGGATTAAGACTAAGTTGTCTAGGTCGTCCTAGTGAAAATAGAAAACCAACTAGTTAACGGTGTTATAACCAGTGGTTACTATTTCGCGGTCTGGTCTTATGCAAACTCATTGCATAGGATACCCCCACTCGCATGTCTCCTACACGAACGCGTTGGATCGCAGTGTTTGTATCAAATACAAAGTGGGTCGTATCCATAGTGTCACCAGGATAAAACACCTAGTCTTATCCCTATACTATAGACCCTTTAGGCTGTTTCTTGAACAATGATCTCATATGTCGCTACATATAGTTCAAGACTCATATTACAACCTTGGATGTCTAGTTTATTGGATTAGGGTTATTATTAGGCAAAGACATATATAAAATAACTAATAACAATTAATGGAAAAATATATCAATATTATTTCATTAATATCCAGTCAACAGTTACATTCACTATCTACGAGTTGTAGGGCATAAAACCCAACAATAACACCGTTAACTAGTTAGGTTACTATTTCAATAGGATGACTACGTAACTCAGTCTTATTCCTGAGTGTGTCATGAACTCTTTCGCACGAGGGATTGTCCTTTGATTAGTATGAGTGAGAGTGGTCTGCAAGCCGTCTCAATAAGCCTACCTTTTTGGGGACAAGACCGAGTGGGGGGCTGGGGTCATGACAACATAAGATGAAATTCACTCATTCCCGCTTCTAGGAGAAGTAGATGAGTGTTCCCATAAGTGGTGACTCCAGTTCTTGAACAAAGGGATCTCGCCCTCTCACTGCCCGAGAGGGAATTTCTGTTTATTGGTTGGACCATAAACAAGTTGTTCATTAGAGGAGCACTGGTACTTAAGGAGCCAGAGGTAACACAGGGGTAAAACGGTAATTTGACCCAATTGTAGTTACGACCACTCGTGAAGGATTGACTTACCGGTATAGGTCTATATCCATGGACACAGAAATGTTCTACAGTGAGAAGAGTTCAACTGTGGGTCTTTAGTGGAATGACCCACAGCTAATGAATATTGGTTAACTTGATTAATGAGTTTAATCTATTAACCTTATATCATTGGAGCTTCTGATCTGTAGGTCCATTAGGTCCCCCTGCTAGTTCCTAAAGAGTAATTAGGAACAAATATATCTTGAGAGAATTTGAATAGTTCAAATTCATATTGGGAATTAAGTTAATTGTATGAGATACAAATTAATATAATGTATAGTGATGCATTAGGAACAAACAGAATAAACTTTATTATATTGAGAGATTGATATATTTGATATAGTTCAAATATATGTCTAATTAAATATATGGTATTTAATTAGAAGATGAATTAATTAGTTATGAATTAATTAATTATTAATTTGTATAATCTGAGTAATACGTGAGGATTATGAATTAATTAACAGAGTAATAAGGTACCTACCTCTTGAAGCTCACAATTCGTACAATCTGATGCTTTATAATTCACACGAACAACTTTTGGATAACCACTTCAATCTCCTGTACTATCTTCAGGCCTTGGAACGGATTGTGGGACCCTCAATTGATAGGGATTGGAAAGGAAAGCTTATGGATATAAACAAGCTTGAGAGTAGGGGTCATCGGTCGGTCAGTTTTCAAGAAATTTGGAAACTGACGACTTCCGATGGGTGCTGCCAGCCGACCGACTGAACGGTCGGTTCAGTCGGATTTTTTAAAGGTCACGAGAATTGAGATGAAGAACGACGGTGGGTCGGTTATGTGTTTTTTTTAAAATGGTTTTTTTATATGTAAATATATTGGCGGTCGGTCGGTTATGTGTAAAGTCGGTTGATCGGTCAGTCGGTTATGTGTGTTTTTTTTAAATGGTTTTTTTTATATATAAATATATCGGTCGGTCGGTCGGTCGGTCCGTTATGTGTAAATTTTTTTGGTCGACCGACCGACCAACCGCTCTCCCCAATGTAAGAATCGACACCGATCGACCGTCGTCGGTTCGGTCGGTTTCGGTCGGTCGTGTCGGTTTCGGTCGGTCGTGTCAGTTTTCAATCTGAAAATGAACACCCCTACTTGAGAGTATGAATATGGAAATTCTTGGGAGAATTTTGGCAGCATTTTAGGTTGAAGAAATCCCTTAATTCTCATCAGCTTATCCTCTATATATAGAGGAAAATCATGCACAAGAATTGCACCAAAAATTGACAACAAATAGGGATCATTTTGAGTCACAAGATTAGGTGGTGCAATAAGGCTAATTACAAGTGATTAGTCATTAAGCAGTACCTCCAAAATTTGCTAATTCTTGAATTTCTTTTAAATTAAAAATTTGCAAATAAAATTCTGAAAAATCCCACTTTCTTTTATTTTTATTTTAATTTAAATGTCATTTATTTAATTAAAATAAAATTATTTAATTTAATATCTCATATTAAATTAATACCATTTGTGCAATCTTGGTTTCTTTCTCCCAACAAATTTTCTCGAACATGAATCCCTATTCACGTGTTTAATATTTAAATATATAACTCTCATTTTAAGTTTAATTCATAATTAAACTAATATGTCGTTAAATATCATATATAAGCGACTTTTGTATCCTTTTCCGAATTTTGAACATTTCAAATATTAACCTATTATATTGTTCCAAGTTTTATTCCTATTGAGCTAGTAGAGAGACCTAATGGACCTACAGATTATGGGCTCCAACAAAATGATGATAACCGATTAATCTCATTAACCTGGTCATTCATCGTTCATTAGCTTTCGGGACACTCCACTATAACCCGTAGTTGCACTCACTTCACTGTAGATATATTTCTTTTCCACTCTAGATAACCATGATTAGTAAGTTGACCCTTCATCGGTTGTTCGTAACTAGATTTGGGTCAAATGTCTGTTTTACCCCTATAGTTACATCTTGTTCATTAAGTTCCACTGATCCTCTAATGAACAACTAGTTCGCGATACAATCACTAAACCAAGACCCTCTCAAGGTTATGAGAGGGCGGGGCCCCTTTGTTCAAGACTCGGAGTCAGCACTTAAGAGAACAACCTTTACTAACTCTAAAACAGGTAGCAGTGAGTTCCATCTTGCAAAGCTATGTCCCCAGCTTTCCATTTAGTCTTATCCCCAAAATGGTAGGCTTATTGAGTCGGTGATGTTTGGCCACTCTCACCCATGCAAATCAAAGGATAATCCTAAATAAACAGGTGTTCATAGCTAGCTCAGGATTAAGATCGAGTTACCTAGGTTATATGTATGAGATATTCAGTTTCAACAGTAAACGGTGTTGTAAGTGAAAGTGACTTATCTCTTGGTCTGATCTCTATGCAAACTATTTGCATAGGACGTTGTTGGGTTCCTAGAGTGAGTAAAATATGATATAGAATACACTAGAATTCTTGTGCAAGTATACACAGTCTGCAGCAAGTAATATTATCAATCCGAGCCCTGAATTAGTTTCCACTCTACCTATTTTTGTGTAACTTTCCAATGGTTTCAAGAATTGTAAAATGATTCGGTTTTATCGGAATTATGTTGAAGCAAAATAAATGACAGAACAATAAGTAAACAAATAGATAGACAGATTAAAGACAGGCGCTGGTTAGGTTTTAGTGATTGTTCTAAGATATGCTCTTGCAATATTATTGATCATGCATTTCTCGCAATATTATTAGCGGATTCCTCCCGGAACTCCAGATCTTTTGGGATATGTTTCAAACCCAATGAAGAGCGACCGATCAAGCACTAGGCAACTGGCTATCCCTAGCTCAGTCACTGGCGTTCACCAATACACAATGATCGTAGTGTGGATAATTGCCACACACACTCTAAATCATCCCTGAAACTAGAGAGAGTTATTCACACCGGCTTGCCAGGCGGGCATAAAATGGAAATAAGCACAACAATTAACCAAAATGCAATAGTCAATTTATTACTAGAGATGAAGCACAGTAATCACATTATTCCTAACCAACACCTTAAGCTACTTAGTTTGATAGGCATAGGAATACGAATTACAATCTGAGTATGCATGTCTATAACCACAAGTTAATAAATAAACTCCCTAATTAGCTTGCGGAAGATGGTGTTCTTGATGATCTTTAATATCTCTAAAATATTCGGCTTCTGATAGCGAGCATAGCTAGCTACTTTTACTTATTTAATTTAGCTAGTCTTTTATGATGTTTGGGCCATTTTATTGTGCTTTATTGTTTATTTTGTAGGAAATGGTTGATTGGAGCTATAATGCCATATTAGAGTTAATCGGGTGCTCGGGGCGTGAAAATATGCAAAGGAATGAAAAGAGTAAAAGTGGAGAAAAGTCAATTCTCGGTCAACAGCAGGCTAGCATCGAGACGCTAGCTCTTGAGCGTCTCGATGCTCACATTCCATATCAGATTAGGCGCGTAAAGCTCACAGCGTCGAGACGCTACGATAGGAAGCGTCGAGACGCTACGATAGGAAGCGTCCCGACGCTACCGTTTTTCATTATTCAGAACGCGCGTATAAGAGGCAGCGTCGCGACGCTGTCTTGACAGCGTCTCGACGCTAAGACGAAAAATCAGAATAAAAGCTTATTTTCGGCTAGGTTTTCGGGGAGTTCGATTTGGGACCTTGGATAGCCGTAAACAGGGCAGAACAGAGCATTTGGAGGCTGAAAACAAAGGGAGAGACTTGGAAATCAACCCATTGTTCGTGGGGATCGTGACGGGCACGTCGGGATTTGGCCTACATTGAGTTTTCTTTTCCCTTTCCTTTCTTTAGTTAGATTTATGGCTTTCACATGTTTAGTTGAGCTTGTATTTACATTCATGAGTAGCTAAACTTGTAGCTTAGGGATTGATGTAGTTGATTAAGTTTATGGATTGATTTATGGTTTAAGTTGTGCAATGTTATTGTGTTTGTAATCTTGATTTAATGCTTTCAATTAATTGGCCATTAGTTGGATGATTTAAGTTTCGAATCTAGCTCGGGAGAGGGGATTTGATCTAGACTTATGATAGCGAGCATAGCTAGCTACTTTTACTTATTTAATTTAGCTAGTCTTTTATGGTGTTTGGGCCATTTTATTGTGCTTTATTGTTTATTTTGTAGGAAATCGTTGATTGGAGCTATAATGCCATATTAGAGTTAATCGGGTGCTCGGGGCGTGAAAAGATGCAAAGGAATGAAAAAGAGTAAAAGTGGAGAAAAGTCAAATCTCGGTCAACAACAGGCTAGCATCGAGACGCTAGCTCTTGAGCGTCTCGACGCTCACATTCCATATCAGATAAGGCGCGTAAAGCTCACAGCGTCGAGACGCTATGATAGGAAGCGTCCCGACGCTACCGTTTTTCCTTATTCAGAACGCGCGTTTAAGAGGCAGCGTCGCGACGCTGTCTTGACAGCGTCTCGACGCTAAGACGAAAAATCTGCAATATAAGCTTCACTTCAGCTAGGTTTTAGGGGAGATCAATTTGGGACCTTTTGGAGCCGTAAAGAGGACAGAATAGAGGCTTTTTGAGGCTGCAAACAAAGGAGGAACTTGGAAATCAACCCATTGTTCGTGGGGATCGTGACGGGGACGTCGGGACTCGGCCTACATTGAGTTTTCTTTTTCCTTTTCTTTCTTTAGTTAGATTTATGGCTTTCACATGTTTAGTTGAGCTTGTATTTACATTCATGAGTAGCTAAACTTGTAGCTTAGAGATTGATGTAGTTGATTAAGTTTATGGATTGATTTATGGTTTAAGTTGTGCAATGTTATTGTGTTTGTAATCTTGATTTAATGCTTTCAATTAATTGGCCATTAGTTGGATGATTTAAGTTTCGAATCTAGCTCGGGAGAGGGAATTCGATCTAGACTTACTCGAGATCGCATGAATAAAGTTTACTTTCTAATTCTTCACGGTTTTAGATTAACTTTAGAATTGGTTAAAAGATCTCATTGCCTTGCATATTAATAAACTTAGATAGGGATATCAAGTTGGTTAATTTGCATGAGAATCAATTATACTCGGGAGAGGTAGTTGTGATTAAAGGGTCTTTGGCTCATAATTTCATTGTGCATAATAACTTATTCTTTAAAATCAATCCTAAGCGAAATCGGCGAAATCAATTCCCTAAGTAGTTTTCCCAATTGGAATTCCATTCTTTTTACTTGCTTTGATTTGTTTTTATCATCACCTATTCATCACTTTTTGATCCCTAAATAAAATTGGGCAAGATAATTCACAATACTTGATTTGCTTAAAAATCCAATCCAGAGGACGACATTCGAATTTACTATTCACTATATTATTACTTGACCCGTGCGCTTGCGGTTAGGAAAAGTCCACATCAAGTTTTTGGCGCCGTTGCCGGGGATTGGCACATTTAGCTAGATTGTTATTGTGGAAAAATTGCTTGATCTTAATTTAGGGTGTATTGTTACTTTTTTAGGTTTGTTGCATTTTTTTCCTTATTTGTTTTTCTTTCCATATTTAATTTTCTAGGTTAGTTTCCTTATTTGCATTTTGTCATATTTATTTTTGCATTCCATATTAGGTTAGTTTGTTTCCTTTTTCTTGATTATATTTTCATATTTGTTTTTTTTCTTTTCTTTTTAAGGTATTTTTAATTTTGCATGCGTAGTAGTAGAGAAGTGATACCATTTGATCCCGAGATAGAAAGAACAATTCTTAGGCTTTGAAGGGAAAATAGAGAAATTATTCAAATGGCTGACCAAAATCTACCTGAGGAGCCTAGGCCTATTAGAGATTATTTTCAGCCTGTGTTTCAGGGGCAACAGTCGGGAATTGTCCATGCACCGATTAATGCCAACAACTTTGAGCTGAAGACCGGTCTCATTCAGATGGCTCGAGACTGTGCATATAGAGGATCACCCACCGAGGATCCAAATTCTCATCTTAAATCATTCTTGGATATTTGTGGGACGGTAAAGATTAATGGAGTCTCTGAGGATGCTATTCGCTTACGTTTATTTCCCTTTTCTTTGCAGGATAAAGCACGTGATTGGTTGCAGTCTATTGCTCCTGGGAGCATCACCACCTGGGATGCTTTGGTCCAGGCCTTTTTAAAGAAAATTTTCCCTCCTGCAAAGACGGTCAAGCTGAGGACTGAGATTGGGACATTCCAACAACAATACGATGAGCAGCTGTTCGAAGCTTGGGAGCGATTCAAAGAGCTACTGAGGAAGTGTCCTCAGCATGGTTACCCCGATTGGCTTCAGGTACAGTTGTTTTACAATGGTTTAACTCCGAGTACAAAAACTATTGTTGATGCAGCTGCAGGTGGGACTCTGTTGTCCAAGACCGTAGAAAACGCTCGCACAGTTTTAGAGGATATGGCCACCAACAGTTATCAGTGGCCATCTGAGCGGTCTACACCTAAAAAGATTGTTGCTGGAGTGTTTGAGGTTGATAAAGTAAGTGCACTCCAGGCCCAGATGACTTCCCTTGCCAATGCTTTTATGAAATTTTCAGGTACAGGGAGTGCTCAATCAATTGAATCAGCTGCTGCTTTAGCATCTAGACCTCAGGAGGAGACCATCGAGCAGGTTCAGTACGTATCAAATTTTAATTCTAGGGGATATAATAATAGTTCTACACCTACACATTATCACCCTAACAATAGGAACCATGAAAATTTCTCTTATGCTAATACTAAGAATGTTCTTAATCCTCCTGGTTTTGCCCCTCAAACTCAAGATAATAAAAAGTTAGAAGATCTTGTTGGAGCTTTCATTGCAGAGTCTAGTAACAGGACAACCAAATTAGAGGAGGCAGTCATTGCCATCAACACCACGGTGAATGGCCACAGTGCAGCCATAAAGAACATTGAGACTCAGCTGGGACAGTTGGTGAATGTTGTAAGCACCATGAATAAAGGTAAGGCCCCAGCTGAACAAGAGAAACCCCAGATGGAGTATTGTAAGGCAATCACTGTGCACCAGGAAGAGTCTGAAGAGGAACCTGAATCTGAGGACTATGAAACGCCTACAGGGGAAGCTGAGGAGGACACATCATCTGATGAGGCTGAACAGCCTAACCTTGAGCCTCTTGTTCCTTCCCCCACACTGATGGTTCCTAAGGAAAAGAAAAAGAAAAAGAAGAAAAAGAATAATCAGGTTCAGTTTGACAAATTTATGAATGCTTTTATGAATCTGAACATTAATATTCCTTTTGCAGAGGCATTAGAAATGCCCCAATACAACAGGTTCATGAAGGAGTGGTTAGCAAAGAAGCGAAAAGAAAAGAAGGTTGACACTGTATATCTTGCTTCCACATGCAGCACCAGAGTACAACAGAAGGTACCTGAAAAAGTAGCAGATCCAGGGAGTTTTTCTGTTCCTTGTAGTTTTGGTACTTATTCTTTCAGAGCATTATGTGATTTAGGTGCTAGCATTAATATTATCCCATTGTCCTTGTGTAAGAAGTTAGACATAGGTGAGATTAAATCTACTCCTGTAAAGCTCCAATTGGCTGATCAATCTGTGGTGAGACCAGTTGGTATTGTAGAGAATGTGTTAATCAGAGTAGGTAGATTTTTCCTCCCTATTGACTTGTATGTTATGGACATGATAGAAAATCCTTCAATGCCTGTCATATTAGGACGACCATTCCTCGCTACTGGGCGAGCGATCATAGATATTGAGCGCAGGGAGCTCACTATTAGAGTCAAGAACGAAAAAGAAATCTTTAAAGCAGTTGAAGACTCTAAAGATGAAGTGTTTTATATGGGCTACAGGAAAGGTGCAAGAAAGAGCACCTCGGTTGGATTCACAGAACAAAAGCCTCCTTGAAGCACGTGCAACACGTCGAGGTAATGACGTTAAACAAGCGCTTATGGGAGGCAACCCAAGTAAGTTAGTGTGTTTTCTTTTTGTTTTTTATTTATTGTTTGTTTTTGTTTTGTAGGTCTTGTTTTCTTTCTCTCCTTTGCTTTCAAGATTCAAAGCTCTCAAGCAAGAAGTCATCATCATTCCAGGCCAGTATTGTTCACTCCTGTCATTCTTTTATTATTCTCATGCTTGTTTATGCCTTATTTTCTTTATACATTGAGGACAATGCATATTTTAAGTTTGGGGGTGGATTAGCATGTTTGTGGAGCCCTTGAGCATCTGAGTTCGGGCTATAGTTTTGAGCTTTCTTTGAATTATGCATATGGTTGTTTTCTGGATGCTACTTTTGCATGATTATGATGTCCTAGGATAGGCTTTCTTGTCAAATTTCAAGCTTGTGATGAGATGTAAGCATAAGTGCCCAAAAAGGGAGACTTTTTAAAAATTTTCTAGGAGATGGCTTGCATGCGTAGAGTATTTGTCTTGGCTAGATTTGGATTTGAATGCTTAGGAGCGAATTATTGGGTTCATATGCTTGTTGTCACATCGATAGGTGTAGGGTAGAGCTAAAGAGTTAATTTTTTGCAAATTAGCATGTTTGATCTTGCTTAGGAGAAAGGAAAAGAATATCTGCTATTATGTTCATAACGAAAAATCATTCTTGTGTTACTGTTGAAAAGAAAATTTGTATGCCATGGCATGTGCACAGTTTGCAATGTTTAATAAAGTTAAGGCAAAAAGAGCTACCCCTGTTGTGATCAGTTAGGCCAACTAGAGAAATCTCAGGTTAAGGGTCCCTGCAATGGGTGTGTGAAAGCTAGTGCCACATTTATATGCTTAATTCAATTATTAATTAAAAGCACCTAAGTATGGGGATAAACAAACTAATTTGTTGCATTAACTCATTAGTGAAGCCTTAGTGCCAGTGTAGAGGGAAGATGAGCTGAGAGTATAATAATCCAATCCCGGGCTAGTAGAGTCTGATCTTGTTGAGTTAGATCTCGCTTGTGCAAGTTAATTTTGGAAAAATTTTAATTTGTCTCCCTCATTGGTCCTTGTGTGCATGTCTCTTGCTTGCTTGGTTATTGACTTTTGAGCCTTGAGGATTGAGTTATGACTGTTGCATCCATTCTTCCATTGTATGTATGATCTAGAGTTTGCTCGAGGACTAGCAAAAGCTTAAGTTTGGGGGTTTTTGATAGCGAGCATAGCTAGCTACTTTTACTTATTTAATTTAGCTAGTCTTTTATGGTGTTTAGGCCATTTTATTGTGCTTTATTGTTTATTTTGTAGGAAATGGTTGATTGGAGCTATAATGCCATATTAGAGTTAATCGGGTGCTCGGGGCGTGAAAAGATGCAAAGGAATGAAAAAGAGTAAAAGTGGAGAAAAGTCAAATCTCGGTCAACACCAGGCTAGCGTCGAGACGCTAGCTCTTGAGCGTCTCGACGCTCACATTCCATATCAGATAAGGCGCGTAAAGCTCACAGCGTCGAGACGCTATGATAGGAAGCGTCCCGACGCTACCGTTTTTCCTTATTCAGAACGCGCGTTTAAGAGGCAGCGTCGCGACGCTGTCTTGACAGCGTCTCGACGCTAAGACGAAAAATCTGCAATATAAGCTTCACTTCGGCTAGGTTTTAGGGGAGATCAATTTGGGACCTTTTGGAGCCATAAAGAGGACAGAATAGAGGCTTTTTGAGGCTGTAAACAAAGGAGGAACTTGGAAATCAACCCATTGTTCGTGGGGATCGTGACGGGGACGTCGGGACTCGGCCTACATTGAGTTTTCTTTTTCCTTTTCTTTCTTTAGTTAGATTTATGGCTTTCACGTGTTTAGTTGAGCTTGTATTTGCATTCATGAGTAGCTAAACGTGTAGCTTAGGGATTGATGTAGTTGATTAAGTTTATGGATTGATTTATGGTTTAAGTTGTGCAATGTTATTGTGTTTGTAATCTTGATTTAATGCTTTCAATTAATTGGCCATTAGTTGGATGATTTAAGTTTCGAATCTAGCTCGGGAGAGGGAATTCGATCTAGACTTACTCGAGATCGCATGAATAAAGTTTACTTTCTAATTCTTGACGGTTTTAGATTAACTTTAGAATTGGTTAAAAGATCTCATTGCCTTGCATATTAATAAACTTAGATAGGGATATCAAGTTGGTTAATTTGCATGAGAATCAATTATACTCGGGAGAGGTAGTTGTGATTAAAGGGTCTTTGGCTCATAATTTCATTGTGCATAATAACTTATTCTTTAAAATCAATCCTAAGCGAAATCGGCGAAATCAATTCCCTAAGTAGTTTTCCCAATTGGAATTCCATTCTTTTTACTTGCTTTGATTTGTTTTTATCATCACCTATTCATCACTTTTTGATCCCTAAATAAAATTGGGCAAGATAATTCAAAATACTTGATTTGCTTAAAAATCCAATCCAGAGGACGACATTCGAATTTACTATTCACTATATTATTACTTGACCCGTGCGCTTGCGGTTAGGAAAAGTCCACATCAACTTACTCAAGATTGCATGAATAAAGTTTACTTTCTAATTCTTGACGGTTTTAGATTAACTTTAGAATTTGTTAAAAGATCTCATTGCCTTGCATATTAATAAACTTAGATAGGGATATCAAGTTGGTTAATTTGCATGAGAATCAATTATACTCGAGAGAGGTAGTTGTGATTAAAGGGTCTTTGGCTCATAATTTCATTGTGCATAATAACTTATTCTTTAAAATCAATCCTAAAGGAAATCGGCGAAATCAATTCCCTAAGTAGTTTTCCCAATTGAAATTTCATACTTTTTTTACTTGCTTTGATTTGGTTTTATCATCATCTTTTCATCACTTTTTGATCCCTAAATAAAATTGGGCAAGATAATTCACAATACTTGATTTGCTTAAAAATCCAATCCAGAGGACGACATTCGAATTTACTATTCACTATATTATTACTTGACCCGTGCGCTTGCGGTTAGGAAAAGTCCACATCAAGTTTTTGGCGCCGTTGCCGGGGATTGACACATTTAGCTAGATTGATATTGTGAAAAAATTGCTTGATCTTAATTTAGGGTGTATTTTTACCTTTTTAGTTGATTGCATTTTTCCTTGTTTGTTTTTCTTTCCATATTTGGTTTTCTAGGTTAGTTTTTCTTTTACTTGTGTAATATTTTCCTAATTTGTTCTTGTTTTTCCTTTTCTAGATTAGTTTCCTTATTTGTATTGTGCCATATTTATTTTTGCATTCCATATTAGGCTATTTTGTTTCCTTTTCTAGATTATAATTTCCATATTTAGATTAGTTGGTTTCTTTTCTTTGTAGCTTTCCATAATTGTTTTCTTTCTTTTTTAGGGTAGTTTTGTTTGTTTATGCGTAGGGATAAAGATTTAATTTTAGCACCATTTGATCCCGAGATAGAAAGAACAATTCTTAGGCTTCGAAGGGAAAATAGAGAAAATTTTCAAATGGCTGACCAAAATCAACCTGAGGAGCCTAGGCCTATTAGAGATTATTTTCAGCCGGTGTTTCAGGGACAGCAATCGGGGATTGTCTATGCACCGATTAATGCCAACAACTTTGAGCTGAAGACCGGCCTCATTCAGATGGCTCGAGACTGTGCATACAGAGGATCGCCCACCGAGGATCCAAATTCTCATCTTAAATCATTCTTGGATATTTGTGGGACGGTAAAGATTAATGGAGTGTCTGAGGATGCTATTCGCTTACGTTTATTTCCCTTTTCTTTGCAGGATAAAGCACGAGATTGGCTGCAGTCTATTACTCCTGGGAGCATCACCACCTGGGATGCTTTGGTCCAGGCCTTTTTAAAGAAATTTTTCCCTCCTGCAAAGACGGTCAAACTGAGGACCGAGATTGGGACATTCCAACAACAATATGATGAGCAGCTGTTCGAAGCTTGGGAGCGATTCAAAGAGCTACTGAGGAAGTGTCCTCAGCATGGTTACCCCGATTGGCTTCAGGTACAGTTGTTTTATAATGGTTTAACTCCTAGTACGAAAACGATTGTTGATGCAGCTGCAGGTGGGACTCTGTTGTCCAAGACCGTAGAAAACGCTCGCACACTTTTAGAGGATATGGCCACCAACAGCTATCAGTGGTCATCTGAGCGGTCTACACCTAAAAAGATTGTTGCTGGAGTGTTTGAGGTTGATAAAGTAAGTGCACTCCAGGCCCAGATGACTTCCCTTGCCAATGCTTTTATGAAATTTTCAGGTACAGGGAGTGCACAGTCAATTGAATCAGCTGCTGCTTTAGCATCTAGACCTCAGGAGGAGACCATCGAGCAGGTTTAGTATGTATCAAATTTTAATTCTAGGGGATATAATAATAGTTCTACACCTACACATTATCACCCTAACAATAGGAACCATGAAAATTTCTCTTATGCTAATACTAAGAATGTTCTTAATCCTCCTGGTTTTGCCCCTCAAACTCAAGATAATAAAAAGTTAGAAGATCTTGTGGGAGCTTTCATTGCAGAGTCTAGTAACAGGACAACCAAGTTAGAGGAGGCAGTCATTGCCATCAATTCAACAGTGAATGGCCACAGTGCAGCCATCAAGAACATTGAGACTCAGCTGGGACAGTTGGTGAATGTTGTAAGCACCATGAATAAAGGTAAGGCCCCAGCTGAACAAGAGAAACCCCAGATGGAGTATTGTAAGGCAATCATTGTGCACCAGGAAGAATCTGACGAGGAACCTGAATCTGAGGACTATGAAACGCCTACAGGGGAAGCTGAGGAGGACACATCATCTGATGAGGCTGAACAACCTAACCTTGAGCCTCCTATTCCTTCTCCCACACTGATGGTTCCCAAGGAAAAGAAAAAGAAAAAGAAGAAAAAGAACAATCAGGTTCAGTTTGATAAATTTATGAATGCTTTTATGAATCTGAATATTAATATTCCTTTTGCAGAGGCATTAGAGATGCCCCAATACAACAGGTTTATGAAGGAGTGGTTAGCGAAGAAGCGAAAAGAAAATAAGGTTGACACTGTTTATCTTGCTTCCACATGCAGCACCAGAGTACAACAGAAAGTACCTGAAAAAGTAGCAGATCCAGGGAGTTTTTCTGTTACTTGTAGTTTTGGTACTTATTCTTTCAGAGCATTATGTGATTTAGGTGCTAGCATTAATATTATCCCATTGTCCTTGTGTAAGAAATTAGACATAGGTGAGATTAAATCTACTCCTGTAAAGCTCCAATTGGCTGATCAATCTGTGGTGAGACGAGTTGGTATTGTAGAGAATGTGTTAATCAGAGTAGGTAGATTTTTCCTCCCTATTGATTTGTATGTTATGGACATGATAGAAAATCCTTCAATGCCTGTCATATTAGGAAGACCATTCCTCGCTACTGGGCGAGCGATCATAGATATTGAGCGCAGGGAGCTCACTATTAGAGTCAAGAACGAAAAAAAGATCTTTAAAGCAGTTGAAGACTCTAAAGATGAAGTGCTTTACATGGGCTACAGGAAAGGTGCAAGAAAGAGCACCTCTGTTGGATTCACAGAACAAAAGCCTCCTTGAAGCACGTGCAACACGTCGAGCTAATGACGTTAATCAAGTGCTTATGGGAGGCAACCCAAGTAAGTTAGTGTGTTTTCTGTTTGTTTTTTATTTATTGTTTGTTTTTGTTTTGTAGGTCTTGTTTTCTTTCTCTCCTTTGCTTTCAAGCTTTCAAGATTCAAAGCTCTCAAGCAAGAAGTCATCATCATTCCAGGCCAGTATTGTTCACTCCTGTCATTCTTTTATTGTTCTCATGCTTGTTTATGCCTTATTTTGTTTATACATTGAGGACAATGCATATTTTAAGTTTGGGGGTGGATTAGCATGTTTGTGGAGCCCTTGAGCATCTGAGTTCGGGCTATAGTTTTGAGCTTTCTTTGAATTATGCATATGGTTGTTTTCTGGATGCTACTTTTGCATGATTATGATGTCCTAGGATAGGCTTTCTTGTCAATTTTCAAGCTTGTGATGAGATGTAAGCATAAGTGCCCAAAAAGGGAGACTTTTTAAAATTTTTCTAGGAGATGGCTTGCATGAGTAGAGTATTTGTCTTGGCTAGATTTGGATTTGAATGCTTAGGAGCGAATTATTAGGTTCATATGCTTGTTGTCACCTCGATAGGTGTAGGGTAGAGCTAAAAAGTTAATGTTTTGCAAATTAGCATGTTTGATCTTGCTTAGGAGGAAAGAAAAGAATATATGCTATTAATGCTCATAAAGAAAAATCATTCTTGTTGTTACTGTTGAAGAGAAAAATTATTATGCCATGGCCTGTGCACAGTTTGCAATGTTTAATAAAGTTAAGGCAAAAAGAGCTACCCCTGTTGTGATCAGTTAGGCCAACCAGAGAAATCTCAGGTTAAGGGTCCCTGCAATGGGTGTGTGAAAGCTAGTGCCACATATACATGCTTAATTTGATTGTTAATTAAAAGCACCTAAGTATGGAGATAAACAAACTAATTTGTTGCATTAACTCATTAGTGAAACCTTAGTGCCAGTGTAGAGGGAAGATGAGCTGAGAGTTTAATAATCCAATCCCGGGCTAGTAGAGTCTGATCTTGTTGAGTTAGATCTCGCTTGTGCAAGTTAATTTTGGAAAAATTTTAATTTGTCTCCCTCATTGGTCCTTATGTGCATATCTCTTGCTTGCTTGGTTATTGACTTTTGAGCCTTAAGGATTGAGTTATGATTGTTACATCCATTCTTCCATTGTATGTTTGATTTCTAGTTTGCTCGAGGACTAGCAAAAGCTTAAGTTTGGGGGTATTTGATAGCGAGCATAGCTAGCTACTTTTACTTATTTAATTTAGCTAGTCTTTTAAGATGTTTGGGCCATTTTATTGTGCTTTATTGTTTATTTTGTAGGAAATGGTTGATTGGAGCTATAATGCCATATTAGAGTTAATCGGGTGCTCAGGGCGTGAAAAGATGCAAAGGAATGAAAAGAGTAAAAGTGGAGAAAAGTCAAATCTCGGTCAACAGCAGACTAGCGTCGAGACGCTAGCTCTTGAGCGTCTCGACGCTCACATTCCATATCAGGTTAGGCGCGTAAAGCTCACAGCGTCGAGACGCTACGACAGGAATCGTCCCGACGCTACCGTTTGTCCTTATTCAGAACGCGCGTATAAGAGGCAACGTCGCGACGCTGTCTTGACAGCGTCTCGACGCTAAGACGAAAAATCATAATAAAAGCTTATTTTCGGCTAGGTTTTTGGGGAGTTCGATTTGGGACCTTGGATAGCTGTAAACAGGGCAGAACAAAGCATTTGGAGGCTGAAAACAAAGGGAGAGACTTGGAAATCAACCCATTGTTCGTGGGGATTGTGACGGGGACGTCGGGATTCGGCCTACATTGAGTTTTCTTTTCCCTTTCCTTTCTTTAGTTAGATTTATGGCTTTCACATGTTTAGTTGAGCTTGTATTTACATTCATGAGTAGCTAAACTTGTAGCTTAGGGATTGATGTATTTGATTAAGTTTATGGATTGATTTATGGTTTAAGTTGTGTAATGTTATTGTGTTTGTAATCTTGATTTAATGCTTTCAATTAATTGGCCATTAGTTGGATGATTTAAGTTTCGAATCTAGCTCGGGAGAGGGGATTTGATCTAAACTTACTCAAGATTGCATGAATAAAGTTTACTTTCTAATTCTTGACGGTTTTAGATTAACTTTAGAATTGGTTAAAAGATCTCACTGCCTTGCATATTAATAAACTTAGATAGGGATATCAAGTTGGTTAATTTGCATGAGAATCAATTATACTCGGGAGAGGTAGTTGTGATTAAAGGGTCTTTGGCTCATAATTTCATTGTGCATAATAACTTATTCTTTAAAATCAATCCTAAAGGAAATCGGCGAAATCAATTCCCTAAGTAGTTTTCCCAATTGAAATTTCATACTTTTTTTACTTGCTTTGATTTGGTTTTATCATCATCTTTTCATCACTTTTTGATCCCTAAATAAAATTGGGCAAGATAATTCACAATACTTGATTTGCTTAAAAATCCAATCCAGAGGACGACATTCGAATTTACTATTCACTATATTATTACTTGACCCGTGCGCTTGCGGTTAGGAAAAGTCCACATCAGCTTCCAAGGGAAAATATGGAATGCATTTGACTTCGACGGCTACTTCCTTTTATAGAAGGATAGGAGACTTGAATTAGGTCAACTTGGACACGTGTAGGGCTCTCCTTGCTCCTTTATCCCCAAAATAACTCAATAGAAGTCGGTTTATTAAGTTGGCTAACGAGCTGTGATGTGGCAGTTCTGTTCCCAGTTTTGCTGCAGCACAGAATTTGCTCCCTCCAGTCGCCCAGCAACATAATCTACACAAAATAGTTTCCAATGCTTCCATTCTACCAAATGGGTTAAAACATGTAATATCCATCTAAAACCAACCCTATTAAGCATAAAGGAGACACAAATCCCTATATAATTGAGGCCTAAATAACTACCTTTTGGGCAGTTATCATACCCCCAAACTTAAACTATTGCACGTCCCGGGCAATACTAACTCACCTTCCTTCAAGAATTCAGAATATTAGACAAAGAATAGCTTAATCAAAACCAATCAGGCTGCAGCAAAATGATTCCTCTGGCATGGACAAATAATCACCACTTTTCAACTTAATTCTAAGAACTCACCACAGCCTAGCTCTATTATCAGACATTTCAAAACATATTTTTAAAGGGGTTTATATCATTATTTATCAGACTTAAAGCAGCCTTACAGTCATAAGCTCTTAAGCATGGGATGACCCATTTTATGGTGCAGTATACCCTTGCCTCAAGCTTATCACCAACTAGGCTCAATACTCACTATAATGCTAAAAAATCCTTTGTTATTCCATCTCTTGCCCCTCAAAATGGCGACATTTTATGACGAAGCTCACCTAAGTTCTGGGAGATAGAAAAACTGCTAGATCATCATTCATCCCTCAAAACTTTTGCTCTGTCAATTTTTTTCAGCAAAATCTTCAACAAATAATTTTTTTTCAGCAAATAATTTTTCTCATCATTTTTTCACATTTCCTAGGTCATCTTTTGACGCGAAGACAAACTGTGGGTATCACAAATGTCCTCGGTTACTCAATAACCTAACAAATTTTAATTTGAAGGAGAGGAGTGCTCGAGCAAAATAATTGGAGTAGCAAAAAGTCCCCCAAACTTGAATTATTCATTGTCCCCAATGAATCATTAATTAAGCAGCTATACCCCCAAACTTAAATTTTTCTATCTGAATTTTTAAACTAAACATGGGACTAGGATTAAGCTTAAAGTGGATCGTATAAGTCAATACTACCTTGAAAATATTCTTTGCCGCAGCTACAGTCCAGGCTAGAATAAATGCTCAAGCAAAAGGTTTCTGGAGATCAGAATACCTTGATCTAATTAAGCGTAATCAGTCCAAGCTTCAAAAATTCAGAAGAAAATAGTTAATTTAGGCATTACTTAGTGCATACAGAATAGAAACATTCAGAAATTTCATTAAAAATATTCAAAGAAAAATTACATAGCAGAGATATATTTTTGTAAGCAGAAAAATTAAAAAGAAAGACAAGCAGTTATAACAGCGAGCAGGGTCACTATGTGCGAGCAAACAAAAATGGAAAAACAAAAGTAATGCTCGCTCCAGGTCATCCCATCATTCAGTCTTCCTGACCCTGCTCCTCATCAACATCCTCTTCTCGTTCAACAGGTGGGGGTGGTATCCAAAGATTAAACAAATCATCGGGAAACACTGGAAAGGCTTGATTTGGTGTTGAGAAATTGGTTTGCAAGGCCCCCCTGAGCGCATCATCTCTCCTTTTAGCATAAGTCCAGTAGGTCTGAGCTTGCCTTTCAGCAAATTCTAACCTACTGGCCAACACTGTCAGTTGCTCTAGGATCTAATTAACGCCATACACAAGCCCACCCTGGCGAGCCTCTTGCGTACGCTGAAGCCGCGCCAGATTAGGTGTGTCAATGATTCCCTTATTAAGCATGATCATATCTTCTAGAACCGTGGGCACTCCTGCCCTGCTGCATAACATTGTAATCGTGTTTGGAAAGAACAGCTTCCCACCTTCTTGCGCCAACAGTCAGCAATCTCAGTAGCAATTATTTTTCCAACATCTATGCTCATTGATCGAAGGATGGCAAAAGCAAGCAACACTCTGTCCCGCGATATAGTGGAGTCGTGCGTTGTCGGCAGCAAGCGGAGCCTAATGAAGCCCATCCAAGCGTTTGCTTCACTCTTTAAATAGGCAACTTGAAATGTGTGTTTCTGCATCTGCGACACCCTCCATTGAGCCCCCTCAACACCTACCTCTCGAACCGCCGCACTTAATTGGTCGCTCGATGGGGCAACCACCATTTCATTGAAAACTACGTGTGGAAAGTCCTGAAGATCAAACAAATTATTGATGGCCTCTGGGTTCCATTGGACAGGCACTCCTCGCACTATGACTTCAAAATCATCCTTCACATCAAGATTAGCGTAGAATTCCCGAACGATGTTGGCATTGACAGGATCAGGCTTTGCACAAAACTGCCTCCACCCCAGGTTTGCTATGCCAGATTCCACAAACTTGGGCAGATCACTGCCAAATCCTTGCTCGAACAAGAAATCCCGCTTCAGTACTTCCTGATATTTTGCTCTGGTAAGTTCATTAACGAAGCGAATGAATGGTGCCCTCGGCTCCTCAATCTCTCCCGATGCTTCGGCAATTCTTTTGCCCTTGCTTTCTCTTTGTTCGCGCAAACGCTCTTCTTCTGCCTTTCTTGCCTCTTCTTCTTTTTCCTTATTCTCAACTTCCCTTTTTTCTTCCTCAGAGTCCGACGTCGGAGGCGATGGAGTATCAGTCCTGATCACTGGAATGCGCCCAACCTTCCGCTTAATGCGTCGGAGGTTCAGGTGTGATAACCTCCACACGAGCCTCCTGAACTGGCTCTCTGCTTTCTTCCTCTACAGCCTCCGTCTGCACATCCTCACTCTGCTTCTTCTGAATTTCCTCTCGAGCTTATTCTGTAGTCGCCACTTCCTGTCCATCCTCTTCTTGATTCTGTTTGTCAGATTCTTTTGGGTCTCCTTCTTCTTCTACAACAACCTCATCCTCCCTCGCTTTTTCTTGTTCTTCAACTCTCTGTTGTCGTCTTCTTTTCTTTGCTTCTTTCTCCTTCGGTGTCCTTCTCTTCTTGGTTTTTACTTTCTGAACTTCGGGGGTCACGGGTATCTCTTCCTCCTCACTCTCCTTCTCTTTTCTAGCTCTTGTCTTAGCCATTGAAGGTGTAATGGGGTTTTGACAGAGAATGCAAAGAAAGAAAGAATAATACTCGCACAAAGATTTGATCAAGAAGACGAAGTGAAACGTGCTTACCAGAGATTGCGAATAAATAGGGCTTCAGCAATTTGAAATCCCAACCGAAAAGATTTGCTCCTATTAAATCATTTTACCGTTTAATTTAATTGCATGCCAATTCGGGAGTTCCAAACCATCAATGGTAATTTCCTGATTTCAAATTGCCCGCAGTAATTAATTATGTGATGTCATCGAATGAGACCGTTGGATGCTTGCTATGTGACACATGGCCTCAGCAGATGACTCATGCATAATTTTACCTGCAAGAATTCATAGAAAAATCCCCACGGTAAAATATTAATTACCCCAACGAAATCCCTTCTATTCGGATGATTTTGCTCCAGCCACAACTTTGCCGCAACAACCTCCTAACCCTGCAGAATCTCAGTATGGAAATTCAAATTCAAATTTTAACCGACCAATCTTATCTTTTATTTTCACGAAAAGCCGAATACATTAGACAAAATCTTAATTAATTCAATTTAAACCGAATTCAAATAACTGAAAATAAGATCTAGATACAATGTAATAAAAGTCAAACCAATTAAAAGATAATTCAAAGATAATCTAAATAAATAACCCGAAAATAAAATAAAATAAAATTTAAAATATATCAAATCTAACTACCAACAATAATAAAAATACTCTAAAGATAAAATCTAATAAACCATGCAAAATCAAATCTAACTTAAAAATCAAATCAGCGAAAAAAATAAAATTAATACAAACTTCTGGGAGCTCAAAATTTTGCTCTGTGAAATGCTCCCGCAAAAGTCCTACTCTCTCAATCATCAACCAACCTTAGGGAAGAATATTTCAACCGAAACTCCTCACCCCAATAATGCTTCACACGCTGTCCATTCACCTTGAACACTCTCCCATCTTTTTCATCCTGCAAAGTAATTGCTCCATTGGAGAAAACCTCAACCACAATAAACGGTCCTAACAATTTAGATTTTAATTTTCCAGGAAATAATTTTAATCTAGAATTATAAAGCAAAACTTTCTGACCCTTGACAAATTCTTTAGATTTTATTTTCTTGTCATGCCACAGCTTAGTCTTTTCTTTATACATTTTCGCATTTTCGTAAGAAAATTGACGAAGTTCTTCTAACTCATTATGCTGCAGCATTCTTATTGCTCCTGCACGATTCAGATCAAAATTTAATTTTTTTCGAAGCCCAAAATGTTTTATGCTCAAGCTCTAATGGTAAATGGCAAGCTTTCCCATATACTAACCTATAGGGAGACATACCTAGAGGAGTCTTATAAGCTGTCCTATAAGCCCAAAGAGCCTCATCCAACCTAAAGGACCAATCCTTTCTAGATGGATGGACTACTTTCTCTAAAATAGCTTTAATTTCCCTATTACTAGTTTCAGCTTGACCATTTGCTTGTGGGTGATAAGGGGTAGCTATCCTATGCTTAATCCCATACTTAGCTAAAAGCTTAGTTAAAATATTATTAACAAAATGTGTACCCTCATCACTCACTAGAGCCCTAGGTGTCCCAAATCGCGCAAAGATGTGCGATTGAAGAAACCTTGCTACTGTCTTGGCATCACTCTGATGGCATGCGATGGCCTCCACCCACTTGGACACATAATCAACTGCCAATAAGATAAAAAATATTGCCATTAGAAGGGGGAAATGGCCCCATGAAGTCAATACCCCATACATCGAATAATTCAACTTCTTAACTGTAAGTAAGAGGCATTTCATCTCTAGGCCCCAAATTTCCTCTCCTTTGGCAAGCATCACATTGCTTGTAGAACCAATGGGCATCCTTAAATAACGTAGGCCAGAAAAATCCGCAATGCAAAATCCTCATAGTTGTCCTCTGACCGCTGAAATGACCTCCATACGGTGAAGAGTGACATTGCTCCAAGATTTCCTTTGCTTCAGCACCTGAAACACACCTTCGAATAATACCGTTAGAGCATTGCTTATACATAAATGGCTCATCCCAATAGAAAAACTTCGCATCATGGTTAAACTTCTTCTTCTGCCTCCAATCCATGTCAATAGGGGTGACTCCCTTTACCAAAAAGTTTGCAATATCAGCATACCAAGGGACATCCCTAACTACCTTTACTTCAAAAACAAAGAGTTGTTCATCTGGAAAAGAATCGGAAATGGCAGATTGCTCCAGCAAAGATGATGATGGATCAAGACGAGATAAATGATCTGTAAGGACATTTTCTGATCCTTTCTTGTCCTTTATCTCCAAGTCAAATTCCTGCAATAGTAAAATCCAACGAATTAGTCTAGGCTTTGCATCTTTCTTTGACATTAAATACCTTATTGCTGCATGATTCGTGAAAACCGTGACTTTGGATCCAACCAAATATGGCCGGAACTTCTCAAAAGCGAACACCACAGCTAACAACTCCTTTTCAGTAGTTGTATAGTTGACTTGTGCTTCATTTAAAACCTTGCTCGCATAATATATAGGATGAATAAATTTGCCCTGCTTTTGCCCCAGCATCGCACCTACTGCAGCATCACTCGCATCACACATTACCTCGAATGGAAAATTCCAATTAGGTGCGCAAATAATGGGTGTTGAGATTAAAGCAGCCTTTAAAGTCTCAAAAGTCTTCCTACAATCTGCATTAAAGTCAAAAACATGATCAGTACACAATAAGTTACAAAGAGGTTTACTGATTTTGGAAAAATCTTTTATGAACCTCCTATAAAATCCAGAATGTCCTAAAAAACTCCGAATTCCCTTCACTGAATTCGGTGGCTCTAGCCTTTCAATAACCTCAACTTTTTCTCTATCAACTTGTAGACCATTTTTAGAAATTCTATGACCTAACACTATGCCCTCCTTCACAATGAAGTGGCATTTTTCCCAATTAAGAACTAGATGGGTATCCTCACATCTTTTTAACACCTTTCCTAAATTATCTAAACAACTCTAAAAAGACCCTCCAAACACTGAAAAATCGTCCATAAATACCTCAACAGTGGACTCAATCATATCAGAAAAAATTGCTAACATACACCGCTGAAATGTTTCTAGAGCATTGCAGAAGCCGAAAGGCATTCTCCTAAAAGCAAATGTCCCATAAGGACAGGTGAAAGTGGTTTTCTCCTGATCTTCAAGAGCAATAGTAATCTGGTTATATCCAGAATAACCGTCCAAGAAATAGTAGTAGGCTTTACCAGCCAATCGATCCAACATCTGGTTGATAAATGGTAGAGGGAAATGATCCTTTCGGGTAGCTTTATTAAGCCTTCTGTAATCCATGCAAACCCTCCAGCCAGTTACTGTCCTTGTGGGGATCAACTCATTATTTTTATTGCTCACCACACTGACACTTCCTTTCTTAGGAACACATTGGACAGGGCTTACCCAATTGATATCGGCAATTGGATAAATGGTCTCAGCATCCAACCATTTAATTACCTCCTTCTTAACAACCTCTTTCATTGCAGGGTTAAACCTTCTTTGTTGCTCAATACTCCTAAATGATCCCTCCTCTAGAGTGATTTTGTGCATACAAAAAGATGGGCTAATTCCCTTAATATCAGCCAATGTCCAACCTATAGCCTTGCGGTATTGCTGCAACAATTTTATTAAGGCCTCTTCATGCTCTGACATTAAATCTGATGCAACAATATTTGGCAACGTCTCACTTTCCCCAAGATACACGTACTTTAGATGATCCGGAAAGGGCTTCAAATCTAAAGTAGGTGCCTCAATCAGGGATGGCTTTATGGGAGGAGCTTTCCTTTGATCTAACTCTAAAGACTCAAATACATCCTCACATCTAAACAATTTTTCTTTTTCATTTTTCCTATCTAAAGAACAAACTTCTAAATCCTCTAAACTAACCTCACCATGCATCTCTGAATGCTTACTAGCCGAATCCTGTCTTGTTGTCTCAATGACTATGCTCTCCAGAATCCTAATGAAAGAACAATCCTCCATTTCTTCTGGATATTTCATGGCTTTAAACACATTAAATTTCACTTCCTCATTACAGACTCTCATTGTTAATTCCCCTTTTTGAACATCTATTAATGCCCTACCAGTGGCCAAAAATGGACGACGTAGAATAATTGGGACATCTTTATCAGCCTCATAGTCTAAAATAATAAAATCAACAGGAAATATGAATTTATCCACTTTTACTGAGACATCCTCAATTTTACCCTCTGGATATGTAATAGACCTATCAGCTAATTGAAGTGTAACTGTGGTAGGTCTAGCTTCACCAATACCTCACTTCCGATAGACCGAAAGAGGCATAAGGTTAATGCTTGCACCTAAATCACAGAGTGCTCTACCTAATTCTTTTCCACCTATAGGCACGGGTATGGTAAATGACCCTGGATCCTTAGCCTTGGGGGGTAGTCCATTCTTAAGAATAGCACTACACTCCTCAATAAGAGATATAGTTTCAAACTCACCTAATCTTTTCTTTTTAGTCAAAATATCCTTAAGAAATTTAGCATAATTAGGCATTTGCTCAATAGCTTCTACTGAAGGGATATTTATATGCAATTGCTTAAGAATCTCTAAAAACTTCTTAAATTTACCATCCTGATTCTTAGGCTTTTGCCTCTGTGGAAAAGGTAGAGGTGGTACATAAGGTGGGGGTGGCACATAAGGTAGTTCCACATCTGGAACAGAACCAGACGCTCCAGCATTTTTATTGCTGCCTCCAGCACCCTGACCAGACTCCAACTCTTTCTCGACAACAACATTATTATCTCTATCACCATTTTTATCTACAACCTGGGTTTTACTAGGCTCAATTCTTTCTTTTAATGTCTTACCACTCTGATGTGGACTTTTCCTAACCGCAAGCGCACGGGTCAAGTAATAATAAAGAGTTCGTAAATACGAGTGTCGTCCTCTGGATTGGATTTTAAGCAAATCAAGTATTGTGAATAATCTCGCTCAATTTTATTTAAGGATTAAAAAGTGATGAATAGATGATAATAAAACCAAATCAAAGCAAGTAAAAATAATGGAAATTCAATTGGGAAAACTACTTAGGGAATTGATTTCACCGATTTAGTTTAGGATTGATTTTAATGAATAAGTTATTATGCACAATGGAATTATGAGCCAAAGACCCTTTAATCACAACTACCTCTCCCGAGTATAATTGATTTTCATGCAAATTAACCAACTTGATATCCCTATCTAAGTTTATTAACATGCAAGGCAATGAGATCTTTTAACCAATTCTAAAGTTAATCTAAAACCGTCACAAATTAGAAAATAAACTTTATTCATGCAATCTTGAGTAAGTCTAAATCAAATCCCCTCTCCCGAGCTAGATTCGAAACTCAAATCATTCAACTAATGGCCAATTAATTGAAAGCATTAAAACAAGATTACAAACATAATAACATTGCACAACTTAAACCATAAATCAATCCATAAACTTAATCAACTACATCAATCCCTAAGCTACAAGTTTAGCTACTCATGAATGTAAATACAAGCTCAACTAAACATGTGAAAGCCATAAATCTAACTAAAGAAAGAAAAGGGAAAAGAAAACTCAATGTAGGCCGAGTCCGACGTCCCCGTCACGATCCCCACGAACAATGGGTTGATTTCCAAATCTCTCCCTTTGTTGTCAGCCTCCAAGTGCTCTGTTCTCCCCTGTTTACGGCTCCCAAAGGTCCCAAATCGAACTCCCTCAAAACCTAGCCGAAAATAAGCCTTTATTCTGTTTTTTCGTCTTAGCGTCGAGACGTTGTCAAGACAGCGTCGAGACGCTGCCTTCAAAACGCGCGTTTCAGGAAAGGAAATTATACATCGTCGAGACGCTCAGGTCGCAGCGTCTCGACGCTGTGACCTTTGCGCGCCTATTCTGATATGGAATGCTAGTGTCGAGACGCCTAAGGGCTATCGTCTCGACGCTAGTCACCTTTTGACCAAATTTTGACTTTTTTCCATTTTGATTCTTTTTCCTTCCTTTGCATCTTTTCGCGTCCCGAGCACCCGATTAACTCCAATATTGCGCTACAGCTCCAATCAACCATTTCCTACAAAATAAACATTAAAGCACAATAAAATGGCCCAAAAATCATAAAAGACTAGCTAAATTAAATAAGTAAAGATAGCTAGCTATGCTCGCTATCACACTCCTAAGAGTTACTGCCTTTACCTGCTCCTTACCTTCCCTTCTAGGGTGTTCAGTATCTGATGGAAGTTTCCCTTGAGGCCTTGCCTTCAGCTCATTAGCTAGCCGACCCACTTGCAATTCCAAGGCCCTCATCGAAGTTTGATTACTTTGAATTTCGGCATCTGTGCGAGCCATAAATTCTTTCATCATCGCCTCGAGAGAATTTCCCAAATTTTGCTGGGGCAAAGCCTGCTTATTTTGTTGGGGCATTACCTGCGCTTTAGCAAATCTCGGCTGGTTCATCTTCTGTTGCGCTTGTACGTTATTTCCTTGACCTCCCCATGAGAAGTTGGGGTGGTTGCGCCAACCTGGATTATAGAAGTTAGAATAAGGGTTGTTCCTCTGATTACCTACAAAAAACACAGAAGCTGGATTGCTGGGGCAAAACTCGTAGTTGTGGTCTTCACCATAATAGACACATGCTTCGCCCGTGACTTGGTTCACCACTGCAGTAGGCTCCATACCTGGTGGCTGCTGATGACTAATCACTGTCACATTCTTAAGAGCGTTAGCAATCATAGCAAGATCAGCCCTAATGGTGGACACACCATCAACCTCTAATACACTCTTAACTTTTTTATTTGTGCCTCTAACATCCGACCATTGACAACTATTAATAGATATCCTCTCTAAGATCTCATAGGCTTCATTAAAAGTTTTTGCCAAAAGGGCCCCTCCAGCCGAAACATCAACCATACCTTGGGTTACTATATTTAAACCATTGTAAAATGTTTCCATTTGAATACAATGAGGTAAACCATGGTGGGGACACTTTCGCAAAAGCTCCTCAAACCTCTCCCAAGCCTGACTAAAAGTCTCATCTTCAAGTTGCCTAAACTCTACTATTTCACTCCTTAATTTAGCATTCCTGTTAGGTGGGAAATATTTACTCAAAAATGTTTCAGCTAACTCATCCCACCTCCTAATTGATCCTGGAGCAAACGAGTTTAACCATGCCTTTGCTCAATCTCTAAGAGAATACGGAAACAAAGTTAATCTAAGAGCATCCCTAGGCACTCCTTGAATTACAAAAGAATCACTAACTCCTAAAAAAGACTTAAGATGTAAATGAGGGTCTTCAGATGTCAAACCATGGAATTGTCCCACGGTTTGCAACATCTGAAACATTACCAGTTTCATTTCAAAATTTTCCGCTTGGATTTGGGGACGTGCAATTCCTGGATTCAACTCATTAAACATCGGAACAACATATGCTCGAATGACTCTGGTCCTATCGTTCGCTACCAAGATAGGATTCTCATCCTGATTATTTTGCTGCTCATTTTGCTCAAACAACGGATTTTGCTGCAGCAACGGATTCTGCTGGGGGTTTGCTGCTGCTGGACCTTCAGAAACCTGCGGAAGTTGCGGCACGTTCTCCATCTGGTTTCTACACTGCTCCCTCCTTCTGTTCCTAAATGTCCTTTCAATTTCTGGATCAAGCTCAAACCATACCCCAGGCGGATCGCTCATGCACCAAAATCACACCTGCAAAAACAAAAGAAACAATCAAAAAGTTCTAGCACCAAACCACTAAAACACATACACAAAAAAAAAATCAGATAAAAACTTATTCAAGTCCCCGGCAACGGTGCCAAAAACTTGTTGGGTTCCTAGAGTGAGTAAAATATGATATAGAATACTCTAGAATTCTTGTGCAAGTATACACAATCTGCAACAAGTAATATTATCAATCCGAGCCCTGAATTAGTTTCTACTCTACCTATTTTTGTGTAACTTTCCAATGGTTTCAAGAATAGTAAAATGATTCGGTTTTATCGGAATTATGCTGAAGCAAAATAAATGACAGAACAATAAGTAAACAAATAGATAGACAGATTAAAGACAGGCGTTGGTTAGGTTTTAGTGATTGTTCTAAGATATGCTCTAGCAATATTATTGATCATGCATTTCTCGCAGTATTATTAGCGGATTCCTCCCGGAACTCCGGATCTTTTGGGATATGTTTCAAACCCAATGAAGAGGGACCGATCAAGCACTAGGCAACTAGCTATCCCTAGCTCAGTCACTGGCGTTCACCAATACACAATGATCGTAGTGTGGATAATTGTCACACACTCTCTAAATCATCCCTGAAACTAGAGAGAGCTATTCACACCGGCTGGCCAGGCGGGCATAAAATGGAAATAAGCACAACAATTAACCAAAATGCGATAGTCAATTTATTACTAGAGATGAAGCACAGTAATCACATTATTCCTAACAAACACCTTAAGCTACTTAGTTCATAATAGGCATAGGAATACGAATTACAATCTGAGTATGCATGTCCATAACCACAAGTTAATAAATAAACTCCCTAATCAACTTGCGGAAGATGGTGTTCTTGATGATCTTCAATCTCTCTAAAATATTCGGCTTCCAAGGGAAAACATAGAATGCATTTGACTTCGACGGCTACTTCCTTTTGTAGAAGGATATGACACTTGAATTAGGTCAACTTTGACACGTGTAGGGCTCTCCTTGCTCCTTTATCCCGAAAATAACTCAACAGAAGTCGGTTTATGAAGTTGGCTAACTAGCTGTGATGTGGCAGTTTTGTTCCCAGTTTTGCTGCAGCACAGAATTTGCTCCCTCCAGTCGCCCAGCAGCATAATCTACACAAAATAATTTCCAATGCTTCCATTCTTCCAAATGGGTTAAAACATGTAATATCCATCTAAAACCAACCCTATTAAGCATAAAGGACACACAAATCCCTATATAATTGAGGCCTAAATAACTACCTTTTGGGCAGTTATCAGACGCCCTCACTCACATGTCTTATACATGAACGATTAGGATCACATGGTCTGTCTTTTAAAAGAACAAAGCGAGCCACGGTAATAGTGTCACCAGGATTAAGGTACCCAACCTTATCCATATACTATAGATCGTTTAGACTATTTACTTGAACTTGATCTATACTTATGTCATACATAAACTTCAAGTATACATAATATAGTCATGGGTTCTTAGTTTATTGGATTTGTGTTTATATTTAGGCAAAACAAATATATAGAAATAATACTTCATTGAAGGAAGTCAAATGTTACATTTACTATCTACGAGTTTTAGGGCATAAAACCCAACAAACTCCCACTTGCACTAAAACTCAAGTGAGTGGAAATGTATACGCATTTAATAATACCAAAGCAAGGAAATGTTACAAAGAGAATAAACTAGGGCACTCCTATACCCTGTAGCCCATTCCAGGAAAATGTTCCTCAAGGGTTCATCCTCAGGAACTAAGACTGTATCTCAGGCTTCTTCATCTAAGAAGATTTAAAAGAAGAAAAATGATAATAAGGGAAAGGCTCCCACTGCTGGTTAAGGCAAGGGCAAGGCCAAGGTGGTAGCCGACAAGGGCAAATGTTTCCACTCCAATGTGGATGGGCATTGGAAGAGAAATTGCCCAAAGTACCTTGCAGAGAAGAAGAAAGAGAAGGAAGGTAAATTCGATTTACTCGTTTTAGAAACATGCCTTGTAGAGCATGATCAATTTGCTTGGATATTAGATTTGGGAGCAACTAATCATGTTTGTTCTTCTTTTCAGGGAAATAATTCTTTTCAGCAGCTTGAGGAGGGTGAGATGACGCTCAGGGTCAAAACGGGAGACGTCATTTCAGCTCTCGTAATGGGAGTTGCAAAGTTGTTTTTTGGAGACAAATTTATTTTTCTTGATTATTTGTACATATTACCCAGACTTAAGAGAAATTTATTTTTTGTCTCCTGTCTTATTGAATGTAAATACACTATTTCTTTTGATTGCAATGAAGCGTTCATTTCTAAGAATGGTTTTTATATTTGTTCAACAAGATTAGAAAACAACTTATATGTATTAAGACCAACTGATACAAAGGCAGTTTTAAATCATGAAATGTTTAAGACTGCTAAAACTCAAAGTAAAAGGCAAAGAATTTCTCCTAAAAGTAACAATGTATATCTTAGGCATTTAAGACTTGGTCATATTAACATCCATAGGATCGATCATATGGTAAAGAGTGAACTTCTAACTGAGTTGGAAGATGATTCACTACCACCTCGTGAATCGTGTCTTGAGGGTAAAATGACCAAAAGACCTTTTACTGGAAAAGGTTACAAAGCCAAAGAACCCGAGTTAATACATTCGGATCTATGTGGTCCAATGAATGTAAAGGCTAAAGGAGGGTATGAATATTTCATCTCTGTTATAGATGATTATTCAAGATATGGTTACTTATACCTAATGGGGTCATAAGTCTGAAGCTCTTGAAAAGTTTAAGGAGTTTAAGGCTGAAGTTGAAAACCTGTTAGGTAAAACTATTAAAACACTTCGATCAGATCGAGGTGGAGAGTATATGGATCAACGATTCCTATATTATATGATAGAACATGAAATCCAATCCCAACTCTCAGCCCCTGGTACACCTCAACAAAATGGTGTATCAGAAATGAGAAATAGAACCTTGTTGAACATGGTTCATTCGATGATGAGCTATTCTCAATTGCCTAGCTCATTCTGGGGGTATGCAGTTGAGACTGGAGAGAGCATAAACCTAGTTTGCGTTACTTCCGTATTTGGGGTTGTCCAACACATGTGCCTGTGATGAATCCTAAGAAATTGGAACCTCGTTCGAACTTTTGCCAATTCGTTGGTTACCCTAAGAAAACGAAAGGTGATCTTTTTGACGACCTAGAAGAAAACAAGGTGTTTGTGTCAACAAACGCCACTTTCTTGGAGGAAGACCATATGAGAGATCACAAACCACGCAATAAATTAGTATTGGGAGAAGCTACAGAAGTGTCAACAAGAGTTGTTGATGAAGTTGGTATGACGGGACTTGTTGAAGGTCCAGATAAAAATAAATTTATAATCACCGATCACTAAACTACTTGCAGTAGTAGTGGTCGGGGTCTATCACAGGGAAGAACTGGCTTACTTTTAATCTCTTTTGTGTTTGGGTAACAGAAGGGGGGTTGAAGAGGATGATTAAATTACAATGGAAAATAAAATTGCGAGGATGTAAATGGTAGGAATTAAAATGACAAAAAAGTAAATGGGAGGTTGGCTAATCTCACCTTGTCGATCACTGTAGCTGGGGACACTCGGGTTCAGTACATTTGTTTTTACTCATTGATTAGCAGAATATGGTTTACATCCATGTTGTCTAATTAGTATTCTAAATCAATTGACTCGATCCCACCGTCCATCGACTCAATTACTAATTACTAATTAATTAAGCCCTACGAACCCGTCGAAGTCGATCAATCAAGTAATTGCATTAAGATAAAGATACCCATAGAGCACTAACCCAACGAACCCGTTGAACCAACATGCAATTGATTAATTAATTAACCTGATCATGATTAATAAATTAACTAATTGTTGCTCTAGGCTAGAATATCGATAATTAACTAGGGGAAATCTAATTTAATTACAAATATCGACTTAGACCCTAGACCTATCATGTAAAGCAACAAAGAAAGAGAACTGCTCTTGGGATCCGTGCCCACGAATCGGTCTATGTGCTAACTATTGAACTAACTATCCATTAGCTACTTGGAAATTAGTTCTTTAGCATATTATTAACATACGAGCTGCGAGTTAGGGTGTCAATCTAACCTACTGCGCATGCTAATTATAAAAGCGACAATCTAAAGTCACGAACAACAAGTAAATCATACTTTAAGCACAGAAAACTAAAGAGAGATAAACATTCAGAACAGAAAACTCCAGAAATCTCATAAAAACCAAATGTACTTACAATCCTGAGGTTTTAACTACAACAAACGGTGCTTAGACGACCATAGACAAGTCTAATCCAAGCCCAAGGGTCGAGAAACCAACCTATACTAATCTAAAACTATAAAATACAGAAGGAGAACGAAGAAATCAGAGAGAAAACGAGCAAGAGAAGGGATAAACGACTGGAAAAATCCCTAATCCCCACTTATCTGCCCTAAAACACAAATTTGTAGTATAAATAATCGCTTGGGCGTCGAGACGCCGATGGTGATTTAGTCGGTCCTTCGAATACGAAGCATCGAGACACCGTGAGGTAGCGTCGAGACGCTTCCTCTTGGGTCTTCCTTGTTTGGCTGCATTCTTGATCCTTTTGACGTTGTTTTTGAATCTTGAGTTCTCCGCTTTGGTCTTTTCACTGCCTTGAAATCCCATGGACTTCAAGATGGATCAAAATCACGTTAATTTCCTCGAATTAATGTCAATTTGGAATATTGGCTCCCGATAAGCTCTTATCACCAAACACCTACAAAATATACAATTAAGCAAAATAATTATCGTAAAACTAGCGAGATTATGAACAAATATATAGGATCAATTTGGTCCTATCAAATACCCCTAACCTAAACCTTGCTAGTCCTCGAGCAAGCATAAAAATAAGATTATAAGATTCAATGATTGCAATTTTATAAAATCCAATCTCAATGTCTAAAATACCAAAGATATTGCAATCAAGAGTCATTCACATATAGCCCAAACAAAGAGACAAATCAAAAGTTATCATGAGATTTCTTGCTCAAGCTCATACTTAGTCCACCTAGAATCAATTTTACAAGCTCGGGATTGGATTATAAAACCCTCAACCTATATTCCCTCTACACTGGCACTATGAACTAACCAAGGAGGAAACAAAACAAATTAGACTGCTTTTCTCATTACCTATGTGCCTGAAAAATAAAAGACATTTTCTTTCTACATTCTTTGTAGGTGGGTGAAAACTCTCCAAAAGGGAGTTATTTGTGCCTTATTTCTATCATGATTTATATGACATTTGTGCCAATTAGGTGTGTTATTACATGAATATAATGTGTTTTATCATACTTATAAGAATTGATTCTTTGGAAGTTCTTTTGTAGAGAAATTAATGCTGAACGACTTGAGAGAGCAAAATCCATGATCCAGCAAAGTTGTGAGCAAAACTGGCCACGTGAGCTGCACATGAATCATTAATGAGTTGGCATTTCCAGCAGTGATCTCTTATTTAAGAAGCTTAGAGAGAGTTCGCCGTGTAATATTTGACCTAATTAGGGTTGACTCCACTCTATAAAAGAAAGTAGTCGTCTAAAGTCAAAACATTCCAAGAGGGGAGTCCAATTCTTTCCATCTTTGGAAGCCGAATAGAGGAGAAAACGATTGGAGACTTTAGAAGACCATCATCTACGGATTTCCTCAAGGAGGGTCATTTCTTCTTGTAGAGTTTTTAGTTATGGATGCATTTAATCAGATTGTAGCATGTGTTGTTTCCAATTCCATGAACTAATTTACTTTAGGTGTTGGTTGAGACGATGTAATTGTCATTCTTTTCTAATCTAGCTATTCTCATTGATTCTTGAGCATCTTTATTACTTGTTGATCTTCATATTATTTTGTGCCCGCCTGGCCAATCGATATGAATAACCCTAAAATATTAAGTTTTTTAGTGCTTTAATTGTGTTTTTATTGAAGAAATTTAATATATCTTGTTATTTGGGTCTTTAGGAGCAAAATTATGAATTTTGGTGAAAAAAATACCCAAAAGGAGCGATTCAAGCCCAAATTCCATACATGGGTCAAGCGGGAGTCCAAAGAAGTCAACCATGAGAAAGAGGTCCAAAAAGAATTAAAGTTGGCCCAAGAATTGAAGCCCAAAACGCGCCTAAAAGTTCTGGAATTCGCCTAGCGTCGAGACGCTGTAGGGAGCGTCGCGACGTTATCCCATTTCTTGACTGGCAAGTCGATGATGTTAAAGCATGGAGATGTTGTGCCGATAGCGTCACGACGTTGTCCCATTTCTGGGCCTATAAATAGCGCCCCTTGGTGCCATTTTTTATCATCAATCATCATTTCTTTCATTCATTCCTTTCTTTCCTTGGCTCCTTTGGAACCTCTCTCAAGGCTTTCTAGCCTTTTTGAGAGTTCTTTAGTGGGAAAATTTTGGAGAGTTTTGGGGAGCACTCAAGGAGGCTCAAGGTGTGCTCGGAGGGACTCCAAGCGCCAGCGACGGGGTCTTCGACGGTCAATTCCTTCCCTTTTATTGTGCTCATATTTATGCTTTCCATTGTAAATTTTTTGAATATTTTAGTTATGTATAGTTAAACCCCAATTTGGGGTTCTTGAAATTAAATTATAGTTAAATGTTGTTATAATTGCCTATCTCTTGCCCTTTTTACTAATTATTTGTATGGATGCTCGTAATGCTTTATGCAATCTGGCCAACTGTGTATTGATTCGATTCTTAATGGAGACTCGATAGAGAGAAGTTAGGATAGATCATAATCCATGCAACTAGTTTAATTGCCCGTAGTGACAACGAGATTAGTTGATTAAACTTAGATTCCTAAAATGAATCAGAGCGTAATAATTAACGAATTTTAATCGCGCTAAGGACACTTAGAACCTATGTGATTAATGAAGATTCTAGGTTTATAGTTAGTTGGGCATCGAGATAGGATAATTATAGCAATTGTTTATCTGTTAATTGATTTTCAAGACACCACTTCCCATTTAAAAAGTTCTTTCTCCATTTTATTTTTTCCTTGATTGATCAAATTTGCTTTTTAATTGCTTTAATTGCTTTAATTTTAAATTCACTATAATTTCATGTTTTGGTCCCTAAATATTATTTCGCCTGAGTATTTTAGTGATCAAGAATCTATCTCTTAGCTTAATTTTTGTTTCGCCTCCCTGTGGATTCGATACTCGGAATATTTCCGTTTTACTATTACTTGTGACGACCCGTGCGCTTGCAGATAATCGCCCAACAATCACCCTAGACCATTATGAGTTGGTGAACACTAGTAATTGAGCTAGGGATAGCCAGTTGCCTAGTGCTTGATTGGTAGAACTGCATTGGAGTTGATTCCAAAAAATCCAGAGTTCCGGGAGGATCTTGCTGATAATACTACGAGAGATTGCCTGATCAGTAGAATTGCTAGAGCATCTTTTAACAATCATAGAAGTCTTAGCCAATGCCTGTTTCCAATCTGTCTTCTTTATCCGTTTACATTTCTGCTCTGTTATTACTTTTGTTCCAGCATTATTCAAAAACCCAATAAATTTATCATCTTTGAAATCACTAAAAAACTAAGCAAGATAGGTAAAGTTAGACTATTCAAAACCTTGTGGATACGATAAATTAGTTATCGCTTGCTGCAGATTATGTGCACTTGCATAGTATTCTAGAGTTAATTCATATCATATTTTCAACCACTATGGAAGGCAACACCTATGTCTTACCTGCACACATAGAATGAACAAGCTTAGCTAGATAAGAAAGTTCAGAGCGCATCTCACTTCTTACCTCACTTTTTGAAGCAGCCTGAATAGGTGCTGCAGGCTCTTTCGTGCCAAACTGTTGTGAGTTTTCTGCCATGCTTGAAATGAGTGCTCTGGCCTCAGCTGCTGTCTTATTCACAAGTGCACCACCACTAGCAGCGTCGATCATACTGCTATCCATAGGGAGAAATCCCTCATAAAAATACTGAATCAAAAGCTGGTCTGAAATCTGATGGTATCGAAAATTAGCGTATAATCGCTTGAATCTCTCCCATTACTCGTACAGGGTCTCCCCGAAGATCTGAGTAATATCGTAGATCTTCTTCCTCAAATTTTGTTGCTCGGCTCGCAGGAAAGAACTTTTCCAGGAAAAGTCTTTTCATCTCGTTCCAGGTAGTCACTAAGCCAGGTGGTAGATAATATAGCCAGTCCTTCGTTTGATCTTTCAGAGAGAATGGAAACACCCTCATGTTGTTAACCTCCTCTATGATTATGTGTGGCCTCATACCAGAGCACACGATGTGGAATCCCTTCAGATGCTTATGTGGATCCTCTCCTGCAGTACCACGAAAAATAGGAAGGAAGTGGATCAAACCATATTTAAGTTCGAAGGTACCTGTCGTTTCATGGTAGGTGATACAGAGGGGTTGCTGATTCAAATCAGACGCTACCATCTATCTGAGCGTCTGGCCTCCCATGTCAGGAAAGTGAATAGGCTCTCTACTTTCGCTCTCTCTACTCCTGGGTCGCCTCCTCAGGCTTCGATCCTCTCGTGTGATCTAAAGATTATACTTTAAATTTTTATTCTGCACAGAACGAGTGATCATACAAAGAAAAAGCAGAGGAGAAAAAAATGCAAAAACCAAAAAATTAAAAAGAAAACAAATGCCTTTCCCCGACAAACGGCGCCAATTCGACGGGTCTAGTTTGTCGAGTCCTCATTGTCAAATAAAATTTATAACTCTGACTCTATGCGACTTTGCAATAGGTAGTGGTCGGATCATCCATAGGGAAAGAGAGATCTTTATTAATTTTTTGGATTTCGCTAAATAGGGGGGTTTTGCAACAAAAAGGAGGTTTTTGGTATATCATTGACCGACATAATTTAAAATGCAAGGAAAAAGGGAAAATTGCCGAAAAGAATTAAATAGCATGCAAATAAATAGATGCGAAGTAAAAAGTGACGAAAATCAGACAAAAGACGGGATCGTCAGATTAGTTACTCTAATTATATTTTGCGATTAATCTCCAAAAAGACAGGAAATCTGACCTAGCGGCTAAAAAAAACTTAGGGTTCGTATTTATAATTAAGGTTAGTGTCGAGACACTGACCCTTCCATCTGCGGGCTGAGAAACGGGGCGGCGTCTCGATGCTGCCATTATGGCGTCGAGACGCTTGCTCTTGGGTTTGCCCAAAAATTGCAAAATCTTGCTTGATCATTTGGCTTCGAAAATGATGTCCAAGTGTTTCGATCGATGCCTTTGGCTTCACGTCATCTCGGGAACTCCAAAATAGTTCAAAAACACCTTAAAAATCCCGAATTAGCATCGAAATGAAATATAGGCTTAATTGTCCTCTTGTGCTTGAATCCCTGTAAAATAAACACTTAAACGACCAAATGCACACTAGCAAGAACGAATTAGAAGTAATGAGATAACACATTTCGGGTGCTATCAAATTTCATCCTCTAATCTCAAATAAATGCTTCAAAACTTTAAGAACAAAGTTAAAATCAGAAGATGGCGCTGAAAGTACATTACCCACGTCCTTAAGCACCAAAATATTGCCCAAACACCTTGATAACTCTCCAGAAGGGAATTATTTAAGCCTTAGTTCTATAGTATTTTGTGTGTCATTTGTGCTAAATAGGGTTGCTTTAAGATGAATATTATATTTTTAACTAATTTGGAAGAATGGATGCCTTGGACGTTATTTTGTGCATAATGTATTGCTGAGCGACTTGAGGGAGCAAAATCTGTGATCCAGCAAAGCAGGGAGCAAAACTTCCACGTAATAGCTCGTAATCCATTTTAATGACATGATGTTAGTTGAGCTATTTTCGGATCTAAGAAGCTTGAAGAGCCTTCCACGTGTACAATTTGACCTAATTAGGGCTTGCTTTCACTCTATAAAAGGGAAGAGTCGTCTCAAGTCAAAGACATTCCACTTTTGGAGAAGGTCATTTCCCATTTCCATCTTTGGGAGCCGAATAGAGAAGGAAGGATTGGAGACTTCAAGAAGACCATCAACTACGGATCTACTCAAGGGAATTAAACTTTGCTTGTAATTTCTTGTAGTTATGGATGCACATACTCAGATTGTAGCGTGTGTTATGAACCCTATGAGCTAAATTTACTTAGGTGTTGGTTAGGAATCATGTAATTGTCGGGCTTTACTCTCTGTGCAATATATGTTGATTAGAGCATCTTAATTAATTGTTGTGCATATTTCTATTTTGTGCCCGCCTGGCCAGCCGGTATGAATATCACTTCTTAGTTTCAAGGATGATTTAAGAAGTGTGTGGCATTTAATCACACTAGATCATTATGTATTGGTGAACGCCAGTGACTGAGTTAGGGATAACCAGTTGCCTAGTGCTTGATCGGTAGAGCGTCATTGGAGTTGAAAGACATTCCAAAAAATCCAGAGTTCCAGAAGGATCCTTCTAATAAGACTGCAAGAGAATTGCCAAATCAATAATATTGCTCGAGCATCTTTTAGAATAGTTACTAAAATCCTGACCAACGCCTGTTTCCAATCTATTTGCTTTATTTTTTTACTTTTTGTTCTCTCATTTCTCTTGCTTCAGCATTTTATCAAAATAAATCATTTTAACAAACCTTGAAACCATTAAGAAGTTACACAAGATAGGTAAAGTGAGAGCTATTCAGCCCCATGGATACGATAAATTACTTATTACTTGCTACGGATTGTGTATGCTCGCAAAGTATTCTAGAGCTTAATTTAATCATATTTTACCACACTCTAGAAATCCAACAAGTTTTTGGCGTCGTTGTCGGGGACTTGAATAAGTTTTTATCTGATCATTTTTGTGTATGTGTTTTAGTGGTTTGGTGCTAGAACTTTTTGATTGTTTCTTTTGTTTTTGCAGGTGTGAGTTTGGTGATGAGCGATCCGTCTGGGGTAAGGTTTAAGCTTGATCCAGAAATTGAAGGGAAATTCAGGAGAAGAATGAGAGAGCAGCGTAGATATCAAAATCCAATGGATAACGTGCTGTGTCTCCCAGAAGTTCCAGAAGATCCAGTGAACCCCCAGCAGAATCTTGTGCTCCAGCAAAATCCACATCTGGAGCAAAATGGATAGTAAAATAATCAGGCTGAGAATCCTATCTTGGTAGCAAACGATAGGGTTAGAGCCATTCGAGCGTATGTTTTTCCAATGTTTGATGAGTTAAATCCAGAAATTGCACGTCCTCAAATTGAGGCAACAAATTTTGAAATGAAACCGATAATATTTCAGATGTTTCAAACCATGGGTTAGTTCCATGGTTTGTCATCTGAAGACCCTCATTTACATCTTAAGTCTTTTCTAGGAGATAATGATTCGTTTGTAATTCAAGGAGTGTCTAGAGATGCCCTTAGATTAACTTTGTTCCCGTATTCTCTTAGAGACGGAGCAAAGGCATGGTTAAATTCTTTTGCTCCAAGATCAATTAGGACATGGAATGAGTTAGCGGAAAAATTTCTCAGTAAGTATTTTCCACCAACTAGGAATGCCAAGTTGAGGAGTGACATAGTGGGATTTAGGCAACTTAAAGATGAAACTTTTAGTGAGGCTTCGGAAAGGTTTAAGGAGCTTTTGCGAAAGTGTCCCCACCAGGGTTTACCTCTTTGTATCTGTTAGAGCGTCGCGACGCTGTCCAGGTAGCGTCGCGACGCTACGCCTGCTGGGAGCCTATAAATACAGCCTTTTTCAACCAAGTTTGGGTGCCAATTTGTGGGTTTTCACCCCATTCTAGAGTCTACACTAAAATTGGGGATTTTTGTGACAGTTTTGGAGCTTTGTTGAAGATCTTTGGAGCTCGGGATCGATGGAGGTCGGCGCGGGATCGAGGAGATCGAAACTTTTATGAGCATTTCTCTTCCCTTTTCCTTTATGTTTTAGTTTCTATAATTGTTGTGATTAGGAATCATTGGATTTTAGTGATTATGAGTAGTTAATTTCTAAATTCTATGAGTTTGATTTAATATGTTGAACCTTTGCTCGATTAATGGATTGATTTGGTTTAATTGTCATTATTGTTCATTTGTGCATTTTGTCCGTAATGCTTTTAATCAACTGATCACTGATTAAATGAATCGTTACTAAGTGGAAACTCGAAGGAGAGATGCAAAAATGTCATAATTTTCCTATTAATTTTAGCTAGTTTTGTGCATGAATTGTGTACTTTAATGCTATTTTATGTTTAAATTTCAGAAAACCGAGTCAAAGAAGAAAAACCATAATTTTTAGAGATTTTGGATGATTTTGGAGACTTTTTGAGCAATTTGGAGAATTACATTGAAGACCCAAATCCAAAAGGCCAAGAAGAATGAGTTAGAAGCCCAAATTCATGAATTCCAAGTCTTAAATTATAAAGTTGGGTCAAGAAAAGTGCCCAAAATCCATTACAAGAAGAATTTGGGCCAAAAGAAAGTTGGAGGCCCAAAACTTGAGTAAAAATCGAGCCATTATTGAAGATTCAGGGCCTCGCGTCTCGATGCTAAGCCTGGAGCATCCCAACGCTAGGCAACCGCATGGAGAGTTCTGGAAACGCGACAGCGTCGCGGCGCTTTCCAAATAGCGTTTCAACGCTGCGACATCTTGGAGCCCAAGAAAAGATGACGTTAGAGCGTCGCAACGCTGTCCAGGTAGCGTCGCGACGCTACGCCTGCTAGGAGCCTATAAATACAGCCTTTTTCAACCAAGTTTGGGTGCCAATTTGTGGGTTTTCACCCCATTCTAGAGTCTACACTAAAATTGGGGATTTTTGGGAGAGTTTTGGAGCTTTGTTGAAGATCTTTGGAGCTCAAGATCGATGGAGGTCGGCGCGGGATCGAGGAGATCGAAACTTTTATGAGCATTTCTCTTCCCTTTTCCTTTATGTTTTAGTTTCTATAATTGTTGTGATTAGGAATCATTGGATTTTAGTGATTATGAGTAGTTAATTTCTAAATTCTATGAGTTTGATTTAATATGTTGAACCTTTGCTCGATTAATGGATTGATTTGGTTTAATTGTCATTATTGTTCATTTGTGCATTTTGTCCGTAATGCTTTTAATCAACTGATCACTGATTAAATGAATCGTTACTAAGTGGAAACTCGACGGAGAGATGCAAAAATGTGATGACATGCAAAAATGTCATCAATTTCCTATTAATTTTAGCTAGTTTTGTGCATGAATTGTGTACTTTAATGCCATTTTATGTTTAAATTTCAGAAAACCGAGTCAAAGAAGAAAAACCAGAATTTTTAGAGATTTTTGATGATTTTGGAGACTTTTTGAGCAATTTGGAGAATTACATTGAAGACCCAAATCCAAAAGGCCAAGAAGAATGAGTTAGAAGCCCAAATTCATGAATTCCAAGTCTTAAATTATAAAGTTGGGTCAAGAAAAGTGCCCAAAATCCATTACAAGAAGCATTTGGGCCAAAAGAAAGTTGGAGGCCCAAAACTTGAGTAAAAATCGAGCCATTATTGAAGATTCAGGGCCTCGCGTCTCGATGCTAAGCCTGGAGCATCCCAACGCTAGGCAGCCGCATGGAGAGTTCTGGAAACGCGACAGCGTCGCGGCGCTTTCCAGATAGCGTTTCAACGCTGCGACATCTTGGAGCCCAAGAAAAGATGACGTTAGAGCGTCGCGACGCTGTCCAGGTAGCGTCGCGACGCTACGCCTGCTGGGAGCCTATAAATACAGCCTTTTTCAACCAAGTTTGGGTGCCAATTTGTGGGTTTTCACCCCATTCTAGAGTCTACACTAAAATTGGGGATTTTTGGGAGAGTTTTGGAGCTTTGTTGAAAATCTTTGGAGCTCGGGATCGATGGAGGTCGGCGCGGGATCGAGGAGATCGAAACTTTTATGAGCATTTCTCTTCCCTTTTCCTTTATGTTTTAGTTTCTATAATTGTTGTGATTAGGAATCATTGGATTTTAGTGATTATGAGTAGTTAATTTCTAAATTCTATGAGTTTGATTTAATATGTTGAACCTTTGCTCGATTAATGGATTGATTTGGTTTAATTGTCATTATTGTTCATTTGTGCATTTTGTCCGTAATGCTTTTAATCAACTGATCACTGATTAAATGAATCGTTACTAAGTGGAAACTCGACGGAGAGATGCAAAAATGTGATGACATGCAAAAATGTCATCATTTTCCTATTAATTTTAGCTAGTTTTGTGCATGAATTGTGTACTTTAATGCTATTTTATGTTTAAATTTCAGAAAACCGAGTCAAAGAAGAAAAACCAGAATTTTTAGAGATTTTGGATGATTTTGGAGACTTTTTAAGCAATTTGGAGAATTACATTGAAGACCCAAATCCAAAAGGCCAAGAAGAATGAGTTAGAAGCCCAAATTCATGAATTCCAAGTCTTAAATTATAAAGTTGGGTCAAGAAAAGTGCCCAAAATCCATTACAAGAAGCATTTGGGCCAAAAGAAAGTTGGAGGCCCAAAACTTGAGTAAAAATCGAGCCATTATTGAAGATTCAGGGCCTCGCGTCTCGATGCTAAGCCTGGAGCATCCCAACGCTAGGGAGTTTTGGAAACGCGACAGCGTCGCGGCGCTTTCCAGATAGCGTTTCAACGCTGTGACATCTTGGAGCCCAAGAAAAGATGACGTTAGAGCGTCGCGACGCTGTCCAGGTAGCGTCGCGACGCTACGCCTGCTGGGAGCCTATAAATACAGCCTTTTTCAACCAAGTTTGGGTGCCAATTGTTGGGTTTTCACCTCATTCTAGAGTCGACACTAAAATTCGGGATTTGAGGGAGAGTTTTGGAGCTTTATTGAAGATCTTTGGAGCTCGGGATCGATGGAGGTCGGCGCAGGATCGATGAGATCTACACTTTTATGAGCATTTCTCTTCCCTTTTCCTTTATGTTTTAGTTTCTAGAATTGTTGTGATTAGGAATTATTGGATTTTAGTGATTATGAGTAGTTAATTTCTAAATTCTATGAGTTTGATTTAATATGTTGAACCTTTGTTCGATTAATGAATTGATTTGGTTTAATTGTCATTATTGTTCATTTGTGCATTTTGTCCGTAATGCTTTTAATCAACTGATCACTGATTAAATGAATCGTTACTAAGTGGAAACTTGACGGAGAGAAGCTTAGACTAGAACTGAATGCATGACTAACGGTTATTTACCCGGGTGACACGGGATAGAATAAATAACGTTAGAGGTTGTATTGAAGGGTCGTAATGCCATGCAAAGTAAATAAAGATGAGACTGAAAGGAGATTCTTTATTGAAAAGTATGAGATAGGAGGAGACCAACAGGAGAGTACTTGTCATTAGGCTTCTAGACTTATGAATCAAATGATTAGTTAATCCATATTACTTAATTGATTAAGCATTAAAGGTCCAATTGATGAAATCAACCACTCTAGAATTATCCCTCCAGATTGTGTCTCCATTTATCTTTTGCTTTCTAGATTAGCTTTTTGTTATTATTTTCTGCATTAGATTTTGTTCGCTAAATAAAGCTAAGCAAGATTATTTACGGTAATTAATTGAATAAATCCAATCCCTGTGGAGACGATACTCTATACTCAAAATCAGTATATTACTTGTGACGACCCGTACGCTTGCGGTGTAAAAATTGTGCAACAGTATCCAAATGGAAACATTTTACAGTGGGCTAAATGCAGTAACCCAAGGTATGGTCGATGCTTCAGCTGGAGGGGCCCTTTTGGCAAAAACTTTTAATGAAGCCCATGAAATTTTAGAAAGAATATCAACCAATAGTTGTCAATGGACAGATGTTAGAGGCTCAAATAAAAAAGTTAAGAGTGTGTTAGAGGTTGATGGTGTGTCTACCATTAGGGCTGATATTGCAATGTTAGCTAACGCTCTTAAAAATGTGACAGTGGTTAGTCACCAGCAGACGCCAGCTGTGGAGCCTGCTACAGTGGTGAACCAAGTTGTAGAGGAATCGTGTGTCTATTGTGGCGAAGAACACAACTACGAGTTTTGCCCCAGCAATCCAGCTTCTGTGTTTTATGTAGGTAATCAAAGGAATAACCCTTATTCTAATTTTTATGATCCAAGTTGGCGCAACCATCCCAACGTTGCATGGGAGTGCAAGGAAGAAATTCAAAAGCCCCTCAAGCACAGCAAAAGGTGAACCAGTCAGGATTTGCTAAATCACAGGTATTGCCCCAACAAAATAAGCACGTTTTTCCCCAGCAAAATTCGAAGAGTTCTCTTGAGGCAATGATGAAAGAATATATGGCTCGTACAGATGCCAAAATTCAAAGTAATCAAGCTTCAATGAGAACCCTGAAATTGCAAATGGGCTAGCTAGCTAGTGAGCCTCAAAGGAAACTTCCTTCAGATACTGAGCACCCTAGAAGGGAAGGTAAGGAGCAGGAACAGACAGTAACTCTAAGGAGTGGTAAGCCACTAGAAGAAAGAAAAAAGCCTAGTAAACCCCATAATGTAGAGGAGAGTAGTGATAAAAATGTTGTTGAAAAAGAGTTGGAGTCTAGTAAAGGTGTTGGAGGAAACAATACTGATGCTGGAGTCTGGTTTTGTTCCAGATGTGGAACCACCTTATGTGTTGCCCCCACCTTATGTGTTGCCCCCACCTTATGTACCACTGATAAGGGTAAAAAATATACCTATTTTACCCTTATATTTAGCTCATTTCTTTGTCAAATATTGCATGTTTAGATCAATTTTACTATTCCAGAGCTCAAAATATGTTAAACTTGTTAAGTTAGGGTGTTGAGATTCACTTTTGTCAAATTATTCTCATTTGTGCTTCAAAAGAATTAATTTTAAGAGAATTTGATTAAGTTTATTGTTGTGCAGGAAAACAGAGGAAAAGCTGGAATTTCCCCAGAAATGCGATCGCATTTCTTGCTAGGCAAAATGAATTTTGACCGCATATCTGGAAAAATTGAGACAGCTCCGAGTCGTCCTCGGGTCGTTGTTGGCGAGTTTTCTTCGCACCTAACCGGTCGTTTTGACCCCGAAACCGACTAGGCTACCTACCAGCACCTATTTCACAGCTCCTCAACCATTTTTCACACTATCTAAGCTCGAGATTCAATGTCAAATTGAAGCAGAACCTATTTGGAAGAAGAGGGTGGTGACAGAACCCTAGTTGAAGCCTATGAGTAGGGATGCCTGATAACTGTCCAAAAGGTAGTTATTTAGGCCTCAATTATATAGGGATTTGTGTGTCCTTTATGCTTATTAGGGTTGGTTTTGGATAGATATTACATGTTTTAACCCATTTGGAAGAATGGAAGCATTGGAAATTATTTTGTGCAGATTATGCTGCTGAGCGACTGGAGGGAGCAAATTCTATGTTGCAGCAAAACTGGGAGCAGAAACTGCCACATCACAGCTCGTTAGCCAACTTCATGAACCGACTTCTGTTGAGTTATTTTCGGGATAAAGGAGCAAGGAGAGCCTTACACGTGTCCTAGTTGACCTAATTCAAGTCTTCCATCCTTCTATAAAAGGAAGTAGCTGTCAAAGTCAAAAGTATTCCATGTTCTCCCTTGGAAGCCGAATAGTATAGAGAGATTGAAGATCATCAAGAACACCATCACCCGCAAGCTGATTAAGGAGTTTATTTTCTCTATTAACTTGTGGTTATGGACATGCCTACTCAGATTGTGATTTGTATTTCCATGCCTATTATGAACTAAGTAGCTTAGGTGTTGGTTAGGAATAATGTGATTGTCGTGCTTCATCTTTAGTAATATATTGACTCTCGCATTATGGTTAATTGTTGTGCTTATTTCCATTTTATGCCCGCCTGGCCAACCGGTGTGAATAGCTCTCTCTAATTTTAGAGATGATTTAAAGAGTGTGTGGCAATTATCCACACTACGATCATTATGTATTGGTGAACGCCAGTGACTGAGCTAGGGATAGCCAGTTGCCTAGTGCTTGATCGGTCATACTTCATTGGGGTTGAAACACATCCCAAAAGATCTGGAGTTCCGGGAGGAATCCGCTAATAATACTGCGAGAAATGCATGATCAATAATATTGCTAGAGCATCTTTTAGACCAATTACTAAATTCTAACCAGCGCCTGTCTTTAATTTGTCTATCTATTTGTTTACTTGTTGTTTTGTCATTTATTTTTCTTCAGCATAATCCTTATAAAACCAAATCATTTTACCATCTTTGGAACCATTAGAATGTTGCACAAAATAGGTAGAGCGGAAACTAATTCAGGACTTGGATTGATAATATTACTTGCTGCAGACTGCGTATACTTGCACAGGAATTCTAGAGTCTTTTACACCATATTTTTACTAACTCTAGGAGCCCAACAAGTTTTTGGCGCCATTGCCGGGGACTTGGATAAGTTTTTATCTGATCTGTTTTGTGTATGTGTTTTAGTGGTTTGGTGCTAGAACTTTTTGATTGTTTCTTTTGTTTTTGCTTGTGTGATTTTGGTGCATGAGCGATCCGCCTGAGGTACGATTTGAGCTTGATCCAGAAATTGAAAGGACATTTAGGAACAGAAGGAGGGAGCAGCGCAGAAACCAGATGGAGAACGTGCTGCGTCTTTCGGAGGTTCCTGAAGGTCCAACGAACCCCCAGCAGAATATGTTGCTATAGAAAACCCGCTGTTTGAGCAAAATGAGCAGCAAAATAATCAGGCTGAGAATCCTATCCTGATAGCAAATGATAGGACCAGAGCCATTCGAGCGTATGTTGTCCCGATGTTTAATGAGTTGAATCCAGGGATTGTACGTCCCCAAATCCAAGCGACAAATTTTGAAATGAAACCGGTAATGTTTCAGATGTTGCAAACCGTGGGGCAATTCCATGGTTTGACATCTGAAGACCCTCATTTACATCTTAAGTCTTTTCTAGGAGTTAGTGATTCTTTTGTAATTCAAGGAGTGCCTAGAGATACTCTTAGATTAACTTTGTTCCCGTATTCTCTTAGAGATGGAGCAAAGACATGGTTAAACTCGTTTGCTCCAGGATCAATTAGGAGGTAGGATGAGTTAGCTGAAACATTTTTGAGTAAATATTTCCCACCTAACAGGAATGCTAAATTAAGGAGTGAAATAGTAGGGTTTAGGCAACTTGAGGATGAGACTTTTAGTGAGGCTTGGGAAAGGTTTAAGGAGCTTTTGCGAAAGTGTCCCCACCATGGTTTACCTCATTGTATTCAAATGGAAACATTCTACAATGGTTTAAATGGAGTAACCCAAGGTATGGTCAATGCTTCGGCTGGAGGGGCCCTTTTGGCAAAAACTTTTAATGAAGCTTATGAAATTTTAGAAAGAATATCTATTAATAGTTGTCCTTGGTTGGATGTTAGAGGCACAAGTAAAAAAGTTAAGAGTGTATTAGAAGTTGATGGTGTGTCCACCATTAGGGCTGATCTTGCTATGATTGCTAACGCTCTTAAGAATGTGACAGTGATTAGTCATTAGCAACCACCAACTATGGAGCCTACTGCAGTGGTAAACCAAGTCATGGACGAGGCATGTGTCTATTGTGGTGAAGACCACAACTATGAGTTTTGCCCCAGCAATCCAGCTTCTGTGTTTTTTGTAGGTAATCAGAGGAACAACTCTTATTCTAACTTCTATAATCCAGGTTGGCGCAACCACCCCAACTTCTCATGGAGAGGTCAAGGAAATAACATACAAGCGCAACAGAAGATGAACCAGCCGGGATTTGCTAAAGCGCAGGTAATGCCCCAGCAAAATAAGCAGGGTTTGCCCCAACAAAATTCGGGGAATTCTCTTGAGGCGATGATGAAAGAATTTATGGCTTGTACTGATGTCGCAATTCAAAGTAATCAAGCTTCGATGAGAGCCCTGGAATTGCAAGTGGGTTAGCTAGCTAATGAGCTGAAGGCAAGGCCTCAAGGGAAACTTCCTTCGGATAATGACCACCCTCGAAGGGAAGGTAAGGAGCAGGTAAAGGCAGTAACTCTTAGGAGTGGTAAGCCATTAGATGAGCCTAGTAAGACCCAGGAGGTAAATAGAAATAGAGATAATAATGTCAGGGTGCTGGAGGCAGTAATAAAAATGCTGGAGCATCTGGTTCTGTTCCAGATGTGGAACCACCTTATGTACCACCTCTACCTTTTCCACAAAGGCAAAAGCCTAAGAATCAGGATGGTCAATTTAAAAAGTTTATAGAGATTCTTAAGCAATTGCATATAAATATCCCTTTAGTAGAAGCTATTGAGAAAATGCCTAATTATGCTAAATTTCTTAAGGATATTTTGACTAAAAAGAAAAGGTTAGGTGAATTTGAAACTGTATCTCTTACTGGAAAATGTAGTGCTATTCTTAAGAATGGGCTACCCCCCAAGGCTAAGGATCCAGGGTCATTTACCATACCTGTGTCTATAGGTGGAAAAGAATTAGGTAGAGCACTCTGTGATTTAGGCGCAAGCATTAACCTTATGCCTCTTTCGGTCTATCGGAAGTTAGGTATTGGTGAAGCTAGGCCTACCACAGTCACACTCCAATTAGCTGACAGGTCTATCACATATCCAGAGGGTAAAATTGAGGATGTTTTAGTAAAAGTGGATAAGTTCATATTTCTGATAGCGAACATAGCTAGCTATCTTTAATTATTTAATTTAGCTAGTCTTTATGATTTCTGGGCCATTTTATTGTGCTTTAATGCTTTTTTTGTAGGAAAAGGTTGATTGGAGCTATAATGCAATAGTGGAAGTAATCGGGTGCTCGGGACGCGAAAAGATGTAAAGGAAGGAAAAGAATCAAATGGAAAAAAGTCAAAATTCGGTCAAAAGGTGACTAGCGTCGAGACGCTGCGACCTTAGCGTCTCGAAGCTACCGTAGTTTCCTTTCCAGAACGCGCGTGTTTAGAGGCAGCGGCGGGGCGCTGTCTTGACAGCGTCTCGACGCTACGATGAAATTTCAGAATAAATAGTTCTTTTCGGCAAGGTTTTTGGGGAAATTCCACACTTTGTACGTGTTTTGATTTAGTTTTCTTATTATTCAATCATCACTTTTTGATCCCTAAATAAAATTGAGCAAGATAATTCACAATACTTGATTTGCTTAAAAATCCAATCCAGAGGACGACACTCGTTTATACGAACTCATTATTATTACTTGACCCGTGCGCTTGCGGTTAGGAAAAGTCCACGTCAATTTCCTGCTGATTTTATTATTTTAGACTATGAGGCTGATAAAGATTTCCCAATTATTCTAGGTCGTCCATTTTTGGCTACTGGTAGGGCATTAATAGATGTTCAAAAAGGAGAATTAACAATGAGAGTCTGTAATGAGGAAGTGAAATTTTATGTGTTTAAAGCCATGAAATATCCAGACGAAATGGAGGATTGCTCCTTCATTAGGATTCTGGAGAGCACAGTTATTGAGACAGCAATACAGGATTCGGAAATCAATCCATTGTTCGTGGGGATCGTGACGGGGACGTTCGGTCTCGACCTACAACGAGTTTAATTCTTCTTTCCCTCACTTTAGTTAGATTTTTATGGCTCTTACATGTTTAGTTGAGCTTGTAATTTTGATCATGAGTAGCTAAACTTGTAAGCTTATGGATTGATGTAGTTGATTATGTTTATGGATTGATTTATGGTTTAAGTTGTGCAATGTTATTATGTTTGTAATCTTGATTTAATGCTTTCAATTAATTGGCCATTAGTTGGATGATTTAAGTTTTGAATTTAGCTCGGGAGAGGGGATTTAATATAGACTTACTCAAGATTGCATGACTAAAGTTTAGTTTCTAATTCGTGACGGTTTTAGATTAACTTTAGAATTGGTTAAAAGATCTAATTGCCTTGCATGATTAATAAACTTAGATAGGGATATCAAGTTGGTTAATTAGCATGAGAATCAATTATACTCGGGAGAGGTAGTTGTGATTAAAGGGTCTTTGGCTCATAATTCCATTGTGCATAATAACTTATTCCTTAAAATCAATCCTAGACTAAATCGGCGAAATCAATTCCCTAAGTAGTTTTCCCAATTGAAATTCCACACTTTGTACGTGTTTTGATTTAGTTTTCTTATTATTCAATCATCACTTTTTGATCCCTAAATAAAATTGAGCAAGATAATTCACAATACTTGATTTGCTTAAAAATCCAATCCAGAGGACGACACTCGTTTATACGAACTCATTATTATTACTTGACCCGTGCGCTTGCGGTTAGGAAAAGTCCACGTCAATTTCCTGCTGATTTTATTATTTTAGACTATGAGGCTGATAAAGATTTCCCAATTATTCTAGGTCGTCCATTTTTGGCTACTGGTAGGGCATTAATAGATGTTCAAAAAGGAGAATTAACAATGAGAGTCTGTAATGAGGAAGTGAAATTTTATGTGTTTAAAGCCATGAAATATCCAGACGAAATGGAGGATTGCTCCTTCATTAGGATTCTGGAGAGCACAGTTATTGAGACAGCAATACAGGATTCGGCTGATAAGCATTCGGAAAAGCATGGTGAGGTTAGTGTAGAGGATTTTGAAATTTGTTCTTTAGATAGAAAAAAGGAAAAGAATTGTTTAGATGTGAGGATGTTTTTGAGTCTTTAGATTAAGATCAAAGAAAGGCTCCCCCAATTAAGCCATCCCTGATCGAGGCACCTACTTTAGATTTGAAGCCCTTGCCGGATCATCTAAAGTACGTGTATCTCGGGGAAAGTGAGACGTTGGCCATTATTGTTACATAAGATTTAATGCCAGAGCATGAAGAGGCCTTAATAAAATTGCTGCAGCAATACCGCAAGGCTATAGGTTGGACATTTGCTGATATTCAGGGAATTAGCCCATCTTTTTGTATGCACAAAATCACTCTAGAGGAGGGATCCTTTAGGAGTATTGAGCAACAAAGAAGGCTTAACCCTGCAATGAAAGAGGTTAAAAAGGAGGTAATTAAATGGTTGGATGCTGGGATCATCTATCCAATTGCCGATAGCAATTGGGTGAGCCCTGTCGAATGTGTTCCTAAGGAAGGAGGTGTCACCGTGGTGAGCAATAAAGATAATGAATTAATTCCAACCAGGACAGTAACTGGCTGGAGGGTGTGCATGGATTGCAGGAGGCTTAATAAAGCTACCCGTAAGGACCATTTCCCTCTACCATTTATTGACCAGATGTTGGATAGATTGGCTAGACAGGCCTATTACTGTTTCTTAGATGGTTATTCTGGGTACAACCAGATTACTATTGCTCTTGAGGATCAGGAGAAAACCACTTTCACCTGTCCTTATGGGACATTCGCTTTTAGGAGAATGCCTTTCGGCCTCTGCAATGCTCCAGCAACATTTCAGCGGTGTATGTTAGCAATTTTTTCTGATATGATTGAGTCCACTGTTGAGGTATTTATGGACGATTTTTCAGTGTTTGGAGGGTCTTTTCAATGTTTTGAGGGTCTTTTCAGAATTTTTTAGAAAATCTAGGTAAGGTATTAAAGAGATGTGAGGATACCCATCTAGTTCTTAATTGGGAGAAATGCCACTTCATGGTGAAAGAGGGCATAGTGTTAGGACATAAAATTTCTAAGAAAGGTCTAGAAGTTGATAGAGCAAAAGTTGAGGTTATTGAAAGACTAGAGCCACCGAATTTAGTGAAGGGAATTCGGAGTTTTTTAGGACATGCTGGATTTTATATGAGGTTCATAAAGGATTTTTCCAAAATCAGTAAACCTCTTTGTAACTTCATGAACCGACTTCTGTTGAGTTATTTTCGGGACAAAGGAGCAAGGAGAGCCTTACACGTGTCCTAGTTGACCTAATTCAAGTCTTCCTTCCTTCTATAAAAGGAAGTAGGCCATCAAAGTCAAAAGTATTCCATGTTCTCCCTTGGAAGCCGAATAGTATAGAGAGATTGAAGATCATCAAGAACACCATCACCCGCAAGCTGATTAAGGAGTTTATTTTCTCTATTAACTTGTGGTTATGGACATGCCTACTCAGATTGTCATTTGTATTTCTATGCCTATTATGAACTAAGTAGCTTAGGTGTTGGTTAGGAATAATGTGATTGTCGTGCTTCATCTTTAGTAATATATTGACTATCGCATTTTGGTTAATTGTTGTGCTTATTTCCATTTTATGCCCGCCTGGCCAGCCGGTGTGAATAACTCTCTCTAGTTTCAAGGATGATTTAGAGAGTGTGTGGCAATTATCCACACTACGATCATTGTGTATTGGTGAACGCCAGTGACTGAGCTATGGATAGCCAGCTGCATAGTGCTTGATCGGTCGTACTTCATTGGGGTTGAAACACATCCCAAAAGATCCGGATTTCCGAGAGGAATCCGCTAATAATACTGCGAGAAATGCATGATCAATAATATTGCTAGAGCATCTTTTAGAACAATTACTAAATCCTAACCAGCGTCTGTCTTTGATCTGTCTATCTATTTGTTTACTTGTTGTTCTGTCATTTATTTTGCTTCAGCATAATCCTTATAAAACCAAATCATGTTACCATCTTTGGAACCATTAGAAAGTTGCACAAAATAGGTAGAGTGAAAACTAATTCAGGACTTGGATTGATAATATTACTTGCTGCAGACTGTGTCTACTTGCATAGGAATTCTAGAGTCTTTTACACCATATTTTTACTCACTCTAGGAGCCCAACAATGCCCGAGGTCCTTCTTATATGACTAAATTCTAACCTTAGTTAGACATCAAACCTTAGGGTTTGTAGGGAGTTTCACTCATTCCTACTTGTAAAAGCGAGAGAGTGGAGTGTCTAAGCGAACTCTAGAAGAATTGAGTAAATAGAAAAACCATAATATTTCGTTATCTCAATTATTCCCAGCTCTTGATACTTTTCATTATTCTATATTCTTTACATTCTTATTTCAATGAAAATGTGTTCATTTGCTCTATATCTCACCATGAGTAGCTAAATTCCGTTTTCGGGTTCAATATGGTGAGTTCCCTTATGGTTCAATAGCTTGAAAGTGTTTTATTTGCTTAAGTTGTGTTCAATTCATGTCATTCTTTATTGATTATCACTATGATCTTGCTGAGTTTAACTTGATCACTTAGACTTTGCATGCTATGTGAGTTTGATCTCGAAAGGGATAAACGATATCGGTTCTCATAAAGGTGATGTAGGAGAAAAAGCTTGAAAGAGATTGTTCGACGGTATAGGGCAAGCTGCCTCAGGCACCCTAATGGTTCTTGGGAGTCGAGTCACAGAAATGTGCATAATGGTACTCGCTTAGCCTTTTAACGGTTCTTGGGAGCAAGGCCAAATAGAAGTTAAATCTGACCAAATGCATTGAATAGGCTTAAGATTAAATAATCCATGATTAAGGTTATTGCCTTTGGGATGAATCCATGTTGAATACCTCGTTTTATTTCTTATTGTTATTCTTTTACTTATTTGCTTGTGTTATTTATTTTCTCTAAAAACCAATCATCAATCTTATTTCTTTGGTTACCTATTTTTAAGCAATCAAGTTTAGCAGTTTCTTCTTCAAATCTGAATTTCCAATTTAGTCCTCGTGGGATCGATACCCTTGGAATACTTCTAAGGTTTTTTATTACTACGTGCGTCAGTGTATACTTGCACTAGGGTTAGCTGAATTTATCTTTATTATCACTTATCATCTTATCTCACATCCATCCATTCAGCTGACGACACACCAACCACCTCTACCTTTTCCACAAAAGGCAAAGGCCTAGGAATCAGGATGGTCAATTTAAGGAATCAGGAATCAGTAGAAGAGGTTAGGTGAATTTGAAACTGTGTCTCTTACCGAGGAATGTAGTGCTATTCTTAAGAATGGGCTACCAACCAAGGCTAAGGATGCAGGTTCATTTACTATTCCTGTGTAAATATTTGGTAAAAAGTTAGGTAGAGCACTTTGTAATTTAGGCGCAAACATTAACCTTATGTCTTTTTCGGTCTATCGAAAGGTTGGTATTGGTGAAGCTAGGCCCACCACAGTCACACTCCAATTAGCCGATAGGTCTATCACATATCCAGAGGGTAAAATTAAGGATGTCTTACTGAAAGAAGATAAATTTATATTTCCTGTCGATTTTATTATCTTAGATTATGAGGCAGATAAAGATGTCCCAATTATTCTTGGTCGTCAATTTTTGGCTACTGGTAGGGCATTAATAGATGTTCAAAAAGGGGAATTAACAATGAGGGTTTATAATGTGGAAGTAAAGTTTCATGTTTTTAAGGTCATGAAGTATCCAGACGAAGTGGAAGATTGTTCTTTCATTAGGATTCTGGAGAACACAATTTTTGAGACAACAATGGAGGATTTGGCAAACAAGCATTTGGAAGAGATTAATGTAGAGGATTTAGAAGTTTGTTCTTTAGAAAGAAAAAATGAAAAAGAAGTGTCTAGGTGTGAGGATATTTTTTAATCTTTAGATTTGAATGAAAGGAAGGCTCCTCCTATTAAGCCATCCCTGATTGAGGCCTCCACTTTAGATTTGAAGCTCTTGCCAGATCATCTAAAGTATGTGTATCTTGGGAAAGAAGAGACGTTGCCCATTATTGTTGCATCAGATTTAATGTCGGAGGATGAAGAGGCCTTAATAAAGTTGCTACAGCAATATCGCAAAGCAATAGGTTGGACATTGGGTGACATTCAGGGAATTAGCTCGTCTTTCTGTATGCATAAAATCACTCTAGAGGAGGGATCCTTTAGGAGTGTTGAGCAGCAGAGAAGGCTTCACCCTGCAATGAAAGGGGTTGTTAAAATGGTTGGATGGTGGGATTATCTATCCAATTCAAGATAGCAATTGGGTAAGCCATCTCCAATGTGTTCCTAAGAAAGGAGGTGTCACAGTAGTGTCTAATAAGGACAATGAATTGATCCCAACCAAGACAGTAACTTGTTGGAGGGTTTGCATGGATTAGAGGAGGCTCAATAAAGCCACCCGTAAGGACCATTTCCCTCTACCATTTATTGACCAAATGTTGGATAGATTGGCTGGTCAGACCTACTACCGTTTCTTAGATGGTTACTCTAGGTATAACCAGATTACCATTGCTCCTGAGGATCAGGAAAAACCCACTTTCACCTGCCCTTATGAGACGTTTGCTTTTAGGCGAATGCCTTTTGGCCTTTGCAATGCTCCAACAACATTTCAGAGGTGTATGTTAGCAATTTTTTCTGATATGATTGAGTCCACTGTTGAGGTATTTATGGACGATTTTTTTTCAGTTTTTGGAGGGTATTTTCAGAATTGTTTGAATAATTTAGGTAAGGTATTAAAAAGATGTGAGGATACCCATCTAGTTCTTAATTGGGAGAAATGTCACTTCATGGTTAAGGAAGGCATAGTGTTAGGTCATAAGATTTCGAAGAAAGGTCTAGAGGTTGATCGAGCAAAAACATACATTATTAAGAGATTACAACCACCGAATTCAGTTAAAGGGATTCGAAGTTTTTTAGGTCATTGTGGATTTTATAGAAGGTTCATAAAGGATTTTTCCAAAGTTAGTAAACCTCTTTGTAACTTATTGTGTGTTGATAGTGTTTTTGACTTTGATGCAGATTGTAGGAAGGCTTCTGAGACTTTAAAGGCTGCTTTAATCTCGACCCCCATTCTTTGTGCACATAATTGGAGTTTACCATTTGCGGTAATGCGTGATGCAAGTGATGTTGCAGTAGGTGCAATGTTGGGGCAAAAGCAGGGTAAATTTATCCATCTTATCTATTATGTAAGCAGGGTTTTGAATGAGGCACAAATCAACTATACAACTACTGAAAAGGAGTTGTTAGCAGTTGTGTTTGCCTTTGAGAAATTCCGCCCATATTTGGTTGGAACCAAAGTCACGGTTTTTACAGATCATGCAGTAATAAGGTACTTAATGGCTAAAAAAGATGCAAAGCCTAGATTGATTCGTTGGGTTCTATTATTGCAGGAATTCGACTTGGAAATAAAGGATAAGAAGGGATCAGAGAATGTCATTGCAGATCATTTATCTCGTCTTGATCCAACATCATCTTTGTTGGAGCAATCTGTCATCTCAGACTCTTTTCCAGGTGAACAACTATTTGCTGTAAATGTAAAGGTAGTAAAGGATATCCCTTGGTATGTTGATATTGCCAACGTTTTGGTAAAAGGAGTCACTTCTTTTGATATGGATTGGAGGCAGATGAAAAAGTTTAAGCATGATGCCAAATTTTTCTAAGTAATTGCAGTGGGTGGCAAATTAATTATCTATAATAACAAATTTAGCACCAAATAAAAAGAATTGCAAATATGGTAAAAAAATTAGAATATTCCCATTTTACCATTCTCTTTCTCTCCCTTCCCATTTACCCAAATTTCTTCTTCTTCTTCTCCTTTTTTTTCTTGTACATACGATTTCTTCTTCATCTTTTTTTTTTTATTTCTTCTTTTCTTTTTGTGCATTTATGAGCTGATTTCTTCTTCTTTTTTCTTTTTTTATTTTTTGCTTTCTTCTTCTTTTTTTTTTTTATTGTGCATTTATGAGCTGTTATGATTTCTTTTTTTTTATTATTATTTTTTTTGTGCACCATTTCTCTTCTTTTTTTTTTGTTTTTCTTTTTTATTTATTTGCCGCACCATTTCTCTTTTTTTTCTTTATTTCTTCCCTCGCATCACCATTTCTCTCTTTTTTTTTCTTTTTTCTTTCTTTCTTCCCTCTTCTACCACACAATTTTTTTATTTTTTTTTTTATTTTCTGTGCATTTATGAGGTTGGAGTTCTTGTGTGATTAATATGTTTTTTTCCCTCTGTTTGCCAATTGAACTAAGCTCTTGTTGGCCTTCTTTTTAATTCAAGAATGTCAAGAATACAAAAATGGAAATTTTGGTGAGTGTTTGTATAGGTATATCAAAGTATATCACTGATATACTCCGGTTAATCGTAGTCTATCACTAACTATCACTGATCAAAGCCTATCACGGACTATAATTGATAGATAGTGAAATACAAAGAATACAAGAATAGCAGTTTTATGGTGGTGGTCACGGAGCTTGTGTGCTAGGCTTTAAAAGTTATATTGTTGATTAAGAGTCACTTGTTCGTAATGGTTATTTTTGGATTTTATGTTCTAATTACCACAAGAGACTTAAATTTGTTGTTCAATTTATGATTGTAGTATAATAATTTTGGATGAGTTTCTAATTACCGAGATGATTGTAATGGAAAGTAATTTACTGATAGATTTCAATTAAATTGATTTCTATTAGTGACAATCATTGGTAGACTTCAATTAATTGATAATTAACTGATTTCTATCAGGGATAAAAACTGATAGACTTCAATTAATTGATTTCTATCATCGATAGAAAATGATAGATTTGAATTAAACTAATTTCTATCAGTGATACAAGTCAATAAACTTCAATTAAATTGATTTCTAATAGAATCTGATAAACTTCAATTAAATTGGTGTTTCTACCGGTGATAGAAACTAATAGTCTTGAATTGAATTGATTTCTTTCAATGATAGAAACTAATAATCTTGAATTAAAATTGAATTGATTTCTATCAGTGATAGAAACTGATAACCTTGAATTAAACGGTTTTCTATTAGTGATTATCACTAATAGACTTAAATTAAACTGATGGATAAAAACTGATAGCCTTGAATTAAACTGAAATAATAACCTTGAATTAAATTGTTTTCTATCAATGGCTATCACTGATATGCTTGAATTAAACACAATAAAAAGTTATAGATAATGATTATCAGAGCCTATCAGTGATACACACTGATAGACTTCGATTAATCAAAGACTATCAATGTCTATCACTAATAGACTCTGATTAATCAAAGTCTATCAGTGTCTATCACTAATAGACTCCGATTAATTGAAGCTTATCATCAAAGCCTATCGGTATTTATCACTGAGAGACTCTGATTAATCGAAGTCTATCAGTGACTATCAATAATAGGGGCGGATAGACTATTGGAGATACTAAGGGTATTTTTGTAATTTAATGTATTTTTTGCTATTTTCGCAAATAATTTTATTTTTTTGCTATGTTTGCAATATGTTTGCCGGTTTTTGCTATCTGTGCAAAGCCCCCAATTTTTCTATTGGGATGAGCCATTTATGTATAAGCAATGCTCTGATGGTATTATTCGATGGTGTGTTTCAGGTGATCAAGCAAAGGAATTCCTGGAGCAATGTCACTCTACGCCATATGGAGGTCATTTCAGCGGTCAAAGGGCAGTTATGAGGATTTTGCAATGTGGATTCTTTTGGCCTTCCTTATTTAAGGATGTCCATTGGTTCTACAAGCAATGTGATGCTTGCCAAAGGAGAGGAAATTTAGGGCCTAGAGATGAAATGCCTCTTACTTACATTTTAGAATTAGAATTGTTCGATGTATGAGGTATTGATTTTATGGGGCCATTTCCCCCTTCTAATGGTAATGTTTATATCTTATTGGCAGTTGATTACGTGTCCAAATGGGTGGAGGCCATCGCATGCCATCAGAATGATGCTAAGACAGTGTCAAGGTTTTTCTAATCGCACATTTTTGCGCGGTTTGGGACACCTAGAGCTTTAGTGAGTGATGAGGGTACACACTTTATTAATAATGTCTTAACTATGCTTTTAGCTAAGTATGAAATGAAGCATAGGATAGCTACCCCTTATAACCCACAAGCAAATGGTAGAGCTGAAGTTAGTAATAGGGAAATTTAATCTATTCTAGAGAAAGCAATCCATCCATCTAGGAAAGATTTGTGTTTTCGGTTAGATGAGGCTCGTTGGGCTTATAGGACAACCTATAAGACTCCTCTAGGTATGTCTCCCTGTAGGTTAGTATATGGGAAAACTTGTCATTTATCGTTGGAGCTTGAGCATAAAACGTTTTGGGCTTTTAAGAAATTGAATTTTGATCTGAGTCGTGCAGGTGTAATAAGAATGCTGCAGCTTAATGAATTAATGGAATTTCGCCAGTTTTCTTATGAAAATGCGAAAATGTATAAAAGAAAAGACTAAGCAGTGGCATGATAAGAAAATAAAGCCTAAAGAATTTGTTAAGGGCCAAAGAGTCTTGCTTTATAACTCTAGATTGAAATTGTTTCTTGGAAAATTAAAATCTAAATGGTTTGGGCCATTTGTTGTGATTGAAGTTTTTCCTCAAGGAGCAATTACTTTGAGGGATGAAAAGGATGGACGCGTGTTAAAAGTTAATGGACAGCGAGTGAAGCACTATTGGGGAGAAGAATTCCAGTCGAAATATCCTTACCTAAAGTTGGTTGATGAATAAGCGAGCGAGAGTTTTGCAGGAGCAGTTCTTATTGCAATATTTTCAGCTCCCAGTGTTGTTACGATTTCATTCTATCTTATGGATTTTATTTGATTCTGATTTGAATTATTTTAAATTGGATTTTATTGATTTTAATTTTATCTGATTAAATTTGATTCGTTGGAATTTTTTAATTTTCATAGATCTTATTTTGAGTTATTTATTTCTATTTTTTCGCTGATTTAATTCAATTTATTTAATTGAATTAGTTTAGTTAAGATTTTAATTTTAAATTGTATTTTCGTTATTTGAATTTTTGTTTAGATTAAGGTTTTAATGAATAATTTTTCAGATTTATTCGGCTAAAAATAAAGAAAAGGAGATTTGATTTTGGCGGTTTAAATTTGAATTGACTTTTTCCGTATCAAAGATTCTTCTAGAAGAAATTTTTTGATGGTTAGTTTGTTTCTGCAATCTATTGGTAGGATCAAATATGTCATCCGAATGTAAAGGGGATTGGTTGTGAATTAAATAATTTTACCGTTTGGTATTTAATTTTTTCGTGGGCAGGTAAACCGTGTGGAGAATCTGGTGCTTTCACGTGTCACGCAGTGTTGATCTATCCGTTAGCCAGCGCGAGGAAGATTTACCACGGGGAAAAATTTTACCGTTTTGGAATTTAATCTTTCACGATTACATGCAAATCTAAACGATAATTTTATTTAATTAGGGGCAGAATCTTTCGGTTAGGATTTAATTTGTTGAAGCCCTATTTATTCAAGACCCCTGGTTCGTTTCTTTTCACTCCATCTTCTTGCCTTCATTCTTTGTTGCTTTTAGTTTCCCTTTGTTTCCGTTTACTGTAAAATCTCCAAGTCTGAAATGGCTAAAACGAGAGGGAGGAAAGAGAGAGATGATGAGGAAGAGGAAGTGCCCATTACCCCTAAGGCACCAAAGACGAAATCAAAGAGAAGGAAGACGCCGAAAGAAAGAGAGGCAAAAAGAAGAAGGCAACAGAGAGTTGAGGTTGCAGAGGTTGTAAGAAAAGTAGTCGAGGATATTGTTGATGATGTGGTTGAAGAGGAGCAACCGAAGGAACCTGAGGAACAAGATCCTGGATAGAGTGAGCCGATAATTGAAAATTCGCAAGAACTGCAAGTGAAAGAAGCAGAAGATGTGCAAGAAAAAGGAAATGCACAGGAAGTTCAAGAGCAGGAGGTTCAGGCTGAAGTCATTTTATTGGAAGTTCCACGTCGCCGCCGTCGAAAGCAGAAGGCCGGTCAAATCAAGGTAATCCGAACAAATACTTCTTTGTCGTTGACGACTAAATTTGAAAATGAAAATTCAGAAAAAGAAGAGCAGGAGAAAAATGGTCAGAGGACAAAGTAAAAGAGGAAACTAAAAGGAAGGTAGAAGAAGAAATTCTGAAAAAGCAGCAAGAAGACAAGGGCAAAGGAGTTGCTGAAGCCCTGACAGAGACAAAAGAGGTTGATACTGAAAAACCGAGACTGTCGTATAACTGTTTCATTAATGATCTTGCCCGAGCAAAGTATATAGAGATGCTGAAAAGGGATTTTCTGTTTGAAAGGGCATTTGGTGATGATCTGCCGCATTTCTTAAGAGCTGGAATTACAAATCATGGTTGGGACCTGTTTTGTGCAAAACCAGAACCGGTAAATTCGAATGTTGTTCATAAATTTTACCCGAATATAGATGAAGAAGAGAGGTTTCAAGCAATTGTTCGTGGTGTGGTAGTCGACTGGAGCCCTAAGGCGGTAAATTATTTGCTTAATCTTCAAGATTTCCCACATGCCGGATATAATGAGATGGCAACAGTGCCATCTAATGAGCAGTTGAACACAACTGTTCGAGAGGTGGGAATCAAGGGGGCCCAGTGGCGTTTGTCGAAGACAGAGAAGAGAACCTTCCAAGCGGCTTATCTTAAGAGTGAAGCCAACACTTGGTTAGGGTTCATAAAACTGCGCCTACTGCCAACAACTCACGACTCTACTGTCTCCGTGATCAAGTTCTTCTGGTATTTGCTATTTTAAGATCATTTAGTATAGATGTTGGAAAAATTATCTCCAGTGAAATACATTCCTTTTGGAGGAAGAAAGTGGGTAAGCTCTTTTTCCCGAACACAATAACTATGTTGTGTCAAAGAGCTGGGGTTCCCATGAATGCAGAAGATGTCACTCTGATGGATAAAGGAATAATAGACACGCTGAACGTGGCAAGGCTTTAGAGGACTCAAGAAGCGTGCCAAGGCGGTTTGGTGTGCGGCATCCACCAAATGCAAGAACAACTGCAAATGCATTCTAGCCGAATGGAGTTTGCCAAAAGGCAATTCCAAACCTTCTGGAATTATGTTAAGCGAAGGGATGCCGCGTTGAGGAGGACCTTGCAATCTAACTTTTCTAAGCCTTATCTAGCCTTCCCAGTATTCCCTGGTGATCTATTGAACCCCTGGATCCCACTACCGCCTATAGAAAGAGAAGGAGATGAGGATGAGGACCCTGGTCAGGAGGATTGAAGAAGCAGTAGTTGGGCGAGCATTATTTTTTATGAAATATTTTTGTTGCTCGCGTATTCCTGACCTTAATCTTTTGTTTGTTTCTGTTTTCTTGTTTTCTATTTTTCTGCTTCTAGGATATAAAAAAATGGATCTGATGATGTAAATCTTTTCTTATGTTTTTAATGAAATTTCAAGGTCGTTTCTGTTCTATATCACTGAGCATTCCTAACTTAACTAATTTTCTTCTAAATTTTTGAAGCTTGGCCTAGTTAGCTTAATTAGATCAAGGTATTCTGATCTTCATAAACTTTTTGCTTGAGCATTTCTTCTAACCTGGTTGTCGCTGAGGCAAGAAGATTCTAAGGTAGTGTTGACTTATTTGATCCACCTTAAGCTTAATTCTAGTCCCACGCTTAGTTTAAAATTTAGATAGAAAATTTTAAGTTTGGGGGTATAATTTATCATGTTAATAATTCATTGGGGACAACGAATAATTTAAGATTGGGGGACTTTTTGCTACTCCACTTATTTTGCTCGAGCATTCCTCTCCTTCACAATCATTTTTCTAGGTTGTTGAGTAACTAGGGACATTTGTGACACCCACAGTTTGTCTTTGCGTCAAAAGACGACCTAGGAAATATTGGAAATATAAGAAAAATTAATTGCTGAAGAAAAATATTTTGAAAATTTTTGCTGAGAAACGCACCAACGACGGCTCCTTCTCTTTACCTTTCTCGTCCCCTACCTTAGTCCTTTGCTGGCTTGAATTAATTCCATCTCTTTTTTTCTTTGTTTGCGAGAGTGACTCAGAGGACGACCCACCGGTAGACCTAGACTCGAACGGATAGAATCGTACTACCGCTGCCGATGTCGTTCCTTCACACCCGAGATGCTCACAACGTTAGTCAGTGCTTCTGCCGCTGCCATAAGAAATGCTACTGAGACTAATACTGCGAATACTACCAAGCTCCACGATAGATAAGGAATGCTGCCGATACCGGAGCAGCTTACCGACGGTCCTTCGCTTACTTCTCAGGAGTCAACGATGCCGCTTTAACCAATTGCCCTAAGTCTAGTGGATTGTTTAGGACATTAGAAATAATTAAGGCTAAATTATTCCCAACGCTATTTTGGATCCTAGACCTATCATGTAGAGCAACAAAGTTAGAGAACTGCTCTTGGGACCTGTGCCATGAATCAGTTTATGCACTACAAACAATAACGAATAATAAATGTACGAGCTACGAGTTAGGGCATCAATCTAACCTACTGTGCATGCTCATTCGACGAATTGAATCCAAAATACAAGTGCAATATAAATTAAATGAACAAATCAGAATTGAAAACTCACAAAACAATCCATTCAAATACCCAAGAATCATTTAATCGACGTCAACGGGTTAGACGGCGATTAAGCCAACTAAAACTCGCGACCCAATTCAATCAAATGCAAGAAATACAATAGAAATCAACTAAGATTCATACAAAACGAGGTCTGAAAGTAAAATACAGAGGAAAGCTGTAAGAGAAAAACTAAAATCTGACCTACTAACTGTAGGATTGGAATTCCCTAATTCCATTAGGAGAAGCAATTTGGGATTGTTCGTAGTTAATTTGGTTTCCACCAAAATACCAATAAATTCACAAAGATTTAGAAAACTATTCTAAATCAATTTATTAAGCGTAAGCATACAACCTTATAACTAATCTAAAGGGGAGCAACAAACATACCGTGGTTGTCGTCTCTGAAATATCAATAACGACTTTCTTGATTTCATAGGGACCAAGCGCCAATAATTGGGACACCACCAATTGATTTTCCCTGCTATGACTCTGAGATTAGGAAGTAGTTGTGGGACTACCCAATCTTGAATGGGAAAAACACAAGAGGAAAAAGAATTTCTCTTTGTGTTCTTGGTTGAGAGAATATGAGAGGGTGGCTAGGGGGGCTAGAGAGAATGCATGAGTGCATTCGTGTGACTATATTTTTTGTGTCATCTAAACCCTAGGTTTAATGTTCTATTTATAGGAAAAAGACCATGAATAAAATATTCATAAATTATCAATTATTTTCATAAATAACTAATTTTTTCCATAATTAATCATTTCCATAATTGATTGATCACTTCCATAAGTGATTAATTACCCTATTAATTAATTCTATAATTAATTAATTATCCAATTAAATATCATATATTTAATTTCTGACATTCAATTAATTAATTCTATAATATGAATCAAATTCATCTTAAAATTTGAACTCCTTCAAATTCTCTTATATCCTATAAGTTTAATATGAATCAAGTTCATATTAATATTTTAAATTCTTCAAATATTTATTTGAATGAAGTTCATAAATCACGTTCAATTACACTAAATTGAATAATTAATTAATTGATGTACTCATTAAATATCATATACTTAATCAACCATATATTTGAAGTCCTTCAAATATATAATTCTCTCAATTAATAAAGTTTAATCATAAATTAAACTTTATATTATAATGTATCACCATACATTATATTAATTGTATCTATTACAATTAACTTGATTCTCATAATGAATTTGAACAATTCAAATTCTATTCAAGATAAATTGTTCCTAATTACTCTTTACGACCTAGCAAGGGGACCAAATAGACCTACAGATCAGAAGCTCCAATGATATGAGGTTAACTGATTAAACTCATTAATTAGATAGTGTTCTTCAATCGATTGTAATGCCTGAGTAAGTTGCTGGTGCAAAAGGTGGGCACAATCTAATGCTTTTGGTTGATACTATTTGAATTTTCCAGCTTATCTCATAAGTTTTTACCGTTTTCATTTAATTGCTTATTTTTATTTCCGTCCTAAAATCAAATCTCCCATTCAAAATATTTCTTTGGTTACCATCCTCGGTTGCAAATTTAGAGGAGGTTATTGTTTTCCAGAATCTTGTGTTTTTCGATTAGTCACCATCTCCGACAACATCAAATTGGTGCTAATTATTTCTGTAAATTTTGCTTATCCTAATGCTATTATTTGTGATAATTGACTAATTTTCAGTTTCATTGATGTATAGGCCATTTTGGTGTTCTCTAGATCAAGGTTGGATTTGGCTTGTTCATTGTCGTCTAAGCTCGGATCGTTGTAATCGGGACCTCTGTTGTAAGTATGATCTTTATTTCATTAGATTTCTAATTATTCTTGCATGATTTACTGTATTGATTGTTGTTTAGACTCGATGTTTATCAATTTAGCAATGTTCGTAGAGATTGACAACCTCACCACAACTTGTTAAATTAATATGCTAATTAAAGTAGCAAATAGGTCTAAGCTGTTGGGTTTTATGCCCTAAAACTCGTAGATAGTGAATGTAACCGTTGACTGGATATTAATGAAATAATATTGATATATTTTTCCATTAATTGTTATTAGTTATTTTATATTTGTCTTTGCCTAATAATAACCCTAATCCAATAAACTAGACATCCAAGGCTGTAATATGAGTCTTGAACTATATGTAGCGACATATGGGATCATTGTTCAAGAAACAACCTAGAGGGTCTATAGTATAGGGATAAGACTGGGTGCCTTATTGATAACTGCCCAAAAGGTAGTTATTTAGGCCTCAATTATATAGAGATTTGTGTGTCCTCTATGCTTATTAGGGTTGGTTTTGGATAGATATTACATGTTTTAACTAATTTGGAAGAATGGAAGCATTATGCACAGATTCAAGTTCTTCTGGGTCAGATTCTATGCTATACACATCATCAGGACATGAAAAGAAAGTATTCACATTGTCAGGATTCATGCATTCAGGAATGTCAAGATCAGACTCAATAGATTCACTGTAATCATGGTCAGACTCAAAATTATCTATCGAGCAATCTTTTTTATGCCTTTTATGTTTATGCTCAATGTTAGGCAATTCAATATCATCATCAAAATTATTCATTTCAGGCAAATTTAATTCATTTTCAAAGGAAGGTAAATCATCAACTGCAGATCTTTCATTATCACAAGCAGGCAAGTCTAATTCATTTTCAAAGTCAGGCAGATCCAAATCATTTTTAAACATAGGATTATCCATATATGCATCATGATCAAAATTCACATTATCAATAAGCATTTCTCCTAAGCCTAGGCCAAGATTATAGTCTACCTCTTCATCGTCATCAGTCAAGTATTCAGGCCCAACAGAGAAACATGTATGCAAACTACAAACAGATTCATCTTGGCCAAAAATACTAAACACGACTTTTTCATCATCAATGTTCAAGGTAAGCTTACCTGTATGCACGCTAATCTCAGCCTTACCAGTGGCTAGGAAAGATCTGCCTAAGATAATTGGCACTTCTTTGTCCTCCTTCATGTCCAGTACCACGAAATCTACAGGGAAGATGAATTTGTTGACTTTCACCAACACATCCTCCACAACACCCATCGGGTGGGTAATCGATCTGTCAGCAAGCTGGAGAGTGACGTCGGTGTCTGTCATACCTGATAAACCAATCTTCCTGTACACAGAGTAGGGCATCAAATTTATACTTGCTCCTAAATCACATAGAGCCCTATCAAAGGATACTTCTCCTATGGTGCAGGGAACAGTAAAACTCCCTGGATCTTTTTGCTTAGAGGGTATCCTACCAGAAATAATTGTACTACTACTCTCAGATAAATTAAAAACTTCTTTTTTCAGACTTTTCTTTTTAGAAAGCATTTCCTTCATGAATTTTCCATAATTTGGCATATTATACAAAGCTTCTACCAATGGAATATTCACAGACAACTTTTTAAACATTTCTAAAAATTTTTGAAATTGTTCATCTAATTTGACATTCTTAAATCTTTGAGGAAAAGGTAACTCCCTGAAATCAAAGGTTGGACATTCGCCCCTCCGCTTGGGCGGGCTAATATGCGAACCTCTGTCATGGTGGTTGCATGGAACCACTTCTTCCTCAGTCAGCTTCTTATTGTCATTCTGCCTCTCATCTTCTTTTCTACCTGCAAAGTTGTTAGAAAAATCACATTTTAATTCACTAGAGTTGGGAGGATGTTGGAACCTTTCAGAGGAGGCTTTTTGTGCCTCAGTCCCTTCATCTTCATCCCTTCTCTTTTCTTCTTCCTTTTTCTTCTCTGAACTGTCCTCCAGTCTTCTGCCACTTCTTAGAACCACCATCTTACACTACTCTTTCGGGTTAGGCTCAGTATCACTTGGAAATTTTCCCTTTTGAAGGGCATTTACTGCTGAAGCAATCTGACCTATCTGTACTTCCATATTCTTTAAAGCTGCGTCGTGGTTGTTTACTGATGTCTGGAGATTTACATTCAATATTCTTTGTTCCTTGATGAATAAAGCCATCATCTCCTCCAGATTATTTTTCTTTTCAGGAGTACTCGTTGATGCAAAACCTGGGGGTGGCTGCAAAACATTCTTCGTATTTGCATATGAGAAGTTCTCGTGATTGCGCAGACTGGGGTGGTAGAAGTTTGGTACTCCTTGAGTATATGATTTATTTCCTATGTATTGAACTTCTTCCACATCTTGACCTTCTTTCTTTGAATGACCTTCAGCTAAGGTGGAAATGGACTTAACCACCTCAGATGACGTCAATTTGTTTAGTGCATTGGTCAGAGATGTCAGTTGCGCTTTCAGTGAACTTGACTCATCCAATTCATATAATCCAGCCTTTTTTGTAATTGTTCCTCTCTCCGTCGGCCATTGATAACTCGTTGCTGCCATTTCCTCAAGCAGGTCTTTGGCTTCTGTCACTGTTTTTGAAAGAAAACTCCCTCCTGCTGATGTGTCAAAGACTGTCTTTGTGGAGGGGTTTAATCCATTATAAAATAACTGTACCTGAAGCCAATCAGGATATCCGTGTTGGGGGCATCGCCTAAGCATTTCCTTATATCTTTCCCACGCTTCGTACAACTGTTCTTCGTCAAGCTGTCTGAATGTTCCAATTTCAGTTCGGAGCTTGGTAGTCTTAGCCGGTGGAAAAAATTTTGTCAGAAAAGCCTGGGCAAGCTCGTCCCAAGTACTGATGCTGCCCGTCTCGACTGATTCGAGCCAATCTTTTGCTTTATCCTGTAGGGAAAATGGAAACAGCCTCAATCTGATCGCGTCGGCCGGAACTCCGTTCATCTTTACCGTCCCGCATATTTCTAGGAATGATCGCAGATGAGAGTGGCGGTCCTCAGAAGGATGTCCCTTGAACGAGTTATCGCGTGCCATCTGAATCAACCTTTTTTTAGCTCAAAATTTGTAGCTTGGATAGGGGCGTAGACAATTCCAGAATTCTCGGTAGGAAGAACTGGCTGCAAAAAATCTCTAATTGCCTTGGGAGCTTCTTCTTGGTGGGCCATCGCTTCTGCTAATCTTTTTTCACTTCTAATGGATTTAAGAGTCCTGTTAATCTCAAGATCTAGCGGAAACAGATCAACCACTTTGTTTCTTCGCATACAATGCTTCCAGATAACAAAAAGAACCAAACAAAAATGAAAATAAAATAATATTCACAAAATGATGAAAGAAAAATATTTACACCTAAATTACCATTTACCCTTTTCTTTTCGATGTCAAGAAAAATTAATTTTTTGCTTAAAAATCAAGCCTCCCCGGCAACGACGCCAAAAACTTGTTGGTACGATTTTAATCCGCAAGCACACGGGTCGTCACAAGTAATATAAAACGGAAAGTATTCCGAGTATCGAATCCTCAGGGAGGCGAAGCGAAACTTAAGCAAATAATTAAAATTCTCTTGAGCACTGAAAATACTTAGGTGAAATAATATTTAGGGACCACTTCATGCAATAAAAAGATTTAAATTCAAGATGACTAATGAAAACAAATTGATCAATCAGAAATAAAATGTGGAGAAAGAGTTTTCTTTAAATGGGAAGAGGGGTCTTGAAAATCGATGATTAACTAAATAATTGCTATAATTATCCTATCACATTGCCCAACTAATTATAATCCTAGAATCTCCGTTAATCACATAGGATCTCCTGTCGGTTTCCCCTAATTGTAATTAATTCATTTTAACAACCTAAGTGTCCTTAGTGCTATTAAAAATCATTAATTATTACGCTCTGATTCATTTTAGGAATCTAAGTTTAATCAACTAATCCCGGTGTCACAACGGGCAATTAAACTATTTGCATGGATTATGATCTATCCTAATTTCTCTCCGTCGAGTTTCCATTAAGAATCGAATCATTACACAATTGGCCAGATTGAGTAAAGCATTAAGCACGTCCATACAGATAATTAGGACATGGGCAAGAGACAAGAAATTATAACAATATTTCCACTATCATTTCATTTCAAGACCCCAAATTGGGGTTTAGCTACACATAATATCCACAATAATTACAAGGGAAAGCATATTAAAGAGCATAAAAGGAAAGGAATTGACCGTCGAAAAACTCCTCGCTGACGCTTGGAGCCCCGCTGACTACTCCTTGAGCCTCTAAGATTGCTCCCCAAAATTCCCCAAAATTTTCCCACTAGAAGAATCCTCTCAAAAAGGCTCAAAAGCCTTGAGAGGGGCTCCAAAGGAGCCTTAAAGAAGAGAGAAAGGAAGGAATTGGAAGGATGATTGATGGTTTGATTCATGAGAAATGAGGCACCCAAGGGCGCCTATTTATAGGCCTGGAATAGGGGTAGCGTCGCGACGCAGTTTGGGCAACAAGAAAGGGCAGCGTCGCGACGCTGCCTTGCTAAGCGTCTCGACGCTGTCCAGATTTTCCAGATTTTTCAACTTCCTTTTGGGCTGATTTTTTGGCCTTCTTCTTCATTTCTCTTGGTCTTTTCTTCATAGATGTCTTCTTTGGGCCTCCAATTGCATCAAGCTAGGATTTGGGCTATAATTACTTCAATTTTGGCTCTTTTTCTCCAAAAACACCAACTTAGCTCCTAAGGACCAAATAGCAAAATTCATTAAATATATTCATTAAAAATACGATTAAAGCACCGAAAAGCTTAATAAATTGAGACTAAAATAGCGACATTTCTGCTCGCTATCAATTACTGTGCTTCATCTCTAGTAATAAATTGACTATCGCATTTTGGTTAATTGTTGTGCTTATTTCCATTTTATGCCCGCCTGGCCAGCCGGTGTGAATAGCTCTCTCTAGTTTCAGGGATGATTTAGAGAGTGTGGCATTTATCCACACTACGATCATTGTGTATTAGTGAACGCCAGTGACTGAGCTAGGGATAGCCAGTTGCCTAGTGCTTGATCGGTCGTACTTCATTGGGTTTGAAACATATCCCAAAAGATCCGGAGTTCCGGGAGGAATCCGCTAATAATACTGCGAGAAATGCATGATCAATAATATTGCTAGAGCATATCTTAGAACAATCACTAAAGCCTAACCAGTGCCTGTCTTTAATCTGTCTATCTATTTGTTTACTCGTTGTTCTGTCATTTATTTTGCTTCATCATAATTCCGATAAAACCAAATCATTTTACTATTCTTGAAACCATTGGAAAGTTACACAAAAATAGGTAGAGTGGAAACTAATTCAGGGCTCCGATTGATAATATTACTTGCTGCAGACTGTGTATACTTGCACAGGAATTCTAGAGTATTTTATATCATATTTTTACTCACTCTAGGAACCCAACACTAATCCTGGTGACACTATGGATACGACCCACTTTGTATTTGATACAAACGCTGCGATCCAACGTGTTCGTGTAGGAGACATGCGAGTGGGGGTATCCTATGCAATGAGTTTGCATAAGACCGGACCGCGAAATAGTAACCACTGGTTATAACACCGTTAACTAGTTGGTTTTCTATTTCACTAGGACGACCTAGACAACTTAGTCTTAATCCTGAGTTGATTATGGACTCCTGCTCATGAAAGATTGTCCTTTGATTTGTATGGGTGAGAGTGGCCAATACGCCGACTCAATAAGCCTACCACTTTGGGGACAAGACCGAATGGGGAGCTGGGAACATAATTGTACAAGATGGAATTCACTCCTTCCCGACTTTAGGGAAGCAGATGAGTGTTCCCTTAAGTGGTTACTCCGAGTCTTGAACAAAGGGCCCTACCCTCTCAATGGCACGAGACGGTTTTCTGTTTGATGGTTGGACCACAAACAGGTTGTTCATTAGAGGAGAATTGGTACTTAAGGAAATAGAGGTAACCCAGGGGTAAAACGGTAATTTGACCCAGCTGGTGTTACAGACACTCGTGAAGGACTGACTAGTCGATATTGGTCTATATCCGTGGACACAGAAAATATGTCTGCAGTGAGAATAGTGCAATTGTGAGTCTATAGTGGAATGAACACACAGTTAACGAATATTGATTAATGTGGTTAATGAGTTTGACCAATTAATCTCACATCGTTGGAGCTTCTGATCTGCAGGTCCATTAGGTCCCACTGGTAGCTCATAAAGTAATTTGAGGCAACTAAGTAATAAATGTAAATTGAAAATGTTCAATTTACTAAGGGAAACAAATATAATATATATTGATATATTATTATGAGAGAAATTAATATTTGAAGAAATTCAAATATAAATTTATGGAAGTTTGAAAGAGTTCAAATAATGAATTAATTAATTTAAGGCCTAAAATGTGTTTGGGCAAATTAATTAATTCTAGGCCGGAAATTAAATATGTGATATTTAATTGATGGTTAATTAATTAAAGAATTCATTGACCGGGAATTAATCAATTATGGAAATAATTAATCAGTTAAGGAAGTGATTAATCATTTATGGAAATGATCTAATCACTTATGGAAGTAATTAGTCATTTGTGGAAAAGATTAATCAATTATGGAATTGATTGATCATGATTGATTAATTAAGGAATAAGATTGAATCAATTTTTGAAAAGATTGATTTAATTGAATATTTTATTCATGACCTCTCTTCTATAAATAGAACACTAGACCTAATTGGTCCAAGACACTTGACACTCTTGCTCTTGCTCTTAGACTCTCAAGACAAGACCTAGAATTCTCTCTAGCCTCCCTCTTAGAGAAAGACTCCCACAAGTCTTTTGCCTCCTAGACTTAGAGACATACCGGTGTAACCTCTGTGGTTATTGTGTCATTCAAAGAAGGAATTTCCAGCGAAGAAAATCAAAGGCGGCTGCTGCGTTTTGATCGTTGGAGCGTCGTTGGTGAAGAATGGTCAAGTCTACAACGAAGGTTTGTAACGGTTCTTCCTTCTTTCTTTAGAAAAGCATGAAAATAAATTTAGATTTATTTTTCAGCATGTTTAAACCAATTTTTCAGCAGCTTTAAAGAGTGTTTAAAGTTTGTTTGAGTTTTTGTAACGATATTTTAATGTTAATTAATATACGGCGTAAGGTCCAATCGATGCGCTTCCGCTGCGTGGGGACTTTTATTCCCTACATAAGCATGTAGCGATTTGGCGTGTTATCCCAAGTTTAGCGAATGACATGAAAGATCTAGAGTTTAAATATGTGTTTGAAATTAATTTCGGCTTTTCCTAGTTAATCTAGAGCTTTCTAATAATCCTTGGCTTGATGCAATCAATTAGTAGTTAATGTGCACGATAAGCTTATTAATTGGTTAGGACTAGTCTCGATGCATTGGTCAGACTTAGTAATTAAGGGATATTATGGCTTGCTGGCTTTTCTAGTTTAGTCGATTAGGCTTTCAATTGATAAATTAATTTTCTTGATAATCGATGAATGAAATAAATCATACTGCAAAACGAACGTCTCCGATTACAATGATCCTTGTGGTAAGATTAAATTGCTCGTCTTTATTTTATGCATTTTATTTTTTCGTATTTTATTTTCCTTGCTTTTAATCATTTTCTCTAATCTCTTCCCCATTTCGGTTACTTATAAGCACAAAAGAATTTAGAAAGAAAACCAACTGTTCCCAGTGATCGACCCCAACCACTACTGCTACAAGTTAGCTTTAGTGTTTGTGCAATTATAAATGTATTTGACCTGGAGCATTGACAACTCCGGCCCATCAATCTCCCTTGGGTACGATATCCGGAGTACTCTCCATTTTATTATTTGATAGTGTATACTTGCACTCGGGTAGGGTGTTGCGCTCGCGACCCACGGACGTCAAGTTTTTAGCGCCGTTGCTGGGGAGATTTTGGTAAAACAGTTGATTTACACAAATTTTAGTTTTTGTAAAGTAGGAATTGCGATCGGTTTGCGACCGCAAATTCCTCTGTCATAGGGCATCAAATATTTTTGCAGGGACTTCTTTGTGGATTGGATTGGTGTGTGCTGGAAAGACCTAAATTCATTTTATGTGCATCATTTAGCCTTAAAAACCTAGGCATTATTGTTTAGAAAGCAAGGACTTTTTGTTTAAAATCTTATCATTTCAAGTCAAATTAGCAAAAGTAATAGAATCTTGTTAAAATCTTAGAAATATAGAATTTATGTTTAAAATGTGCAAAAAGAGAGTACTTTTGTAAGAATTTATCCAAGTTAATGTTTTTGTGTAGAGGACTTTGTGAAGGAGATGCGCCCGCAAAGAAGAGAATAAAGGTCAGCGGAGCAAAAGAGTTGAAGTGAAGGTTTGCACCTGCATATGGACCTGAGGATGTATGATATGCGACCAATATGCACCTGCAACCTTCTAAGGAAAGTAGTCCCAGTTGAAGGCAGAGTTGTCAAAGCAGCACATAGAAGAAAATGCGCCCGATATGCAGCCGCAACTGGGCTTTCTGACAGAATATCGAGATTCACGAGATCTTCACAGAATCGTTCGAAAAGTCCAAATCTTGTATCAAATCTCTGAAGATCATGGATTCTTACCTTCCAAGGTCTTCTCACACTGATCTCGGCAGTCAACCTCACCTTCCAAGGTCTAGAAATGGGGATCAAGATGCAATAAGCAAGGAGAGCTTGGAATTTGGTCCTTAAGATAGATTTTGCGTTTTTCTCTTCTCATCTTGTAACCATTCCGAGTTCTGAATTTTCCAACCTCTGTTAGATCTTCATTCGAAAGAAGTAGAAGATAAAGACTTGTCTCCCCTTAAAAAAGGACAAAAGCAATATAGATAAAAAGGGGAAAATTTGTAGTTAGTCTTATTTTTACTTTTTGTATTTTCGGTTTAAGACTTTGAATTTCCAGCAGTTGTTTGTTCTTGTTTTTCATTTGCTTTTCAGCAGTAAGTTATAATTCTTGTACTCAATGTTGGGGTTGGTGCCCTAAAAACTCGTAGATAGTGAATGAAACAAATAGTTATATACTTGTTCGATGAAGTCGTTATTGAGTTTCTGTTCACTCGAGATATTAAATGAGTGAATTGCACATTAAATAACCCAAATTCAATAAACTAGTATCCTTGGCTATGACATGAGTGCTTGAACTATATGTTTTGACATAAATATGAATCAAGTTTAAGTAATAGCCTAAACAGTAGATAGCATAGGGATAAGGCTGGGTACCTTAATCCTAGGAAAGCTATGTGATGCGACCCACTTTATTTGAGTACAAACGACGTGATTCTAAGTCGTTCATGTATAGACATGTGAGTGGAGGCATCCTATGCAAATGAGTTTGCATAAGACCAAGACCAAGAAAAGTCACTCTTGCTTTATGATGTGCAAATTGCTAACCGCAAGTGTACGGGTCAAGTAATAATATAGTGATTATGCAATCGAATGTCGTCCTCTGGATTGGTGTCTAGCCAAGTTTTAATTATCGAAAATACTCTTGGCCAATTTTATTTAGGGAATCAAATAGAATGAGAATATGAATTAATCAACACAAAACTAAAGTAAAAAGTGACAATCAAATGGGAATAATTGGTCTTAGGGAATTGATTTCACCAATTGGAGTTATGGATTAATAAACGGATTAACACATGCTATGATTCATAAATCTTGGCAACTAAAATCACACATATCTCTCCCGAGCATACATGATTCTCCCATATGCAATTGAACCCGATATCCCTATCTAAATCCAATAAACATACAAGGCCATAAGGCTAACCTTTATGACAATTTCTAGAATCAACCTTAATCTCCCGATTTTTAGCTAAATTCTAGTTATGCATATTGATTACTAATTTAAATCCTCTCTCCCGAGTTAGATTCAAATATAAACATCAATCAATTTATGGCCAGTAAATCGAAAGCATTAAACATACAACATATGCATAAATGACATCAATAGCATAAATACCGTAAATCAATCCAAAACTTGCCCAACGGCTACATCAATCCCTAAGAATTAAACTTAGCTACACATAATCCTCGTTACAATATAAACTAAGTCTAAATAAGCCATAAAAAGTGTCTAAAGTAAGGGAAAAGAGAAATAGACTCGTTGTAGGCCGAGACCGAACGTCCCCGTCACGATCCCCACGAACAATGGGTTGATTTCCAACTAATCCCCTTTGCTTCACCTCAATTCTGTCATCTTTCTGCTCTAATGTCGGCTCCAAAAGTCCACAATTCGAAGTCCCCAAAAACCTAGCCGAAAAGATGCTTAAATAGCAAAATTTCGTTGTAGCGTCGAGACGCTGTCAAGACAGCGTCGCGATCTGCAAATTTGGAAAATTTTCTATAGCGTCGCGACGCTATGTTTTTTTTTTTTTTTTTTTTTAAGATTGGAAGCTCCATTTGACTCCAATTGCTGAATTAAGCTTCAAGCACATACTTCTTACAAATAAAACATAAAAATGCATAAATTTGGGCAAATAATTGAAAAAGACTAGCTTAATTAATAAGAGAAAAATAGCTAGCTATGGTCGCTATCAAATACCCCCAAACTTAAGCTTTTGCTAGTCCTCGAGCAATCTAAAAATCAAGCATACAGTAGAAGAATGGATGCAATAATCATAACTCAGTCCTCAAGGCTCAAAGGTCAATAGTCAAGCAAGCAAGAGACATGCACATAAGGACCAATGAGGGAGACAAATTAAAATTTTTCCATAATTAACTTGCACAAGTGAGATCTAACTCAACAAGATCAGACTCTACTAGCCCAGGATTGGATTATTAAACTCTCAACTCATCTTCCCTCTACACTGGCACTAAGGTTTCACTAATGAGTTAATGGAACAAATTAGTTTGTTTTTCTCCATACTTAGGTGCTTTTAATTAACAATTGAATTAAGCATGTATATGTGGCACTAGCTTTCACACACCCATTGTAGGGACCCTTAACCTGAGTTTTCTCTGGTTGGCCTAACTGATCACAACAGGGGTAGCTCTTTTTGCCTTAATCTTTATTAACCATTGCATATTGTGCACAAGCCATGGCATTATTATCTTATTTCAACAGTAACAACAAGAATGATTTTTCTTTATGAGCATACATAGCAGATATTCTTTTCTTTTCTCCTAAGCAAGATCAAACATGCTAATTTGCAAAAAATTAACTCTTTAGCTCTACCCTACACCTATCGAGGTGACAACAAGCATATGAACCCAATAATTCGCTCCTAAGCATTCAAATCCAAATCTAGCCAAGACAAATACTCTACTCATGCAAGTCATCTCCTAGAAAAATTTTAAAAAGTCTCCCTTTTTGGGCACTCATGCTTACAACTCATCACAAGCTTGAAAATTGACAAGAAAGCCTATCTTAGGACATCATAATCATGCAAAAGTAGCATCCAGAAAACAACCATATGCATAATTCAAAGAAAGCTCAAAACTATAGCCCGAACTCAGATGCTCAAGGGCTCCACAAACATGCTAATCCACCCCCAAACTTAAAGTATGCATTGTCCTCAATGTATAACGAAAATAAAGCATAAACAAGCATGAGAACAATAAACGAATGAAAGGAGTGAACAATACTGCCCTGGAATGATGATGACTTCTTGACTGAATGCTTGGAACCTTGATAGCTTGAAAGCAAAGGAGAGAAAGAAAACAAGACCTACAAAACAGACACAAAAAATAAATAAAACTCAAAATAAAGAAATAACTAACTCACTTGGGTTGCCTCCCATAAGCGCTTGTTTAACGTCATTAGCTCGACGTGTTTGTCCAGTCTATCAAGGCACATAAAAATTCTCGTATTTCTTTGGGCCCTTCTTCCTTGAATCAATATAACCAACGATCGCTAGTAAACTTACTAGCTTCTCATGGGCCCCTGAAACAGAATTATTTTTGGTATTTTTGAATAAAAGAAGCATAAAAGGAGAAATGTCAAAATAAAGAGACTCCGACTCTAAAACTGACTCGTGAGAATAGAAAAAAGAACAATCAAAATCTACGAAGGATGGAGAAGATAAAACAGACGAAGGTTTTTCAACCTCAAACTCTACCTCCTGAACTTCCTCTAACACTACAAGCTCATTTTCTTTTTTTTTCCTCACAACCATGTTCTTGAAAGGTGCTCCAACTCTCCAATTCGTCCCCATTATTCATGCAACTCACCCCCAACTGCTCATCCTCATCAAGATCGAAAGAACTACGCTCATGAATGAGTGCCAATGAGTCATCGACTACTTGACTCACTAGACAACTTATGGAAGTGGATCCCACCTCACTAACTTCCTGTGGAGCTTGAAGTCGTCTTATGATTTCATCAATTTTTAGACTCCTCACTCTAGATTCCTCAATATAATTTTGAACTATGCTTTCCAAGGAAGAATTTTCATTTAAAGGGGTATAACTTGAAGATGAAAAATTGGAATATGGTGTTGAATAAAAAGTCATTCAAATCAATTAAAGCAACAATGATAATTAGGCTTTCAATCAAACAATAACCTAACAAGAACACATGACAAAGACTCAATTTAAATATGGAAAATATAATCTAGAAAAGGAAAGAAAATAAACTAATATGGAATGCAAAAATAGATAAGACAAAAAACCAATAAGGAAACTAACAAATAAGGAAAAACTAATCTAAAAAGGAAAAACTAAAAATCTATCAATGGAAAATTCAAACAAATATGGAAAAATCTAAATATGGGAAAATTTAAGAATGGAAAAGAAAAACAATTAAAGGAAAAATGCAATTTACCTAAAACAAAAATAACAAAAATCACGACGCTGTTCCTAGCGTCGCGACGCTGTTCCTAGCGTCGCAAATTTGGAAAATTTTCTATAGCGTCGCGACGCCATGAATATTTTTTTTTTTTTTTTTTTTAAGATTGGAAGCTCCATTTGACTTCAATTGCTGAATTAAGCTTCAAGCACATACTTCCTACAAATAAAACATAAAAATGCATAAATTTGGGCAAATAATTGAAAAAGACTAGCTTAATTAATCAGAGAAAAATAGCTAGCTATGCTCGCTATCACTTTATAACGTCGTTTACTGACAAGACTGACAGTTTCAATGTGATGACCTAGGTAACTCGATCTTAATCCTGAGCTAACTATGAAATCCTGTTTATTCGGGCTTATCCTTAGGTCTGCATGGGTGAGAGTGACTCAACATCGTCGACTCAATAAACCCCCCATTTCAGGGATTGGAATGGGTAGATAGCTGGGGAATACCCCCAAACTTAAGCTTTTGCTAGTCCTCGAGCAAACTCTAAATCAGACATACAATGGAAGAATGGATGCAACAAACATAACTCAATCCTCAAGGCTCAAAAGTCAATAACCAAGCAAGCAAGAGATATGCACACAAGGACCAATGCGGGAGACAAATTAAAATTTTTCCAAAATTAACTTGCACAAGCGAGATCTAACTCAACAAGATCAGACTCTACTAGCCCGGGGTTGATTTATTAAACTCTCAGCTCATCTTCCCTCTACACTGGCACTAAGGCTTCACTAATGAGTTAATGCAACAAATTAGTTTGTTTATCTCCATACTTAGGTGCTTTTAATTAACAATTAAATTAAGCATGTAAATGTGGCACTAGCTTTCACACACCCATTGCAGGGACCCTTAACCTGAGATTTCTCTGGTTGGCCTAACTGATCACAACAGGGGTAGCTCTTTTTGCCTTAATCTTTATTAAACATTGCAAACTGTGCACAGGCCATGACACAATAATTTTCTTTTCAACAGTAACTACAAGAATGATTTTTTCGATATGAGCATAAATAGCAGATATTCTTTTCTTTTCTCCTAAGCAAGATCAAACATGCTAATTTGCAAAAAATTAACTCTTTAGCTCTACCCTACACCTATCGAGGTGACAACAAGCATCTGAACCCAATAATTCGCTCCTAAGCATTCAAATCCAAGTCAAGCCAAGACAGATACTCTACTCATGCAAGCCATCTCCTAGAAAAAATTTAAAAAGTCTCCCTTTTTGGGCACTTATGCTTACATCTCATCACAAGCTTGAAAATTGACAAGAAAGCCTATCCTAGGACATCATAATCATGCAAAAGTAGCATCCAGAAAACAACCATATGCAGAATTCAAAGAAAGCTCAAAACTATAGCCCGAACTCAGATGCTCAAGGGCTCCACAAACATGTTAATCCACCCCCAAACTTAAAATATGCATTGTCCCCAATGTATAAAGAAAATAAGGCATAAATAAGCATGAGAACAATAAAAGAATGACAGGAGTGAATAATACTGGCCTGGAATGATGATGACTTCTTGCTTGAGAGCTTGGAATCTTGAAAGTTTGAAAGCAAAGGAGAGAAAGAAAACAAGACCTACAAAACAAAAACAAACAATAAATCAAAAACAAAAAGAAAACACACTAACTTACTTGGGTTGCCTCCCATAAGCGCTTGTTTAACGTCATTAGCTCGACGTGTTGACCGTGCTTCAAGGAGGCTTTTGTTCTGTGAATCCAACAGAGGTGCTCTTTCTTGCACCTTTCCTGTAGCCCATGTAAAGCACTTCATCTTTAGAGTCTTCAGCTGCTTTAAAGATTTCTTTTTCGTTCTTGACTCTAATAGTGAGCTCCCTGCGCTCAATATCTATAATCACTCGCCCAGTAGCGAGGAATGGTCGTTCTAATATGACAGACATTGAAGGATTTTCTATCATGTCCATAACATACAAGTCAATAGGGAGGAAAAATCTACCTACTCTGATTAGCACATTTTCTACAATACCATCTGGTCTCACCACAGATTGATCAACCAATTGGAGCTTTACAGGAGTAGACTTAATCTCACCTATATCTAACTTTTTACACAAGAACAATGGGATAATATTAATGCTAGCACCTAAATCACATAATGCTCTGAAAGAATAAGTACCAAAACTACAAGGAACAGAAAAACTCCCTGGATCTGCTACTTTTTCAGGTACTTTTTGTTGTACTCTGGTGCTGCATGTGGAAGCAAGATAAACAGTGTCAACCTTCTTTTCTTTTCGCTTCTTTGCTAACCACTCCTTCATAACCCTGTTGTATTGGGGCATCTCTAATGCCTCTGCAAAAGGAATATTAATATTCAGATTCATAAAAGCATTCATAAATTTATCAAACTGAACCTGATTATTCTTTTTCTTCTTTTTCTTTTTCTTTTCCTTGGGAACCATCAGTGTGGGAGAAGGAATAGGAGGCTCAAGGTTAGGCTTTTCAGCCTCATCAGATGATGTGTCCTCTTCAGCTTCCCCTGTAGGTGTTTCATAGTCCTCAGATTCAGGTTCCTCTTCAGATTCCTCCTGGTGCACAGTGATTGCCTTACAGTACTCCATCTGAGGTTTCTCTTGTTCAGCTGGGGCCTTACCTTTATTCATAGTACTTACAACATTTACCAACTGTCCCAGCTGAGTCTCAATGTTCTTTATGGCTGCACTGTGGCCATTCACCGTGGTGTTGATAGCAATTACTGCCTCCTCTAATTTGGTTGTCCTGTTACTAGACTCTGCAATGAAAGCTCCAACAAGATCTTCTAACTTTTTATTATCTTGAGTTTGAGGGGCAAAACCAGGAGGATTAAAAACATTCTTAGTATTAGCATAAGAGAAATTTTCATGGTTCCTATTGTTACGGTGATAATGTGTAGGTGTAGAACTATTATTATATCCCCTAGAATTAAAATTTGATACATACTGAACATGTTCAATAGTCTCCTCCTGAGGTCTAGATGCTAAAGCAGTAGCTGATTCAATTGACTGTGCACTCCCTGTACCTGAAAAATTTCATAAAAGCATTAGCAAGGGAGGTCATCTGGGCCTGGAGTGCACTTACTTTATCAACCTCAAACACTCCAGCAGCAATCTTTTTAGGTGTAGACCGCTCAGATGGCCACTGATAGCTGTTGGTGGCCATATCCTCTAAAAGTGTGCGAGTGTTTTCCACGGTCTTGGACAACAGAGTCCCACCTGCAGCTGCATCAACAATCGTTTTCGTACTAGGAGTTAAACCATTATAAAACAACTGTACCTGAAGCCAATCGGGGTAACCATGCTGAGGACACTTCCTCAGTAGCTCTTTGAATCGCTCCCAAGCTTCGAACAGCTGCTCATCATATTGTTGTTGGAATGTCCCAATCTCGGTCCTCAGCTTGACCGTCTTTGCAGGAGGAAAAAATTTCTTTAAAAAGGCCTCGACCAAAGCATCCCAAGTGGTGATACTCCCAGGGGTAATAGACTGCAACCAATCACGTGCTTTATCCTGCAAAGAAAAGGGAAATAAACGTAAGCGAATAGCATCCTCAGAGACACCATTAATCTTTACCGTCCCACAAATATCCAAAAATGATTTAAGATGAGAATTTGGATCCTCAGTGCGCGATCCTCTATATGCACAGTCTCGAGCCATCTGAATGAGGCCGGTCTTCAGCTCAAAGTTGTTGGCATTAATCGATGCATAGACAATTCCCGATTGCTGTCCCTGAAACACAGGCTGAAAATAATCTCTAATAGGCCTAGGCTCCTCAGGTGGATTTTGATCTGCCATTTGAATGATTTCTCTATTTTCCCTTCGAAGCCTAAGAATTGTTCTTTCTATCTCGGGATCAAATGGTATCACTTCTCTACTACTACGCATGCAAAATTAAAAATACCTTAAAAAGAAAAGAAAAACAAATATGGAAATAAATAAAGAAATGAAAACAACTAGTTTAAGAATGGAAAGTATAATCTAGAAAAGGAAACAAAGTAACCTAATATGGAATGCAAAAAATAAATATGACAAAATGCAAATAAGGAAACTAACCTAGAGAAGGAAAAACAAGAACAAATAAGGAAAAGATTACACAACTAAAAGAAAACTAACCTAGAAAATCAAATATGGAAAGAAAAACAAATAAGGAAAAAAATGCAACAAACCTAAAAATAACAATACACCCTAAATTAAGATCAAGCAATTTTTTCACAATATCAATCTAGCTAAATGTGCCAATCCCCGGCAACGGCGCCAAAAACTTGATGAGGACTTTTCCTAACCGCAAGCGCACGGGTCAAATAATAATATAGTGAAAGTAAATTCGAATGTCGTCCTCTGGATTGGATTTTTAAGCAAATCAAGTATTGTGAATAATCTCGCTCAATTTTATTTAGGGATTAAAAAGTGATGAATGAATGATAATAAAACCAAATCAAAGCAAGTAAAAAGAATAGAAATTCAATTGGGAAAACTACTTAGGGAATTGATTTCGCCGATTTAGTTTAGGATTGATTTTAAGGAATAAGTTATTATGCACAATGAAATTATGAGCCAAAGACCCTTTAATCACAACTACCTCTCCCGAGTATAATTGATTCTCATGCAAATTAACCAACTTGATATCCCTATCTAAGTTTATTAACATGCAAGGCAATGAGATCTTTTAACCAATTCTAAGGATAATCTAAAACCGTCAAGAATTAGAAAGTAAACTTTATTCATGCAATCTTGAGTAAGTCTAGATCAAATCCCCTCTCCCGAGCTAGATTCGAAACTTAAATAATCCAACTAATGGCCAATTAATTGAAAACATTAAATCAAGATTACAAACACAATAACATTGCACAACTTAAACCATAAATCAATCCATAAACTTAATCAACTACATCAATCCCTAAGCTACAAGTTTAGCTACTCATGAATGTAAATACAAGCTCAACTAAACATGTGAAAGCCATAAATCTAACTAAAGGAAGAAAAGGAAAAAGAAAACTCAATGTAGGCCGAGTCCCGACGTCCCCGTCACGATCCCCACGAACAATGGGTTGATTTCCAAGTCTCTCCCTTTGTTTTCAGCCTCCAAGTGCTCTGTTCTGTCCTCTTTACGGCTCTCCAAGGTCCCAAATCGAACTCCCCTCAAACCTAGCCGAAAATAAGCTTTTATTCTGATTTTTCGTCTTAGCGTCGAGACGCTGTCAAGACAGCGTCGCGACGCTGCCTCTTATACGCGCGTTCTGAATAAGGAAAAACGGTAGCGTCGGGACGCTTCCTATCATAGCGTCTCGACGCTGTGAGCTTTACGCGCCTAATCTGATATGGAATGTGAGCGTCGAGACGCTCAAGAGCTAGCGTCTCGACGCTAGCCTGCTGTTGACCGAGATTTGACTTTTTTCCTCTTTTACTCTTTTCATTCCTATGCATCTTTTCACGCCCCGAGCACCCGATTAACTCTAATATGGCATTATAGCTCCAATCAACCATTTCCTACAAAATAAACAATAAAGCACAATAAAATGGCCCAAACATCATAAAAGACTAGCTAAATTGAATAAGTAAAAGTAGCTAGCTATGCTCGCTATCAGGGCATAGTCTTGCAAAACAGAATTCACTCCTACCCAATTGGGGGATAGTAGAGACGTTGTTCCCTTAATTGACTGACTCTGAAACATGAACAAAGGGATCCCGCCCTCTCATTGGCCCGAGAGGTTTTAGGTTTAGTGGTGGGACCACAAACCAATTGTTCATTAGGGACTCAACTAGAGACTTAAGGAACAAGATGTAACTTCAGGGGCAAAACGAACATTTGACCTGACTTTAGTTACGGACAACCTGTGAAGGGTCGACTTACTAATCATTGTTATATCGGGTGGACAGAAATATATCTACAGTGAGGGGAGTTCAACTATCGGACTATAGTGGAGTGTCCCGATAGTTAATGAATGTTGGTTAACTAAATTAAAAGAGGTTAATCAGTTAATCTCGGATAGTTGGAGCCCATGATTTGTAGGTCCATTAGGTCCCCTTGCTAGCTCATACGGAATAAACCTTAGAACATACGTGACGGAAAAGTTTGAAACGTTCAAACTAATATTAGAGAGAATCAAGAATATTTAAATAATATTTAAATATTAGAATAATGTATTCGATACAATATTTCAGTTTGGATATGGATAGGGGTTCATATTAGAAATCGGGATTGAGAGAAAATAAGAATTATTGCAAATATTTAATTTAATATTTGATATTAAATTAAAATATTTATTATTAATTAAAATGTTTAATTAATAAAATTAATTTTAATTTGGTGAATAAAAATTGAATTAGTGGATTTTGTTGAAATTTAATTGAAAATTCAATTTCAATTAATTATAAATCTAAGAGGCAAATTGTGTTGTGTTGCACCAACACCCCATTTCTTTTCTCATCTTCAATACACCTCTAAGTACACCTCACCAAAAGGCAATGTGTTGTCTTCTTCTTGAGCATTAAAATGCATGACATTCAATAATAAAAGAGATGGAGAAGGCTGGAAAAAGATGATGGACAGAAGCCATAGTTTTCTCCCAAAAGTCTTAAAGTTTTATCTCAAATTTTCTTTGAAAAGGTTCAAGTTCTCTTCAACGAATTCATCACAAATTCGAGTCCCACAACTCGTTCTAAGGCCGGACAATAGCTGGGAAGATCACAGTGGTTTTCCACAATAAGATTGAGCAAAGAATTCATCCACTGATTGATTCAATTTTGGCTTAAAAGGTTGGTAACTTTTAAACTTTGTTTTCGGATTCAATAATGCATGTTTTTCATAACTAAAATTAAAATAATTTTGAGTGCCTCAATCCGAATTTCTTCCGCTCGTGTATTGTACACTCCTTCACTCAATTCTTTATCTAATACAAATTCAAGTTACTTTTCTATGTTGAGTTTTCTTTCATTTATGTCTTACACTTTACTTTCAGTCATGAGCTAAACTTCTTCTCGGGGGTTCAAATATGTGGATTGATAGAGGGTAGAAATTTTGCTACTTTAGTCCTAAATTATTAAGCTTTTGAGCGCTTTAATTGTTTTTTTATTGAAGAAATCTTAAATAATTTACTATTTTGTCTTTAGGAGCATTTTATGGATTTTTGGTGGAAAAAGGACCCCCTTGGTGCCCATTTTTCTCATCAATCATTTCACCATCATTCCTTTCCTTCCTTTCCTTTGCTCTCCTTAAGCATTCTCTCAAGGCTTTTTAGGAGGCTCGAGGCGTGGGAAATTTTGTGGGGAGCTTAGAATGAGCATTCTAGGAGGCTCGGGGCATGAACAAGGGACTCCAAGCACTAGCGACAGGGTTCTCGACGGTCATTTCCTCTTCTATCATTTTGCTCCAAATTATGTTTTCTATTGTATATTTTGTGGATAGTATAGCCATGTATAGCTAAACCCCATTTTGGGGTCTTGAAATGAAAATTTATAGTTAAATGTTATTATAATTGCCTATCTCTTGCCCTTTTTACTAATTATTTGTATGGATGCTCGTAATGCTGTATGCAATCTAGCCAATTGTATATTGATCCGATTCTTAATGGAAACTCGACGGAGAGAAATTAGGATAGATCATAATCCATGCAACTAGTTTAATTGCCCGTTGTGACTACGAGATTAGTTGATCAAACTTAGATTCCGATGATGAATCAGAGCATAATAATTAACGATTTTTAATGGCGCTAAGGACACTTAGGTTGTTAAAATGGATTAATTATAATTAGGGGAAACTGACAAGAGAACCTATGTGATTAACAGAGGTTCTAGGATTATAATTAGTTGGGCAATGAGATAGGATAATGGTAGTAATTATTTAGCTATTAATTGATTTTCAAGACCCCAGCTCTCACTCAAAACTCTTTCTCCATATTTTCATTTACTTGATTGATCAATTTTTAAATCTTTAATTGCCTTAATTTTATCCATTTTTGCTTCATGATTTGGTCCATAAATATTATTTCCCCCAAGTATTTTTAGTGTTTAAGAATTAGCTGTTTTGCTTAATATCACTTCACCTCCCTGTGGATTTGATACTTAGAATATTTCCATTTTATATTACTTGTGGCCCGTGCGCTTGCGGATTCGCCCAACAAGTTTTTGGCGCCGTTGTCGGGGAGATTTGGTTTTTAAGCAAAATAATTTCTTTTTGACATTAAAAAGAAAGGGATAAATATTAATTTAGGTTGTGAATATTTTTATTTTGTTTGTGAATATTTTTTTATATTTATTTTTGTTTTTCTCTTGAATTGTTTGAGAGTGTTGAATGCGAAGAGATAAGGTGGGTAAATTGTTTCTGCTAGATCTTGAAATTAACAAGACAATTAGAGCCTTTCATACAAAGAAAAGATTAACGGAAGCAATGACCCACCAACAAGAAGAAGCTCCCAAAGCAATCAGAGACTTTTTGCAGCCAGTTCTCCCAACTGAGAATTCAGGCATCGTTTACGCCCCGATTCAAGCAAATAATTTCGAATTAAAGATGGGACTGATCCAGATGGCGCAAGATAATTCTTTTAAGGGACATCATTCGGAGGATCCACATTCGCATCTTCGATCATTCCTGGAAATATGCGGGACAGTAAAGATAAATGGAGTTTCGGCCAACGCGATAATACTAAGGTTATTTCCATTTTCTCTTCAAGATAAGGCAAAAGATTCGCTCGAGTCAGTCGAGACGGGTAGTATCAGCACATGGGACGAGCTTGCCCAGACATTCCTGACAAAATTTTTCCCACCTGCAAAGACCACGAAGCTCCGTACAGAGATCGGAACATTCAGACAAATGGACGAGGAGAAAATTTATGAGGCATGGGAGAGGTATAAAGAAATGCTTAGGAGATGCCCGCAGCATGGCTATCCGGATTGGCTTCAAGTACAGTTATTTTACAATGATCTGAATCCTTCTACCAAGACGGTTCTTGAAACATCAGCGGGTGGGAGTCTTCTATCCAAGACAGTGACTGAGGCCAAGGATCTTTTGGAGGAAATGGCAGCGACCAATTACTAGTGGCCGACTGAAAGGGGGATAATTTCCAAGAAGGCTGACATTTATGTAATTGATGAGTCAAGCTCTCTGAAAGCACAGATGGCATGGTTGACAAATGAATTGAATAAGCTTACTTCATCTGAGGTGGTCAAATCTATCTCCACCTTGGCTGAAGGATACTCAAAGAAGGAAAATCAAGATGTCGAAGAAGTTCAGTATGTGGGAAATAGAGCATTCACTCAAGGAGTATCGAACTTCTACCATCCCAGTCTGCGCAATCATGATAGCTTTTCTTACTCCAACACCAAGAACGTATTGCAACCACCACCAGGATTTGCTTCATCAAGTGTTCAAAAAAGAAAAGTAACCTGGAGGAGATGGTGGCTATGTTTATCAAGGAACATAAAGTTTTGAATGTGGATCTACAGACAACAGTAAATAGCCACGACACAGCTCTCAAGAATATGGAAGTGCAGATAGGACAGATCGCTTCTACAGTCAACGCCCTTCAGAAAGGGAAGTTTCCAAGCGACACTGAAACTAATCCTAGAGAGTAGTGCAAGATGGTGACACTGAGAAGTGGTAGACAACTAGAGGACAACTCAGAGAAGAAGCTGAAGAAAGAAGAGAAGAACAAGGATAAAGATGGAAGGGTTGAGGCACAAAAAGCCTCCCCTAAAAGGTTCCAACATCGTCCTAACTCTATTGATTTTGATTGTGATTTTTCTAACTCTTTTGTAGGATCAAAGAAAGATGAAAAGCAGAAAGAAAAGCTGAACGAGGAGGAAGTAGTCCCATGCAACCACCATGATAAAGGGTCGCACATCACCCCACCCAAGAGGAGGGGTGAATGTCCTACCTTTGATTACAGGGAGTTACCTTTTCCTCAGCGATTTAAGAATGTTAAATTAGATGATCAATTTCAGAAATTCCTAGAGATGTTTAGAAAGTTATCTGTGAACATTCCTTTAGTAGATGTTTTGTATAATATGCCTAATTATGGGAAGTTCATGAAAGAGACATTACAACAAATAGCATGTAATTATAGCATTAGAGTTAAACAACTATGAAAAGAAAAAGGCGCTAGTCTTAAAAAAAGAGCGCTTGAATAAAAATTTAAAAAGGTCCGTTGGAACGTATTCCATGAGCTCTCTCACTACCTTCCAATTCTTATCTTTTACCAAAAGCTGGGTTTTTCCCTCTCATCTTCCCTTCATTTTCCCTCTCGTCTCCCCTGATTGAACTTTCCTACTCTTACATTTTCCCTTTCACCACCCCTCATCACAATCTAATCTTCTTGTCTTTTCTCCAGTTTCGTTGTCTTGCTTTATAATGAGTTTTGTTTCAATCTCTTTCCAACCACACCCATTACATATGGAAACATCAATCTTTCATAAATTCGGTGAGTTTCCCATTCTTCAAAAATTTCTCTCTGTATTCCTAGAAGCTTCCATGATTTTTCATCTACAATTTCCTTTGATTCAAGGTATGTGAAGCTTCTTCTACCTTTGTCGTTTCGATTTTCCCCTTTCCCTCAAAACCAAACATACTAGGATTAAATTAGGTTGTGTCGTCTTGTCTTTTACTGCACCATAAAGGACATTTTTGGTGAAGTTGAATGGGTATTTCTTTACTTGAGCTCATTTTGAAATTTTCTTTCATTCCGAGGTTGATATCTTTGCTTCACCCATTGGAAGGGCATTCTGCCATTTAAACACCTTCTTCTTCCATTTTTTGACGTGAACTTTTATTTATGCTTTGTCATTGATATGGGGCTTGATTTAAATTTGTCGGTGCAATTATATTTATATATATTTGTTGGATTTCTATGTAATATTTGTATAACCTGTGATAAAAAAAAGTATCCAAAATGTTTGAAAAATTAAAACTAACTACTCTAAGGGGAGGAGAAAAAAAAAAGAAGAAAAATGGGCTAGTTCCCAATTCTTACAACCGCCTGTTGAGCTTTTGTTAGAAATATTACATCTCTGCCTCTCTCTGGTAAATTTTACATTTGTAAAATCATATCCCTTAAGCTAAGGGACGTAAATGTAAAATGTGTGCCTCAATGCTTCAATTAGTGGGCCTGTGCATGCTTAAATGATGTTTGATAGAGGATGTTTTGCCTCCACCAAGGTGCCTTTGATGCTCTTGCACCTAAGCACACTTTTCAAATATTGCACTTGTGGATTGACAAAGTAAAGAGTTGCAAATATAATGTTAACTTTGCTATCTACTATTTTATGCATACCATATGACAATTGTTACTTGATAGTATTATTAGTTGACAAAAATAACCTCTTGTTGTAGGTCCTTGCAAAACTAGTTTATGTTTACTTGGATTTGAGGAAGACAATTGAAGAACAAGTTAGTGTGTACACTGTTTCAGTTTGACATTGCTCTTGGATGTTTATCATCCTTGGTAGATTCACTTTTCTCTTGCCATAAGTTTCTTGCCATTTTAGGATTATATTGAACCCAAGCAGAAATGCTTCTTCCAGATTTGTATTCCATGGAACAACATGTGTTTACGTTTGTTCTAGATCTAAATGAAATTCTAGTGTACTCTAATTTGTTTTCTGTATTCATTACTAACCTTTGTCTTTTATAATCATCTCAGGTAGATCAATTTGATAACACTGCAAGTAGGAAAACATTTTTGTTTCCCTATTCATTTAACCTTTTATACAGACATGTAGCCACAATGATAGAGACAAAGTTATAATCGAAATTACTAGTAGTGATTCTAGAAGTATTTTCTTTTCAATTTTCAATAGAAGGAAACAATAAATTTCTTTGATGTTTCTCATGTGGAGGTACCTTGATCTAAAACACCTTTAACATGTTCATGATAGTTTTTCCCATTTTCGTCTTTTATATTCAGCTTTTAGCAAGGTAGCAAGCTCAGAGAGAAGAACAACGGCCCAATCACAGCGGCATATCTTAGCCCTTCAAGTATATAGTTCACTGAATGAGATATGTATTTCATGTCTAGATGCATATTCTAATAATTATGAATTTTGTAGGAAGAAATGGAGGAGCTTGAACGTCAGAATCTTCTGCATAGCTAACAAGTAAAATTAAAAAAACTAGTTATTGTTTTTAGAATAATAGAATAGCATTGTGGTTACATGTCTACCATAATTACATAGGGGTTTGGTGAATCATGGGGTGGAGGTGAATTGTTGAAGATAAAAATATTTACTATTATGTTTTCTCCAAAATGATAATTAAAAAAAAAAATGTGCTCCTTTGGAGGATGAAATGGTTTTGAAGCACTAATCTGCTCTCTTACTTTCTCTTTTTGCCCATGTGTTAGGCTATCTGAATACTGGTCAGTACCAAAACTTTTTTGCAATAAACCTTCACATGAGAAGTGGTTGCAATTTCATTGTTATGTTTTAGTTGTAATTATAAGCTTTTATAGCATTTCGTTAGATTTATAGTCCCAAAGAAATTGTATTTAGGAAGGGGCTAGCTTGAAAATCGGAATAAGAATTCAGGATCCGGAAAATGTTTGCAGTAAAAGTTCATGAAAAGTTAGATATTTCTTGGAAAACAGGAATTTAGTTACTCTTACTCGTTTATTCTTTAAAAAGCTTGAGAATAGGGAACCTAAGAAACAAGAATGCTGCTTGAGAAGGGCTATAGCTTGAGGAAAGTGAGGAAAGAGATTTTAAATATTGCTAATGGGACGTATATTGAGATTTGATAAAGACTCTTTTTGACAGAGAAATTGAGAAAAGGTGGAGACAGACTCTGTTTAAGGGCAAGATGCAGAAGATGTTTGCTGGAAGTTTGAAGAGTCAATGTCAAACTTACAACTCATATCAATGTAAGCAAGATAGAAACATCTTTTATGTTTAAAGTTTTGGAATCATTTTCTTTATGAATTTTGCCAGTTTAAGATTACCAAAGGAGTGGGATGGATCAAATACAAGAGACGACTTGCATGTGGTGGCCTTGCAAAGAATTCAGTGTTCATTCAAGAGCACGTTGATATTATTGGTTGCGCTTTATCTCACCCTCTTCATGATATCTTCTTAAATTTTCTTCCATTTGCATCCTAAAATACTAAGAAATTTGGACTGCTCTTTTCAATAGGTTGAGATAAATCTAATTTTACAGAAAGTCTATAAGTATATCCACATAAAAATATTCATTACGAATTAAAACCTAATGTAGAAGGCTATTGGGTGTGATCTTGATAACCTTTGAAACTTTGGTTATTGAGAGTAGGTTGTCCTATTATTTTACCTTGGGAAAGCAAGTTCGTGCTCTTAGGTGCAACAATTCTCGGAGCTGTGGTTGCTAGAAAATATTCTACTCTGCAAGAGGCCATGAAAGCGCTAAATGTTGTTGGTTAAGTATGCATCAATTCTTCTTTCCCGTTTCCTCATGATCTCATTTCAATAACAGAACAGGCAAGGGAAATAGTTGGATCGCTTGAACATAGACCATTGAATCTCGGGGACTAGAGTTAACAATTATAATTTTGCTTCAAATGGTAGGTGATTTATCCGTCTACAGACCCAAAGGTGAAGTTATACCATGATCCCCTTGGTTTTTGGTTTTTGAATATTAAGGCTAAAAACACTACTTCCACCTTTTAAATTTTTTGTTTGGGTTATCTACCTTCTTCCATGTTTTCAAAAACAACGATTGTGTTTCAACCACTTTTAGGTTTTCAAATGTCAACCTGTAATATGAAGTGAGGAATTTTCAAATGTCATTACTAGCGCACAAGCCAAAAAATATACAAAGAGGTCCTCCATTGGTTGTAAGTTTTTTTAAGGTTACGTTGATAAGTTTAAGTTTAGTTAAATTTAGTTGTGATGTTATGCTCATAAAGTTTAGATAAGTTAGTTTAAGTTTTTTTTTTTTTTTTTTTTTTTTTTTTTTTTTTTTTTTTTTTTTTAAGTTAGTTATTTGTTTTGATGTTAAGGTCGTTTGTTTTGAAAAATTCGTTTGTTCAGTTAAATCTCTATGTATTGTAACTTTATTTTTGAGAAGTTACTTATAAATTTTAATATTATGCTTATAAATTTGTGATTGTTTTTCAATTGCGAATAGGATAACTTGGAGAAAGGAGCTAAATAAGTTCTAGGAGTATCAATTTCGTTGTTTAGTGTATATATTTTGGAGCAACGAGGGGTTACTTTTACTTTGCTTTTTGAACTAGTTCTTATGTGTGGAACTTTAGAGCAATGAGACGTTTGCCATTGTTCATTATCATTGTTTTTTCTTTGAATGAGATTGTTCATTATCATTGTTCTTATGTTCCGTTGATAAAGATTAAGTTTGTTTTAAAAATGTTTGAGTCGTATGCTTTTGTTGAGTTAGGTTGAGACCCTGTTAGGTAGTTGTTGATACGAGACCTGACTCATATGGTGATACTTTGTTGTGGGAGTTTTATTGTGTTGAAGTCAAGTGGAGTAGATGAATATGTTATAGAAGTGTTATTCTGTTTTAACAGGTGTTTAAAAAATTTTTGGTTAGCTCTATGTATGTCGTTATGTTGTCGAAATTTTTGGAGCATCTGATTAGTTTTAAGATAGATGATTTAGTAATGTCTCTAGAATAGGCTTAAAGATTTGAGGGCGTTACATCAATCTTATAAACTTATTTTGTTTTTGTTTGTTTTTTTATAGGTGAATGAAATGATGACACACCAACATATTTATGCGAGAATATTCATCTCTATCTTTTAAACCACGTGTGTACACATTGTAATGTGTTTTAGAATTATGTATTGGTTTTTATTTTCATTTTGACTTTTGGAATATGGATTACACATGTATTTGTTAGAACATTTTGAGATTATGAACTTTTGGTACTATGTATATTCTTGAAAACTTATTTTGATGTAACTACACTTAAATACATTGTGTGTTTATATATGAGTTTATTTTACAATAACATTTGAAAATATTTGGTATTCATATAAAATGTTATAAAAATTGTTACATATTACTAAAAACTGGTACAAATGTATGTATAAATGCTATTAAAAGTTATCCATAACATTGATTATCACGATGATGAAATTAAAAATGATATATGATTTGATAACATCTTTAATTGTTATAAAAATATGCTATTAAAGAGCAATCATAGCATTTTTTTGTTAGCGTTATGAAAAGTTTTTATAACATTAAAAATGTGCAATAAAATTTTGATTTTTTTTATAACTTTTTCTATAGCATTGAAAAAACGCTATAAAAATTCAAAGACTTTCAATAACATCGGCTATAATAGCGTGTCTAAAAATGCTATGATATACTTTTTATAGCCTTTTCTTACTGTTATAGAAAACGTTATTCAAGGGCAATCATAGCGTTTTTCGCTAACGTTATGAAAAATTTCCATAACATTAAAATTACTCAATTGAAACGGATTTTTTATAGCCTTTTTTATAGCGTTGAAAAAACGCTATGAAAAGTCGGAGACTTTCAATAACATGGGCTACGATAGTGTTTCAAAAAACGCTATAGATAGCCTACGATAGCGTTTTTTTAATGCTATCGTAAGTGATATTTGTTGTAGTGAGATGTTATCTAGGAAGAAAAGTTAAAAAAAAAAAGGTTTTTAGATTATCTGAGAACAGTAGCACCATAGTTTCAGGAAAGATGCCTTCAAAACAAAAGGGCCCAAGGAGTTTTACTGTTCCCTGTATTATAGAAGAAGTATCTTTCGATAGGGCTTTGTGTGATTTAGGTGCTAGTATAAATTTGATGCCCTATTCTTTATATAGGAAGATTGGACTGACAGGACTGAAAGACACTGATATCACCCTCCAGCTTGCTGATAGATCGATCACCCAACCGATGGGTGTTGTGGAGGACGTGTTGGTGAAGGTCAACCAATTCATCTTCCCTGTAGATTTCGTGGTGCTCGACATGCAAGAAGACAAAGAGGTACCCATCATTTTAGGCTTACCTTTCTTAGCCATAGGTAAGGCCGAAATTAGCGTGCATACTGGTAAGCTAACCTTAAATGTGGATGATGAAAAAGTCTTTTTCAGTATTTTTGGACATGATGAGTCTGTATGTAGTCTGCATACCTATTTTTCAATTGGTCCAGAATATTTGATTGACGATGATGAAGAGGTAGAACATGATCTTGGCCTAGGATTAGGAGAGACACCTATGGATGATGGGAATTTTAATCCTAATGCATTTTTCGATGACCCTCTGTTTGAAAATGAGCTGATTGATATAGAAATGTCTGCTTTTGAAAATGAATTGGAATTGCTTGTTTTTTAGAATGAAATAGAAATGCCTGCAATAGATGATTTGCCTGATTTTGAGAGTGAGCTTGAAATTCCTGCGTTAGATGATTTGCATGCTTTGAATGGAGAGGATTACTTGATAGATGAAAATTTTGAGTCTGATCATGATAATGTTGAATCTGTTGAATCGATCCTGATATGGCTGAAAGTATAGAGTTGGACCCTTAAATTGTTGATAGTTTTGATTCGGGTCCTGATAGTGTTGATAGTAGTGTAGAATCTGATCCTGAAATTCTTGAATTTTTTGATTCTGATGATGAGTCATATGATAGTTTGGTTGAATCTTTCTGAAGTACTGAGTCTCAGGAATCTCATGAACTAAGCGACACAATCAAAGCTTTTTCTATTCTTTTATTAACTGATTTTTGTATAGGATTCCATTCGCCGCATGGTTGGGAACTAATGATTGGTTCTGTCTACAAAGATTTTGGATTTTCTCATAACGATCAAATTATAAATATAATATCTAATGAATGGATTGGCATAGTCGATAGGTCATCCTTAGATCCTAGACCAGTAGATATCATGACGCTAGATGACTCTATGAATAATTGTTTTAAAAATAGAGACTTAGAAAAGAGATTTGATGCTGTTACATATTTTTTGAAATGTTATTATGACAATCTCTTTAGTGATGACGGGCCAGGGGTTTTCTCCCCTGTTTGCAGTTTGTAATTCGGTACGAGATTTTCTTCAAGGCCCGGAGGAAGACGAAAATTTTTATTTTGAGCCTCCATGAGCGTGATGAGCCTCATCTAGCTAAAGACGTTAAAGAAAGCGCTGCTTGGGAGGCAACCCAAGGATTAAAAGTTTAGGTAATTTTTGCAGTAAATAATTTTTGTTGCTTCTTGATCCAATTTTGTTTTGCATGATCACCTTAGCAAGTCCCAAAGCTCCAAGAATCCCATTTTCTGGACCCGATGGAAGAAGTTGAATTGCTCATAATTCAGGGAAGTCTCAGTATCCGTCTTTATGCTTTATTATTTGTAAATATTGGGGACCATGTTTAGTTTAAGTTGGGGGGGAGACTTTCGCTGTGTTGAGCATATTTAAATTCTGTTGGATGCATGAGTAGATATCTATGATAGCCGAGGATGTGATTTTATAAGTTTTGGGGAGACTGGTTTATATGCTGTGGAATCTGGGAGCATAGCAGAAATTGTGAAATTTTAATATTTTTTTATACTTAGTTTTAATGTCCAAAGCATGCAATAGACTTATCTTATGACATCTTTGAAAATATAGATTTTTATTATGGTTTTTAAAGTTTGTTGTCACCCCGATAGCCTTAGTTTCTAACACTAGAAGTTTATGCTTGATTTTTTTAAGAACTAGGTAGAAAAAAAATGTTTTGCCTGTTGGGAGAAAAGCAACAAAAGAATAGAGAGAAAAAGAAAAATTTGTTGAAAAAGAAAATTTTTGCTTGCACAAAAGAAAAAACTAGGGGTAAAAAGAGCTACCTACGGTGTGATCAGTTAAGCCAACCAGAGAATAAAATTCAGGTTAAGGGTCCCTGCATCATAGTGTGAAAGCTAGTACAATTAGATATAAAAATGAAAGTTTGGGAGAGAAGCAAAAGAAAAAGAAAGTGAAAAATATTTGTGATTTTAGCTCCCCATGAAAAAGAAAAATGTCAGGCGCCCTAGTTTTTTTTTTTTTTTTTTTTTTTTTTTGCATGATAGTAGAACTCCGACCTATTAGGGACTCTTAGCCAGTGTAGGGGGAAAACAAATGGAAAAAGCCATAAGACAAATCTAGGTTAGTAAGAGAATCATTAGATAAGTCTTGAGCATGCTATTCATTAATCTTAAGTTCAAACTCTTTTAAGATTTCTTCACGAGTATGTGGTGCTTGCTTATTCCACTTCCATGTTTTCCATTTTAGCTTAAAAGTTCCAAAATCATTGAGGCTTGAGTGATTCTATTTCATGCATCGTTCGAATTTATTTTGCTCAGGACTAGCAAAAGCTTAAGTTTGGGGGTGTGATAGCGGGCAAAAATGTCTCTATTTTAGTCCTAAATTATTAAGCTTTTGATCGCTTTAATTGTATTTTTATTGAAAAAATCTTAAATAATTTTATATTTTATCTTTAGGAGAATTTTATGGATTTTTGGTGGAAAAGGCCCAAAAATGAGCATTCCAAGCCAAATATCCAACCATGGGTCAAAGGGGGAGCCCAAGAGTCAACCATGCAACATAAGATCCAAAAAGAATTGAAATTGGCCCAAGTTTCAAGCCCAAATCCACGCCTGATTGTTCTGGAAATCGCACAGCATCGAGACGCTGTGCGGACAATTACTTGGCGGACAATTGATGACGTCACAGCGTCGTGACGCTGTGCCGATAGCGTCACAAAGCTGTCCCTATTCTGGGCCTATAAAAGGACCCCCTTGATGCCCATTTTTCTCATCAATCATTTCACCGTCATTCCTTTCCTTCCTTTCCTTCCTTTCCTTTGCTCTCCTTGAACATTCTCTCAAGGCTTTTTAGCCTTTTTGAGAGTTAAGAGGGGAAATTTTGTGGGGAGCTTAAAGTGAGCATTCAAGGAGGCTCGGGGCATGAACGAGGGACTCTAAGCGCTAGCGACGGGGTTCTCGACTGTCCTTTCCTCTTCTCTTATTTTGCTCCAAATTATGTTTTCTGTTATATATTTTGTGGATAGTATAGACATGTATAGCTAAACCCCATTTTGGGGTCTTGAAATGAAAATTTATAGTTAAATGTTATTATAATTGCCTATCTCTTGCCCTTTTTACTAATTATTTGTATGGATGCTTGTAATGCTGTATGCAATCTAGCCAATTGTATATTGATCCAATTCTTAATGGAAACTCGACGAAGAGAAATTAGGATAGATTGATCCATGCAACTAGTTTAATTGCCGTAGTGACAACGAGATTAGTTGATTAAACTTAAATTCTGATAATGAATCAGAGCGTAATAATTAACGATTTTAAATGGCGCTAAGGACACTTAGGTTGTTAAAATGGATTAATTATAATTAGGGGAAACCGATAGGAGAACCTATATGATTAACGGGGATTCTAGGATTATAATTAGTTGGGAAATGAGATAGGATAATTGTTGTAATTATTTAGCTATTAATTGATTTTCAAGACCCCACTTCTCACTCAAAACTTTTTCTCCATATTTTCATTTTCTTGATTCATCAATTTTTAAATCTTTAATTGCCTTAATTTTATTCATTTTTTCTTCATGATTTGGTCCCCAAATATTATTTCGCCCAAGTATTTTTAGTGTTCAAGAATTAACTGTTTTGCTTAATATCTCTTGACCTCCCTGTGGATTCGATTCTCGAAATATTTCCGTTTTATATTACTTGCGGACAGTGAGCTTGCGGATTGGCCCAACATGGATGCTTTGAGTAGAAGAAAGCCCCACCTATACGAAAACAACCTTGCTTTCTCTTAGGTTTGTTTTTGCTGAAATTTAAAGTTTATTGTTAGCTTAAACTTACCACTTAGGTTAACATAGTTTGTATTTACCTAATAGCCGAAAGGTTGGAGTTGAATGCACGGGTTCCCAAAAACAATAATGGAAAAGATCCTAGAAATAGGACTTTTGTTGGGATTGGTGCCGTAAAACTCGTAGATAGTGAATGTTAAACGAATTATATACTTGATCGATAAAGTCGTTGTTGAGATTCATTCAGTAAAGTCGTTACTGAATAAGTAAATTGCACGTTAAATAACACAAATCCAATAAACTAAGATCCCTGGTTATAGGACGAACACTTGAGCTTTATCAATAGACATAAAAGTGGATCAAGCTCGAGTAATAGCCAAAAGGTGTATAGTATAGGGATAGGGTTGGGTATCTTATTCTAGGGACACTATGAGACGCGACGCACTTTATAGATAGTATAGACGATGTGATCCTAAATCGTCCACGTAGAGACATGCGAGTGAGGGTGTCCTATGCAATGAGTTTGCATAAGACAAGGACTGAGAAATAAGTTGCTCTCCCTTTATAACACCGTTTACTGACGAGACTGGCTATTTCATGTGATGACCTAGGTAACTCGATCTTAATCATGAGCTAACTATGAACTCCTGTTTATTCGGGCTTATCCTTAGATCTGCATAGGTGAGAGTGGCTCAGTATCGCCGACTCAATAACCTCCCATTTCAGGGATAGGAACGGGTAGATAGCTGGGGACATAGTCGTGCGAGAAGGAATTCACTCCTACCCAAATTAGGGATAGCAGAGAGGTTGTTCCTTTAAGTGCTGACTCTGAGGCTTGAACAAAGGGATCCCACCGTCTCATTGGCCCGAGAGGGACTTGGTTTATTGGTTTGACCATATACCAATTGTTCATTAGAGGATCAGTGGGACTTAAGGAACTAGAAGTACTATAGGGGTAAAATGGTCATTTAACCTAGCTTTAGCTACGAACAACCTGTGAAGGATCGACTTACTGAACATGGTTAAATCAAGTGGACGGAAATATATCTATAGTGTGGGGAGTGCAACTACCGGGCTATAGTGGAGTGTCCCGGTAGTTAATGAATGTTGGTTTAGCTCGGTTAATGAGATTAATCGGTTAGCCTCAAATCGTTGGAGCCCATGATCTATAGGTCCATTAGGTCCCCTTACTAGCTTATATCGGAATAAAGCCTAGAACAATAAGATAGGATTCTTTGAATTGTTGAAAATCGGGAAAAATGACATTTTTGTAAATTGTGATTGACACAATATTTAATTATGAATTAAATTGGAAAATGAGAGATTATGTTTTTAAAAGTGTTTTAAATGCTATATATGAATTAAGAATCATATATAATTAGATTGCACAAGGTGTCAATGATTAATTGGATTAATCATAACAAATTAAATGGAAATGTTTCTAATTAGTTGCCATGAAATCAATTTCAATTTGGAATTGGAATTTGAATTAGAATGCAAGCAAAATCTGATTGAGGATCAAACTTAGTGGATTTAGATGGATTTCCACTCTTGCATGTTGATACAAAGTGGAATACAACACATCCATGCACTTGTTGCATGTGTTGTGACTTCAACACCTACAATCCACCTTGGCTTGCATTATCACCATGTGTCTTGCATCTTGAGGCCTTTCCTTGCATGGAATATCTCTATAAGTTGATGCAAAATCAGATTAAGAGAAAAGAGAGTCATTTCCATATTGTTATGCTGTTGGATTTTGGTCTCAAACTCACTCATCTCCATATATCTCTCTAGTGCTTGAACCTTCAAGCATTCCCTTCCCATTCCCTATCTCTATAGACTCCCACAAGTCGTTCTTGGCCCGGAGAATAGTAGGGGAGACACTAGAGGTGTTCCACACACCGTTCGTGATCAAAGAAATCAAAGGGAGTTGTTGAATGTGTTTCCAAAAAGGTTGGTACAAATTCTGCTCTCTATTTACGGTATTTGGACAACATGTTTTCATTTTCTAAAATTGATGTAGTTAAGTTCCTTTGATCCTAAAATTGCTTCCGCATGTGTTATATGAACACCTTCAACTTTGTCTTCTTGCATCCTAGAAATAGGACTGGAATCACTAAGGTTTTAAGAGTCGTGAGCCTTATTTACCTAAGTTTCAGCTAGTCCTACAACAGAGCTGAATAGAGTAGGACTTAACTCACAATCTAGTTGTCAGGGTAATTGTGGGCGCAACAGTAGGATGATATCTGCACCATGTCTATGTGGGCAACATAGATTGTACCCTTCAGCCGTTTGTAGTGCCTGAGTAAGTTGCGAGCGCATAGTGTTAGAGTTGGTGCGCTAAAACTCATAGATAGGGAATGAAAGGAATTGTAATATACTTGTTCGATAAAGTCGTTATCGAAGTTTTGTTCACTTAAGTTATCAGATAAGTGAGTTGAACGTTAAATAACCCAAATCCAATAAACTAAGATCCATGGCTATATAATATGAATGCTTTAACTTTATGTAGTGACATAAAATTGGATCAAGTTCAAGTAATAGTCTTAACAGTCTATAGTATAAGGATAGGGTTGGGTACCTTATCTTGGGGACACTATGTGATGCGACCCACTTTGTATATAGTGCAGACGATGTGATCCTGAATCGTCCATGTGAAGCCATGCAAGTAGAGGGGTTCTATGCACTGAGTTTGCATAAGACCAAGACCGAGAAATAAGTCACGTTCCTTTATAACATTGGTTACTATTGAAACTGACTTATTTAGTGCGATGACTTAGGTAACTCAATCTTAATCCTAAGCTAACTATGAACTCCTGTTTATTAGAGATTATCCTTTGATTTGCATGGGTGAGAGTGACCCAACATCGCTGACTCAATAAGCCTACCATTTTGGGGGTAAGAATGGATAGATAGCTGAGGACGTAGTTTTGCAAAACGGAATTCACTCCTACCCGAATCTAGGATAACAAAGAGGTTGTTCCCTTAAGTACTGACTTCGGGGCTTGAACAAAGGGATCCTGCCCTCTCATTAGCTCGAGAGGGATTAGGTTTGGTGGTTGGACCACAAACCAATTGTTCATTAGAGGATCAGTGGGACTTAAGGAACTAGATGTAACTTTAAGGGTAAAACGGAGGGGAGTGCACCCTATCAGGCTATAATGGAGTGTCCCGGTAGTTAACGAATGTTGGATAACTAGGTTAAATGAGTTTATCCAGTTAATCTAGGATCGTTGGAGCCCATGATCTGTAGATTCATTAGACCCCCTTGTTAGCACATACATACTAAACCTTAGAACAAAGTGATAAAAGAATTTGAATCCTTCAAATTCAGTTTAGGGAGTTATCGTTAATTTTATGTGATACATTTAACCAATAGTTTAATTACGAATTAAACTATAATTTGAGAGAGTTGGAGATATTTAAATATGTTTTAAATATCGTTGATATGTATATGATACATATATCGGTTTGATATTTAAATGTGAATAAGAATTCATTCATATTTGATTGGTCGTATTTTGAGAAACCGGGAATAATTCAAATTGATTTATCTAATATGAGATATTAAATAAACATACTTATATGTAATTAAATTAGAGTTATTTAAATCAATGTTTTCTGAATAATAATGATTATTCAAAATCAAAATTGAAAAATCCAATTTTGGTGTCACATTTGATGAAATACTCTTAAATTGGTGGTTGGTGTCTAATTTCTAATTGCTGGAGGTATTCTGCATGCTTGATTCCTTTAAAAGAAAGAATTCAAGTTGCTAGAAAAGAGGTCGATGGTTTTTTCTCTCAAAAAAATAAAGGTTCTCTCTCAAAGTTCTTCATTTTCTCTCTAAAAACCCATCACGGTTGAGTGTCCCACAAAACATTCTAAGGCCGAAGATTAACGGGGAAGACCATGGTTGTTGTCACGACTTTGATCGTGATCAAGAACAACGCTCGAAGTTGTTGAATTAAGCTTCTATAGGTTGGTTATTCATTTCCCTTGTTTTTCGGTTCTAATATGCATGCTTTCAATTCTTTAAGATTAAAGAAATTGGAGTTGCTTCGATCCAAATCGCTTCCGCTAGTGTCTTGTTGATAACTCTCCAAAAGGGAGTTATTTAGGTCTTATTTCTATAGGGATTTGTGTGTCTTTTGTACTAAATAGGGTTGCATTTAGATATATATAATATGTTTTAACCCATTTGGGAGAATGGATGCTTTGGAAGTTATTTTGTGCAAAATATATTGCTGAGCAACTTGAGGGAGCAAAATCTATGCTGGAGCAAAGCAAGGAGCAAAACTACCACGTCACAGCTCGTTAGCCAATTTAATGAACTAAATTCTGTTAAGCTATTCTCGGAATAAAGGAGCAAGGAGAGCCATCGACGTGTCTAAGTCAACCTAATTCAAGCTTCCTATCACTCTATAAAATGAGAAGTCGTCTCAAGTCAAATGTATTCCTTTCTTGGGAGGAACATTCCACTCTTAGGAAGTTCATTTCCCCTTTTGGAAGCCGAATAGAGGAGAAAGATTAGGGATATCAAGAAGACCATCAATTACGAAGTTGATCAAGGGAATTAGTATTTTCTTGCTTTGTTTTGTAATTATGGATGTGTTTACTCACATTGTAACGTGTGTTGCTATGCACCGTATGAACTAAGTAACTTTAGGCGTTGGTTAGGGAACATGTAATTGTCGTGCTTAATTTCTATGCAATAAATATTGATTTAATGCATCTTTATTATTTGTTGTCCTCATTTCTATTTTATGCCCGCCTGGCCAGCCGGTATGAATACCACTTCCTAGTTTCAGGGATGATTTGGGGGGTGTGTGGCAATTAATCACACTAGATCATTATGTATTGGTGAACGCCAGTGACTGAACTAGGGATAGCCAGTTTCCTAGTGCTTTATCGGTAGTACTTCATTGGAGTTGAAACATATTCTAAAAAATCAAAGTTTCGGGAGGAATCTGCTAATAAGACTGCAAGAGTTTTGCATGATCAATAATATTGCTAGAGCATCATTTAAAACAATTACTAAATTCTGACCAGAGCCTGTTTCTAATCTGTCTGCTTATTTTTTTACTTTTCGTTCTGTCATTTCTTTTGCTTCAACATTCTATAAAAACCAATCATTTTAACCACTTTTGAAACCATTAAAAGGCTAAACAAAATAGATAAAGTGAAACCTAATTCAGACCTTGGATTCGATAAATACTTATTACTTGTTGCGAACTGTGTATACTTGCACAGAGTTCTACAGCCCATTTCTACATCTTATTTTTACTCACTCTAGGAACCCAACAAGTTTTTGGCGTCGTTGCTGGGGACTTGAATAAGTTTTTATCTGAACTGTTTTTTATGTGTTTTAGTGGTTTAGTGCTATGACTTTTTTATTGTTTCTTTTGTTGTTGTAGGTGTGAGTTTGGTGCATGAGCGATTCGCGTGGGGTAAGGTTCGAGCTTGATCGAGAAATCGAGAGGAAATTCAGGAGAAGAAGGAGAGAGTAGTGTAGAAACAAAAATTCAATGGTTGATGTGTCGCGTCTCCCGCAGGGTCCAGAAGATCTAGCGAACCCCCAGTAAAATCCGCTGCTGGAGTAAAATGAACAGCAAAATAATAAGGTTGAGAATTAATGTGCAAATTGCGTACCGCAAGTGTACGGGTCAAGTTATAATATAGTGAATGTCAAATTCGAATGTCGTCCTCTGGATTGGGTTCTAATCAATTTTAATTACCGGAAATACTCTTGACCAATTTTATTTAGGGAACCGAATTGAGTGAGAATGAAATTAAATCAAACACAAAATATTGCAAAAATATGACAATCCAATGGAAACAATGGTCTTACAGATGTGATTTCACCAATTGGGATTATGGATTAATTAACGGATTAACACATGCTATGATTCATAAATCTTGGTAAACTAAGATCACACATACCTCTCCCGAGCATACATGATTCTCCCACATGCAATTGAACCCGACATCCCTATCTAAATTCAATAAACATACAAGGCAATAAGGGTAACCTTTCTAACGATTTCTAGAATTAACTATAACCTCCCGATTTCTAGCTAAATCCTAGTGATGCAATATGATTTCTAAGCTAAATCCTCTCTCCCGAGTTAGATTCAAGCACAAACATCTATCAATTCATGGCCGGTAAATTGAAAGCATTAAGGACACAAATATGCATAGATGAAATTCAGTAGCATAAAATCGTAAAATCAATCCATAACGTGCCCAATGGCTACATCAATCCCTAAGAGTAAAAACCTAGCTAATCATACAACGCATTACAATATAGCTATGATCTAAAACAGCCATAAACACTAACTAAAGTGAGGGAAAGAAGAAGTAAACTCTATGTAGGCCGAGACCGAACGTCTCCGTCACGATCCCCACGAACAATGGGTTGATTTCCACTTTGCTCCACTTGCTTCAGCTTCAAAGTCTCTGTTTTTCCTCTGTTTTACGGCTCCAAAGTGTCCAAAAGAAGTCCCCCATTCAGCCCTAATCGCAAATTACTTATAGGCTAATTTTTCGTCGTAGCGTCTCGACGCTGTCGCCTTATCCCGCGCGTCTAGAATGGAAAACACGCAGCGTCGAGACGCTGTGACCTGCTCGCGCCTATTTAGATATTGAATGGTAGCGTCGAGACGCTCAAGGAGTAGCGTCGAGACGCTAGTCTGCGGTTGACCATATGTTGACTTTTTCTTCTTTGATTATTTTTTCATTCCTTGACCTCTTTTCGCCCCCGAACATCCAATTGGCTCCAATATTAATTTCCTACAAATACAACATGAAAATGCATAAATTTTGGCCAACAAATCATGAAAGACTAGCTAAGTTAAATAAGGAAAAATAGCTAGCTATGATCGCTATCAAATACCCCCAAACTTAAGCTTTTGGTAGTCCTCGAGCAAACTAAAAATCAAGCATACAACAGAAGAATAGATGCAACAAACATGACTCAATCCTCAAGGCTCAAAAGTCAATAGTCAAGCAAGCAAGAGACATGCACATAAGGACCAATGAGGGAGACAAATTAAAATTTTTCCAAATTTAACTTGCACAAGCGAGATCTAACTCAACGAGATCAGACTCTACTAGCCCGGGATTGGATTATTAAACTCTCAACTCATCTTCCCTCTACACTGTCACTAAGGTTTCACTAACGAGTCAATGGAACAAATTAGTTTGTTTTCCTCCAGACGTAGGTGCTTATAATTGAAAATTAAATCAAGCATTTATATGTGGCACTAGCTTTCACACACCTATTGTAGGGACCCTTAACCTGAGTTTTCTCTGGTTGGCCTAATTGATCACAACAGGGGTAGCTCTTTTTGCCTAAAACTCTATTACTCATTGCATAATGTGCACAGGGCATGGTATAATAATTTCTTTTCTTTCAAAATTAACAACAAGAATGATTTTTCTTTCATGATCATGATAAGCATATATTATTTTTTTCCTCCTAAGCAAGATCAAACATGCTAATTTGCAAAAAATTAACTCTTTAGCTCTTCCCTACACCTATCGAGGTGACAACAAGCATATGAATCTAATAATTCGCTCCTAAGCATTCAAATCCAAATCTAGCCAAGCTAAATACTCTACTCATGCAAGACATCTCCTAGAAAAAGTTTAAGAAGTCTTCCTTTTTGGGCACTCATGCTTACAACTCATCAAAAGCTTGAAAATTGACAAGCAAGCCTATCCTAGGAAATCATAGTCATGCAAAAATAGCATCCAGAAAACAACCATCTGCTTAATTCGAAGAAAGCTCAAAACTATAGCCCGAACTCAGATGCTCAAAGGCTCCACAAACATGCTAATCCACCCCCAAACTTAAAACATGCATTGTCCTCAATGTATAAAGAAAATAAGGCATAAACAAGCATGAGAATAAAAAAAAGAATGGAAGGAGCGAACAATACCGCCCTGGAATGATGATGACTTCTTTTTTTTTTTTTTTTGAAGGCTTGAAAGCAAAGGAGAGACTGGAACCACGACCTACAAAACAGAAAACAACAAATCAAACTCAAAAAGAAAATCACAACTAAACTTACTTGGGTTGCCTCCTATAAGCACTTGTTTAACGTCATTAGCTCGACGTGTTGACCGAATCAGCATCAAGGTGGTCTAATGTCAGGTGTCCCTGATGTGCAATTTGCTTACCGCAAGTGTACGGGTCAAGTAATAATATAGTGTTTTCGTGTAAAACGAGTGTCGTCCTCTGGATTGGTTTTCTAGCAAATTAAGTACCGTGAATACTTTTGTTCAATTTTATTTAGGAAGCAAAACTCAATGATAAAGATAAAAGTAAAGACTAAAAACATAAAAATAAAAGTGGAGACTCAAATGGAAAGACTCTTAGGGAATTGATTTCATTGATTAAGATTGAGGATTGATTAATAGGAATGAATTGACCGTGCAATTATTCTACAAGCCAAGGAAACTTTTATCACGATTACCTCTCCCGAGTATAATTGATTCTCATGCATATAAACTAACTTGATATCTCTATCTAAGTTCATTAACATGCAAGGCATTATTCGATTTGGTCCTTGTTATGCTTCTAAAGTGATTCCAAATCCCGTCACAAACTTAGAATTTCTACTCTAGTCATGCAATTAAACAAGGTAAGTCTTAGGCCAAATCCTCTCTCCCGAGTTAGATTCAACACTTAAATCATTCAATTAGTGATCAAGTAATTGAAAGCATTAAACAAAATTGCATGCATAAAATAAAAACACATTCATACCTAAAATCAATCCAAAAACTAAAACAATTACATAAATCCCTAAGACAAACAACTAGCAATTCATAGTCTTCAAACCATAAACACTAATTGAAAGAAAAGCCATAAAAACTACAAGAGGTAAGGGAAAGAGAAAGGAAAACTCGAATCCGTCGAAACCGACACGTCCCCGTCACGATCTCCACGTCTTCTCGCTTGATTCCCGCTCCTTGGCCTTGCTTTAGCTCCCACCAAAGGTCTCTAGTCGAACTTAGGGCTAAAATCTAACCAATTAGACTCCCCTAATCCGTAGCTGAAAAGAGAAATTTATAGAAAATCTGTCGATAGTGTCGCGACGCTGTCAAGACAACGTCTCGACGCTGCCTCTTTAACGCGCGCTATCGTTATGGAAAACCGACAGCGTCGAGACGCTAAGGAGCAGCGTCTCGAAACTGTCTCTGTTCCCGCCCAAATTAAACAAGGAAAATACTAGCGTCGAGACGCCACAAGGCTAGCGTCGAGACGCTAGCTCTCGGTTAAGCTTCTTTTGTTCTCTTCCAACTTTGTTTCTTTTCAGTTCTTGGGCATCTTTTCAAGTTCCGAACACCCGATCAACTTCAAATTCTCGTTTTAGCTCCAGTAAACCAATTTCTACAAAATAAACATTAAAGCACAATAAAATGGCCAATAAATCATAAAAGACTAGCTAAATTGAATAGGGAAAACTAGCTAGCTCTACTCGCTATCAGTCCCATCAATAGTGCTCTTCCTAGCACCTTTCCTATACCCCACCAACATAGCTTTTGATATGTTCTGAGGGTCCTCAAAAGCTTTTAGGATCTCCTTTTCTTGTTGAACTCTGATGATTAGCTCCCTGCTCTCAATATCGATTATGACTCTCCCTGTAGCAAGGAATGGTCTCCGTAATATGATAGGCCTGGCAGAATTCTCTTTAATATCTAAAACAAAGAAAACAATAGGAAGGAAAAATCTACCTACTTTGATCAGCAAATTCTCAACAATCCCATATGGACTAACCACAGACTGGTCAGCCAACTGGAGTCTAACAAAAGTAGATTTTATTTCTCCTATATTCAACTTTTTGCACAGCGATAATGGAATGATGTTTATGCTAGCCCCTAGATCGCATAGTGCTCTACATGAATAAGTACCAAAATTACAGGGAACAGTAAAACTCCCTGGATCAGACAGTTTCTCTGGTACTTTCTGTTGGACACAACCACTGCATGTCGATGCGAGGTATACAGTCTCCATATGCTTTTCCTTCTTCTTTTTGTTGAGCCATTCCTTCATGAACTTCTTATAATGAGGCATCTGCTCCAGTGCATCTACAAAAGGAATATTAACAGTTAACCCAGTAAAAGCATCAAGAAACTGATTAAATTGAGCCTTAGAATTTTTTTTTCTTATTATTTGACTTAAGAACTAAAACTGTAGGAGAAGGGATAGAGGACTCAGGTATAAGCTTTTCAGCTTCATTTGAGGTGGTGCCCTCCTCAACTTCTCCAGCGAGTTCCTCAGTTTCAGTAGTCTCCTCCTCCTGAGCTATTTGAGTCTCATCCTCGTGATGCACAGAGACGGCCTTGCAGTACTCCAATGAAGATTTCTCCTTTTCAGCTGGGGCTTTACCTTTATTCATGGTATTGACAACACTTACCAGTTGTCCCAGCTGAGTCTCTATGTTCTTGATGGCTGCAAAATGGCCATTGATAGTGTTGTTTATGGCAATCACGACCTCCTCAAGCTTATTTGATCTATTACTGGATTCTTCAATAAAAGCTCCAACGAGATCCTATAGAGATTTCTTACTTTCTTGACTTTGAAGGGTGAAGCCAGGAGGATTCAGAAACTTCTTATTATTTGCATATGAAAAATTCTCGTGATTTATCTTACTAGGGTGATAATGTGTAGGTGTAGAATTATTATTGTACCCCCTAGAATTAAAATTAGAGACATACTGAGCCTGCTCAAGATTTTCCTCCTGAGTCTGGGATGCAAGTGTTGGGATTGGTGCCCTAAAACTCATAGACAGTGAATGTTAAACGAATTATATACTTATTCGATAAAGGTGTTATCGAGATTGATTCAGTAAAAGTCATTACTGAATAAAGTAAATTGCACATATAATAACCGAAATCCAATAAACTAAGATCCATGGCTATAGGATGAACACTTGAGCTTTATGTAAAGACATAAAAGTGGATCAAGCTTGAGTAATAGCAAAAACGGTCTATAGTATATGAATAGGGTTGGGTACCTTATTCTGGAGACACTATGAGACACGACCCACTTTATACATGGTATAGACGATGTGATCCTAAATCGTCCATGTAGAGACATGCGAGTGGGGCGTCCTATGCAATGAGTTTGCATAAGACCAAGAACGAGAAATAAGTCACTCTCGCTTTATAACACCGTTTACTGACGAGACTGACTATTTCATGTGATGACCTAGGTAACTCAATCTTAATCCTGAGCTAACTATGAACTCCTGTTTATTCGGGCTTATCCTTAGATCTACATAGGTGAGAGTGGCTCAGTATCGCCGACTCAATAAGCCTCCCATTTCAGGGATACGAACGGGTAGATAGCTGGGGACATAGTCGTGTAAGATGGAATTCACTCCTACCCGAATTAGGGATAGTAGAGAGGTTGTTCCCTTAAGTGCTGACTCTAAGGCTTGAACAAAGGGATCCCGCTCTCTCATTGGCCTGAGAGGGACTCGGTTTATTGGTTGGACCATAAACCAATTGTTCATTAGAGGATCAGTGGGACTTAAGGAACTAGAAGTACTATAGGGGTAAAACGGCTTATTGACCTAGCTATAGCTACGAACAACCTGTGAAGGATCGACTTACTAATCATGGTTAAATCAAGTGGAAGGAAATATATCTATAGTGAGGGGAGTGCAACTATCGGGCTATAGTGGAGTGTCCCGATAGTTAACGAATGTTGGCTAGCTTGGACAATGAGATTAGTCGGTTAGCCTCGAATCGTTGGAGCCCATGATCTATAGGTCCATTAGGTCCCCCTACTAGCTCATATCGGAATTAAGCCTAGAACAAAAGATAGGAAGCTTTGAATCGTTCAAAATCGGAAAAAAAGGGTATTATCGTAAATTATGTTTGACACAATAATTTAATTATGAATTAAATTAGAAAATGAGAGATGAAGTATTTAAAAGTGTTTTGAATACTATATATATGTATTAGGAATCATATATATGGAATTGCACAAGATATCAAAGATTAATTAGATTAATCATATCAAAATTAATTTGAAAATTTTCAAATTAATTACCAAGCAATCAATTTAGAATTGAAATTGGTTGAATTTGAATTTAGTGGATTTAGTTGGAAATCCACTTAATGCTTGATGATTCAAAGTGGAAAGACAACTCACTCATGCATTGTTGCATGTCTTGTGTAATGTACACCTAGAATCCACTTGAGCTTGCAAATACACCATGTGTCTTGTGTCTTGAGGCTTGGCTTTGCATGGAGAATGTCTTTAAAAGGAGTTTGAATCATATTCAAACATAAGAGAGCCATTTTCCTTAATGTTATGCTGCTGGAATTTGGACTCAAAAGTTCTCTCATCTCTCATTCTTCTCCATTGCTTGATGCTTCAAGCATTCCCTTCCCATTCCCTATCTTATATAGACTCCCACAAGTCGTTCTTGGCCCGGAGTATAGTAGGGAAGACTATAGAGGTTGTCCAAGGAGCATAGGAGAGGCAAAAACCACAAGGAGTTCAACATAAGTGAGCTAGAAAGGTTGGTGTTTTCTAAACTCTCTATTCTGTCTTTTCTAGAACATGCATGCTCTAGGAGTAAAATTGAATGTCTTAAGTGCTTTCGATCTTCAATTGCTTCCGCATGTGTAATATGTACACCTTAAATCTTATTAATCATGCATTTCACACACTTTCACTAGCCTCCTACCCGGGCTCTACCTTAGGACTAGACTAGGAGACTGAGTAGTGTGACCTTCGTGGAATTTCGAAGAAAAATTGAAGACGCATATAGAGTCATTAGAGTCCATATAGGCTGTAAAATTGAAGAAAAACCGGAGAAGACACAGCAGAAAATGAAAATTCCAGCAAGCTGTTTTTTTAATTACAACAGCAGTTTTTTTTTTCCTTCTTCTATTCCAGAATTTTGGTCTGGCTCGGTTTGTTGCAGCCTCATTTCACTCATTGCATGACTAGTTCATTGCTTGGATGAGCGGTTCGGGATGGTTCGTGAAGCTCAGGCGTGTTGCAAGTTTATTTATTAATTATTATTGTAATAATTAGTGAAATTGCTTGTGTTTTTTTTTTTTAAATTTCCAAACCATTCCATTTTAGCTTGATTTAATTACTTTATGCATTGTGAATGTATGATTTAATTAAATGGATGTATGTGCATTATGAGCATGCCATATAGATTAAAATCCCACCATAGGAAAGCATGTTCATGCATTTGTTTAATTTGTATAAGTGTTATTGATTAATTCAAATGCATGAGGGAAATTTCATGTTTAATTAATATAAGTGTTGTATTAATTTAGGGAGATTCATGCTTGAATGGTTAATTAAAATTGATTATTCTTATAATAGTTATAATTATTAATTTATAAAATTAACCAAGCATGAAACATGAAATTTCATTAGTTTGATTATAAGTTTTATTCTCAAATTAGGCCTGTTATGGATTGTTTTTATAATTGTTATAAAAAGAGATAGAAATCTAAAATCTATAACAAGATTAAGTGCATGCTCACTTAGGTTAATGAACCTTCAACGATTCGATCAACTTGCATAGTTTAGGTCGATATCTTGTAAAACAATGGTTACGAGAGAACTCACCCGACAAGATGTTGTCTAAGGCTGGAGGTATTTAAGTTGACGGTTTACGGAACACCTCCTACCTGGGCATCGAGTCGGTTCTTGAGTTAAGTTAACTCGAGTTTTATGAGCATGCGTGAGCGGTGTGAGGTTTTAAAGTGTTATCACCTAGACATCGTAGTATAAAGGGTTATACAAACCTAGACATAGGTTGTTTCTAAATGGTGTTTTTCTTATAACTTGAATGATTGATTGTTATATGCTTTTAAACACCATTAGAAAGCATGTTATAGGGGTTTTCATTAAGAGTTATAAGAGTTATAAAAGTTGATGAATAGAAACCGTAAAACCTATAACAAAGAGTTTCATGCTAACATAGGATCTTAGGATCTTATCATTCTTTAAATGGTTTAAAATGAAATAGATCTAAGATCGCCTTTTCTAATAGGATTAGAAATATGTCTTACTTAGTTTTTTAAAATAGTTTTAAAATTTGAGTAAATAGGACATAAGACCTTGGTTATAAGGGAACTCTCCCGGCAAATGGTTCGGAACCTGAGTTGAATTAACCAAAGTCTTACTAGCATGCAATGTCACTAGGTTATTAAAAGAGTTTAATTCACCTAGACATTTAGTGTAAAGACCTTGTTTAATAAGGCATAGACTTAGATAGATTCATTTAGCCGGAATTTACCTAAGTAATGGACCTTAAAACTTTACGACACTTTAGTGAGACAAAAAGTATAGAAACGAAATATTCATATTAAGTTTCTACTCTCACGTCCCCTGAGTTCACACCGTGAGATCCATGCTTGGCCTCGAGGTGCCCTGGGAGTGTCCCCCTACGGATGGTGTTTGCATGGGTTAATATCAAGGTGAATGGGGAAAGTGTTCATAGTAAGTGGGAGAAGGAAACGTGTCAAACGTATCCTGCCGTCTCCATCATTAGGTTGCACCGTGAGATTCCTATGCGCTGCCTGCGAGTCGCCCTGGGAGTGATCACCCTACGAAGGGCTTGCGCATGGGATTTGGAACAACGCAAAGTCCAGAAATGGATAGGGTTTCCTAGGGCCATTCCCAACATTAGCTCTTCCCTACGGTGGCATTGTTGGGGCCGCCCTCTGCAATCTGAAAATGATGGGTAACACTTATAAGATGGTCTTGACCAAATTAACGTTAGCTAATAACTATTGGAATAAGAGTTATTCTGGGAATAGTATTTGGCCGAGATTGTCTCGATTCAGAGGAGGAGTAGTTGACTACCCTACGGTAGCGGTCATTCTAAACCCCTGAAGTATCGTTGCAAAATAAATCAATTGTATATATGGGTCGATGATTGCTTTTGCTAAATCTGATTGGATAAATGTGATTAATGGGTTTAGTTCATGTTTGTAATAGAGATTAATTTGTTTGTTTCAGCAATATGTCGAAAAACGTATGTGCTTTGTCAAATGCCAAATTAAACAGTTTAGTACATACAACTAAGAATACTTGCTTAAACGCTAAACACGTGGCAAATAATTTAGGTTTGGTCTCAACTGAGGAATGTCCTCAAACTAACTGCATAGTGATAACTGCCCAAAAGGTAGTTATTTAGGCCTCAATTATATAGAGATTTGTGTGTCCTCTATGCTTATTAGGGTTGGTTTTGGATAGATATTACATGTTTTAACCCATTTGGAAGAATGGAAGCATTGGAAATTATTTTGTGCAGATTATGCTGCTGAGCGACTGGAGGGAGCAGATTCTATGCTGCAGCAAAACTGGGAGCAGAAACTGCCACATCACAGCTCGTTAGCCAACTTCATGAACCGACTTCTGTTGAGTTATTTTCAGGATAAAGGAGCAAGAAGAGCCCTACACGTGTCCAAGTTGACCTAATTCAAGTCTCCTTTCCTTCTATAAAAGGAAGTAGCCGTCCAAGTCAAACTCATTCCATGTTTTCCCTTGGAAGCCGAATAGTATAGGGAGATTGAAGATCATCAAGAACACCATCTACTGCAAGCTGATTAGGGAGTTTATTTTCTTTATTAACTTGTGGTTATGGACATGCATACTCAGATTGTAATTTGTATTCCTATGCCTATTATGAACTAAGTAGCTTAGGGTGTTGGTTAGGAATAATGTGATTACTGTGCTTCATCTCTAGTAATAAATTGACTATCGCATTTGTGTTAATTGTTGTGCTTATTCTTATTTTATGCCCGCCTGGCCAGCTGGTGTGAATAGCTCTCTCTAGTTTCAGGGATGATTTAGAGAGTGTGTGGCAATTATCCACACTACGATCATTGTGTATTGGTGAACGTCAGTGACTGAGCTAGGGATAACCAATTGCCTAGTGCTTGATCGGTCGCACTTCATTGGGGTTGAAACACATCCCAAAAGATCCGGAGTTCCGAGAGGAATCCGCGAATAATACTGCGAGAAATGCATGATCAATAATATTGCTAGAGCATATCTTAGAACAATCACTAAAACCTAACCAACGCCTGTCTTTAATCTGTCTATCTATTTGTTTACTCGTTGTTCTGTCATTTATTTTGCTTCAGCATAATTCTTATAAAACCCAACATTTTTATTATCTTCGAAACCATTAGGAAGTTACACAAAATAGATAAAGTGGAAGCTCATTCAAACCTTGGATTGATAATATTACTTGCTGCAGACTGTGTATACTTGCACAGGAATTCTAGAGTATTTTATACTATATTTTTACTCACTCTAGGAGCCCAACAAGTTTTTGGCGCCATTGTTGGGGACTTGAATAAGTTTTTATCTGATATGTTTTGTGTATGTGTTTTAGTGGTTTGGTGCTAGAACTTTTTGATTGTTTCTTTTGTTTTTGCAGGTGTGATTTTGGTGTATGAGCGATCCGCCTGGGGTACGGTTTGAGCTTGATCCAGAAATTGAAAGGACATTTAGGAACAGAAGGAGGGAGCAGCGCAGAAACCAGATGGAGAACGCCCCGCAACTTCCACAGGTTCATGAAGGTCCAGCAGCAGCAAACCCCCAGCAGAATCCGTTGCTGCAGCAAAACCCATTGCTTGAGCAAAATGAGCAGCGAAATAATCAGGCTGAGAATCCTATCTTGATAGCGAACGATAGGACCAGAGCCATTCGAGCATATGCCGTCCCGATGTTTAATGAGTTGAATCCAGGGATTGCACGTCCCCAAATCCAAGCGGCGAATTTTGAAATGAAACCGGTAATGTTTCAGATGTTACAAACCGTGGGGCAATTCCATGGTTTGTCATCTGAAGACCCTCATTTACATCTTAAGTCTTTTCTAGGAGTTAGTGAATCTTTTGTAATTCAAGGAGTGCCTAGAGATGCTCTTAGATTAACTTTGTTCCCGTATTCTCTTAGAGATGGAGAAAAGTCATGGTTAAACTCTTTTGCTCCAGGATCAATTAGGACGTGAGATGAGTTAGCTGAAAAATTTTTGAGTAAATATTTCCCACCTAATAGAAATGCTAAATTAAGGAGTGAAATAGTAGGATTTAGGCAACTTGAGGATGAGACTTTTAGTGAGGCTTGGGAGAGGTTTAAGGAGCTTTTACGAAAGTGTCCCCACCATGGGTTACCTCATTGTATTCAAATGGAAACATTTTACAATGGTTTAAATGGAGCAACCCATATGTGCTGCCCCCACCTTATGTACCACCTCTACCTTTTCCACAAAGGCAAAAGCCTAAGAATAAGGATGGTCAATTTAAAAAGTTGAGATTCTTAAGCAGTTGCATATAAATATCCCTTTAGTAGAAGCTATAGAGCAAATGCCTAATTATGCTAAATTTCTTAAGGATATTTTGACTAAAAAGAAAAGGTTAGGTGAGTTTTAAACTGTATCTCTTACTGAGGAGTGTAGTGCTATTCTTAAGAATGGGCTACCCCCCAAGGCTAAGGATCCAGGGTCATTTACCATACATGTGTCTATAGGTGGAAAGGAATTAGGTAGAGCACTCTGTGATTTAGGTGCAAGCATTAACCTTATGCCTCTTTCGGTCTATCGGAAGTTAGGTATTGGTGAAGCTAGACCTACCACAGTTACACTCCAACTAGTTGATAGGTCTATCACATATCCAGAGGGTAAAATTGAGGACGTCTTAGTAAAAGTTGATAAATTCATATTTCCTGTTGATTTTATTATTTTAGACTATGAGACTGATAAAGATGTCCCAATTATTCTAGGTCGTCCATTTTTGGCTACTTGTAGAACATTAATAGATGTTCAAAAAGGAGAATTAACAATGAGAGTCTGTAATGAGGAAGTGAAATTTAATGTCTTTAAAGCCATGGAATATCCAGACGAAATGGAGGATTGTTCCTTCATCAGGATTCTGGAGAGCACAGTTATTGAGACAGCAATATGATGTGGACTTTTCCTAACTGCAAGCGCACGGGTCAAGTAATAATATAGTGAATAGTAAATTCGAATGTCGTCCTCTGGATTGGATTTTTAAGCAAATCAAGTATTGTGAATAATCTTGCCCAATTTTATTTAGGGATCAAAAAGTGATGAAAAGATGATGATAAAACCAAATCAAAGCAAGTAAAAAGAATGGAAATTCAGTTGGGAAAACTACTTAGGGAATTGATTTCGCCGATTTCGTTTAGGATTGATTTTAGAGACTAAGTTATTATGCACAATGAAATTATGAGCCAAAGACCCTTTAATCACAACTACCTCTCCCGAGTATAATTGATTCTCATGCAAATTAACCAACTTGATATCCCTATCTAAGTTTATTAAAAAGCAAGGCAATGAGATCTTTTAACCAATTCTAAAGATAATCTAAAACCGTCAAGAATTAGAAAGTAACTTTATTCATGCAATCTTGAGTAAGTCTAGATCAAATCCCCTCTCCCGAGCTAGATTCGAAACTTAAATCATCCAACTAATGGCCAATTAATTGAAAGCATTAAATCAAGATTACAAACACAATAACATTGCACAACATAAACCATAAATCAATCCATAAACTTAATCAACTACATCAATCCCTAAGCTACAAGTTTAGCTACTCATGAATGTAAATACAATCTCCACTAAACATATGAAAGCCATAAATCTAACTAAAGGAAGACAAAGGGAAAAGAAAATTCAATGTAGGCCGAGTCCCGACGTCCCCGTCACGATCCCCACGAACAATGGGTTGATTTCCAAGTTCCTCCTTTGTTTGCAGCTCCAAAAGTTCTCTGTTCTGCTCTGTTTACCGCTCCAAAAGGTCCCAAATCGATCTCCCCTAAAACCAAGCCGAAGTGAAGCTTTTATTCTGATTTTTCGTCTTAGCGTCGAGACGCTGTCAAGACAGCGTCGCGACGCTGCCTCTTATACGCGCGTTCTGAATAAGGAAAAACGGTAGCGTCGGGACGCTTCCTATCATAGCGTCTCGACGCTGTAAGCTTTACGCGCCTAATCTGATATGGAATGTGAGCGTCGAGACGCTCAAGAGCTAGCGTCTCGATGCTAGCCTGCTGTTGACCGAGATTTGACTTTTCTCCACTTTTACTCTTTTCATTCCTTTGCATATTTTCACGCCCCGAGCACCCGATTAACTCTGATATTGCATTATAGCTCCAATCAACCATTTCCTACAAAATAAACAATAAAGCACAATAAAATGACCCAAACACCATAAAAGACTAGCTAAATTAAATAAGTAAAGATAGCTAGCTATGCTCGCTATCAAATACCCCCAAACTTAAGCTTTTGCTAGTCCTCGAGCAAACTAGAAATCAAACATACAATGGAAGAATGGATGCAACAATCATAACTCAATCCTCAAGGCTCAAAAGTCAATAACCAAGCAAGCAAGAGATATGCACATAAGGGCCAATGAGGGAGACAAATTAAAATTTTTCCAAAATTAACTTGCATAAGCGAGATCTATCTCAACAAGATCAGACTCTACTAGCCCGGGATTTGATTATTAAACTCTCAGCTCATCTTCCCTCTACACTGGCACTAAGGTTTCACTAATGAGTTAATGCAACAAATTAGTTTGTTTATCTCCATACTTAGGTGCTTTTAATTAACAAATGAATTAAGCATGTAAATGTGGCACTAGCTTTCACACACCCATTGCAGGGACCCTTAACCTGAGATTTCTCTGGTTGGCCTAACTGATCACAACAGGGGTAGCTCTTTTTGCCTAAACTTTATTAAACATTGCAAACTGTGCACAGGCCATGGCATAATAGTTTTCTTTTCAACAGTAACAACAAGAATGATTTTTTCTTTATGAACATAAATAGCATATATTCTTTTCTTTCCTCCTAAGCAAGATCAAACATGCTAATTTGCAAAACATTAACTTTTTAGCTCTACCCTACACCTATCGAGGTGACAACAAGCATATGAACCTAATAATTCGCTCCTAAGCATTCAAATCCAAATCTAGCCAAGATAAATACTCTACTCATGCAAGCCATCTCCTAGAAAAATTTTAAAAAGTCTTCATTTTTGGGCACTTATGCTTACAACTCATCACAAGCTTGAAAATTGACAAGAAAGCCTATCCTAGGACATCATAATCATGCAAAAGTAGCATCCAGAAAACAACCATATGCATAATTCAAAGAAAGCTCAAAACTATAGCCCGAACTCAGATGCTCAAGGGCTTCACAAACATGCTAATCCACCCCCAAACTTAAAATATGCATTGTCCTCAATGTATAAAGAAAATAAATCATAAACAAGCATGAGAACAATAAAAGAATGACAGGAGTGAACAATACTGGCCTGGAATGATGATGACTTCTTGCTTGAGATCTTAGAATCTTGAAAGCTTGAAAGCAAAGGAGAGGAAGAAAACAAGACCTACAAAACAAAAACAAACAATAAATCACAAACAAAAAGAAAACACACTACTTACTTGGGTTGCCTCCCATAAGCGCTTGTTTAACGTCATTAGCTCGACGTGTTGCACGTGCTTCAAGGAGGCTTTTGTTCTGTGAATCCAACAGAGGTGCTCTTTCTTGCACCTTTCCTGTAGCCCATGTAAAACACTTCATCTTTAGAGTCTTCAACTGCTTTAAAGATTTCTTTTTCATTCTTGACTCTAATAGTGAGCTCCCTGCGCTCGATATCTATGATCGCTCGCCCAGTAGCGAGGAATGGTCGTCCTAATATGACAGGCATTGAAGGATTTTCTATCATGTCCATAACATACAAGTCAATAGGGAGGAAAAATCTACTGACTCTGATTAACACATTTTCTACAATACCAACTGGTCTCACCACAGATTGATCAGCCAATTGGAGCTTTACAGGAGTAGATTTAATCTCACCTATGTCTAACTTCTTACACAAGGACAATGGGATAATATTAATACTAGCACCTAAATCACACAATGCTCTGAAAGAATAAGTACCAAAACTACAAGGAACAGAAAAACTCCCTGGATCTGCTACTTTTTCAGGTACTTTTTGTTGTACTCTGGTGCTGCATGTGGAAGCAAGATAAACAGTGTCAACCTTATTTTCTTTTCGCTTCTTTGCTAACCACTCCTTCATGAACCTGTTGTATTGGGGCATCTCTAATGCCTCTGCAAAAGGAATATTAATGTTCAGATTCATAAAAGCATTCATAAATTTATCAAACTGAACCTAATTATTCTTTTTCTTCTTTTTCTTTTTCTTTTCCTTGGGAACCAACAGTTTGGGAGAAGGAATAGGAGGCTCAAGGTTAGGCTTTTCAGCCTCATCTGCTGATGTGTCCTCCTTATCTTCCCCTGTAGGCGTTTCATAGTCCTCAGATTCAGGCTCCTCTTCAGATTCCTCCTGGTGCACAGTGATTGCCTTACAATACTCCATCTGGGGTTTCTCTTGTTCAGCTGGGGCCTTACCTTTATTCATGGTGCTTACAACATTCACCAACTGTCCCAACTGAGTCTCAATGTTCTTTATAGCTGTACTGTGGCCATTCAATGTCGAGTTGATGGCAATGACTGCCTCCTCTAATTTGGTTGTCCTGTTACTAGACTCTGCAATGAAAGCTCCAACAAGATCTTCTAACTTTTTATTATCTTGAGTTTGAGGGGCAAAACCAGGAGGATTAAGAACATTCTTAGTATTAGCATAAGAGAAATTTTCATGGTTCCTATTGTTAGGGTGATAATGTGTAGGTGTAGAACTATTATTATATCCCCTAGAATTAAAATTTGATACATACTGAACCTGCTCGATGGTCTCCTCCTGAGGTCTAGATGCTAAAGCAGCAGCTGATTCAATTGATTGAGCACTCCCTGTACCTGAAAATTTCATAAAAGTATTAGCAAGGGAGGTCATCTGAGCCTGGAGTGCACTTACTTTATCAACCTCAAACACTCCAGCAGCAATCTTTTTAGGTGTAGACCGCTCAGATGGCCACTGATAGCTGTTGGTGGCCATATCCTCTAAAAGTGTGCGAGCGTTTTCTACGGTCTTGGACAACAGAGTCCCACCTGCAGCTGCATCAACAATCGTTTTTGTACTAGGAGTTAAACCATTATAAAACAATTGTACCTGAAGCCAATCGGGGTAACCATGCTGAGGACACTTCCTCAGTAGCTCTTTGAATCGCTCCCAAGCTTCGAACAGCTGCTCATCATACTGTTGTTGGAATGTCCCAATCTCGGTCCCCAGCTTGACCGTCTTTGCAGGAGGGAAAAATTTCTTTAAAAAGGCCTGGACCAAAGCATCCCAGGTGGTGATGCTCCCAGGGGTAATAGACTGCAACCAATCACGTGCTTTATCCTGCAAAGAAAAGGGAAATAAACGTAAGCGAATAGCATCCTCAGAGACACCATTAATCTTTACCGTCCCACAAATATCCAAGAATGATTTAAGATGAGAATTTGGATCCTCGGTGGGTGATCCTCTGTATGCACAGTCTCGAGCCATCTGAATGAGACCGGTCTTCAGCTCAAAGTTGTTGGCATTAATCGTTGCATAGACAATCCCCGACTGTTGCCCCTGAAACACGGGCTGAAAATAATCTCTAATAGGCCTAGGCTCCTCAGGTGGGTTTTGATCTGCCATTTGAATAATTTCTCTATGTTCCCTTTGAAGCCTAAGAATTGTTCTTTCTATCTCGGGATCAGATGGTATCACTTCTCTACTACTACGCATGCAAAATTAAAAATACCTTAAAAAGAAAAGAAAAACAAATATGGAAATAAATCAAGAGAAGGAAACAACTAACCTAAATATGGAATGCAAAAATAAATATGACAAAATGCAAAAAAGGAAACTAACCTAGAAAAGGAAAAACAAGAACAAATAAGGAAAAGATTACACAACTAAAAGAAAAACTAACCTAGAAAATCAAATATGGAAAGAAAAACAAATAAGGAAAAAAATGCAATAAACTAAAAAGGTAAAAATACACCCTAAATTAAGATCAAACAATTTTTTTCACAATATCAATTTAACTAAATGTGCCAATCCCCGGCAACGGCGCCAAAAACTTGATGTGGACTTTTCCTAACCGCAAGCGCACGGGTCAAGTAATAATATAGTGAATAGTAAATTCGAATGTCGTCCTCTGGATTGGATTTTTAAGCAAATCAAGTATTGTGAATAATCTTGCCCAATTTTATTTAGGGATCAAAAAGTGATGAAAAGATGATGATAAAACCAAATCAAAGCAAGTAAAAAGAATGGAAATTTAGTTGGGAAAACTACTTAGGGAATTGATTTCGCCGATTTCGTTTATGATTGATTTTAGAGACTAAGTTATTATGCACAATGAAATTATGAGCCAAAGACCCTTTAATCACAACTACCTCTCCCGAGTATAATTGATTCTCATGCAAATTAACCAACTTGATATCCCTATCTAAGTTTATTAAAAAGCAAGGCAATGAGATCTTTTAACCAATTCTAAAGATAAATCTAAAACCGTCAAGAATTAGAAAGTAACTTTATTCATGCAAAAGTCTAGATCAAATCCCCTCTCCCGAGCTAGATTCGAAACTTAAATCATCCAACTAATGCCCAATTAATTGAAAGCATTAAATCAAGATTACAAACACAATATCATTGCACAACTTAAACCATAAATCAATCCATAAACTTAATCAACTACATCAATCCCTAAGCTACAAGTTTAGCTACTCATGAATGTAAATACAATCTCCACTAAACATATGAAAGCCATAAATCTAACTAAAGGAAGACAAAGGGAAAAGAAAACTCAATGTAGGCCGAGTCCCGACGTCCCCGTCACGATCCCCACGAACAATGGGTTGATTTCCATGTTCCTCCTTTGTTTGCAGCTCCAAAAGTCCTCTGTTCTGCTCTGTTTACCGCTCCAAAAGGTCCCAAATCGATCTCCCCTAAAACCTAGCCAAAGTGAAGCTTTTATTCTGATTTTTCGTCTTAGCGTCGAGACGCTGTCAAGACAGCGTCGCGACGCTGCCTCTTATACGCGCGTTCTGAATAAGGAAAAACGGTAGCGTCGGGACGCTTCCTATCATAGCGTCTCGACGCTGTAGCGTCCCGACGCTGTAAGCTTTACGCGCCTAATCTGATATGGAATGTGAGCGTCGAGACGCTCAAGAGCTAGCGTCGAGACGCTAGCCTGCTGTTGACCGAGATTTGACTTTTCTCCACTTTTAATCTTTTCATGCCTTTGTATATTTTCACGCCTCGAGCACCCGATTAACTCTGATATTGCATTATAGCTCCAATCAACCATTTCCTACAAAATAAACAATAAAGCACAATAAAATGGCCCAAACACCATAAAAGACTAGCTAAATTAAATAAGTAAAGATAGCTAGTTATGCTCGCTATCACAATACAGGATTCGGCTGATAAGCATTCAGAAAAGCATGGAGAGGTTAGTGTAGAAGATTTTGAATTTTGTTCTTTAGATAGAAAAAATGAAAAAGAATTGTTTAGGTGTGAGGATGTTTTTGAGTCTTTAGATTTAGATCAAAGAAAGGCTCCCCCAATTAAGCCATCCCTAATTGAGGCACCCACTTTAGATTTGAAACCTTTACCGGATCATCTAAAGTATGTGTATCTTGGGGAAAGTGAGACGTTGCCCATTATTGTTGCATCAGATTTAATGCCGGAGCATGAGGAGGCCTTAATAAAGTTGCTGCAGCAATACCGCAAGGCTATTGGTTGGACATTGGCTGACATTCAGGGGATTAGCCCATCTTTTTGTATGCACAAAATCACTCTAGAGGAGGGATCCTTTAGGAGTATTGAGCAACAAAGAAGGCTTAACCCTGCAATGAAAGTGGTTGTTAAAAAGGAGGTAATTAAATGGTTGGATGCTGGGATCATTTATCCAATTGCCGATAGCAATTGGGTAAGCCCTGTCCAATGTGTTCCTAAGAAAGGAGGTGTCACTGTGGTGAGCAATAAAAATAATAAGTTGATCCACACAAGGACAGTAACTGGCTGGAGGGTTTGTATGGATTACAGAAGGCTTAATAAAGCCACCCGAAAGGATCATTTCCCTCTACCATTTATCGACCAGATGTTGGATCGATTGGCTGGTCAGGTCTATTACTGTTTCTTGGATGGTTATTCTGCGTATAACCAGATTACTATTGCTCCTGAAGATCAAGAAAAAACCACTTTCACCTACCCTTATGGGACATTCGCTTTTAGGAGAATGCCTTTTGGGCTTTGCAATGCTCCAGCAACATTTCAGCGGTGTATGTTAGCAATTTTTTCTGATATGATTGAGTCCACTGTTGAAGTCTTTATGGACGATTTTTCAGTTTTTGGAGGGTCTTTTCAGAGTTGTTTAGATAATTTAGGTAAGGTGTTAAAAAGATGTGAGGATACCCATCTAGTTCTTAATTGGGAGAAGTGCCACTTCATGGTGAAGGAAGGCATAGTGTTAGGTCATAGGATTTCTAAGAATGGTCTAGAAGTTGATAGAGCAAAAGTTGAGGTTATTGAAAGGCTAGAGCCACCGAATTCAGTGAAGGGAATTCGGAGTTTTTTAGGACATGCTGGATTTTATAGGAGGTTCATAAAGGATTTTTCCAAAATCAGTAAACCTTTTTGTAACTTATTGTGCACTGATCATGTTTTTGACTTTAATGCAGATTGTAGGAAGGCTTTTGAAACATTGAAGGCTGCTTTAATCTCAGCACCCATTCTCTGCGCACCTAATTGGAATTTACCATTCGAGGTAATGTGTGATGCGAGTGATGCTGCAGTAGGTGCAATGCTGGGGAAGAAGCAGGGCAAATTTATTCATCCTATATATTATGCAAGCAAGGTTTTAAATGAGGCACAGGTCAACTACACAACTACTGAAAAGGAGTTGTTAGCTGTTGTGTTTGCTTTTTAGAAGTTTCGGCCATATTTGGTTGGATCCAAAGTCACGGTTTTCACGGATCATGCAACAATAAGGTATTTAATGACTAAGAAGGATGCAAAGCCTAGACTAATTCGTTGGGTTTTATTACTGCAGGAATTCGACTTGGAGATAAAGGACAAGAAGGGATCAGAGAATGTCATTGCAGATCACTTGTCTCGTCTTGATCCAGCATCATCTTTGCTGGAGCAATCTGCCATTTCTGATTCTTTTCCAGATGAACAGCTTTTTGTTGTTCAGATAAAGGTAGTCAGGGATGTCCCGTGGTATGCTGATATTGCCAACTTTTTAGTGAAGGGAGTCACCCCTATTGATATGGATTGGAGGCAGAAGAAAAAGTTTAAGCATGATGCAAAATTTTTCTATTGGGATGAACCATTTATGTATAAGCAATGCTCTGACGGTATTATTCGTAGGTGTGTTTCAGGTGCTGAAGCAAAGGAAATCTTGGAGCAATGTCACTCTTCGCCGTATGGAGGTCCTTTCAGCGGTCAATGGACGGCTATGAGGATTTTGCATTGTGGATTTTTCTGGCCTACGTTATTCAAGGATGCCTATTGGTTCTGCAAGCGATGTGATGCTTGCCAAAGGAGAGGAAATTTGGGGCCTAGAGATGAAATGCCTCTTACTTACATTTTAGAAGTTGAACTATTCGATGTATGGGGTATTGATTTTATGGGGCCATTTCCCCCATCTAATGGCAATGTTTTTATCTTATTGGCAGTTGATTACGTGTCCAAATGGGTGGAGGCCATTGCATGCCATCAGAGTGATGCCAAGACAGTAGCAAGGTTTCTTCAATCGCACATCTTTGCGCGGCTCGGGACACCTAGAGCTCTAATAAGTGATGAGGGTACACATTTTGTTAATAATATTTTAACTAAGCTTTTAGCTAAGTATGGGATTAAGCATAGGATAGCTACACCTTATCACCCACAAGCGAATGGTCAAGCTGAAATTAGTAATAGGGAAATTAAAGCTATTTTAGAGAAAGTAGTCCATCCATCTAGAAAGGATTGGTCCTTTAGGTTGGATGAGGCTCTTTGGGCTTATAGGACAGCTTATAAGACTCCTCTAGGAATGTCTCCCTATAGGTTAGTATATGGGAAAACTTGCCATTTACCATTAGAGCTTGAGCATAAAACATTTTGGGCTTTGAAAAAGTTAAATTTTGATCTGAGTCGTGCAGGAGCAATAAGAATGCTGCAGCTTAATGAGTTAGAAGAATTTCGTCAATTTTCTTACGAAAATGCGAAAATGTATAAGGAAAAGACTAAGCTGTGGCATGACAAAAAAATTAAATCTATGGAGTTTGTCAAGGGTCAAAAAGTTTTGCTTTATAATTCTAGATTAAAATTATTTCCTGGAAAATTAAAATCTAAATGGTCAGGACCGTTTATTGTGATTGAGGTTTTCCCCAATGGAGCAATTACTTTGCAGGATGAAAAAGATTTGAGAGTGTTCAAGGTGAATGGACAGCGTGTGAAGCATTATTAGGGTGAGGAGTTTCGGATGAAATATCTTTCCCTAAGGTTGGTTGATGATTGAGAAAGCAGGACTTTTGTGGGAGCATTTCACAGAGCAAAAATTTTGAGCTCCCAGGATTTGTAGTGATTTTATTTTTCGTTGATTTGTTTTTAATTCTGATTAGGTTAGGTTTGATTTTTGCATAGTTTATTAGATCTCAATATTTTTATTATTTTAGATTTTATTTCATTTTGAATTTGATTTGATTTTATTTTCGGGTTATTTATTTAAATTATCTTTCAATTATCTTTTAATTAGTTAGATTTTATTAGATTTTATCTAGATTTTTTTTCAGTTATTTGAATTCTAGTTTTAAATTAATAGAGATTTTCCCTAATTTATTCGGCTTCTTTTGAGAATAAAAGATTAAATTTGATTTGATCGGATAAATTTGAAAAATTTAATTTTGAAAATCAAATGACATATCCAAGATTCTTCAGGTTGTTGCAGCAAGATTATGGTTGGAGCAAAATATTCCGAATTAAAAGGGTTTCCGTTGGAATTTATTATTTTTACCGTTGGATTTGGTTTTGAATTCTCGCAGGTAAATGTGCATGCATCATCTGATGAGGCAACGTGTCGTAGAGCAATTATCCGAACGCTTCAATGATGACAACACATTGATTTTTACCATGGGCGTTTGGAATCCACGAATTTACCGTTGATAATCATTGGATTTCAGGTTTGCATTTTTAAATTTAAACGGTAATATAATTAATGTGGAAAATTTTTTTCGTTAGGATTTGAATTTGCTGGAGCCTTATTTATTCACAAACGCTGATAAGCTTCTCTCACTTCCTCTTCTTAATCCCATTTTTTGCCATCTGCATTCTTTTTTCTCTGTCAAAACCGTTCATACCTCCATGGCTAAGACTAGAGCTAGGAAAGAGAGGGAGAGTGAAGAGGAGGAGGTACCGGTCACACCGGAAGTGCAAAAAGGGAAAACTAAGAAGAAAAGAACGCCAGAAGAGAAGGAGGCGAAGCGAAGACGGAGGCAGCAGAGGGCTGCGGAACAAGAAGTCATCCAAGAAACAGAGGTTGTTCAGAATCTTGAGACAGAACCGATAGTTTCTGATACGGTTCAAGAAAAGATTGCTGAGAAAAATCAAGAAACAGAGGTTGAAGAGCAGGCTGAAGGTGAGCCTAGAAAGGAGAAAACACCGGAGCTGGCGTAGGAGGCTCATGTTGAAATCATTATGCCTGAACCGCCCAAGCGTCGCCGCATCAAGAGGAAGGCGGGTCGCGTGAAGGTGATTCGAAACACGCCATCGCCTCCGACGTCGGACTCTGAGGAAGAAAAAAGGGAAGCTGAGAATAAGGAAAAAGAAGAAGAGGCAAGAAAGGCAGAAGAAGAGCGTTTGCGCGAACAGAGAGAAGGCACAGGCAAAGGAATTGACGAAGCATCGGGAGAAATTGAGGAGCCGAGGGCACCATTCATTCACTTCGTCAACGATCTTGCTCGAGTAAAATACCAGGAGGTGCTGAAACGAGACTTCTTGTTCGAACGAGGATTTGGCAGTGATTTGCCTAGGTTCTTGGAGTCTGGAATAGTGAACCTCGGATGGAGGCAATTTTGTGCGAAACCAGAACCTGTCAATTCCAACATTGTTCGAGAATTTTATGCCAATCTTGACGTTAAGAATGATTTTGAGGTTATCGTTCGAGGAGTGCCTGTGCAGTGGAGTCCTGAGGCCATTAATGAATTGTTCGATCTCCAGGATTTTCCGCATGCCGTTTTTAATGAGATGGTGGTTGCACCATCTAGTGATCAACTGAGTGCGGCTGTCCGGGAGGTAGGCATTGAGGGGGCTCAATGGAGGGTGTCGCAGACGCGGAAGCATACGTTTCAAGCTGCTTATTTGAAGAGTGAAGCCAACACTTGGATGGGTTTCATCAGGCTGCGCTTGCTGCCGACAACACACGACTCCACAGTATCTCGAGACAGCGTATTGCTTGCCTTTGCCATTCTTCGCTAGATGAGTATTGATGTAGGAAAAAATATTTCTTCTGAGATTATTGATTGCTGGAAAAAGAAGGTGGGGAATCTGTTCTTTCCAAACACTATCACAATGTTATGCAGCAGGGCAGGAGTGCCCACGGTTCCAGAAGATATGATCATGACTGATAAGGGAATCATTGACACACCTAATCTGGCGCGGCTTCAGCGTACGCAAGAGGCTCGCCAGGGAGGACTGGTGTATGGCGTTAATCAGATCCTAGAGCATCTGACAGTGTTGACCAGTAGGTTAGAATTTGTTGAAAGGCAAGCTCAGACCTATTGGACTTATGCTAAAAGGAGAGATGATGCGCTCAGGGGGCCTTGCAAACCAATTTCTCAAGACCATATCAGGCCTTTCCAGTGTTTCCCGATGATTTGTTTAATCTTTGGATACCACCCCCGCCTGTTGAACGAGAAGAGGATGTTGATGAAGAGCAGGGTCAGGAAGATTGATGGATGGAATGATCTTCAGCGAGCATTATTTTTGTTCTTATCATTTTGTTTGCTCGCGCATATCTGACCCCGTTTGCTAAATATGTTTGTTTGTTCCTTTTTAATTTTTCTGCTTTAAAAATATATCCCTGCTATATAATTTCTTTTCTTATGTTGTTAAATGAAATTTCTAGATGTTTCTATTCCATGAGCACTGAGTAACTCTAACTTAACTAATTTTCTTCTGAATTTTTGAAGTTTGGACTGATTATGCTTAATTAGATTAAGGTATTCTGATCTCCAGAAACCTTTTGCTTGAGCATTTCTTCTAGCCTGGACTGTTGCTGCGGCAAAGAAGATTTTGACGGTAGTATTGACTTATATGATCCACTTTAAGCTTAATCTTAGTCCCATGTTTAGTTTAAAAAATTTAGTTAGAAAAATTTAAGTTTGGGGGTATAATTTGCAAAATTAATGATTCATTGGGGACAATGAATAATTCAAGTTTGGGGGACTTTTTTCTACTCTAATTATTTTGCTCGAGCATTCCTCTCCTTCAAAATTAAAATTTGCTAGGTTATTGAGTAACCGGGGACATTTGTGATACCCACAGTTTGTCTTCGCGTCAAAAGATGACCTAGGAAATGTAAAAAAATGAGAAATATGAGAAAAAAATTATTTGCTGAAAAATTATTTGTTGAAAATTTTGCTGAAAAAAAATTGACAGAGCAAAAGTTTTGAAGGATGAATGATGATCCAACAGTTTTTCTTTCTCCCAGAACTTAAGTGAGCTTCATCACAAAATGTCGCCATTCTGAGGGGCAAGAGATAGAATAACTAAGGATTTTTTAGCTTTATAATGAATATTGAGCCTAGTTGGTGATGAGCTTGAGGCAAGGGTATACTGCACCATAAAGTGGGTCATCCCATGCTTAAGAGCTTATGACTGTAAGGCTGCTTTGAGTATGATAAATAATGATATAAACCCCTTTAAAAAATATGTTTTGAAATGATAGAGTTAAGTTGTGGTGAGTTCTTAGAATTAAGTTGAAAAGTGGTGATTATTTGTCCATGCCGGAGGAATCATTTTGCTGCAGCAGAGCTTGGTTTTGCAGAGTGCTCAGGTAAAGGTTAAAGGTAGTGTTGGACTGTCTGATTTGATTAAGATAATTCTTTGTCTAATATTTTTAAATTCTTGAAGGAAGGTTGGTTAGTATTGCTCGGGACGCGCAATAGTTCAAGTTTGGGGGTATGATAACTGCCCAAAAGGTAGTTATTTAGGCCTCAATTATATAGAGATTTGTGTGTCCTCTATGCTTATTAGGGTTGGTTTTGGATAGATATTACATGTTTTAACCCATTTGGAAGAATGTAAGCATTGGAAATTATTTTGTGCAGATTATGCTGCTGAGCGACTGGAGGGAGCAGATTCTATGCTGCAGCAAAACTGGGAGCAGAAACTGCCACATCACAGCTCGTTAGCCAACTTCATGAACCGACTTCTGTTGAGTTATTTTTGGGATAAAGGACCAAGGAGAGCCCTACACGTGTCCAAGTTGACCTAATTCAAGTCTCCTTTCCTTCTATAAAAGGAAGTAGCCGTCCAAGTCAAACTCATTCCATGTTTTCCCTTGGAAGCCGAATAGTATAGGGAGATTGAAGATCATCAAGAACACCATCTACCGCAAGCTGATTAGGGAGTTTATTTTCTTTATTAACTTGTGGTTATGGACATGCATACTCAGATTGTAATTTGTATTCCTATGCCTATTATGAACTAAGTAGCTTAGGGTGTTGGTTAGGAATAATGTGATTACTGTGCTTCATCTCTAGTAATAAATTGACTATCGCATTTTGGTTAATTGTTGTGCTTATTCTTATTTTATGCCCGCCTGGCCAGCCGGTGTGAATAGCTCTCTCTAGTTTCAAGGATGATTTAGAGAGTGTGTGGCAATTATCCACACTACGATCATTGTGTATTGGTGAACGCTAGTGATTGAGCTAGGGATAGCCAGTTGCCTAGTGCTTGATCGGTCACACTTCATTGGGGTTGAAACACATCCCAAAAGATCCGTAGTTCCGGGAGGAATCCGCTAATAATACTGCGAGAAATGCATGATCAATAATATTGCTAGAGCATATCTTAGAACAATCACTAAAACCTAACCAACGCCTTTCTTTAATCTTTCTATCTATTTGTTTACTCGTTGTTCTGTCATTTATTTTGCTTCAGCATAATTCTTATAAAACCCAACATTTTTATTATCTTCGAAACCATTAGGAAGTTACGCAAAATAGATAAAGTGGAAGCTCATTCAGACCTTGGATTGATAATATTACTTGTTGCAGACTGTGTATACTTGCACATGAATTCTAGAGTATTTTATACTATATTTTTACTCACTCTAGGAGCCCAACACATAGCCAAGAAAAACATAATCCACGACTCTAAATGCGATTTATTAGTCTTGGAAACGTGTTTAGTGGAAAACGACGATTTTGCCTAGATACTCGATTCAGGTGCCACTAATCACGTATGTTCTTAATTTCTAGGAATGAGTTCCTGGGAACAGCTAAAAGCTGGAGAGATGACTCTTAAAGTTGGAACAGGAGATGTCATCTCGGCTATTACAATGGGAGACATAAAATTATTCTTCACCAAGGAACGTTACATGATATTAGATAATGTGTACATAGTTCCAAAAATTAAAAGAAATTAGATTTCTTTATCTTGTTTATTAGAACAAGGTTACTCAATTTCTTTTTCTGTTAATGAAGCGTTCATAACTAAAAGAGGTATTGATGTTTGCTCTGCAAACTTGAAGAATAAATTGTATGTTTTGAGACCAATTGAGTCTAAAGCTATTTTAAATCACGAGATGTTTAAAACCGCTGAGGCTCAACCTAAAAAGCGAAGAGTTTCTCAAGATACCTATCTCTGGCACTTGAGGTTAGGCCATATCAACCTCAATAGGATTGGGAGATTGGTCAAGAGTGGACTTCTAAACAAGTTAGAAGATGACTCGTTGCCTCATTGTGAGTCATGCCTTGAGGGCAATATGACAAAACGACCTTTTACCGGAAAAGGTTATCGTGCCAAAGAGCCCTTAGAGCTTATTCATTCGGACCTCTGTGGACCAATGAACATTAGAGCTCGAGGAGGGTACAAATATTTCATCAGTTTCATTGATGATTATTCGAGGTATGGTTATCTCTACCTGATGCATCATAAGTCCGAAGCTTTTGAAAAGTTCAAGGAGTATAAGGCCGAGGTTGAGAACCTATTAGGTAAGATGATAAAAACACTTTGATCCGATCGAGGTGGAGAGTATATGGACTTAAGTTTTCAAGACTATTTGATAAAACATGGAATTACGTCCCAACTCTCAGCCCTTGGTACACCTCAGTAAAACGGTGTATCAGAAAGGAGAAACAGAACCTTGTTGGACATGGTTCGTTCGATGATGAGTTATGCTCAGTTGCCTAACTCATTTTGGGGTTATGCAGTAGAGACTGCAGTTTATATCTTGAACGTAGTTCCCTCAAAGAGTGTTTCTAAAACACCATTTGAGCTATGGAAAGGTCGTAAAACTAGTTTACGACATTTCAGAATTTGGGGATGCCCTGCATACGTGCTAGAAGCAAACCCAAAGAAATTGGAGCCTCGTTCTAGATTTTGCCTATTTGTAGGCTATCCCAACGAAACGAGAGGTGGATACTTCTTCGATCCAGAGGAAAATAAAGTACTTGTATCGACAAGTGCTACATTCCTAGAAGAAGACCACCTCAAAGATCACAAGCCACGAAGTAAAGTCGTTTTAAGTGAACTATCTAACGAAGCTACAGAAACATCAACAAGAGTTGTTGATGATGCTGGCACCTCGAGTCAATCGTGTCCTTCTCAAGAAATAAGAGAACCTCAACATAGTGGGAGGGTTGTTAGACAGTCTGATCGCTATTTGGGTTTAACTGAAACTCCAATCGTCATACCTGATGACGGGATCGAGGATCCATTAACCTTTAAACAGGCAATGGATGACGTTGACAAGAACGAGTGGATTAAAGCCATGGACTTAGAGATCGAGTCCATGCATTTTAATTCAGTATGGGATCTTGTAGATCAACCTGAAGGGGTTAGACCCATAGGGTGCAAATGGATCTACAAGAGAAAACGAGACGCTGCTGGAAAGGTACAGACCTTTAAGGCACGACTTGTGGCAAAAGGTTTTTCCCAGCGGGAGGGGATTGACTATGAAGAAACCTTCTCCCCTGTTGCCATGTTAAAGTCGATCCGGATACTTTTATCCATTGCCACGTTTTACGATTATGAAATATGGCAAATGGATGTCAAGACTGCCTTTCTGAACGGTAATCTTGAAGAAAGTATCTACATGTCTCAGCCAGAGGGGTTCATAGCTCAGGATCAAGAGCAAAAAGTTTGCAAGCTTAAACGATCCATTTATGGATTAAAACAAGCGTCTAGATCCTGGAATATGAGATTTGATACTGCGATCAAATCTTATGGCTTTGAACAAAATGTTGATGAGCTTTGTGTTTACAAAAGGATCATCAACAGCTTTATAGCTTTCTTAGTACTCTATGTGGATGATATCCTACTCATCCGGAATGCCATCCGGAATGATGTAGGTTATCTAACTGACATTAAACTATGGCTAGCAACTCAATTCCAAATGAAAGATTTGGGTGAGGCACAATTTGTTTTAGGAATCCAAATTGTTCGAAACCGAAAGAACAAAACGCTAGCCCTGTCTCAAGCGTCTTATATCGACAAATTGTTGGTTAGATATAAAATGCAAAATTCCAAGAAAGGACTATTACCTTTCAGGCATGGAATTAACTTGTCTAAGGAACAGTGTCCTTAGACACCTCAAGAAGTTGAGGACATGAGACATTTTCCCTATGCCTCTGCAGTAGGTAGCCTAATTTATGCCATGTTGTGTACAAGGCCTGACATTTGTTATGTAGTAGGGATTGTAAGTAGATATCAATCCAATCTAGGATTTGATCACTGGACAACCGTTAAAAGTATCCTCAAATATCTAAGGAGAACAAGGGACTATATGCTCGTGTATGGTTCGAAGGATTTGATCCTTACAGGATACACTGATTCTGACTTTCAAACCGATAAAGATTCGAGGAAATCTACATCGGGGTCAGTATTCACTCTAAATGGAGGAGCAATAGTATGGCGCAGCATCAAGCAAGGATGCATTGCAGACTCGACCATGGAGGCCGAATATGTAGCCGCTTGTGAAGCAGCAAAAGAGGCAGTATGGCTCAGGAAGTTCCTAACTGACTTGGAAGTCGTTCCAATTATGCATCTGCCTATCACCTTGTATTGTGATAATAACGGCGCAGTTGCAAACTCAAAGGAACCTCGCAGCCATAAGAGAGGCAAGCACATCGAAAGGAAATACCATCTCATTAGGGAGATTGTGCACCGAGGAGACGTGATCGTCACGAAGATAGCGTCGGAGCACAACATTGCTGATCCATTCACGAACGCTCTCACGGCTAAAGTGTTCTAGAGTCTAGAAGGTGTAGGTCTACGAGATATGTACGAGAAATAATCTAGGTCAAGTGGGAGAATTATAACTGAAATATTGATACCTCAGTATACTGGGTATTTAGATGCCCTAGTTTATTGTATTTTTACTCTGTTATTAATACAAGTATTCATTCATCCACTTCTGTTATAGATTATAGTACATCCCACTAAACTAGAGTTTTAGTTCAAGTGGGAGATTGTTGGGATTGGTGCCCTAAAACTCGTAGACAGTGAATGTTAAACAAATTATATACTTATTCGATAAAGGTGTTATCGAGATTGATTCAGTAAAAGTCATTACTGAATAAAGTAAATTGCACATATAATAACTCAAATCCAATAAACTAAGATCCATGGCTATAGGATGAACACGTGAGCGTTATGTAAAGACATAAAAGTGGATCAAGCTTGAGTAATAGCCAAAACGGTTTATAGTATAGGAATAGGGTTGGGTACCTTATTCTGGAGACACTATGAGACGCAGCCCACTTTATAGATGGTATAGACGATGTGATCCTAAATCGTCCATGTAGAGACATGCGAGTGGGGGCGTCCTATGCAATGAGTTTGCATAAGACCAGGACCGAGAAATAAGTCACTCTCGCTTTATAACACCGTTTACTGGCGAGACTGACTGTTTCATGTGATGACCTAGGTAACTCGATCTTAACCTCCCATTGGCCCGAGAGGTACTCGGTTTATTGGTTGGACCATAAACCAATTGTTCATTAGAGGATCAGTGGGACTTAAGGAACTAGAAGTACTATAGGGGTAAAACGGCTTATTGACCTAGCTATAGCTACGAACAACCTGTGAAGGATCGACTTACTAATAATCGTTAAATCAAGTCGACGGAAATATATCTATAGTGAGGGGAGTGCAACTATCGGGCTATAGTGGAGTGTCCCGATAGTTAGCGAATGTTGGCTAGCTTGGACAATGAGATTAGTCGGTTAGCCTCGAATCGTTGGAGCCCATGATCTATAGGTCCAGTAGGTCCCCCTACTAGCTCATATCGGAATTAAGCCTAGAACAAAAGATAGGAAGCTTTGAATCGTTCAAAATCAGAAAAAATGGTATTATCGTAAATTGTGTTTGACACAATAATTTAATTATGAATTAAATTAGAAAATGAGAGATGAAGTATTTAAAAGTGTTTTGAATACTATATATGTGTATTAGGAATCATATATATGGAATTGAACAAGATATCAAAGATTAATTAGATTAATCATATCAAAATTAATTTGAAAATTTTAAAATTAATTACCAAGCAATCAATTTAAATTTAGAATTGAAATTGGGGATAATTTGCAAATTTGAAATTTGATTTCAATTTGAATTTAGTGGATTTAGTTGGAAATCCACTTAATGCATGATCATTCAAAGTGGAAAGACAACTCACTCATGCATTGTTGCATGTCTTGTGTAATGTACACCTAGAATCCACTTGAGCTTGCAAATACACCATGTGTCTTGTGTCTTGAGGCTTGGCTTTTGTTGGGTTCCTAGAGTGAGTAAAAATATGATATGAAATACTCTAGAATTCCTGTGCAAGTATACACAGTCTGCAGCAAGTAATATTATCAATCCAAGGTCTGAATGAGTTTCCACTTTACCTATTTTGTATAACTTTCTAATGGTTTCAAAGATAATAAAAATGTTGGGTTTTATCGGAATTATGCTGAAGCAAAATAAATGACAGAACAACGAGTAAACAAATAGACAGATAGATTAAAGACAGGCGCTGGTTAGGCTTTAGTGATTGTTTTAAGATATGCTCTAGCAATATTATTGATCATGCATTTCTCGCAGTATTATTAGCGGATTCCTCCCGGAACTCCGGATCTTTTGGGATATGTTTCAAACCCAATGAAGAGCGACCGATCGAGCACTAGGCAACTGGCTATCCCTAGCTCAGTCACTGGCGTTCACCAATACACAATGATCGTAATGTGGAGAATTGCCACACACTCTCTAAATCATCCCTGAAACTAGAGAGAGCTATCCATACCGGCTGGCCAGGCGGGCATAAAATAAGAATAAACACAACAATTAACCAAAATGCAATAGTCAATTTATTACTAGAGATGAAGCACAATAATCACATTATTCCTAACCAACACCCTAAGCTACTTAGTTCATAATAAGCATAGGAATACGAATTACAATATGAGTATGCATGTCCATCACTACAAGTTAAATAAGAAGGTAAACTCCCTAATCAGCTTGCGGTTGATGGTGTTCTTGATGATCTTCAATCTCCCTATGCTATTCGGCTTCCAAGGGAAAACATGGAATCTCTTTGACTTTGACGGCTACTTCTTTTTATAGAAGGATGAGAGGCTTGAATTAGGTCAACTAGGACACGTGTAAGGCTCTCCTTGATCCTTTATCCCGAAAATATCTCAATAGAAGTCGGTTCATGAAGTTGGCTAACGAACTGTGATGTGGCAGTTTCTGCTCCCAGTTTTGCTGCGGCATAGAATTTGCTCCTTCCAGTCGCTCAGCAGCATAATCTGCACAAAATGATTTCCAAAGCTTCCATTCTTCCAAATGGGTTAAATCATGTAATATCTCTCTAAAACCAACCCTATTAAGCATTAAAGACACACAAATCCTTATATAAATGAGGCCTAAATAACTACCTTTTGAGCAGTTATCATACCCCCAAACTTGAACTATTGCGCGTCCCGAGCAATACTAACTCACCTTCTCTAAGAATTTCAAAACATTAGACAAATAATTAGCTTAATCAAACCAAACAATCCAATACTACCTTTAACCTTTACCTGAGCACTCTGCAAAACCAAGCTCTGCTGCAGCAAAATGATTCCTCCGGCAGGGACAAATAATCACCACTTTCAACTCAATTCTAAGAACTCTCCACAGCTTAGCTCTATTATCAGCCATTTCAAAACATATTTTTAAAGGGGTTTATATCATTATTTATCAGACTTAAAGCAGCCTTACAGTCATAAGCTCTTAAGCATGGGATGACCCACTTTATGGTGCAGTATACCCTTGCCTCAAGCTCATCACCAACTAGGCTCAATACTCATTATAAAGCTAAAAAATCCTTAGTTATTCCATCTCTTGCCCCTCAGAATGGCGACATTTTATGATGAGGCTCACCTAAGTTCTGGAAGACAGAAAACTGCTGGATCATCATTCATCCCTCAAAACTTTTGCTCTGTCAATTTTTTTCAGCAAAATCTTCAACAAATAATTTTTTCAGCAATTAATTTTTCTTATATTTCTCATTTCCTAGGTCATCTTTTGACGCGAAGACAAACTGTGGGTATCACAAATGTCCCCGGTTACTCAATAACCTAGCAAATTTTAATTTTGAAGGAGAGGAATGCTCGAGCAAAATAATTGGAGTAGCAAAAATTCCCCCAAACTTGAATTCTTCATTGTCCCCAATGAATCATTAATTAAGCAATTATACCCCCAAACTTAAATTTTTCTATCTGAATTTTTAAACTAAGCATGGGACTAGGATTAAGCTTAAAGTGGATCATATAAGTCAATACTACCGTCAAAATCTTCTCGCCGCAGCAACAGTCCAGGCTAGAAGAAATGCTCAAGCAAAAGGTTTCTGGAGATCAGAATACCTTGATCTAATTAGGCATAATCAGTCCAAGCTTCAAAAATTCAGAAGAAAATTAGTTAAGTTAGAGTTAGTCAGTGCTCATAGAATAGAAACATCTAGAAATTTCATTAAAATCACAGAAAAAATATTACAAAGTAGAGATATATTTTGAAAGTAGAAAAATTAAAAAGATTAAAAAGAAACAAGACAATCAAACATTTCTAGCAAAATGGGGTCAGATATGCGCGAGCAAACAAAATGATAAGACAAAAATAATGCTCGCTGAAGATCATTCCATCCATCAATCTTCCTGACCCTGGTCTTCATCATCATTCTCTTCTCGTTCAACAGGCGGGGGTGGTATCCAAAGATTAAACAAATCATCGGGAAACACTGGAAAGGCCGAATACAGTGTAGAGAAATTGGTTTGCAAGGCCCCCTTGAGCGCATCATATCTCCTTTTAGCATAAGTCCAGTAGGTATGAGCTTGCCTTTCAGCAAATTCTAACCTACTGGTCAACACTGACAGTTGTTCTAGGATCTGATTAACGCCATACACAAGCCCACCCTGGCGAACCTCTTGCATACACTGAAGCCGCGCCAGATTAGGTGTGTCAATGATTCCCTTATCAGTCATGATCATATCTTCTGGAACCGTGGGCACTCCTGCCCTGCTGCATAACATCGTAATCGTGTTCGGAAAGAACAGCTTCCCCACCTTCTTTTTCCAGCAATCAACAATCTCAGAAGAAATAATTTTTCCTACATCAATACTCATCGAGCGAAGAATGGCAAAGGCAAGTAATACCCTGTCCCGAGATATCGTGGAGTCGTGTGTTGTCGGCAGCAAGCGTAGCCTGATGAAACCAATCCAAGTGTTGGCCTCACTCTTTAAATAAGCAGCTTGAAACGTATGCTTCCGCGTCTGCGACTCCCTCCATTGAGCCCCCTCAATGCCTACCTCCCAGACAGCCACACTCAGTTGATCCCTAGATGGTGCAACCACCATCTCATTAAAAACGGCATGCAGAAAATCTTGGAGATCGAACAGTTCATTCATGGCCTCAGGACTCCACTGTACAGGCACTCCTCGAACGATGACCTCAAAATCATTCTTAACGTCAAGATTGGCATAAAATTCTCGAACAATGTTGGAATTGACAGGTTCTGGTTTCGCACAAAATTGCCTCCATCCAAGGTTCACTATTCCAGACTCCAAGAACCTAGGCAAATCACTGCCAAATCCTCGTTCGAACAAGAGGTCTCGTTTCAGCACCTCCTGGTATTTTGCTCGAGCAAGATCGTTGACGAAGCGAATGAATGGCGCCCTCGGCTCCTCAATTTCTCTTGATGCTTCGGCAATTCCTTTGCCCCTGCTTTCTCTCTGGACACGCAAACGCTCTTCCTCTGCCTTTCTTGCCTCTTCTTCTTTTTCCTTAGTCTCAACTTCCCTTCTTTCTTCCTCAGAGTCCGACGTCGGAGGTGATGGAGTGTTCCGAACCACCCTCACGCGACCCGCCTTCCTCTTGATGCGGCGGCGCTTGGGTGGTTCAGGCATAATAATTTCAACATGGGCCTCCTGCACCGACTCTGGTGTTTTCTCTTTTTCAGGTACACCTGCGACTTATCCTCCGACCTCTGTCTCATGTTCCCTCTCAGAAACTATCGGTTCTGTCTCAAGATCCTGCACAGCCGCTGTCTCTTGGATGACTTCTTGTTCCGCAGCCCTCTGCTGCCTCTGTCTTCGCTTTGCCTCCTTCTCTTCTGGCGTTCTTTTCTTTTTAGACTTTCCTTTTTGAACTTCCGGTGTGACCAGTATCTCTTCCTCCTCACTCTCCCTCTCTTTTCGTGTTCTCGTTTTAGCCATGGAAGGTATAATAGGGTTTTGCAAAGAAAGAAAGAATAACACACGCACAAGAATTTGATCAAGAAAACGAAGTGAAATGTACTTACCAGAGATTGCAAATAAATAGGGCTGCAGCAAACAAGAATCCTAACCGAAAGGATTTGCCCTGCCATAACTAATATTACCGTTGCAATTAAAAATGCAAACCTGAAATTCAAAAATTACCAACAGTAAAATTGCGAATTCCAAACGGCCATGGTAAAATTTAATGCTCTGTCATTATTGAAGCCGTTGGATAATTACTCTGCGCCACGTGGCCTCATCAGATTATGCACTCACATTTACCTGCAAGAATTCAAAGTCCAATCTAACGGTAACAATAATAAATTCCAACGGAAACCCTTCTAACTCGGAATATTTTGCTCCAGCAATATCTTTGCCGCAACAATCTGCCGAACCTGAAGAATCTTAGATACGGAATTCGAATTTCAAAATAGACAAATCAAATCTTTTTTAATTCAAATTAAACCAATCAAAGCAAACTTAACCTGTTATTCTCAAAAGAAGCCGAATGAATTAGAGAAAATCTCTATTAATTAAAACTGAAAATAAAATCTAGATAAAATAAAATCTAACTATCTAAAAGATAATTGCAGGATAATTTAAATAAATAACCCGAAAATCAAATCAAATCAAATAAAAAATAGATCAAATCTATCCTACCAAAAATAATAAAAATACTTAAAAGATAAAATCTAATAAATCATGCAAAATTAAATCAATTCAAATCCTGGGAGCTCAAAATTTTGCTCTGTGAAATGCTCCCGCAAAAGTCCTGCTCTCTCAATCATCAACCAATCATAGGGAAGGATATTTCGACTGAAATTCCTCACCCCAATAATGCTTCACACGCTGTCCATTCACCTTGAACACTCTCCCATCTTTTTCATCCTGCAAAGTAATTGCTCCATTGGGAAAAACCTCAATCACAAGAAACGGTCCTGACCATTTAGATTTTAATTTTCCATGAAATAATTTTAATCTAGAATTATAAAGAAAAACTTTCTGACCCTTGACAAACTCCTGAGATTTAATTTTTTTGTCATGCCATAACTTAGTCTTTTCCTTATACATTTTCACATTTTCGTAAGAAAATTGACGAAATTCTTCTAACTCATTAAGCTGCAGCATTCTTATTGCTCCTGCACGACTCAGATCAAAATTTAACTTTTTCAAAGCCCAAAATGTTTTATGCTCAAGCTCTAATGGTAAATGGCAAGCTTTCCCATATACTAACCTATAGGGAGACATACCTAGACGAGTCTTATAAGCTGTCCTATAAGCCCAAAGAGCCTCATCCAACCTAAAGGACCAATCCTTTCTAGATGGATGAACTACTTTCTCTAAAATAGCTTTTATTTCCCTATTACTAATTTCAGCATGACCATTTGCTTAATCTCATACTTAGCTAAAAGCTTAGTTAAGATATTATTAACAAAATGTGTACCCTCATCACTCACTAGAGCCCTAGGTGTCCCAAACCGTGCAAAGATGTGCGATTGAAGAAACCTTGCTACTGTCTTGGCATCACTCTGATGGCATGCAATGGCCTCCACCCACTTGGACACATAATCAACTGCCAATAAGATAAAAACATTGCCATTAGAAGGGGAAATGGCCCCATAAAGTCAATACCCCATACATCGAATAATTCAACTTCTAAAATGTAAGTAAGAGGCATTTCATCTCTAGGCCCCAAATTTCCTCTCCTTTGACAAGCTTCACATTGCTTGTAAAACCAGTGGGCATCCTTAAATAACGTAGGCCAGAAAAATCCGCAATGCAAAATCCTCATAGCTGTCCTCTGACCACCGAAATGGCCTCCATACGGCGAAGAGTGACATTGCTCCAGGAATACTTTTGCTTCAACACCTGAAACACACCTACGAATAATAACGTCAGAGCATTGCTTATACATAAACGGTTCATCCCAATAGAAAAATTTCGCATCATGCTTAAACTTTTTCTTCTGCCTCCAATCCATATCAATAGGGGTGACTCCCTTCACTAAAAAGTTGGCAATATCAGCATACCAAGGGACATCCCTAACTACTTTTACCTGAACAGCAAAAAGCTGCTCATCTGGAAAAGAATCGGAAATGGCAGATTGCTCCAGCAAAGATGATGATGGATCAAGACGAGATAAATGATCTGCAACGACATTCTCTGATCCCTTCTTATCCTTTATCTCCAAGTCAAATTCCTGCAATAGTAAAATCCAACGAATTAGTCTAGGCTTTGAATCCTTCTTAGTCATTAAATACCTTATTGCTGCATGATCCGTGAAAACCGTGACTTTGGACCCAACCAAATATGGCCGGAATTTCTCAAAAGCAAACACAACAACTAACAACTCCTTTTCAGTAGTTGTGTAGTTGACATGTGCTTCATTTAAAACCTTGCTTGCATAATATATAGGATGAATAAATTTGCCCTGCTTTTGCCCCAGCATCGCACCTACCGCAACATCACTCGCATCACACATTACCTCGAATGGCAAATTCCAATTAGGTGCGCAGAGAATGGGTGCTGAGATTAAAGCAGCCTTCAATGTTTCAAAAGCCTTCCTACAATCTGCATTAAAGTCAAAAACATGATCAGTGCACAATAAGTTACAAAGAGGTTTACTGCTTTTGGAAAAATCCTTTATGAACCTCCTATAAAATCCAGCATGTCCTAAAAAACTTTGAATTCCCTTCACTGAATTCGGTGGCTCTAGTGTTTCAATAACCTCAACTTTTGCTCTATCAACTTCTAGACCATTCTTAGAAATCCTATGACCTAACACTATGCCCTCCTTCACCATGAAGTGGCACTTCTCCCAATTAAGAACTAGATGGGTATCCTCACATCTTTTTAACACCTTTCCTAAATTATCTAAACAACTCTGAAAAGACCCTCCAAACACTGAAAAATCGTCCATAAAGACTTCAACAGTGGATTCAATCATATCAGAAAAAATTGCTAACATACACCGCTGAAATGTTGCTGGAGCATTGCAGAGGCCAAAAGGCATTCTCTTAAAAGCGAATGTCCCATAAGGGCAGGTGAAAGTGGGTTTTTCCTGGTCTTCAGGAGCAATAGTAATCTAGTTATACCCAGAATAACCATCCAAGAAACAGTAATACGCCTGACCAGCCAATCGATCCAACATCTGGTCGATAAATGGTAGAGGGAAATGATCCTTTCGGGTGGCTTTATTAAGCCTTCTGTAATCCATACAAACCCTCCAGCCAGTTACTGTCCTTGTGGGGATCAACTCATTATCTTTATTGCTCACCACAGTGACACCTCCTTTCTTAGGAACACATTGGACAGGGCTTACCCAATTGCTATCGGCAATTGGATAGATGATCCCAGCATCCAACCATTTAATTACCTCCTTTTTAACAACCTCTTTCATTGCAGGGTTAAGCCTTCTTTGTTGCTCAATACTCCTAAAGGATCCCTCCTCTAGAGTGATTTTGTGCATACAAAAAGATGGGCTAATTCCCTGAATATCAGCCAATGTCCAACCTATAGCTTTGCGGTATTGCTGCAACAATTTTATTAAGGCCTCCTCATGCTCCGGCATTAAATCTGATGCAACAATAATGGGCAATGTCTCACTTTCCCCAAGATACACATACTTTAGATGATCCGGTAAAGGTTTCAAATCTAAAGTGGGTGCCTCAATCAGGGACGGTTTAATTGGGGGAGCCTTTCTTTCATCTAAATCTAAAGACTCAAAAATATCCTCACACCTAAACAATTCTTTTTCATTTTTTCTATCTAAAGAACAAAATTAAAAATCTTCTACACTAACCTCTCCATGCTTTTCCAAATGCTTATCAGCCGAATCCTGTATTGCTGTCTCAATAACTGTGCTCTCCAGAATCCTGATGAAGGAGCAATCCTCCATTTCGTCTGGATATTTCATGGCTTTAAACACATTAAATTTCACTTCCTCATTACAGACTCTCATTGTTAATTCTCCTTTTTGAACATCTATTAATTCCCTACCAGTAGCCAAAAATGGACGACCTAGAATAATTGGGACATCTCTATCAGCCTCATAGTCTAAAATAATAAAATCAACAGGAAATATGAATTTATCAACCTTTACTAAGACATCCTCAATTTTACCCTCTGGATATGTGATAGACCTATCAGCTAATTGGAGTGTAACTGTGGTAGGTCTAGCTTCACCAATACCTAACTTCCGATAGATCGAAAGAGGCATAAGGTTGATGCTTGCACCTAAATCACAGAGTGCTCTACCTAATTCCTTTCCACCTATAGACACAGGTATGGTAAATGACCCTGGATCCTTAGCTTTGGGGGGTAGACAATTCTTAAGAATAGCACTACACTCCTCAGTAAGAGATATAGTTTCAAACTCACCTAACCTTTTCTTTTTAGTCAAAATATCCTTAAGAAATTTAGCATAATTAGGCATTTGCTCAATAGCTTCTACTAAAGGGATATTTATATGCAACTGCTTAAGAATCTCTAAAAACTTTTTAAATTGACCATCCTGATTCTTAGGCTTTTGCCTTTGTGGAAAAGGTAGAGGTGGTACATAAGGTGGGGGCGGCACATATGGTGGTTCTACATCTGGCACAGAACCAGATGCTCCAGCATTTTCTTTGCTGCCTCCAGCACCCTGACCAGACTCCAACTCTTTCTCAATAACAACATTATTATCACTATTACCATTTTTATCAATAACCTGGGTCTTTCTAGACTCTTCTAATGGCTTACCACTCCTAAGAGTTACTGCCTTTACCTGCTCCTTACCTTCCCTTCGAGGGTGTTCAGTTTTCGAAGGAAGTTTCCCTTGAGGCCTCGCCTTGAGCTCATTAGCTAGCTGACCCACTTGCAATTCCAGGGCCCTCATCGAAGTTTGATTATTTGAATTGCGGCGTCTGTGCGAGCCATAAATTCTTTCATCATTGCCTCGAGAGAATTTCCCGAATTTTGTTGGAGCAAAGCCTGCTTATTTTGCTGGGGCATTACCTGCGCTTTAGCAAATCCCGGTTGGTTCACCTTTTGTTGCGCTTGTACGTTATTTCCTTGACCTCCCCATGAGAAGTTGGGGTGGTTGCGCCAACCTGGATTATAAAAGTTAGAATAAGGGTTGCTCCTCTGATTACCTACAAAAAACACCGAAGCTGGATTGCTGGGGCAAAACTCGTAGTTGTGGTCTTCACCGCAATAGACACATGCTTCATCCGTGACTTGGTTCACCACTGCTGCAGGCTCCATAGCTGGTGGCTGCTGATGACTAATCATTGTCACATTCTTAAGAGCATTAGCAATCATAGCAAGATCAGCCCTAATGGTGGACACACCATCAACCTCTAATATACTCTTAACCTTTTTATTTGTGCCTCTAACATCTGACCACTGACAACTATTAATAGATATTCTTTCTAAAATTTCATAGGCTTCATCAAAAGTTTTTGCCAAAAGGGCCCCTCCAACCGAAGCATCGACCATACCTTGGGTTACTCCATTTAAACCATTGTAAAATGTTTCCATTTGAATACAATGAGGTAACCCATGGTGGGGACACTTTCGTAAAAGCTCCTTAAACCTCTCCCAAGCCTCGCTAAAAGTCTCATCCTCAAGTTGCCTAAACCCTACTATTTCACTCCTTAATTTAGCATTTCTATTAGGTGGGAAATATTTACTCAAAAAATTTTCAGCTAACTCATCCCACGTCCTAATTGATCCTGGAGCAAAGGAGTTTAACCATGACTTTGCTCCATCTCTAAGAGAATACGGGAACAAAGTTAATCTAAGAGCATCTCTAGGCACTCCTTGAATTACAAAATAATCACTAACTCCTAGAAAAGACTTAAGATGTAAATGAGGGTCTTCAGATGACAAACCATGGAATTGCCCCACGGTTTGCAACATCTGAAACATTACCGATTTCATTTCAAAATTTGCCGCTTGGATTTGGGGACGTGCAATCCCTGGATTCAACTCATTAAACATCGGGACAACATATGCTCGAATGGCTCTGGTCCTATCGTTCGCTATCAAGATAGGATTCTCAGCATGATTATTTCGCTGCTCATTGGTCTCAAACAGTGGGTTTTGCTGCCGCAACGGATTCTGCTGGGGATTCACTGCTGCTGGACCTTCAGGAACCTGCGGAAGTTGCGGGGCGTTCTCCATTTGGTTTCTGCGCTGCTCCCTCCTTCTGTTCCTAAATGTCCTTTCAATTTCTGGATCAAGCTCAAACCGTACCCCAGGCGGATCGCTCATGCACCAAAATCACACCTGCAAAAACAAAGGAAACAATCAAAAAGTTCTAGCACCAAACCACTAAAACACATACACAAAACAGATCAGATAAAAACTTATTCAAGTTCCCCAGCAACGGCGCCAAAAACTTGTTGGGTTCCTAGAGTGAGTAAAAATATGATATGAAATACTCTAGAATTCCTGTGCAAGTATACACAGTCTGCAACAAGTAATATTATCAATCCAAGGTCTGAATGAGTATCCACTTTACTTATTTTGTATAACTTTCTAATGGTTTCAAAGATAATAAAAATGTTGGGTTTTATCGGAATTATGCTGAAGCAAAATAAATGACAGAACAACGAGTAAACAAATAGTTAGATAGATTAAAGACCGACGCTGGTTAGGCTTTAGTGATTGTTTTAAGATATGCTCTAGCAATATTATTGATCATGCATTTCTCGCAGTATTATTAGCGGATTCCTCCCGGAACTCTGGATCTTTTGGGATATGTTTCAAACCCAATGAAGAGCGACCGATCGAGCACTAGGCAACTGGCTATCCCTAGCTCAGTCACTTGCGTTCACCAATACACAATGATCGTAATGTGGAGAATTGCCACACACTCTCTAAATCATCCCTGAAACTAGGGAGAGCTATCCATACCGGCTGGCCAGGCGGGCATAAAATAAGAATAAACACAACAATTAACCAAAATGCAATAGTCAATTTATTACTAGAGATGAAACACAGTAATCACATTATTCCTAACCAACACTCTAAGCTACTTAGTTCATAATAAGCATAGGAATACGAATTACAATCTGAGTATGCATGTCCATCACTACAAGTTAAATAAGAAGGTAAACTCCCTAATCAGCTTGCGGTTGATGGTGTTCTTGATGATCTTCAATCTCCCTATACTATTCGGCTTCCAAGGGAAAACATGGAATCTCTTTGACTTTGACGGCTACTTCCTTTTATAGAAGGATGGGAGGCTTGAATTAGGTCAACTAGGACACGTGTAAGGCTCTCCTTGATCCTTTATCCCGAAAATATCTCAATAGAAGTCGGTTCATGAAGTTGCCTAACGAGCTGTGATGTGGCAGTTTCTGCTCCCAGTTTTGCTGCGACATAGAATTTGCTCCTTCCAGTCGCTCAGCAGCATAATCTGCACAAAATGATTTCCAAAGCTTCCATTCTTCCAAATGGGTTAAATCATGTAATATCTCTCTAAAACCAACCCTATTAAGCATTAAAGACACACAAATCCTTATATAAATGAGGCCTAAATAACTACCTTTTGAGCAGTTATCAGCTTTGCATGGAGAATGTCTTTAAAAGGAGTTTGAATCATATTCAAACATAAGAGAGCCATTTTCCTTAATGTTATGCTTCTGGAATTTTGACTCAAAAGTTCTCTCATCTCTCATTCTTCTCCATTGCTTGATGCTTCAAGCATTCCCTTCCCATTCCCTATCTTATATAGACTCCCACAAGTCGTTCTTGGCCCGGAGTATAGTAGGGAAGACTCTAGAGGTTGTCCAAGGAGCATAGGAGAGGCAAAAACCACAAAGAGTTCAACATAAGTGAGCTACAAAGGTTGGTGTTTTCTAAACTCTATATTCTGTCTTTTCTAGAACATGCATGCTCTAGGAGTAAAATTGAATGTCTTAAGTGCTTTCGATCTCCAACTGCTTTCGCATGTGTAATATGTACACCTTCAGCAAGGGTCGTTGCAGACTCAATCGATTCAGCACTCCCTGTTCTTGAGAATTTTAAAAACGCATTAGCCAGGGAAGACATCTAGGCCTGAAGTGCACTTACGTTGTCAATCTCGAACACTCCAGCTGCAATCTTTTTCGGTCCCGACCACTCAGATGGCCACTTGTAGCTGTTGGTGGCCATATCCTCTAGCAAAGTCCTAGCATTCTCAATAGTTTTGGACACCAGAGTCCCACCTGCAGCTGCATCAACGATGGTTTTTGTACTAGGAGTTAAGCCATTATAAAATAATTGAACCTGAAGCCAGTCGGGATAGCCATGCTGAGGGCATTTCCTCATCAGCTCTTTAAATCACTCCCAAGCCTCGAATAGCTGCTCATCAAACTACTGCTGGAACGTCCCAATCTCGGCCCTCAGCTTGATCGTCTTTGTAGGAGGGAAAAATTTCTTTAAAAATGTCTGGACTAAAGCATGGGTGATCCTCTGTAAGCACAATCTCGAGTCATTTGAATGAGACCCGTTTTAAGGTCAAAATTGTTAGCATTGATCGCGGCATAGACGATCCCCAACTAATGCTCCTGAAAGACTGGCTGAAAGTAGTCCCTAATAGGCTTAGGCTCCTCATGGTTAGGATTGGCCATTTGGATATGATTTTCTTTCCTTTCCCTTCAAATTCTACTTAAAGTTCTTTCGATCTCTGGGTCAAAGGGAATTAAGGCCAACTCCCTAACCTTTCGCATACACCAACAAAGCTAACCTGAAAAGGAAAATAAAAGAAAAGGATATAAAAGAAATTAGGAAATAAACTAGAAAAGAAAATAAATGAATCTAAAATAGGAAACTATAAACTACAAAAGGAAAAAGGTAAACAAATAAGGAATGTGAAGGCAAATATGGTACAAACAAATAAGGAAAAACTATACTAAAAAGAAAAAGACTAAAAAGAGAAATTCAATCTATGGAAAATTCAAACAAATATGGAAAAATCTAAATATGGAAATCAATCAACAAAAGAAGAAAAAAATGCAATCTACCTAAAAAAAAAATAACAAAAATAACAAAAAATAAAATACACCCGAAACTAAGACCGAACAATTTTCTACGATATTAAAATTGACTAAATATGGCAATCCCTGACAACGGCACCAAAAACTTGATGTGCAAATTGCGTACCGCAAGTGTACTGGTCAAGTTATAATATAGTGAATGTGGAATTCGAATGTCGTCCTCTGGATTGGTTTCTAATCAATTTTAATTACCGGAAATACTCTTGACCAATTTTATTTAGGGAACCGAATTGAGTGAGAATGAAATTAAATCAAACACAACATGATGCAAAAATATGACAATCCAATGGAAACAATGGTCTTAGGGATGTGATTTCACCAATTGGGATTATGGATTAATTAACGGATCAACACATCTTATGATTCATAAATCTTGGTAAACTAAGATCACACATACCTCTCTCGAGCATACATGATTCTCCCACATGCAATTGAACCTGATATCCCTATCTAAATTCAATAAACATACAAGGCAATAAGGGTAACCTTTCTAACGATTTCTAGAATTAACTATAACCTCCCGATTTCTAGCAAAATCCTAGTGATGCAATATGACTTCTAAGCTAAATCCTCTCTCCCGAGTTAGATTCAAGCACAAACATCGATCAATTCATGGGCAGTAAATTGAAAGCATTAAGGACACAAATATGCATAGATGAAATTCAATAGCATAAAACCGTAAAATCAATCCATAACCTGCCCAATGGCTACATCAATCCATAAGAGTAAAAACCTAGCTAATCATACAATGCGTTACAATATAGCTATGATCTAAAGCAGCCATAAACACTAACTATAGTGAGGGAAAGAAGAAGTAAATTCTATGTAGGCCGAGACCGAACGTCCCCGTCACGATCCCCACGAACAATGGGTTGACTTCCACTTTGCTCCACTTGCTTCAGCTTCAAAGTCTCTATTTTTCCTCTGTTTTACTACTCCAAAGTGTCCAAAAGAAGTCCCCCATTCAGCCCTGATCGCAAATTACTTATAGGCTGATTTTTCGTCGTACCGTCGAGACGCTGAGGAGACAGCGTCTCGACGCTGTCGCCATATCGCGCGCGTCTAGAATGGAAAACATGCAGCATCGAGACGCTAAGGTTGCAGCATCGAGACGCTGTGACCTGCTCGTGCCTATTCAGTTATGGAATGGTAGGGTCGAGATTCTCAAGGAGTAGCGTCTTGACGCTAGTCTGCGGTTGGTATGTTGACTTTTTCTTCTTTGATTCTTTTTTCATTCCTTGACCTCTTTTCGCCCCCGAACATCCAATTGGCTCCAATATTAATTTCCTACAAATACAACATGAAAATGCATAAAATTTGGCCAAGAAATCATGAAAGGCTAGCTAAATTAAATAAAGAAAAATAGCTAGCTATGCTCGCTATCAAGAATCCTATCTTGGTAGCGAACGATAGGGCCAGAGCCATTCGAGCGTATGTTTTTCGTATGTTTGATGAGTTAAATCCAAACATTGCACGTCCTCAAATTGAGGCAGCAAATTTTGAAATGAAACCGTTAATGTTTCAGATGTTGCAAACCGTGGGTCAATTCCATGGGTTGTCATTTGAAGACCCTCATTTACATCTTAAGTCTTTTCTAGGAGTAAGTGATTCTTTCGTAATTCAAGGAGTGCCTAGGGATGCCCTTAGATTAACTTTGTTCTCGTATTCTCTTAGAAATGGAGCAAAGACATGGTTAAATTCTTTTGCTCCAGGATCAATTAGGACATAGAATGAGTTAGCGGAAAAATTTCTTAATAAATATTTCCCACCAAATAGAAATGCTAAATTGAGGAGTGAAATAGTAAGGTTTAGGCAACTTGAGGATGAAACTTTTAGTGAGGCTTGGGAGAGGTTTAAGGAGCTTTTGCGAAAGTGTCCCCACCATGGTCTACCACACTGTATCCAAATGGAAACATTTTACAGCGGGTTAAATGGAGCAAACCAAGGTATGGTTGATGCTTCTGCTGGAGGGGCCCTTTTGGCAAAAACATTTAATGAAGCCCATGAAATTTTAGAAAGAATATCAACTAATAGTTGTCAGTGGTCGGATGTTAGAGGCACAAATAAAAATGTTAAGAGTGTGTTAGAGGTTGATGGTGTGTCCACCATTAGGGCTGATATTGCAATGTTAGCTAACACTCTTAAAAATGTGATAGTGTTTAGTCATCAGCAGCCGCTAGCTGTGGAGCCTACTGCAGTGGTGAATCAAGTGGTAGAGGAAGCATGTGTCTGTTGTGGTGAAGACCACAACTACGAGTTTTGCCCCAGAAATCCAGCTTCTGTGTTTTTTGTAGCTAATCAGAGGAATAACCCTTACTCTAACTTTTACAATCCAAGTTGGCGCAACCATCCCAACTTCGCATGGGGATTACAAGGAAGTAATGTGCAAGCACAACAAAAGGTGAACACATCGGGACTTGCTAAAGCGCAGGTATTGCCCCAAAAAAATAAGCAGGCTTTGCCCCAACAAAATTCGGAGAGTTCTTTTGAGGCAATGATGAAAGAATATATGACTCGTACAGATGCCGCAATTCGAAGTAATCAAGCTTCAATGAGAAACTTCCTTCAGATACTGAACATCCTAAAAGGGAAGGTAAGGAGCAGGTAAAGGCAATAACTCTTAGGAGTGGTAAGCCACTAGAAGAAAGAAAAGAGCCTAGTAAACTCCAGGATGTAGAAAAGAATTGTGATAAAAATGTTGTTGTTGAGAAAGAGTTTGAGTCTGGTCAGGGTGCTGGAGGCAGCAATAATGATGCTGGAGCATCTGGTTATGTTCCAGATGTGGAACCACCTTTTGTGCCGCCCCCACCTTATGTACCACCTCTACCTTTTCCACAAAGGCAAAGACCTAAGAATCACGATGGTCAATTTAAGAAGTTTTTAGAGATTCTTAAGCAATTGCATATAAATATCCCTTTAGTAGAAGCTATAGAGCAAATGCCTAATTATGCTAAATTTCTTAAGGATATTTTAACTAAAAAGAAGAGGTTAGATGAATTTGAAACTGTATCTCTTACTGAGGAATGTAGTGCTATTCTTAAGAATGGGCTACCCAACCAAGGCTAAGGATCCAGGATCATTTACTATACCTGTGTCAATAGGTGGAAAAGAGCTAAGTAGAACACTTTGTGATTTAGGTGCAAGCATTAACCTCATGTCTCTTTCGGTCTATCGAAAGCTAGGTATTGGTGAAGCTAGGCCTACCACAGTCACACTCCAACTAGTCGATAGGTCTATCACATATCCAGAGGGTAAAATTGAGGATGTCTTAGTGAAAGTAGATAAATTCATATTTCCTGTTGATTTTATTATCTTAGATTATGAGGTTGATAAAGATGTCCAAATTATTCTAGGTCGTCCATTTTTGGCCACTGGTAGGGCATTGATAGATGTTCATAAAGGGGAATTAACAATGCGAGTTTATAATGAGGAAGTAAAATTTAATGTGTTTAAGGCCATGAAGTATCCAGACGAAATGGAAGATTGCTCTTTCATTAGGATTTTGGAGAACACAATTGTTGAGACAACAATACAGGATTCGACAAACAAGGATTTGGAAGATCATGGAGAGGTTAGTGTAGAGGATTTACAAGTTTGTCCTTTCGAAAGAAAAAATGAAAAAGAAGTGTCTAGGTGTGAAGATGTTTTTGAGTCTTTAGATTTGGATCAAAGGAAGGTTCCTCCTATTAAGTCATCCCTAATTGAGACACCCACTTTAGATTTGAAGCCCTTGCCGGATCATCTAAAGTATGTGTATGTTTGGGAAGGTGAGACGTTGCCCATTATTGTTACATCAGATTTAATGTTGGAGCATGAAGAGGCCTTAATAAAGTTGCTGCTGCAATACCGCAAGGCAATAGGTTGGACATTGGCTGACATTCAGGGAATTAGCCCATCTTTCTGTATGCATAAAATCACTCTAGAGGAGGGATCCATTCGGAGTATTGAGCAATACAGAAGGCTTAACCCTGCAATGAAAGAGGTTGTTAAAAAGGAGGTAATAAAATGGTTGGATGCTGGCATTATTTATCCAATTGCAGACAACAATTGGGTAGGCCCTGTCCAATGTGTGCCTAAGAAAGGAGGTGTCATTGTGGTACGCAACAAAGACATTGAGTTGATCCCAACCAGGACAGTAACGTGTTGCAGGGTTTGCATGGATTGCATGAGGCTTAATAAAGCTAACCGTAAGGACCATTTCTCTGTACCATTTATTGACCAGATGTTGGATAATTTGGCTGGTCAAGCCTACTACTGTTTCTTATATGGTTATTCTGGGTATAATCAGATTATTATTGCTCCTGAGGATCAGGAAAAAACCACTTTCACCTGCCCTTATGGGACGTTTGTTTTTATGCGAATGTCTTTTGGCCTCTGCAATGCTCCAACAACATTTCAGCGGTGTATGTTAGCAATTTTTTCTGATATGATTGAGTCCACTGTTGAGGTATTTATGAACGATTTTTTAGTTTTTGGAGGGTCTTTTTAGAGTTGTTTGGATAATTTAGGTAAGGTGTCAAAGAGATGTGAGTATACCCATCTAGTTCTTATTTGGGACAAATGCCACTTCATGGTGAAAGAGGGCATTGTGTTAGGTCATAGGATTTCTAAGAACGGTCTAGAAGTTGATCGAGCAAAAATTGAGGTTATTGAAAGATTAGAACCACCGAATTTAGTAAAAGGGATTTGAAGCTTGTTAGGTAATGTTGGATTTTATAGAAGGTTCATAAAGGATTTTTCAAAAATCAGTAAACCTCTCTGTAACTTATTGTGTACTGATCATGTTTTTGACTTTAATGCAAATTGTAGGAAGGCTTTCGAAACATTAAAGGCTGCTTTAATCTCAGCACCCATTCTTTGTGCACCTAATTGGAATTTACCATTTGAGGTAATGTGTGATGCGAGTGATGCTGCGGTAGGTTCTATGCTGGGGCAAAAGCAGGGCAAATTTATCCATCCTATATATTATGCAAGCAGGGTTTTAAATGAGGCACAAATCAACTATACGACTACTGAAAAAGAGTTGTTAGCAGTTGTGTTTGCTTTTGAAAAATTTCGGCCATATTTGGTTGGATCTAAAGTCACTGTTTTTATGGATCATGCAGCAATAAGGTACTTAATGTCTAAGAAAGATGGAAAGCCTAGACTAGTTCGTTGGGTTTTATTATTGTAGGAATTCGACTTGGAGATAAAGGACAAGAAGGGATCGAAAATTTTCATTACAGATCATTTGTCTCGTCTTGATCCATCACCATCTTTGCTGAAGCAATCTGCCATTTCAGATTCTTTTCCAGATGAACAACTTTTTGCTATTGAGGTCAAGGTAGTCAAGGATGTCCCTTGGTATGCTGATATTGCTAACTTTTTGGTAAAGGGTGTCACTCCTATTGATATGGATTGGAGGTAGACGAAAAAGTTTAAGCATGATGCGAAATGTTTCTATTGAGATGAGCCATTTATGTATTAGCAATGCTCTGACGGTATTAATCGTAGGTGTGTTTCAGGTCATGAAGCAAAGGAAATCCTGGAGCAATGTCACTCTTCACCGTATGGAGGCCATTTCAGCGGTCAGAGGACAGCTATGAGGATTTTGAATTGTGGATTCTTCTGGCCTTCCTTGTTTAAGGATGCCCACTGGTTCTATAAGCAATGTGATGCTTGCCAAAGAAGAGGAAACTTAGGGCCTAGAGATGAAATGCCTCTTACTTACATTTTGGAAGTGGAGTTATTTGATGTGTGGGGTATTGACTTTATGGGGCCATTTCCCCCTTCTAATGGCAATGTTTTTATCATATTGGCAATTGATTATGTGTCCAAGTGGGTGGAGGCCATCGCATGTCATCAGAATGATGCCAAGACAGTATCAAGGTTCCTTCAATCCCACATCTCTGCACGGTTTGGGACACCTAGAGCTTTAGTGAGTGATGAGGGTACACATTTTGTTCATAAGATCATAACTAAGCTTCTAGCTAAGCATGGAATTAAGCATAGGATAGCTACCCGTTATCACCCACAAGCAAATGGTCAAGCTGAAATTAGCAATAGGGAAATTAAATCTATTCTAGAGAAAGTAGTCCATCCATCTAGAAAGGATTGGTCTTTTAGGTTGGATGAGGCTCTTTGGGCTTATAGGACAACCTATAAGACTCCTCTAGGTATGTCTAGCTCCCTACAAGTTAGTATATGGGAACGCTTGCCATTTACCATTAGAGCTTGAGCATAAAACGTTGTGGGCTTTGAAAAAAATTGAATTTTGATCTGAGTCGTGCAGAGGCAATAAGAATGTTGTAGCTTAATGAATTAGAGGAATTTCACCAATTTTCTTACGAAAATTCGAAAATGTATAAAGAAAAGACTAAGCTGTGGCATGACAAGAAAATTAAGACTAAAGAGTTTGTCCAAGGTCAAAGAGTTTTACTTTATAATTCTAGATTAAAATTGTTTCCTGTGAAACTAAAATCTAAACGGTCAGGGCCATTTATTGTGATTGAAGTTTTTCCCCATGAAGCAATTACTTTGCAGGATGAAAAAGATGGGAGAGTGATCAAAGTTAATGGACAACATGTTAAACATTATTGCGGAGAGGAGTTCCAGTCGACATATCCTTCCCTAAAGTTGGTTGATTAATGAGAGAGCAAAATTTTTGCGGGAGCATTTCACAGAGCAATATTTTGAGCTCCCAGTGTTTGTTTTGGTTTTATTTCTAGCTGATTTGGTTTAGTTTGAATTATTTTAATTAGATTTGGTTTGAATTTTTATTTTAAATCAAATTCGGTAAGTTTGAATTTTATTTGATTTTGTTTTATTTTTGTAGATTTTATTTTCGGTTTATTTATTTATTTAGCCGAGTTACTTTTTAATTAACCTTATTAGTTTATATTAGATTGTATTTGTGTTATATAAATTTCTGTTTAGATTTAGATTTGAATAAAATTTCTCCTGATTCATTCGGTTTTGAATAATAAAAGATTTGATTTAAGTGGTTAGTTTGAAACTTCTGATTTGATTTTCTGATTTGAATTTAAATTTCGTATCCAAGATTCTTTTGTTCAAAAGGTTGTTGCGGCAATTTTATGGCCGAATCAAATACTCCGTCCGAATAAGAGGGGTGTAGTTGTGAATTAATTATTTTTACCGTTGGATTTTAAATTTGTTGTGGGCAAGTAAATTGCATGTGGCATCTGATGAAGCCACATGTCACACAGGGGAAATCGAAGGGCTTAGCCGTTGCCAACACATCATCATTTACCAGGGGCGATTGAAATTTAGATTTTTACCGTTGATGGTTTTAATTTTACAGATTGCATGCGATTAAAAAACGGTAATATTATTGAATGCAGAGCCAAATCTTTTGGTTAGGATTTTATTTTGTTGAAGCCATATTTATTCACAGCCCTCAGTAAGTTTCTTTTTCACTTCATCTTCTCGCTTCATTCTTTTGCCGTTTCTATTTCTCTTTATTTTCCTTCGCTGTAAAAACCTTTGAGTCTCTAATGGCGAAAACAAGAGCAAGAAAAGAGCGAGACAATGTGGAAGAGGAGGTGTCTGTTACCCCCGAAGCACCAAAATTTAAGGCAAAGAAAAAGAAAATACCAGATGAAAAAGAAGCTAAGAGGAGAAGAAGACTGTAGGGATAAAAGCCCTATGCGCAGCGGAAAACCTCAGAGACCTTTTCGAATAATAAAACGTCGATTGGGATACCAATACGACGGCAAAAAAAAATGAATTTACAGCAAGAAATATATAGAAAATGACTGCTGTAAAACTGAGATAAAACATGCTTAAACTTATAAATTTTATAGATCTAATCTATAAAATTGGATCCTATTGATCCAAGTTCAAAAAGAACCTTACCCTTGAAGAAAACCTTGATTGTTTCGCCAAATTCTCTGAATTTCTCCCAAAAATGCAGCAGCAAATCAACCTTGGTCTTGCTGGAAAATCACCACGAACACCACCACGAGGGTACACCGGTATTCTCTGATAGGATCTAGCATTGGGTGCTGGTGGGAGCGAAAATTCTGAGGAATTTTTCTCTGGATCAATCGTCTGAATTCTCTGTGAGAGAGTAACCTATCGAGAGAGAACAATGGAGAGGGAGAGATAGGCGTGAGAGACGTGTGACTCAGAGAGATTTCTGGCAACTGCCCAGACCACGTCTCTTTTAAAAACCATAATATCAGATAATTGATAAATCAGTTATCTGATATTTTAATTAATTATAATTTCAAAACATAATTTTAAATTACAATTAATTATATTTTAATTAATCTAAATTAATTAAAATAACATTAATTTAAATCCAATTTAAATTAATATCCCTCTTATCTTATAGTTTAATTTAAATCAAATTTAATTAAACTAAATCAATTAATTAATTCGAAATTAATTAATAAAATGCAATTGAACATCACATATTCAATTACTATTTTCTCTCTCAAAACTATAGTATTAATATACATCCAATGCATATTAATTATAACCTATAGTTTTAATATGAACCACTTCATCTTTTAGTATAATATTCAAACACCTTTGAATATTCAATCCATCCTTAGAATTTTACCTCAACGCCCTAAATGAGCTACCGGTGGGACCTAATGGACCTACAGATCAGAAGCTCCAACGATATGAGATTAGTTGGTTAAACTCATTAACCAAGTTAATCAATATTCGTTAACTGTGGTTCACTCCACTAAAGAACCACAGCTGCACTCTTCTCACTGCAGATATATTTCTGTGTCCACGGATATTGACCGTCAGCAGCAAGTTAGCCCTTCACGTGTGTTCGTACCCCAGCTAGGTCAAATTACCGTTTTACCCCTGGGCTACCTCTTGGTCCTTAAGTACCAGTGCTCCTCTAATGAACAACCTGTTTGTGGTCCAACCATCAAACAGAAAACCCTCTCGTGCCATAAAGAGGGTAGGGCCCTTTGTTCAAGACCCGGAGACACCACTTAAGGGAACACACCTCTACTTACCCTCATATCAGGAAGGAGTGAATTCCATCTTGTAAGACTACGTTCCCAGCTCCCCATTCGGTCTTGTCCCCAAAATGGTAGGCTTATTGAGTCGGCGAACTGGCCACTCTCACCCGTACAAATCAAAGGACAATCCCTCATGGACAGGAGTCCATAATCCACTCAGGATTAAGGCCAAGTTGCCTAGGTCATCCTAGTGAAATAGAAACCGAGCTAACCAACGGTGTTATAGTTAGTGGTTAACTATTTCGCGGTCCGGTCTTTGTGCAAACTCATTGCACAGGATACCCCCACTCGCATGTCAACCACATGAACGTGTTGGATCACTACGTTTGTATCAATATACAAAGCGGGCCGTATCCATAGTGTCACCAGGATAAGGTACCCAGCCTTATCCCTATACTACAGACCCTTTAGGCTAAAACTTGAACATTGATCCCCGCATGTCTCTACATACTAGTTCAGGTCTCATTCTATTAGCCATGGATGTTTAGTTTATTGGATTAGGGTTAGCAAGACAAGATATAATACAAACATTGAATAATACATCACTTTATTAATGTTCGGTCAAATGTACATTTACTATCTACGAGTTTTAGGGCATAAAACCCAACAAACTCCCACTTGAACTAAAACTCAAGTTACAGGGAAAGTATATACAAAATAATCCAAAGCTGGAAACGGTACATGTATATTTGTACATTACATAAAAGGTAAATATACAAAATACAATAAACTAGGGCATCCTTACACCCATTACACATCTCCCACTTGCCCTAGATTACGCTATATACATATCTCGCAGACCTAGACTGTCTAGATGACCCTCGAACACTTTAGCCGAGAGGGCCTTCGTAAACGGATCAGCAATGTTATGCTCAGAAGCGATCTTGGTCACGACCACATCTCCTCTTTGCACAATCTCTCGAATTAGATGGTACTTCCTCTCTATGTGTTTACCTCTTTTGTGGCTGCGAGGTTCCTTTGAATTGGCTACTGCCCCACTGTTGTCACAGTATAACGTAATGGGCAAGTTCATATTTGGAACAACTTCCAAATCTGTCAAGAACTTCCTTAGCCAAACAGCTTCCTTAGCTGCTTCACAAGCAGCTACATACTCAGCCTCCATCGTGGAGTCTGCTATACATCCCTGCTTTATGCTCCTCCAAACTACAGCTCCCCCGTTAAGGGTGAAAACTGACCCTGACGTAGATTTCCTAGAATCCTTGTCAGTTTGGAAGTCAGAGTCGGTGTAACCCGTGAGAACTAACTCCTTAGCCCCAAACACCAACATGTAATCTCTCGTTCTCTTAAGATACTTGAGGATTCCTTTAACGGCGGTCCAATGGTCTAACCCTGGATTTGACTGATATCTGCTGACAATCCCTACAGCATAACAAATGTCAGGCCTCGTGCATAGCATGGCATACATTAAGCTACCCACGGCAGAGGCGTAGGGAATCCGTCTCATATCCTCAACCTCTTGAGGTGTCTTAGGAGACTGTTCCTTAGACAAGTGAACCCCATGCCTGAAAGGCAACAAGCCCTTCTTGGAGTTCTGCATCGAATATCGAGCCAACATCTTGTCGATATACGTTGCCTGAGACAGAGCTAGCGATTTGTTCTTTCTATCCCGAATAATCTGGATCCCAAGAACATACTGGGCCTCACCCAAATCTTTCATTTGGAATTGAGCTGCTAGCCATTCTTTTACGTCAGACAGATACCCTACATCATTCCCAATGAGTAGGATGTCGTCTACATAGAGTACGAGGAAAGCTACTTTATTCTTGTTGATCTTCTTGTATACACAAGGCTCATCAACATTCTGGTCAAAACCAAAAGATTTGATCGCAGTATCAAATCTAATATTCCAAGATCTAGAAGCCTGTTTCAACCCATAAATGGATCGATTCAGTTTGCAAACCTTTTGCTCATGACCTTGGGATATGAACCCCTCGGGTTGAGACATAAAAATACTCTCGTCAAGATTGCCATTCAGAAAAGCCGTCTTGACATCCATTTGCCAAATTTCATAATCATAAAATGTGGCAATGGATAAGAGGATTCTTATGGACTTTAGCATAGCAACGGGAGAAAAAGTTTCTTCATAGTCCACTCCTTCTCTTTGGGTATAACCCTTTGCTACAAGTCTTGCTTTGAAAGTCTGTACTTTCCCAGCAGCATCTCTTTTTCTCTTATAGATCCATTTACACCCAATGGGTTTGACCCCTTCAGGTAGATCTACAAGTTCCCAAACTTGATTGAAGTACATGGACTCCATCTCAAGGTCCATGGCTTTGGCCCACTCGTCCTTATCTATATCATTCATTGCCTGACGATAAGATAATGGATCTTCTACGCCGTCATCAGGTATGACTACTTGTGTTTCTGTTAAACCCAAGTAGCGGTTAGGTTGTATCACAACCCTCCCACTGCGTCGAAGCTCTCCCACTACGTGAGGAGGACTAGATTGACGAGAAGAACTGCATTCTCAAACAACTCTTGTTGAAGGACCAGGTTCATCAACAACCCTTGTTGATCCTTCTGTAGCTTCTCCTAATACTAACTTACTTCGTGGTCGATGATCTCGTATGTGGTCTTCCTCCAAGAAAGTTGCATTTGTCGATACAAATACTTTATTATCTTGAGGGTCATAGAAAAGACCACCTCTCGTTTCTTTCGGATACCCAACAAATTGGCATATTCTCGTACGTGATTCCAATTTCTTAGGATTTGTCACTAACACATGTGCAGGACAACCCCAGATTCGAAAGTAACGCAAACTAGGTTTACGCCCCCTCCATAACTCAAAAGGAGTTTCAGAAACACTTTTTGAGGGAACACTGTTAAGAATATGTACTGCAGTCTCTACTGCATACCCCCAAAACGAGCTAGGCAACTGAGCATAGCTCATCATAGATCGAACCATGTCTAACAAGGTTCTGTTTCTCCTTTCTGATACACCATTTTGCTGAGGTGTACCAGGTGCTGAGAGTTGTGATTGGATTCCATGTTCTATCATATAGTCCTGGAATCACTGATCTAAATACTCTCCACCTCGATCTGATCGAAGTGTCTTAATTGTTTTACCCAATAAGTTTTCTACCTCAGCCTTAAACTCCTTGAACTTTTCAAGAGCCTCAGACTTATGGCCCATTAGGTACAAGTAACCGTATCGTGAATAATCATCTATGAAAGAGATGAAGTATTCGAAACCACCTCGAGCCTTTACATTCATAGGACCACAAAGATCCGAATGTATTAGTTCAAGTGGTTCTTTGGCCCTGTAACCTTTTCCAGTAAAAGGCCTCTTGGTCATTTTACCCTCGAGACACGATTCACAGGGTGGTAAAGATGTATCTTCTATGTCACTTAGAAGCCCATTTTTAACCAAACGATCGATCCGATCGATGTTAATATGACCAAGACGAAGATGCCAAAGATACGTGTTGTTACTTGAAGGAGAAACTTTTTGCCTTTTGTTTTGCGTTTCGGCCGTTTTAAACATTTCATGACTTAAAATGGCCTTAGCATCATTTGGTCTTAACACAAACAAATTATTCTCACGCTTAGCTGAACATATGTAAATTCCATTCTTTGAAATTAAAGCTTCATTAAGCAAGAAGGAAACAGAATAACATTGTTCTAACAAAGCTGAAACAGAAATTAGGTTCCTTTTAATTCTAGGAACCAAGTACAAGTCCTCTAAAATTAAAAACCTATTTCTAAAGAATAATTTTGCAGCTCCCACTGCACGAGTTGAAACGACGTCTCCCGTTCCGACCTTGAGCGTCATTTCACCCTCTGCCAGCTGCTGGAAATTATTTCCCTGAAAAGAAGAACAAACATGATTAGTGGCTCCCGAATCCAGTATCCAGGCAAACTCATCATGTTCAACGAGACAAGTCTCTAACACAAGTAAATCAAATTTACCTTCTTTTTCTATTCTCTTCTCAGAAAGGTAGCGGGGACAGTTGCGCTTCCAGTGACCATCTGCATTGCAGTGGAAGCATCTGCCTTTGTCGGCCACGACTTTGGCCTTCCCCTTCCCTTGCACAGCCTGTGCAGGAGCCTTCCCCTTGTCTCCCTTCCTCTTCTGGATCTGCTTCGATGAAGAAGCCTGGGGTACAGATTTAGTCCCTGAGGATGAACCCTTCAGGAACTTCTTCTTGGAATGGGCCACATTGGCCTCTCCTTTCACAACATTCTTTCCCTTGCTCTTTTGCAGGGATTCGTAAATCTGTAACTCCGAGAGGAGGGTAGTCAGGTTGAACTGAATCTTATTCATGCTCGCGTTTGTCCTGAAAGACAGGTAGCTCGCCGGGAGCGAGTGAAGGATGAACGCAACCTGACTGCGCTCGCAGACAACCCCGCCATTTGCCTCAGCTATGTTGAACTGGTTAATCATGTCGAGGACATGTTCCCGAACAGATTGACCTTCCAGCATCTTAGCATTGAAGACGTTCTTCAAGGCGTCGTGGTGGAGCTGGTAGGACGGAAGTCCAAACATCTCCTGTAGGGAATTCATAATTTCCCTGGCAGTTGCCACGTTCTCATAACGCTTGGCCAACACTTCAGACAAGCTGACCAAAATATAGACCTTGACCTTTTCATTGGCCTTGGTCCAGCGTTCGTAGGCGTCCTTAACTGCCTGAGAGGCAGTGCGAGGGGGAACGGGAGGACATTCCTCCGTTAAGACGAATCTTAAGTCCTCAACCACGAGTATTGTATTGAGGTTTGATTTCCATTGTGGAAAATTCTCGCCGGTAAGTTGTTCATTTTTAAGCAGAGATATTATAGAGGAAGACATTGCTGAAAAACAAACAAGTGACCGTATTAGTTATCTTTGCCTTAACCCATCACACAAGCAATACAAACAATTGCATATATCCAATCAATTTTGCAAACAAACAATCAAAGAACCCTAATAAAACTATGATTGGGATACCAATTGTAGGGATAAAAGCCCTATGCGCAGCGGAAAACCTCAGAGACCTTTTCGAATAATAAAACGTCGATTGGGATACCAATACGACGGCAAAAAAAATGAATTTACAGCAAGAAATATATAGAAAATGACTGCTGTAAAACTGAGATAAAACATGCTTAAACTTATAAATTTTATAGATCTAATCTATAAAATTGGATCCTATTGATCCAAGTTCAAAAAGAACCTTACCCTTGAAGAAAACCTTGATTGTTTCGCCAAATTCTCTGAATTTCTCCCAAAAATGCAGCAGCAAATCAACTTTGGTCTTGCTGGAAAATCACCACGAACACCACCACGAGGGTACACCGGTATTCTCTGATAGGATCTAGCGTTGGGTGCTGGTGGGAGCGAAAATTCTGAGGAATTTTTCTCTGGATCAATCGTCTGAATTCTCTGTGAGAGAGTAACCTATCGAGAGAGAACGATGGAGAGGGAGAGATAGGCGTGAGAGACGTGTGACTCAGAGAGATTTCTGGCAACTGCCCAGACCACGTCTCTTTTAAAAACCATAATATCAGATAATTGATAAATCAGTTATCTGATATTTTAATTAATTATAATTTTAAAACATAATTTTAAATTACAATTAATTATATTTTAATTAATCTAAATTAATTAAAATAACATTAATTTAAATCCAATTTAAATTAATATCCCTCTTATCTTATAGTTTAATTTAAATCAAATTTAATTAAACTAAATCAATTAATTAATTCGAAATTAATTAATAAAATGAAATTGAACATCACATATTCAATTACTATTTTCTCTCTCAAAACTATAGTATTAATATACATCCAATGCATATTAATTATAACCTATAGTTTTAATATGAACCACTTCATATTTTAGTATAATATTCAAACACCTTTGAATATTCAATCCATCCTTAGAATTTTACCTCAACGCCCTAAATGAGCTACCGGTGGGACCTAATGGACCTACAGATCAGAAGCTCCAACGATATGAGATTAGTTGGTTAAACTCATTAACCAAGTTAATCAATATTCGTTAACTGTGGTTCACTCCACTAAAGAACCACAGCTGCACTCTTCTCACTGCAGATATATTTCTGTGTCCACGGATATTGACCGTCAGCAGCAAGTTAGCCCTTCACGTGTGTTCGTACCCCAGCTAGGTCAAATTACCGTTTTACCCCTGGGCTACCTCTTGGTCCTTAAGTACCAGTGCTCCTCTAATGAACAACCTGTTTGTGGTCCAACCATCAAACAGAAAACCCTCTCGTGCCATAAAGAGGGTAGGGCCCTTTGTTCAAGACCCGGAGACACCACTTAAGGGAACACACCTCTACTTACCCTCATATCAGGAAGGAGTGAATTCCATCTTGTAAGACTACGTTCCCAGCTCCCCATTCGGTCTTGTCCCCAAAATGGTAGGCTTATTGAGTCGGCGAGCTGGCCACTCTCACCCGTACAAATCAAAGGACAATCCCTCATGGAAAGGAGTCCATAATCCAATCAGGATTAAGGCCAAGTTGCCTAGGTCATCCTAGTGAAATAGATACCGAGCTAACCAACGGTGTTATAGTTAGTGGTTAACTATTTCGCGGTCCGGTCTTTGTGCAAACTCATTGCACAGGATACCCCCACTCGCATGTCAACCACATGAACGTGTTGGATCACTACGTTTGTATCAATATACAAAGCGGGCCGTATCCATAGTGTCACCAGGATAAGGTACCCAGCCTTATCCCTATACTACAGACCCTTTAGGCTAAAACTAAAGGGTAGTCAGGTTGAACTGAATCTTATTCATGCTCGCGTTCGTCCTGAAAGACAGATAGCTCGCCGGGAGCGAGTGAAGGATGAACGCTACCTGACTGCGCTCGCAGACAACCCCGCCATTTGCCTCAGCTATGTTGAACTGGTTAATCATGTCCAGGACATGTTCCCGAACAGATTGACCTTCCAGCATCTTGGCATTGAAGACGTTCTTCAAGGCGTCGTGGTGGAGCTGGTAGGACGGAAGTCCAAACATCTCCTGCAGGGAATTCATAATTTCCCTGGCAGTTGCCACGTTCTCGTAACGCTTGGCCAACACTTCAGACAAGCTGACCAAAATATAGACCTTGACCTTTTCATTGGCCTTGGTCCAGCGTTCGTAGGCGTCCTTAACTGCCTGAGAGGCAGTGCGAGGGGGAACGGGAGGACACTCCTCCGTTAAGACAAATCTTAAGTCCTCAACCACGAGTATTGTATTGAGGTTTGATTTCCATTGTGGAAAATTCTCGCCGGTAAGTTGTTCATTTTTAAGCAGGGATATTATAGAGGAAGACATTGCTGAAAAACAAACAAGTGACCGTATTAGTTATCTTTGCCTTAACCCATCACACAAGCAATACAAGCAATTGCATACATCCAATCAATTTTGCAAACAAACAATCAAAGAACCCTAATAAAACTATGATTGTGTTTCGCAACGATGCTTTAGAGGTTTAGAAGAACAGCCACCGAAGGGTGATCAGTTGTTCCTCCTCTAAAATGAGACTCTTCTCAGTCAATTTCTAATACCAGAATAACTCATATTCCATTAGATATTAACCACCGTTGTTCGGTCAAGGATTTGTTAACAAATTAACTCCTCCCCGTAAGTGTAACCCTCCCACTTTCAGATCCCAGAGGCACGCACCAACAGGCTACCGTTAGGAAAGACAACTGTTGGTAATTAGCCTAAGTGATCCTATCCTTTTCAGGAGTTCACGGTGTTCCGAATCCTATGATTAGGCCCTCCGAAGGGGTGGTTGCGCTGAGACAACACGCAGGCGGATCATAGGAATCTCACGTTGTGACCTAGGGGCGGAAACCGAAGGATACGTTGACATGTGTCCCGCTCCCACTTACTATAGTCACTTTCCCCATTCACCTTGTTATTGACCCATGCACTCTCCGAAGGGAGGCCGCGCTAAAACGACACAAAGCCGAGCATGGATCTCACGGTGTGAACGTCACGGGGACGTAGGAGCAAAACTCAATTTAAATTAAGTTTTGTAATTTTCCTCCCACTAAAGTAACTGATTATTAATTTTAGGGTTTGATTAAACCTAGATAAATCCGGCTAAGTCATTTATCTAAGTCTAGTCCTATTATAACTATTATAATAAGACCTAATGTCTAGGTGTATTAAACCAATTTAATATAACCTAGCGACATTTATTCTAACATTAACCTGAGATTAATTCAACTCCGGTATTCCAGATCAGTTCCCAGGTAGGAGGTGTTCCGTTTATCGTCAACTTAAATACCTCCAATCCTTAGACAGAACTTCACTGGTAGAGTTCCCTTATAATCTTAGGAATGTTCGTCCTACTTAGTTCATTAAAACTATTTTAAAACTAAGTAAGATACTCTAATCCTATTAGAATATGATCTTAGGTCTAATTAATTTTAACCCATTAAAATTAATTCAATTTTAACCTAAGATCCTATGTGAACATGCATATATTGATTATAGATTGACGGTTTCTAATCATAAAATTTTAAACTATTTCAAAATTTTATAATGATTAGCCCTATAATCATGCATACTATAGCTTTTAAAACAATTAACAATCATATTCAAGTTAATGAAATTTTAAACTATAGTACTCTGCATTGCATGATAATTAATATAACCCTTATATTAACCTATGGATGTATCATGCTCAATGCAATTTGATTTCCATTTAAATAATAAACAACTTTATTATAGCCAATAATGGAAAATCAACTTAGCATGCTGCAAACAAATAATTTTTAATATAACTCTTATATTAAAACTATGTAGTTGCATGCATCATACTTTTCCATTTTCATGACTTTAATATAACTCTACTATATATTAAATAAATCATGAAAATCAAACCATGCATTTCAAACATATATTATAATCTAATTATAACATACATAAATGCATGAGCATGCTTTATATCCTAAGGTGGGATTAAAATTTAAATGACATCCATAAAGCATTTAAATAGCGAATAAACCGATTTAATTGGCCCCTATGATAGATTAAAGCAAAATTACACTAATAAAGCAATAAATCTATCCTATTACAAAATTATGCAGCTCCAAATCTGGTCTACAAGCCTTGAACCGACCCGAACCACTTCGAACCGGACTTGAAAAACTCGAACCGCACCCAAAACGGGTCAAACCGGACCGAACCGGTCCCAGTTGACCCAAACCGCACAAACCGGACCGGCCAAATTAGGGCACCACTCACGTTCTCGCGAAAATCCTGGCGCCGCACGAAATCGTGACAGCGTCGAGACGCTGTGAAGAAAGCGTCCCGACGCTGGCTCGATTTCAACCGTCTGGAGCGTGGAATCGCGACAGCGTCGAGACGCGCAAGGCTAAGCGTCCCGACGCTGTTGCGTCTGGAGCTGATTTCTGGGCAGAAACGCGACTGTTCTTCACGATTTTCACCAATTTCTTCTGCGATCTTCATCGATTTTCAAGCCTAAACACGACCCGGACTAATACAGACTCGATTTACAGAATTTTGCCCAAAAACGCAGGGGCCTTACATGATCAAATCAATAAAATTCCGGTAAATCTATGGCCAAATTAAATCAAAATAGTTTATCGCAAAACCACATTCATAATGCAATTAATCCCACCATACACAGCCAATCGTAAATCTCAAAACAACGTTTTAATTCGAAATGGCTCTGATACCAATTGTAGGGATAAAAGCCATTTGCGCAGCGGAAAACCACAAAGACCTTTTTCGAATAAAAACGCCGATTGGGATACCAATACGACGGCAAAATCAATAAATTTACAGCGATAACAAAAGACAATACTCTGCTGTAAAATAGATACAAGCATGCTTAAAACAAGAGTAAAAATTCTAGATCTAATCTAGAATTGGGTCCTATTGACCCTAGTTCAAGAACAATTTACCTTTGAAGAAATCCTTGAACTTTTCGCCAAATTCTCTCTGAATTTCTCCCAAAAACAGCAGCGGTCACACCTTGATTTTGCTGGAAAAATTGCACGAACACCACCACAAGGATACACCGGTATTCTCCAATAGGATATTGCGTTAGGTGCTTGTGGGAGCCAAAAAATCTAAGGATTTTCTCTGGATCAATCGTTTTGTATTCTCTGAGAGAGAGAGAGCAGAGTGAGAGAGAGCGATAGAGAGGGAGAGATGGGCGTGAGAGACGTGAGACTGAGAGAGATCTCAGCAACTGCACTGACCACGTCTCTTTTTAAAAAACCATAATATCAGATAACTGAAATATCAGTTATCTGATATTTTTAATTAAATATAATTTTAAAATCATAATTTCAAAATTACAATTAATTATATTTTAATTAATCTAAATCAATTAAAATAACATTAATTTAAATCCAATTTAAATTAATATCCCTCCTATCTTATAGTTTAATTAAATCAAATTTAATTAACCAAATTAATTAATTAATTCGAAATTAATTAATAAAATAAAATTGAACATCACATATTCAATTACTATTTTCTCTCTCAAAACTATAGTATTAATATACATCCAATGCATATTAATTATAACCTATAGTTTTAATATGAACCACTTCATATTTTAGTATAATATTCAAACACCTTTGAATATTCAATCCATCCTTAGAATTTTACCTCAACGCCCTAAATGAGCTACCGGTGGGACCTAATGGACCTACAGATCAGAAGCTCCAACGATATGAGATTAGTTGGTTAAACTCATTAACCAAGTTAATCAATATTCGTTAAATGTGGTTCACTCCACTAAAGAACCACAGCTGCACTCTTCTCACTGCAGATATATTTCTGTGTCCACGGATATTGACCGTCAACAGCAAGTTAGCCCTTCACGTGTGTTCGTACCCCAGCTAGGTCAAATTACCGTTTTACCCCTGGGCTACCTCTTGGTCCTTAAGTACCAGTGCTCCTCTAATGAACAACCTGTTTGTGGTCCAACCATCAAACAGAAAACTCTCTCGTGCCATAAAGAGGGTAGGGCCCATTGTTCAAGACCTGGAGACACCACTTAAGGGAACACACCTCTACTTACCCTCATATCAGGAAGGAGTGAATTCCATCTTGTAAGACTACGTTCCCAGCTCCCCACTCGGTCTTGTCCCCAAAATGGTAGGCTTATTGAGTCGGCGAACTGGCCACTCTCACCCGTACAAATCAAAGGACAATCCCTCATGGACAAGAGTCCATAATCTACTCAGGATTAAGGCCAAGTTGCCTAGGTCATCCTAGTGAAATAGAAACCGAGCTAACTAACGGTGTTAAAGTTAGTGGTTAACTATTTCGCGGTCCGGTCTTTGTGCAAACTCATTGCACAGGATACCCCCACTCGCATGTCAACCACATGAACGCGTTGGATCACAACGTTTGTATCAATATACAAAGCGGGCCGTATCCATAGTGTCACCAGGATAAGGTACCCAGCCTTACCCCTATACTACAGACCCTTTAGGCTAAAACTTGAACATTGATCCCCGTACGTCCCTACATACTAGTTCAAGCCTCATTATATTAGCCATGGATGTTTAGTTTATTGGATTAGGGTTAATAAGACAAGATATAATACAAACATTGAATAAGACATCACTTTATTAATGTTCGGTCAAAATGTACATTTACTATCTACGAGTTTTAGGGCATAAAACCCAACAGTGGCACCATCGAGTGATCAGTTAAATGCGGCGGTCCGAGAGGTTGGCATTAATGGGGCTCAGTGGAGGCTATCAAAGACGGAGAAGCGCACATTTCAAGCTGTCTATCTAAAGAGTGAAGCCAATACTTGGTTGGGTTTCATTAAGTTGTGTTTGCTTCCGACTACTCATGATTCAACAGTGTCTCACGACCGAGTGCTTTTGATATTCGCAATTCTTCGATCCTTAAGTATTGATGTTGGAAAAATCATTTCGAATGAAATCTTTAGTGGGGAAGCTGTTTTCCCGAACACAATAACAATGTTATGTAGCAGGGCATGAGTGCCCATGGTTCCAGAGGATGTGATTTTGCTTGACAAGGGGATAATAGATACGCCTAATTTGTGGAATTCATCAAATCCTAGAGCAACTAGTACTGTAGGCCAGTAGGCAAAAGTTTTCTAAGAGGAGGGATGACACACTTCGGAGGGACTTGCAATCCAATTTCTCCAAACCGTATCAGGCCTTCCCTATGTTCCGCGATGATTTATTTAAACCCTGGATTCTACCCCCACCTGCCAAAAGAGAAGAAGAGGATGATGAAAAGCAGGGTCGGGAAGATTGATGGATGTGATGACCTTGAGCGAGCATTATTTTTGTTTCTCTATTTTTGATTGCTCGCGTATATCTGACCCCACTTTCTGTTGATGTTATGTTTTCTTGTTTTTTTTAAAATTTTCTGTCTTTAGGCCATCAAAATATCTGCTTATGCAATATCTTTCTTTGTTTTTAATGAAATTTTCAGACTTGTTTATATTCTATGGCATTGAGTAATTCTAACTTAACTAATTTTCTTATGAATTTTTGAAGCTTGGACTGGTTGAGCTTAATTAGATCAAGGTATTATGATATCCAGAAACCTTTTGCTTGAGCATTTCTTCTAATTCACGCTTAATTTAAAATTTAGATAGAAAAATTTAAGTTTGGGGGTCTAATTCACAAAATTAATGATTCATTGGGGACAATGAATAATTTAAGTTTGGGGGACTTTTTGCTACTCCAATTGTTTTGCTCGAGCATTCCTCTCCTTCATGAAATAATTTGCTAGGTTGTTGAGTAACCAGGGACATTTTTGACATCCACAGTTTTTCTTTGCGACAAAAGATAACCTAGGAAATATGAAAAATGTGTTGGGGTTTATGTCCTAAAACTCGTGGATAGTAAATGTAACAAATCTATATATAAAACTTATTAGAATAGTTTTTATTATGGTTGTCGAAAGATTTGTTTAACTATGTTTTTATTAACCCAAATCCAATAAAACTAGAATCCTTGGCTATGAGATGAATGCTTGAACTTTATGTAGTGACATAAAAGTGGATCAGGTTCAAGTACATAGCCTAAAACGTTCTATAGTATAGGGATAGGACTGAGTATCTTATCCTAGGAAAAACTATGTGACGAGGCCCACTTTGTTTTAATACAAACGATGTGATCCTAAATCGTTCGTGTAGAGACATGTGAGTGGGGGCGTCCTATGCAAAAGAAGTTTGTATAAGACCGGACCTCGAAATAAGTCACTTTCACTTTATAACGCCGTTTACTGTGAAACTGACTATTTCAAAGTGATGACCTAAGTAACTCGATCTTAATCCTGAGCTAACTATGAACTCCTGTTTATTCGGGATTATCCTTTGATTTGCATAGGTGAGAGTGGCCCATAAGCGCCGCTCAATAAACCTGCCACTTTGGGGATAAGACCGGATAGATAGCTGGGGACATAGTCCTGCAAGATGGAATTCACTCCTACCCGTCTTTAGGGATAGTAGAAAGGTTGTTCCCTTAAGTGCTGACTCCGAGATGTGAACAAAGGCGCGCCGCCCTCTCATTGGCCCGAGAGGTTTCAGGTTTAGTGGTGGGACCACAAACCAATTGTTCATTAGGGACTCAGTTGAGGCTTAAGGAACAAGAAGTGCTATAGGGGTAAAACAGACTTTATGACCTTACTATAGTTACGAACAATCTGTGAAGGATTGACTTACTAATCACGGTTATATCGGGTGGACAGAAATATATCTACATTGAGGGGAGTTCAACTACGGGCTATAGTGGAGTGTCCCGTTAGTTAACGAATGTTGGTTAACTAGGATTGAAAGAGTTCAACCGGTTAACCTCGGATCGTTGGAGCCCATGATCTGTAGGTCCATTAGGTCCCCCTGCTAGCTCAAACGGATTAAACCTTAGAACAGAGTGATGAAAGAATTTGAAAGTCGTTCAAATTTTAATTAGGGAGTTAACGTTAACTATATACGATGTACTTAACGTGTTTTAGTTTAATTTTTGAATTAAACCATATTTTAAAAAGAGAAATATAATTATTTAAATATGATTTAAATATTGGAAAATGTATTCGATACATATTCGGTTTAAATTTGAATAGTGATTCAAATTTATCGGTTTTGAGAAAAATGGGATTGGTGCAATTATTTGATATTAATATTTGATATTGAATTAAACAAATTAATTAAAATTAGTTTAATTAAATTAGAAATTGATTTTTGATTAACTTTAAAAGAAATTAAAATTAGTTTAAAGTTAATGGAATTTTGCATAAAAATTGAAAATCAATTTTGAATTGATTTTCATGCAAAAATCAATTTGTTGACACCTCCATTGTGATTCAACTAAAGAGCATTGCTTGCTGTCTTCTCAAGGTTGAATTGAATTGCATGTTGGCTTCATATATATATACATGAATTGAGAAGAAAATGGGAGGCTGATGGTTAAATTTTTTTTGGTTGGAATTTTTATCAAAAACTCTCTCAAAACCGGGGCTTAAACACAAAAACCCATATTCTTTATCTCCAAAATTCATCATGCTCGGGTTCCCACAAGCCTATTCTAAGGCCGGAGAATAGCGGGGAAGATCTCGGTGGTCGTCTACGTTAAGATCGTGAAGAGAAACATCAAACGAGATTCACGAATTTGGAGCTCCAAGAGGTTAGTTCACGTTGCTCTGTTTTTCGTTCTTGTTTTAGCATGCTTCAATCTTAGAAATTAATGAAAATTAAGGCCCAAGATCCGCTAACGCTTCCGCTCGAGTGTTCTTCACACCTTCAAAATGAAAAGAATTATTTGCTGAAAAAAGTTGGTTGTTGAAAATTTTGTTGAGAAAATTCATGGAGCAAACGTTTTGAAGGATGAATGATAATCCAGCAGTTCTTCTGTTTCCCAGAACTTAGGTGAGCTTCATCATAAAATGTCGCCATTCTGAGGGGCAAGAGATAGAATAACTAAGGTTTTTTTAGCTTTACAATGAGTATTTAGCCTAGTTGGTGATGAGTTTGAGGCAAGGGCTACACCATAGAGTGGGTCATCCCATGCTTAAGAGCTTATGATTGTAGGGATGCTTTAAGTCTGAAAAAAATATATATATAAACCCCTTAAAAATGTGTTTTAATATGTCTGATAATAGAGTTAGGTTGTGGAAAGTTCTTAGAATTGAGTTAAATGTGCTGATTATTTGTCCATGCCGGAAGAACTATTTTGCTGCAATAGAGCTTGGTTTTGCAGAATGCTCAGGTAGAGGTTGAATGTAGTGTTGGACTATCTGCTTTGATTAAGCTATTCTTTGTCTAATGTTTTGAATTCTTAAGAGAAGGTTGGTTAGTATTGCTTGGGACGCGCAATAGTTCAATTTTGGGGGTATGATAACTCTCCAAAAGGGAGTTATTTAGGCTTTATTTCTATAGGGATTTGTGTGTCTTTTGTACTAAATAGGGTTGCTTTTAGATATATATAATATGTTTTAACCAATTTGGAAGAATGGATGCTTTGGAAGTTATTTTGTGCAAAATATATTGCTGAGCGACTTGAGGGAACAAAATCTGTGCTGGAGCAAAGTAAGGAGCAAAACTACCACGTCACAACTGGTTAGCCAATTTAATGAACTGAATTCTGTTAAGTTATTCTCGGGATAAAGGAGCAAGGAGAGCCATCCACGTGTTCAAGTCAACCTAATTCAAGCTTCCTATCACTCTATAAAAAGAGAAGCCGTCTCAAGTCAAATGCATTCCTTTCTTGGGTGGAACATTCCACTCTTAGGAAGTTCATTTCCACTTTTTAAAGCTGAATAGAGGAGAAAGATTAGGGATATCAAGAAGACCATCAATTACGAAGTTGATCAAGGGAATTAGTATTTTCTTGCTTTTTTTTGTAATTATGGATGTGTTTACTTAGATTGTAACGTGTGTTGCTATGCACCTTATGAACTAAGTACCTTTAGGTGTTGGTTAGGGAACATCTAATTGTCGTGCTTAATTTCTATGCAGTACATATTGATTTGATGCATCTTGATTATTTGTTGTGCTCATTTCTATTTTATGCCCGCCTGGCCAGCCGATATGAATATCACTTTTCCTAGTTTCAGGGATGATTTGGGGGGTGTGTGGTAATTAATCACACTAGATCATTGTGTATTGGTGAACACCAGTGACTGAGCTAGGGATAACTTGTTGCCTAGTGCTTGATCGGTAGTACTTCATTGGAGTTGAAACATATTCTAAAATATCCAGAGTTCCGGGAGGAATTTGCTAATAAGACTGCGAGAGTTTTGCATGATCAATAATATTGCTAGGGCATCATTTAAAACAATTACTAAATTCTAATCAGCGGCTATTTCTAATCTGTCTGCTTATTTGTTTACTTTTTATTCTGTCATTTCTTTTGCTTTAGCTTTCTATAAAAACCAGTCATTTTAACCACTTTTGAAAACCATTAAAATTCTAAACAAAAATGGATAAAGTGAAAGCTAATTTAGACCTTGGATTCGATAAATACTTATTACTTGTTGCGGACTGTGTATACTTGCACAGAGTGCTAGAGCCCATTGCTACATCTTATTTTTACTCACTCTAGGAACCCAACACTTGTACACTCCTTCACATAGGTGGATGCAATCTAATGCTTAAAGTTGATGCTATTTGATTTTCCTCATTTATCTCATAGAGTTTATTCGCTTTCATTTACTAGCTTATTTCTACTTTTGTTCTAAATCAAAACTTCATTCAGTCTATTTTTTTTGGTTACCATTTTTGGTTGCGAACTTAGAAGAGGTTCCTGTTTTTACAGAATCTTGTGTTTTTCGACTAGTCACCATATCCCTTCGGTACAATATCTAGAATACTTTCCACTTTATTACTTGATAGTGTAGACTTGCACTCAAGCAGGTGTTGCATCGGCAACACGACATCGTCAATGCCTACAAAGAAGCCGAGAGTGGAAAGACAGGTGGAGCTTCATCCAGACACACAATCCCGCCTGATCATCATGAAAAAAGGGGGCTATGATGTGTGAGAAGGCATTTTCCACCAAGACAAGACCTCTCCCAGCTTTCATAGAGGATATCTTGTGCATGTATGGCTGGGACCGACTGAGCAAGGAGTCGAAGGCAGCCTCCATCCCTCTGGTACGTGAGTTTTATGCACAAATTGGAGAGGAGTTGCAGACAGTTGTGCCCTAACAGATCGACTTGTTGAAGGTCGTATCAAATAAATTTATAATCCACAAACACTAAACTACTTGCAGTAGTAGTGGCCAGGGTCGATCATAGGGAGTGGCAGTTGATTATTTATTTCCTATTTATTTTGAGTTGTGAAAACGATAAATGGGGCGATTGGAAGATTGGGTAAATGAACGTGCAAGGAATTTAAAATGCAAGAATTTAACCAAGCAAGAAATTTAAAGGACAAGAAATTAAATTACAAGAAACATAAATAAGCAAAAGAATTAATTAAATTAGGCGACACCGATTGAATTGATAATTGGGGTTGAATGATTTACTCTGATCATTGAATCTCTACCTATTAAAGGTTAGTTTGAATTGCTCGATTGCCCAATCGATCTAATCTGAACCCAGGAGAGACCCAAAGCCCACCTAAGCCATCTAACCTGATCATACAACGTCCATCGAATTAGAAACTAATTGGTTAATCAATTAATCCAATTGGACTATCAAATTAAACAATAAACCAATTGCCTTAAGTCTAGTGGATTGATTAGGATATTAGAAATAATTAGGCCTAGATTACTTCTAACGTTATTTTGGATTCTAAACCTATCGTGTCAAGCAACAAAGTTAGAGTCTGCTCTTGGGACCCGTGCCCACGAATCCGTCTATGCGCTAACTATTAAACCAATGTTCTATTAGCTACATGGAAATCAATTTCTTAGCAAGTTATTAACATACAAGCTGCGAGTTAGGGCGTCAATCTAACCTACTGCGCATGCAAATAATACTAACTGAATCCGAAATACAATAGCAATAGGAAATTAAATAGACATTCATAACAAGAAACTCACAAAGAAATACATTCTATATCCCAAAAATCATCCAATCGGCGTCAACGGGTTTAGACGACGGTCAAGCCAGCTAAAACCCACGACCCAACGCAACAATAACAAGAAAATACAAAGGATATGGAAAGGGAAACTTACACCTCTTAATTCTAGTCTTGAAGGACAAAAAGAACAGACAAGAAGGCCAAAAATAAAACCCTAAAAATTGATACATTTGGCGAAACAAAAACGAAGGTATTTATAGAAAAATTTGTCGTGGCGTCTCGACACTGGGCATGGCGTCTCGACGACGTGCCATATTGCCTTCGGGCTGGAAATTGGCAAGCGTCGAGATGCTGGCCACGACGTCGAAATGCCTAACCTACTTTCAATTTGCTTTGACTTTGATCTTCGTCGTTTCTTGCTCGATTCGGACCTCAAACTTTTGACTCCTTGGAACTATTCTTTGGGCTCGTCACGATCCTCAAGGTCTTCTCACCTCCTCGATATCCATGGCCCTCAAGTTAGCTCGAAAAATCTTTAAATAGCCCGAATTAACTCCAATTTTTGTAGTTCGACCCTCATGCCTTGAATGCACAAATTATCTACAAAACAGACAAATAAAGCGTAAAGTGCACCCTAAAAAGTCTAGATTAACAACAAATAAATAGGACTATTTTAGTCCTATCATGCCCTTGCGAGGTCGGGTGGTGGAATTCTCAACAAAGCAAATCAATCAGGTCTTCCGATTGCCATCCCTACGTTATCCAGCTGGCAACATGGCCATTGAAGAGCCTACATCAGAGCAGCTAGCAGAGGCCCTTCCACGGTGGTCCACGATGGAGTAAAGTGGCAAGAGTCTAGGAAAGGGATCAGGACACTCTTATCTGGAGATCTGAAGCCAGAAGCAGCAGTCTGGCTATACATGATCAAGAAGAGGATCATGCCTTCAACGCATGACACGACCATTTCTCAAGAGCGTGTCATGCTATTGTACAACATGCATAAAGGGTTGGATCTCAACCTCGACTGAATCATTTGGATTGAGATCCTTGCCTGTGGGCACAAAAATGTGGGGAGGTTGTTCTTCCCAACTTTGATCACCAAACTATGCAAGCTAGCAGGAGTCGAGCTTCAGGCGAAAGAAGAAAAGTAGGTGGTCGGAACTTCAATCTTGAGCTTGATCAAAAAACTCATTACTAACTCTAAGCAGTAGGTGACTTCCCTAGAAAAGAAGGCTCAACCCACTCCTCTTGCAACTCAGCCTTCAATGTCGCCTTTAGAGACTGCCGCAGCAACTGATGCAACAATTGCGGCCACAACTCGACAACCACCTGCCGCAATTTCTAAAGCAACAGAGAAAGAAAATGCAACCGCGAACCAGCCGCAAAACATAGATCCGTCAGCTCCTCCTCAACAACTTGAAGATAATTTAGCGGATCGAAGAAAGAACTTGGAATATATAAGGGAGCAATGCAGATTCTATATGGTATATGCCCAGCTGAGGGATCATGTCATTAGGAATGTCTTTGATGAGCTTGTTGAGGACCTCGATGATTATCTCCCTCCATTTCTTGAAATCAATATGGACCCTGAAGGGATAAAAGGCCTACGCAGCGGAAGAATTTAACAGGACCTACTCAGAGTCTTCGATTCTAATTGAAATACCAATACAATTTGCAAAATATTACAGCAATAAATATATATTTAATGTGTTGTATGTAGGCTATAAACATACTGAATGATCAACTAGATTGATCCTAGTGATCAAGGATTTCATTGAAAACTTACTTTTGTAGAAAGCCTTGATCTATTCGCCTTTTCTTGCCAATAAGATTGAAAACGCAGCAACCCTCTTGTGCGAACACCACCAATCGGCTACACCGGTATATCTCTGAGACTTCTTGAAGCAGGAGACTTGTGGGAGTCTTTTGGGAGAGAACTCTGAGAGAATTAGAGACAATGAGATGCCTTTCACCCCACCACAGGGGTCCTATATATATAGTAAAGGCCAAGACATTTTTCCTAATAGGAAAAGGAACATCTTTTCCTAATAGGATAAGGTGTCTAATTTTAATAAATAATTATTTAATTCCATAATTCATTAATTACCCAATTCAATATCATATATTTAATCTCAGGGATTTTATCAAAATTAAAATTAATATGAATCCAATTCATATTAAATTTAGTTGAACTCTTTCAAATACTTTCTCTCAATAATTAATTTTTGAAATTAATTCAAAAATTATATTATAAAATTTCATAAACTTTATATTATAATGCATCAATATACATTATATGATTCCCAAAATAAATTGAACACTTTCAATTTACAATTTATATTTATTTGCTTCAAGTCTTTTACGAGCTACCAGTGGGACCTAATGGACCTACAGATCAGAAGCTCCAACGATACGAGACTAATCGGCTTACACTCATTAACCAAGTTAGTCTCCATTTGTTAACTGTGGGTCACTCCACTAAAGACCCACAGCTGCACTCTTCTCACTGCAGAATATTTTTGTGTCCAGGGATATGGACCAATACACAAGTCAGTCTTTCACGTGTGTTTGTATCCCAGCTGGGTCAAATTACCGTTTTACCCCTGGTTTATATCTTTGTCCTTAAGTCCCCAGTGCTCCTCTAATGAACAACCTGTTTGAGGTCCAACCAACAAACAGAAGTCTCTCTCGTGCCATAGAGAGAGTTGGGCCCATTGTTCAAGTCCCAGAGACACCACTTAAGGGAACACACCTCTACTTACCCTAGAGTCGGGAAGGAGTGAATTCCATCTTGTGTGATTATGTTCCTAGCTCCCCACTCGGTATTGTCCCCAAAATGGTAGGCTTATTGAGTTGGCATGCTTGCAACTCTCACCCATACAAATCAAAGGACAACCCCTCGAGAACAGGAGTTCATAATCCACTCAGGATTGAGACTGAGTTGTCTAGGTCATCCTAGTAAAATAGAAACCAATCCAACTAACGGTGTTACAGTTTGTGGTTAACTATTTCACGGTCTGGTCTTATGCAAACTCATTGCATAGGATACCCCCACTCGCATGTCAACTACATGAACGCGTCAGATCATTGCATTTGTATCATAATACAAAGCGAGTCGTATTCATAGTGTCACCAGGACAAGGTACCCAGACTTATCCTTGTACTATAGACCTTTTAGGTTGTTACTTGAACATCGATCCCCGTATGTTCCCACACACTAGTTCAAGTTACATACAAACAACCTTGGATCTTAGTTTATTGGATTTGGGTCAAATAGTGCAATATTTAACAACAACACTTTATTGCATAAACTAAATAACACTTTATTAAATACAAGTATAAAATTTGTTTACATTCACTATCTACGGGTTTTAGGGCATAAAACCCAAAAAATTCCCACTTGAACTAAAACTCTAGTTTAGTGGGATGTACGACAATCTATTCAGCAGTGGGTGTATAAAAACATGTATAAACCATGAAGCTATTGCCAACCTCTCTAATTAGAAATTTTGAGAGTTATCTCAATAGCATGAAGCTATTGCCAGGAATTCATTCCTTTTAATAAGAAGAACAAACGTGATTTGTGACTATCAATCAAGTATTCGGGTAGAATTATCATTCTTCACAAATTACGCTTCTAGGACTAGTAAATCGAATTTACTGTCTTTGAACAAGTCTTCTTTGGCTGAGCAAGGCTTAATGTCACATTCATTAATAAAACTTCTTAATGAATTAAACATTTGGGGCATGAGAACATTTCTCTGTTAAGACTAATCTTAAATTATTCTCCACAAATTAATCGTTTAAATTTGTTGTATAATCACCGTTATTTATAAAATGGGCATAAGACTATGCATATATGAAAATATTGAATCGCTGAAATAACAAATCACTTGATTATTTATGGCACCAATCCATTATAAGAGCAATACAAACAATTGCATTCAATCCATTCAATTTAGCAAAAACAAGCAATCATAGAACCCTAAGACTATTGATTTAGTTTTGCAACGATGTTTCAGAGGTTTAGAGCAACAACCACCGAAGGGTGTTCAACTACACCTTGTTTGAAATGAGAAACTTCTCAGCTAATTCTAATTCCAGAATAACTCATATTCCTATAGGCATTAGCCACCGTTATTTGGTCAAGGATTTGTTAACACACTTAACTCATCCTCGTATGTGTAACCCTCCCACTTTCAGATCCCAAAGGCACGCACCAACAGGCTACCGAAGGGAAAGACAACTGTTGGTACTTAGCCTAAGAGACCCTATCTTTTTCAGGAGTTCACGGTGTTACGAATCCTATGATCAGGCCCTCTGAAGGGATGGTTGCTCTAGGTTAACACGCAGGCGGATCATAAGACTCTCATGGTGTGAACTATGGGTGGAGACCGAGAGATACGTTGACACGTGTTCTGCTCCCATTTACTATGGGCACTTTCCTCATTCACCTTGTTATTGACTCATGCAAACACTTTTCGAAGGGAGGTCGCGCTAAAATGACACGAAGCCGAGCATGGATCTCACGTTGCAAATATAGGGACGTAGGAGTAAAAACTCGATTTAAATCAAGTTTTGATTTTACGTCCCACTAAAGTGACCTACCGTATATTTTAGGGTTTATTAACCAAGATAAATCCGACTAATTCAATTTATCTAAGTCTAATCCTATTATAACTATTATAATGAGAATTGTAATGTTCTAGGTGAATTAAACACTTTTAACAAACCTAGCAACACCGTATGCTAACACTACTATGGTTATTTCAACTCAGGTTCCGGGTTTGTTTCCAAGTAGCAGGTGTTCCCTAAACCGTCAGCTTACTTACCTCCAACCTTAGACAGAACGTAACTGGGAGAGTTCCCTTTTAACCATAGTAATGTAAAGTCTTTACTCTAAAAATCTAGGTGTATTAAACTCTTTTAATAAACCTAGTGACATTGCATGCTAACATTTAACCATGATTAATTCAACTCCGGTACTCTAGGTCAGTTCCCAGGTAGGAGGTTTTTCTTAAACCGTCAACTTAAGTACCCCCAACCTTAGACAGAACTTTACCAGTAGAGTTCCCTTATAATCATAGTAATGTTTGTCCTACTTCGTAGGTAAAAACTATTTTTAAAAAACCAAACAAGACTTAATTCTAATCCTATTAGAATTAACGAGATCTTAGGTCTAATTAATTTTAAACATTTTAAAATTAATTCATTTACCTATGATCCTATGTTTGCATGCAATCTTTATTATAGGTTGATGGTTTCTAATCATCAATTTTAAACTATTCAAAATTTTAATGATTAGCCCTATAATCATGCATACTATAATTTTAATAATTAACAATCATATTCAAGTTAATATAATAAAACTATATACATTGCCTTTGCATTGCATTAAATTAATATAACAATTATATTAAACTATGGATGTTTCATGCTCAATGCAACTTTAGTTCCCATTATTAATAAATTAACAATTAAATTATTGCCAAAAATGGTAAATCAAAGTAGAATGCTGCAAACAATTTTATTAAATATAACTATTTATATTTAACTAGGTAATTGTAAGCATCATGCTTATCCTTTTTCATGATATTAATATAACTCAACTATATATTAAAAACTCATGAAAATAAACCATGCATTTCAACCCATACATTATAACTAATTATAAAATATATAAAATGCATGAACATGCTTTATAGCCTAAGGTGGGATTTTAAATCTAAATGACATCCATAAAGCATTTAAATAGTGTATAAACCGATTAATTGGTCCCTAGGATAAAATAAAGCACATAAATTACAATAATTTAAGCTATTTTATCCTAAAAATATCCCTCTACAGCTTCATAACCAGGCTAGACCGCTTGAACCGACCTGAACCGCTTCGAACCGGACTCCAAATCACCAAAACAAGCTTGAACTGGGCTAGACCGGGCCAAACTGACCCCAAACCAACCATAAAGGTCGAACCAGACCGCAAAAACTCTTTCAGCGCTTCATAAAGCCCTAGCCGCACGCTGCATGAAATCGCATTAGCGTCGCGACACTGAGATGATAGCATCGCGACGCTTATGCGATCGCAGAACTCCTACTTCGCGAAATCGTGACAGCGTCTGGAGGAAAAATCTGGAAATTCCAACGACTGTTCTTCGTGTTTGGCCTCGATTTTTTATGTGATTTTCAACGATCTTCATCATAAAACACCCTAATCTAGACCCAGACTTACAGAGGATAATAGATTTACAAAATATGCCCAAAAACGCAGGGGCCTTTACATTGAACCATTCAAGAAAACGTAAATCTATAGCCAAATTAATCGAAACCATTTATACGCAAACCATAATATTCATAATGCATAAACCCCACCAAGAACAAATTGAAAGTTTGAATTTAAAATCAAGAATAACTGAGTTGGCTCTGATACCAATTGAAGGGATAAAAGCCCCACGCAGCGGAAGAATTTAACAGGACCTACTCAGAGTCTTAGATTCTAATCGAAATACCAATACAATTTGCAAAATATTACAACAATAAATCTATTTTTAATGGGTTGTTTGTAGGCTATAAACATGCTGAATGATCAACTAGATTGATCCTAGTGATCAAGGATTTCATAGAAAACTTACTTTTGTAGAAAGCCTTGATCTATTCGCCTTTTCTTGAGAATAAGATTGAAAATGCAGCAACCCTCTTTTGCGAACACCACCAATCGGCTACACCGGTATATCTCTAAGACTTCTTGAAGCAGAAGACTTGTAGGAGTCTTTTGGGAGAGATCTCTGAGAGAATGAGAGACAATGGGATGTCTTTCACCCCACCCCAGGGGTTCTATATATATATATAGTAAAGGCCAAGACATTTTTCCTAATAGGAAAAGGAACACCTTTTCCTAATAGGAAAATGTCTCTAATTTTAATAAATAAATAAATAAATAAATAATTCCATAATTAATTAATTACCCAATTAAATATCATATATTTATTCTTAGGGATTTTATTAAAATTAATATTAATATGAATCCAATTCATATTAAATTTATTTGAACTCTTTCCAATATTTTCTCTCCAGAATTAATTTTTGAAATTAATTAAGAAGTTATATTATAAAGTTTCATAAACTTTACATTATAATGCATCAATATACATTTTATGATTCCCCAAATAAATTGAACACTTTAAATTTACAACTTATATTTATTTGCTTCAAGTCTTTTACAAGCTACCAGTGGGACCTAATGGACCTACAGATCAGAAGCTGCAACGATACGAGACTAATCGACTCAAACTCATTAACCAAGTTAGTCTCCATTTGTTAACTATGGGTCATTCCACTAAAGACCCACAACTGCACTCTTCTCACTGCAGAATATTTCTGTGTCCACGGATAATGACCAATACTACAAGTCAGTCCTTCACGTGTGTTCGTATCCCAGCTGGATCAAATTACCATTTTACCCCTGGTTTACATCATTGTCCTTAAGACCCCAGTGCTTCTCTAATGAACAACTTGTTTGAGGTTCAACCAACAAACAGAAGTCCCTCTCGTTCTATAGAGAGGGTTGGGCCCATTGTTCAAGTCCTGGAGACACCACTTAAGGGAACACACCTCTACTTACCCTAAAGTCGGGAAGTAGTGAATTCCATCTTGTGTGATTATATTCCCAGCTCCCCAAAATGGTAGGCTTATTGAGTCGGCGTACTGGCCACTCTCACCCATACAAATCAAAGGACAACCCCTTGTGAACAGGAGTCCATAATCAACTCAGGATTGAGACTGAGTTGTCTAGGTCATCCTAGTAAAATAGAAACCAAGCCAACTAACGGTGTTACAGTTAGTGGTTAACTATTTCGCGGTTCGGCCTTATGCAAACTCATTGCATAGGATACCCCCACTCGCATGTCAACTACATGAATGCGTTGGATCATTGCGTTTGTATCATAATACAAACCGGGCGATATCCATAGTGTCACCAGGATAAAGTACCCAGCCTTATCTTTGTACTATAAACCTTTTAGGTTGTTACTTGAACATCGATCCTTGTATATTCCCACATACTAGTTCAAGTTACATACAAGCAACCTTAGATCTTAGTTTATTGGATTTCGGTCAAATAGTGCAATATTTAACAATAACACTTTATTGTAGAAACTAAATAACACTTTATTAAATACAAGTATAAAATTTGTTTACATTCACCATGTACGAGTTTTAGGGCATAAAATCCAACAGACCCACCTAGGGGCGATGGACTCGACCCTTCAAACGCCTAGGGAAGTTTTCTTTCACCTTTCATTTTTTTTCTGATAGGTGATAAGACATTCGGTCTAGTTATATTTACTTGTTTTCTTTTGTTTTATTTTTGTCTTGTTCTGATAGGTTAGTGAGTCTCTTTATTTGCTTTCTTTCATTTCATTATGTTATTTCTCATTCTTAGATAGGTTGTTTGTCTTTATTTTTGTTTGTTTCTTTTGTCTTTATGTTTTGATAGGAAAAATTATGAAAAAAGTATATCTCTTTGAAAAAATTATTTCAAAAGGTTATTGAAAGATGAATGTGTTGTAGTGGTTTGTTTGTTTTTTAGCACCCTTAATGATGACAACTAAAGCTCTCTCGGCTCTTTAAACACTTTAGTAACCTCAAGTTTTTTGAAGCATGAAGCCCAAATAAACTTTTCTCTCCAAAACACATTCAAGTCCAAACTCACCTTAGGCTTTTACTGCCGAAACCTTTAGGAAGTTTAGATGTGATCTTCGTGTTTAGTCAATGAGGACATTGACACATTTAAGTTTGGGGGGGGGGGACAATTTTGGTTTTTGTATACTTTCTATGTATCATGTATTGTTGCCTTTTGCTAGTGCTAAAAAATACTATGTTGGAACGAAGGTGTAGATGACTATGAGACTCTCCTATATTCTTCAAAAAAAAAAAAAATCATAGCAGTAACTTTAAAAAAGTTTGGGGGAGGGAAGTTAAATTTTCTTTTCCATTTTGAGAGTTAGGATAACTTGTGAATGAGATAGGCGACTCTGCATAAAGGCTAGGTGGAATAACAGGTAATAGAGGTGGGAATGCATGAGCATGTTTTATCTTGAGAGAAGTGAGTGAAGACCTAGTGTTAGAGAAGTCTTGTTGTTAAGTTAGAGTGTTAAGAGTTGAGTTCTTTCATGAAAGGTGCCCTCACAAACTAAACTCACCTATGAAATGCACATCTTTTCTTTCTTGATTTTTTTTATTTTGTTGGAATTGCTTGAGGACAAGCAATGGCTTAAGTTTGGGGTCTGATAACGCTCACTTAGGTGCGTTACTTAGCCTTAAAAACCTTGGTTATTGCTTGGAAAGCAAAGACTTTGTTCTTAAAATATTATCTTTTCAAGCCATTTTAGCAAAATTCTTAGAATCATGTGGAAAATCATAGAAGTATAGAATTTATGCTTAAAATATACAAAAACAGAATACTTTTTCAAGAATTTATCCAAGTTAAATGTTGTTGTGCAAAGAACGTTGCAAGGGAATTGTACTCGCAATTGGAGATTAAAAGTAGCGGAGAAAAAGAGTCGAAGTTGAAGATTTGTGCCCACGTCTGGTCTTGAAGATGTGGAAGATGCGTTCAAAATGCGCGCGCAAACCAATAAGGAAAGTAGCCACAACTGAAGACAGAAGTGTCAAGGCAAGGCACAAAAGATTTGTGCCGGACTTTGTGACTGCAACTGGACTTTCCGGAAGAATTCCGAGATTCGCGGTTTCTTCACAGAATCATCCAAAAATCCCAAATCTCTTATCAAATCTCCAAGGATGGTGGATTTTTACCTTCTAAAGCTCTCTCACACTAATCTCAACAACCAACCCTATCTTCAAAGGTCTATAAAAGGCGACCAAGATGCAAGAAGCAAAGAGAGCTCGACAATTTGTCTTTAGGGTAACCACTTCAAGTTTCGGGTCTTTCAGCCTCTGTCGGCTCTTCCATTTGAAAGAAGATGAAGAGAAAGGCTTGTCTCCCCTTGAAAGAGGACAAGAGCAAGCTAGATAGAGAGGGGAAGATCCTTAGTTGAGTCTAGTCTTTACGTTTTTTGTTAAGTCTTTATTTTTAGCAGTTGTACCTTTTCTCTTTTCCCTTAATTTTCAGTTGTATGTTATCATTCTTGGACTCATTCCATTGATTTAATATGAATTCAGTTTATTCTTCTATTTTGAGAAATCTTTACTTTATCTTTTGCACTTTACTATCATCTATGAGCTAAGATTCTTCTCGGGGATTAAAATATGTGGATACCTTGAGTAGAAGAAAGCCCCACCTATGTAAATGCAACCTTGCTTCTTCTCAGCATTTTTTGTTTTTGCTGAAGATTAAGTTTCATTGTTAGATTAAACTGATCACTTAAGTTAGTATAGTTTGTGTTTAGCTGAGGGGCCGAAAGGTTGGAGTTAAATGTGCAGATTCGCAAAATAATAGTGGAAAAGATCCTAGAAATAGAACTTTGTTTTCTTGCATCCTAGAAATAGGACTGGAACCACTAGAGTTTTAAGAGTCGGGAACATTACTTATCTAAGTTTCAACTAGCCCTAGAAATAGATGTCTAGTTGGCTTAGTCTTCTAAAGGCACCTACAACGAAGCTGAATAGAAGTAGGGCTTAACTCACAACCGACTGCAATGCCTGAGTAAGTTTCTGGCGCAAAAAGTGGGCGCAATCTAATGCTTTTGGTTGATACTATTTGAATTTCCCCACTTATCTCATAAGTTTTTACCTTTTTAATTTAATCTTTTATTTCTATTTCTGTCCTAAAATCAAAACTCCCATTCAAAATATTTCTTTGGTTACCATCCTTCGTTGCAAATTTAGAGGAGGTTCTTGTTTTGCACAATCTTGTGTTTTTCGACTAGTCACCATCTCCCTTGGGTATGATATCCAGAGTACTCTCCATTTTATTGCTTTAAAGTGTATACTTACACTCGAGCAAGGTGTTGCGCTCGCGAGAGGGACTCGATTCAGTGGTCGAACCACGAACCAATTGTTCATTAGAGGATTAGTGGGACTTAAGGAACAAGATGTAACTTCAGGGGTAAAACAAACACTTGACCCAACTCTCGTTACGAACAACTTGTGAAGGGTCGACTTACTAATCATGGTTATATCGAGTGGATAGAAATGTATCTAGAGTGAGGGGAGTGCAGCTACGGGCTATAGTGGAGTGTCCCGGTAGCTAACGAATGTTGAATAACTAGGTTAATGAGTTTAGCCGGTTATTCTTGAATTGTTGGAGCTCATGATCTGTAGGTCTATTAGTTCCCTCTACTAGCTCATATAGGAATAAACCTTGGAACAATATGATAGGAGTGTTTGAAATGTTCAAATTCAGAATAGGGTATAAATGTCGGTTATATAAGATATTTACAACATATTGGTTTAATTTCTAATTAAACTAAAATTTGAGAGTTGGTTATATTTAAATATGATTTAAATATTATACACATAGAAAGCATTTCATGTTTGAGAAATTTCGCTTAGGGAAGAGTCGGGATTGGTAGAAAAAATATTAATTTAATATTTGATATTAATTTAATATAATATAATAAATTAATTATATTTAATTAATCATGATTAATTTGTATTTGAAATTAATTAAATTAAATTTAAATGAAAAATAAAAAATCTGAATTTGTAAAATTCAGAAATTGCAAATTAAAATTACAATTTTTAATTTATAGAAATTTAAAATTAAGTAATTTTAGGAGGTGGTGCTTAGTGACTAACCATCCTCCATGAAGCCTTCTTTCTACACCTAATCAATGACTCAAATTGACCCCTAATTGCTAGCTAATTTTTGTGCATTTGAAGTGCATGGTATTCCTCTATAAGTAGAGGATCAGCTAGTGGAAAATTATGGATGAATGATAGCACCTGATTCTTGCTATTTTATTACCTCTAATCTAAGCTTGTTAGAGGAATTTTATGCTTTAATTGTCCTATTTGCAGATACTTTGAGCTTAGGTGACATTGGGAGCAAACCACACAAATTAGTGTTAATTAGGGTCAATTAAGGAGTTTTGGAGCCATCTCGGTGTTCCTGGACGGCGGGGAGGTGAAAAGACCCAAGTGGATTGAAGCGAGCCTGAAGAGCTACACGAAAAATCAAAGGTTGAAGCCCCATACTGAGAAAGACCGACAAAAAAGGCAGCAAGGTAGGAAGAGGGGTCAGCGTCGCTGACCCTGGCGTCGAGACACCGATGCGAAATCAAAGCGGAGTGGAATATCTGTGGCGTTGAGTCACTGCGACGTTTAGTATAAATATAGGGCTTCGATTTAGTCCGTCGTTAGGTTAGAATTCTTGATTTTCTCTGTATTCAACATGTTTCCTTTCTAGTCTTTCTTTCTTTCTTTGATTCCTAGACTGATTAGGATGTATTTCTTGATTAGTTTAGTCTTGTTCCTTTCCATTATGCTAGCTTAATTCTCTTTTCATTGGATTCTTGGGATGTAGTTGGATTGTATTGATTGTTTCTATTGGTTGAGCTTGCTGGAACTTATATAATTCTGCACTATTTTCTTTGTTCATCCATGTTTTCTCGTTTAAACCATTGTCTTTGAATGCTTTCTTAGGCAATCATATCAGTTATTTGAGATAACCACTAGGTTTGAATCATTCCTTTGCATTTTTCTATACGAACTTGCATAGCTCGCTTAATAGAACCTAGGAAGCATGGAGAAGTTGATAAATTAATCTAGGAATTTATTTTCTTGATTTCAATTTACAATTTTGGACCCTTGTTCGTAATGCAACTAATTCGGTAAATAATCACGCGGGCTAACAAGTTATTTATTTAGTTAGTTAGGTTAGATTCGTGAGCTAGTGGTCTAAAGCATGAGGGGTAACAGACACAATATTATATTAATCAATTAATTAATCACACGGGCTAACGAGTTAATTAGTTGGTTAGCAAAGTTAAGGAGGATGCAGAATCCGATCCAACGAACCCCCTGAATCCCATGATCTTTCTTGCATATGTCATGTCTACCTTTCAGGCGTTGTTTTCTATTTTGTCTATTTTTTCACTTATCTGGTCTATTTCTATTTTTGCACTTTGTTTTCCTTTCCCTTTTGCTCATTTATAAAATCCCCTCTGTTCTCTAGCACAAAAGCCTGTAATCCGCTAAAATCTCTTTTCCTGTGTTCGACCCTGACCACTAATACAGCAAGTAGCCTAGTCCCGTGGAACGATAAATTCATTTGGTCGGGACCCTCGACAAGTCCCGTCAATGAATTCAACCTGAAATGCTGCCAATTTGGTTCTAGAATATGAAGGAGTGAAGAACACTCGACCGGAAGTGTTAGCAGATCTTTGGCACCGATTTTCATTAATTTTGAAGATTAAAAGCATGTTGGAATTTTCATAAAAACAGAGCAAGAACAAGTACCTCTTTGAAGCTCCAAATTCAGGCATCTCGTTGGTTGTTTCTTTACACGAACTCAACATGGACGACCACCGAGATCTTTCCCTCTATTCTCTGGGCTTAGAACGGGCTTGTGGGAGTCCGAGCATGATGAATTTGGGAAGAGAAAAATTGAGAGAACCATGAGTTTTGAGCAAGATGAAGGCCACTTTTTTTAGAGAGTTTGCATGAGATTTTTCCAGCAATTTCTACTGACTTCCATCCCTTTTTTTAGTCATCTTCTTGGCTTATATATGAGCAACATTTTTTCTCAAAATTGCCTCACAAGAAGATAACAATTTGAGGGATATGTGATGAGTCATGGGAGGTGTCAAACTATGAATTTCAATTCAAAATTGATTTTAAATTTTATGTAAAGTTTCATTAACTTTAAAAATTTTCAATTTCTTTTAAAGTTAATCAAAAAATCAATTTCTAAATTAATTAAACTAATTTTATTTATTATACATTTGTTTAATTTAATATCAAAATATTAAATTAAATTAAACAAATACACCATTCCCGGACCTTCTTGAAACCTCGATAATTCTCAAAACCGATAATCCGAACATCTCGAACGTGAATCCCTATCCACGTGCTTTACATTTAAATTATATTTAAATAACAATAATTCTCTCAATATATGGTTTAATGCACAATTAAACCAATACGTTATATTATACCGAACATAATGTAATGATATTTCCCTTAATCGAATTTGAACGTCTTTCAAATTCTTTCATCACTCTATTCTAAGGTTAATCCGTTTGAGCAAGTAGGGGGACCTAATGGACCTACAGATCATGGGCTCCAACGATCGGCGATTAACTGGTTGAACTCTTTCAATCCTAGTTAACCAACATTCATTAACTAATGGGACACTCCACTAAAGCCCGTAGCTGAACTCCCCTCACCGTAGATATCTTTTTGTCCACCCGATATAACCGTGATCAGTAAGTCAATCCTTCACAGGTTGTTCGTAACTATAGTCAGGTCAAAAGTTCGTTTTACCCGTATAACACTTCTTGTTATAATATAGTGAATGTAAATTCGAATGTCGTCCTCTGAATTTGTGTCTAGCCAATTTTAATTACCGAAAATACTCTTGGCCAATTTTATTTAGGGAATCAAATTGGATGAGAATATAATTAAATCAAACACAAAACTCAAGTAAAAAGTGACAATCTAATGGGAAGAATTGGTCTTAGGGATTTGATTTCACCAATTTGAGTTATGGATTAATAAACGAATTAACAAATACTATGATTCATAAATCTTGGCAACTAAAATCACACATATCTCTCCCGAGCATACATGATTCTCCCATATGCAATTGAACCCGATATCCCTATCTAAATCCAATAAACATACGAGGCAATAAGGCTAACCTTTATAACAATTTCTAGAATTAACCTTAATCTCCCGATTTTTAGCTAAATTCTAGTTATGCATACTGATTACAAATTTAAATCCTCTCTCCCGAGTTAGATTCAAATATAAATATCAATCAATTTTTGGCCGGTAAATCGAAAGCATTAAGGATACAACATATGCATAAATGAAATCAATAGCATAAAAACAGTAAATCAATCCATAACGTGCCCAATGGCTACATCAATCCCTAAGAATTAAAGCCTAGCTACTCATACACAACGTTACAATATAGCGAGAGTCTAAAACAACCATCAAACTATCTAAAGTAAGGGAAAAGAGAATTAAACTCGTTGTAGGCCGAGACGGAACGTCCCCGTCACGATCCCCACGAACAATGGGTTGATTTCCAACTTGCCCCCTTTGCCTCAGCTCAAGAATGCCCAATTTCTGCTCTATTGTCGGCTCCAAAAAGTCCCAAATCGAAGTCCTCCAAAACCTAGCCGAAAAGAAACTTATATAGCAGATTTTTCGTCGTAGCGTCGAGACGCTGCCTTCAAAACACGCGCGTCTGGAATGGAAATAACGATAGCGTCGAGACTCTTTTGTCACAGCGTCTTGACGCTGTGACGCTGCCGCCTCTTCTCATTAAGGAAAACTAGCGTCGAGACCTTCAAAGAGTGGCGTCTCGACGCTGATGGGCAGAATCCCCTCTCTTGGCTCCTTGTTGCTTGAATTTTCCGGTTCTTTGGCAAATTTTGATGTCCCGAACACCCGATTAACTCCAATTCCACATTTTAGCTCTAATCAACGCTTTCCTACAAAATAAACAATTAAGTGCAGCAGAATGGCCAATAAATCATAAAAGACTAGCTGAATTAAATAGGGAAAAGTAGCTAGCTATGCTCGCTATCATATAGCACTTCTTGTTCCTTAAGCTTTCACAGAGTCCTTAATGAACAATTGGTTTGTGGTCCTACCATTAAACCTAAAACCTCTCGGGCCAAGGAGAGGGCGGCGCGCCTTTGTTCACGTTCCGTTGTCAGCACTTCAGGGAACAACGTCTCTACTATCCCTAAAGACGGGTATGAGTGAATTCCATCTTGCAGGACTATGTCCCCAGCTATCTACTTGGTCTTATCCCCCAAAGTGGTAGGTTGTTGAGCTACACTGTTAGGTCACTCTCGCCCATGCAAATCAAAGGATAATCCCAAATAAACAGGAGTTCATAGTTAGCTCAGGATTAAGATCGAGTTATCTAGGTCATCGCTTGAAATAATGAGTTTCAATGCAAACGACATTATAAAGTGAAAGTGACTTATTTGGCGTATTAAAGAAGGCGTTTTATAGAACCTATACTTATCGCTGAAAAATAAACAGATAAATTTTAAATCGGTTGTCTAATGTTTTAACCCTTTTACTAATTCAATCAATTTAGCAAAAGCAATTATGCGCCCTATAATCACAATTCTTTTGGAACGATACTTCAAAGGTTTAGAGTAACTACCACCGAGGGGTGGTCAGCTAGTCCTCCTCTAAATTGAGACATTCTCAACCAAACGTCAACACTATAATCATTCATATCCTGTTATTGTGTAGTTACCGTTGTTTGGTCAATGATCACAATCCCGTAAGTATTATCCTCCATTTTCAGATTCCAGAGGACAGCCCCAACAATGCTACCGAATAGAAAAGCAAATGTTGGGAATGGCCCTAAGAAACCCTATCCACTATTGAAGTTCGCGTTGTTCCGAATCCCATGTTATATCCCTCCGAATGGTGTAGTAGCTCCAGGGCATACTTAGGAGGCACAACATAGGAATCTCATGGTGCAACCCAATGGAAGAGACCGAGGATGTGTTTGTAAGTGTAACCCTCCATTTTTTAGATCTCAGAGAACAGTCCCAGTAATGCTATCGAATGGAAAAGCTAATGCTGGGAATGGCCCTAAGAAATCATTTATCCTTATGGGGTGTTTATTGTGCTATAATCCCTATGTTACAACCCTCCGAAAGGTGTAACAACTCCAGGGCATGCTCAGCAGGCGAACATAGACCTTGCGACGTAAACCAATGGGAGAGACCGTAGGATGCGTTGACACGCATCCTTCTCCCACTTACTATAAATAATTTCTCCATTCACCTTGATATTGATTTATGCAATCACCTTCCGAATGGAATGGCTACGTTAGTAAGTAACAAGAGGCTATGCATAAATCTCACCGTGTGAACTTTAGGGAGAGCGTGAGAAGAAAAGTTTTATTTTCATGTATGTTTTTCATCCCACTAAGTATTTTAAATTTAAGGTCTTTTACTTAGGTAAATTTCGGCTAAACGAATCTATCTAAGTTAATGCCTTATATTCAACTTTTTAAATAAGGTCTTTATTATAATGTCTAGGAGAATTAAACCCTTTTAATTTCCTAGCGACATTGCAGGCTAATAAGACCGTGGTTAATTCAACTCAGGTACCGATCCATTTGTCGGGAGAGTTCCCTTATAACCAAAGCCTTATATCCTACTTAATATATTTTAACTCTAATAAAACACTAAGTATGAAGTTCTTCTAATCCTATTAGAAAACAATGATCTTAGGTCTAATCGATTTTAAACGATTTTAAAACTAATTCGTGCTACCTGAGATCCTATGTTAGCATGCAACTCTTTGTTACAGGTTTGACGGTTTCTATTCATTAACTTTATAACTATTATAACTTTTAATTAATTAATCCTATAACATGCTTTTAATGGTGATGAAAGCATATAACAATCAAAATTCAAGTTATATAAAATAAAACACCATTCACAAAGCATAAACGTTTTTTACACAACCTATGTCTAGGTGATTTCAAACGGCATAACTATTACGCTATGATGTCTAGGTTATAAAACCTCACATCTCTCACGCATGCTCATAAAACCGGGTTAACCTAACTCAAGTACCGACACGATGCCCAAGTAGGAGGTGTTCTGTAAACCGTCATCTTAAATACCTCCAACCTTATACAACATCTCGCCGGGTGAGTTCACTTGTAACCTTAGCTTTACAAGATATCGACCTATTATATGAGAATCATTCGATATTGGAATTCATTAACCCTAAGTGAGCATGCATTTATCTTTGTTATAGGTTTTAATGTCTATCTCCTTTTTATAACACTTTACAATATAGACAACCTATAACATTCATCTATGCTAAGGTGGTTTCATGTTGCATGCTCGTTCGTTTTTGTTTATTAATATATTGCTTATAAATAAATATTCATAAACGAAAAATAAAACAATCCAAAATGCATCTATCATGAAACCTAACATGCATTCCTTTTATTATAACTCTTATAATTATTTACTAATGCATGAGAATGCTTTCATATGGTGGGATTTTAAATATATATGGCATACAATATGCATATTTAATTCTGATTTAATTATAACATACATTCCTAATGCATAAATAATTAAACACAATAAAGCAAACCGGTTTTGGCATCCAAACAATCAAACTAAGCTAAATTATTACATTAATAATTAAATAAATGGATGAACCACCTTGGACAACTCTCTAATCGGCCCCGAACTCCTCGAACCATCTTGAACCACCCAAAAATGGCTTGAACCGGACTCAAGAGGCATGGAATAGTCTGAACCGGGCTTGAACCACTCGAACCGCCCGAGAAGCGGTGAACCAGATCAAGAATTGGAATGAAAACGTGCATTGGAATGAAAATGCATCAGCGTCGAGACACTTGATGAACAGCATCCCGACGCTGTTCATACAGCAGCTCAGAAAATCGTCCCATGTTCTTTCGGTCAGTGACTGCTTCATCTTCCTCAATCGATTACAGTAATTACTACTCTAAAGACTCCCAAATTGATGCAGACTCTTGCCAAGACATTAATGTCCATAAACATGTAGGCAATTACAATTTAAACCAACAATTGAAAGCTTAATTTGATGCCAAAAACTGAAACATCCAACTTTAGCAACCAACACATTCAACAATTGAAATTCACCCACCAAACACGAATTTAAAGGAAATCAAGTGCCCAACGCCACACTCTGATACCAATTGGAGTGAAGAAAACTCGAGGGGAAGCGTTAGCGGATCTTAGGCGCCGATTTTGATTAATTTTGAAGATTAAAAGCATGCTGGAAATTTCATAAAAACAGACCAAGAATAAATACCTATGTGAAACTCCGAATTAAATCATCTTGTTCGTTGTTTCTTTACACGAACTCGACATGGACGACAACCGAGATCTTCCCTGCTATTCTCCGGGCTTAGAACGGGCTTGTGGGAGCCCGAGCATGATGAATTTGGGAAGAGAAAAATTTAGAGAACCATGGGTTTTGAGCAAGATGAAGGCCACGGTTTTGAGAGAGTTTGCATTAGATTTTTCTAGCAATTTCTACTGACTTCCATCCCTTTTTTTAGTCATCTTCTTGGCTTATATATGAGCAACATTTTTTCTCAAAATTGTCTCACAAGAAGACAACAATTTGATGGATATGTGATGAGTCATTGGAGGTGTCAAACTATGAATTTCACATAAAATTCAATTCAAAATTGATTTTAAATTTTATGTAAAATTCCATTAACTTTAAAAATTTTCAATTTCTTTTAAAGTTAATCAAAAAATCAATTTCTAAATTAATTAAACTAATTTTCATTATTTATACATTTGTTTAATTTAATATCAAAATATTAAATTAAATTAAATAAATACACCATTCCCGAACCTTCTTGAAATCTCGATAATTCTCAAAACTGATAACCCGAACATCTCGAACGTGAATCCCTATCCACGTGCTTTACATTTAAATTATATTTAAATAACAACAATTCTCTCAATATATGGTTTAATGCACAATTAAACCAATACGTTATATTATATCGAACATAATTTAACGATATTTCCCTTAATCGAATTTGAACGTCTTTCAAATTCTTTCATCACTCTGTTCTAAGGTTAATTCGTTTGAGCTAGCAGGGGGACCTAATGGAACTACAGATCATAGGCTCCAACGATCCGAGATTAACTCGTTGAACTCTTTCAATCCTAGTTAACCAACATTCGTTAACTAACGGGACACTCCATAAAGCCCGTAGCTGAACTCCCCTCACTGTAGATATCTTTCTATCCACCCGATATAATCGTGATCAGTAAGTCAATCCTTCACTGGTTGTTTGTAACTATAGTTAGATCAAAAGTTCGTTTTACCCCTATAGCACTTCTTGTTCCTTGAGCTTTCACTGAGTCCCTAATGAACAACTGGTTTGCAGTCCTACCATTAAACCTAAAACCTCTTGGGCCAATGAGAGGGTGACGCGCCTTTGTTCACGTTCCGAAGTCAGTACTTAAGGGAACAACGTCTCTACTGTCCCTAAAGACGGGTAAGAGTGAATTCCATCTTGCAGGACTATGTCCCCAGCTATGTACTCGATCTTATCCCCAAAGTGGTAGGTTGTTGAGCTACGCTGTTAGGTCACTCTCACCCATGCAAATCAAAGGATAATCCCGAATAAACAAGAGTTCATAGTTAGCTCAGGATTAAGATCGAGTTACCTAGGTCATCACTTGAAATAGTCAGTTTCACAGTAAACAACATTATAAAGTGAAAGTGACTTATTTTACGGTCTGGTCTTGTACAAACTCTTTGGCATAGGACGCCCCCACTCTCATGTTTATACATATACAATATTAGGATCACATCGTTTGTATTATAACAAAGTGGGTCGCATCACATAGTTGTTTCCTAGGATAAGGTACCCAGTCTTATCCCTATATTATAGACCGTTTTTAGGCTATTTACTTGAACCTGATCCACTTTTATGTCACTACATAAAGTTCAAGCATTCATATCATAGCTAAGGATTCTAGTTTATTGGATTTGGGTCAATAAATACATAGTTAAACTAACCTTTTGACAACCTGAATATAAACTATTCCAATAACGTTTATGTTTAACTTTGTTACATTTACTATCCGCGAGTTTTAGGACATAAACCCCAACAGAACATCGATAACTTTTACTCTTAAAACTGCTTGAACCCACACGCTTATCCCTCCAATTCCTACCACTAGAGGTTCCCACAATTTATTCCAAGACCTGAGATTAGTAGAGAAAATCCAAGTGGTGGTTCTAGATCCATTGGTGTGAAGAAACAACAGAAGATTGGCGTGAATTGGGAGCTCCAACAGGTTGGTATATTCTGTCTCTGTATTTTGTGTATGATCAACATGTCTTCTTTGATCAAATTGATGAAATTAAGTACCTAAGATCCAAAATTGCTTTCGCATGTTTAATATTAACACTTTCACAAAGTTGTTGAGGCTTCGGATCAAATAAAATTTGTAATCCATGACACCTAAAGCTAACTTGTAGCAATAGTGGTCGGGGTTGATCACGAGAGTCTATGCACACGAATTCTAATTTCCTTTTTCGTTTAAGTAACAAAAGGGGGGTTTTGAGATTAAGTTTAAGTAAATCGCTGTTAAAGGTTGTCAATTTTTCTCTAGCACTACCTAAACTTATATGCATAGAACTAAATTCACATAAACATGCATTGAAGAATTAAAGTGCAGGAGATTTCGTTAAAAGAAATTGAACTTACATTATTTGACGTCCCGATTAAATCAATCAAGAGCGGAGCCGCTCATAAAACACAAACAAGCTTGATTCTTCCCTTCATACATCATGGAAATGAAGGAGTGTTTAACACTCTAGCAAAAGCAATTTTGGATCTTGGTTTCTTAATTCACACAAATTTCAAGAACAAATATAGGATAAGAAAGGTGGAAAACCAGGGGAAACTGAAACATTACCTTTGAAGATTGATTAACATCAATCTGTGGGAAGAAATTGATCACGAACATGGCACAGACCACCACTAGTGTCTTCCTGGCTATTCTCCAGCCTTAGAACGATTTGTGGGAACTGATAGCGGGCAGAAATGTCGCTATTTTAGTCCTAAAATATTAAGCTTTTTAGTGCTTGTGTTTTTATTGAGAAATTCTAATTTAATTTGTTATTTTGTCCTAAGGAGCACTTTATGGATTTTTGGTGGAAAAATGCCCTAAAATGAGCAATCCAACCTAAATTTCCTTCCATGGGTCAAGGGGAAGCCCAAGAAGTCAACCATTCAAAGAAGATCCAAAACGAAATGAAGAAAGGCCCAAATCTAAGCCCAAATCCGTGCCAGCCTGTTCTGGAAACCGCACAGTGTCGAGGCGCTGTGGGGATATTTCTTGGCCAGCAAGTTGAGTGACGACGCTGTGCCGATAGCGTCACGACGCTGTCCTATTTTCGGGCCTATATAAGGTGCCCCAGCTTGGTGCCCATTTTATGGATCAATCATTCATTCTTCCATTCATTCCTTTCTTTCCTTGGCTCCTTTGGAGCCTTCTCTCAACGCTTTTTAGCCTTTTTTAGAGTTCTTTAGTGGGGAAAATTTCGGGAGCTTTGGGGAGCACTCTAGGAGGCCCAAGGTGTGTTCGGAGGGACTCCAAACGCCATCTACGGGGTCTTCGACGGTCATTTCCTTTATTTTGCTCATATTTATGCTTTCCATTGTATTTTTTGTGAATATTTTAGTCATGTGTAGCTAAACCCCAATTTGGTGTTTTGTGAATATTTTAGCCATGTGTAGCTAAACCCTAAATTGGTGTCTTGAAATGAAATTATTTAGTTAAATGTTATTATAATTGCCAACTCTTACCCTTTTATACTGATTATTTGCATGGATGCTCGTAATGCTGTATGCAATCTGACAAGTTGTATATTGATCTGATTCTTAATGGAGACTCGACAGAGAGAAATTTAGGATAGATCATAATCCATGCAACTAGTTTTATTGTCCGTCGTGACAACGAGATTAGTTGATTAAACTTAGATTCCTAAAATGAATCAGAGTGTAATAATTAACGAATTTTAATGGCGCAAAGGACACTTAGGTTGTTAAAATTGATTAATTATAATTAGGGGAGACCGACAGGAGAACCTATGTGACTAACAGAGATTCTAAGAGTATAATTAGTTGGGCAACGAGATAGGATAATTGTAATAATTATTTAGCTATTAATTGATTTTCAACACCCCGCTTCCCAATCAAAAACTCTTTCTCCACACTTTATTTTTCCTTGATTGATCAATTTGACTCTTTAATTGCTTTAATTTTAAATTCATTTTAATTTCATGTTTTGGTCCCTAGATATTATTTTTCCCAAGTATTTCTAGTGTTCAATAATTTATTGCTTTGCTTAATTTTCGCTTCATCTCCCTATGGATTCGATACTCGGAATATTTCTGTTTTATATTACTTGCGGCCGGTGCACTTGCGGTATTAGTAGCGGTGTAGATGCACCCAACAGGAACTGATTGTGAGAGATAAAGAAGGGATAAGCTTGAAGTTGAGAGAGGTTTTGGTGTTCTTGTTTGAGAGAAAAACCCTGCAAGCTTTTTACATGAAAAACTCAACAAATTTCATTTGTTATTCCCTCAAGATCAATGCAAAAACATCTTAAATATGAACAATGGAATGTGGGAGGAGATTCGTCATGGGATTAGGTGTCCAAGCAAGGAATTTTGCATGAATTTTGCGATGAAATCACAAGCATTCTTGAATTTCAAAATAAAATGAAATTTGAGAAATTAATTTTAAATAAAATTAATTTAAATAATTAATTATATTATTTAATTTAATATCAAATATCAAATTAAATACTTGCACCAATCCCAATCTCTCTCAATACCAATTGTTTGAATATGAATCCGTATTCATGTGTAAGATTCAAACCAAAATATGTATCATATACATATTAGCAATATTTGAATCATATTTAAATATTTCTCAACTCTATCCATAATATAGTTCAATTCACAATTAAACTATATAACACATTAATTATATCACATAAAATTAACACTTACTCCCTAAACTGAGCTAGCAGGGGGACCTAATGGACCTACAGATCATGAGCTCCAACGATCCGAGATTAACTGGCTAAACTCTTTAACCAAATTAATCAACATTCGTTAATTGTCGGGTGACTCCACTATAGACTTGTTGCTGCACTCTAATCACTGTAGATATATTTTTGTCCACTCGATATAATCACGATTAGTAAGTCAATCCTTCTCGGGCCAATGAGAGGGTGGGTCCCCTTGTTCAAGACCTGGAGTCAGCACTTAAAGGAACAACCTATCTACTATTCCTAAAATGGGTAGGAGTGAATTCGTTTTTGTACGACTATGTCCCCAACTATCTACCTGGTCTTATCCCCAAAATTGTAGGCTTATTGAGTCGGTGAACTCGAGCCACTCTCACCCATGAAAATCAAAGGATAATCTCGAATAAGAAGGAGTTCATAGTTAGCTTAGGATTAAGATTGAGTTACCTAGGTCATCGTATGAAATAGTCAGTTTTAACAGTAAACAGTGTTATAAAGTAAAAGCGAGTATTTTGAAGTCCTGGTCTTATGCAAACTCATCGCATAGGACACCCCCACTCGCATGTCTCCACATGAACAATTTAGGATCACATCGTTTGTATTGTATACAAAGTGGGTCGTGTCCATAGTGTCCCCAGGATAAGGTACCCAACCCTATCCCTATACTCTAGACCATTTGGGCTCTTACTTGAACTTGATCCACTTTTATGTCTCCACATATAGTTCAAGTCTACATGTTATAGCCAGAGGTTTTTAGTGTATTGGATTTGGGTTATATAATTTGCAATTCACTTATTATTCAAACACAACTTCATTGAATAAACCTCAGTAGCAATTGTATTGAAAAATAGAATTTGTTTACATTTTACAAACTAAGATTTTTAGGACATAAAACTCAACAGGAAACTCACTAAAAACTACTAAAATATGGAAACAGTACAAGACAAGTGAAGGGAAACCACTACAAAAATGGAAGAGAAGGGAGATATCTAACCCTAAACTTAAGCTGCATATTTATAGAACTTCTTGGCCTCCAAGTTGTGGGAAATTGATGCTGAAACGAGGGCTCAAAGATGAGGAAAATCGTCGAACAAATAAGGAAAACAGTGTAAGTGTTAATATTAAACATGCTGAAGAAATTTAGGATCTTAGGCACTTAATTTCATCAATTTAATCCAAGAAGACATGTTGTTCATAAACCAAAAATAGAGGCATTTTGTACCTACCTCTTGTAGCTCCCAATTCACGCAACCCTTCAGTTGTTTCTTCACACCAATGGATCTTGGACCACCACTTGGGTCTTCTCTACTAATCTCAGGCCTTGGAATGGATTGTGGGATCCTCAAGTGATAGGAATTAGAACGAAAAGCTAGTGGGTTCAAGTCAGTTTGAGAGTATGAGCTATGGAAGTTCTATAAGAAATTTGGCAGCATTTCAGGTTGAAAAATTCCATCATTTTCCATCAGCTCAACTTCTATTTATAGTGACTAATCATGCATTTATTCAAAATGCACAAAAGATTGACAACAATTAGGGAGTAATTTCAGTCATAGGATCATGTGGAGCAAGAAGGCTTAAGCTTATTGATTAGTCACTAAGTACCCCCTCCTAAAATTGTGAACTTTTTAATTTCTTTAAATTCAAAAAATTGCAATTTTAATTTGCATTTTCTGAATTTAAAAATCAGATTTCATTTTTATTTTCTTTATTTTTGTAGGTGTTAATATCTGACATGCGGAAGTAATTTTGGATCTTAGGCACTGTTCACACGTAACTTCGAAGATGGAGACACGAGGAATAAATATATATTTGTATTGATATAATATGTGTGTGGGTGTGCAATCTCTAACTTTAATACTTTGAGTCTCTCTCTTGTGTGTGATTGTGTTTCACTCGAGAGTTGTAGCGCTTGTTCTTGAGTCTGAAGCTTCAATTAATTCTTTGAGCTTTTGAAGTCTCGGAGTCTTGAAGAGTCTTTGGTCTTCAAGAATTGTTGAAGTCTTCTAGTCTTGAAGGGTCTTCAGTCTTCAAGAAGTTTTGGGGTCTTGAAGTCTTGAGGAGTCTTTGGTCTTCAAGGATTGTTGAAGTCTTCTAGTCTTGAAGGGTCTTCAGTCTTCAAGAAGTCATGGGGTCTTGAAGTCTTAAAGCCTTGGAGTCTTGAAGTCTTGAAGAGACTTTGGTCTTCAAGAAATGTTCTTGAAGAGTGTTTGGTCTTCGAGGAGTGTTGAAGTCTTGAAGAGTGTATGGTCTTCAAGGAGTCTTCAAGTCTTGAAGAGTGTTTGGTCTTCAAGAAATGTTGAAGAGTCTTTGGTCTTCACTCTTCAGTCTTAATGGAGTTTCTCTGAAACTCAGGCTGAGAGCTTCAACAATTCTGACCCCTGTAGAGGCCTCAATCTTCAGAGTCCTGTAGGGAGCTTCAATTAATCTTCAGAGTCTTGTAGGGAACTTCAATGTTCTGAATCTTGCAGAAACTTCGATCTTCAGAGTCTTGCAGCAGTATCTGAACTTCAATCTATAGAGTTTTGGCAAGGAGCTTCAATCTTCTAAATCTTGCAGAAGCTTCGATCTTCAGAGTCTTGCAGCAAGATCTGGATTTCAATCTTCAAGTTTTGTAGAAGGATTAGAGCTTCAATCTTCAGAGCCTTTTGAGAGCTTTCGTCTTCCTCTTCTCCCTTTCTTTCTGCTGCCCCTCTCAAATGAGCCAAGGCCTCCTATTTATAGAGTTTTCCAAAGGTCTTTGCGGGCTTGGGCTCCAATTGGGCTTGGGCCCAACTATTTGGTTTTGAGTTTGATTTATATTTTATCCAAAAACCACATGACTCAAATATTTAAAAGACCAAATTTGATCCAATTAATTATTATTTTTTAATTAATTGGTCAAATTAATTAATTTGATCAAAATAATTTATTTTTAGTTAATTGATAAAATGGACATTTGGCTCTAAAAAAATATAATTGGTCAACTTTGTGTTCAAATTAAATTTGGGACACATGTCCATTTATAATTGGTCCCAAATTTAATTATTTGTAATTTCGTCATTAATTTTAAATAATGACTTGACAATTTGTGATTGGCCAAAATTTCTCCTTCAACAAATGCTCCCTTTTCAAGATTTAGGCACAAGCTATGTGTGATTGAATCTCGATAAAGATATTTTGGAATGAAAATGCAAGGTATTTGTTCATGATTTTGTCTCCGTTTGATGTGTTAATTTTAATCAAAATATGAATCTTTTTCAAAATTTTGATTATTATTATTATTTTTTATTTGACTAACTTTTATTGCCAATTAATCAAAAATTGAAGTTTGGTCAAAATTTTGATTTTCCTTACATTCTGATTTGCAATTAAAAAGTTGATCTCTAACGTTTTGATTTGCTATTGCTTGAGGACAAACAATGAATTAAGTTTGGGAGTATCATAAGGGTAAAAAATATACCTATTTTACCCTTATATTTAGCTCATTATCTTGTCAAAACTATATGTTTTAGATCAATTTTACTGTTCCCGAGCTCAAAATATGTCAAAGTTGATAAGTTAGGGTGTTGAGAGTCACTTTTGTCAAATTATGCTCATTTGTGCTTAAAAAGACTCAATTTTAAGGGAATTAGACTAAGTTTATTGTTGTCTAGGAAAATAGAGGAAAAGCTGGGATTTGCCAAGAAATGCGACCACAATTCCGAGTCTACCGCAAGTCGTTTTGAACGAGACTTCTTCGCACCTAACCGGTTGTTTTGACTCCGAAACCGACTGGGCTACCTACCAAAATCTATTTCGCAGCTTCTCAACCAATTCCAACACTATATAAGCTCGAGATTCGAAGTCAAATTGAAGCAAAACTCATTTGGAAGAAGAGGGTGGTGACAGAACCCTAGTTGACGCCTATGAGTAGGAATGCCGGAGGTCCTTCTCAGATGACTGTTGGGTTCCTAGAGTGAATAAAAATATAGTATAAAAAACTCTAGAATTCCTGTGCAAGTATACACAGTCTGCAACAAGTAATATTTATCAATCCAAGGTCTGAATGAGTTTTCACTTTATCTATTTTGTACACCTTTCTAATGGTTTCAAAAATAATAAAAATGTTGGGTTTTATCGGAATTATGCTGAAGCAAAATAAATGACAGAACAACGAGTAAACAAATAGATAGACAGATTAAAGACAGGCGCTGGTTAGGTTTTAGTGATTGTTATAAAATATGCTCTAGCAATATTATTGATCATGCATTTCCCGCAGTATTATTAGCGGATTCCTCCCGGAACTCCGAATCTTTTGGGATGTGTTTCAACCCCAATGAAGTGCGACCGATCAGGCACTAGGCAACTGGCTATCCCTAGCTCAGTCACTGGCGTTCACCAATACACAATGATCGTAATGTGGAGAATTGCCACACACTCTCTAAATCATCCCTGAAACTAGAGAGAGCTATCCATATCGGCTGGCCAGGCGGGCATAAAATAAGAATAAGCACAACAATTAACCAAAATGCTATAGTCAATTTATTACTAGAGATGAAGCACAGTAATCACATTATTCCTAACCAACACCCTAGCTACTTAGTTCATAATAGGCATGGGAATACGAATTACAATCTGAGTATGCATGTCCATAACCACAATTTAAGAAGGAAAATAAACTCCCTAATCAGCTTGCGGATGATGGTGTACTTGATGATCTTCAATCTCTACACTATTCGGCTTCCAAGGGAAAACATGGAATGAATTTGACTTTGACGGCTACTTCCTTTTATAGAAGGATGGGAGGCTTGAATTAGGTCAACTAGGACACGTGTAAGGCTCTCCTTGATCCTTTATCCCGAAAATATCTCAATAGAAGTCGGTTCATGAAGTTGGCTAACGAGCTGTGATGTGGCAGTTTCTGCTCCCAGTTTTGCTGCAGCATAGAATTTGTTCCTTCCAGTCGCTTAGCTGCATAATATGCAAAAAGTGATTTCCAAAGCTTCCATTCTTCCAAATGGGTTAAATCATGTAATATCTCTATAAAACCAACCCTATTAAGCATTAAAGACACACAAATCATTATATAAATGGAGCCTAAATAACTACCTTTTGGGCAGTTATCAATGACTAAATTCTAACCTTAGTTAGACATCAAACCTTAGGGTTTGTAGGGATTTTCACCCAAACTTGAATTATTCATTGTCCCCAATGAATCATTAATTAAGCAATTATACCCCCAAACTTAAATTTTTCTATCTGGATTTTTAAACTAAACATGGGACTAGGATTAAGCTTAAAGTGGATCATATAAGTCAATACTACCGTCAAAAATCTTCTTTGCCGCAGCAACAGTCCAGGCTAGAAGAAATGCTCAAGCAAAAGGTTTCTGGAGATCAGAATACCTTGATCTAATTAAGCGTCATCAGTCCAAGCTTCAAAAATTCAGAAGAAAATAGTTAAGTTAGAGTCAGTCAATGCTCATGGAATAGAAACATTCAAAAAATTTCATTAAAATCCAAGAAAAATATTACAAAGCAGATATATATTTTTGTCAAAGAAGCAGAAAAATAAAGAAAGACAAGCAGTTATAACAATGAGCAGGGTCAATTATGCACGAGCAAACAAAAATGAGAAAACAAAAGCAATGCTCGCTCCAGGTCATCCGATCAATCACTCTTCTTGACCCTGCTCCTCATCATCATTTTCTTCTCGTTCAACAGGCGGGGGTGGTATCCAAAGATTAAACAAATCATCAGGAAACATTGGGAAGGCCTGATACGGTCTTGAGAAATTGCTTTGCAAGGCCCCCCTTAGCGCATCATCTCTCCTTTTAGCATAAGTCCAGTAGGTCTGAGCTTGCCTTTCAGCAAACTCTAACCTACTGGTCAACACTGATAGTTGCTCTAGGATTTGATTGACGCCATACACAAGCCCACCCTGGCGAACCTCTTGCATACGCTGAAGCCGCACCAGATTAGGTGTGTCAATGATTCCCTTATCAGCCATGATCATATCTTCTGGAACCGTGGGCACTCCTGCCCTGCTGCATAACATCGTGATAGTGTTCGGAAAGAACAGCTTCCCCACCTTCTTCTTCCAGCAATCAACAATCTAAGAAGAAATTATCTTTCCTACATCTATACTCATCGAGCGAAGAATTTCAAAGGCAAGCAATACCCTGTCCCGAGATACCGTGGAGTCGTGTGTTGTCGGCAGCAAGCGGAGCCTAATGAAGCCCATCCAAGTGTTGGCTTCACTCTTTAAATAAGTAGCCTGAAATGTATGTTTCCTTGTATGCGACACCCTCCACTGGGCCCCCTCAATGCCTACCTCCCGGACAGCCGCACTCAGTTGATCACTAGATGGTGCAACCATCATCTCATTAAAAACAGCATGCGGAAAATCTTGGAGATCGAACATTTCATTGATGGCATCAGGGCTCCACTGTACAGGCACTCCTCGCACGATGACCTCAAAATCATTCTTAATGTCAAGGTTGGCATAAAATTCTCGAACCATGTTGGCATTCACAGGTTCTAGCTTCGCACAAAATTGCCTCCAACCGAGGCGCACTATTCCAGCCTCCAAAAACCTAGGTAAATCATTGCCAAATCCACGTTCGAACAAGAAGTTCCATTTCAGCACCTCCTGGTATTTTGCTCGGGCAAGATCGTTGACGAAGCGAATGAATGGCGCCCTCGGCTCCTCAATTTCTCCTGATGCTTCGGCAATTCCTTTGCCCCTGCTTTCTCTCTGGATGCGCAAACGCTCTTCCTCTGCCCTTCTCGCCTCTTCTTCTTTTTCCTTATTCTCAGCTTCCCTTCTTTCTTTCTCAGAGTCCGACGTCGGAGGTGTTGGGTTTTATGCCCTAAAACTCGTAGATAGTAAATGAAACAAATTAATCGATCTCAATAAAGCGTTATTTGAGTGATTCAGTAATTGGGTTATTGAATAATCGAGTTTGCATTAATAAACCCTAAATCCAATAAACTAAGATCCAAGGTTGTTTAAATGAAACTTGGACTAGTATGTAGGGACATACGGGGATCAGTGTCCAAGTAACAACCTAAATGGTCTATAGTATAGGGATAAGGCTGGGTACCTTATCCTGGTGACACTATGTGATACGGCCCACCTTGTATCCGATACAGATGCAATGATCCAAAGCATCCATGTAGGAGACATGCGGGTGGGGGTATCCTATGCAATGAGTTTGCATAAGACCGGACCACGAAATAGTAACCACTAGATGTAACGCCGTTAACTAGTCTAGGTTTCTATTTCAATAGGATGACCTAGGTAACTCAATCTCAATCCTGAGTCTGTTATGAACTCCTTTTCAGGAGGGATTGTCCTTAGATTTGTATGGGTGAGAGTGGCCTGCTCGCCGACTCAATATTCCTACCATTTCAGGGGCAAGACCGAATGGGGGCTGGGAACATAACAGTACAAGATGGAATTCACTCCTTCCCCTATTGGGGCAAGTAGATGTGTGTTCCCTTAAGGGCTGATTTCGGGGCTTGAACAAAAGCGCGCTGTCCTCTCTTGGCCCGAGAGGAATTTCTGTTTAGTGGTTGGACCCTAAACAGGTTGTTCATTAGAGGGATCAGTGGTACTTAAGGATCCAGAGGTAACCCAGGGGTAAAACGGTAATTTGACCCAGCTGGTGTTACGAACACACGTGAAGGATTGACTTACTGCTATTGGTCGATATCCGTGGACACAGAAATATTCTACAGTGAGAAGAGTGCAGCTGTGGGTCTTTAGTGGAGTGACCCACGGTTAACGAATGTTGATTGACTCGGTTAATGAGTTTAGTTGATCAATCTCGTATCGTTGGAGCTTCTGATCTGTAGGTCCATTAGGTCCACCTGCTAGCTCATAACGGGTTCTGAGATAATTTAGTCTTGGTATTAAAGGGAATTAATATAATGTATGGAGATACATTATAGTATAAAGTTTAATTAAAGAATTAAACTTTATAACTAATTTTGAATATGATTCGAAATTAATTATTGAGAGAATAATGAATTTAATTAAATATGTGATATATGATTAATTCATGAATTAATTAATTGGGGAATTAATTAATTTAATCTAGTTTGGTTAAATGTGATTTAATCAAATTAATACTATAGTTTATATTAATGTACATTATGATGCACATTAAAACTATAGGTTAAATGAGAGAGATTAAAATTGAATATGATTCAATTGTAATTAAATATTGGATATTTAATTAATGTGGATTCAATTAATAAGATTAATTGAATGGTCAATTTAATTCAATTTAATATGATTCAAATTGAATTAAATACCTTATGTTATAATTGATTTAATTAATTTTGTCTTAATTAAATTAATTATAATTAATTAATTAAATAAATTATTATTATTATTTAATTAATGGACGACCAAGATCGGTTGGATTTGATCCAACGATCTAGATGGAGTAGGGTTTTAACTTCCCCCACTTATCGTTAAGTGGAGAGGGGGTTACCCATCTCATAATACTCATTCTCATTCTTACGAAAGAAACAGAAGAGTGGTTTTTCCTCTCTATTTTTTCTGGTTTACTCTCAAAATTCTCTCAAAAGTTCCAGCACTTCATTGCTGTAAAATTCTCATCCAAGACCAAAAATTGGTTCCCACAAGCCAATCTCGAATTCCAAGAGTCATAGTGGGTGATCCGACGTGGTGGTGTTCGTTGGGAGGAAGAATCACATACATTGGAGCATTGTGCTGTGTTCTTCAATTCCACGTAAGTAATTTCTTCAACTCTAAAGTGGTTTAGAGTAATTTTTCAGCATGCTTAACATAGAAAATTAATAGAAATCGTTTCTGTTTTTTTGCCCAACGTATCGGTATTCTAATTAGAAATTAAATCACAAACGGTGAAAACCGCTTCCGCTAGAGGATTCAATTCCTTCAAATGGTATCAGAGCCATTTCGTGATTTTAATTTCGTTTTTTTAGAATTTGCGTTGTGGCTGTTGGTGGGATTTAATTCTGCATTTTGAATGAGAATTTTGCTGATAAACTGTTTAGGTATTTGGCCTTAGATTTACAAATTCTTCTTGATTTGATCATGTAAGGGCCCATGTTTTTGGGGCAAATTGTTGTAAATAGAGTCATGTAAGTCCGTGTCAATAAATTAGGATTCAATCGTTGAATTGGTGCTCGGATCGGGATGTTTTTTGTGTTTTTTCGTTGCTGGAACGAAGAACAGAGAAGGATCTGCCCAGAAACTGCCCAGAAAATTCGAAAAAGAAAAAAAAAAAAAAAAAAAAATCGAAATAAGATTTTTTCGCGTCTGGTGAAGTTCGAACCCAAGACGTGGCCCCAGCGGTTATGCTTGCGGTTATTGTCATCGTGGGCGTGGGTTCGAGCCTGCGTGCGTGGAATAAGGAGAATTTTTTTTTCGTGCGTCGTGGGTTCTTGCGGTTGAAGCAGTTACGAAATAAAAATTAATTGCGTTGATTAAATCTTGATCGCTGGTGCTGGAGCAGTTGGCGTGCGCGCGTGTCTAGCATTCTGGTGGTCGCGAGTTCGAGCTGGTCCGTGGGCAATTTATTTTTTCCGTGCGGATTAGATCGTGGGCGGTCCGGTTTACACTGGCTAGGTCCGATTCAAGTTCAATCCGGCCTGGTTCATATATTTCTGGTCCGGTTCGAGTGTTATGGGTCCGGTTTGAAGAGGTTCAAGCTGGTTCGGGCCGATTCTGGAGCGGTTCAAGACTCAGAAGGATAATTAAATTGAAATTATTGTAATTTTTTTTTATTTTAATTATCCTAGGGGCCAATATGCCGGTTTTTCAGCTATTTATTGCTTTATGAATGTCATTTAGCTAGATCCCACCATAGGTTAAGCATGTTTTCATGCATTTTTATGTTATAAATGTTATAATATATGATAATTATGCATGAATTTAAATTTCATGAGTTATTTAGTATAATTGTTATATTAAATATATGAAATTGGAAAAGCATGATGCATGACATTAATTAGATAAATATAAGATGTTATATTTTATTAATGTAGCATGCATGCTTAGATTTATTTTCATGAGTATTAATATAATAGTTATATTATGAATGGAAATAAATTTCAATGCTTGTTTTCATGTATAATATTAATATAAAATGTTATATTAATTTAATGAAAAATGAAAAAGCATTGAGCATGACACCACTTTAGTATAATCGTTATATTATCGTTATCAGCGTCATGGGCTATATGGTGTTTAATAATTCAAACATGGTTGCTTTTATTCCCAACACCATAGAAGCATGTTATAGGGCTAATCATTAAAATTTGGAATAGTTTCAAAATGATTAGAAATCGTCAACCTATAACAAAGAGTTGCATGCAAACATAGGACCTTAGGTTAAAATTGAATTAATTTTAAAATGTTTAAAATTAATTAGACCTAAGCTCAAATTTAATTCTAATAGGATTAGAATTATTTTCTTACTTAGGATTAAAATAGTTTTAATGCACTAAGTAGGAAAAACATTAATATGGTTATAAGGGAACTCTCCCGGTGAAGTTCTGTCTAGGCTGGGGGTACTTAAGTTGACGGTTACGGAACACCTCCTACCTGGGAACTGACCCGGAACCTGAGTTGAATTAATCATAGTTTAATGTTAGCATGCAATGTCACTAGGTAATTAAAAGGGTTTAATTCACCTAGACATCAGTGCAAAGACCTTTATATAAGAGTTATATACAGGCTTAGACTTAGATAGATTCACTTAGCCGGAATTTACCTAAGTAATAGACCCTTTAATTATAAAAAATACTTAGTGGGAGGAAATATATCAAAACAAGATTTTCATAAATCAATGTTTTGCTCTCACGTCCTCAAGAGTTCACAACGTGAGGTCCATGCTTGGCCTCGAGTCACCTTGGGAGTGACCCCCTACGGATGGTGTTTGCATGGATCAATATCAAGGTGAATGAGGGAGTATTTTATAGTAAGTGGGAGCAGGACACGTGTCAACGTATCCTACGGTCTCCTCCATTAGGTTGCACCGTGAGATCCCCATGATCTGCCTGCGAGTCGCCCTGGGAGCGATCACCCTACGGAGGGCTTGATCATGGGAGTCGGAACAACGCAAACTCCAGAAATGGATAGGGTTTCTTAGGTTCATTTCCAACTTTGACTTTCCCTACGGTAGCATTGTTGGGACCGACCTCTGAAATCTGAAAATGGAGGGTTACACTTACGGGGAATTGTTAAGGTGTTAATAATTTCCTGACCGAAAAAAAAAAACGGTAGCTAAGAACTATTGGAATATGAGTTATTCTGGTAATAGGGATTGGCTGAGATTGTCTCAATTCAGGGGAGGAGTAGCCGACTGCCCTACGGTAGCTGTTGCTCTAAACCTTTGAAGTATCGTTGCAAAATGAATGTTTATTCTATGGGTCGATCATTACTTTTGCTAAATTGATTGGATTAAAATAATGATAATATTATTTTGTGTATTGGGTTAATGCAACATCACTAATTAAATTAATTTGTTTGTTTCAGCATGAATCGTTCTTTGTATGCCTCTAATTACGCCGTGTGTAACAGAACTGGTATCACTAATACAACTAAGGAAATGCACTCAAACACTAATTGCGTGGATTTGGTCTTAACTGAGGACTGTCCTCGGGCCCACATGTCTAATTCATCTGAAATTGTTCCTGATGAATATGACATAGACTGCTTAGAAAAACTCAATGAAAATAAATGTGATTTATTGGTCATTGAAACGTGTATAGTGGAAAATGATGATACAGCCTGGATCCTTGATTCAGGTGCCACTCATCACGTATGCTCTTCCTTTGAGGGAATGAGCTCTTGGCAACAATTAGATGCTGGGGAAATGACTCTCAGAGTTGGTACTGGGGAGTTCATTTCAGCTAAAGCAGTGGGAGACATTAAAATGTTCTTCTCCAGGGAACGTTATATGTTATTAGATAATGTATATATAGTTCCTAAAATAAAAAGAAATTTGATTTCTGTATCTTGTTTGCTTGAACAAGGATATTCAGTGTCCTTTTCTGTAAATGAAGCTCTCATTACTAAAAGGGGTGCTGATATTTGTTCTGCAAACTTGGAGAACAATTTATATGTTTTAAGACCAATAGAGTCTAGGGCTATTTTGAACAATGAGATGTTTAAAACAGCTGAGACTCAACCTAAAAGGCAAAAGGTTTCTCAAAGTACCTATCTTTGGCACTTGAGACTTGGCCACATAAATCTCAATAGGATTGGGAGATTGGTTAAGAACGGACTTCTAAGCCAGTTAGAAGATGGTACTTTACCTCCGTGTGAGTCTTGTCTCGAAGGTAAGATGACCAAACGACCTTTTACTGGAAAAGGTTATCGTGCCAAGGAGCCCTTAGAGCTCGTACATACGAATCTCTGTGGTCCAATGAATGTTAGGGCTCGAGGAGGGTATGAATATTTCATCTCTTTAATAGATGATTATTCAAGGTATGGTTATTTATACCTAATGAGTCATAAGTCTGAAGCCCTTGAAAAGTTCAAGGAGTATAAGGCTGAAGTTGAGAACTCATTAGGTAAGACCATTAAAACGCTTCGATCTGATCGAGGTGGAGAGTATTTGGACTTAGAATTCCAGAACTATTTGATAGAACATGGAATCACGTCCCAACTCTCAGCACCAGGTACACCTCAGCAGAATGGTGTATCTGAAAGGAGAAACAGAACCTTGTTAGACATGGTTCGATCTATGATGAGCTATGCTCAGTTGCCTAATTCTTTTTGGGGTTATGCAGTAGAGACTGCAGTTTATATTTTGAATGTTGTTCCCTCAAAGAGTGTTTCTGAAACACCATTTGAGCTCTGGAAAGGGCGTAAAGCTAGTTTACGTCATTTCAGAATTTGGGGTTGCCCTGCACATGTGCTTGTGGCAAATCCAAAGAAATTGGATTCACGTTCAAAATTATGCCTATTCGTAGGCTACCCAAAAGAAACAAGAGGTGGATATTTCTTCGATCCACAAGAAAATAAGGTGTTTGTATCGACAAATGCTACTTTCTTGGAAGAAGACCACGTTAGAGAACACAAACCACGCAGTAAAATTGTGTTGAGTGAACTTTCTGGGGAAGCTACAAATGAATCAACAAGAGTTGTTGATGAGGCTGGACCTTCAACAAGGGTTGTTGATGAGCCCAGTTCAGAGGCTGGACCTTCAACAAGAGTTGTTGATGAGCCCAGTACATCTGGTCAAGCCCATCCTTCTCAAGAGTTGAGAATGCCTCGACGTAGTGGGAGGGTTGCTATACAACCTGAACGCTATCTGGGTTTAGCAGAAACTCCAGCTGTCATACCTGATGATGGAGTTGAGGATCCATTGACCTTTAGACAGGCAATGAATGATGTGGATCATGACCAGTGGGTCAAAGCTATGGACCTAGAGATGGAGTCTATGTACTTCAATCAAGTCTGGGATCTTGTAGACCTACCTGAAGGGGTAAAACCCATAGGGTGCAAATGGATCTACAAGAGAAAACGAGACGCAGCTGGGAAAGTACAGACTTTCAAAGCTCGACTTGTGGCAAAGGGTTATACCCAAAAGGAAGGGGTGGACTATGAAGAAACCTTCTCTCCAGTTGCCATGTTAAAGTCAATAAGGATACTCTTGTCCATTGCCACGTTTTATGATTATGAAATTTGGCAAATGGATGTCAAGACTGCTTTTCTGAATGGCAATCTTGAAGAGAGCATCTTTATGTCTCAACCAGAAGGGTTCATCGCTCAAGATCAAGAGCAAAAGGTTTGCAAGCTTAAACGATCCATTTATGGGTTGAAGCAAGCTTCCAGATCTTGGAATATAAGGTTTGACACTGCTGTCAAATCTTATGGCTTTGACCAGAACGTTGATGAGCCTTGTGTTTACAAAAGGATTATCAGCAGTTCAGTAGCTTTTCTAGTGTTGTATGTAGATGATATTCTGCTTATTGGGAATAATGTAGAATATCTAACTGAAATTAAAACTTGGCTATCAACTGAGTTCCAAATGAAAGATTTGGGTGAAGCTCAATATGTTCTAGGGATTCAAATTATCAGGAATCGTAAGAACAGAACGTTAGCCCTGTCTCAAGCATCCTATATAGACAAGATGTTGTCTAAATATAAGATGCAGAATTCCAAGAGGGGTTTACTTCCCTTCAGGCATGGAGTTCATCTGTCTAAGGAACAGTGTCCTAAGACACCTCAAGAAATTGAGGATATGAGACGGATCCCTTATGCTTCAGCAGTGGGCAGCCTTATGTATGCCATGTTGTGTACTAGGCCTGACATATGCTATGCAGTTGGGATAGTTAGTAGATACCAGTCTAATCCAGGGTTAGACCACTGGACTGCAGTGAAAAACATCCTCAAGTATCTTAGGAGAACGAGGGACTATCAGCTTGTGTATGGCGCTAAGGATTTGATCCTTACAGGATACACAGACTCTGACTTTCAGACTGATAAGGATTCTAGGAAATCCACATCGGGGTCAGTGTTTACCCTAAATGGGGGCGCTGTGGTCTGGCGTAGCATCAAACAAGGATGCATTGCAGACTCCACGATGGAGGCCGAATATGTCGCTGCTTGTGAAGCAGCTAAGGAGGCTGTATGGCTTAGGAAGTTCTTGATGGATTTGGAAGTTGTTCCAAATATGAACTTGCCAATCACCCTTTATTGTGATAATAGTGGTGCAGTGGCAAATTCTAAAGAACCTCGCAGTCACAAGAGAGGCAAGCACATAGAGCGCAAATATCATCTCATCAGAGAGATCGTGCAACGAGGTGATGTGATCGTCACGAAGATAGCTTCGGAGCACAACATTGCTGATCCATTTACGAAGGCTCTCACGGCTAAAGTGTTCGAGGGTCATCTAGAGGGTCTAGGTCTGCGAGATATGTACATAGAATAATCTAGGGCAAGTGGGAGAAGTGTAATGGGTATTCAAATGCCCTAGTTTATTGTATTTATCTGTATTTGTACTTTTCATGTATTATACAGTATTAATACAAACTATTATTCCTACTTCAATGATTATTCATTCAATTCTGATTGTTGATGTACATTGCCCACTAGAGTTTTAGTTCAAGTGGGAGTTGTTGGGTTTTATGCCCTAAAACTCGTAGATAGTAAATGAAACAAATTAATCGATCTCAATAAAGCGTTATTTGAGTGATTCAGTAATTGGGTTATTGAATAATCGAGTTTGCATTAATAAACCCTAAATCCAATAAACTAAGATCCAAGGTTGTTTAAATGAAACTTGGACTAGTATGTAGGGACATACGGGGATCAGTGTCCAAGTAACAACCTAAATGGTCTATAGTATAGGGATAAGGCTGGGTACCTTATCCTGGTGACACTATGTGATACGGCCCACCTTGTATCCGATACAGATGCAATGATCCAAAGCATCCATGTAGGAGACATGCGGGTGGGGGTATCCTATGCAATGAGTTTGCATAAGACCGGACCACGAAATAGTAACCACTAGATGTAACGCCGTTAACTAGTCTAGGTTTCTATTTCAATAGGATGACCTAGGTAACTCAATCTCAATCCTGAGTCTGTTATGAACTCCTTTTCAGGAGGGATTGTCCTTAGATTTGTATGGGTGAGAGTGGCCTGCTCGCCGACTCAATATTCCTACCATTTCAGGGGCAAGACCGAATGGGGGCTGGGAACATAACAGTACAAGATGGAATTCACTCCTTCCCCTATTGGGGCAAGTAGATGTGTGTTCCCTTAAGGGCTGATTTCGGGGCTTGAACAAAAGCGCGCTGTCCTCTCTTGGCCCGAGAGGAATTTCTGTTTAGTGGTTGGACCCTAAACAGGTTGTTCATTAGAGGGATCAGTGGTACTTAAGGATCCAGAGGTAACCCAGGGGTAAAACGGTAATTTGACCCAGCTGGTGTTACGAACACACGTGAAGGATTGACTTACTGCTATTGGTCGATATCCGTGGACACAGAAATATTCTACAGTGAGAAGAGTGCAGCTGTGGGTCTTTAGTGGAGTGACCCACGGTTAACGAATGTTGATTGACTCGGTTAATGAGTTTAGTTGATCAATCTCGTATCGTTGGAGCTTCTGATCTGTAGGTCCATTAGGTCCACCTGCTAGCTCATAACGGGTTCTGAGATAATTTAGTCTTGGTATTAAAGGGAATTAATATAATGTATGGAGATACATTATAGTATAAAGTTTAATTAAAGAATTAAACTTTATAACTAATTTTGAATATGATTCGAAATTAATTATTGAGAGAATAATGAATTTAATTAAATATGTGATATATGATTAATTCATGAATTAATTAATTGGGGAATTAATTAATTTAATCTAGTTTGGTTAAATGTGATTTAATCAAATTAATATTATAGTTTATATTAATGTACATTATGATGCACATTAAAACTATAGGTTAAATGAGAGAGATTAAAATTGAATATGATTCAATTGTAATTAAATATTGGATATTTAATTAATGTGGATTCAATTAATAAGATTAATTGAATGGTCAATTTAATTCAATTTAATATGATTCAAATTGAATTAAATACCTTATGTTATAATTGATTTAATTAATTTTGTCTTAATTAAATTAATTATAATTAATTAATTAAATAAATTATTATTATTATTTAATTAATGGACGACCAAGATCGGTTGGATTTGATCCAACGATCTAGATGGAGTAGGGTTTTAACTTCCCCCACTTATCGTTAAGTGGAGAGGGGGTTACCCATCTCATAATACTCATTCTCATTCTTACGAAAGAAACAGAAGAGTGGTTTTTCCTCTCTATTTTTTCTGGTTTACTCTCAAAATTCTCTCAAAAGTTCCAGCACTTCATTGCTGTAAAATTCTCATCCAAGACCAAAAATTGGTTCCCACAAGCCAATCTCGAATTCCAAGAGTCATAGTGGGTGATCCGACGTGGTGGTGTTCGTTGGGAGGAAGAATCACATACATTGGAGCATTGTGCTGTGTTCTTCAATTCCACGTAAGTAATTTCTTCAACTCTAAAGTGGTTTAGAGTAATTTTTCAGCATGCTTAACATAGAAAATTAATAGAAATCGTTTCTGTTTTTTTGCCCAACGTATCGGTATTCTAATTAGAAATTAAATCACAAACGGTGAAAACCGCTTCCGCTAGAGGATTCAATTCCTTCAGGAGGTGATGGCGTGGTCTGAACCATCTTCACGCGACCCGCCTTCCTCTTGATGTGGCGGCGCTTTGGTGGCTCCGGCATAATGATTTCAAAAGAAAGAATAACACTCACGCGAAGATTTGATCAAGAAGACAAAGTGGGAGAAGCTTACCAGCGTTTGCGAATAAATAAGGCTCCAGCAAAAGAGAATCTTAACCGAAAAGATTTGCCCTGCTATAACTAATATTACCGTTAGAAATTAAAAATCCAAACCTGAAATTCAAAAATTACCAACGGTAAAATTTCAGATTCCAAACGCCCATGGTAAAATTGACGTGCTGTCATCATTGAAACCCTCGGATAATTACTCTGCTACACGTGGCCTCATCAGATAGCGCACGCACATTTACCTGCGAGAATTCAAAGTTAAATCCAACGGTAACAATAATAAATTCCAACGGAAACCCTTCTAACTCGGCATATTTTGCTCCAGCAATATCTTTGACACAACAATCTTCTGATCCTGAAGAATTTTAGATACGGAATTTGAATTTAAAAATGGACAAATCAAATCCTTTCAAATTAAACCAATCAAAGCAAACCTAACCTGTTATTCTCAAAAGAAGCTGAATAAATTAGAGAAAATCTCTATTAATTAAAACTAGAATTCAAATAACCGAAAATAAAATCTAGATAAAATCTAACTAAAAGATAATTGCAAGATAATTCAAATAAATAACTCGAAAATCAAATCAAATCAAAAATAGATCAAACCTACCCTACCAAAAATAAAAATATAAAAGATAAAATCTAATAAATCATGCAAAGTTAAATCTAACCTAACCGACAAATAAAATCAATTAACGGAAAATAAAATTTCTGGGAGCTCAAAATTTTTCTCTGTGAAATGCTCCCGCAAAAGCCCTGCTCTATCAATCATCAATCAACCTTAGGGAAGGATATTTCGCCTGAAATTCCTCACCCCAATAATTTTTCACACGCTCAACCACAATAAACGGTCCTGACCATTTAGATTTTAATTTTCCAGGAAATAATTTTAATCTAGAATTATAAAGCAAAACTTTATGACCCTTGACAAACTCCTTAGATTTAATTTTTTTGTCATGCCACAGCTTAGTCTTCTCCTTATACATTTTCACATTCTCGTAAGAAAATTGGCGAAATTCCTCTAACTCATTAAGCTGCAGCATTCTTATTGCTCCTGCACGACTCAGATCAATATTTAACTTTTTCAAAGCCCAAAATGTTTTATGCTCAAGCTCTAATGGTAAATGGCAAGCTTTCCCATATACTAACCTATAGGGAGACATACCTAAAGGAGTCTTATAAGCTGTCCTATAAGCCCAAAGAGCCTCATCCAACCTAAAGGACCAATCCTTTCTAGAGGGATGGACTACTTTCTCCAAAATAGCTTTAATTTCCCTATTACTAATTTCAGCTTGACCATTTGCTTGTGGGTGATAAGGGGTAGCTATCCTATGCTTAATCACATACTTAGCTAAAAGCTTAGTTAAGATATTATTAACAAAATGTGTACCCTCATCACTCACTAAAGCCCTAGGTGTCCCAAACCGCGCAAAGATGTGCGATTGAAGAAACCTTGCTACTGTTTTGGCATCACTCTGATGGCATGCGATGGCCTCCACCCACTTGGACACATAATCAACTACCAATAAGATAAAAACATAGCCATTAGAAGGGGGAAATGGCCCCATAAAGTCAATACCCCATACATCAAATAATTCAACTTCTAAAATGTAAGTAAGAGGCATTTCATCTCTTGGTCCCAAATTTCCTCTCCTCTTGCAAGCGTCACATTGCTTGTAGAACCAATGGGCATCCTTGAATAATGTAGGCCAGAAGAATCCACAATGCAAAATCCTCATAGCTGTCCTTTGACCGCTGAAATGGCCTCCATACGGCGAAGAGTGACATTGCTCCAGGATTTCCTTTGCTTCATCACCTGAAACGCACCTACGAATAATACCGTCAGAGCATTGCTTATACATAAATGGCTCATCCCAATAGAAAAATTTTGCATCATGCTTAAACTTTTTCTTCTGCCTCCAATCCATGTCAATAGGAGTGACTCCCTTCACTAAAAAGTTGGCAATATCAGCATACCAAGGGACATCCCTGACTACCTTTACCTGAACAGCAAAAAGCTGCTCATCTGGAAAAGAATCGGAAATGGCAGATTGCTCCAGCAAAAATGATGATGGATCAAGACGAGATAAATGATCTGCAATGACATTCTCTGATCCCTTCTTGTCTTTTATCTCCAAGTCAAATTCCTGCAGTAATAAAATCCAACGAATTAGTCTCGGCTTTGCATCCTTTTTAGACATTAAATACCTTATTGCTGCATGATCCGTGAACACCGTGACTTTAGATCCAACCAAATATGGTCGAAATTTCTCAAAACCAAACACAACAGCTAACAACTCTTTTTCAGTAGTTGTGTAGTTGACCTGTGCTTCATTTAAAACCTTGCTCGCATAATATATAGGATGAATAAATTTGCCCTGCTTTTGCCCCAGCATCGCACCTACCGCAACATCACTCGCATCACACATTACCTCGAATGGAAAATTCCAGTTAGGCGCGCAGAGAATGGGTGCTGAGATTAAAGCAGCCTTTAACGTTTCAAAAGCCTTCCTACAATCTGCATTAAAGTCAAAAACATGATCAGTGCACAATAAGTTACAAAGAGGTTTACTGATTTTGGAAAAATCCTTTATGAACCTCCTATAAAATCCAGCATGTCCTAAAAAACTCCGAATTCCCTTTACTGAATTCGGTGGCTCTAGCCTTTCAATAACCTCAACTTTTGCTCTATCAACTTCTAGACCATTTTTAGAAATCTTATGACCTAACACTATGTCCTCCTTCACCATGAAGTGGCACTTCTCCCAATTAAGAACTAGATGGGTATCCTCACATCTTTTTAATACCTTTCCTAAATTATCCAGACAACTCTGAAAAGACCCTCCAAAAACTGAAAAATCGTCCATAAAGACTTCAACAGTAGACTCAATCATGTCAGAAAAAATTGCTAGCATACACCGCTGAAATGTTGCTGGAGCATTGCAAAGGCCAAAAGGCATTCTCCTAAAAGCGAATGTCCCATAAGGGCAGGTGAAAGTGGTTTTCTCCTGATCTTCAGGAGCAATAGTAATTTGGTTATACCCAGAATAACCATCCAAGAAACAGTAATAGGCCTGACCAGCCAATCGATCCAACATCTGGTCGATAAATGGTAAAGGGAAATGATCCTTTCAGGTGGCTTTATTAAGCCTTCTGTAATCCATACAAATCCTCCAGCAAGTTACTGTCCTGGTTGGAATCAGCTCATTATCTTTATTGTTCACCACAGTGACACCTACTTTCTTAGGAACACATTGGACAGGGCTTACCCAATTGCTATCGGCAATTGGATAAATGATCCCAGCATCCAACCATTTAATTACCTCCTTTTTAACAACCTCTTTCATTGCAGGGTTAAGCCTTCTTTGTTGCTCAATACTCCTAAAGGATCCCTCCTCTAGAGTGATTTTGTGCATACAAAAATATGGGCTAATTCCCTGAATATCAGCCAATGTCCAACCTATAGCTTTGCGGTATTGCTGCAGCAATTTTATTAAGGCCTCCTCATGCTCCGGCATTAAATCTGATGCAACAATAATGGGCAACGTCTCACTTTCCCCAAGATACACATACTTTAGATGATCCGGTAAAGGTTTCAAATCTAAAGTGGGTGCCTCAATTAGGGATGGCTTAATTGGGGGAGCCTTTCTTTGATCTAAATCTAAAGACTCAAAAACATTCTCACACCTAAACAATTCTTTTTCATTTTTTCTGTCTAAAGAACAAAATTCAAAATCTCCTACACTAACCTCTCCATGCTTTTCTGAATGCTTATCAGCCGAATCCTGTATTGCTGTCTCAATAACTGTGCTCTCCAGAATCCTGATGAAGGAGCAATCCTCCATTTCGTCTGGATATTTCATGGCTTTAAACACATTAAATTTCACTTCCTCATTACAGACTCTCATTGTTAATTCTCCTTTTTGAACATCTATTAATGCCCTACCAGTAGCCAAAAATGGACGACCTAGAATAATTGGGACATCTTTATCAGCCTCATAGTCTAAAATAATAAAATCAACAGGAAATATGAATTTATCAACTTTTACTAAGACATCCTCAATTTTACCCTCTGGATATGTGATAGATCTATCAGCTAATTGGAGTGTAACTGTGGTAGGTCTAGCTTCACCAATACCTAACTTCCGATAGACTGAAAGAGGCATAAGGTTAATGTTTGCACCTAAATCACAGAGTGCTTTACCTAATTCCTTTCCACCTATAGACACAGGTATAGTAAATGACACAGGTATAGTAACTGTGGTAGGTCTAGCTTCACCAATACCTAACTTCCGATAGACTGAAAGAGGCATAAGGTTAATGTTTGCACCTAAATCACAGAGTGCTCTACCTAATTCCTTAGCCTTGGGGGGTAGCCCATTCTTAAGAATAGCACTACACTCCTCAGTAAGAGATACAGTTTCGAACTCACCTAACCTTTTCTTCTTAGTCAAAATATCCTTAAGAAATTTAGCATAATTAGGCATTTGCTCAATAGCTTCTACTAAAGGGATATTTATATGCAACTGCTTAAGAATTTCTAAAAACTTTTTAAATTGACCATCCTGATTCTTAGGCTTTTGCCTTTGTGGAAAAGGTAGAGGTGGTACATAAGGTGGGGGCGGCACATATGGTGGTTCTACATCTGGCGCAGAACCAGATGCTCCAACATTTTCTTTGCTGCCTCCAGCACCCTGACCAGACTCCAACTCTTTTTCAACAATAACAATATTATCACTATTACTATTTAAATCCTGGGTCTTTCTAGACTCTTCTAATGGCTTACCACTCCTAAGAGTTACTGCCTTTACCAGCTCCTTACCTTCCCTTCGCGGGTGTTCAGTATCCGAAGGAAGTTTCCCTTGAGGCCTCGCCTTTAGCTCATTAGCAAGCTGACCCACTTGCAATTCCAGGGCCCTCATCGAAGCTTGATTACTTTGAATCGCGGCATCTGTGCGAGCCATAAATTCTTTCATCATTGCCTCGAGAGAATTTCCTGAATTTTGCTGGGGCAAAGCCGACTTATTTTGCTGGGGCATTACCTGCGTTTTAGCAAATCCTGGCTGGTTCATCTTTTGTTGCGCTTGCACGTTATTTCCTTGCCCTCCCCATGAGAAGTTGGGGTGGTTGCGCCAACCTGGATTATAAAAGTTAGAATAAGGGTTGTTCCTCTGATTACCTACAAAAAACACAGAAGCTGGATTGCTGGGGCAAAACTCGTAGTTGTGATCTTCACCGCAATAGACACATGCGTCGTCCGTGACTTGGTTCACCACTGCTGCAGGCTCCATAGCTGGTGGCTGCTGATGGCTAATTACTGTCACATTCTTAAGAGCGTTAGCAATCATAGCAAGATCAGCCCTAATGGTGGACACACCATCAACCTCTAGCACACTCTTAACCTTTTTATTTGTGCCTCTAACATCCGACCACTGACAACTATTAATAGATATTCTTTCTAAAATTTCATAGGCTTCATCAAAAGTTTTTGCCAAAAGGGCCCCTCCAGCCGAAGCATCAACCATACCTTGGGTTACTCCATTCAAACCATTGTAAAATGTTTCCATTTGAATACAATGAGGTAACCCATGGTGGGGACACTTTCGCAAAAGCTCCTTAAACCTCTCCCAAGCCTCACTAAAAGTCTCATCCTCAAGTTGCCTAAACCCTACTATTTCACTCCTTAATTTAGCATTTCTATTAGGTGGGAAATATTTACTCAAAAATTTTTCAGCTAACTCATCCCATGTCGTAATTGATCCTGGAGCAAAAGAGTTTAACCATGATTTTGCTCCATCTCTAAGAGAATACGGGAACAAAGTTAATCTAAGAGCATCTCTAGGCACTCCTTGAATTACAAAAGAATCACTAACTCCTAGAAAAGACTTAAGATGTAAATGAGGGTCTTCAGATGACAAACCATGGAATTGCCCCACGGTTTGCAACATCTGAAACATTACCGGTTTCATTTCAAAATTTGCCGCTTGGATTTGGGGACGTGCAATCCCTGGATTCAACTCATTAAACATCGGGACAGCATATGCTCGAATGGCTCTGGTCCTATCGTTCGCTATCAAGATAGGATTCTCAGCCTGATTATTTCGCTGCTCATTTTGCTCAAACAGTGGGTTTTGCTGCAGCAACGGATTCTGCTGGGGGTTCACTGCTACTGGACCTTCAGGAACCTGCGGGAGTTGCGGCACGTTCTCCATCTGGTTTCTGCGCTGCTCCCTCCTTCTGTTCCTAAATGTCCTTTCAATTTCTGGATCAAGCTTAAACCGTACCCCAGGCGGATCGCTCATGCACCAAAATCACACCTTCAAAAACAAAAGAAACAATCAAAAAGTTCTAGCACAAAACCACTAAAACACATACACAAAACAGATCAGATAAAAACTTATTCAAGTCCCCGGCAACGGCGCCAAAAACTTGTTGGGTTCCTAGAGTGAATAAAAATATAGTATAAAAAAACTCTAGAATTCCTGTGCAAGTATACACAGTCTGCAACAAGTAATATTTATCAATCCAAGGTCTGAATGAGTTTTCACTTTATCTATTTTGTACACCTTTCTAATGGTTTCAAAAATAATAAAAATGTTGGGTTTTATCGGAATTATGCTGAAGCAAAATAAATGACAGAACAACGAGTAAACAAATAGATAGACAGATTAAAGACAGGCGCTGGTTAGGTTTTAGTGATTGTTATAAAATATGCTCTAGCAATATTATTGATCATGCATTTCCCGCAGTATTATTAGCGGATTCCTCCCGGAACTCCGAATCTTTTGGGATGTGTTTCAACCCCAATGAAGTGCGACCAATCAGGCACTAGGCAACTGGCTATCCCTAGCTCAGTCACTGGCGTTCACCAATACACAATGATCGTAATGTGGAGAATTGCCACACACTCTCTAAATCATCCCTGAAACTAGAGAGAGCTATCCATACCGGCTGCCCAGGCGGGCATAAAATAAGAATAAGCACAACAATTAACCAAAATGCTATAGTCAGTTTATTACTAGAGATGAAGCACAGTAATCACATTATTCCTAACCAACACCCTAGCTACTTAGTTCATAATAGGCATGGGAATACGAATTACAATCTGAGTATGCATGTCCATAACCACAATTTAAGAAGGAAAATAAACTCCCTAATCAGTTTGCGGATGATGGTGTACTTGATGATCTTCAATCTCTACACTATTCGACTTCCAAGGGAAAACATGGAATGAATTTGACTTTGACGGCTACTTCCTTTTATAGAAGGATGGGAGGCTTGAATTAGGTCAACTAGGACACGTGTAAGGCTCTCCTTGATCCTTTATCTCGAAAATATCTCAATAGAAGTCGGTTCATGAAGTTGGCTAACGAGTTGTGATGTGGCAGTTTCTGCTCCCAGTTTGGCTGCAGCATAGAATTTGCTCCTTCCAGTCGCTTAGCAGCATAATCTGCACAAAGTGATTTCCAAAGCTTCCATTCTTCCAAATGGGTTAAATCATGTAATATCTCTATAAAACCAACCCTATTAAGCATTAAAGACACACAAATCCTTATATAAATGGAGCCTAAATAACTACCTTTTGGGCAGTTATCAATGACTAAATTCTAACCTTAGTTAGACATCAAACCTTAGGGTTTGTAGGGATTTTCACCCATTCCCACTTTGTAAAAGCGAGAGAGTGGAGTGTCTAAGCGAACTCTAGAAGGATTGGATAAAATAGAAAAACTCTAGTATTTAGCTACTGTCATTATTTCTAGCTTTTGTTACTTTTCATTTATCTGTATTCTTTACATCTTATTTTCAATGAAAAGGTATTCATTTAAACTTTATCTCACCATGAGTAGCTAAAATCCGTTGAGGGGTTCAATATGGTGAATTCCCTTATGGTTCAAAAGCTTGAAAGTGTTTTATTTGCTTAAGTGTTGTTCAATGCATGTCATTCTTTATTGATTATCATTCTGATCTTGCTAAGTTTAACTTGATCTCTTAGACTTTGCATGCTATGTGAGTTTGATGTCGAAAGGGAAAGACGATATTGGTTCTCATAAAGGTGATATAGGAGAAAAAACTCGAAAGAGATTGTTCGGCGGTATAGGGCAAGTTGCCTAAGGCACCCTATATCAACTACAGGGTTATAGATTGCATTCGTGAATCATCTATGTCAGAGTCAAGTCAAAGAAATGTGCATAACGGTACTCGCATAGCCTTCTAACAGTTCTTGGGAGTAAGGCCAAATAGAAGTTAAATCTGACCCAAATCATTGAATAGGCTTAAGTTGAATAATCTATGATAAAAGTTATTTCCTTTGGGATGAATCCATATTGAATACCTCGTTTGTTTATTATTGTTATTCTTTATTATTTACTTGTGTTATTTATTTTTCTGAAAATCAATCATCAAATCATTTCTTTGGTTACCTATTTTAAGCAATCAGTTGAGCAGTTTCTTCTTCAAATCTGAATTTCCAATTTCGTCCTCGTGGGATCGATACCCTTGGAATACTTCTAAGGTTTTTATTACTACGTGCGATAGTGTATGCTTGTACTAATGTTGGCTGAATTTATTTTTATTAGTATCTATCATCTTATCTCACATCCATCATTCAGCCTCTGTCGCACCAAGGTTTCTGATGGTTATTACTTTATGTATGAGGGGTGGCGAACGATAAAGATAAAAACTAATTAATCTTGTTAATTGTAGAATTCACGATTAGCAAGTTAATTAACACAGGTTAGTATAGGGGGTCCTCCGAGTAACCAAGAAGCCAACCAGACTAATAAAAATAAGCATAGAATAATTATTAGAGAAAACTAGGAAGCCAAGTGAAATAGCAATCAAGCATAAGAAATCCCAACCCAGCGATCCCTTTTATGATATTTATTTTTCTGTTCTATTTCTCATTTGCATTCCTTGTTTTGTCTCCTTTACATTCAACATTTAATTTTTTTTTTTTTTTTTTTGCTTAGTTCTGCTTTCCAAAATCCCCCTTGTTTTATGAGCACAAAATTCTACATCTGCTAGGACCTCTTCCTTGTGTTCGACCCCGACCACTATTTCTACAAAATAGTTATAGTGTCGTGGATTATAAATTTATTTGACCAACACGACCTTTGACAAGTCGAACCGCGTCAAATTGTCGTCGTTGCCGGGGAAGGGTGTTTTCTAGTTTTTTTTTTGTGCTTTTCTGTTTTCTTTTTGCAGAGCTTAACGATGAAATCAACATACCCTCGACGTGCTAATCCCATGGCTGAGCACATGATGCAATACCTTGAAGCTCCTAATCCAAGTTATCTCTCATCTCTTGGAAACCTTGAAGTCACAAGAGAAATCATATACATCACCCAAACACCTGAAGAATACTTTCACAAGTATTGGGATCGCTTCAATGGGTTATGTGCACTTCCTCATAGCCCATTGTCTGAGGAGTCCTTGTTGTTGCACTTCATTGAAGGATTATCACCCGATGACAAAAGGATGTTAGATATAGCAAGTGGCGGGGATGCACTAGACAAAACACCTAGTGAGGCTAGAGAGATAATTTCAAGCTTCTCAACGTATGTTGGACTCATCATATTTCAAGCACGAAAGGTAAATTCTTCCGATTCTTTGGATAGCCAAGATTTTGAGCAACAACAAGAAGGTAAGGCTAATGAGGTTAGTGAGCCTGAGATTGAACCTTCTTTAGATTCTAAGTCTGATTCATGTGATATGTCAAGCTTGTAATTATATTCATGAGTAGCTAAACTTGTAGCTTAGGGATTGATGTAGTTGATTAAGTTTATGGATTGATTTATGGTTTAAGTTGTGCAATGTTATTATGTTTGTAATCTTGATTTAATGCTTTCAATTAATTGGCCATTAGTTGAATGATTTAAGTTTCGAATCTAGCTCGGGAGAGGGGATTTGATATAGACTTTCTCAAGATTGCATGACTAAAGTTTATTTTCTAATTCGTGACGGTTTTAGATTAACTTTAGAATTGGTTAAAAGATCTCATAGCCTTGCATGTTAATAAACTTAGATGGGGATATCAAGTTAGTTAATTTGCACGAGAATCAATTATACTCGGGAGAGGTAGTTGTGATTAAAGGGTCTTTGGCTCATAATTCCATTGTGCATAATAACTTATTCCTTAAAATCAATCCTAAATTAAATCGGCGAAATCAATTCCCTAAGTAGTTTTTCCAATTGAAATTCCACACTTTTTACTTGCTTTAATTTGGTTTTCTTATCATTCAATCATCACTTTTTGATCCCTAAATAAAATTGGGCAAGATAATTCACAATACTTGATTTGCTTAAAAATCCAATCCAGAGGACGACACTCGTTTATACGAACTCTTTATTATTACTTGACCCGTGCGCTTGCGGTTAGGAAAAGTCCACACCATCAAGCTTTCGATGAGTTGTAAGCATGAGTGCCCAAAAAGGGAGACTTTTTAAAATTTTTCTAGGAGATGTCTTGCATGAGTATAGTATTTTTCTTGGCTAGATTTGGATTTGAATGCTTAGGAGCGAATTATTAGGTTCATATGCTTGTTGTCACCTCGATAGGTGTAGGGAAGAGCTAAAGAGTTAATTTTATGCAAATTAGCATGTTTAATCTTGCATAGGAGGAAAGAAAAGAATATATGCTTATCATGATCATGAAAGAAAAAATCATTCTTATCGTTACTTTTGAAAGAAAAAAATTATTATGCCATGGGCTGTGCACAGTTTGCAATAAGTAATAAAGATTTAGGCAAAAAGAGCTACCCCATTGTGATCAGTTAGGCCAACCCGAGAAAACTCAGGTTAAGGGTCCCTGCAATAGGTGTGTGAAAGCTAGTGCCACATATAAATGCTTGATTAAACTATCAATTATAAGCACCTAAGTATGGATGAAAGAAAACTAATTTGTTTCATTGACTCGTTAGTGAATCCTTAGTGCCAGTGTAGAGGGAAGATGAGTTGAGAGTTTAATAATCCAATCCCGGGCTAGTAGAGTGTTATCTTGTTGAGTTAGATCTCGCTTGTGCAAGTTAATTTTGGAAAACTTTTGATTTGTCTCCCTCATTGGTCCTTATGTGCATGTCTCTTGATTGCTTGACTATTGACTTTTGAGTCTTGAGGATTGAGTCATGTTTGTTGCATCCATTCTTCCACTGTATGCTGGATTTTTAGTTTGCTCAAGGACTAACAAAAGCTTAAGTTTGGGGGTATTTGACAGCGAGCATAGCTAGCTATTTTTCTTTGATTGATTAAGCTAGTCTTTTACAATTGTTTGCCCAAATTTATGCATTTTTATGTTTTATTTGTAGGAAGTATGTGTTTGAAGCTTAATTCAGCAATTGGAGTCAAATGGAGTCTTCAATCTAAAAAAAAAAAAAAAAAAGAACTCATAGCGTCGCGACACTATCGGCAAATTTCCCAAAAACGCGATATCGCGACTAGAACCCTTTTGTGGGAGTCCAATTGGTGAGTCCAATTGGTGAGATTTTAGCCCTAATTTCGACTAGAACCCTTTTGTGGGAGCTAAAGGCAAGCCAAGGAACGGGAATCAAGCGAAAAGACGTGGAGATCGTGACGGGGACATGCGGTGTCGGCGGATTCGAGTTTTCCTTTCTCTTTCCCTTAACTCTTGTAGTTTTTATGGCTTTTCTTTCAATTAGTGTTCGTAGTTTAAAGACCATGAATTGCTAGTTGTTTGTCTTAGGGTTTGATGTAATTGTTTAAGTTGTTGGATTGATTTTAGGTATGAATGTGTTATCATTCTATTCGTGCAATTTTATTTAATGCTTTCAATTACTTGATCACTAATTGAATGGTTTAAGTGTTGAATCTAACTCGAGAGGGAGGATTTGGCCTAAGACTTACTTTGTTTATTTGCATGACTAGAGTAGAAATTCTAAGTTTGTGACGGGATTTGGAATATCTTTAGAAGCATAACAAGGACCGAACCGAATAATGTCTTGCATGTTAATGAACTTAGATAGGGATATCAAGTTAGTTTATATGCATGAGAATCAATTATACTCGGGAGAGGTAATCGTGATAAAAGTTTCCTTGGCTTGTAGAATAATTGCACGGTCAATTCATTCCTATTAATCAATCCTCAATCTTAATCAATCCTCAATCTTAATCAATGAAATCAATTCCCTAAGAGTCTTTCCATTTGAGTCTCCACTTTTATTTTTATGCTTTTAGTCTTTATTTTTATCTTTATCATTAAGTTATGCTCCCTAAATAAAATTGAACAAAAGTATTCGCGGTGCTTAATTTGCTAGAAAACCAATCCAGAGGACGACACCCGTTTTACACGAAAACACTATATTATTACTTGACCACACTTGCGGTAAGAAAATTGCGTATCAAGTTTTTGGGCACTCATGTTTGCTTAACTTTTGCATGTTCTTGTTTGCTTGACTATTAACTTTTTTTAGCCTTGAGGATTGAGTCATGTTTGTTGCATCCATTCTTTCACTATATGTTTGATTTTTAGTTTGCTCGAGGACTAGCAAAAGCTTAAGTTTGGAGGTATTTGATAGCGCGCATAGCGAGCTATCTTTCCCGTTACAATTTGGTTAGTCTTTGAGTAATTCGTAACCATTTTATTGCTCTTTAATGTTTATTTTGTAGGAAATTGTTATGTTGAGCTTAATTGAGAAATTGGAGTCAAATGGAGTTCAATCCTAAAAAAAAAAACAAAAAAAAAAATCATAGCGTCGAGACGCTATGTGACTAGCGTCGCAACGCTAGGCAAACTTCCAGAACCCGTAATTTCGCGGTAGCATCGTAACGCTACCTCGACAGCGTCGCAATGCTACGACCAATTTTTGCCTTATTTAAAGATTGCGATTAGGGCTTTTTGGGGGACCTCTTTTGGACACTTTGGAGCCGTAAAACAGAGGAAAAAGAGAGCATTTGGAGCTGAAGCACGTGGAGCAAAGTTGAAATCAACCCATTGTTCGTGGGGATCGTGACGGGGACGTTCGGTCTCGGCCTACATAGAGTTTAATTCTTCTTTCCCTTACTTTAGTTAGTGTTTATGGCTGTTTTAGATCATAGTTATATTATAACGCGGTGTATGATTAGCTAGGTCTTTACTCTTAGGGATTGATGTAGCCGTTGGGCACGTTATGGATTGATTTTACGGTTTTATGCTATTAAATTTCATTTATGCATACTTGTGTCTTTAATGTTTTCAATTTACCGACCATAAATTGATTGATGTTTGTGCTTGAATCTAACTCGGGAGAGAGGATTTAGCTTAGAAATCATTATGCATAACTAGGATTTAGCTAGAAATCGGGAGATTATGGTTAATTCTAGAAATCGTTATAAAGGTTATTCATATTGCCTTGTATGTTTATTGAATTTAGATAGGGATATCGGGTTCAATTTCATATGGGAGAATCATGTATGCTCCGGAGAGGTATGTGTGATCTTAGTTTACCAAGATTTATGAATCATAGCATGTGTTAATCTGTTAATTAATCCATAATCCCAATTGGTGAAATCAACTCCCTAAGACCGTTGTCTCCATTAGATTGTCATAATTTTCCATTATTTTGTGTTTGATTCAATTGCATTTTCACTCAATTCGGTTCCCTAAATAAAATTGGTCAAGAGTATTTCCGGTAATTAAAATTGGCTAGACACCAATCCAGAGGACGACATTCGAATTGCACATTCACTATATTATTACTTGACTCATACACTTGCGGTTAGCAATTTGCACATCAGTGGCGAACGATAAAGATAAAAACTGATTAGTCTTGTTAATTGCAGAATTCACGGTTAGCAAGTTAATAACACAGGTTAGTGTAGGGTGTCCTCCGAGTAACCACAAAGCCAACCGGACTAATAAAAATCAGCATAGAATAATTATTAGAGAAAACTAGGAAGCCAAGTGAAATAGAAATCAAGCATAAGAAATCCCAATCCAGCGATCCCTTTTATGATATTGATTTTTCTGTTCTATTTCTCATTTGCATGCCTTATTTTGTCCCCTTTACATTCAGCGTTTAAATTTCTTGCTTAGTCCTGCATTCCAAATCCCCCCTGTTTTATGAGCACAAAGTTCTACATCTGCTAGGTCCCCTTCCCTGTGTTCGACCCCGACCACTATTTCTACAAAATAGTTATAGTGTCGTGGTTTATAAATTTATTTGACCAACACGACCTTCAAAAAGTCATACCGCATCAGTCTCCACATATTGTTCAAGACTCATCCCACAACCTAGGATGTTTAGTTTATTGGATTAGTGTTTTTTAGGCAAGATGTACATAATATAGACAATAACTCTTTATTGAAAAAACATCAAACAATACTTTATTTATGTTTGGTCAATTGTTACATTTACCATCTACGAGTTTTAGGGCAAAAAATTCAACAAACTCTCACTTGAACTAAAACTCTAGTTAGTGGGAAGTAAATGCAATAATCTAAAGTTGGGAAAGTAATGTACATTGTATATAACATACAAGTAAAACAATAAACTAGGTCATCCTTATACCCATTACACATCTCCCACTTACCCTACATTATACTATATAGATATCTCGTAGACCTAGACCTTCTAGATGACCCTCAAACACTTTAGCCGAGAGAGCCTTAGTAAACGAATCAGCTATATTGTGCTCCGAAGTGATCTTGGTGACGATCACATGTCCTCGTTGCACAATCTCCCATATTAGGTAATACTTCCTCTCTATGTGTTTTCCTCGTTTGTGGTTGTGAGGTTCTCTAGAATTGGCTACAACCCCATTGTTGTCACAGTATAATGTTATGGACAAGTCCATATTTGGAACAACTTCTAAATTTGTCAGGAACTTCCTGAGCAAAACTGCTTCCTTTGTTGCTTCACAAGCAGCAACATACTCAGCCTCCATGGGTTGAGACTTCTATGCATCCATGTTTGACTCTTCGCTAAACTACAGCTCCCACGCTAAGGATGAATACTGACCGTGACGTTGATTTCCTAGAATCCTTGTCAGACTGAAAGTAAGAATCTGTGCATCCTGTAAGGATCAAATCCTTTGCCCCATACACCAGCATGTAGTTCCTCGTTCTCCGAAGATACTTGAGGATATTCTTAACCGCTACCCGTGGTCTAACCCAGGATTGGACTGATACCTACTGACTAATCCCATTGCATAACATATGTCAGGCCTAATGTAGACCATAACATACATTAAGCTATCCACAGTTGAGGCGTAGGGAATGCATCTCATATCCTCAATTTCTTGAGGTGTCTTAGGACACTGTTCCTTAGACAGGTGAACCCCATGCCTGAAAGGTAACAACCCTTTCTTGGAGTTCTGCATCGAATATCGAGACAACATCTTGTCGATATACGTTATTTGAGACAACGCTAGCGTTTTGTTCTTACGATCTCTAATAATTTGGATTCAAAGAACATACTGGTGAATGAATTGAATCCTCTGTGGAAGCGGTTTACACCATGCGTGATTCAATTTCAATCAATTTAGAAAACCAATACGTTGGGTAAAAATCTACAGAAACAATTTCTAATAATTTTAACATTAAGCATGTTGTGATTTCAAGATCTAACCGATTTTAGATTAGGAATACTTACATGAATTTTAAGCAAAACCAGCACGATGCTCCAAACTTGTTCTTTGATCTCCCAACGGACACCACCACTCAAGAATCACCCACTATCCTCTTGGATTGTTGAGATCTTGGCTGGTGGGAACCAAAACACGTCTTGGAAGGGAAAACTACAACAAGAAAAATTGTTGTATTTTGGTTGAGAGAGCGAGAGAGAGATGAGAGAGAGTTCTCTGTATTGTAATTTTCGTGAGGGGCTGAATGTGATCAGTTAGGAACTCCCTCCCAACTTTACGATAAGTGGGGAGGGAGTTATTTCCCTACATGATCTCCATCGTTGATCGTAATCAACAAGATCATGGTCGTCAATCAATTTAATAATTATTATTTATTTAATTAATTAATTATAATTAATTTAATTAAATCAATTATAATATAAAGTATTTAATTCAATTTAAATCATATTTAATTGAATTAAATTGGTCATTCAATTAATTCTCAATTAATTAACTTTACAATTGAATCATATTCAAATGTATTTCTCTAATTTAACATATAGTTTTAATGTGCATCAAATGTACATTAATCATTAACTATAGAATTAATTTGATTAAATAACATTTAACCAAATTAAATTAAATTAATTAATTCTCCAATTAATTAATTCATGAATTAATTAAATATCACATATTTAATTAAATTCAAATTCTCTCATTAATTAATTTTGAATTATATCCAAAATTAATTATAAAGTTTAATTCTCTAATTAAACTTATACGATAATGTATCTCCATACATTATATTAATTCCCTTGATATTCAAGACTAATTAGTCTCAGTACCCGTTACGAGCTAGCAGGTGTACCTGATGGACATACAGATCAGAAGTTCCAACAATACGAGATTAACTGGCTAAACTCATTAACCAAGTTAATCAACATTCTTTAACTGTGGGTCACTCCACTAAAAACCCACAACTGCACTCTTCTCACTATAGAATATTTTTGTGTCCACAGATATCGACCAATACAGTAAGTCAATCCTTCACGAGTGTTCGTTACTTCAGTTGGGTCAAATTACCGTTTTACCCCTAGGTTACCTCTGGATCCATAAGTACCAAGGATCCTTCTAATGAACAACCTATTTAGGGTCCAACCACTAAACAGAAATTCCTCTCGGGCCAGTAGAGGACAATGCACTTTTGTTCAAGCCCAGAATCAGCCCTTAAGGGAATGATGACCGCAAAGTGCACGGACCGCAAGTAATAATAAAATGAAAGTATTCTGAGTATCGAATCCACAGGGAGGTGAGATGATAATTAAGCAATGCAATAAATTCTTCATCACTAAAATTACTTGGGTGAAATATTATCTAGGGACCTAATCTTGATGCTAAAATGAATTAAACCTTAAAGCAATTAAAGAAAATAAATCGATCAATCAAGAAATAAAAAATATGGAGAAAGAGTTTTGAGTGAGAAACGGGGTCATGAAAATCAATTAATAGCTAAATAATTATTACAATTATCCTATCTCATTGCCCGACTAATTATAATCCTAGAATCACCGTTAATCACATAGGTTCTCCCGTCGGTTTCCCCTAATTATAATTAACCCATTTTAACAACCTAAGTGTCCTTAGCGCCATTAAAATTCGTTAATTAATATGCTCTGATTCATTATTGGAATCTAAGTTTAACTAACTAATCTCGTTGTCACTATGTGCAATTAAATTAGTTGCATGGATTATGATCTATCCTAATTTCTCTCAGTCGAGTTTCCATTAAGAACCAGATCAATATATAATTGGGCAGATTATATACAACATTACGAGCATCATGACAAATAATTAGTATAAAGGACAAGAGATAGGCAATTATAATAACATTTAACTATGAATTTTCATTTCAAGACCCCAAAATGGGTTTAGCTATACATGGCTATAATATCCACAATGTATACAATAAAAAAAATAAATTGGAGCAAAATAAGAGAGAAGGAAGTGACCTTCGAGAACCCCGTCGCTAGCGCTTGCAGTCCCTCCGAACACGCCCCGAGCCTCCTAAAATGCTCACTACAAGCTCCCCACAAAATTTTCCACTCTTAACTCTCAAAAAGGCTAAAAAGCCTTAAGAGAATGCTCAAGGAGAGAAAAGGAAAGGAAGGAAAGAAAGAATGATGGAATGATTGATGATCAAATTGTTGGGTTTTATGCCCTAAAACTCGTAGATAGTGAATGTAAACAAATTTTATACTTGTATTTAATAAAGTGTTATTTAGTTTCTACAATAAAAGGTTATTGTTAAATATTGCACTATTTGACCCAAATCCAATAAACTAAGATCCAAGGTTGTTTGTATGTAACTTGAACTAGTATGTGACACTATGGATAAGGTTGGGTACCTTATCTTGGTTACACTATGGATACGGCCCGCTCTGTATTATGATACAAATGCAATGATCCAACGCATTCATGTGTTTGACATGCGAGTGGGGGTATCCTATGGAATTAGTTTACATAAGACCGGACCGCGAAATAGTTAACTACTAACCGTAACACCATTAGTTGGCTTGGTTTCTATTTCACTAGGATGACCTAGACAACTCGGTCTCAATCCTAAGTGGATTATGGACTCCCATTTACGAGGGGTTGTCCTTTGATTTGTATGGGTGAGAGTGGTTGATAGCGAGCATAGCTAGCTATTTTTCCTTAATTAATTTAGCTAGTCTTTCATGATTTATTGGCCAAATTTTATGCATTTTCATGTTGTATTTGTAGGAAATTAATATTGGAGCCAATTGGATGTTCGGGGGGCGAAAAGAGGTTAAAGAAGGAAAAAGAAATCAAAGAAGAAGAAGTCAAATTAAAGTCAATCACAGACCAGCGTCTCGACGCTGCTCCTTGAGCGTCTCGACGCTGCCTTTCCTTATCTGATTAGGCGTGAACAGGTCACAGCGTCTCGACGCTGTGTGTTTTTCCATTCCAGATTCTGCGATAAGGCGACAGCGTCGAGACGCTGTCTCCTCAGCGTCTCGACGCTACGACAAAAATTCAGCCTATTTATAATTTTCGATTAGGGCTGATTGGGGACTTCATTTTGGACACTCTAGAACCGTAAAACAGAGCAATTAGACTGATTTGAGAGTTGAAGTAAGTGGAGCAAAAGGGAATTGAAGGCATTGTTCGTGGGGATCGTCTCGGGGACGTGCAGTTCCGGCCTACATAGTGTTTAATTTCCTTTATCCCTTATTTTAGTTAGTTTTTATGGCTGATTCATACTTAGTTTATGTTGTAATAAGGATTATGTGTAGCTAAGTTGAATTCTTAGGGATTGATGTAGCCATTGGGCACGTTATGGATTGATTTTACGGTTTTATGCTATTGATTTCATTTATGTGCATATTTGTGTCCTTATTGCTTTCAATTTACCGGCCATAAATTGATTGATGTTTGTGCTTGAATCTAACTCGGGAGAGAGGATTTAGCTTAGAAATCATTATGCATAACTAGGATTTAGCTAGAAATCAGGAGATTATAGTTAATACTAGAAATCGTTTAAAAGGTTATCCATATTGCCTTGTATTATTATTGAATTTAGATAGGGATATCATGTTCAATTGCATGTGGGAGAATCATGTATGTTCGGGAGAGATATGTGTGATTTTAGTTTACAAAGATTTTGAAGGTGTACATATTACACATGCGGAAGCAATTGAAGATCGAAAGCACTTAAGACATTCAATTTTACTTCTAAAGCATGCATGTTCTAGAAAAGACAGAATAGAGAGTTTAGAAAACACCAACCTTTGTTGCTCACTTATGTTGAACTCCTTGTGGTGGTTGCCTCTCCTATGCTCCTTGGACAACCTCTAGAGTCTTCCCTACTATACTCTGGGCCAAGAACGACTTGTGGGAGTCTATATAAGATAGGGAATGAGAAGGGAATGCTTGAAGCATCAAGCAATGGAGAAGAATGAGAGATGAGAGAACTTTGAGTCCAAATTCCAGCAGCATAACATTAAGGAAATGACTCTCTCATGTTTGAATCTGATTCAAACTCCTTTTAAAGACATTCTCCATGCAAAGTCAAGCCTCAAGATACATGGTGTATTTGCAAGCTCAAGTGGATTCTAGGTGTACATTACACAAGACATGCAACAATGCATGAATGAGTTGTCTTTCCACTTTGAATGATCATGCATTAAATGGATTTCCAACTAAATCCATTAAATTCAAATTGAAATCAAATTTCAAGCTTGCAAATTATCCTCAATTTCAATTCTAAATTGAAATTGATTGCTTGGTAATTAATTTGAAAATTTTCAAATTAATTTTGATATGATTAATCTAATTAATCTTTGTTATCTTGTGCAATTCCATATATATGATTCCTAATACATATATATAGTATTCAAAACACTTTTAAATACTTCATCTCTCATTTTCTAATTAAATTCATAATTAAATTATTGTGTCAAACACAATTTACGATAGTACCCTTTTTCCCAATTTTGAACGATTCAAAGCTTCCTATCTTTTGTTCTAGGCTTAATTCCGATATGAGCTAGTAGGGGGACCTAATGGACCTATAGATCATGGGCTCCAACGATTCGTGGCTAACCGACTAATCTCATTATCTAAGCTAGCCAACATTCGTTAACTATCGGAACACTCCACTATAGCCCGATAGTTGCACTCCCCTCACTATAGATATATTTCTGTCCACTTGATTTAACCATGATTAGTAAGTCAATCCTTCACAGGTTGTTCGTAGTTATAGCTAGGTCAAAAAGCCGTTTCACCCCTATAGTACTTCTAGTTCCTTAAGTCCCACTGATCCTCTAATGAACAATTTGTTTATGGTCCAACCAATAAACCGAGTCCCTCTCGGGCCAATGAGAGGGTGGGATCCCTTTGTTCAAGCCCCGGAGTCAGCACTTAAGGGAACAACCTCTCTACTATCCCTAATTCAGGTAGGAGTGAATTCCTTCTCGCACGACTATGTCCCCAGCTATCTACCCGTTCCTATCCCTGAAATGGGAGGCTTATTGAGTCGGCGATACTGAGCCACTCTCACCCATGCAGATCTAAGGATAAGCCCGAATAAACAGGAGTTCATAGTTAGCTCAGGATTAAGATCGAGTTACCTAGGTCATCATATGAAATAGTCAGTCTCGTCAGTAAATGGTGTTATAAAGCGAGAGTGACTTATTTCTTGGTCCTGGTCTTATGCAAACTCATTGCATAGGACGCCCCCACTCGCATGTCTCTACACGGGAGAGATATGTGTGATTTTAGTTTACCAAGATTTATGAATCATAGCATGTTGTTAATCCATTAATTAATCCATAATCCAAATTGGTGAAATCACATCCCTAAGACCATTGTTTCCATTGGATTGTCAATTTTCGTATTGTTTTATGTTTGCTTTACTTTTATTCTCACTTCATTTGGTTCCCTAAATAAAATTGGGCAAGACTATTTTCTGTAATTAAGATTGGTTAGAAACCAATCCAGAGGACGACATTCCAATATCACATTCACTATATTATTAATTGACCCGTACACTGGGGATTGACATATTTAGTCAATTTTTAATATCGTAGAAAAATTGTCTGGTCTTAGTTTAGGGTGTATTTTATTTATTTTTTGTGTATTTTGGTTATTTTAGTTATTTTTGTTTTTTGGCTAGATTGCATTTTTTTCCTTTATTATTTTTCTTTGTCATAATTAGATTTTTCCATATTTGTTTGAATTTTCCATATTTAGATTTTTTCGCTTTTTAGATTAGTTTTCCTTATTTGCTAGTTTCCTTATTTGTTTTTGTCATATTTGTTTTTGCATTCCTTATTTGTTTATCTTTTCCTTTTTTTCCTTATTTAGATTTAGTTATTTCCTTGTCTAGTTTCTTTCCTAATTTATTTTCTTTCCTTTTCTTTTATTTCCCTTTTTAGGTTAGTTTTGTCGGTGTATGCGAAAGGTTAGGGAGTTGGCCTTAGTTCCCTTTGACCCGGAGATCAAGAGAACTTTAAGTAGAATTCGAAGGGAAAGTAAAGAAAAACATATCCAAATGGCCAATCCTAACCCTGAGGAGCCTAAGCCTATTAGGGACTACTTTTAGCCAGTCTTTCAGGAGCAACAGTCGGGGATTGTCTATGCTCCGATCAATGCTAACAATTTTGAGCTGAAAACAGGTCTCATTCAGATGGCTCGAGATTGTGCTTACAGAGGATCACCCATGGAGGATCCAAATTCTCACTTGAAATCCTTCCTAGACATCTGTGGGACGGTAAAATTAAATGGTGTTTCTGAAGATTCCAATCGCTTACTTTTGTTTCCTTTTTCCTTGCAGGATAAAGCTCGTGACTGGTTGCAATCAATTCCACCTGGGAGCATTACCACCTAGGATGCTTTAGTCCAGACATTTTTAAAGAAATTCTTCCCTCCTGCCAAGACAGTCAAGCTGAGGACCGAGATTGGGACGTTCCAGCAGCAGTTTGATGAGCAGCTATTCGAGGCTTGGGAGCGATTTAAAGAGCTATTGAGGAAGTGCCCTCAGCATGGCTATCCCGACTGGCTTCAGGTTCAATTATTTTATAATGGCTTAACTCCTAGTACAAAAACTATCGTTGATGCAGCTGCAGGTGGGACTCTGTTGTCCAAAACTATTGAGAATTCTAGGACTTTGCTAGAGGAAATGGCCACCAATAGCTATCAGTGGCCATCTGAGCGGTCGATACCAAAAAAGATTGTTGCTGGAGTGTTCGAGATTGACAATGTAAGTGCACTTCAGGCCCAGATGTCTTCCATTGCTAATGCATTTTTAAAGTTTTCAGATACAGGGAGTGCTCAATCGATTGAGTCTGCAGCTCCCCTTGCATCCCAGACTCAGGAGGAAAATCTCGAGCAGGTTCAGTACGTTTCAAATTTTAATTCTAGGGGGTACAATAATAACTATGCACCTACACATTATCACCCTAGTAATAGGAATCATGATAATTTTTCGTATGCAAATAATAAGAATGTTCTGAATCCTCCTGGCTTTACCCCTTAAAGTCAAGAAAGTAAGAAATCTCTAGAGGATCTTGTTGGATCTTTTATTACAGAATCAAGTAACAGATCGAATAAGCTTGAGGAGACCGTGATTGCCATAAACACCACTGTCAATGGTCATTCTGCGGCCATCAAGAACATAGAGACTCAGCTGGGACAACTGGTAAGTGTTGTTAACACCATGAATAAAGATAAAGCCCCAGTTGAACAGGAGAAATCTTCATTGGAGTACTGCAAGGCTGTCACTGTGCATCACGAGGAGGAGACTCAAGTAGCTGAGGAGGATGAGACTACTGAAATTGAGGAACTCAGTGGAGAAGTTTAGGAGGGCACCACCTTAAATGAAGCTGAAAAGCTTATACCTGAGCCCTCTATCCTTCCTCCTACTGCTTTAGTTCCTAAGTCAAAGAATAGGAAAAAGAAAAATTCTAAGGCTCAGTTTAATAAGTTTCTTGATGCTTTTACAGGGTTGACTGTTAATATTCCTTTTGCAGATGCATTGGAGCAGATGCTTCATTATAAGAAGTTCATGAAGGAATGGCTCAACAAAAAGAAGAAGGAAAAGCGGATGGAGACTGTATACCTTGCATCGACATGCAGTGCTCATGTTCAACAGAAAGTACCAGAGAAATTATCTGATCTAGGGAGTTTTACTATTCCTTGTAACTTTAGTACTTATTCTTGTAGAGCACTATGTGATCTAGTTGGCTGACCAGTCTGTAGTTAGTCCATATGGAATTGTGGAGAATGTTTTGATTAAAGTAGGTAGATTTTTCCTTCCTATTGATTTCTATGTTTTGGACATTAAAGAGAATCCTACCATGCCTATTATATTAGGGAGACCATTTCTTACTACAGGGAGAGCTATAATTGATATTGAGCGCTGGGAGCTAATCATTAGAGTCCAACAGGAGAAGGAGATCTTAAAAGTTGTTGAGGACCCTAAGAACACATCAGAGGCCATGTTGGTGGGGTATAGGAAAGGTTCTAGGAAGAGCACTGTTGATGGAACACCTGACATTAGACCACCTTGCTGCCTATTCAGTCAACACGTCGAGCTAATGACGTTAAACAAGCGCTTATGGGAGGCAACCCAAGTAAGTTCAGTTGTGTTTTTCTTTGCGTTTTTTATTTATTTTTTGTTTTTGTTTTGTAGGTCTTGGTTCCAATTTCTCCCTTGCTTGCAAGCTTCCATGAGAAGATCATCAACATTCCAGGGAAGTATTGTTCACTCATTTCATTCTTTTATTGTTCTCATGCTTGTTTATGCCGTATTTTCTTTATACATTGAGGACAATGCATGTTTTAAGTTTGGGGGTGGAATATCATGTTTGTGGAGCCCTTGAGTATCTGAGTTCGGGCTATAGTTTTGAGCTTTCTTTGAATTAAGCATTTGGTTGTTTTCTGGATGCTATTTTTGCATGACTATGACTTCCTAGGATAGGCTTTCTTGTCAATTTTCAAGCTTTCGATGAGTTGTAAGCATGAGTGCCCAAAAAGGGAGACTTTTTAAACTTTTTTTAGGAGATGCCTTGCACGAGTAGAGTATTTGTCTTGACTAGATTTGGATTTGAATGCTTAGGAGCGAATTATTAGGTTCATATGCTTGTTGTCACCTTGATTGGTGTAGGGAAGAGCTACAGAGTTAATTTTTTGCAAATTAGCATGTTTGATCTTGCTTAGGAGGAAAGAAAAGAATATATGCTTATCATGATCATGAAAGAAAAATCATTCTTGTTGTTACTTTTGAAATGTTGGGGTTTATGTCCTAAAACTCGTGGATAGTAAATGTAACAAATTTATATATAAAACTTATCAGAATAGTTTTTTATTATGGTTGTCGAAAGATTTGTTTAACTATGTTTTTTATTAACCCAAATCCAATAAAACTAGAATCCTTGGCTATGAGATGAATGCTTGAACTTTATGTAGTGACATAAAAGTGGATCAGGTTCAAGTGCATAGTCTAAAATGGTCTATAGTATAGGGATAAGACTGGGTATCTTATCCTAGGAAAAACTATGTGACGAAGCCTACTTTGCTTTATTACAAACGATGTGATCCTAAATCGTTCATGTAGAGACATGTGAGTGGGGGCGTCCTATGCAAAAGAAGTTTGTATAAGACCGGACCGTGAAATAAGTCACTTTCACTTTATAACGTCGTTTACTGTGAAACTGATTATTTCAAAGTGATGATCTAGGTAACTCGATCTTAATCCTGAGCTAACTATGAACTCCTGTTTATTCGGGATTATCCTTTGATTTTGCATAGGTGAGAGTGGCCCATAAAGCACCGCTCAATAAACCTGCCACTTTGGGGATAAGACCGAGTAGATAGCTGGGGACATAGTCCTGCAAGATGGAATTCACTCCTACCCGTCTTTAGGTATAGTAGAAAGGTTGTTCCCTTAAGTGCTGACTCCGGGACGTGAACAAAGGCGCGCCGCCCTCTCATTGGCCCGAGAGGTTTTAGGTTTAGTGGTGGGACCACAAACCGATTGTTCATTGGGGACTCAGTTGAGGCTTAAGGAACAAGAAGTACTATAGGGGTAAAACGGACTTTTGACCTTACTATAGTTACGAACAACCTGTGAAGGATTGACTTAACTAATCACGGTTATATCGAGTGGACAAAAATATATCTACGGTGAGGGGAGTTCAACTATGGGCTATAATGGAGTGTCCCGTTAGTTAACGAATGTTGGTTAACTTGGATTGAAAGAGTTCGGTCGGTTAATCTCGAATCGTTGGAGCCCATGATCTGTAGGTCCATTAGGTCCCCCAGCTAGCTCAATCGGATCTAACTTTAGAACAGAGTGATGAAAGAATTTGAAACACGTTCAAATTCCATTAAGGGAGATATCGTTAATTATATTCGATATAATTTAAACGTGTTGGTTTAATTGTGTATTAAACCATATTTTGAGAGTAGGAAATATTTAAATAGGATTTAAATATTGTAAATATGTATTCAATACATAGTCAGTTTAAATTTGAATTGTGATTCAAAATTATTGGGATTTTTAAGAAGGTTTGGGTATGATGTATTTGTTTAGATTAATTTAATATTTTGATATTAAATTAAACAAATATATAATTAATTAAAAGTTGTTTAATTAATTTAGGAATTGAATTTTTGATTAACTTTAAATTAATTAAAAATCATTTAAAGTTAATGGAATTTTACATGAATTGAAAAACAATTTTGAATTGAAATTCATGTAAAAATTCAATAGTTTGACACCAAACCCATGACTCAACTACCTCACCAAGTGCGCTGTCTTCTTATGGAATGAATGTGTTGGTGTTTTGCTGATGTATATAAATAAAAAGAAGAAGAATCTGAGAGAGATGAGGTTTTAGTTGAACTTGGTGAATCGATCCATGCAAAATAGATTGCATTTTTCTCTCAAAGCACCATGGAAGTCCAAGCTCTCAAAAACCCATTTTTCTTCTTCCAAATTCATCATGCTCGGGTTCCCACAAGCCCGTTCTAATGCCGGAGAATAGCGGGGAAGACTCTAGCAGTAGTCCATGTCGAGTTCGTGTGGAGAAACAATCGAAGAGTCCCACGGATTAAGCTCCAAAAGATAAGTTTCGAAATTGCTCTGTTTTTCGTTCTTGTTCAAACATGCTTTTAATCCTCAAAATTAAGGAAAATCAAGGTCCAAGATCCGCTAACGCTTCCGCTCGAGTGTTCTTCACTCCATCATGAAAGAAAAGAAATTATTATGTCATGACTTGTGCACAGTTTGCAATGAGTAATAAAGATTTAGGCAAAAAGAGCTACCCCTGTTGTGATCAGTTAGGCCAACCAGAGAGAAAACTCAGGTTAAGGGTCCCTGCAATAGGTGTGTGAAAGCTAGTGCCACATATAAATGCTTAATTTAATTGTCAATTATAAGCACCTAGGTATGGAGGAAAACAAACTAATTTGTTCCATTAACTCGTTAGTGAAACCTTAGTGCCAGTGTAGAGGGAAGATGAAATGAGAGTTTAGTAATCCAATCCCGCTCGTGCAAGTAGAGTCTGATCTTGTTAAGTTAGATCTCGCTCGTGCAAGTAAATTTTGGAAAACTTTTAATTTGTCTCCCTCATTGAGTCATGTTTGTTGCATCGATTCTTCTACTATATGCTTGACTTTTAGTTTGCTCGAGGACTAGCAAAAGCTTAAGTTTGGGGGTGTTTGATAGGGAGCATAGCTAGCTATTTTTCCTTAACTAATTTAGCTAGTCTTTCATGATTTATTGGCCAAACTTTATGCATTTTCATGTTGTATTTGTAGGAAATTAATATTGGAGCCAATTGGATGTTCGGGGGGCGAAAAGAGGTTAAAGAAGGAAAAAGAAATCAAAGAAGAAGTCAAATTAAAGTCAACCGCAGACCAGCATCTCGACGCTGCTCCTTGAGCGTCTCGGCGCTGCCTTTCCTTATCTGATTAGGAGCGAACAGGTCACAGCGTCTCGACGCTATGACCCTAGCATCTCGACGCTGTGTGTTTTTCCATTTTAGATTCTGCGATAAGGCGACAGCGTCGAGACGCTGTCTCCTCAGCTTCTTGACTTTACGACAAAAATTCAGCCTATTTATAATATTCGATTAGGGCTGATTGGGGACTTCATTTTGGACACTCTAGAGCCGTAAAACAGAGCAATTAGACTGATTTGAGAGCTTAAGCAAGTGGAGCAAAAGGGAATTGAAGGCATTGTTCGTGGGGATCGTCTCGGGGACGTGCGGTTCCGGCCTACATAGTGTTTAATTTCCTTTATCCCTTATTTTAGTTAGTTTTTATGGTTGATTCATACTTAGTTTATGTTGTAATAAGGATTATGTGTAGCTAAGTTGAATTCTTAGGGATTGATGTAGCCATTGGGCACATTATGGATTGATTTTACGGTTTTATGCTATTGATTTCATTTATGCATATTTGTGTCCTTAATGCTTTCAATTTACCGGCCATAAATTGATTGATGTTTGTGCTTGAATCTAACTCGGGAGAGAGGATTTAACTTAGAAATCATTATGCATAACTAGGATTTAGCTAGAAATCGGGACGATTATAGTTAATTCTAGAAATCGTTAAAAAGGTTATCCTTATTGCCTTGTATGTTTATTGAATTTAGATAGGGATATCGGGTTCAATTGCATGTGGGAGAATCATGTATGCTCGGGAGAGATATGTGTGATTTTAGTTTACCAAGATTTATGAATCATAGCATGTTGTTAATCCATTAATTAATCCATAATCCCAATTGGTGAAATCACATCCCTAAGACCATTGTTTCCATTGGATTGTCAATTTTTGTATTGTTTTGTGTTTGCTTTACTTTCATTCTCACTTCATTTGGTTCCCTAAATAAAATTGGACAAGACTATTGTAGACACCGTATTTGGTCTGACTTGATTTTTAGTAATAATATTTGAATTTTGGTATGCAACCAAGAGCGTATCTCAACTAGCATAAAAGTGTATCGATAATCCCAAGATCTGTGGTTCAAATCCTCCTCCCCACATATTATAAAAAATATTCATTTTTTGGTTTGAATTGTTTATTTTCATTTCATTTTATTTTCTTTTTTGTTTTTATTTTCTTTTTTTGTCTTCCACTCCCCCTTCCTTCTCATTCTCCCTCTCCCCCTTCTTCTCCCAACCTTCCACTATCTCCCCCACTTTCTCAACCCCTCCCCTTATTTCTCAACCCCTTCTCCAATGTCTCCTATAAAAGGAGAGCTTATGGAGAAGGAACAACAAGAACAAAAGGTGGTGGGAAATGGGAGAACAAGGAGAGAAAGAGGTGAAGTTTGAGAGAGAAAAGAGTGAAATTTGAGAGAGGGAGAGAAATTTTAATCTTTTAAAAGATTTAGTTGCTCGTTGCTTTGCCGCCACCGCTCACCACATTGTCGCCGCCGTTGAAGACCTACGCTGCCGCCACTCTGATGAACTCCGCCACTAATCCAATCCCGATCTGACATCTGTCGCCACCGCAAACTCCAACCATCCGAAGAACCAGGAGTAACTTTGACCCACATTCCAGTGAATTTTCATGGAAGAGAAAGGTAAAGAAGAGTTAAGTGGAGGAAGAAAAGGAAAAAGAAAAGAAGAATGGGGAGAGAGAAGGAAAGTGAGGAAGATGATGAAATGATGGTGGGTCCCACTCTTTATCATTATTTTGTTATTTATCATTTCCTTTTATTTGTTCATTCTTTCTTTTCTTTATTTAGTTTTTTTATTTTTTAGGAAAAAGCAAGATTTTTTTTTAATAAAAAAAAGAAAACAAACTTCCTTTTTCCCTTTTAATTTTATGAGTTTTGTTTTATTTTATTCCAATTTGAATTTTAAAGTTATTTTTCAAATCAATTCCAAATTGTTTATTTTTCTTTTATTGAAATTTCCAAATCATTTTCAATATGTTTATAATATGGATGTTCCAAACAAATTTCAAAATGATTTTCACTTTGGTCTTTCCAAACAAAGTTCAAAATGGTCTTAACATTGTTTTTCCCTCCAAAATATATCTCAATTTGGGTTTAATTTGAAAAAGTTTCAATTCAATTGACCAAATCAATTTCAATCTAGTTTCAAATCTTGAACTCATCATGGTTGGAAATTGGAATTTGCGAATCAATGTTTATTTGGTTTTAAATTGGAAGTCATTTTCAATTTTTGTAAAATTTGAAACAAATCAATGTCCATTTGGTTCTAAATGGGAAATCAATTTCAATTTTAATTAAATTGGGAATGTCTATGAACTTTAGTTAAATTGGAGTTCAATTTCAATTTTGGTTTACATTAAAATCTCAAAATCAATTCAAATTAGGCTTTAACATGAAATTTCTAATTTGAATTTCACATTGGTTTTAATTGACTTTTGAATCAATGTCTTTAATTCACATTAGAGATCTCAATTCAGTTTTAATTTAATTTTTATTTGAAGTTTTGATTTCAATCCCATTTTTTATTCTAAATTTGAATGTCCAATTTAATTTCTTTTAGGATTTTAAAAAATCAAAGTCAATATGATTTAATTTGGATTTCAATTCAATTTCATTCTTGGTTTTAAATTAACTCAATTTCAATTTAGTTTTGGTTTGAAATTTTCAAATAGAATTTTAATTTTTCTTTGATTGATTTTAATTTGAATAAAATCTCAAATTTGTAATTCTTGGATGAATGTCAATTCGGTCCTTATTTGATATTCACACATGAATTTCAGTTTGATTTTAATTTAGATTTTTAAAATTGATTTCAATTTGATGTAAATTGGGTTTCTTAAATAAATTTCAAATTACCTTGACGGTGTCATTTCACGAATAAATTTCATTTCAAATTGTATTTACATTGAAATCTCAAAATCAATTTCGGTTTGGTTTTAATTTAGATTTTTTCAATAAATTTCAATATGTTCTCATTGGAATTTCATAATCAATGTCTATTTGGTTTTATATTGAAAATCAATTTCAGTTTTAAACTAAATTGGAAATCAATTTCAAAGGTTAAATCAAATTTCGAAAAAATTATTTAATATTTTGAAAGGCTAAAATAGATCGATTACGGAAACTTTAAGGCTAACTTTGTCTAAGAACGGGTACTTAAGCTGACTAAAAGGGAACACCCTGCCTGAAAATTAGTCTAAAGTTTAACTATCGATTATTTTGGCAATCAAAATTTAAATTTGATTAACTTAGATCTTTTTTAATCAATTTTAATTTGATTCTAAATTGAATTTTCCAAATAAATTTCAAAATGGTTTTACTTTAGAAATTTCAAATGAATTTTTAATTGAATTTTATTTAAAAATGAAAACATATTTTTTTCGTTATGGTGTCATACCACTCGTGACTATTAGTTCACATTTTATTGTTGAAATGTGAAATAATAGATGTGAGACAAAATAACTCATGTATAACCTATGACGGAGTTGAGAATTTCTCAAATTCTTGAGGTGACAAATTTTCTTTAATTAAAAGAAAATTTCAACATGACAAACAATTATTGGGTATAACCCCACTCACTACATCAGACCCTTACTTTATCGCTTAAAGCTAAGGTAAGATCAAGTGAGACATTTGTTATTTATTTCTTTTATTTTTTCAAAATAATAAGGATCCTTTTATGTTATAAAAGGATAATTTTAAAATAAAATGTGGTAACCGTTTTTTAAACGGGTGTTGTAGGGGTGCTAACACCTTCCCTACACTCAATCGACTCCCGAGCCTAATCTTTGGTTTTCAAAGACCGGTTTTTCTTTAAAATGGGTGACCAATCACACCCCAAGATGATTGGTGGCGACTCCAAACCTCTAGCCTCGAAAGTGACCCTTAGGGAAGGACGTCGGCCGCTCCGCGTCGCGATGACGTTGCGACAACTATTTTCGGTAATTAAGATTGATTAGAAACCAATCCAGAGGACGACATTCGAATATCACATTCACTATATTATTACTTGACTCGTACACTTGCGGTAAGCAATTTGCACATCATGGTCAGCACGTCGACTCAATAAGCCTACCATTTTGGGGACAATACCGAGTGGGGAGTTGGGAACATAATCACACAAGACGGAATTCACTTCTTCCTGACTCTAGGGTAAGTAGAGGTGTGTTCCCTTAAGTGGTGTCTCCGGGACTTGAACAATGGGCTCAACCCTCTCTATGGCATGAGAGGGACTTTTGTTTGTTGGTTGGACCTCAAACAGGTTGTTCATTAGAGGAGTACTAAGGACTTAAGGACAAAGATGTAAACCAGGGGTAAAATGGTAATTTGACCCAGCTGGGATACGAACACATATGAAAGACTGACTTGTAGTATTAGTCGATATCTGTGGACACAGAAATATTGTTCTTCTTCGTTTTTGCCTCAAATTTCAGCAAATTGCTCCAAAAATCTTCTCCAATTGATACAATATCAAAGACACGGAGTTACATACTCAAATTTGCAACAAATCGCCCAAAACAACGGGCCCTTACATGATCAAATCAATGAAAAATTGCAAATTTTAATGCCAAAAACCCTAACCATCTACTAGAAAACCATAATACATCAAATGCACAATTAATCCCACCAATCAACCAATGCAAATTTTGAAAAAATAATCAAGCATACGATCGGCTCTGATACCAATTGATAGGAATTGGAATTCTCAATTCCGTTACAGCGGAAGCAATTGGACCATTCGTAAATTAATTTTGTTCTACAAAATACCAATACATTGGCAAAATGTTAAGCGATGAGAAACATACATCCGTCTGACGACTCTGAATTCTTCAAGAACGTCTTTCTTGATTTGCGTCAACAATTGGGACACCACCTGAAGGTGTACATATTACACATGCGGAAGCAATTGAAGATCGAAAGCACTTAAGACATTCAATTTTACTCCTAAAGCATGTATGTTCTAGAAAAGACAGAATAGAGAGTTTAGAAAACACCAACCTTTGTAGCTCACTTATGTTGAACTCCTTGTGGTGTTTAAATCTCCTATGCTCCTTGGACAACCTCTAGAGTCTTCCCTACTATACTCCGGGCCAAGAACGACTTGTGGGAGTCTATATAAGATAGGAAATGAGAAGGGAATGCTTGAAGCATCAAACAATGGAGAAGAATGAGAGAGGAGAGAACTTTGAGTCCAAATTCCAGCAGCATAACATTAAGGAAATGACTCTCTTATGTTTGAATATGATTCAAACTCCTTTTAAAGACATTCTCCATGCAAAGTCATGCCTCAAGACACAAGACACATGGTGTATTTGCAAGCTCAAGTGGATTCTAGGTGTACATTACACAAGACATGCAACAATGCATGAGTGAGTTGTCTTTCCACTTTGAATGATCATGCATTAAGTGGATTTCCAACTAAATCCACTAAATTCAAATTGAAATCAAATTTCAAGCTTGCAAATTACCCCCAATTTCAATTCTAAATTGAAATTGATTGCTTGGTAATTAATTTGAAAATTTTCAAATTAATTTTGATATGATTAATCTAATTAATCTTTGTTATCTTGTGCAATTCCATATATATGATTCCTAATACATATATATAGTATTCAAAACACTTTTAAATACTTCATCTCTCATTTTCTAATTTAATTCATAATTAAATTATTGTGTCAAACACAATTTACGATAATACCCTTTTTCCCGATTTTGAACGATTCAAAGCTTCCTATCTTTTGTTCTAGGCTTAATTCCGATATGAGCTAGTAGGGGGACCTAATGGACCTATAGATCATGGGCTCCAACGATTCGAGGCTAACCGACTAATCTCATTGTCCAAGCTAGCCAACATTCGTTAACTATCGGGACACTCCACTATAGCCCGATAGTTGCACTCCCCTCACTACAGATATATTTCCGTCCACTTGATTTAACCATGATTAGTAAGTCGATCATTCATAGGTTGTTCGTAGCTATAGCTAGGTCAATAAGCCGTTTTACCCTTATAGTACTTCTAGTTCCTTAAGTCCCACTGATCCTCTAATGAACAATTGGTTTATGGTCCAACCAATAAACAAAGTCCCTCTCGGGCCAATGAGAGGGCGGGATCCCTTTGTTCAAGCCCCGGAGTCAGCACTTAAGGGAACAACCTCTCTACTATCCCTTATTCGGGTAGGAATGAATTCCTTCTTGCACGACTATGTCCCCAGCTATCTACCCATTCCTATCCCTGAAATGGGAGGCTTATTGAGTCGGCGATACTGAGCCACTCTCACCTATGCAGATCTAAGGATAAGCCCAAATAAATAGGAGTTCATAGTTAGCTCAGGATTAAGATCGAGTTACCTAGGTCATCACATGAAATAGTCAGTCTCGTCAGTAAACGGTGTTATAAAGCGAGAGCGACTTATTTCTCGGTCCTGGTCTTATGCAAACTCATTGCATAGGACGCCCCCACTCGCATGTCTCTACATGGAGGATTTAGGATCACATCGTCTATACCATCTATAAAGTGGGCCGCGTCTCATAGTGTCTCCAGAATAAGGTACCCAACCCTATTCCTATACTATAGACCGTTTTGGCTATTACTCAAGCTTGATCCACTTTTATGTCTCTACATAAAGCTCAAGTGTTCATCCTATAGCCATGGATCTTAGTTTATTGGATTTGGGTTATATATGTGCAATTTAATTTATTCAGTAATGACTTTTACTGAATCAATCTCGATAACACCTTTATCGAATAAGTATATAATTCGTTTAACATTCACTATCTACGAGTTTTATGGCTGCGAGGTTCCTTTGAGTTTGCAACTGCGCCGCTATTATCACAATACAAGGTGATAGACGACTTCCAAGTCAGTTAGGAACTTCCTGAGCCATACTGCCTCTTTTGCTGCTTCGCAAGCGGCTACATATTCGGCCTCCATGGTCGAGTCTGCAATGCATCCTTGCTTGATGCTGTGCCATACTATTGCTCCTCCATTTAGAGTGAATACTGACCCCGATGTAGATTTCCTCGAATCTTTATCAGTTTGAAAGTCAGAATCAGTGTATCCTGTAAGGATCAAATCCTTCGAATCATACACGAGCATATAGTCCCTCGTTCTCCTTAGATATTTGAGGATACTTTTAACGGTTGTCCAGTGATCAAATCCTGGATTGGATTGATATCTACTGACAATCCCTACTGCATAACAAATGTCAGGCCTTGTACACAACATGGCATACATTAGGCTACCTACTGCAGAGGCATAGGGAAAACGTCTCATGTCCTCAACTTCTTGAGGTGTCTGAGGACACTGTTCCTTACACAAGTTAATTCCGTGCCTGAAAGGTAATAGTCCTTTCTTGGAATTTTGCATTTTATATCTAACCAACAATTTGTCGATATAAGACGCTTGAGATAGGGCTAGCGTTTTGTTCTTTCAGTTTCGAACAATTTGGATTCCTAGAACAAATTGTGCCTCACCCAAATCTTTCATTTGGAATTGAGTTGCTAGCCATAGTTTAATGTCAGTTAGATAACCTACATCATTCCCGATGAGTAGGATATCATCCACATACAGTACTAAGAAAGCTATAGAGTTGTTGATGATCCTTTTGTAAACACAAGGCTCATCAACGTTTTGTTCAAAGCCATAAGATTTGATCGCAGTATCAAATCTCATATTCCAGGATCTAGACGCTTGTTTTAATCCATAAATGGATCGTTTAAGCTTGCAAACTTTTTGCTCTTGATCCTGAGCTATGAACCCCTCTGGCTAAGACATGTAGATACTTTCTTCAAGATTACCGTTCAGAAAGGCAGTCTTGACATCCATTTGCCATATTTCATAATCGTAAAACGTGGCAATGGACAAAAGTATCTGGATCGACTTTAACATGGCAATAGGGGAGAAGGTTTCTTCATAGTGAATCCCCTCCTGCTGGTGATAGCGAGCATAACTAGCTATTTTTCTCTTATTAATTAAGCTAGTCTTTTACCATACTGGATTAAAATGCATGGACTCGATCTCTAAGTCCATGGCTTTAATCCACTCGTTCTTGTCAACTTCATCCATTGCCTGTTTAAAGGTTAATGGATCCTCGATCCCGTCATCAGGTATGACGACTGGAGTTTCAGTTAAACCCAAATAGCAATCAGGTTGTCTAACAACCCTCCCACTACGTCGAGGTTCTCTTATTTCTTTAGAAGGACGTGATTGACTCGAGGTGCCAGTATTATCAACAACTCTTGTTGATGTTTCTGTAGCTTCGTTCGATAGTTCACTTAAAACGACTTTACTACGTGGCTTGTGATCTCTGAGGTGGTCTTCTTCTAGGAATGTAGTATTTGTCGATACAAGTACTTTATTTTCCTCTGGATCGAAGAAGTATCCACCTCTCGTTTCTTTGGGATAGCCTATAAATAGGCAAAATCTAGAACGAGGCTCCAATTTCTTTGGGTTTGCTTCTAGCACGTATGCAGGACATCCCCAAATTCTGAAATGTCGTAAACTAGCTTTACGACCTTTCCAGAGCTCAAATGGTGTTTCAGAAACACTCTTTGAAGGAACTACGTTCAAGATATAAACTGCAGTCTCTACTGCATAACCCCAAAACGAGTTAGGCAACTGAGCATAACTCATCATCGAACGAACCATGTCCAACAAGGTTCTGTTTCTCCTTTCTGATACACCGTTTTGCTGAGGTGTACCAGGGGCTGAGAGTTGGGACGCAATTCCATGCTCTATCAAATAGTCTTGAAAACTTAATTCCATATACTCTCCACCTCGATCGGATCGAAGTGTTTTTATCGTCTTACCTAATAGGTTCTCAACCTCGGCCTTATACTCCTTGAACTTTTCAAGAGCTTCGGACTTATGATGCATCAGGTAGAGATAGCCATACCTCGAATAATCATCAATGAAACTGATGAAATATTCGTACCCTCCTCGAGCTCTAATGTTCATTGGTCCACAGAGGTCCAAATGAATGAGCTCTAAGGGCTCTTTGGCACGATAACCTTTTCCGGTAAAAGGTCGTTTTGTCATCTTGCCCTCAAGGCATGATTCACAAGGAGGCAACGAGTCGTCTTCTAACTTGTTTAGAAGTCCACTCTTGACCAATCTCTCAATCCTATTGAGGTTGATATGGTCTAACCTCAAGTGCCAAAGATAGGTATCTTGAGAAACTCTTCGCTTTTTAGGTCGAGTCTCAGCGGTTTTAAACATCTCGTGATTTAAAATAGCTTTAGACTCAATTGGTCTCAAAACATATAATTTATTCTTCAAGTTTGCAGAGCAAACATCAATACCTTTTTTAGTTATGAACGCTTCATTAACAGAAAAAGAAATTGAGTAACCTTGTTCTAATAAACAAGATAAAGAAATCAAATTTCTTTTAATCTTCGGAACTATGTACACATTATCTAATATCATGTAGCGTTCCTTGGTGAAGAATAATTTTATGTCTCCCACTGCAATAGCCGAGATGACTTCTCCTGTTCCAACTTTAAGAGTCATTTCTCCAGCTATTAGCTGTTGCCAGGAACTCATTCCTTGAAATGAAGAACATACGTGATTAGTGGCACCTGAATCAAGTATCCAGGCAGAATCGTCGTTTTCCACTAAACACGTTTCCAAGACTAATAAATCACATTTAGAGTCGTGGATCATGTTTTTCTTGGCTACGCAGTTAGTTTGAGGACATTCCTCAGTTGAGACCAAACCTAAATTCTTTGCCACGTGTTTAGCGTTTAAGCAAGTATTCTTAGTCGAATGTACTAAACCGTTTAATTTGGCATTTGACAAAGCACATACGTTTTTCGACATATTGCTGAAACAAACAAATTAATCTCTATTAGAAACATGCACTAAACCCATTAATCACATTTATCCAATCAGATTTAGCAAAAGCAATCATCGACCCATATATACAATTGATTTATTTTGCAACGATACTTCAGGGGTTTAGAATAACTGCTACCGTAGGGCAGCCAGCTACTCCTCCTCTGAATCGAGACAATCTCGGCCAAATACTATTCCCAGAATAACTCTTACTCCAATAGTTATTAGCTAACGTTAATTTGGTCAAGACCATCTTGTAAGTGTTACCCATCATTTTCAGATTGCAGAGGGCGGCCCCAACAATGCCACCGTAGGGAAGAGCTAATGTTGGGAATGGCCCTAGGAAACCCTATCCATTTCTGGAGTTTGCGTTGTTCCGAATCCCATGCGCAAGCCCTCCGTAGGGTGATCGCTCCCAGGGCGACTTGCAGGCAGCGCATAGGAATCTCACGGTGCAACCTAATGATGGAGACCGCAGGATACGTTTGACACGTTTCCTTCACCCACTTACTATGAACACTTTCTCCATTCACCTTGATATTAACCCATGCAAACACCATCCGTAGGGGGACGCTCCCAGGGCGCCTCGAGGCCAAGCATGGATCTCACGGTGTGAACTCAGGGGGACGTGAGAGTAGAAACTTAATATGAATATTTCGTTTCTATACTTTTCCTCCCACTAAAGTGTCGTAAAGTTTTAGGGTCTATTACTTAGGTAAATTCCGGCTAAATGAATCTATCTAAGTCTATGCCTTATTAAACAAGGTCTTTACACTAAATGTCTAGGTGAATTAAACTCTTTTAATAACCTAGTGACATTGCATGCTAGTAAGACTTTGGTTAATTCAACTTAGGTTCCGAACCATTTGCCGGGAGAGTTCCCTTATAACCAAGGTCTTATGTCCTACTTACTCAAATTTTAAAACTATTTTAAAAAAAAACTAAGTAAGACATATTTCTAATCCTATTAGAAAAGGCGATCTTAGATCTATTTCATTTTAAACCATTTAAAGAATGATAAGATCCTAAGATCCTATGTTAGCATGCAACTCTTTGTTATAGGTTTTATGGATTGTATTCATTAACTATTATAACTCTTATAACTTTTAATGAATTAACCCTATAACATGCTTTCTAATGGTGTTTAAAAGCATATAACAATCAATCATTCAAGTTATAAGGAAAGCACCATTTAGAAACAACCTATGTCTTGGTTTGTATAACGCTTTATACTACGATGTCTAGGTGATAACACTTTAAAACCTCACACCACTCACACATGCTCATAAAACTTGAGTTAACTTAACTCAAGAACCGACTCGATGCCCAGGTAGGAGGTGTTCCGTAAACCGTCAACTTAAATACCTCCAGCCTTAGACAGCATCTTGTCGGGTGAGTTCTCTCGTAACCATTGTTTTACAAGATATCGACCTAAACTATGCAAGTTGATCGAATCGTTGAAGGTTCATTAACCTAAGTGAGCATGCACTTAATCTTGTTATAGATTTTAGATTTCTATCTCTTTTTATAACAATTATAAAAACAATCCATAACAAGCCTAATTTGAGAATAAAACTTATAATCAAACTAATGAAATTTCATGTTTCATGTTTGGTTAATTTTATCAATTAATAATTATAACTATTATAAGAATAATCAATTTTAATTAACCATTCAAGCATGAATCTCCCTAAATTAATACAACACTTATATTAATTAAACATGAAATTTCCCTCATGCATTTGAATTAATCAATAACACTTGTTAAAATTAAACAAATGCATGAACATGCTTTCTTATGGTGGGGTTTTAAAACTATATGGCATGCTCATAATGCACATACATCCATTTAATTAAATCATACATTCACAATGCATAAAGTAATTAAATCAAGCTAAAATGGAATAGATTGGCAATTAAAAAAAAAAAAACACAAGCAATTTCACTAATTATTACAATAATAATTAATAAATAAACTTGCAACACGCCCGAGCTTCACGAACCATCCCGAACCGCTCATCCAAGCAATGAACCGGGCATGCAATGAGTGAAATGAGGCTGCAACAAAACCGAGCCGGACCAAAAGGCAGCAGCTGAACCGGAATTAAAAAAAAAACTGCTGCTGGAATTAAAAAACAGCTTGTTGGAATTTTCATTTTCTGCTGCGTCTTCTCCGGTTTTTCTTCAATTTTAAAGCCTATATGGACTCTAATGACTCTATAAAAATTACAGACTATAGTACACACATTAACGCTCTTACATATCCGAGCAATTACAATTTCATCAAGGTTTGAATGCTCAAAAAATTTCCAAACTAGAACACTTCCATTTTAGCACACAGAAAATTCAATTTCAAAATGGTACCCACCAAAGCAAAATTAAAACGAATTAAGTGCTCTAATCATGCTCTGATACCAATTGAAGGTGTACATATTACACATGCGGAAGCAATTGAAGATCGAAAGCACTTAAGACATTCAATTTTACTCCTAAAGCATGCATGTTCTAGAAAAGACAGAATAGAGAGTTTAGAAAACACCAACCTTTGTAGCTCACTTATGTTGAACTCCTTGTGGTGTTTAAATCTCCTATGCTCCTTGGACAACCTCTAGAGTCTTCCCTACTATACTCCGGGCCAAGAACGACTTGTGGGAGTCTATATAAGATAGGGAATGAGAAGGGAATGCTTGAAGCATCAAACAATGGAGAAGAATGAGAGATGAGAGAACTTTGAGTCCAAATTCCAGCAGCATAACATTAAGGAAATGGCTCTCTTATGTTTGAATATGATTCAAACTCCTTTTAAAGACATTCTCCATGCAAAGCCAAGCCTCAAGACACAAGACACATGGTGTATTTGCAAGCTCAAGTGGATTCTAGGTGTACATTACACAAGACACGCAACAATGCATGAGTTATTTGTCTTTCCACTTTGAATGATCATGCATTAAGTGGATTTCCAACTAAATCCACTAAATTCAAATTGGAATCAAATTTCAAGCTTGCAAATTACCCCCAATTTCAATTCTAAATTGAAATTTATTGCTTGGTAATTAATTTGAAAATTTTCAAATTAATTTTGATATGATTAATCTAATTAATCTTTGTTATCTTGTGCAATTCCATATATATGATTCCTAATACATATATATAGTATTCAAAACACTTTTAAATACTTCATCTCTCATTTTCTAATTTAATTCATAATTAAATTATTGTGTCAAACACAATTTACAATAATACCCTTTTTCCCGATTTTGAACTATTCAAAGTTTCCTATCTTTTGTTCTAGGCTTAATTCCGATATGAGCTAGTAGGGGGACCTAATGGACCTATAGATCATGGGCTCCAACGATTCGAGGCTAACCGACTAATCTCATTGTCCAAGCTAGCCAATATTCGTTAACTATCGGGACACTCCACTATAGCCCGATAGTTGCACTCCCCTCACTACAGATATATTTCCGTCCACTTGATTTAACCATGATTAGTAAGTCGATCCTTCACAGGTTGTTCATAGCTATAGCTAGGTCAATAAGCCGTTTTACCCCTATAGTACTTCTAGTTCCTTAAGTCCCACTGATCCTCTAATGAACAATTGGTTTATGGTCCAACCAATAAACAGAGTCCCTCTCGGGCCAATGAGAGGGCGGGATCCCTTTGTTCAAGCCCTGGAGTCAGCACTTAAGGGAACAACCTCTCTACTATCCCTTATTCGGGTAGGAGTGAATTCCTTCTTGCACGACTATGTCCCCAGCTATCTACCCGTTCCTATCCCTGAAATGGGAGGCTTATTGAGTCGGCGATACTGAGCCACTCTCACCTATGCAGATCTAAGGATAAGCCCAAATAAATAGGAGTTCATAGTTAGCTCAGGATTAAGATCGAGTTACCTAGGTCATCACATGAAATAGTCAGTCTCGTCAGTAAATGGTGTTATAAAGCGAGAGCGACTTATTTCTCGGTCCTGGTCTTATGCAAACTCATTGCATAGGACGCCCCTACTCGCATGTCTCTACATGGACGATTTAGGATCACATCGTCTATACCATCTATAAAGTGGGCCGCGTCTCATAGTGTCTCCAGAATAAGGTACTCAACCCTATTCCTATACTATAGACCGTTTTGGCTATTACTCAAGCTTGATCCACTTTTATGTCTCTACATAAAGCTCAAGTGTTCATCCTATAGCCATGGATCTTAGTTTATTGGATTTTGGTTATATATGTGCAATTTAATTTATTCAGTAATGACTTTTACTGAATCAATCTCGATAACACCTTTATCGAATAAGTATATAATTCGTTTAACATTCACTATCTACGAGTTTTAGGGCACCGATCCCAACACCACCAATTTGATCTTCCCCACTATGACTCTGAGATTAGAAACGTAGTTGTGGGACTACCTAATCTTGATTGGGAAATCTCTTGGAGAGAAAAATTCTCTCTAGAGTTCTTGAGAGAATATGTGAGGGAAGCTAGAATGAGACCTTAGGGCTAGGGTTCTCATAACCTTTCCTTTTATAAGAGAGGAAACCCTAATGTGAGGTTAGGAAACAATCTTGACCGTTAGATCAAGATCAATTAACTAATTGATTAAATCAATTAATTAAATGTTAATTAACTAATCATATTAATTTAAATGTTAATTAATCTAATGCACATTTAAATCTTATTTAAATGTAATTTCCTCACATAATATATTTTAATTAAACTTAATTAAATCACTTTTAATTAATTCAATTAAACTAATCAATTAATTAATTTCAATAATTAATTAATTTTACAATTAATTAAATATCTCCCATATTCAATTAATTACATATTAGAATCATATTCTAATAATTCCCTCATAGACTATAGTTTAATTAAATCTCGTTTAATTTAAACTAAATTGAATAATTAATTAATTCATCTTCTAATTAAATACCATATATTTAATTAGAGATATATCTAAACTCTTTTAAATATATCAATCTCTCAATATAATAAAGTTTAATCTCAAATTAGACTTTATATTTTAATGCATCACTATACATTATATTAATTTGTATCTCATACAATTAACTTAATTCCCAATATTAATTTGAACTATTCAAATTCTCTCAAGATATATTTGTTCCTAATTACTCTTTACGAGCTAGCAGAGACCTAATGGACCTACAGATCAGAAGCTCCAATGATATGAGGTTTACTAATTAAACTCATTAATCAAGTTAACCAATATTCATTAACTGTGGGTCATTCCACTAAAGACCCACAGTTGAACTCTTCTCACTGTAGAACATTTTTTTGTCCATGGATGTAGACCTATGACGGTAAGTCAATCCTTCACGAGTGTTCGCAATCACAGCTATGTCAAATTACCGTTTTACCCCTATGTTACATCTGTCTCCTTAAGTACCAGTGCTCCTCTAATGAACAACCTGTTTATGGTCCAACCATTAAACAGAAAGTCCCTCTCGGGCCAGTGAGAGGGCGGAATCCCTTTGTTCAAGTTCCTGAGTCACCACTTAAGGGAACACTCATCTACTTCTCCTAGAAGTGGGAAGGAGTGAATTCCTTCTTGTGTTGTTATGTCCCCAGCCTCCCACTTGATATTGACTAGGCGTATTGTCCACTCTCACCCATGCTAATCAAAGGAAAATCTCTCATGAGAAGGAGTTCATGACACACTCAGGATTAAGACTGAGTTACCTAGCTCATCCTATTGAAACAATAACCTAACTAGTTAATGGTGTTATAACTAATGGTTGACTATTTCGTTGTCCGGTCTTATGCAAACTCATTGCATAGGATACCTCCGCTTGCATGTCTACTACATGGACGTTTTGGATCAATACGTCTGTACCAAATACAAAGTGTGTCGTATCTCATAGTGTTACCAGGATAAGGTACCCAACCTTATCCTTATACTATAGACCTTTTAGGTTGTTACTTGAACACCGATCCCCATATGTCCCCACATACTAGTTCAAGTCACATGTAAATTGTTGGGTTTTATGCCCTAAAACCCGTAGATAGTAAATGAAACAAATTAAACGATCTCAATAAAGTGTTATTTGTGTAATTCAGTAATTTGGTTATTGAATAATCGAGTTTGCATTAATAAACCCTAAATCCAATAAACTAAGATCCAAGGTTGTTTAAATGAAACTTGGACTAGTATGAGCGGACATACGGGGATCAGTGTCCAAGTAACAACCTAAAAGGTCTATAGTATAGGGATAAGGCTGGGTACCTTATCCTGGTGACACTATGTGATACGGCCCACCTTGTATTCGATACAGATGCAATGATCCAAAGCATCCATGTAGGAGACATGCGAGTGGGGGTATCCTATGCAATGAGTTTGCATAAGACCGGACCGTGAAATAGTAACCACTAGTTGTAACGTCGTTAACTAGTTTAGGTTTCTATTTCAATAGGATGACCTAGGTAACTCAATCTCAATCCTGAGTCTGTTATAAACCCCTTTCAGGAGGGATTGTCCTTAGATTTGTATGGGTGAGAGTGGCCAGTTCGCCGACTCAATAATCCTACCATTTCAGGGGCAAGACCGAATGGGGGCTGGGAACATAACAGTACAAGATGGAATTCACTCCTTCCCCTATTGGGGTAAGTAGATGTGTGTTCCCTTAAGGGCTGATTTCAGGGCTTGAACAAAGGCACGTCGTCTTCTCCTAGCCCGAGAGGAACTCTTGTTTAGTGGTTGGACTCTAAACAACTCGTTCATTAGAGGAATCAGTAGTACTTAAGGAACCAGAGGTAACCCAGGGGTAAAACGGTAATTTGACCCAGCTGGTGTTACGAACACACGTGAAGGATTGACTTATTGCTTGGTCGATATCCATGGACACAGAAATATTCTACAGTGAGAAGAGTGCAGCTGTGGGTCTTTAGTGGAGTGACCCACAGTTAACGAATGTTGACTAAACTTGGTCAATGAGTTTGACCAATTAGTCTCGTATCGTTGGAGCTTCTGATATGTAGGTCCATTAGGTCCCACTGGTAGCTCGTAAAGAGACTTGAGGCAATTAAGTATAAATTGTAAATTGAAAGTGTTCAATTTATTTGGGGAATTGTAAAATGTATATTGATGCATTATAATATAAAGTTTATGAAACTTTATAATATAATTTTTTAATTAATTTCAAAAATTAATTATTGAGAGAAAATATTTGAAAGAGTTCAAATAAATTTAATATGAATTGGATTCATATTAATTTTAATTTTAATAAAATCCCTAAGATTAAATATATGATATTTAATTGGGAAAATTAATTAATTATGGAATTAATTAATTATTTATTAAAATTAGAGATTTTTTCTTATTAGGAAAGAAAATATTTGAAAGAGTTCAAATAAATTTAATATGAATTGGATTCATATTAATTTTAATTTTAATAAAATCCCTAAGATTAAATATATAATATTTAATTAGAGAAATTAATTAATTATGGAATTAATTAATTATTTATTAAAATTAGAGACCTTTTCCTATTTGGAGAAGGTCTTCCTTTTCCTATTAGGAAGAAGGTCTTGGCCTTTACCTATAAATAGCACCCTGGGGTGGGGTGAAAGATATCCCATTCATTTTCCTTCTCTTAGAGAACTTTCCTCAAGGCTTCCTCTAGACTCCCACCAGTCTCCTGCCTCTAGAAGTCTCAGAGTCATACCGGTGTAGCCATAGTGGTGGTGTTCACACTAGTTCGTGATTAATTCACATGCAGTTGGTGAATTTAATCTGAGACGTCAACGAGAGTAAGTAATTTGTTACTTTATAAATTAGATTTCGATCTAATATTTTTGTATGCTTAGCCTTAATATATATTTAGAATAGTTCTAATATTATTGCCAATGTGTTGCTATTTTAGATTAAACAATATTAATTACGAATCGGTCCCAATCACGCTTCTGCTTTACGGAATTATGGAATTTCAATCCTTCATAAACAATCTTGGATCTTAGTTTATTGGATTTGGATCAAAGTGTGCAATATTTAACAATAACACTTTATTGTAGAAACTCAACAACACTTTATTGAAACAAGTATACAATTTGTTTACATTCACTATCTACGAGTTTTAGGGCATAAAACTCAACAAACTCCCACTTGAACTAAAACTCTAGTTTAGTGGGATGTACAATAATCTATACAGCAGCAGGTGTATAAATACATGCATAAAACATATACAATGTACAAATACAATATACTAGGGCATCACTATACCCATTACATAATGGTATCACTATACCCATTACATTTCTCCCACTTGCCCTAGATTTCATCTTTGTACATAACTCGTATACCTAGACCTTCTAGATGACCCTCATACACTTTAGCCGAGAGAGCCTTCGTGAATGAATCAACAATATATCTTTAGATTTAATGTTCTTGGTTGTCTTGCAATAGGCTTGAACTTCCTAAGTCATACAATCTCTATCGTTGCTTCATAAGCAACTTCTTATCGGCCTATATCATTGAGGCTGCAACTATGCCATACTATATCTCCTCTATTAAGAGTGAACACAGATGCTGATGTAAATTTCCTCAAATCTTTATCAGTTTGAAAATCTGTGTCAGTGTATCGTGTAAGGATCCAATCCTGAGTGCCATACACAAGCATATAGACCTTCGTTCTCGTAAGATACTTGAGGATGTACTTAACAGCTCTTTAGAGATCAATTCTTGGATTTGATTGATACTTATTGACAATCCCTACTGCATAGGGCTTATGTCTCAAGTCCTCAACATCTTGAGGTGTCTAAGGACACAGTTTCTTAGACAAAAGAATTCCATGCCTAAAAGGTAGTGAATCCTTCGTGGAATTCTGCATCTTATATCTAACTAACATCTTGTAGATATAAGACAATTGAGACAAGGCTAGCTCAGCTTATCCCAAATTTTTATTTGGAAATGAGCTACTAGCCTCTTTTAATGTCAGTAAGATAACCTACATTATTCCCAATGATTAGGATATCGATCATATACAACACTAAGTAAACTACTGAACTATTGATGATCACTTGTAAAACACAAGACTCGTCAATGTTCTGATTAAAGCCAAAAGATTTGGTCACTATATCAAATCTTATATTTCAAGATCGAAATGCTTAGGTCAATCCATGAATGGATCACTTAAGCTTGCAAACCCTTTCGCTGTTGATCTTGTTGTATGAACCCTTTTGGTTAAGACATGAATGTCTCGTTTCATTTGGTAAATCCACTTGTAACTTATAGGTTTTACCCATCAAGCAGATCTACAAGATCCCAGATGGAAGTGAAATACAAAAGACTTTATTTCTAGGTCCATGGCTTTAATCTTCTGATCGTTGTCAACATCATTCATTTTCTTTCTAAAAGATAATGAATCCTCTATGTCATCATCAAGTATGATGACCTAGGCTTCAATCAAGCTCATGTAACATTAAGGTTATAAAACAACCCTCCCACTACATCGAGGCACTCTCAACTATTGACATGGATGTGTCTGACCAGATGCACTGGTCCATCAAAAACTTTTGTTGAACAGCCAACCTCATCAACAACTCTTGTGGATGTTACTGTAGCTTCATTAGTTAACTTACTTAAACCGACTTTACTCCGTGGTTTATGATTTTTGATGTGGACTTCTTCTGAGAATTTAGCATTTGTAGATACAAATTCTTTATTCTCTTGTGAATTGAAGAAGTATCCACCTCTCATTTCCTTTGGAGTTGCCTACTGCAGTATGCAATGTAGTCAACACTGCATGACCCCGAAAATGAGCCAGACAATTGAGCATAGCTCAACATGGAATGAACCATATCCAATAGGGTTCTATTTCTCCTAAATGAGATTTAGGGTGTGATCCCATGTACTATCAAATAGTCTTGGAATCTCAAATCCTTATACTCAACATTTTGATCAGATTGAAGTGTTTTTATCATCTCACCTAAAAAGTTTTCAACTTCAATCCTAAGCCCCTTCGAATATCTCAAGAGCTTCAGACTTAAGTTGAATTAGGTAAAGATACTCATACCTTTGAATAATCATCCAAAAGAGATGAATTATTCATACCCTCCCATTTCTTTAACATATTGAACCACAAGGATCCAAATGTACAAGCTCCAAAGGCTCTTTGGCTCTTAGATCTTTTCCAGTAAAAGATCTATCAGGCATATTGCTCACAAGGTAGTAGAGAGTCATCTTCTAACTCGCTTAGAAGTTCACTCTTGACCAATCTCCCAATCAAATTGAGCTTAATATGGTCTACCTTAGAACCAGAGAAAGGTATTTTCCTTTAGGAGAAATCCTTTGCCTCTTTTCACATTGAGTAGTAGTAGTCTTAAACAACCCAGTGTTCATGACTGCTTTACTCTTGATTAGTCTTAAAACATTTAGGTTACTTTCCAGTAAAGCTAAAAAAATGTCAACTCCCTTTCTTGAAACAAAATTGTGTTAGCAGAGAAAGGTAAAGAGTAACATTGTTCCAGCAAATAAGACACAGAAATCAAATTTCTTTTGATCTTAGGAATTACATACACATTATCTAATAGTATGTATTTTCTCCCACTGAGAAAAATAACTTAATGTTCCCCACTGTTATAGCCAAAATAACCTCTCTAATTCTAACTTTGAGAGTTATTACACAAGCTGCAAGCTATTGCCAGGAACTTATTCCTTTAAAAGAAGAACACACGTGATTTATGGCCCCTGAATCAAGTATTTAGGGAAAATCATTATTCTTCACTAATCACGTTTTTCAAGACAAGTTCTCTTTTTGCTAAGAAGGTTTCTATGTCCTATTCATCAAGAATACTTCTTAATGAATTAAACATATGGGCCATGAGGACATTCCTCAGTTAAAATTAATCCTAGACTTATTTATCACAATTTGTCATTTAAGCTTGTTGTATTACCGTTATTTATAAAAATTACGTAAGACAATACACAAAATTATTATATAATTGCTAAAGTAACAAATTACTTGTATTATTATTTGCACTAACCCATCACAAATAATCCAATCAAATTCTACAAAAACAAATAAGCAATCAAAGAAACCCTATGAAACTATTGATTTAGTTTTTGCAACGATACTTCAAAGGTTTATAACAACAGCCTCCGAAGGGATGTCAGCTACTCCTCCTCTGAATTGAGACAATCTCAACCAAACTCTAACACCAGAATAACTCATATTCCGTTAGAGTTTAGTTACCATTTTCGGTCAAGGGTTAGTTAACACATTTAACTCATCCCCGTAAGTGTAACCCTCCCACTTTCAGATCTCAAAGGCACGCACCAATAGGATACCAAAGGGAAAGACAACTGTTGGTGATTAGCCTAAGTGACCCTATCCTATTCAGGAGTTCACAGTGTTCCGAATCCTATGATCAGGCCCTCCGAAGGGATGGTTGCGCCAGGACAACCTGCAGGCAGATTATAGGACTCTCACGGTGCGAACTAGGGGTGGAGACCGAGAGATACATTGACACGTGTCCCACTCCCACTTACTCTAGAAATTTTTTCCATTCACCTTGTTATTGATTCATGCAAACACTTTCCGAAGGGAGGCCGCTCCTAGGGCGACTCGAAGTCGAGCATGAACCTCACGTTGTGAATATAGGGACGAAGGAGCAAAACTTGATCTAAATCTCATTTTGTAATTTTCCTCCCACTGAAAATGTCCTTAGGTTAATTTAGGATTATTTAACTTAGATAAAATTCGGCTAAGTCAATCTATCTAAATCTAGTCCTATTATAACAATTATGGAAAGGATTCAACCCCAATGTTTTAGGTGAATTAAACTTCTTTTAATAAACCCAACATTGCAAGTCAACATTACTATGGTTAATTCAACTCAAGGTTCAGGTCAGTTCCCAAGTAGGAGGTGTTTCGTAAACCGTCATCTTAAGTACCCCAAACCTCAGACAGAACTTTACCGAGAGAGTTCCCTTATAACCACAATAATGTAAGGTCTTTACTCTAAAGATCTAGGTGCATTAAACACTCTTAACAAACCTAGTGACATTGCATGCTAACATTTAACTATGATTAATTCAACTCTGATATTTCGGGGCAGTTCCCAGGTAGGAGGTGTTCCGTAAACCGTTAGCTTAAATACCTCCAACCTTAGACAGAACTTAACCGGTAGAGTTCCCTTATAATCATAGTAATGTTTTTCCTACTTAGTCAATTAAAACTAATTTTAATTCTAAGTAAGAATAATTCTAATCCTATTAGAAATGTGATCTTAGGTCTAATTAATTTTAAATATTTTAAAATTAATTCATTTATCCTAAGATCCATTGTTTGCATGCAATTATTTGTTATAGGTTAACGGTTTCTAATCATTAATTTTATAACTATTATAAATTTTAATGAATTAACCCTATAACATGCTACTATGGTGAATAAATTAACAATCAAATTCTAATTAATTTATAAAACCATACATTATCATACATGACATACGAAAAACATAACAATTATATTAATCTAAGGTAATGTCATGCTCAATGCAATTTAATTTCCTTTTAATTAACCCAACTCTTAAATTAATTATACAAGAAAATTAAAATTAAGCATTACTATTTTCATACATTAACATAATATTTATATTAATATATCATGAAAATTAATTAAGCATGTTAATTACTTATATAAATATAACTCTTATATTTTTAAACTAAAGTAATATCATGCTCAATGCAAATTAATTTTCTTCAATTAATCTAACTCTTAAATTAATTACCCAAGAAAATTAAAATAAGCATTCACATTTTCATACATTAACATAACACTTTATACTAATAGCTCATGAAAATAAATTAAGCATGTTAATTACTTATATAAATATAACTCTTATATTTTTTAACTAAAGTAATTTCATTCTCAATGCAAATTAATTTTCTTCAATTAATCTAACTCTTAAATTAATTACCCAAGAAAATTAAAATAAGCATTCACATTTTCATACATTAACATAATACTTTAAAGGGAAAATTACCTTTTTAGTCCCCGAGTTTTCAGTACTAGGTGCATTTGGTCCCTGAGTTTTTAAAATAAACCTTTTTAGTCCCTGAGTTTTTAAGAATAGGTTTAAAAGGTCCCTATCACTAATAGAACCGTTAAATGCAAACCGAAAGCTGACTGTACAATCTAATTGCTTACATGGCTAGATGATTGTGCAAAAATGAATGTTGACTGGGCTATAGAAAATTAAGTGAAAGAATTAAACCCTAAACCCTAAAATTGAAATATCCTTGCGTGTGCGTGTGAAGTGCAAACTCAAGGGATTCTTTTTTGAGTCTTCGGTACAATTGGAAAGTATTCGATTGCGATTGCGACGACGAGCCTGCGATTCCGATGGGTCTAGCGATTCTGACCAGACTGATGAGATTGTGATTTGAATGAGGAGGCGTGAAGAAACGTCAAAGACTCGCTTCAGTGTTCATCGTTCTGGGTTTTTTTTAACCTTAAATTCCAGCAGAGGTAAGTTCAAATAAATATGTTAGGATTTGTATTGCATAATATTTTTATATAAAATAGGGAGAAAACAATCGAAATTAGACTCAAGAATGAGATTTTGATTTTCATGTTATCTGGGTCATCATAGCAGTAACTTGTATATTGAATTTTCACTTTTTGTGCGTTCTTTCTTCAATTTGTTGTTTTTTGTCTTACAATGGGGATTGGGGATTTTAATGCATTGCACAGACTCAAGTGAAAGTTACTGCTGTAATGTTTGATGAAAATAGAGTTCAGTGCGCATGACCTGGTGAAAATCTTCGTGTTAGAATATCTGGAATTGAAGAAGAATAAATAATGTCAGGTTTTGTACTCAAGCATTGGTATATGGTTGTGTCTTTTGTAGATGTTGCTTTGTTGTTTAAGTATACATGGTTGAGGTAGATGATGATTGATTCTTTTTGTCCTTTAAAATCAAGATGTTTCTTTGTTGTTTAAGTATATATGGTTCTATCTTTTCTAGATCAAGTGTAATTTGTATGCAATGGAAATTAGTTATCCCATTTTGATGAAGGTGGAGCTTCACAACTTAAACATCCTAAAATGTCAGGATATTCTTGAGCACATTTCACGGTGACATACATTATATCATGCCACATTGAAAGGAATTTTTCAGACGATTCTAACGCTTTGGGCATTTTGTTATTATTGACAAATGGAGCTTGATGGTGGATAATTTTTATTTTCTATTCAAGTTACTACTCTTTTAGTTAAACTTAAAGCCCATTTATAATTCTTGGCAGATTAGACTTGTGAATTGATTTTAAGAATTCATTTCAATATGTTGTAGGAATGTTGGGAACTTGTTACAGGGACGAATACTCCAAGCTAAAGGCATACTTAGAGGTGAAAATTAAAGCTCTCGAATTGGCTATATGTGAGAACCAAGAACTTAAAACACGACTTGAAGTAATGACAGTTAAAGCTAAGGATGCAGAGGCTGAAAATAAGATGTTGGTTGACTGGTGGAAGTTTCAAAAGATGCAGGATGCAGAACCTCTCAATGAGGTTCATGATACTTCAAATTGATGTTGGAAAGTCTCCCAAATTCATTGAAATCAAGTCTCACCACAATCACTAAAGATTTCAAGCAAGAATTCTCTAGACAGAATCTTAGGCATATCTGTCAACCTTTTCTTTTTTTTTTTTCCTTTAATTATTTCTTCTCTCCATATGTGTTGTAGTATTATAAACATGTTCATCGTGGAACACAGAACATGAAAAGTTTGAGATTGAAATATTTACATATCAATAATTGATTTTGGAACCTTTTTGAGTTTACGTTGTTGGGTTTATGTATGGGTATAATATTGAATGCCCCAAATATTTACACATCTGTTGCAGTAGCTCACCCTTTCAGGCTGCCTAATGCACTATGCAGAAACAAATATTAACAATGGTGCAGACATGTTGATTGCTCAACATAATGGATGCCTAATTTTTCATAAAGCAAGAACCTGAAATATTTTCTTCAGGACCATTGCATCAGAATCTACAACACATAACACCATTGCATCAGAAACATGAACTCAGTAACTTGTTATTTCAATATTTAAAAACATAGACAAAGAATCTCTGAGTTTTCATCATTTTCAAAAAAGTTGTTTGACTTGTTCATCATTTCCAACAAAAGGCCACAATTGAACCTCAACAAAGTAACTTCTTTACAACTAAATTAATGGCCATACATATTAGGCACACCATCAAATTGCTATACAAAAATAGAGTTTCAAAAAAAATTGTCATATTCACACAAAAAAAAATCTCCATATTTGTCCTAGATCTAAACCTATGCAAAAGAGAAAACTATGGTTGATTTGTAAATTGCTGGGTTCCAATATTTCTTTCGTCCCTCTATGCTTCACCTTCATTGTTTTGTCTACCATCTTCAAGTGCCAATTCGTTAGTAGTAACTCCAGTTTCAACCTCCTGCAAACACAAGTAGTGAATGAACACAAGGTGAATGAAAATAAGATGAATGAACACAAGGTGAAGTCACACTTACATTAATAGGAATGTTCAATCCCATGAAGGTTCTATCTCTTCTACTTCTTGTTGAACTTCGTGTTATTGGCCCCCTACAAGATCTGGCATTATGTCATGTACCTTTACATCGGCTGCACTTGGTAACAACTTGAATGTGTTGCTTTTTATGAGACGACGCAACTTCATCAACATCTCTTCTTCTCTGTCTCTTTAGTCTGCCAGGGGGCCTTCGGATCTTAGGTGGTAGCAACGGTTCTATTGTGGTTCTTGGCCATAAAGGGTGACCATTGACCGGTTTGATGAAGTAGGAGTAAACATTCACCAAGGTCTGCTTATGGTAAGCTGCGTTTGAAACTTGGGCCAACTTCATTCTTTTTGGATCTTCAATTGGATTGTTGACTTTTGGGCTCCCCCTTTGACCCATGGTTGGAAATTTGGCTTGATATGCTCATTTTTGGGCATTTTTTCACCAAAATTCCCCAATATGCTCCTTAAGACAAAATAATGAATTATATTAGATTTTCTCAATAAAAACACAATAAAAGCACTAAAAAGCTTAATAATTTAGGATGAAAATAGCAGCATTTCTGCCCGCTATCAGGGAACACACATCTACTTACCCCAATAGGGGAAGGAGTGAATTTCATCTTGTACTGTTATGTTCCTAGCCCCATTCGGTCTTGCCCCTGAAATGGTAGGATTATTGAGCCGGCGAACAGGTCACTCTCACCCATACAAATCTAAGGACAATCCCTCCTGAAAGGGGTTCATAACAGACTCAAGATTGAGATTGAGTTACCTAGGTCATCCTATTAAAATATAAACCTAAACTAGTTAACAACGTTACATCTAGTGGTTACTATTTCGTGATTCGGTCTTATGCAAACTCATTGCATAGAATACCCCCACTTCATGTCCCCTACATAGATGCTTTGGATCAACGCATCTGTATCAAATACATAGTGGGTCATATCACATAGTGTCACCAGGATAAGGTACCCAACCTTATCCCTATACTATAGACCATTAAGGTTGTTACATGAACATCGATCCCCGTATGTCCCCACATACTAGTCCAAGTTTCATTTAAACAACCTTGGATCTTTGTTTATTGGATTTAGGGTTTATTAATGCAAACTTGATTATTCCATAACCAAATTACTGAATCACTAAAATAACGCTTTATTGACATCGATTAATTTGTTTCATTTACTATCTAGGAGTTTTAGGGCATAAAACCCAACAACTGTGACTCTCCCAAATCCTTCATTTGGAATTGGGCCGCCAGCTAGTTTTTAATGCCAGTTAGGTATCCTACTTCATTCCCAATGAGTAGGATGTCGTCCACATATAGTATTAGAAAAGTTATTTTACCTTTGGTGATTTTCTTGTGCACACAAGGTTCATCAATGTTTTGGTCAAAACCAAAAGATTTGATTGCAATATCAAACCTAATATTCCAAGATCTAGATGCTTGTTTCAATCCATAAATGATTCGATTGAGCTTGCAAACCTTTTGCTTCTGACCTTTTGCTATGAACTCTTCGGGTTGAGACATGAAGATATTCTCTTCAAGATTACCATTCAAGAAGGCAGTCTTGACGTCCATTTGTCATATCTCATAATGAGTGGCTATGGACAAGAGAATTCTAATAGACTTTCAAATAGCAACTGGAGAAAAGGTTTCCTCATAGTCAACCCCTTCTCTTTGGGTATACTCATTTGCTACGAGTCTAGCTATGAAGGTCTATATCTTTCCAGCTGCATATCTCTTTCTCTTATAAATCCATTTACACCCTATGGGTTTTACCCCTTCAGGTAGATCTACGAGTTCTCAAACTGAATTAGAGTACATAGACTCCATTTCAAGGTCCATGGCTTTGACCCATTTGTTCTTATCTACATCATTCATTACCTGTCGATAAGACAATTGATCCTCAACGTCATCATCAGGGATGACAAATTGAGTTTCAGTTAAACCCAAGTAGCAGTCAGGTTGTGATACAATCCTCCCACTATGTTGAGGCACTCTTAACATTTGAAAAGGATGAGATGGACTTGAAGAACTAACCCCTCCATAAACTCTTGTTGAAGATCCAACTTCATCAACAACTCTTGTTGATTCTTCAATAGCTTTTCCTAATACTATTTTACTACGTGGTTTATGATCTCTCATGTGGTCTTCCTCCAAGAAAGTAGCGTTTGTCGATACAAACACTTTGTTTTCTTGTGGGTCGTAGAAAAGACCACCTCTCGTTTCTTTTGGATAACCAACAAATTGACACAGCCTTGAACTAGGTTCCAGTTTCTTAGGATTTGTCACAAGTACGTGTGCTGGACAACCCCAAATACAGAAGTGATGTAAACTAGGTTTATGTCCCCTCTACAATTCGAAAGGTGTTTCATATGGCTCGTAATGATGTCTTAATCCAAAGTCAGCAGGCTTCATTGAGAGTCCTAGAGTTTCAAGTGGGCCAGGTAGCTAATGAGCTGAAGGCACAACTTCACGGGAACATTCCTTCAGATATTGAACACCTTATAAAGGAAGGTAAGAAGTAGGTGCAGGCAGTGACTTTAAGGAGTGGTAAGCCATTGGTAGAGAGGAAAGAGCCTAGTAAACCCCAGGAAGTAGAAAAGAATTGTGATAAAAATATTGTTGTTGAGAAAGAATTGGAAACTGGTCAAAGTGCTGGAGGCAACAATAATGATGTTGGAGCATCTGGTTCTGTTCAAGATGTGGAACCACCTTATGTACCACCCCCACCCTATAACCCACCCTTACCTTTTCCGCAAAGGCAAAAACCTAAGAACCAGGATGTTCAATTTAAGAAGTTTTTGGATATTCTAAAGAAGCTTCATATAAACATACCCCTAGTAGAGGCTTTAGAACAAATGCCAAATTATGCAAAATTTCTTAAGGACATTTTGACTAAAAAGAAGAGATTATGAGAGTTTGAGAATGTGGCTCTTACTGAGGAATGTAGTGTTATTATTAAGAATGGGCTACCTTCTAAGGCTAAGGATCCGGGATCATTCACTATTCCTGTCTCTATGGGTGGAAAGGAGTTGGGGAGAGCACTTTGTGATTCAGGCGCAAGCATAAACCTTATGCCTCTTTTAGTTTATCGAAAGCTAGGAATAGGTGATGTTACGCCTACCACAGTCACACTCCAATTAGCAGATAGGTCTATCGCATATCCTGAGGGTAAAATTGAGGATGTTCTGGTCCAGGTAGATAAATTTATTTTTCCTATCGATTTTATTATTCTAGATTATGAGGCAGATAAGAATGTCCCAATTATTCTTGGTCGTCCATTTTTGGCAACTGGTAGATCATTGATAGATGTCCAAAAGGGGTAGCTTACAATGAAGTTGCATGACCAAGATGTGAAGTTCAATATGTTTGATGCAATGAAATATCCTAATGATTTTGAGGATTGCTCGTGCATTCAAGTGTTGGATAAGTTTGTTGAGGACCACTTTGAGAAGGAATTGATGGAGTACCATACCCAAAAATTTGGAGAAATCCAAATTGAGGATTTGGAAATAGGTGGATTGGAGTATGAGCATAAAGATGTAGGTGAGATTTCTAGTTTTAAGAGGAGTTTTGAATCCTTAGAGCCAACTGATAAGAAATCCAAGCCTATTGAACCTTATAATTCATTGATATTGCTCCAGCAACCTGAGATTAGGAAATCCTTCATTGATGAGAGGTTATTTACTGTAGCTCATATTAAGGCAGTGAAAACACCTTGGTATGATGACTTTTCCAATTACCTTGATTTTAGAAATTTGCCTCCTGGTTTATCAAAAAGACAGATGAAAGAATTTTTCCATGGGGTGAAGTTTTATTTATCAAATCATGCATCTATGGTTAGACAATGTGTTGATGATGGCTATGAGGTTAAAGTAAAAGGGCATCGACTAAGGCATTATGGGGGGAGGAGTTTCCTTCGAAATATCCTTCCGTAAAATTGGTCGATGAATGAGAAAACGTGAGTTTTGTGGGAGCATTTCATATTGCATTATTTTTAGCTCCTAGTGTTGTTGGGATTTTATTTTATCTCGTGGATTTTATTCTGGTTTGAATTAATTTGAATTGGATTTTATTCATTTCAATTTTATCTGATTTATTGTAATTCGTTGGTATTCTCGTAGATTTTATGTTCGTTTTATTTATTTATTTTTATTTTAGCCGATTTAATTCTTAATTTAATCGGATTAGTACTGTTTAGATTTAATTTCAGTTTGAATTTTTAATTTCTGTTTAGATTAAATTTTTTATAATATATCTTCCTGATTTAATTCTGAAATATTCTTCTTTGAAGTTTCTGGTAGATTAAGGGGGCGTAGGTTTTGAGGGAGCAAAATTTCAGCATTCTAATCAGAGGCTTCCATTATTTGATCTCGTTTTTTTATGTTAGTTTTGATTTATTGTCTATTTTGATATTATTTTGATTTTATATGATTTTTATTCGATTAGATTTTTATTTTATTATTTATTTTTATTTTTTGTAGGTTAGTTTAGATTTGATTTTGAAGAATTTTATTTTCGAAAGATTTTTCCAGATTTAAAATAATATATCTTGTGGATGTTATTTAAAAAAAAAAAAATTGATTTCATAGTTTTGTTGAGAAGATCAGAGATTTTATTCGGTTAAGATTTTTTGTGAGATAAGATTATAATTTTACCGTTGAGATTTTACTGTTGTTAGCAGGATAATTAAGTGGGCATGCAGTTAATTACCAAAGATGTCATGTGTTGAGCAGAGGGCAGCTGACGTTATGGTTGTTGCACACAGAGGGAGCGTAGTAAATGGGAAGATCTTACCGTTTAACAGATTAATTTTTCATGAATCCATGTGGTTAAAATGGTAACTTAAATTAATTAGGAGATAATTAGGGGCTAATTATTTGTTTAAGATCTTTGAGTTAGTGCCCTATTTATACGAGCTCCCATCAGGTACGTTTTTCACTGTCATCTTTTATTACTACTGATGTGATTTTTTTTTCTGTGTATTATTATTGTGAGGGAAAAAAGCACAAACAAGGAAAAAATGTTGAGACTAAGATGGAACTGAGTGAAGAAGTTGAGCTTGAGGAAAGATTTCAGAGGTTCAACAATGAAGAGGCAAGACAAAAATATCAAGAAGTCCTGAAGTGAGATGTTCTAATGGAGCGCGGCTTCGATGGTGGCAAAGAGCTCCAAGATTTTCTTTGAGCAAGCATCACTAATAACGGTTGGGAACGGTTGTGCGTAAAGCCGGAGCCCACTGTTGATCAACTAGAATGGGAGTTCTACGCCAACATCAATGAGAATGAAGGATTGATGCGCAATTTGCATACCGCAAGTGTACGGGTCAAGTAATAATATAGTGTTTTCGTGATTAAACGAGTGTCGTCCTCTGGATTGGTTTTCTAGCAAATTAAATACCGTGAATACTTTTGTCCAATTTTATTTAGGGAGCAAAACTCAATGATAAAGATAAAAGTAAAGACTAAAAACATAAAAATAAAAGTGGAGACTCAAATGGAAAGTGATAAGCGCCCACTTGCTTGTTAGATGCAAAGCTAGAGGTCCTTCTAGGATCCTTGCAAACACTCACAAAGAAAGCTAACTTAGATCACACTTAGAATCTATGATGGTCACTCATAAATCCTAAGACAACTCACTCCAGAATTAGCTTGATCAAGACTAATCCAATGAATTGATTTTAACATCAAATCTAAAACAAGATTTGAAAGAAAAAGACAACACCAAAGGGGTTGAATAAGCACAAGCTTTTTAATATTGATAATCTGAGTTTTCAAGAGTATTACAAGCCATTTAAAGGCCAAATGGTCGTGGATAGACCAAGGAACTCAAAAGTCTTTCAACTACACTTAATTGCAAATTGTAGAAAATAAGACCTAGGAACTTAAAACTTGATTGCACATCAAACGAGCAGCCATATCTCAAAACTAAAAAGATAGAATTGCTTTAAATTGTCTTAAATATGTGCTATGGAATCCGCTCCTCATAATGGCAACGTTTGACAAGGTTTGACATCACGTTTTCCCATGCAGTGCACACTTGACAGCATTTTCTTCACAAAATCTGCACAATTTTTTTGATCACCGTGTCATCTTCTAAACTATTGAACTTTTCCCGTGCCATCTTCATGCCATTCTCTTCTTGACTCATTGAAATAACATTATATAAAAATTTGGCCTCAAAATTATCCGTCGGGTCTTGTGAATTTGCTAGTTTTTGAAGATGTAGTGTGAATGCCTCTTGAATTTTCTTTACCTTGCTTCTTGTAATTGGTCCTTCAGGTACATGCAATGGATTATTGATTGATTCCACATCATCCCCCCTTTCTTTAAAAGGATTTGTCCTCAAATCAAGGTCTTCATTTCATACATCAAAAGGAGTCAAGTCAGCCACATTAAAAGTAGAACTTACATTGTACTCACCTCGTAGATCTAATTTGTATGCATTGTTATTGATCCGTTCAAGCACTTGAAAAGGACCATCTCCCCTTGGTTGAAGTTTTGACTTCCTTTGATCTGGAAACCTTTCCTTTCTTAGATGAACTCAAACCCAATCTCCTGGTTTAAAAATCAATTCCTTTCTTCCTTGGTTCTTGCGAGTGACTAGCTTTTGATTCTTCTTTTCAATCATTTCTTTGATTTCTTTGTGCAAAGTTTTGATGTATTCGGCCCTAGAAGAAGCTGCATCACTAGTAAACATATTATGTGGCAAAGGTGATAAATCTAGAGGAGTCAAAGGATTATAGCCGTACACAACCTCAAAAGGTGAACAATGAGTTGTGCTACGAATCGCCCTATTGTATGCAAACTCCACAAAAGGTAGAGTCTCTTCCCAAGACTTAAGATTTTTAGAAATTAGTGACCTAAGCAAGGCCCCCAATGTTCTATTAACCACTTCAGTTTGCCCATCCGTTTGTGGGTGACAAGTTGTAGAAAATAGAAGCTTAGTTCCCAATTTCCCCCACAAAACTTTCAAAAAATGACTTAAAAATTTAACATCCCTATCACTAACAATAGTTTTGGGAATGTCATGCAATCTAACCACTTCCCGAAAGAAAAGATTAGCTATGTTGGTAGCATCATCAGTTTTGTTACATGGATTTAAATGCGCCATCTTACTAAACCTATCAACCACCACAAAAATACTATCATGATTTCTTCTAGTCTTTGGTAATCCTAGAACAAAATCCATGCTAATGTCTACCCATGGTTCACTAGGAACATCTAAAGGAGTGTAAAGGCCATGTGGTTGTGTCTTAGACTTAGCCTCCTTACACTTGAAACATTGCTTGCAAACTTTGTTCACATCTTTCCTCATTTTAAGCCAATAAAAATGTTGACACAACATGCTATATGTTTTAAATTCTCCAAAATGTCCCATAAGTCCTCCCCCATGAGCTTCCTTCACAAGTAACTCTCTAATGGAACACTTAGGAATACAAAGCTTACCTTTCCTAAAAAGCATTAAACAAAATTGCATGCATAAAATAAAAACACATTCATACCTAAAATCAATCCAAAAACTAAAACAATTACATCAATCCCTAAGACAAACAACTAGCAATTCATAGTCTTTAAACCATAAACACTAATTGAAAGAAAAGCCATAAAAACTATAAGAGGTAAGGGAAAGAGAAAGGAAAACTTGAATATGTCGAAACCGACACTGCCCGTCACGATCTCCACGTCTTCTCGCTTGATTCCCGTTCCTTGGCCTTGCTTTAGCTCCCACCATAGGTCTCTAGTCGAAATTAGGGCTAAAATCTAACCAATTGGACTCCCCTAATCCGTAGCTGAAAAGAAGAATTTATAGAAAATCTGTTGATAGCGTCGCGACGTTGTGGACATAGCGTCGCGACGCTATAAATTTTTTTTTTTTTTTTAAGGATTGAACTCCATTTGACTCCAATTGCTGAATTAAGCTTCAAACACATACTTCCTACAAATAAAACATAAAAATGCATAAATTTGGGCAAATAATTGTAAAAGACTAAATTAATCAGAGAAAAATAGCTAGCTATGCTCGCTATCAAGGATTCTTGGTTATTGTTTGTAGTGTTGTTGTCGACTGGAGCCATGTAGTGATTAATTCTCTGTTTAATTTGCAAGACTTCTGCCACGCTATTTTCAATGCAATATTAGTTGCTTCCTCAAACGAGCAACTGAATTCCCAGTGGAGGTTGTCTAGGACGAAGGCAAGAACATTCTAGTCAACATACTTGATGTGTGAGACTAACACTTGGCTCAATTTTATCAAGCAGAGATTATAACTTACAACGCACGACTCGACTATCTTCCATGATCGAGTGCACTTGAAGGTTCAGAATCCCAGAGAGTTCCAGTGATATTAAGTTGTTTGACAAGGGGATTATGGACACTGCTAGACTTCAGAGAGGTGAGTCACGCCAGGGTGGTTTGTTGTGAGGTGTCCATAGAGTTCTGGAGCAACTTGAGATGGTTCTCAGTAGGCTAAATTCACTGAGAGACAACTTCAAACCTACTAGAGCTATGATTGTTGAAGGGACACCACACTAAGGAAGGCTATGCAAGTGAATTTTTCTAAGTCATATCAAGCCTTCCTAATTTTCCTTGATGATCTTATGAACCCATGCATTCCACCCCCGCCCATCATTCGAGAGGAAGAAGAAAACCCAGAGCCTGAACATAAAGAAGAATTAAAGGGAAGTTTCAGTTTCTTCGAGCACAAATATTTTGATGAATGATTTTGCGTGCTCGCCTTGCATGTGTTTTGTTCTTTCTGCTTATGTATGTTCTATTTCTTTGTTTTTATCCGTTGCTTTAAAATCTATCTCTGTCATGCTTACGTAAATCAGTGATCTTGATGTTTAATGAAATCAAATATTGTTTTGTTTGGCACATCTGAGTATCTAACTCAACTTTCTTCTGAATTTTTGAAGCTTGGACTAGTTAGCTTAATTAGATCAAGGTGTTCTGATCTCCATAAACCTTTTGCTTGAGCATTCCTTCTAGCCTAGTCATAACTGCAGCAAAAGTTCTGAGGTAGCATTGTCTTATTTGATCCACCTTAAGCTTAATCTTAGTCCCACGCTTAAGTTTAAAATTCAAATAGAAAAATTTAAGTTTGGGGGTATACTTATCATGTTCCTAATTCATTGGGGACAATGAATAATTTAAGTTTGGGGGACTTTTAGCTACTCCGCTTGTTTTGCCCGAGCATTCCTCTCCTTCATAATAATGTTTCTAGGTTGTTGAGTAACCAGGGACATTTGTACTACCCACAGTTTGTCTTTGTGTCAAAAGATGACCTAGGAGAATATAAAAAAAATTGATGAAAAAATTAGTTGCTGAAAAAAAAAATCGTGAATATTTTGCTGTGAAAAATTGAAAGAGCAAAAATTTTGAAGGATGAATGATAATCTAGCAGTTTTCTGTCTCTCAGGGCTTAGGTGAGCTTCATCATAAAATGTCGCCATTCTGAGAAGCAAGGGATAGAATAACTAAGGATTTTTGGGTTTAACAATGAGTATTTAGCCTAGTTGGTGATAAGTTTGAGGCAAGGGTATACTGCACCATAAAGTGGGTCATCTCATGCTTAAAAGCTTATGACTATAAGGCTGCTTTAAGTCTGAAGAACAAAAGAATAAATCCCCTGAAATATGTGTTCAAATATGTCTGATAATAGAGCTAAGCTGTGGTAAGTTCTTAGGATTGAGTTAAAGGTGGTGATTATTTGTTCAATAATGCTGAAAGAATTATTTTGCTGCAGCAGTGCTTGGTTTTGCAGGATGCTCAGGTAAAGGTTGAAGGTAGTGTTGGAATATCAGTTTTGATTGAGTTGTGTTATGACTAATGTTTTAAATTTTCAAAGGAAGGTGAGTTAGTATTGCTCGGGACGCGCAATAGTTCAAGTTTGGGGGTGTGATAACTCTCCAAAAGGGAGTTATTTAGGCCTTAGTTTTATAATGATTTGTGTGTCATTTGTGCTAAATAGAGTTGATTTTAGATGAATATACCCATTTGGAAGAATGAATCCTTTGAAAGTTATTTTGTGCAGAATATATTGCTGAGCGACTTGAGGGAGCAAATTCTGTGCTGCAGCAAAGTTGGGAGCAAAACTGCCATGTCACAACTCATTAGCCAACTTAATGAACTGAATTCTGTTAAGCTATTCTCGGGATAAAGGAGCAAGGAGAGCCATCCACGTGTCTAGATTAACCTAATTAGGTTAAACCTCATTTTATAAAAGGAGGGAGCCGTCAAAGATAAACTCATTGACGACTTGGAGACCGAATCAATCGGCTATAGACCGAATTGACGGCATAATGGAGATCTAAGAAGACCATTTGCGATTGAACTCAAGGAGACGAAGTCCTTCTATGTTCTTGGTGGTTTGGAGCAGCCGTTTCATCTCCCCAATTGCTAAAAGGATTAGTATTTCTTGTGTATTTTGCATTATGGATGTGCTTATCAAGATTGTAACGTAGTTTATGTTTTCAATCATGATCTAATATCATTGTAGGCATAGGTTAAGAATTATGTGATTGTTATATTTATAAAATCTGGATATTCTATTTGATCATGATCATCTTGAATTATTGTTGGTCTTTAATTTCATTATGTGTCCGCCTAGCTAGCCGGTATGTATAGCTTCTCCTAGTTTCAGGGATGATTTAGGAGTTGTGTGGCGATAATTCACGCTAGATCATTGTGTATTGGTGAACGCCAGTGACTGAGTTAGGGATAGCCAGTTGCCTAGTGCTTGATTGGTAGAGCTTCATTGGAGTTGAAACATTTTCTAAAAAATCTAAAGTTTCGGGAGGATCCCGCTGATAATACTGCATGAGATTGACAGACCAAAAGAATTGCTGGAGCATCTTTATAACAATTACAGAAGTCTTAACCTGTGTCTGTTTCCATTCTGTTTTCTCTAGTCGTAATCATTTACTGTTTTCGCATATCTTTTGTTTCAGCATCTTAAAAACCCAAATCAATTTAACCAACCTTTTGTAATCACTAAAAAAGCAAATTAAATTAATAGAGGTATGCAATTTCAAGACCTTGTGGATACGATAAATACTTATCACTTGCTGCTAGATTGTGTATACTTGCACAGTATTTTGAGGTGAATTCTATCTATAATTTTAACCACTTCAGAATTGCAACACCTTTACATTCATCAGACCACAGAGATTTGAATGTATCAACTCTAAATGTTCTTTGGCCCTGTAACCTTTTCTAGTAAAATGTCTTTTGATCATTTTTCCCTCAAGACATGAGTCACAAGGAGGTAGCGAATCATCTTCTAAATCACTTAAAACTCCATTCTTTACGAAACGACCGATCCTATCGATGTTTATATGACCAAATCTTAAGTGCCAAAGATAAGTATTGTTACTACTAGGAGAAATACATCGCATTTTTCTTTGAGTTTCTGCAGTTTTAAATAATTCGTTATTTAAAAGTGCTTTAGATATGGTTGGTCTTAATATATATAAGTTATTTTCCAATTTGGCTGAACAAACAAGTACCCCATTTTTATAAATGAACATTTTATTCATCTCAAAGGAAATTGTATATAATTGTTCAATCAAACATGAAATAGAAATTAAGTTCCTCTTAATCTTAGGAACAATAAACAAGCTTTCTAAAAGCAAAAATCTATTTCTAAAAAATAACTTCGCAGCTCCCACTGCCTTGGCTGAAACGACGTCTCCTGTTCCGACCCTGAGCTTCATTTTTTCAGACAAAATCAAACAAAAAAAGAAATTACAAAGCTTACAACTGTGATAATTTTCCCACTATCATTTTCAATAACATAAGAAACAATATTCACATCCATCAAATTTACAACAAAACCACAATCAAATGAGAAAAAACAATCCAATCCCACAAGAATTTACAAACATAGAACTACCTGAAATGAATTTTCCCACATCTTGAGGCAAGACCAAAACCCAGGAGAAATTGTCCAAAACCACCAAAAACATAAGCAAAATAGAAGCATGGAAACCCTTCATTGGCCAAAAAAATCTATGTACAGAGACTGCAAAATCATAGAACTAACTCATTTTCTTCTCATTCCCTTTCGTCTTCGTGGGTTCGTGTTGTTGACATTTGTCACCAAAGAAGGAGAAGACAATGTTCGTTCTAGATCTGAAACGAATGGGTTTGCATTGCCAACGTGGGTTCGTGTCGCTGAAGCTTGTTGTCAGAAAAGAAGAAGACTGAGATCTTTCCTCATGGGTTCCAGATCTGACGCCGTGGGTTCGTGCTTGTCATTGTGGGTTCGTGCCGCTAAAGCTTGTTGTCAAAGAAGGAGAGAAATGAGATCTGTTGTCGTGTGTTCGTGCTTGTGGTCGTGGGTTCTAGATCTGATGTTGTGGGTTCATGCCACTGAAGCTTGTTGTCGAAGAAGGAGAAGACTGAGATTTGACGTCGTAGGTTCCAAATCTGTTGCCATGGGTTCGTGTCGCCATCATCGGAGAAGAAGAAGATCGAGATCTTTCGTCGTGGGTTCGTGCTTTTCGCCGTGGGTTTTGTGTTCGTGCATGCTTCGCAAAATAATGAGACGCGACGAGGATCTTGCACGCACGAGGTATTGCAAAAGAAGAGAAATGAAGGGAGGGAGAGCTTTTTGCCGGCGAGAAGAAATTAAGAGAGGTTGGTTCATGGGAAAGAAGAAAGAAAGAAGATGGAGGAGAGAAAAGGGAGAGAAGAAAAAAAAAAAGAAATTAAAAATGGTTTTTTAATTAAAAATAAGAAAGAAGATGAAAAATGACAAAAAAAAATATTTTTAATAAAAAAATAAATGGCACATCAGCCTTTTGTTAGTGGTTAACGAAAAAGTTGATAGAAGGACTAAAATGAATCTAAAATCAAACCTCAAGGGTAAAAATGTTGAGTTTGAAAACTCAGGGACTGATAGCGGGCAGAAATGTTAGCAGGAGGAAGCTTTCTATCCAAGATAGTGATTAAAGCAAAGGATCTTTTGGAGGAGATTGCAGCAACCAGTTACCAATGGCCTACAGAAAGAGGGATAATATCAAAGAAGGCTAGCATATATGAGATCGATGAGTCAAGCTTTCTAAAAGCACAGATGGCATCACTAACGAACGCGCTGAACAAGCTTACTTCTTCTGAGGTGGTCAAGTCTATCTCCACCTTAGCTGAAGGATACTCAAAGAAAGAGAGTCAAGATGTCGAAGAAGTTTAGTATGTGGGAAATAGAGCATTCACTCAAGGAGTACCGAACTTCTACCACCCAAATCTATGCAACCATGAGAACTTTTCTTACTCCAACACTAAGAATGTGTTGCAACCACCACCAGGACTTGCTTCATCAAGTGTTTCAGAGAAGAAAAGCAACTTGGAAGAAATGGTGGCCCTCTTTATCAAGGAGCAGAAAGTTTTGAATGTAAATCTCCAGTCAGTGGTAAATAACCACGACACGGCTCTCAAGAATAGGGAATTGTAGATAGGACAGATCGCTTCTGCAGTAAACGCCCTTTGGAAATGGAAGTTTCCAATCGACACTAAGACCAATCCTAGAGAGCAGTGCAAGATGGTGAGACTCAGAAGTGGTAGAAAACTGGAGGACCGCTCAGATGAAAAGAGGAAGCTGAAGAAAGAAGAAAAGATGAGCAAGGATGAAGATGGACGGGCTGAGGCACAAAAAGCCTCCACAGAAAGGTCCCAAAGTCCTTCTAGCTCTTGTGATTTAAATTTTGAATGCACTAATAATTTTGCAGGTTCAAAGAAAAAACAGGAAGAAAAGCTGAACGAGGATGAAGTAGTTTCATGCAACCACCATGATAGAGGGTCGCACATCAGCTCGCCCAAAAGGAGTGGCAAATGTCCTACCTTCGATTACAGGGAGTTACCCTTTCCTCAAAGATCTAAAAATGTTAAATTAGATGAGCAATTTCAAAAATTCCTAGAGATGTTTAGAAAACTTTCTGTGAATATTCCTTTAGTCGATGCTCTTCATAACATGCCTAATTATGGGAAGTTCATGAAATAGATGATGTCTAAAAAGAAAATTTTGTCAAAAAAATAAGTCTTTAGGTTATCAGAGAATAGTAGCACCATTGTTTCAGGAAAGATACCAATGAAACAAAAGGACCCAAGGAGCTTTACTGTTCCCTGTGTTATAGGATCGGTGTCTTTTGATAGGGCTTTGTGTGACTTAGGAGCAAGTATAAATTTAATGCCCTATTCTTTGTACAGGAAGATCAGACTTTCAGGTTTGAAAGACACCGATATTACCCTCCAGCTTGCTGATAGATCGATCACCCAACCGATGGGTATTGTGGAGGACGTATTGGTGAAAGTCAACAAATTCATCTTCCTAGTAGACTTCGTGGTGCTCGATATGCAAGAGGACAAGGAAGTTCCCATTATCTTGGGTAGACCGTTCCTAGCCACAGGTAAAGCAGAGATCAGTGTTCACACTGGTAAGTTAACCTTGAATGTTGATGATGAAAAAGTCGTTTTCAGTATTTTTGGACATGATGAGTCTGTGTGTAGTTTGCATACCTTTTTTTCGATTGGCCCAGAATTATTGAATGATGATGAGGAAGAGGTAGACTTTAATCTTGGCTTAGGACTAGGAGAGACACCTATGGATGATGAAGATTTTAATCCTAATGCATTCTTTGATGATCCTTTGTTTGAAAATGAATTGATTGATATTGAAATGCCTGAATTTGTGAATGAAATTGAAATTCCTGCAATAGGTGATTTACCTACTTTGAATTTAGAAGATTATTTGATAGATGAAAATATTGAGTCTGATCCTGACATGGCCGAAAATATAGAATCGGACCCTGAAATTGTTGATAGTTTTGATTCGGGTCCTGATAGTGTTGATAGTATAGAATCTGACCCTGATATTCTTGGATTCTTTGATTCTGATGATGATGAGTCATATGAAAGCCTGGTTGAGTCTTTTATGAATACTGAGTCTCAAGAGCATGAGCATATAGAGATTGAATTTGATGAATGGATAGGCATAGTGGATAGGCCATCCTTAGATCCGAGACCAGTTGATATCATGACGCTGGATGACTCTGTAAATAATTACTTTGAAAATAGAGATTTAGAAAAAAGATTTGATGCTGTTACATATTTCTTGACTTGTTATTATGACAATCTTTTTAGTGATGACGGGCCAGGAGAAAGTTTTTTTTCTCCCCTATTTGCAGTATGTAATTTGGTACGAGATTTTCTTCAAAGCCCGGAGGACGACGAGAATTTTTATTTTGAGCCTCCATGAGCGTGTCAAGCCTCATCTAGCTAAAGACGTTAAAGAAAGCGTTGCTTGGGAGGCAACCCAAGGATTAAAAGTTTAGTTAGTTTTCGGTAAATAATTTTCCTTGCTTCGTGATCCAATTTTTTTTTGCAGGATCACCGTAGCAAGTTCCAAGGCTCCAAAAATCTCATTTTCTCGACCCAAAGGAGGAGGATGAATTGCTCCTAACTCAGGAAAGTCTCAGTATCCCTCTTTATGCTTTATTGTTTTTAAACATTGAGGACAATGTTTAGTTTAAGTTTGGGGGGAGGCTTTCGCTGTGTTGAGCATGTTTAAATTCTTTTGGATGCATGAGTAGATAGAAATGATAGCCGAGGATTTGATTTTGGAAGTTTTGGGGAGTATGGTTTATATGTTGTGGAATCTAGGAGCATAGCAGAAATTGTGAATTTTTTAAAATTTTTGACACTTAGTTTTAATGTCTAAAGCATGCAATACACTTATCTTATGAAATCTTTAAAAATCTAGATTTTTATTATGATTTTTAAAGTTTGTTGTCACTCCGATAGGCTTAGTTTCTAACACTAGGAGTTCATGCTTTATTGTTTTAAGAACTAGGTGGAAAAAATGTTATGCCTGCTGAGAGAAAAGCAACAAAAGAAAAGAGAGAGAGAAAAAAAATCTTTGTTTAAAAAGGATATTTTTGCTTGCATAAAAAAAAAAAAACTAGGGATAAAAAGAGCTACCTACGATGTGATTAGTTAGGCCAACCAAGAATAAAATTCGAGTTAAGGGTTCATGCATCGTAATGTGAAAACTAGTACCATTAGATATAAAAATGCAAGTTTGGGGGGGAAGCAAAAGAAAAAAAGAAAAACATTTGTGAGTTTGGCTTCCCCCTGAAAAAAGAAAAATATCAGGCGCCCTAGTTTCTTTGTTTGCATGATAGTAGAACTCCGACCTATTAGGGACTCTTAGCCAGTGTAGGGGAAAAACAAATGGAGAAACCCATAAGACTAATCTAGGTTAGTCAAAGAATCATTGGATAAGTCTTGAGCATGTTATTCGTTAATCTTAAGTTCAAATTCTTTTAAGATTTCTTCATGAGTATGTGGTGCTAGCTTATTCCACTTGCATGTTTTCCATATTTGCTTGTGAGTTCTAAAATCGTTGAGGCTTGAGTGATTCTATTTCATGCATCTTTCGAATTTATTTTGCTCGGGACTAGCAAAAGCTTAAGTTTGGGGGTGTGATAGCGGGCAGAAATGTCGCTATTTTAGTCCTAAATTATCAGGCTTTTGAGTGCTTTTATTGTGTTTTTATTTAGAGAATCTAATGAAATTCATTATTTTGTCCTTAGGAGCAAATTTTGGAATTTTGGAGGAAAAGGGCCCAAAAATGAGCATATCAAGCCAATCTTCCAAGGATGGGTCAAAGGGGAAGCCCAAAAGTCAACAATCCAAGTGAAAATCAAAAAAAGAAAGAAGGAGGCCCAAGTTCAAGCCCAACCCGCGTAGAGAAGTTCTGGAAGCAGCAAAGCGTCGCGATGTCCCATTTCTTATCGGGCAAGTCAAGTGGCGTCACAGCGTTGCGAAGCTGTGCCCTTAGCGTCGCGACGTTCCGGGCTTATAAAAGGGACCCCATGGTACCCCATTTTGGCATCAATCATTCCATCTTCCTTCCTTCATTCCTTTCCTTTGCTCTCCTTGAGCATTCTCTCAAGGCGTTTTAGCCTTTTTGAGAGTCAAGAGTGGGAAATTTTGTGGGGAGCTTGTAGTGAGCACTCTAGGAGGCTCGGAGTGTGTTTTGGAGGGACTCCAAGCGTAAGCGACGGGGTTCTCGACGGTCACTTTCCTTACTCTTATTTTGCTCCAATTTATGTTTTTTATTGTATACATTGTGGATATTATGACCATGTATAGCTAAACCCATTTTGAGGTTTTGAAATGAAAATTCATAGTTAATTGTTATTATGATTACCTTTCTCTTGTTCATTTACTAATTATTTGTATGGATGTTCGTAATGTTGTATATGATCTGGCCAATTATATTTTGATTTGATTCCTAAATGGAAACTCGACGGAGAAAAATTAGGATAGATCATAATCCATGCAACTAGTTTAACTGCTCGTAGTGACAGCGAAATTAGTTGGTTAGACTTAGATTCCGATAATGAATCAGAGCATATTAATTAACGAATTTTAATGGCGCTAAGGACACTTAGGTTGTTAATATGAGTTAATTATAATTAGGGGAGTCTGTCAGGAGAACCTATGTGATTAACGGAGATTCTAGGATTATAATTAGTCGGGCAATGAGATAGGATAATTGTAGTAATTAGTTAGCTATAAATTGATTTTCAAGACCCCGCTTCTCACTCAAACTCTTTCTCCATATATTTTTATTTCTTTGATTGATCATTTGATTTCTTTAATTGCTTTTATTTTTAATTCATTTTAGCATCAAGATTAGGTCCCTAAATATTATTTCTCCCAAGTATTTTTTGGTGATAAAAAATCAATTGCTTTGTTTAAATATCGTTACACCTCCCTGTGGATTCGATACTCGGAATACTTCTGTTTTATTATTACTTGAGGCCCGTGCACTTTGCGGTCATCAGGGACCAAAATGAAACCTAACGGACTAAAAGTGTATTTTTCCCTTATTATTATTATTATTTTCCTAATTTAATATAGCACCCTTCTCAATTTTTTTCACTTTTAAACACCCAAACGTCAAATTAGAATTAAACTAAAATTTTAAGGATTAAAAATGTAATTTAACAAATTTTACTTTAAGATAAAATTAATAGTCTATTATGAATTTAGTAATATTGAAATAAAAAAAATAGTATTTAATTTTAACTTGGACATCAAAGTTTTTTTTTTTAAAAAAAAAATCAAATTAGTTATATGTTAGAAGGTTAAAAAACAGGTTTGGTTCTTTTTTTCTTTTTTTGAGAAATAGGGTTTGGTTCTTGAACCTTCATAAAAAGTAATAATTTAGTCCTTATACTTCTAAATTTATAACAATTTAGGGGTCGTTTGGCCCCCTGTGTTGGTTATAATAGTGGGGGCTATTATAGCCCACTCAATGTTTGGGATATCAACAAAATTAATGGGTGAAGTGGGTTATTTTTACCTCCCGTGTGTTGCTACAGTAACTACCATTCAACCCACCCGATTATTCTATCTATTATCTACAGTAACTCTCTCCTTTCTTCTTCCATGTGACTCCTTGACTTCTCCAACGACGTCCGCCCGACGACTTTTTCGGTGACCACCGACAACTTTTCCAGCGACCGCCGTCGACTTTCGACCACTTTTCCGGCGACCACCGACGACTTTTTTGGGGACTGATATTTTTTCTTTCTTCTCATTTTCATTTTGAAAAATATAAAAAACGAAAAATAAAGAAAAAAAAGAGGTAGAAGAAAATAAAGGAAAAAAGTGGGAAAAAAATTTCGGTTGCCGGAAAAGTTGGAAAATCTTTAGGGAGTTAGATACTAGGTTGTCGTTGTACATATATAAATATGGAGCTTAATTACATAATTACTTTTGATAATGAAGTATATGAATGCTTACCTTCATCGTACCATATTTTTCATTCCAAATTATACTTATCGTATTCAAGTTTACTGTGATAATAATAATTAAAAAAAATACTTGTTGAAGGAGAAATTTCGGCCAATCACAAATTGCCACGTCATTAATATAAATTAATGATAAAATAAATTTGGGACCAATTACACATTTACACGTGTGCCTAAATTAAATTAATAGACATTAAAATTCAGCAAATCAAAGAATGCCACTTGTCTATTGGTGATCCATCAGATAACATCAGCCAAGTTCAATCAAATTATGCCACGTGGCAATTGGACCCAAGCCCAAGCCCATATGAGGTCCATCAAACTCTATAAATAGAGGAGGCCACCATTCATTTTGTGGGGGGATTCAACCAGAGGCAGAGAGGGCATAGTCCAGAGCATTCTCCCAAGATCCAGAGTCGTCAGAATCCAAAGAGTCTAGAGAATTCAAGAGATCCGAGATTCAAAATTCAAATGATTCAAGACTCAGAAGATTTGAAGACTAGAAGACTCTAAGAAGAGATCAATAAGCCAATTGACCTATCAAGAAGATCAACAAATTAGCAGGCCGATCATCCAAGAGGATCAACAAGCTAACAGGCCGATTCGACATATCATCAAGCCAATCGACCGATCAAGAAGATCAACTAGTCAGTAGACCGATCATCCAAGAAGATCAACAAGTCAGCAGACCGATCCTCAAACCGATCATCAGAGAAGATCAACAAGTCAGCAGACCGATCATCCAAGAAGATCAACAAGCCAACTGACCGATCAAGAAGATCAACAAGTCAGCAGGCCGATCATCCAAGAAGATCAACAAGCCAACCGATCGATCAAGAGGATCAATAAGTCAGCAGGCCGATCATCCAAGAGGATCAACAAGCTAACAAGCCGATCCAACAGATCATCAAGCCAACAGGCCGATCGAAGAGATCATCAAGTTAACAGACCGATCATCCAAGAAGATCAACAAGCCAACCGACCGATCAAGAAGATCAACAAGTCAGCAGGCTGATCATCCAAGAAAATCAACAAGCCAACCGATCGATCAAAAGGATCAATAAGTCAGCAGGTCAATCATCCAAGAGGATCAACAAGCTAACAAGCCGATCCAATAGATCATCAAGCCAACAGGCTGATCCAAGAGATCATCAAGTTAACAGACCGATCATCCAAGAAGATCAACAAGCCAACAAGCCGATCTAAGAGATCATCAAGCCAACATGCCGATCATCCAAGAAGATCAACAAGCCAACAAGCTGATCCAAGAGATCATCTAGCCAACAGGCCGATCATCCAGAAAGATTAACAAGCCAACAAGCTGATCCAGGAGATCATCAAGCCAACATGCCGATCCAAGAGATCATCAACCTAGCAGGCCGATCATCCAAGAAGTTCAACAAACCAGCCCAAGAAGATCAACAAGCTAGAGACCAAAGTTTATATATTTAAGAGAGAGAATCAGAGGATTAAAGTTAGAGATTGTACACCCACACGCATATTACATCAATACAAATACATATTTTATTCCACGTGTCTCCATCTTCGAAGTCTCGTGTGAACAATACTACTCAAGTTTTTATTTTATGTGACTTCTATTTTATTTGATTCTTTTGATAATGAAGGTAAAATGAGTTTTCAATAAGCATTTACCATTTTTATGTTGAAAATACAGAAATGAAAAAAATATGGTTTTTCTATATGAAATCATAAAATGACTTATTTTGTTAAAAAATCATGACTCTAAAACAAAGAAAATCAATCCTTATCTTAGGCTATTTTTGTTTCCTTTTAAGTTAAACACATAATTTAACCGCTATACCAAAAACTTTATTTTTTTTTACAACTAAACCCAAACATTTTTTTATTGATATTTGCAAAATATGATATTTGACGTACAAAGTTGTATGAGGAAAATAAATAAAAAAAAGTCAGGGAAAAAAACAGTCAGCTTGAACCTTTGATTAAGAAGCCCATGTTAAATAGATCAACACTCCAAACCTAGACTATTTTAACTCAGACTAAAATAATATGCATCTCAAACACAAACTATTTTATGCCAGACTAAAATAAGTTGCAGCCTAAACACAGACTAATTTTATCCCATACTATAATAATCTGCACCCCAAACACACTATTATAATCCCCAGACTATTATAACCCCCAGCTATTATAACTAACCCAGCGTCACAAACAACCCCTTAGTCTCCAAAATTTAATATGTAATAATTAAGCGTTTGTACGTTCAATTTTGTAATAATTTAACTAACCCCTATCATAAAAAAAAAATCCATTAAAACTTTTTAGATTTTTTATAACACCAAGTCATTTCGAGTTAGGTAAATTACTACAGGTCATGTCATATGAAATGAGTAGGTTTTTAGTACAGGGGCAACCCTAACTATTTCATTAAATTTAATATAGGGTTTCGCTAAAATTAATATTTAGCCTTTAGTATTATTTACCAACTTTGGCACCTAAGAAATGGCAAGACATTAGACATGGCCAAAAATGGAAAACTCCACAGTAAAGAGAGATGTATGCTGGTCAAGGTTGCCAATTTTAGAGGCTAAAATTTAGTTTTAAAAGACAAAGAAGCTTGCTTGAGTAAAATAATCAGCCAATCAAAATAGTAAAAGACTATCCAAACCAATTAACAGCCTTAATTACAGAAAAAGTGGTTATGAGATCCACAAAATTTACAGACACCATCAGCCACTTCAATTCCCTATATAAACCTCAAATCTTGATCCAAACTGTACAAATAAAGGAATTTACACCTTGATAAACACGGAGTTTTTTTTTCTTTTCCTTTTGTTTATACTTTTTTGTTGAAAAAAAAAACAGAAAAAAATTGTCTTTGTAAAAAAATAAGCAGTCGAGAGAAAAGCAGAAAAGATGGCAGGAGGTGGATTTGTTTCTCAAGGTGGTGGTAAGATCCATGAGGGAGGTGTCACCCCTTTTGTCATTGTCACTTGTTTGGTTGCTGCAATGGGTGGTCTCATCTTCGGATATGATCTCGGAATTTCAGGTTCACATTGTTTTTAATTATCTAACATTTTATCTCACATTGTTGTGTGTTGATCTATACTTTTTTTTTTGTTTTTTCTTTCTTTCTTTCCTTTCAGGAGGGGTGACTTCAATGGAGCAGTTCCTTAGGAAGTTTTTTCCATCAGTTTATGAACAACAAGAAAAGGCAAAAGGAGGAAACCAGTACTGCAAGTTTGACAGCCAGCTACTTACATTATTCACATCTTCACTATACTTGGCAGCACTCTTTGCTTCTTTCTTTGCTTCAGCTATAACCAGGGCCTTTGGAAGAAAAATGTCAATGCTTGTTGGGGGTTTTGTGTTTTTAGTGGGCTCAATCTTAAATGGTGCTGCCACCAACGTTGCAATGCTAATCATCGGTCGTTTGTTACTCGGCGTCGGGATTGGCTTTGCCAATCAGGTTAATTAAGATTATCCTATAAGAATATATCTCCTCATCTTTCCTTCTAATAAATGTCTAAAGTACTTGTTTCATCTAACGCAGTCTGTTCCAGTTTATCTATCGGAAATGGCACCAGCAAAGATTCGAGGAGCTCTAAATATAGGTTTTCAAATGGCCATTACCATAGGAATTCTTGCCGCGAATCTTATTAACTATGGAACGGCTCAAATCAAAGGTGGTTGGGGTTGGAGGCTTTCTTTAGCTCTTGCTGTTGTTCCAGCATTGATGATGAGCATTGGAGCTTTGTTTCTACCCGACACTCCTAACTCGATCCTCGAACGTGGCAACATGGAGAAGGCAAAGCAGATGTTACAAAAAATTCGAGGTATGGATAATGTGGATGAGGAATTTCAAGATCTCCTCGATGCAGCTGAAGCAGCAAAGAAAGTGCAACATCCATGGAAGAACATCATGCAACCAAGATATCGACCTCAACTTGTTATCTGCACCTTAATCCCATTCTTCCAACAACTCACAGGAATCAATGTGATTACATTTTACGCACCCGTTCTCTACAAAACTCTTGGTTTTGGTGACAGTGCTTCACTTATGTCTGCTGTTATATCTGGTGCCGTTAACGTCGTAGCAACAATCGTATCTATTGTTACCGTTGACAAGTTTGGTCGAAAGTTTCTATTCCTTGAAGGAGGTATCCAGATGTTTGTGTGTCAGGTAATGAACTCTATATTAAACTAGCACTAACCCAACCCAAGGGCTTAGACCAATTGGTTAAGACCTATATATATCAATACAAGAGGAAATGTCATTGAAAGCTATATATATCCTCAACAAATCTTTATTCTATATTCTTCTAAATCCTAAAGACAATCAAACACACTAACACCAGCTTTGCATATTCGTAGATTGCTGTGGGAGTTATGATATGGAAGAACTTTGGAGTGAATGGTGAAGGATCAATGTCAGGGGGAGTGGAAGCAGATATCCTACTGGCTCTAATCTGCATATACGTGGCAGGATTCGCGTGGTCTTGGGGCCCGTTGGGATGGTTGGTACCGAGTGAAATCTGCCCATTGGAGATTCGATCGGCCGGGCAAGCGATAAATGTGTCGGTGAACATGTTTTGGACGTTCATCATCGGTCAATTGTTCCTGACGATGCTTTGCCACTTGAAGTTTGGTCTTTTCTTTTTCTTTGCAGGGTTTGTGGGAATTATGACCATTTTCATTTTCTGGTTCTTGCCTGAGACCAAGAATGTACCAATTGAGGAAATGAACGGAGTGTGGAAGGCACATTGGTTTTGGGGAAAGTTCATTCCAGAAGATGCAGTGATTGGCCAACATTCTCATGGCAATGTGGAGATCTATGGCAAGGGTGTTTAGAAGTTCCAACAGCAACCAGCTTTGTTCGATTTTTTATAGAATTTAAGAAAATTACAATAAGGAGAGGAGAGTATGGAGTTGTTTTAATTTTGATTCTTAATGAAAGTTAACACATCTCACAATTTTGATTAACTCATTCTATAGTGTTAAATTCAGTGTGTTTTGGAGTGCTTTGTTATGATGTTATGTTACAATAAGCAGTTTAGTTAAAAAAATATATAGAATGATTTTTTGATGTTTGGTTTTATACTCTTAAGAGATTAAGGGTCCGTTTGGAATACAATTTAATTTAAATGTTTTTCAAGAATGAAGTTTTTAAAAAATATTTTGTATAAAAATTGTTTAGAATTTAAAACACACATGTTTGGTTGCATTTCCTCATACGTGTTTTTATACAAGTCATTGCATACTTAAAAGACTCTTTTTTAAAAAGTTGGTTTCAAGTGTTTCTCTCAAAATGGTTTGTTTCTCAATCTCATTTTCTAATAAATCTATTTTAGTGGTTGTCAAACACTAGAAATTTTTTCGAAATGATTTTTTCTCAAAATTAAACACTTGAAAAGTTAAACCAAACACACTCTAAGAGTGGTCTTGAAAAGTTAAACCAAACACACTCTAAGAGTGGTCTAGAAATGCTACTTGATCAATCACCTTGACGAAGAGCACACTCTACGGGTGTTTTCTCACAAAGCTTTTCCTTTTTTCTCCCAACAACTTACAAGCCTGCTAGACATGAAAATTTAGAGTGGCAGATGTTTCGGCATGCCCAAAGCACTCCCACAAGTTTGTTTTCACCATTTCAGCCTTCCTGGTATCTAAAGCTCATGCATAAGTTTCTAGGAATGCAAACAAAAAAAGTAGAGAGTTCCAAATAAACAGAAACAAGTAGTGATCATAACAGTAATCTCAAAATGAAATAAAGATAAAATTTCCCCCAAACAGAATTTTTTAGGGAAGCAAACAGCAGATGAATCTCAGAACAAACACAAACAGGTAAATGGTAAATGCAACAAAGCTGAAGTTAGGCCAAACAAAAAGAAGAACCAATCTCCATCCAGTAAAAGCACAGTTCAAAATAACCATTATAATTTAGCGAAAAAAAAAAAAGAAAAGAGAAAAGCACTTATAAATTGTAAGATCCTATGAAGAGAAAGAGGAAGAAGGTGCTGTGTTTAGAAGCAGAAGCAAAAGTGCTTCGTGTGCTCGTATTTTATAGAGAATGGGAAAGAGACTGTGGCGTGAGGCTTTGAGTTTTGAGAGTGTCATGTCTCCATGTGTCACGCCCCTATTATGCGGAATTTTTTTTGTTGAGTGTTTGAGTCTAAGAACATAACCGGCCTAAGGGATTCTCCTTAGTTCAGCCTTTCTTTAAAGCACACCAACGAACACAAAGTACAAGAGCAAGATACACGCGAGAGAAGACAACGTTGGACAGAGTATAGGTGGTAACCTGAATTACTTTATTGACAGAAGTAATTCAAAACTCCACACAAGAAATCTCTTAAAATGGAGATCACGGTTTTTGGCCCCTTGTACATCTTGCAAGGTTGCCCTTTTATAGGGGATGGGGAGAGTAGAGTTTGGATAAGGATGGGTCATCCAAGATAGGAATGGATAAGACCAAATTTGAATTTCAAATTGTGGATAAGGCTTATCCTTAATTTGAATTCAATCTTATCTCCATTTGACCCATCCAAGTAACTAACTACTCTTATCTTTACAACATTCAAATTTAAACTCTCTTTTCCCTCCAAAATACGAGAATACACACTTAAGGCAAGTGTTTGGTCAATGCGCCTTCTTGGGTGTTCTTCAACCACAATCGGCCTCACAAAATGCATCTCCCAACCTTCTTATTTGGAGTAGAGTTGATCCTTCAAGTTGCAAAGTCATCCCCATGCTTGGACGAATCAAAAGAATCCAATTCGTAGCCAAAAAGAGCTTCCCGCGCGTTTCCTGCCAAAACAACATTTCCCGCCAAATGGCGCGCAGGGTGCTTGCTGCCTGCCCTGCGCGCTCGCACTGCTCGTGACCGGCGCGCGCCAGCCTGCGCGCACTTCCAGCCGTCCGTGCGCGCGCCCCTTGCGCATGCTGCCTGCCGCCTGCGTGCGCGCGTTCCTGTCTGCCGCGCGCGTGCGTGCGGCCTTGCGCCTGCTTGGCGCTGGCCAGCGTCTGGCGTCCCTCTGTGCGCCAGTGCGCCCAACTGCGCGCCACCTGCGCGTGCTGGCCGTGTCTGCTGGGCATGGGCAGCAAGCAACGCCCATGTCGCCCCTTAACAGCCACCCTATGCCATCAATGGCCCTCCTGCCGCTCATGCCTGCTGTGCATGTTGTCATGAGTGCATTGGCACGTTTGATCCCACTCCGCCTACCTTGCGCTTCACCTGTGCGCCGCCCACGCACACTCCTTGACTTGGGTGGTTCAAGGATCGCTCCACCCGTCGAGTGTCCAAGTTTTAGGGTCGTGACACCATGGTTGTAGGATTTTTTTTTTTGGAAAAATACACGTATGTAACAGTCCGTATTTTTCAATACGGTCAAACTTTCAAATATTGCGGAAGTGATTTAACAAAACTGAAAACAAGGCTTACAACCAAAGCCATGTCCAACATTCAAAAACAAATAAAAATCTAACAACTATACAATTCCGAAAACAACAAAACCTACCGAAGCCTACTAAATCCTAAAGATCATAAGTCTTCATCGGTCATGCCAAAACGATAGCCTAATCGCTGTCAGAACTATCACTTACTCCATCATCTGAAAACATTTTTAAAAAAACAAAATGAGTACAAAAATACTCAATAAACAACTATCACATCAAGTTCACAATTCATTTTCGTTCAAAACAAAACATAAGATTTCCGGTAATAAAACATTTCAATATTCGAAGCAAACTCATTCTTTCAGTCAAACAATACTTTAAGAACATATAGGGAAATATGCTTCAATGGAGTAACCCAGAACAGAAGTGGTTACCCGTTGGTTACACCAATCAGACATTCATACAGAAGTGTCGGTTAAAACCGACCAGAACAATTCATACAAATACTTAAGTGTGAGACCATGTGAGTGATACACACAGATGAATCTACATTCCAAAGGAACGTCAAACCACATAAGTGTCTTCCCACAAATAAGTTACCGTCATAAAATTTCATACAAAGACTTAAGTGTGAGGCCATGTGAGTGAAACACACACATGAATCTACGTTCCAAAGGAACGTCAAACCACATAAGTGTTGGAAACGTCGATGAGCCCACGATAATAATCACTTTAAAACTCACAATTTTGTAGAGAAGAAACTTGTTCCCTTACAAAACTCAAGAACACACAAGAGAAGAAAATTGTTCTCTTTGAATTGCTTTACTTTGACTTGCTTAAAACATAAGAAAATACATCCTATTTATAGGACTCTAGAACAAAAACTCTCCATCTAAATTTACAAATTTACTTGTACTATAACACCTTGCATAACTCTCCTACTTGAATGGTATACTTAATTAAGTAGTAACTCAGAAAAGTTTATGACATTGTAACTTATTTAACTTACCACATCATAAATCTAGCTTAATTTCTAACATCCTCCCTTAAGCTAGACTTCCATGACTCCAAGCTTCTCTTTCATTCTAAAAAACAAATCAACTTTTAATGCCTTTGTGAATATGTTTGCAACTTGCTCTTGTGTCTTGCAATACTTGATGCATACTTCTCCGTCTTTGATCAATTCTCTGATGAAATGATACTTGATCTTTATATGTTTACTCCTTCCATGAAAAACTGGATTCTTCACCAGAGTAATTGATGAACTATTGTCACAAAACATGATTGTCTCCTTTTCTTGAGGACACTTCAGTTCTTGTAGTACACTTCTCAGCCAAAGCACTTGACAACTGGCAGTAGACAAATAAATATATTCAGCTTCGGTTGTTGACAAGGCTACAACATCCTGCTTCTTTGATGCCCATGAAACTGCACCAGAACAAATGTTAAACACATATCCAGAAGTGCTTTTGTAATCATCGATATTTCCTCCCCAATCACTATCACTATAACCGACCAGAACATTATCCATGTTCTTTTTGTAGTGAATTTCATGATCAATTGTTCCAAGAACATATCGGAGCACTCGTTTTCCAGCTTCCCAACGACTTCTCTTTGGTGATGTCATAAACCTGCTCAACAAACTGACTGAGAACATAAGATCGGGTCTAGTTGTAGTTAAATACATCAAACTTCCAACAAAACTTCTATAATCGATGGCATTAAAATCTTCACTCTCATCATGTTTGCTTAATTTCAAATCTACTTCCATAGGAGTATTGGTAGGATAAGCATTCTCCATTTTGAACTTTACCATCAAATCTTTTGCATACTTCTTCTGGGAAATGTTAATCCCATGATCACCTTGCTTAACTTCAATACCAAGGAAGTAATGAAGTAAGCCCATATCGGTCATCTCAAATTCTTTCTTCATGCTTTCTTTGAAATCTTCAAGCATCATGGTTGAAGTTCCCGTAAAAATTAGATCATCAACATAAAAACAAATGATTAAAAAATTACCATTTCTATCTTCTTTGGTATAGAGAGCATGTTCATATGGACATCTTCTAAAACCATTCTTCAGGAAGAAACTATCAATACGACTGTACTAGGCTCTTGGTGCTTGCTTCAGCCCATACAATGCTTTCTTCAATCGACACACCTTATTTTCTTCTCCAATTCTAACATAACCAGGGGGTTGTTCAACATATATTTCTTCCTCCAAATACCCATTAGAAAAGCTGACTTCACATCCATTTGATGTACTTTCCATTCATTTTGTGCTGCAAGAGCTAGAAGCAAACGAACAATCTCTAAGCGAGTCACAGGAGCAAATATTTCTTCATAATCCACACCGTACTTTTGTTTATACCCTTTGACAACGAGTCTTGTCTTGTACTTCTCAACTTCACCATTTTGCTTCAACTTTGTTCTATACACCCATTTTACTCCAATAGCTTTTCTACTCTCTGGTAGTTGTACTAACTCCCATGTTTCATTTCTTCTTATTGCATCGATCTCTTGATCTATTGCAGCTTTCCATTTTTCATCTTGAATCACCTCTTCAAAATATACAGGATCCACGTCTGCAAATAAAGCAAAATCAACATGATCATCTTCTATCATCCTCCTTGAAGCATCATAAATCTCTTGAATACTTCTTGTTTTCTTAGGCGAAGTTTCTTCAACACTTGTGGGACGTGGAGATGAAAAGGAAGATGAAGCCATCGGTTGAGTCTCTTCAAGCTCCAAATCTTGATCACCTCTTTTGTTATCCATGTCCACAAGTAATGGATTTTGATCTTCATTTGCTGAATCCCATCTCCAAAATTCTGCTTCATTAAATTTGACATCTCGACTAATAATGATTTTCTTGCTTACAGGATTGTATAATCTATAAGCCTTGGAGTTTTCACTGTACCCAACAAAGATGCATTTCTCTGACTTATCATCTAGCTTACCTCTTTTCTCATCAGATATGTGAGAATAAGCAATGCAGCCAAATACTCTTAGGTGACTAACAGTTGGCTTTAATCCACTCCATGCTTCTTGAGGTGTAAGGCCCTGAACACTTTTGGTTGAAGCCCGATTCAAGAGATAAACAGCACACGTCACTGCATCTCCCCAAAATTCATTCGGAAGTTTCTTAGCTTTCAACATACTTCTTGCATGCTCCATTATTATCATGTTCTTTCTCTCTGCAACTCCATTTTGTTGAGGAGTTCTTCGAACTGTCTTCTGGTGCTTGATTTCATTTTCCTTCAAGAAATTTTCAAAAACAATATATTCTCCTCCACGATCAGAACGCAATGTTTTCAACTTCAAGTTGCTTTCATTTTCAACCATTGCTTTAAATGCTTTGAAACACTCAAAAGTAGAGTTCTTTTCCTTTAGTAGGTAAATCCATGTCTTCCGACTATAGTCATCAATAAATGTGAGAAAGTAACGATTACCTCCAAGTGTAGTAGTTCGCATGGGTCCACATAAATCTGTATGGACAAGCTCGAGAGATTTTGATGCTCTCCAAGCATTTCCTATTGGAAATGGATTTCGATGATGCTTCCCCAAAATACATGCTTCACAAAGTTGATCTTCCTTTTGAATGTTTTGCATTCCTCTCACCATATGTTGTTGACACATGTGCGATAAAGTGTCAAAACTCAGGTGTCCATATCGATAATGCCAAAGCCATGAAGTATCTTTTACCAACGTCTCAAAACATAAAAGCTTCTCATAAGACATTTTGATAGGAAACATCTTGTTTGTAGTCATATGTACCTTTGTTATGAGACCTCCATTCTTGGTTCTGATCTCGCACATGCTATCTTTGAAGATTACGTCATGCCCTTTCAATAAAAGTTGCCCAACACTTAAGAGATTGTGTTTAAGACCTGGAACAAAATATACATCAGTGATTCTTTTTGCTCCATTCTTTGTCTTAATAAGGATATCTTCTCTTCCTTTAACTTCGAGCTTCTTATTGTCACTAGTCTTCACCTCATTATGGAGAGAATCATCCAAAGTTACGAAAATATCCTTCCTTCTCGTCATGTGATTACTGCAACCACTATCAAGATACCATATATCTTCAGTGCTTGTTTCTTGGACATTTAAGGTGAGGAAAAGAAGACCTTGGTCATTATCCTGTTGTTCATGCATTAGGGTTGTCTCTGTCTGATTAGTCTTTTTGGACCAACAGTCTGTTTGAAAATGTCCATAGCGTCCACAATTGAAACATTTAATGTGAGAAAAATCTTCATGACCTCTACCTGTGCTTCTTCCTCTGCTTGAACTTCTTCCTCTTCCTCTATTTGAAGAAGTTTGATTATCACTTCTTTCAGACTCAAAATTTTTGGAGTCGTTGGATCTGCCATTTCCTCGACCACCACGTCCACCTCTTCTTCCACTAGATCTCCCTCTAGAAGAAGTTTGCATATGAAAAGCTTCTTCTGAAGAAGTAGAATCGAACCGCTTCAATCTAAGCTCATGAGATTGGAGAGATCCCATTAAGCTATTAATGGAAAGAGTCGACAAATCTTTAGATTCTTCAATTGCTACGACAATGTGTTCGTATTTTCTAGTCATGCTTCTAAGAATCTTTTCGACCACTCTTTGATCTCCAATTGTTTCTCCATTTGATATCAATTGGTTAACAATCAAGAGAACACAATTAAAAAATTCTTCAATAGTTTCAGCATCTTTCATTCGAATGGTATCAAATTCAGCTCGAAGTGCTTGCAATCTTACCATTTTTACCTTATCTTCTCCTTCGTATAGACTCCGTAATGCATCCCATGCTGCTGTAGCAGTTGAGGCTCCTGAAATGCTTTCGAAAATATTTTCATCTACAGCTTGGTAGATAAAAAATAATGTCTTCTTGTCTTTCTTTCTAGCATCTTTCAACTCATTGAGTTGTTGTTGTGAAAGACCTTCCTCACGTTCTTGCTCCACATATCCATTTTCAACAATGTCCCAAAGATCTTGAGATCCATAAAGAACTTTCATTTGTTGACTCCATCGTCTATAATTCTTTCCTTCAAAACGAGGAAGTTGAGGTTGCAACATATTGTTGGATGACATCTTCTACCTTCGCTCCGATACCACTTTGTTGGAAACGTCGATGAGCCCACGATAATAATCACTCTAAAACTCACAATTTTGTAGAGAAGAAACTTGTTCCCTTACAAAACTCAAGAACACACAAGAGAAGAAAATTGTTCTCTTTGAATTGCTTTACTTTGACATGCTTTAAACATAAGAAAATACATCCTATTTATAGGACTCTAGAACAAAAACTCCCCATCTAAATTTACAAACTTACTTGTACTTTAACACCTTGCATAACTCTCCTACTTGAATGGTATACTTAATTAAGTAGTAACTCACAAAAGTTTATGACATTGTAACTTATTTAACTTACCACATCATAAATCTAGCTTAATTTCTAACAATAAGTGCTTCCTCAGTAATAAGTTCATTCAGAACATATATCCGCCAATTCCAATATGGCTACCACAAAGCATACAATCTCAAAAACAAAATTTGGCATATCCAGATCGCACTATCGATTCAATTCAAAACACTTTTCAAAACATACAAAACAGTAAACATGCTTTCATTTAACAAAAAATTTGAAACAAAATCACTTTCGATCAAATTCAATTTCAATTTAAAACAAACAATTTTAACCAAAATTTCTATTTTGGAAGGGATGTGGAAATTACTTTTCTCAATTAGAACCTACAAATCTTACGCCCAAACCAAATCAAAATTTGGTTCCTTGAATTCAACAATTTCCTAAACATACCCAATACTTCTCTAATTAGAAACCAACGAATTCATCTTAAAGGTCTAACAAATAATCCAAATGGCAATCAATCATAACCTCCAAATTTTCCCACTTAAACCAAATGTTTTTCATAAAAAGTTGGGAAAATTGGCTTATTGGGTGCCAAAAACAACATTGAAATTTTGGAAAATTTCACTTTAAAATTCAACTTTTTCATACCAAAAATTAGTAAAACAAATACCTTTCAATAGAATTTAAATACAAAACAAGATTTCAATTCCTCAATCTTTAAAACCTTCAAAACTATCTTAAAATTGGAATAAATAACCCAGAAAATTTATGCAACAAAAACAAAGATATTCCAAGCTTTTAATACTAAAACAAATCAATATTGGATACTTTTTAATAAAAAAATCAGATTTGAAAAACCCAATGAAACTGCTGTAAAACAGTAAAAACATTCACTTTTTCATGAAAAAATCAAAACCATAAATCATACCTCAATTTCGCAATCATATGACAAACTTTTTGAATAAAAAGAATCCAATTTAAACACAAAAACAACCCCAAAATACTTAAATTCAAGGTTGAAAAATTCCTTTTTCCTCAAATCTTATATTTAAACCAAAAGCCCTAAGAGGAAAAACTTTAATAAAAATTTAGGCTAAAACAAAAACCTAAAACTTTTTAGGACAAAAGGTTTGAGAACCAATTTCATCCCAAATAGGACAAATAAAACTTTTCAAAAAGAAAAGAAAAGAAAAGAAAAGCATAGAAGGGAAGAAAAACTTACTACTTTTTCTTTGGGAAGGAAAATGTAGAATGCGTTCTTCTTCTCTCTTTTTTGATTCAGAGCGTAAAAATAATTAGGGCTAAAGAAAATGTATTTTAAATAGAACCCTAATAAAAACCCTAAAAGACTTTCCTTTTTTAAAGAGGAAAAGGATAATTCAAATTTATCTCCTAAAAGGAAATAATTTAAATCAAAGATTTTCTTGGAAATCATTAAAATAAATTAAACTTTTTTAATAAAAAAAATCCGGCTGTTACAAACACCCCACCTAATAAAAATTTCATCCTCAAAATTTGCATACCTTGCTTAAGAGAATAAACCTGGATATCTTTCCCTCATGTCCTTTTCAGTCTCCCAGGTAGCTTCTCAAGAGGATTGATTCCTCCATAAAACCTTCACAAGAGGGATAAACTTGTTGCGTAAAACTCGATCTTTCCTGTCCAGGATCTAAACTGGAGCCTCCTCATAAGTAAAATCTTCATTCACATAAAGTGGTTCATAGTTTAACACATGTGAGGCATCTGCAATATACTTTCGAAGCATGGAAACATGGAAAGTATTGTGAATTCGATCCAAGGCAGGCGGTAAGGCCAAGCGATATGCCACTATACCCACCTTTTCCAGAATCTCAAAAGGTCCAATAAACCTTGGACTAAGCTTCCTTCTCTTCCAAAATCCCAGAATTCCTTTCAATGGTGACACTTTCAAGAACACAATATCTCCCACTTCAAAATTTAATTCCTTTCTCCTGACATCAACATAACTTTTCTGTCGACTTTGAGCTGTTTTCATTCTCTGCTTGATCAAATCAATGGCTTCATTAGTCTTTTGCACTAACTCTGGACCCAAAATCAAATTCTCTCCTACCTCACTCCAGTTGATTGGTGATCTGCATTTATGCTCATAGAGAGCCTCAAAAGGTGCCATCCCAATAGTGGCCTGTTAGCTGTTATTATAAGAAAACTCAACTAAATGCAAGTGCTTCTCCCAAACTTCCATGAAGGTCTAAAGCACAAGCCCGAAGCATGTCTTCCACTATCTGAATTGTCCTTTCTGTTTGACCGTCTGACTAAGGGTGAAAAGAAGTATTGAAATCAAGCCTCGTGTCTAAAGCCTTATGCAAACTTCTCCAAAATTTGGATGTAAACTTTGGATCTCAATCTAACACTATAGAGATGGGTATACCATGAAGTCGAACTATCTTCTTGACATAAATCTGAGCCCATCTCTTGGCTATATAAGAAGACTTTCCCAGTAAAAAGTGAGCTGACTTTGTCAACAACAACCCACACAGTCTCAAGCCCTAACTGTGTCTTAGGCAATCTAGTCACAAAATCCATGGAGATATTTTCCCATTTCCACACTGGGATATCCAATGGTTGGAGAGGTCTTGACGGTCTTGGATGTTCAATTTTCACCCGCTGGCACGTTAAACAGTGATTAACGAAGCTGGCAACCTCTCGTTTCATTCCTGACCACCAATACGTCCTTCGAAGATCTTAATACATCTTTGTACTCCCTGGGTGAACTGAATAAGGAGTACTATGTGCTTCTGTCATAATCTCCTTCTTAATAACTGGGTCATTAGGAACACAAAGACGATCACCCATCCACAAAACTCCATCACGTGATACTTAAAACTCAGATTGCTTACCCATGCTAACATCATCAACAATTCTTCTCAAAGTTGGGTCTAAACTTTGAGCTTGCTTGATCATATTAACCAATGATGGCTCAACCGTCAGATTAGCCAACAATGATGATACATCTTCTGTAGTCACATCGATGTCTAGCTTTCCAAAATCGTGGATCAAATGCTCTTGAGTTGTGATTAAAGCGGCTGAAAATGAAGACTTCCTACAAAGAGCATAAGCAACCACATTGGGCTTACTTGGATGGTAACTAATAGTGCAATCATAATCCTTCACCAATTCTAACAAACGCCGCTGACGCATATTCAATTCCTTCTGCATGAAGAAGTACTTTAAACTTTTAGGGTCAGTAAAAATCTCACATCGAGAACCATATAAGTAATGTCTCCAAATCTTTAGTGCAAACACCACTGCAGCTAACTCCAAATCATGAGTGGAGTAATTTTGCTCATGGTTCTTAAGTTGTCGCTAAGCATAGACGATAACCTTGTCGTTTTGCATAAGCACACAACCTAGACCATTTCTTGAAGCATCACTATAAATTATGAATCCTGAGTCTCCACATGGAACAGTCAGCACTGGAGCAGTAACAAGTCTCCTTTTCTAATCTTGAAAGCTTTGCTCACACTCTTCTGACCACTGGAATCGTGCATTCTTTCTGGTTAGCTAAGTCAAAGGAGCTGAAATCTTAGCGAAACCTTCCATAAATCTTCTGTAATAACTAGCTAAACCAAGGAAACTTCAGACTTCTTGAACATTAGTGGGTTGTAGCCAACTCATAACTGCTTCTACTTTGCTTGGGTCTACAAATATCCCCTTTTTAGAGACCACATGGCCCAGAAAGGCAATACTCTTTAGCCTGTTGGGTTTTATGCCCTAAAACTCGTAGATAGTAAATGTACATTTGACCGAACATTAATAAAAGTGATGTATTATTCAATGTTTGTATTATATCTTGTCTTATCAACCCTAATCCAATAAGCTAAACATCAAAGGCTAATAGAATGAGGCTTGAACCAGTATGTAGGGACATACAGGGATCAATGTTCAAGTTTTAGCCTAATGGGTCTGTAGTATAGGGATAAGGCTGGGTACCTTATCCTGGTGACACTATGGATACGGCCCGCTTTGTATATTGATACAAACGTAATGATCCAACGCGTTCATGTAGTTGACATGTGAATGGAGGTATCCTGTGCAATGAGTTTGCACAAAGACCGGACCGCAAGATAGTTAATCACTAACTGTAACACCGTTAGTTAGTTTTGTTTCTATTTCACTAGGATGACCTTGGCAACTTGGCCTTAATCCTGAGTGGATCATGGACTCCTGCCCATGAGGGATTGTCTTTTGATTTGTACGTGTGAGAGTGGCCTGTTCGCCGACTCAATAAGCCTACTATTTTGGGGACAAGACCGAGTGGGGAGCTGGGAACATAGTCTTACAAGATGGAATTCACTCCTTCCCGATATTGGGGTAAGTAGAGGTGTGTTCCCTTAAGTGGTGTCTCCGAGTCATGAACAATGGGCCCTACCCTCTTTATGGCACGAGAGGGATTTCTGTTTGTTGGTTGGACCTCAAACGGGTTGTTCATTAGAGGAGCACTGGTACTTAAGGACCAAGAGGTAGCCCAGGGGTAAAACGGTAATTTGACCTAGCTGGGGTACGACCACACGTGAAGGGCTGACTTGCTGTTGACGGTCGATATCCGTGGACACAGAAATATATCTACAGTGAGAAGAGTGCAGCTATGATTCTTTAGTGGAGTGAACCACAGTTAACGAACATTGATTGACTTGGTTAATAAGTTTAGCCAATTAATCTCATATCATTGGAGCTTCTGATCTGTAGGTCCATTAGGTCCCACCGGTAGCTCACTAGGGGCATTGAGGTAAAATTCTAAGGGAGAATTGAATATTCGAAGGTGTTCGAATATTAAACTTAAATATGAATTTGATTCATATTAAAACTATAGGTTATAATTAATGCACATTTGATGTACATTAATACTATAGTTTAATTGAGAGAGATAGTTAAATATGTGATATTTAATCATAATATTAATTAATTGTTGAATTAATTAATATTTTGTTTAATTTAATTTAATTAAATTTGATTTAGTTAAATTATTTTCGAACTTTGGGTTAAGTGGGTAAGTTTATTTAAAATATGGTTTACATAAATGATAATTAATTTAAATGTTAAATTAAGTATTACTAATATTAATTTATTAATTAATATTGATTTTTATCAATCAGTTAAAATAACTGATAGATATTTTTCCCTTCCCACTACTCAATACACGTTGGGACTGAGGGTTTTAAGGGAGTTGGGTCATTTTTGCGTGGAGATCCAGAATACTCTCTAACCACTCAACCCTAAGTTTGGATTCTCTCTCAACTGATTTGGAGAGATCGTACCATTTGCTCTCTAGCAATACAGAGGCTTTTTTCTCCCTAGAATTTCCTAGAGATTTACCTTGCTCCCACAAGCAATCAACGATTTTTCCCGTGAGGATACCGGTGATACTGCATGGTAGTGTTCGTGATTAATTTGCAACATTAAGAGTAGATCTTGATGCTGGATTTTGCCGTTGTTGCAAAAATTTCATTGGTGAATCGATCAAGATCACCTTCTAAAGTAAGTTTTCTTGATCTATGACCATTAGGGTCCCTTCTAGATTAGATCTAGAAGTTTTATATTAATTTCTATCATGTTTTATACATGAAGTTCAGTAGTTTTATCTTGATTTACTGCTGCAATTTCTTTTTTCAACGTATCGGTATTTTGTTCCTATATTAAATCGGGGTTAAAGGTTCTGTACGTTTCCGCTGCGCAAGGGCTATTATCCCTTCAATTGGTATCAGAGCCAAGTTATATAGTTTTGGGAGTGCGTCCAAAGTCCCCCATCGACTAGATAAGGGGATGATCAGGGGTATATAAGGGAGGACAAGTATCTTCATTGGTATGAGGCCTTTTGGAGTGAACCAAAAGCAAAGCCATGAGGGCTTATGCCCAAAGTGGACAATATCATACCATTGTGGAGATATGTGGTTGTCCAGTAGTCCCTTACAAGTGGTATCAGAGCCATGCCCCGGGAGTAGCCGTGTAGGGTGGAATCCTCGGGTTTCGAACAAAGAAGTTGTGAGCCTTTAATAGTCATGGTGGAGGTTCGTGGTTGAGCTCTGGGTGGGCGGGTATACTCCGGAGAAGAGGAGTCATCCTAAATAAGAGCAAGAATTCTCGGTAAAGTGGTGAAGCCTAGAGAGTTCGACGGATAGATGACTTATTGAGGGGAGGCTTGGTGGTACTTTGTTCGAGGGGAGGATTGTTGGGAGTGCGTCCAAAGTCCCACATCGGCTAGATAAGAGGATGATCATGGGTATATAAGGGAGGACAAGTATCTCCATTGGTATGAGGCCTTTTGGAGTGAACCAAAAGCAAAGCCATGAGGTCTTATGCCCAAAGTGGACAATATCATAGCATTATGGAGATATGTGGTTGTCCAGTAGTCCCTTACATAGCCAAAACTCACATTTCTTAAATTTTGCATACGAACTCTTTTCCGTCAACAACACTTCCAATGTTTTTCTTAAGTGAACCTCATGCTCCATTTTCGACTTGAAATAAATTAAGATGTCATCAATGAAGACAATGATAAATTTATCCAGAAATTCACTGAACACTCTGTTCATCAAATCCATGAAAGCACCTGGGGCATTAGTTAGTCTAAAAGGCATTACCAAAAATTCATAATGTCCATAGCGTGTTCTGAATGCACTCTTCTGGATGTCACAATTCTTAATCTTTAACTGGTGGTAGCCTGACCTCAAATCAATCTTTGAGAAAACCTTGGCACCTTGAAGCTGATCAAATAAATCTTCAATCCGAGGGAAAGGATACTTGTTCTTTATATTAACTCGATTGAGCTTCCTATAATCGATGCATAATTGAAGAGATCCATCCTTCTTTTTAACAAAAAGGACTGGAGCACCCCAAGGCGAAAGGCTTGGACGGATAAAACCTTTATCCAATAATTCCTAAATTTGCTCCTTAAGTTCTCGAAGTTCAGCACGAGCCACTCTATAGGGTGCTTTGAATAAAGGTGCAATTCCCGGTACTAAATCGATAGACAATTCAATCTCTCTACCTCCTGGTAAGTATTTTGGAAAGACATTAGTAAAGTCACGCACTACTGGTATTTCTCCAATCGACTTACCTTTCTTCTCAGTGTTAACCACACTAGCTATGTACCCCCAACATCCATTCTCAATCAGCTTTGATACTTTAAGTGCTGATATAATTTTCGGAAGAGGGTGTACCTTCATTCCCTTAAAACGAAACTTTGGTTGATCCGGAGGGGCAAACAAAACTTTCTTCTCATGGAAAAGAATATTTGCTTGATTTAGAGACAACAAATCCATTCCCAATATTGCATCAAAATCAGTCCTCTCATGGAGTGTTAAGCCAGCAAACAAATTTCTATCAGCAATATTCAACTGACAAGAACTACTTTATCAGTTCGCAAAACATTTCCAGAAAGGGTAGATACCTTAAGCACATAATTTAATTCAACAGGTACTAACTTAAACTTTTCAACAAAAACAGTAGATATGAACGAGTGTGTTGAACTAGAGTCAATCAATATAAAAGAAGTAATCCCAGATATAAGAATGGTACCTGACACCACATTAGGTTCATCATCAGCCCGCTGCTTTGTGATGGCAAAAACTTTTCCCTTCACATTCTGTTTCTTCCCCTGAACTCTCAAATCATCAGTTTTCTGCCTCATATGACAATTATTTATTAAATGTCCTACCTTTCCCACATCGGAAGCAAGCTCTTGACACTCTATAGCACGTCCCTTGATGCTTCTTACCACATGTCTTACACTCTGGAAACTGTCCACTGGTGCTAGGGCCTACCTTCTTTTGTGGTTGGCTTGAACTCTGAACTACATGGAACTTCCTCTTGGAACCTTCCTCCCTGTGTGATGTCTTAGTCAAGTCAGCATCATGTGATAAGATCTGCGCAATTTGCAACACCTCAGCATAGGTGTTCAACCTGAAGGCTACAACGTGCTTCCTTAATTCAGGCCTCAGGCCTCTCTCAAATTGTCTTGCTTTCCTCCAATCAGTGTCCACCGAGTGAGGAACATATTGAGAAAGGGCATCAAACTTTCTTTCATACTCCAATAGGCTCAACTTTCCCTGCTCCAACTTAATGAACTCAGCTTCCTTATCTTGTCTAACAATAATAGGGGGGAAGAACTTCTCAAAGAGAAGCTCCTTGAATCTTTCCCAACTCAATGGGTTACTAGGCATATTCCACGTCCTTCTTGTTAAGTTCCACCATTTGTTTGCTCCCCTTTTCAGCATATAAGCAGCACAAGCCACCTTTTGTCGATCATTGCAATCCATGAAGTCAAACGCTTTTTCTATTTCCTCAATCCACTCTTCAACAACTATGGGCTCTGTGCTTGTTCCATCAAAAGAGGGTGGATAAAGCTTCCTAAACTGCTCCACCACACGATTTATTCCATCATTGACTTGGGCTTGCCTGTTAGTCCTTTGGCCTTGCACAATGTTTGGAATTTGGTCTTGCTGCTCATCATCATTTTCACCTCTATGGTTAGTCGCTCTACAGGGTGGCATTGTTCTAAAAGAAAACAATTGCCAACTAACTTTTAGAGATACCAAAATGTGATAAAGAATTTATGGAAACGAACATCTAGGGATATAAAATTTTCTACTTATACTGACAAGCCTAGAGTTCTGGCATGAACTTTCATATACTACCAATCCTTTCAAAATTCTACACTACAGAATCACAAACCATGCTCTGATACCAACTGTAACAGCCCGTATGTAACGTTTTGAAATCAAACCGTTTTGGGATTAATTGAGCATGTTTATTCTAATTTGGATAATTAGAATTTAAGTTCAGCATTGAGTCGTTAAATTAAATTTCTATAATTTAGAGAAAAGGGATTTTTAATTAAATCTTTAATTACCTAAAGCTTGGAGGTTTATTATTCGATATTTATTTCAAATATCAAAAGACCCAATTTCCTCTTAAACGGTTTTAATCCCAAATCTTTTGGAAATGAAGAGTGGGTTTAAAATTCAGTTTGGGATTTTAGTTAGAATCCTAGATAAAATCTCATTCTTATTTTAAATGAGTTTTTCTATTCTTGGAGTGTTTTTTTTAAAAGAAAAGGAAAAGAAAGGGAAAAGAAAAAAAAACCCTAAGTTTCTCTCCCTCTCTTCCCTCTCCTTCACGCAGCCGCCTAACCCCCTCGCCCTTGGTGTTTTCGCGTGTTCGTCGGCAGTCCAATCTCTCTCTCTTTCCGTTTGTGTTCGCTGCTAGCCTTCAGTCCCAATTTTATCTTTGTGGTCGCGTGCTGCCTCAACCTTGTGCTGCCATCTCCTTCTCTCTCTTGTTTTCTCTTCTTCTTTGGCGAGTAACCCACAGTTAGTGGAGATTTTCTTCCTCCCCGTGCGTCGTCAACCACATAATCGTCTCTCCTTCTCCCCATCGTTCAGCCATCTAGCCCGAGTCGTGATGCAACACTTCGCGCGAGTCACTCTCTCTGCATCCGTGGGTTTAATTCGCAATTCTCCCTCTCCACGCGTTTTCCACGCGATTCAAGCAGCACCTACGTGATTTTTCGCAAGTTCTAGTTGTAGCTTCGCAAGTTGGTGCGGTTTTATCCGTTATTTGGTGTCGATTGACGTTTTTGGTAAGCCTTTGCTTGAACCCATATTTATTCGAATTCGAATTTGGATTACCCATTCGTTATCGACTTTAAATTGCAGGATTGGGTATGCTCCATTATTGTCCAACAGCGTCTGGGGTTGAAGTAGGTGTTCGACGAATACGCATAGGCCGAAGGGTCTCAATTCAAGTGACCCATAGCCTAAGGAGTTTGGGTTTGTGAATTTGAATCTTAACAAGCACCTTTCAGCAAGGATTCATACCCTTTTCGGTAAGGTTCATCGACTCTTAGCATACTTAGCTCATTCCGGTTTTGTTTGGAGTGCTTTAAAGTATGTTAGATCGGTCTCTAATCCTTAGAAACTCTTTGTTTTATAGATTCGAATTTTGTTAGACGTTTTTTTAGCAAAGTCCCAAGTTTCCTTTGGGAAGTTTAAGGCGGTAAGTCCCTTTTTATATTCTTTGAATTTAATTTAGGGTGTTTTAGAGCCGCATCTAACTCTTGGGTGTTCTTTGTTTGAAGTTTGATCCAACTCGAACCGTTCGAATACTTCCAAGTAAGGATCAAGTTAGTGTTAACAAAGCTAGACGGTAATGTTTACTTATACCTCTCTAATTGTGTTTAGGTGCCTTTGGCTAGTTTTTGATGCTCGGATGTCTCTGTCTTAGGAAGTTAGACTTGTTCCAAGTCGCCGAGCTAGCCTTCAAGCTTGCATTGAGTTTGTTTGGTAAGAGACTCTTCCCTATGTACCTTATATGTTCTAATAGGGTTGTTAAGCTCGATTCTGATCTTTATATGTTATCCTTGTTGTTTGGAGCTTCCCTAGTTTTGGTCCAGGAGCTCTTGGTGTATCTCTCTGGAGCTTTTCGTCAAGTTTAGGAGCGTTTAGAGCTTCCAGTAAATAGTTCTTATCTGATGAAGTCTGTTTGACTGCATGATGCACGCTGTCTGTTACTTGCTTTATAATCGTTCTCTTGTTTCTTGCTTCTCTGAATATATATATATATATATATATATATATATATACATGTATGTGAAATCTCTGAAAAGCATGAACTGTTGTTGCGTGACGATTGGTTATTAAGCATGCTGATTCTATTTTGCGTTCATGAGTTAAGTATGAGTTGAGAGCATGTGGTTATATGTATATGCTTGGTGGGCATAGTACATGAGTCTAGAAGCATGTTGCAGGGCATATGCATTCTAGATCTTTATGAGAAAGAGGTCAGAGACCTAAATGTTAAAGAAAGGAAAGATGGGTGAATGTCAGTGCACCTCGGGTACAAATGGTCGAGGGGTGGCATGTCACCATTGGTTTTAAGAGGAGCATCGAGGCCTTGGGTACAAATGGTCAGGGATCGGTGTGATGACTCTAGAAAGCATCGGTGCTCCTTGGCTACAAATGGTCAAGGGGCGATGCACAGTTCGAGGCCTTGGGTACAAATGGTCAAGGGTCGAACGCCGAGCTCCGTAGAGAGCATTGTGACCCTAGGTACAAATGGTCAGGGGACAGTGCAACTTGAAGAGCTAGTCTTGGAGAGCCAAGTGAGGGCTAAATACGTTTGATGATTAGTTGTGAGTTGCATAGAGAGATGCATGAGGTTTGACTTAGGAGAGTCATTCATTTTACTTGTTAGCATGTTGTTGTGTTTATAGCTTTGAGAAGTATGCTATTTGCACATGAAAAACATGTTGGTTGCTTGGTTGCTGTTTGATGGCTTCTCAGGTAGGGGTTGCTTACCAGTACCATGGTTGTACTGACCCCCTCCCCTCTCTCCTCCCAACTACTAGATTTTGTAGGTTATGGGGACTACGTGGACCATGGTGATGCAGATGAGGCATATAAGGAAGGACCATAGCTAGTCTACGTTGTTTTCCATTTTATTTTCATGTTGGATAGCTGTTGCTTAATTTGGTTGGACAGCTGTTGTCTTGTTAGGTTTAGTTCTGAATTATTCTTGTTAAACTCTAGGTCTAGTTGTGTTTGTTTTGAAGAACTTTAACTATTCATGTAGTTAATAATAATTAAGTTTATTTCGAATGAACTAAAGTTGTAAGTTTTCTTAAGATTGTGTTTCTGATTAGAAAGTTGTTGATACGAGACCTGACTCGTATGGTGTTTGTATTGTAGGATGGAGTCGTGGTTGGAAATGTTATAGATGTGTTGTTTTTGTTCTAGGTGGTTTTTGAAAAATTTTGGTTTAGTCCTATGTATGGCTTTATCCTGTCGAAATTTTCAATGCATTCGGTTAGTTTGGTTTCAGAGTTAGTAATGTCGCTAGGATAGTTTTAAAAATCTTGGGGCGTTACACCGTATTTTTCAATACGGTCAAACTTTCAAATATTGCAGAAGTTAACAAAACTGAAAACACAACAAATTATTCAGAAACCAAGGCTTATAACCAATGTCAAGTCCAACATTAAAAAACAAATAAAAATCTAACAACTATACAATTTCGAAAACAACAAAACCTACAGAAGCCTACTAAATCCTAAAGATCATAAGTCTTCATCGGTCATGCCAGAACGTTAGCCTAATCGCTGTCAGAACTATCACTTGCTCCATCATTTGAAAACATTTTTAAGAAAACAAAATGAGTACAAAAATACTCAATAATCAACTTTCACATCAAGTTCACTATTCATTTTCGCTCAAAACAATACATAAGATTTCAGGTAATAAAACAATTCAATATTCGAAACAAACTCATTCTTTCAGTTAAACAGACTTTCAGTCAAACAATACTTTCAGAACATTTCAAATCAAATACTTAAGTGTGAGGCCATGTGAGTGAAACACACAGATGAATCTACATTCCAAAGGAACGTCAAACCACATAAGTGCGTTCCCACAAATAAGTTTCAGAACAATTCATACAAATACTTAAGTGTGAGGCCATGTGAGTGAAACACACACATGAATCTACATTCCAAAGGAACGTCAAACCACATAAGTGCCTTCCCACAAATAAGATACAGTCATAACATTTCATACAAACACACACATGAATCTACGTTCCAATGGAACGTCAAACCACATAAGTGCCTTCTTACAAATAAGTTTCATTCATAAAATATATTCGTCAATTCCAATATGGCTACCACAAAGCATACAATGCCCAAAAAAAATTTGGCATATCCGGATAACACTATCGATTCAATTCAAAACACTTTTCAAAACATACAAAATAGTAAACATGCTTTCATTTAACCAAACAATTGAAACAGAATCAATTTCGATCAAATTCAATTTCAAGTTAAAACAAACTATTTTAACCAGAATTTCTATTTTGGAAGGGATTTGGAAATTACTTACCTCAATCAGAACCTACAAATCTTATGCCCAAACCAAATAAAAATTTGGTTCCTTGAATTCAACAATTTCCTAAACATACCCAATACTTCTCTAATTAGAAACCAACGAATCCATCTTAAAGGTCTAACGAACAATCCAAATGACAATCAATCTTAACCTCCAAATTTTTCCATTTAAAACAAATTCTTTTCATAAAATGTTGGGAAAATTGGCTTATTGGGTGCCAAAAACAGAATGGAAATTCTGGAAAATTTCACTTTAAAATTCAACTTTTTTCATACAAAAAACCAGTAAAACAAATACCTTTCAATACCATTTAAATACAAAACAAGATTTCAATTCCTCAATCTTTTAAACCTTCAAAACTATCTTAAAATTTGGATAAATAACCCAAAAAATTTATGCAACAAAAACAAAGATTTTCCAAGCTTTTAACACTAAAACAAATAAATATTGGATACTTTTTAATAAAAAAAATGAGATCTGAAAAACCCAATGAAACTGCTATAAAACAGTAAAAACATTCACTTTTTCATGAAGAAATCAAAACCATAAATCATACCTCAATTTAGCAATCATATGACAAACTTTTTGAACAAAAAGAATCCAATTTAAACACAAAAACAACCCCAAAATCAAAGAAATTCATGGCTGGAAAATTTATTTTTCCTCAAATCTTGAATTTATATAAACCAAACGCCCTAAGAGGAAAAACTTTGATAAAAAATTGAGGCCAATACAAAAACCTAAGACGTTTTAGGGCAAAAGGTTTGAAAACCAATTTCATCCCAAATAGGACAAATAAAACTTTTCAAAAAGAAAAGAAAATAAAAGAGAAGCATAGAAGGGAATAAAAACTTACTACTTTTTCTCTGGGAAGGAAAGTGCAGAATGCGTTCTTCTTCTCTCTTTTTTTATTTAGAGAGTAAAAATAATCAGGGCTAAAGAAAAGGTCTTTTAAATAGAACCCTAATAAAAACCGTAAAAGACTTTCCTTTTTATAAAAAGAAAAGGATAATTCAAATTTATCTCCAAAAAGAAAATAATTCAAATTTAAGAGTTTCGTGGAAATCATTAAAATAAATTAATTTTTTTTTTTTTAAATCTGGCTGTTACATTGTAGGTTTGAGTTAGGTTTCATTTTGGTCATGAAAACTCATTGATTTCGTTTCATTTTAGTCTCTCTATCCATTTTTCATTAAAAATTAACAGAATACTGACGTGACACCTATTTTTTATTTAAAAAAATATTTTTTTAAAATAAAAATAGTATTAAATTGATATAAAAAAATTATTTTATTATTTTTTACTTCTTCATCTCTCCTCCGATTATCGGCTGTTTCGATCAAAAAAAAAAAAAAATCTTCTCTTCCTTTCCTCTTCTTTTCCTTCTCCTTATTTTCTTTTTTTCTTTTGTCAAAACCCAAAATAAGAATGAAGAAGCTGGAACGGAAGGTCCCTCCTCCCTCCTTGTTTCAAATCTAAAACATCCTCATGTTTCTGGTGCTAGGACGGAGAGGAGAGAGCTTCTCCTCCCTCCCCTCTTTTCTATTTAAGAAAAAAAAAATGAAGAGAAAGGAGAAGAAAAGAAAAAAAATTTGTTGTCGCTGGCGCCAAGTTGGGTGGTGGTGTTGAACAAGGTTTGTGGTGGTAGTGAAGAAGTAGAGAGAAGAAATAAAAATATTAAAAAATAATAATATATTTTTATTATTTTTATATAAATTTTAAAAAACATTAAAAATTATTTTTTTTAATAAAAAATTAGTGTCAGTGAATTTTAGTAAAGTAGTGATATGGACAGGGAGAAATAGCCAGAAAAAGCATATCAAATTTGGATAATGCTATGATGCAAAGGCTGAAGTAGTGGAAATCATGCAAAATTTCTAGCATTCCTCAAAGTGTAATTTGAAAAGTGCATGTGGCTGAATGTGTGTTAGCTAGTTGTTCCCATATGATCCAATGAAGTTTAATGAATTTACCTTTTATGGAGTTGTTGGATTTTGCTTGAATGGGTAAAAATTTGCAATTGGGCAATGGTCGGTCCTATTTTGTCTTGAGAGGTGTCATGGTTACTAAAAATACTATTTCAGTTCTAAGTAGTCACTTGGCGCATAATTGTAATGCTAATTTGAGTTAACAAGGCCATCTAATGCAAAATGTTAAGATTGGTAAGCTGTTAAAACATTGATGCTTAGAAGTGCTACACATGCTTGGAATACTAAATAAGCTAGAATAGCCATCTGGTGCATAAAATTTCTGCTAGAAAATTTTGAATTATTGATTTTGAGCATGCTGCAGCTAGAATATAAAGTCTCTGTTTTGGAAATATGGGTTGTCTAGCTTGTCTAGCTTGTTTAGAATTATTTAGAGCCTAGTTGTAGCTCTTGGCTGTTCTTTTGGTTAAGCCTAGCCTCGCTGAATGCTGCAGCAGTTGTTCTTGGTAAAAAGAAAAAAAAATTGTTTTAATATGCAAAAAATGAGTGCTTTGTAATGATCCCCAATAGCTTAGCCTATTTGCTTAGTTTGATTATCTTATTGTGCTTAAAGTCCTTAGGTGGATAGGAAGCTTCCTAATTTTCCTCCTTAGCTTAGCTCAAATCTTAGGAAAGCTTGTTCCTAGTCCTTTTGCCCAAACCTTATAATCCTCCTAAGCAATAAGCCTTAGCTTCTCTAAAAAAAAAAAAAAGTTTGGGGGGTCCTTGCCTTGCTTTCTCACTCATTGGGGACAATGAATGGATTAAGTTTGGGGGTGAGGTAACCCTTGTAAAAAAAAAAAAGAAAAAAAAAGCATGAAAAAGAAATAGAAAAGACAACTTAGAAAGCATTCCTCTTTGTCTTAGTTTTGCCTAAGATGCACTCCTCTCCCTTTTTGAAGGTTTTCTATTTTCCTTGAGCTTGCCTAGTAACCAGGGGGATTTATGATACCCATAGTTTGCCCCTGCGTCAAAAGGTAGCTCAAGGGAAGAGAAAACATTAAAAAAAAAATGAGCAGAAAAGAAAAGTTCAAATGAGATGAAAAAGGGATGAGTGTTAGCTTGAAGGTTACAATCTTCCCCAGGGCTTAGGTGAGCTTCACCAAAAAGTGTCGCCATTCTAAGAAGCAAGGAAGTGGTTGCTAGAGAGCAAATCTTAGTCAACTCTAAGGGAAATGAGTGTAGTTCTCGTAGGTGATGAGTTTGGAGGCTAAGGTGAGTTTCACCATAAAGTGTTGCCATTCTTGGACCAAAAAGCTATGACCTATGAGATTTTCAAAGTTGGTAAAAAAAAAAAAAAAAAGAATAAAAGTTAAGAGGGAAGTTTAGGTTGAGCTTAGAAGCTTTAGAGGTTAGGCAAAGAGACTGTATGATTGCTTTACAAGCTTTAGGATTGAGGTTTGAGCTAAGTTTAGGCTTGAAGGTTAGTGGCTTCCTTGATGTCAATAGGCTGGTATAATTTGATATGATGGCTCTTGTAAATAGGTTGAGCTAGAGGATCATTAGAAGAGCGCTAAAAATTTGAAAATGCCAAGTTGAAGGGGTATTTTAAAAAAGAAATATTTTGTTGAGTAGTTGTATGCATTCAAAGAGGTAGGCTTGTCAAGAAGTAGCTAGGTGTTATAGTTCGGCCATTGTGACTACAAGCTGGATATGGGATGATGAGTTAGAGTTTTTGTAGGCTAGCATTGCTCAGGGACGAGCAATGATTCAAGTTTGGGGGTTTGATAGCTCTTAGAAATAAGAGCTATTGGTTCTCTTTTAGGCTTAAAAACTCTACCCTTTGATGTGTTTGAGCTTTGGTTTGTGCATGAAAATGAGTATTCTTTGATGAACATTTTTATATATCAGTAGGCCAAGCTTGAATTTAATTGAGTGCAAATTTCTTTTATTTCTAGCTGATTTTTCTGGTGTATGGTCACTCAGGTTGTGCTACAGCAACTAATTTCACAAGCAGAAGGCAGAAAGTCTGGGAAGTAAAATTCTGCACGTGCTAAATCCGTGAAAGCTTTCATTAATTGAGCTGGCAGCCATGTGAGCTGATTTGTCCCATCTCAGCCAATTAGGGAAGGTCCATGTGGATTTATGTGTCTAATCAGCCCTGAAATCAATGCAAAGAGATGGTATAAATGCTTCTTTTGCCCAAAGAATGAGGGGGGATCAACAGAGAATTAACCTAGAAGCTGCTGCTGTCACTGAGAGGAGAAAAAGACAAGGAGGCTGCTGCTAAAGGAGGATTTCCAACTTGGGAAAGCTGGAATCTACCTTGGAAGCTTCTTTTCTTCATCCTTTTTCTCTTATTCTTCCTTCTTCTAGTGTTTAGTTTGTATTTAAGGTTGTAATTATGAATGGTATGGTAGTTCACTGCTGTATTTTCATTATTTTCACCTTGTACATGAGCTAAATCCTCTTAGGTGAGGATTAGGGTGCTTAAGCTTGAACTTGTTGTTTGTTTTAGTGGAATTTTATATATTGCAATTTAAAGCAAAGTGTTCTTCATGCTTAAAGCTGGAATTTCGTTTGGCCAACCATTTTCTAGCAATGTTATCGAGTGTTTGGGAAAACAATTGATAGCCGATTACTTTGCTTTACCTTAGCCTTTCTAGGTCATGAAAATGAGTGGGTATTTAGGGATAAATAACCACCTAAGGCACTAAATCAGTTGAGCTAAAAACAAGGGGTTAAATGGGAGTTTAATCGCCTAACTATAGGAGAATTGGAAAATTCCCGTAGAAAATACTGGGCGAGTTGTATATATAGAGTTCTGCTACAGCAAACAGCTTGTGAGAGTAGGCAGCCCCTAATCTTAACCTTGCTTTCTCTGTGTGAATTTTTGTTTTTGTTGAATTTTACTTTAGTCCTTATCATTTTAAGCTTGTTTACCATTTTAATCTCTTGCACTTAGTTAAGAAAAAAAATATTTGGTTCTTGGTTACTTTGAATTTCATTGGAAATAGGCTTAAGAATAGTGATTTTCGAGCATCAATCCCTGTGGAGAACGATATAAAAATACTTATCACTTGCTGCTGATCGTGTGCACTTGCACGTGTGTTTGTGAGTTTTTCTTGCATATGTAGAATCACTTTGCACAAGGCAACAAACATCTGCAGTTGATGACTTATCTTCTTTTGAGAATGAGTTGGAATTGCCTGAATTTGATAATTTTGATGATGATATTGAATTGTCTGATTATGAGAATGAGCATGATTTTCCTGAGTCTGATAATGAGCATGATTTGCATGGAGATGATTACTTGATAGATGATAATTTAGAGTCCGATCATGATAATTTTGAATCTATTGAGTCTGATCCTGACATAGTTGAGTACATAGAGATAGACCCTGAAAGTGTGAATAGTGTTGATTCGGGTCCTGATGAAGTAGATAGTATAGAATTTGACCCAAAGGAGCTTATATTCTTTAATTCTTCTGATAGTGAGTCATATGATAGCTTAGTTGAATCATTTTTTAATTATGAGTCTGAGGAATCTTTTGAGCATGTAGATATTGAATCTGGTGAATGGACTGACATGATTGATAGGCCACCTTTAGATCCCAGACCGGTAGATATCATAACGTTTGATGACTCTGTTAACAATTGTTTTGTGAATAGAGATTTAGAAAAGAGATTTGATGCTGATACTTATTTTCTGAAATGTTATTATAACAATCTCTTTAGTGATGATGGGCTAGGGGAAAGTTTTTTTTCTCCCCTGTTTGCAGTGTGCAATTCGGTGTGTGATTTTCTATAGGGCCCGGAGGATGATGGAAACTTTTATTTTGAGCCTCAGTGAGCATGCCAAGCCTCATCTAGCTAAAGACGTTAAAGAAAGCGCTGCTTGGGAGGTAGCCCAAGGATTACAAGTTTAGGTAGTTGTTTTTGCGGTAAATAATTTTCTTTGTTTTGTGATCCAATTTTTTTTTTTTTTGCAGGATCACCTTAAGCAATTCCCAAAACTCCAAAAATCCCATTTTTCTGGATCCAAATGAAGAGGATGTGAATCGCTCCTAGCTCAGGGAAGTCTCAGTATCCCTCTATTTGCTTTATTGTCTATAAACATTAGGGTCAATGTTTAGTTTAAGTTTGGGGGGAGGCTTTCGCTGTGTGGAGCATATATAAAGTCTGTTGGATGCATGAATAGATAGCTACGATAGCCAAGGATGTGAATTTAGAAGTTTTGGGAGAAAATGGTTTATACGTTGTGGAATTTGGGAGCATGGCAGAAATTGTGAACTTTTTAAAATTTTTTGATACTTAGTTTTGATGTCTAAAGCATGCGATAGACTTATCTAATGACATCTTTGAAAATCTAGATTCTTATTATGATTTTTAAAGTTTGTTGTCACCCCGAAAGGCTCAGTTTCTAATACAAGGAAGTTCATGCTTGGTTGTTCTAAAGAACTAGGTAGAAAAAAAATGTTATGCCTGCTGAGAGAAAAGCAAAAGCAACAAAAGAAAATGAGAGAAAAGAAAAATCTGTTGAAAAAGAAAAATTTTTGCTTGCACAAAAGAAAAAGCCTAGGGGTAAAAAGAGCTACCTGTGGTATGATCAGTTAGGCCAACCAGAGAATAAAATTCGGGTTAAGGATCACTGCACCGTAGTGTGAAAGCTAGTACCATTAGATGTCAAAATGCAAGTTTGGGGGAGTAGCAAAAGAAAAATAACAGGCACCGTAGTTTTTTTTTTTTTTTTTTTTTGCATGATAGAAGAACTCCGACCTATTAGGGGCTCTTAGCCAGTGTAGGGGGAAATCAAATGGAGAAAGCCATACGACTAATCTAGGTTAGTAAAAGAATCAATAGAAAAGTCTTGAGCATGCTATTCATTAATCTTAAGTTCAATCTATTTTAAGATTTCTTTATGAGTATGCGGTGCTTGCTTATTCCACTTGCATGTTTTCCATTCTATCTTGAGAGATCTAAAATCATTCAAGCTTGAGTGATTCTATTTCATGCATCTTTAGAATTTATTTTGCTCGGGACTAGCAAAAGCTTAAGTTTGGGGGTGTGATAACGAGCATAAATGTCGCTATTTTAATCCTAAAATATTAAGCTTTTTAGTGCTTTAATTGTGTTTTTATTGAAGATATTTAATATATTTTATTATTTGGTCTTTAGGAGCAAAATTGTTGATTTTGGTGAAAAAATGCCTAAAAAGAAGCCATTCAAGCCCAATTTCCATACTTGGGTCAAGCGGGAAGCCATGAAGGTCAACCATGAAGCTAAGGCCCAAGAGAAATGAAGAGAGGCCCAAGTTCAAGCCCAAAATCGCGCCCGAAAATTCTGGAATTCGCCTAGCGTCAAGACGCTGTTGGGTCACATTTCTTGGCCGGCAAGTCGATGACGTCACAGCGTCGCGACGCTGTGCCAATAGCGTCGCAACGGTCCCCCATTTCCGAGCCTATAAATAGCGCCCCTTGGATCCATTTTTAAGAATCAATAATCATTTCCTTCATTCTTTCCTTGCTTTTTTTGGCTCCTTTGGACCCTCTCTCAAAGGCTTTGTAGCCTTTTTGAGAGTTTCTTTTGTAGGAAAATTTTGGGGAAATTTGGGGAGCATTCTGGGATGCTCAAGGAGTGATCGAAGGGACTCTAAGCGCCAGCGACGGGACTTCGACGGTCAATTCCTTCCCTTTTATTGTGCTCATAGTTATGCTTTTCATTGTAAATTTTGTGGATATTTTAGCTATGTATAGCTAAACCCCAATTTAGATGTTGTTATAATTGCCTATCTCTTGCCCTTTTTACTAATTATTTGTATGGATGTGCTTAATGTTATAAGCAATCTGGCCAATTTTATATTGATCTGGTTCTTAATGGAGACTCGACGGAGAGAAGTTAGGATCGATCATAGTCCATGCAACTAGTTTAATTGCTCGTCGTGACAACGAGATTAGTTGATTAAACTTAGATTCCTAAAATGAATCAGAGCATAATAATTAACGATTTTTAATAGCACTAAGGACACTTAGGTTGTTAAAATGGATTAATTACAATTAAGGGAGACCGACAGGAGAACCTATGTGATTAACGGAGATTCTAGGATTATAATTAGTTGGGCATCGAGATAGGATAATTATAATAATTGTTTAGCTAATGATTGATTTTCATGACCCCACTTGCCATTAAAAACTCTTTCTCCACATTTTATTTTCCTTGATTGATCAAAATTAATTTCTTTAATTGCTTTGATTTTTAAAATTCTCTTTTTTGCATGTTTTGGTCCCTAGATATTATTTATCCCAAGTATTTTTAGTGTTCAAAGAATCTTTGCTTGCTTAAATTTCGTTTCGCCTCTCTGTGGATTCGATACTCGAAATTCTTCCGTTTTACTATTACTTGTGACGATCCGTGCGCTTGCGGATAATCGTAACCAAGCAACATGTTCCCATTGATTTTCTGTCGCCATCGAGCTCCTAGGGCACGACCATCACCGTTCCCATGGAAATCGACCCTCTCTCTTTGCAATTTCCATCTAGTTCACCATCCACTCCATCGATTTGTTGCCGCCGTAGAACTCCCCGACCACCGAAATTGTTGTTGCACTCCCAAATGGCCAGATTAGCAGTACGTGTAGCAACACCATTGCAGTCCCATTCCAAGGTAGCTAGATCATCGCACTCCCACTCCCAGGTAAGTTTAACTTTAGGGTTTAGATTAGTGGGCTGAGATGAAAAATTGGATCAAATGTTAGTGGCTGAGAAGAGAAAATGAATCAAATGTTAGTGGGCTGAGAAGATAATGGATCAAATGTCCTTTAAAAAAAAATAATAATAAAGGTAAGTTGCTTTCTCAAAAAAGAAAAAAAAGGTAAGTTGGACCAAAACCGAAACCGAATAGACTCAAAACCGAACCAACGGTTTTGTCCCTTATTGGAAATCGATTCGGTTCACCATTTTACCAAACCGAGGATGTCGGTTCAGTTCTCGGTTGAGCCAAAAACTGAAAAAACCTAGCCGACTATCACCCCTATCAGAAACCCTTGTCCATTGTCATTTCCATAAGACCCTGCACTAAACGACCCCTAAAGAATGGGCAAGGGTGCAAGGCTGCAAGGTTTTGGAGATGGGAATGGGCAAGGGTTTCTGATATCCTTGTTTGATACAAGGTTTCTATGGTGGGACATTAGAATAAAGCATTCTCAAGCATCATTTTTGCCGATGGAAAGGGTTTTCTATGCCCTTGCAAAAGTATGAGTTTTCTCTTTGTCCATCTCTTCTATTTTATTTTTATATGCAATTTTATTTTGATTATAGTTAATTTATTAACTAATTGATACTAAATTAAAAAATAATTATAATTAATTATTTATTGATTATTTATAATAAATTAATTATATCTTTGGATTTCATTATAATAAATAAATATTCATATTATTATTATAATATTTATCTAATTAATTTTTATGGATACAAATATATTAAATTACTCGAATTAAAGATATTTATTAAAAAAATAATTAAATAATTTTAATTAGTTAAATGAACATAGTTTATTCAATTAAAATTATTTAGTGGTTATTAATTCATTAATTTTTATTAATACTTTGAATTAATTTTTATTATTTTATTGATTAATTTATTAAAATTACATAAGGTTTACATGATCAATTCTAAAAAATAAATACAAACATAATTAGTTCTCATAAAATCTTGATGACATTCCCATGCACAACCAAACACAGTTATCTTTGATTCCCAGCAATCTTATTCCCAAACATCTATAAAACTTTAAACCAAACTATCCCTAAAGATTTAGGTTTGCTTTATGAGTTTCAGAAGTCTCTTGTCACCTTGATAGGCACGAGATCTAGCTAGATAGTAAACTTTTTGTGAAAAAGTTTGTAATGCCTTGCTTAGGGAGTATAAAAGAAAATTTGCCTCTTGTGCTTTAAAAGAATATCATTCTTCTAAAGGAATAGAAAGACAAAACCAGTTTCTTTCACCTTGAAATGTGTAAAAGAGTCTAAAGCAAAAACAACTATCCATGTTGTGATCAGTTAGGTCATCCAACGGTTAAACTCGGGATATGGGTCCGGCCTGCAGTAGATGTGTGAAAGCTAGTGCCTTCATAAAAATGCAAGTCATTCGCATGTGTTGGTTTTCAGACACCTAACATTGCATTGCAATCTCGATTGTTTTGATTTCTTAATAGCTTGATCTATTAGCTAGTGTAGAGGGAAGATATTTGGAGGATCTTATAAATCATTCCTAGGCTAGTAATAAGGGATGCTCTAGGAAAGGTGATAGCTCACATAATGAGCTATTTTTCTCGCACTTTTATAGCTAGTCTTTGAGATTTATTTGACCATTTTGATATACTTTTATGTTCATTTTGTAGGAATTGAGTTTTGGTATGAAATAGAGCATTTGGAAGTTGATCGAGTTTTCAGGACATAAAAAGAGGCACCACTACAAAAAAACACTTTTAATGACGGGCAATGCCCGTCATTAAAGACTTTTAATGTCGAGCGGTGTACGTCATCTATGCGGGTGACATCATATCCTTTAATGTTGGACGACTTTTAATGAGGGGCATTTCCCGTCATTAAAAGTCGCCTGACATTCAAGGGTACGATGGCAGTCGCTTTTAATGTCGATCACTGTCCGTCATTAAAAGTCGCTCGTCATCAAATGTCTGTCATTGAAAGATTATTTTCCAACCAAGTGTCCGTCATTAAAGGTTCGTCATTCAAGGTGTCTGTCATTAAAAGTCCGTCATTAAAAGTCCATCATTAAAAGTTTGTCATTAAATGTCCGTGACAGAAGAGATTGTCGCGGTCTCTTGTCAAATAAATTTATAATCCACGATTCCTAAAGCTGACTTGTAGTAGTAGTGGTCAGGGTCGATCACAGGGAACAATCGGTTTATTTCTAAATTCTTTTGTGTCTTTGAGGTAACCAAAATGGAGGGTTTATTTATAAAAGATTAAGACATAAAGTAAAGACATGAAAATAAATAAGGAAAATTAAATGCAAGGAAAGTAAAGGCGGGGTTAGTTGATCTTACCACGAGGATCATTGTAATCGGGGTTGACTCGATGTTAAGTTTGATTAATTTCATTCATCGACTATCAATTGATTTTAATTAACTATCTAAGTCCGACATACTCCGGCAACAAACCGAGAGCCATGATCCAACTATCACAAACATGCAAACTCTAAGTTTGATTCTAGTTTAAATTAATTAATATGCCTATTAACTAATCTAAACCGCATTGGGATCTAGCCGAATTAATTCACATGCAACGAGCAACAAACCATAATTACAATTGATTAAATAATTTAGTTCTAGGGACGCATGCGTAATATCATAACGTTACCCTATTTACTACTTAGATTTAGCAAGTAAATTTAGACAGGGCGCTGTCAAGGTTGTCAATCTTTCCTACCACAATCTAAACTTGTATGCAAAGAACTAAAATCACAAAGACAATTAACTAAGGCCCTGTTTGATAACCATTTGGTTTTTGGTTTTTAGTTTTTAGTTTCTGAAAATTATGCTTGTTTTCTCCTAAATTTCCTACAATGGCTTTCATTCTAGTTAAGGTTGCATTTGAATTCCTAGCCAAATTTTAAAAACAAAAACAAGTTTTCGAAAACTACTTTTTTTTTTTTTTGTTTTCAAAATTGGACTTGGTTTTTGAAAACAAGGTAGATGATTGATAATAAAACCAAGAAACTTAGAGGTGGAAGTATGTGTGTATAAGCATAATTTTCAAAAACCAAAAACCAAAAACCAAATGGTTATCAAACGGGGCCTAAGTAATTAAGAATAGAAATCTCATAAAATTGAATCAAACTTATAAACCGAGGTCCCGATTACAACGATCTGAGCTTAGTTGGCCATAGACAAGCACCTCCAAACTCGAGGCTCGATCAACCAACCCATGGACTAAGAAAACTTAAAAGAACTCTAGAAAAGTGAAGAGAAAGGTGGCTACAATATTGTATTGAGATATGATTCTAAACCTACACCAAAGGCCTCTATTTATAATGATTATTGGCCTTCAATTCGTGGTCATTTGGTGCTGAATTGGGTCTTCAAACAAGGAAAATTTGCAGCCAAAATAGGAAAAATTCGATTATGGAAAACTGCCTATCATCGCAACGCTATGGAGAGCGTCGCGACGCTGTCCCTTCAATTTTGGAAAATATTTCTCGGATTGCCCTAGCGTCGCGACGTTGTGGGCAAGCGTCTCGACTCTAATGATGAGCGTCTCGACGATGATGAGGCTCTAGGGGCAGAATAGTCATTTTACGCTCCGGTTTCGCTCGTTTAAGCCCTGAATTGCTTCCAAACTCCCGTGAGGACCTATAGACATATTATACTCATTTTAAAACATTTTTCGCAAGGAATTCAACTAAGATAAACAAATTGGAAGATTCCAAGTGTATAAAAAATTGGTCTTATCAGTCCGTCATTAAATATCTTTTTTAATGACAGGCAATGTTGTGACGGGACACGGAGTTGTCGAGGCTCCTGGTGGTCAAATAAATTTATAATCCACGGCACTACTACTATTTTGTAGAAATAGTGGTCGGGGTCGAACACAGGGAAGGGGACCTAGCAGTTGTAGAATTTTGTGCTTATAAAGATGGGGGGATTTTTTTTGTAATGAAGAACAAGAAAAAGTAATAACATAATTAAATGCTTAATTTTAAAAGACAAAAAAGTAAGCATGCAAAACAAAACTAAGACTGGATCAATAACATGAAAAAAGATCGTTGGATTGTGATTTATTACGCTGGATTGTAATTCGTTGGCTTCCTGATAGCGAGCATAGCTAGCTACTTTTACTTATTTAATTTAGCTAGTCTTTTATGATGTTTGGGTCGTTTTATTGTGCTGTATTGTTTATTTTGTAGGAAATGGTTGATTGGAGCTATAATGCCATATTAGAGTTAATCGGGTGCTCGGGGCGTGAAAAGATGCAAAGGAATGAAAAGACTAAAAGTGGAAAAAAGTCAAATCTCGGTCAATAGCAGGCTAGCGTCGAGACGCTAGCTCTTGAGCGTCTCGACGCTCACATTCCATATCAGATTAAGCGCGTAAAGCTCACAGCGTCGAGACGCTATGATAGGAAGCGTCCCGACGCTACCGTTTTTCCTTATTCAGAACGCGCGTATAAGAGGCAGCGTCGCAACGCTAAGACGAAAAATCAGAATAAAAGCTTATTTTCGGCTAGGTTTGAGGGGAGTTTGATTTGGGACCTTAGACAGCCGTAAACAGGGTAGAACAGAGCACTTGGAGGCTGAAAACAAAGGGAGAGACTTGGAAATCAACCCATTGTTCGTGGGGATCGTGACGGGGACGTCGGATTCGGCCTACATTGAGTTTTCTTTCCCTTCTCTTTCTTTAGTTAGATTTATGGCTTTCACATGTTTAGTTGAGATTGTATTTACATTCATGAGTAGCTAAACTTGTAGCTTAGGGATTGATGTAGTTGATTAAGTTTATGGATTGATTTATGGTTTAAGTTGTGCAATGTTATTGTGTTTGTAATCTTGATTTAATGCTTTCAATTAATTGGCCATTAGTTGGATGATTTAAGTTTCGAATCTAGCTCGGGAGAGGGGATTTGATCTAGACTTGCTCAAGATTGCATGAATAAAGTTTACTTTCTAATTCTTGACGGTTTTAGATTATCTTTAGAATTGGTTAAAAGATCTCATTGCCTTGCATGTTAATAAACTTAGATAGGGATATCAAGTTGGTTAATTTGCTTGAGAATCAATTATACTCGGGAGAGGTAGTTGTGATTAAAGGGTCTTTGGCTCATAATTTCATTGTGCATAATAACTTATTCCCTAAAATCAATCCTAAACTAAATCGGCGAAATCAATTCTCCTAAGTAGTTTTCCCAATTGAATTTCCATTCTTTTTATTTGCTTTGATTCGGTTTTATTATCATTCTTTCATCACTTTTTGATCCCTAAATAAAATTGGGCAAGATAATTCACAATACTTGATTTGCTTAAAAATCCAATCCAGAGGACGACATTCGAATTTACTATTCACTATATTATTACTTGACCTGTGCGCTTGCGGTAGGAAAAGTCCACATCACTTCCTAGTTTTCTCTAATAATCGTTCTATTATGATTTCATTAGTTAGATCGGGTTCTAGGTTACTCAGAGGACCCCCCTACACAAACCTGTGCTAATTAACTTGCTAACAATGAATTTTGCAATTAACAAGATTAATTAACATAAGGTTTATCGCTCGCCACCCCTTATACATAATTTAGCAACCATCCGAGACCTCTGCAACGGTTACTAATTATTTCTAACTAGTTATTAACAAGCAATTTCGCAACTACCTATCAAAACTAGCCGCTTTTGGATCTTGGGTCCGGAATCATAATAACCATATTCAAATGCAATTTAAATCTAATTCCTACAACCTTTAACATGCATCATATGCCTATCAAGGGTCGTCTCGCGCAGAGAGTGGCTTGCCTCAACCTAATAGTTATCTAAGAATAACTGATAGAATACACAAGCGATAATCGCATAGGGCGTCAATCCTAATAGACTAGCCTCATGTATTGGTTTAAACGGGATAACATGCAAAACTTGAAATACTGCAAGAACAACAAGTAAAACTCAGAAAACTCAGCCAATCTTATTAAGAATCAAGACATAAACTCAATGCAACGATCTAAACGAGATTAGCTACGCATAGATGAAGTAGAATCAATAAAAGACATGAAAGAATCCATAAAATATGACGAAGAACGGTCTACTACAGTGTTGGAATGTAAAGGAGGCAAAAGAACTCGTAAAAGGACCAAAATTCTAACCTAACAACGGACTAAATCGAGGCTACATATATATAGAAAATACGACGGCGTCGAGACGCCAAAGGCAGCGTCGAGACGCTGCGAACATTTCACTTCGGGCAATTCTCACGTTGGCATCGAGACGCCAAGGCGCAGCATCTAGACGCCAGCCTCAAATCTTGACTTGCTGGTTTTATTCTCGGTCTTGTCTCACTTCTTCTCGGTACGGATGGTGCATCATCAGCTGAATGGATGGAATGTGAGATAAGATGAATAATAATAATAATGAATAATTTAGCTAACACTTTGTGCAAGTATACACTGTCGCACGTAGTAATAAAAAAACCTTAGAAGTATTCCAAGGGTATCGATCCCACGAGGAATAAATTGGAAATTCAGATTTGATGAAGAAACTGCTCAAATGATTGCTTTTGAAAAGGTAACCAAAAAAAATAAGTTGATTGATTGGGTTTTTGAAAAGATAAATAAAATAAGTAAGAAAATAATAAAGAATAACAATAAATAAAAAACGAGGTATTCAATATGGATTCATCCCTAAGGCAATAACCATAATCATGCAATATCTAACTTAAGTCTATTCAACGCATTCGGTCAGATCTAACTCCTATTTGGCCCTTGCTCCCAAGAACCGTTAGAAGGCTAAGCGAGTACCGTTATGCATATTTCTGTGACTCGACTCCGACATAGATAGTTCACGAATGAAACCTATAACCCTATAGTCGATATAGGGTGCCTTAGGCAGCTTGCCCTATACCGCCGAACAATCTCTTTCGAGCTAAATCTCCTATATCACCTTTATGAGAACCGATATCGTTTGTCTCTTTCGAGATCAAACTCACATAGCATGCAAAGTCTAAGTGATCAAGTTAAACTCAACAAGATTAGAGTGGTAATCAATAAAGATTGACATGCATTGAACACAACTTAAGCAAACAAAGCACTTTCAAGCCATTAAACCATAAGGGAATTCACCACATTGAACCCCTCAACGGGATTTAGCTACTCATGGTGAGATAAAAATCAAATAAATACATTTTCATTGAAATAAGAATGTAAATAGTACAAAATAGTGAAAGGTATCAAAAGCTGGAAATAAGGGAGATAGCTAAATATTATGGGTTTTTCTATTTACTCAATCCTTCTAGAGTTCGCTAAGACACTCCACTCTCTCGCTTTTACAAGTGGGAATGGGTGAAACTGTCTACAAACTACAACGTTTGATGTCTAACTCAGGTTAGAATTTAGTCATCTAAGAAGGACCTCGAGCATCCCTACTCATAGGCGTCGAGCTAGGGTTCTGTCACCACCCTTTTTTTCCAATGAGTTCTACTTGAATTAGACTTCGAATCTCGAGCTTATATAGTGTAGAAAATGGTTGAGGAGTTGTGAAATAGGTGCTGGAAGGTTGCCCAGTCAGTTTCGGGGTCAAAACAGCCAGTTAGGTGCGAAGAAGACTCGTCAACAACGACCCGCGGACGACTCAGAACGACCTCAGATTTTCCAGAAATGTGGTCGCATTTCAGGGGAATTCCATCTTTTCATCTATTTTTCTGCACAACAACAAACTAAGTCAAATTCTCTAAAAAACAAGTCTTTTTAAGCACAAATGAGTCAAATTTGATAAAAGTGATTCTCAACACCCTAACCTATCAAATTAAGCATATTTTGAGCTCGGGAACAGTAAATTGATCACAACACATACAACATTTATCCAAGAAATGAGCTAAATATAAGGGCAAAATAGGTATATTTTTTACCCTTATCAACGGGTGAATAACTTGCAAAAAGAAAGTTATTTGTCCTCTAAACTTAGACTAAAACAAGGCAAAAAGAAACAAAGATGTGTTGCTTTAGCGCATAAAGAGAAAAAAATGTGTGATAATTTTATGCGGTGAGCTGTATTCATGTATGCGGTGTGAAATTATAAAATATAGGGCGCTAACGCAACTAATTCAGTTGTTTTTAAAGCTTCTCCTCAGTGCAGGCACACATCTCAAGATGATCAAGAAACAGATAAAGATAATGAAAAGACAAGCGCTGAAAAGTGGGCGGAAAACGGGCTGAAAAGTTACAAGCTGCCTAATGATGATTAATGCAAGTGGCTAGTTACTTGAAGAAGTCATCTTCCTTCACCTATAAAAAAGAGTCCACATATTCAAAGTGGGGAATTCAATTTTATCGACTGAAGAGGGAGAAAAAGGGAGATTAGCAGGGGAATCACAGAGAGAGCTGTGATTGGGAGCAAACTTATGCTTGTAATGTTTTATTCTAGGATGTCTTGTTTTGCTCGCATGAGCTAAATTTCTTTTCATGGCTTAGCGCAAGCACCTCATGTGGCAATAAGTAACATCTTGTAAGCGTATATTTTGAATTAAATGAATCATTAATTGCTTTCTATTCAGTTGCGATACTATTTTCATTACTAACTCCCGTTTGGCCTGTCAGATGCGGTAGCAGCATGCTAAATCCCTGACAGGTAACACATGTGGAAATCTCTGAGTAGAGCAAGTTAGTGCATGACATGTAGTCTTGGTAGCATTAAAACACTACCGATAACAGATAGTGCATGCATGAGTTTAGACTGCGTTGTGACTAACGCAATCACTTGTAAGTTTTAAAAGAAACTGCACCTAACGCATGAACTAGCCAATTAGCCAATTGATAGTTTGTGGTAAACGCATAGGGAATACCAGAAGGGAAACTTATGAGTTTTTCTTACTTAGGCATTAATGGATCAATTACTCAAAGTATGCGCTACAAGGTTGTTATAGATGCATGAGGTTGCAACTGCAACAACCTTGATCTTATTTTCCTTAGAGATTCTCTCTTTACTCTCATCACATGATTTTGTTTAATGCAAATATTTACTTTTCAATTATACCAACCCTCTTATTTATTCTTTTACAATAGTATCATACATTTTGAGTTTAAGTCAGTAGATTTTGCTAAAAACTTTGTGAATATCCCTTCCCTGTGGATTCGACCCTAGACTCACCAGGTACTACTTGATTTAGTTAATTTATACTTGGATTTCCTACTATCTGCAACTATATTTCTGAGCACATTGACAACCAACCAACGGGGCTTCAATCTTTGACTTTTGGTGTCCTTCAGGCTCGCTCCAACACAATTGGGTCTTTTCATCTCCTCGCCGTCCAAGACACTGAGATGGGTCCAAAACTTCGTAATTGGCCCGAATTAACACCAACTAGCGTGATCGGCTCCCGACATATCCTAAGCTCATTTATCCTGCAAATAAGACAAGTACAAAATGACTCTAACAAGCTTAGATTAGAGGTGATAAAATAGTACTATTTAGGTCCTATCAAATACCCCCAACTGAGCAAGACACACATAGACTAAAGAAAAAGACGTTGTGCATATAATTGAAAAGTGATTTAATCCTCAAGACTCAAATACTCAAAAAACTAAAGCAATCAAAAGACATTCGCAACAGAGAAAAATGAGGGGACAAATCAAAATTTCTCAAAGATTTTCTTGCACAAGAGAGTTTCATCCTACCTAAAGAAGACTTTACTTGCCCGGGATTTGTTTACTCAACTCTCATCCTATCTTCCCCCTACACTAGCACTAATGTCTTGCTAAAAGGCCTAAATGGAACAAACTAGGTTGTTTCCTCTTGCTTAAGTGTCTGATCAAGGAATTCCTTTTTCTTTTTCTCTCTATTGTTTTTTCTTTTTCTTACTTTTCGCTTTTTGCTTTTTTCTCTCTCTCTCTCTCTTTTTTTTTTGTCATTTCTTTTGGATGGGGCACTAGCTTTCACACTACAATGCAGGGACCCATAACCCGAGTGTTACTCTTGGTTGGCCTAACTGATCACACCGCAGGTAGCTCCTTTTACCCCTAAGCGTTTAAGCTCAATGCAAGCATGCTTTTTCTTTCGAAATAAAAATGACGAGCATATGATTTTTCTTTTGGCTCGCGCTCACTGACTTATTTTTCACACTTTTTTTGTTATTATTTCAGGCATATTTTCTTTTCTCTCCTAAGCAAGACTCCACACACTATTTTGCAAAAAAAAAAATAGACTTTCTCGTTTAACCTTACACCTATCGGGGCGACAACAGGAATATGAGCTAAGTAACTCGCTCCTAAGCATTCAAGTCCTATTTTAAAGCAAGAAAGATACCTAACAAGTGCGAGACACATGCAAGAAAAGTTTTGAAAAGACTCCTTTTTTGAACACTCTCGATCACAACTCATCGAAAGCAATAAATTTTTGAAAAAATTTGAGTCAATCCTAGGAAATCATCATCACTTAAACAAGCATATACACAACAAGCGTGCAAGACATTTATTAAGCACAAACGCTGGTCTGACATTCAGATGCCCAAGGCCCAACCGAAATGTAAAGTATAATTCCCCACCCCCAACCTAAAATTTACATTGCCCTCAATGTAATAAATCATGAAGAATTAAGAGAATGCATAGGGAAAGAGTAGAACTTCCCTGAATATTGTGCTCATGGGTGGTGAATCGAGCTTTCATATAAATGTAGAAACTTCGCTTTGGTACTGCCAATCCTAAACGACAAACAAAAACAAGGAAACAGACATAAAAACAATTGATAAAAATAAACCTATCTAAAAATTAAAACAACAGAAAACAGTAAAATTATAAGGTGAAAATGTTTAAGGTCGTTTGCTCGACCACACTCTCCTCTATTTCTTCTTAGGGAGGCTTCTCTCCACACGTCCAAAATACATTGTTTTTAGAAATCTCTTGTTTCAGTAGTTTCAGGGCCTGTAAGAAAGATTCAGTAGAAGTAGAAAAAATATTGGAAGTAGAGGTGGACTGACAAAAAAAGCGCTCAGCCCTAATCCTAGAAGATGTGAACACTTGGTAACTCCACAAGATTTATCAGTAAGGGTTATCTAGTGTTCATTGACTACATCAATCAATTCTCCGTCTAAGTCAGAGCATCTAACAGCAGAAGAATGCATCTCATTATTGGTGACCATGCATGATTTAGAATTTAAAGCGCGATCATTCACTGGGCCAGGTTCAAGAATATAGTATTCAACAGAAGATGCATGAGGATTTTCAATGTCATAAAAAAAATTTAAGTATAGGGTTTCATCCTGAAATCCTACTGATACAACACCCTCATCTACATCAATAAAAGTCTTGGCAGTCTTAATAAAGGGACGACCAAGAAGTATCGTAGTAGAAGATGGATTGTAATCAGGGTTAGGAGTATCTAAAACATAGAAGTCAGCAGGAAAAACCAAATCCTCCACCCAAACTAAAACGTTTTCAACTATTCCTAGAGGTTTAATGCAAGACTTATTTGCTAGTTGAATGACTATGCCAAATGTTTTAATATCAGTTAAATTCAATCTTTTATAAATAGACACAAGCATAACATTAATCGATGCTCCTAGATCTAACATGGCATATTTTATCTTGCAATCTCCGATCATACACAGTAAAGTAAACATGCCAGGATCAGAACACTTTACAGGTAAGTCTTTAGAAAGTAATGCATTTACATTTTCACTGACCTCTTCTTTACTCGAGGACTTTTCCTTACCTTCATACCAAGTCTTTAAGAACTCAACATAGGATGGGATTTTCAAGATTGTCTTAAGCAATGGAATGTTCACCTTGACTTTTCTAAAAACATCTAAATTATCCTGCACACTTGGAGTAACAGGGTCAATGAAGTTCACAAGTGAAGCAAAAAAATCTTTATTATTTGAATTTAAAGAAGAAAATTTGCCAAAAGAAATAGAAAACTTATAAGAGACAGCAGGGAATCCAGGGGGATAGTCAGGTGTGGTCACTCCACTCCACACTGCATTCACATTCGCCTTAGGATTTACCTACGGTTGGGTAGGTAGCTTACTAGAGCTTTTATTGTTCATCTTACTGACTTGGGTTGCCAGCTGAGTGATTTGGTTTCCGAAATTCTGAATGGCGTTCCTAGTCTCTTGCTGGAACTATAAAGAGCTATCAATAAGTTTCTTAAGTGTCGCATCGAAGGATGTCCCTGAAGTTGAGGTGGAAGCTTGATTCAGCATGAACATCATTGGCTTCTGATGGTTCCCCTAACTAAAATTTGGATGGTCTCTCCATCCTAGATTGTAAGTGTTGTTGTATGGGTTGTACTGCCTTTGATTCCAATTGAATCCACCAATGGCATTCACCTCTCCATTGTCTTATATCTCAAGGCAGGCATCGGTGGTGTGGGTAGTCATTAAGCAAAGTCCACAGGCTTTCGCTTGCACCTATCCTGAACACAAAGAGCGAACAACTTTAGTTAGTTCACTCATTTAAGAGCGCATTTCGCTTACCTCACTTTTTGTGGTGGCTTGCACAACTGCAGGTGGTCCTCTCATCCCGAATTGCTGAGAGTTCTCGACCATACTTGAAATTAGTTGTCTAGCCTCAACAGGTGTCTTGTTGACTAATGCTTCTCCACTAGCTGTTGGGTTTTATGCCCTAAAACTCGTAGATAGTGAATGTAAAAAAATCGTATACTTGTTTCAATAAAATGTTATTGAGTTTCTACAATAAAGTGTTATTGTTAAATACTGCACAATTTGACCCAAATCCAATAAACTAAGATCCAAGGTTGTTTACATGTGACCTGAACTAGTATGTGGGGACATATGAGGATCATTGTTCAAGTAACAACCTAAAAGGTCTATAGTACAGGGATAAGGTTGGGTACCTTATCCTGGTAACACTATGTGATACGGCTCGAGTTGTATTCGATACAGACGTATTGATCAAAGGCGTCCATGTATGAGACATGCGAGCGAGGGTATCCTATGCAATGAGTTTGCATAAGACCGTACCACAAAATAGTAAACCACTAGATGTAACACCGTTAACTAGTTAGGTTACTGTTTCAATAGGATGACCTTGGTAACTCAGTCTCAATCATGAGTGTTTCAAGAACTCCTTCTCACGAGGGATTGTCCTTTGATTAGTATTGGTGAGAGTGGCCTGCACGCCGACTCAGTAAGCCTACCTTCTTGGGGACGAGACCGAGTGGGGGGTTGAGGACATGACAACACAACATGGAACTCACTCCTTCCCACTTCTAGGAGAAGTAGATAAGTGTTCCCTTAAGTGGTGACTTCGGGTCTTGAACAAAGGGATCCCGCCCTCTCATTGGCCTGAGAGAGACTTTCTTTTTACTGGTTGGACCATAAACAGGTTGTTCATTAGAGGAGCACTGGTACTTAAGGAGCCAGAGGTAACATAGGGGTAAAACGGTAATTTGACCCAACTGAAGTTACGAACACTCGTGAAGGACTGACTTACCGTTATTGGTCAATATCCATGGACACAGGAACATTCTACAGTGAGAAGAGCGCAACTGTGGGTCTTTAGTGGAGTGACTCATAATCAATGAGTATTGGTTAACCCGATTACTGAGTTTAGTCAGTTAACCTCATATCATTGGAGCTTCTGATCTGTAGGTCCATTAAGTCCCCCTGCTAGCTCGTAAAGAGAAATTGGAAACAATTTATCTTGAAAGAATTTGAATAGTTCAAATTCATCTTGGGAATCAAATTAATTATATGAGATACAATTAATATAATGTATAGTGATGCATTATAATATAAAGTTTAATTTATGATTAAACTTTAATGAGAGAATAATATATTTGAAAGAGTTCAAATATATATTCCATCAAATATATGATATTTAATTATTAAAATAATTAATTAATTAATTATTGGAATTATCTAATTGAATTAATTAAATGCGATTTAATTAAGTTTAATGAAACTATATATTATGTGAGGGAATTACATTTAAATAAGATTTAAATGTGCATGGGATTAATTAATTAATATGATTATTTAATTAACATTTAATTAATTGATTTAATCAATTAATTAATTGATCTTGATTTAACGGTCAAGATTGTTTCCTATCCTCACATTAGGGTTTCCTCTCTTATAAAAGGAAAGGTTATGAGAACCCTAACCCTAAAGTCTCATTCTAGCCTCCCTCTCATATTCTTTCTACCCAAGAAGTCTAGAGAGAATTTTTCTCTCTAAGAGTTTTTCCCATTCAAGATTAGGTAGTCCCACAACTACGTTCCTAATCTCAGAGTTATAGTGGGGAAGCCCTTGTGGTAGTGTCCGTTGAAGAATTCAGAGTCGTCAGACAGAGGTATGTTTCTCATCGCTTAACTTTTTGCCAATGTATTGGTATTTTGTAGAACAAAATTAATTTACGAACGTTCCAATTGCTTCCGCTGTAACGAAATTGAGAATTTCAATCCTTACAATTGGTATCAGAGTCGATCGTAGATCTAATCTTGTTTCTCTTAAATTTGCATTGGTTTTGGGTGCGTACCTTTATGCATTTGATGAATGAAAGGTTTGCTAGTTGATGTTTTGGGTTTTTGGCATTAGATTTTACAATTTTTATTGATTTTATCAATGTAAGGGCCCGATGTTTTGGGCGTTTTATTGAAAATCGAGTCTGTGAAAATTGGTGTGATTTGGGACCAAATCTGATGAGTACAATGCTGAAAATCGATGAATTCTGGAAAAGCCGAGAGACAGCGTCGAGACACATCTCAACCCCGACGCTTGCTGAAAAAACCAAAAAACTGAAGAAATTCAAGGAAACGCGCAGAACATAATAAAATAAAAGAAAACAAAATCTGGAATAAGTGGTAAGAAGGTCGTGTTCGGTTTGGTTGGTCGAAGCAGCCTCCTAAGAAGCTCAGGCAGCAGTTCAAGCAAGATTGAGTGCGTTTTTTTTAATTTTGAAGAAATTTTCCAGGCAGTTGCGATTCAAGTCGGTTTGCTCAGTCAGGCGCGGTTTAGGAGTTTTTAACCGGTTTGTGCGGTCTGGCGGTTTTTAAGGCCGGTTCAGCTTGATTTTGGGCTTGTCCAGGCTATTTTGGGTCCGGTTCAGCGTGATTTTGGGCTGGTTCAAGCTAATTTCAGCTGGTTCAGGTCGTTTTTTTGCCGATTCGAAGGGTTTGGACGTGGTTCAAGGCTGTTCGAGGTGGTTCACAGCTAGATAGGGCAATTTTAGATTAATTATTGTAATTTTTCTTATGTATTTTGTCCTAGGATGCCAAAACCTGTCTACTTAGCTATTTAATTGCTTTATGGATGTCATATAGCTTAAAATCCCACCATAGGTTAAGCATATTCATGCATATTTAATTATAATTGCTATAATATAAGTATTATGCATGAATTTAATTTTCATGAGTATTTAATATAAATTGTTATGATTAAATGGATGAAAATTGAGCAGCATTGAGCATGAAATTACTTTAGCAAAGAATATAAAGAGTTATATTTATGAAAGTGATTTATATGCTTATTTTAATTTTCTTAGGTAACTAATTTAAGAGTTAGATTAATTAAAGAAAATTAATTTTCATTGAGCATGAAATTACTTTAGTTTAAAAATATAAGAGTTATATTTATATTAGTAATTTACATGCATAATTTTCATGAGCTATTAATATAAAGTGTTATGTTAATGTATGAAAATGGTAATGCTATTTTAATTTTCTTGTATAATTAATTTAAGAGATAGGTTAATTAAAAGGAAATTAAATTGCATTGAGCATGACATTACCTTAGATTAATATAATTGTTATATTTTTGGTATGTCATGTATGCTACTGTATGGTCTTATAAATTAATTAGAATTTGATTGTTAATTTATTCACTATAGTAGCATGTTATAGGGTTAATTCATTAAAATTTATAATAGTTATAAAATTAATGAATAGAAACCGTTAACCTATAACAAAGAATTGCATGCAAACATAGGATCTTAGGATAAATTAATTAATTTTAAAATATTGAAAATTAATTAGACCTAAGATCACATTTCTAATAGGATTGGAATTATTCTTTCTTAGAATTAAAATTAGTTTTAATTGACTAAGTAAGAAAAACATTACTATGATTATAAGGGAACTCCACAAGTGAAGTTTTGTCTGAGGCTAGGGGTATTTAAGCTGACGGTTAACGGAACACCTCCTACCTGGGAACTGACCCGAAATCTGAGTTGAATTTGAAGGAAATAAAAGTCCCCATGCAGCGGAAGCGCATCGATTGGACCTTACGCCGTATATTAATTAACATTAAAATACCGTTACGAAAACTCAAACAAACTTTAAACATACTTTAAAGTTGTTGAAAAATCAGTTTAAACATGCTAAAAAATAAATCTAAATTTATTTTCATGCTTTTCTAAAGAAAATTAGGGGAAGAACCGTTACAAACCTCCGTTGTAGACTTGACCGTTCTTCGCCAACGACGCTCCAACGAACAAAACGCAACAGCCTCCTTTGTCTTGTGATCGCTGGAAAATTCTTCTTGAATGACACAATAACCACAGAGGTTACACCGGTATGACTCTAGGTCTAGGAGGCAAAAGACTTGTGGGAGTCTTTCTCTAAGAGGGAGGCTAGAGAGAATTCTAGGTCTTGTCTTGAAAGTCTAAGAGCAAGAGCAAAGTGTCATGGACCAATTAGGTCTAGTGTTCTATTTATAGAAGAGAAGCCATGAATAAAATATTCAATTAAATCAATCTTTTCCAAAATTGATTCAATCTTATTCCTTATTTAATCAATCATGATCAATCAATTCCATAATTGATTAATCTTTTCCACAAATGACTAATTACTTCCATAAGTGATTAGATCATTTTCATAAATGATTAATCACTTCCTTAAGTGATTAATTATTTCCATAATTGATTAATTCCCAGTTAATGAATTCTTAAATTAATTAACCACCAATTAAATATCACATATTTAATTTCCGACCTTGAATTAATTAATTCGCCCAAATAGATTTTAGGCCTTAAATTAATTAATTCATTATTTGAACTCTTTCAAACTTCCATAAATTTATATTTGAATTTCTTCAAATATTAATTTCTCTCAATATAATATATCAATATATATTATGTTTGTTTCCCTTAGTAAATTGAACATTTTCAATTTACATTTATTACTTAGTTGCCTCAAATTACTTTATGAGCTACCAGTGGGACCTAATGGACCTGTAGATCAGAAGCTCCAACGATGTGAGATTAATTGGTTAAACTCATTAACCACATTAATCAATATTCGTTAACTGTGTGTTCATTCCACTATAGACTCACAGTTGCACTCTTCTCACTGCATACATATTTTCTGTGTCCACGGATATAGACCAATATCGACTAGTTAGTCCTTCACGAGTGTACGCAACACCAGCTGGGTCAAATTACCGTTTTATCCCTGGGTTACTTCTATTTCCTTAAGTACCAATTCTCCTCTAATGAACAACCTGTTTGTGGTCCAACCATCAAACAAAAAACCCTCTCGTGCCATTGAGAGGGTAGGGCCTTTTGTTCAAGACTCGGAGTAACCACTTAAGGGAACACTCATTGATAGCGAGCATAACTAACTATCTTTACTTATTTAATTTAGCTAGTCTTTTATGATTTTTGGACCATTTTATTGTGCTTTAATGTTTATGTTGTAGGAAATGGTTGATTAGAGCTAAAACGCAATAGTGGAGTCAATCGGGTGCTCGGGACGTGAAAAGATGCAAAGGAATGAAAAAGAGTCAAAGAGGAAAAAAGTCAAATTTCGGTCAAATGCAGACTAGCGTCGAGACACTAGCCCTTGATCGTCTCGACACTAGAATTCCTTATCTGAATAGGCGCGTAACGGTCACAGCGTCTCGACGCTGTGACCTTAGCGTCTCGACGCTATGTAATTTCCTTTCCAAAACACGCATGTTTAGAGGTAGCGTCTCGACGCTATGACGAAAAAAACAGAATATAAGCTTCTTTTCGGCTAGGTTTTTGGGGGGATTCGATTTGGGGACTTTTTGGAGCCGTAAACAGAGGAAAAACAGAGCATATTGGAGCTGAAGCAAAGGGAGCAAGTTGGAAATCAACCCATTGTTCGTGGGGATCGTGACGGGGACGTTCGGTCTCGGCCTACAACGAGTTTAATTCTTCTTTCCCTCACTTTAGTTAGATTTTATGGCTTTTTCATGTTTAGTTGACCTTGTAATACCAATCATGAGTAGCTAAACTTGTAGCTTAGGGATTGATGTAGTCAATTGAATTTATGGATTGATTTATGGTTTAAGTTGTGCAATGGTTATTATGTTTGTAATCTTGATTTAATGCTTTCAATTAATTGGCCATTAGTTGAATGATTTATGTTTTGAATCTAGCTCGGGAGAGGGGATTTGATTTAGACTTACTCAAGATTGCATGACTAAAGTTTACTTTCTAATTTCGTGACGATTTTTAGATTAAATTTGGAATTGGTCAAAAGATCTCATTGCCTTGCTTGTTAATAAACTTAGATAGGGATATCAAGTTGGTTAATTTGCATGAGAATCAATTATACTCGGGAGAGGTAGTTGTGATTAAAGGGTCTTAGGCACATAATTCCATTGTGCATAATAACTTATTCCTTAAAATCAATCCTAGACTAAATTGGTGAAATCAGTTCCCTAAGTGTTCTTCCAATTGAATTTCCACTCTTTATTTGTTTTGATTTAGTTTTCATATCCTTCACTCACTACATTGTGTTCCCTAAATAAAATTGAGCAAGATAATTCATAGTACTTGATTTAGCTTAAACATCCAATCCAGAGGACGACACTCATTTATACGAACACTTTATTATTACTTGACCCGTGCGCTTGCGGTAAGGAAAATTCCACATTTGGTCTTGTCGGGAAGGAGTGAATTCCATCTTGTACGATTATGTTCCCAACTCCCCATTTGGTCTTGTCCCCAAAATGGTAGGCTTATTGAGTCGGCGTATTGGCCACTCTCACCCATGCAAGTCAAAGGACAATCTCTCATGAGTAGGAGTCCATAATCAACTCAGGATTAAGACTAAGTTGTCTAGGTCATCCTAGTGAAATAGAAAACCAACTAGCTAACGGTGTTATAACCAGTGGTTACTATTTCGCGGTCCGGTCTTATGCAAACTCATTGCATAGGATACCCCCACTCGCATGTCTCCTACACGAACGCGTTGGATCGCAGCGTTTGTATCAAATACAACGTGGGCTGTATCCATAGTGTCACCAGGATAAGGCACCAAGTCTTATCCCTATACTATAGACCCTTTAGGCTGTTTCTTGAACAATGATCCCATATGTCGCTACATATAGTTCAAGACTCATATTACAGCCTTGGATGTCTAGTTTATTGGATTAGGGTTATTTTTAGGCAAAGACAAATATAAAATAACTAATAACAATTAATGGAAAAATATATCAATATATTTCATTAGTATCCGGTCAACAGTTACATTCACTATCTACGAGTTTTAGGGCATAAAACCCAACAGAAATTAACCATAGATATGTTAGCATGCAATGTCACTAGGTTGATTAAAAGAGTTTAATACACCTAGATCTTTAGAGTAAAGACTTTACATTATTATGGTTATAAGGGAACTCTCCCAGTGAAGTTCTATCTAAGGCCGAAGGTATTTAAGATGATAGTTTACGGAGCACCACTTACCTGGGAACTAACTTGAAGCTTCAGTTGAATTAACCATAGTCATGTTAACATGCAATATTGCTAGGTTTATTAAAAGAGTTTAATTCACCTGGAACGTTGAAATTAAATCATCACCATAAAAGTTATAATAGGATTAGACTTAGATAGATTGACTTAGCCGAATTTATCTAAGTTAAATAACCCTAAGTAAACTGTAGGACATTCTCAGTGGGAGGAAAAATTACAAAATGAGATTTAAATAAAGTTTTGCTCCTACATCTCTATATTTACAACGTGAGATTCATGCTCGGCTTCGTGTCGCCCTGGATGCGGCCTCCCTTCGGAAAGTGTTTGCATGGGTCAATATCAGGGTGAATGGGGAAAGTGTCTATAGTAAGTGAGAGCGGGACATGTGTCAACGTATCCCTCGGTCTCCAACCCTAGGTCACACCGTGAGATTCTTATGATCCGTCTCCAACCCTAGGTCGAAGTCTATGAATTGTTCTTTCTATCTCGGGATCAAATGGTAACACTTCTCTACTACTACGCATGCAAAATTAAAAATACCTTAAAAAGAAAAGAAAAACAAATATGGAATTAAATAAAGAAAAGGAAACAACTAATCTAAATATGGAAAATATAATCAAGAAAAAGGAAACAAACTAACCTAATATGGAATGCACAAATCAATATGACAAAATGCAAATAAGAAAACTAACCTAGAAAATCAAATATGGAAAGAAAAACAAATAAGGAAAAAAATGCAACAAACCTAAAAAAGTAACAATACACCCTAAATTAAGATCAAGCAATTTTTCCACAATATCAATCTAGCTAAATGTGCCAATCCCCGGCAACGGCGCCAAAAACTTGATGTGGACTTTTCCTAACCGCAAGCGCACGGGTCAAGTAATAATATAGTGTTTTCGTGTAAACGAGTGTCGTCCTCTGGATTGGATTTTTAAGCAAATCAAGTATTGTGAATTATCTTGCCCAATTTTATTTAGGGATCAAAAAGTGATGAATATGTGATGATAAAAACAAATCAAAGCAAGAAAAAAGAATGGAAATTCAATTGGGAAAACTACTTAGGGAATTGATTTCGCCGATTTCGTTTAGGATTGATTTTAAAGAATAAGTTATTTTGCACAATGGAATTATGAGCCAAAGACCCTTTAATCACAACTACCTCTCCCGAGTATAATTGATTCTCATGCAAATTAACCAACTTGATATCCCTATCTAAGTTTATTAACATGCAAGGCAATGAGATCTTTTAACCAATTCTAAAGATAATCTAAAACCGTCAAGAATTAGAAAGTAAACTTTATTCATGCAATCTTGAGTAAGTCTAAATCGAATCCCCTCTCCCGAGCTAGATTCGAAACTTAAATCATCCAACTAATGGCCAATTAATTGAAAGCATTAAATCAAGATTACAAACACAATAAAATTGCACAACTTAAACCATAAATCAATCCATAAACTTAATCAACTACATCAATCCCTAAGCTACAAGTTTAGCTACTCATGAATGTAAATACAAGCTCAACTAAACATGTGAAAGCCATAAATCTAACTAAAGAAAGAAAAGGGAAAAGAAAACTCAATGTAGGCCGAGTCCCGACGTCCCCGTCATGATCCCCCACGAACAATGGGTTGATTTCCAAGTTCCTCCTTTGTTTTCAGCTCCAAAAGCCTCTATTCTGTCCTCTTTACGGCTCCAAAAGGTCCCAAATTGATCTCCTCTAAAACCTAGCCGAAGTGAATCTTTGATTCTGATTTTTCGTCTTAGCGTCGAGACGCTGTCAAGACAGCGTCGCGACGCTGCCTCTTAAACGTGCGTTCTGAATAAGGAAAAACGGTAGCGTCGGGACGCTTCCTATCATAGCGTCTCGACGCTGTAAGCTTTACGCGCCTAATCTGATATGGAATGTGAGCGTCGAGACGCTCAAGAGCTAGCGTCGAGACGCTCAAGAGCTAGCGTCTCGACGCTAGCCTGCTGTTGACCGAGATTTGACTTTTCTCCACTTTTACTCTTTTCATTCCTTTGCATCTTTTCACGCCCCGAGCACCCGATTAACTCTAATATGACATTATAGCTCCAATCAACCATTTCCTACAAAATAAACAATAAAGCACAATAAAATGGCCCAAACATCATAAAAGACTAGCTAAATTAAATCAGTAAAAGTAGCTAGCTATGCTCGCTATCAAATACCCCCAAACTTAAGCTTTTGCTAGTCCTCGAGCAAACTCTAAATCAGACATATAATGGAAGAATAGATGCAACAATCATAACTCAATCCTCAAGGCTCAAAAGTCAATAACCAAGCAAGCAAGAGATATGCACATAAGGACCAATGAGGGAGACAAATTAAAATTTTTCCAAAATTAACTTGCACAAGCGAGATCTAACTCAACAAGATCAGACTCTACTAGCCCGGGGTTGGATTATTAAACTCTCAACTCATCTTCCCTCTACACTGGCACTAAGGCTTCACTAATGAGTTAATGCAACAAATTAGTTTGTTTATCTCCATACTTAGGTGCTTTTAATTAACAATTGAATTAAGCATGTAAATGTGGCACTAGCTTTCACACACCCATTGCAGGGACCCTTAACCTGAGATTTCTCTGGTTGGCCTAACTGATCACAACAGGGGTAGCTCTTTTTGCCTTAATCTTTATTAAACATTGCAAACTGTGCACAGGCCATGGCATAATAATTTCCTTTTCAACAGTAACAACAAGAATGATTTTTCGTTGTGAACATAATAGCAGATATTCTTTTCTTTTCTCCTAAGCAAGATCAAACATGCTAATTTGCAAAAAATTAACTCTTTAGCTCTACCCTACACCTATCGAGGTGACAACAAGCATATGAACCCAATAATTCGCTCCTAAGCATTCAAATCCAAATCTAGCCAAGACAGATACTCTACTCATGCAAGCCATCTCCTAGAAAAATTTTTAAAAGTCTCCCTTTTTGGGCACTTATGCTTACATCTCATCACAAGCTTGAAAATTGACAAGAAAGCCTATCCTAGGACATCATAATCATGCAAAAGTAGCATCCAGAAAACAACCATATGCATAATTCAAAGAAAGCTCAAAACTATAGCCCGAACTCAGATGCTCAAGGGCTCCACAAACATGCTAATCCACCCCCAAACTTAAAATATGCATTGTCCTCACTGGATAAAGAAAATAGGACATAAACAAGCATGAGAACAATAAAAGAATGACAGGAGTGAATAATACTGGCCTGGAATGATGATGACTTCTGGACTGAAAGCTTGGAATCTTGAAAGCTTGAAAGCAAAGGAGAGGAAGAAAACAAGACCTACAAAACAAAAACAAACAATAAATCAAAAACAAAAGGGAAAACACACTAAACTTACTTGGGCTGCCTCCCATAAGCGCTTGTTTAACGTCATTAGCTCGACGTGTTGCACGTGCTTCAAGGAGGCTTTTGTTCTGTGAATTCAACAGAGGTGCTCTTTCTTGCACCTTTCCTGTAGCCCATGTAAAACACTTCATCTTTAGAGTCTTCAACTGCTTTAAAGATTTCTTTTTCGTTCTTGATTCTAATAGTGAGCTCCCTACGCTCAATATCTATAATTGCTCGCCCAGTAGCGAGGAATGGTCGTCCTAATATGACAGGCATTGAAGGATTTTCTATCATGTCCATAACATACAAATCAATAGGGAGGAAAAATCTACCTACTCTGATTAACACATTCTCTACAATACCAACTGGTCTCACCACAGATTGATCAGCCAATTGGAGCTTTACAGGAGTAGATTTAATCTCACCTATGTCTAACTTCTTACACAAGGACAATGGGATAATATTAATGCTAGCACCTAAATCACATAATGCTCTGAAAGAATAAGTACCAAAACTACAAGGAACAGAAAAACTCCCTGGATCTGCTACTTTTTCAGGTACTTTCTGTTGTACTCTGGTGCTGCATGTGGAAGCAAGATAAACAGTGTCAACCTTCTTTTCTTTTCGCTTCTTTGCTAACCACTCCTTCATGAACCTGTTGTATTGGGGCATCTCTAATGCCTCTGCAAAAGGAATATTAATGTTCAGATTCATAAAAGCATTCATAAATTTATCAAACTGAACCTGATTATTCTTTTTCTTCTTTTTCTTTTTCTTTTCCTTAGGAACCAACAGTGTGGGAGAAGGAATAGGAAGCTCAAGGTTAGGCTGCTCAGCCTCATCAGATGATGTGTCCTCCTCAGCTTCCCCTGTAGGCGTTTCATAGTCCTCAGATTCAGGTTCCTCTTCAAATTCCTCCTGGTGTACAGTGATTGCCTTACAGTACTCCATCTAAGGTTTCTCTTGTTCAGCTGGGGCCTTACCTTTGTTCATTGTGCTTACAACATTCACCAACTGTCCCAGCTGAGTCTCAATGTTCTTGATGGCTGCACTGTGGCCATTCACTATTGAGTTGATGGCAATGACTGCCTCCTCTAATTTGGTTGTCCTGTTACTAGACTCTGCAATGAAAGCTCCAACAAGATCTTCTAACTTTTTATTATCTTGAGTTTGAGGGGCAAAACCAGGAGGATTAAGAACATTCTTAGTATTAGCATAAGAGAAATTTTCATGGTTCCTATTGTTAGGGTGATAATGTGTAGGTGTAGAACTATTATTATATCCCCTAGAATTAAAATTTGATACATACTGAACCTGCTCGATGGTCTCCTCCTGAGGTCTAGATGCTAAAGCAGCAGCTGATTCAATTGACTGTGCACTCCCTGTACTTGAAAATTTCATAAAAGCATTGGCAAGGGAAGTCATCTGGGCCTGGAGTGCACTTACTTTATCAACCTCAAACACTCCAGCAGCAATCTTTTTAGGTGTAGACCGCTCAGATGGCCACTGATAGCTGTTGGTGGCCATGTCCTCTAAAAGTGTGCGAGCGTTTTCTACGGTCTTGGACAACAGAGTCCCACCTGCAGCTGCATCAACAATCGTTGTTGTACTAGGAGTTAAACCATTATAAAACAACTGTACCTGAAGCCAATCGGGGTAACCATGCTGAGGACACTTCCTCAGTAGCTCTTTGAATCGCTCCCAAGCTTCGAACAACTGCTCATCATATTGTTGTTGGAATGTCCCAATCTCGGTCCTCAGCTTGACCGTCTTTGCAGGAGGGAAAAATTTCTTTAAAAAGGCCTGGACCAAAGCATCCCAAGTGGTGATGCTCCAAGGGGTAATAGACTGCAACCAATCTCGTGCTTTATCCTGCAAAGAAAAGGGAAATAAACGTAAGCGAATAGCATCTTCAGAGACACCATTAATCTTTACCGTCCCACAAATATCCAAGAATGATTTAAGATGAGAATTTGGATCCTCGGTGGGCGATCCTCTGTATGCACAGTCTCGAGCCATCTGAATGAGGTCGGTCTTCAGCTCAAAGTTGTTGGCATTAATCGGTGCATAGACAATCCCCGATTGTTGCCCCTGAAACACAGGCTGAAAATAATCTCTAATAGGCCTAGGCTCCTCAGGTGGATTTTGGTCAGCCATTTGAACGATTTCTCTATTCTCCCTTCGAAGTCTATGAATTGTTCTTTCTATCTCGGGATCAAATGGTAACACTTCTCTACTACTACGCATGCAAAATTAAAAATACCTTAAAAAGAAAAGAAAAACAAATATGGAATTAAATAAAGAAAAGGAAACAACTAATCTAAATATGGAAAATATAATCAAGAAAAAGGAAACAAACTAACCTAATATGGAATGCACAAATCAATATGACAAAATGCAAATAAGAAAACTAACCTAGAAAATCAAATATGGAAAGAAAAACAAATAAGGAAAAAAATGCAACAAACCTAAAAAAGTAACAATACACCATAAATTAAGATCAAGCAATTTTTCCACAATATCAATCTAGCTAAATGTGCCAATCCCCGGCAACGGCGCCAAAAACTTGATGTGGACTTTTCCTAACCGCAAGCGCACGGGTCAAGTAATAATATAGTGTTTTCGTGTAAACGAGTGTCGTCCTCTGGATTGGATTTTTAAGCAAATCAAGTATTGTGAATTATCTTGCCCAATTTTATTTAGGGATCAAAAAGTGATGAATATGTGATGATAAAAACAAATCAAAGCAAGAAAAAAGAATGGAAATTCAATTGGGAAAATTACTTAGGGAATTGATTTCGCCGATTTCGTTTAGGATTGATTTTAAAGAATAAGTTATTTTGCACAATGGAATTATGAGCCAAAGACCCTTTAATCACAACTACCTCTCCCGAGTATAATTGATTCTCATGCAAATTAACCAACTTGATATCCCTATCTAAGTTTATTAACATGCAAGGCAATGAGATCTTTTAACCAATTCTAAAGATAATCTAAAACCGTCAAGAATTAGAAAATAAACTTTATTCATGCAATCTTGAGTAAGTCTAAATCGAATCCCCTCTCTCGAGCTAGATTCGAAACTTAAATCATCCAACTAATGGCCAATTAATTGAAAGCATTAAATCAAGATTACAAACACAATAACATTGCACAACTTAAACCATAAATCAATCCATAAACTTAATCAACTACATCAATCCCTAAGCTACAAGTTTAGCTACTCATGAATGTAAATACAAGCTCAACTAAACATGTGAAAGCCATAAATCTAACTAAAGAAAGAAAAGGGAAAAGAAAACTCAATGTAGGCCGAGTCCCGACGTCCCCGTCACGATCCCCACGAACAATGGGTTGATTTCCAAGTTCCTCCTTTGTTTTCAGCTCCAAAAGCCTCTATTCTGTCCTCTTTACGGCTCCAAAAGGTCCCAAATTGATCTCCTCTAAAACCTAGCCGAAGTGAAGCTTTTATTCTGATTTTTCGTCTTAGCGTCGAGACGCTGTCAAGACAGCGTCACGTCGCTGCCTCTTAAACGCGCGTTCTGAATAAGGAAAAACGGTAGCGTCGGGACGCTTTCTATCATAGCATCTCGACGCTGTAAGCTTTACGCGCCTAATCTGATATGGAATGTGAGCGTCGAGACGCTCAAGAGCTAGCGTCTCGACGCTAGCCTGCTGTTGACCGAGATTTGACTTTTCTCCACTTTTACTCTTTTCATTCCTTTGCATCTTTTCACGCCCCGAGCACCCGATTAACTCTAATATGACATTATAGCTCCAATCAACCATTTCCTACAAAATAAACAATAAAGCACAATAAAATGGCCCAAACATCATAAAAGACTAGCTAAATTAAATCAGTAAAAGTAGCTAGCTATGCTCGCTATCAATCACACCCCCAAACTTAACTCATTGCTTGTCCTCAAGCAATAGCCAATCAAAATGTTAGAGATTAACTTTTTAATTGCAAATCAGAATGTAAGGGCTCAATATTTAATTGCAAACCAAAATGTTAAGGTTCATGTATAGTAATCAATCGTGGTACTAGCATCAACTTTACATTTCAAATCAAGTGACATGGAATCAAGTAAACATGTTTTTCAAGATCGTTTTCTAAAAAGTTTGCCTTTCAGGAGAAGGTTCTACTCTAGTGCCAGTCACAGTGTCTGAGTTTCCTAGGCATGAAGATTTCTATTGTTCTTTTTCAAAGCAAAACTCTCCCTAATCCATCCTAACCAATGTTCTTAAACTGCCTAACTTCTACTCATAGAGCCTAGTGTAGTCCTTTTAGTTAAGAAAAACAATCTTAAGGAAAAAATGAGCATACATGAGTAACTAGACTTTGTCTATCTCCCCCAAACTTATTTGACTGATGGTGCTCTTTTTATTCAACTTCTTTTTCTCCCAAGAGTATCCTTGTTGTCATCTTTACCTTCGTTCTAGCTTATCGACACTTTGTGGTGAAGATATCTAGCTATGAGCAAAGTTCACAAGCTTGGAATGATACTCATTTCCCTAAGTAAACCATTCATGCAGTGGCAAACCATGGGTGTCATGAATGAAGGTGTTCATATAACACATGCGGAAGCAATTTTAGGATCGGAGGCAGTTAACTACATTAATTTTAGAAAATGAAAGCATGCTCTCCAAATACAGTTAACAGAGAGCAGAATTTGTACCAATCTTTTGGAGACCGATTCAGCAACTCCTTTTGATTCCTTTCATTACGAACAGTGTGTGGACCACCTATAGTGTCTTCCTGATGTGGAATTTTCCTACCGCAAGTGTACGGGTCAAGTAATAATATAATGTTTTCGTGTAAAACGAGTGTCGTCCTCTGGATTGGATTTCTAGCAAATTAAGTACCGTGAATACTTTTGTTAGATTTTATTTAGGGAGCAAAACTCAAAGATAAAGATAAAAGTAAAGACAAAAAGCATAAAATAAAATTGGAGACTCAAATGGAAAGACTCTTAGGGAATTGATTTCATTGTTTAAGATTGAGGATTGATTAATAGGAATGAATTAACCGTGCAATTATTCTACAAGCCAAGGAAACTTTTATCACGATTACCTCTCCCGAGTATTGATAACTGCCCAAAAGGTAGTTATTTAGGCCTCAATTATATAGGGATTTGTGTGTCCTTTATGCTTATTAGGGTTGGTTTTGGATAGATATTACATGTTTTAACCCATTTGGAAGAATGGAAGGATTGGAAATTATTTTGTGCAGATTATGCTACTGAGCGACTGGAGGGAGCAAATTCTATGCTGAAGCAAAACTGGGTGAAAGACTGCCACGTCACAACTCGTTAGCCAACTTCATGAACCGACTTCTGTTGAGTTATTTTCGGGATAAAGGAGCAAGGAGAGCCCTACACGTGTCCAAGTTGACCTAATTCAAGCCTCCTACCCTTCTATAAAAGGAAGTAGCCGTCAAAGTCAAAAGCATTCCATCTTTGTCTGGGAGCCGAGTATTATAGAGAGATTAGAGATTACCAAGAACACCATCATTCGCAAGTGATTAAGGAGATTATTATTTTCTTTATTGTCTTTTATTATGGACATGCCTACTCAGATTTTAATTCATGTTTCCATGTTTATTATGAGCTAAGTAGCTTAAGGTGTTGGTTAGGAACATGTAGTTGCTGTGCTTAAACTTTAGTAATGTATTGATTATTGCATCTTGGTTAATTGTTGTGCCTATTTACATTTTATGCCCGCCTGGCCAGTCGGTGTGAATATCTCTCTCTAGTTTCAGGGATGATTTAGAGAGTGTGTGGCAATTATCCACACTACGATCATTGTGTATTGGTGAACGCCAGTGACTGAGCTAGGGATAGCCAGTTGCCTAGTGCTTGATTGGTCACACTTCATTGGGGTTGAAACATATTCCAAAAGATCCGGAGTTCCGGGAGGAATCCGCTAATAATACTGCGAGAGTTGCATGATCAATAATATTGCTAGAGAATCTTTTTAAACAACTATTAAGCCTAACCAGCGCCTGTCTTTAATCTGTCTGCCTATTTGTTTATTCTTTGTTCTGTCATTTATTTTGCTTCAGCATAATTCTTATAAAACCAAATCATATTTTTACCATCTTTGAAACCATTAGAAAGTTACACAAAATAGGTAAAGTGGAAGCTAATTCAGGACTCAGATTGATAATATTACTTGCTGCAGACTGTGTATACTTGCACAAGAATTCTAGAGTCTATTATACCATATTTCTACTCACTCTAGGAGCCCAACAAGTTTTTTGTGCCGTTGCCGGGGACTTGAATAAGTTTTTATCTGATCTGTTTTGTGTATGTGTTTTAGTGGTTTGGTGCTAGAACTTTTTGATTGTTTCTTTTGTTTTTGCAGGTGTGAGCTTGGTGCATGAGCGATCCGCCTGGGGTACGGTTTGAGCTTGATCCATAAATTGAAAGGACATTTAGGAATAGAAGGAGGGAGCAGCGCATAAACCAGATGGAGAACGTGCCGCGCCTTCCAGAGGGTCCTGAAGGTCCAGCAGACCCCCAGAATCGTTTGCTGCAACCCACTGTTTGAACAAAATGAGCAGCAAAATAATCAGGCTGAGAATCCTATCTTGATAACGAACAATAGGACCAGAGCCATTGGAGCGTATGCTGTCCCGATGTTTAATGAGTTGAATCCAGGGACTGCACGTCCCCAAATCCAAACGGCAAATTTTGAAATGAAACCGGTAATGTTTCAGATGTTGCAAATTGTGGGGCAATTCCATGGTTTGTCATCTGAAGACCCTCATTTACATCTTAAGTCTTTTCTAGGAGTTAGTGATTCTTTTGTAATTCAAGGAGTGCCTAGGGATACTCTTAGATTAACTTTGTTCCCGTATTCTCTTAGAGATGGAGCAAAGGCATGGTTAAACTCTTTTGCTCCAGGATCAATTAGGACATGGGATGAGTTAGCTGAAAAATTTTTGAGTAAGTATTTCCCACCTAATAGAAATGTTAAATTAAGGAGTGAAATAGTAGGGTTTAGGCAACTTGAGGATGATACTTTTAGTGAGGCTTGGGAAAGGTTTAAGGATCTTTTGCGAAAGTGTCCCCACCATGGTTTACCATATTGTATTCAAATGGAAACATTTTACAATGGTTTAAATGGAGTAACCCAAGGTATGGTCGATGCTTCAGCTGGAGGGGCCCTTTTGGCAAAAACTTTTGATGAAGCTTATGAAATTTTAGAAAGAATATCTATTAATAGTTGTCAGTGGTCGGATGTTAGAGACACAAATAAAAAGGTTAAGAGTGTATTAGAGGTTGATGGTGTGTCCACCATTAGGGCTGATCTTGCTATGATTGCTAATGCTCTTAAGAATGTGACAGTGATTAGTCATCAGCAGCCACCAGCTATGGAGCCTACTGCAGTGGTGAACCAAGTGGCAGAGGAAGCATGTGTCTATTGTGGTGAAAATCACAACTACGAGTTTTGCCCCAGCAATCCAGCTTCTGTGTTTTTTGTAGGTAATTAGAGGAATAACCCTTACTCTAATTTTTATAATCCAGGTTGACGCAACCACCCCAACTTCTCATGGGGAGGTCAAGGAAATAACGTGCAAGCGCAACAAAAAATGAACCAGTCGGGATTTGCTAAAGCGCAGGTATTGCCTCAGCAAAATAAGCAGGCTTTGCCCCAGCAAAATTCGGGAAGTTCTCTCGAGGCGATGATGAAAGAATTTATGGCTCGTACAGATGCCGCAATTCAGAGTAATCAAGCTTCGATGAGAGCCCTAGAATTGCAAGTGGGTCAGTTAGCTAATGAGCTGAAGGCAAGGCCTCAAGGGAAACTCCCCTCAGATACTGAACACCCTCGAAGGGAAGGTAAGGAGCAGGTAAAGGCAGTAACTCTTAGGAGTGGTAAGCCATTAGAAGAAAGAATTGAGCCTAGTAAGACCCAGGATATAGATAAAAATGGTGATAAGAACGTTGTTGTTGAGAACGAGTTGGAGTCTGGTCAGGGTGCTGGAGGCAGCAATAAAAATGCTGGAGCATCTGGTTCTGTTCCAGATGTGGAACCACCTTATGTGCCGCCCCCACCTAATGTACCACCTCTACCTTTTCCACAAAGGCAAAAGCCTAAGAATCAGGATGGTCAATTTAGGAAGTTTTTAGAGATTCTTAAGTAATTGCATATAAATATCCCGTTAGTAGAAGCTATTGAGCAAATGCCTAATTTTGCTAAATTTCTTAAGGATATTTTAACTAAAAAGAAGAGGTTAGGTGAATTTGAAACTGTATCTCTTACTGAGGAGTGTAGTGCTATTCTTAAGAATGGGCTACCCCCCAAGGCTAAGGATCCAGGGTCATTTACTATACCTGTATCTATAGGTGGAAAAGAATTAGGTAGAGCACTCTGTGATTTAGGTGCAAGCATTAACCTTATGCCTCTTTCGGTTTATCGGAAGCTAGGTATTGGTGAAGCTAGACCTACCACAGTCACACTCCAATTAGCTGATAGGTCTATCACATATCCAGAGGGTAAAATTGAGGATGTCTTAGTGAAAGTGGATAAATTCATATTTCCAGTTGATTTTATTATTTTAGACTATGAGGCTGATAAAGATGTCCCAATCATTCTAGGTCGTCCATTTTTAGCTACTGGTAGGGCATTAATAGATGTTCAAAAAGGGGAATTAACAATGAGAGTCTGTAATGAGGAAGTGAAATTTAATGTGTTTAAAGCCATGAAATATCCAGACGAAATGGAGGATTGCTCCTTCATCAGGATTCTAGAGCGCACAGTTATTGAGACAGCAATACAGGATTCGGCCGATAAGCATTCGGAAAAGCATGGAGAGGTTAGTGTAGAGGATTTAGAAATTTGTTCTTTAGATAGAAAAAATAAAAAAGAATTGTTTAGGTGTGAGGATGTTTTTTAGTCTCTAGATTTAAATCAAAGGAAGGCTCATCCCATTAAGCCATCCTTGATTGAGGCACCTACTTTAGATTTGAAGCCCTTACCGGATCATCTAAAGTATGTGTATCTTGGGGAAGGAGAGACGTTGTCCATTATTGTTGCATCAGATTTAATGTCGGAGCATGAAGAGGCCTTAGTAAAATTGCTGCAGCAATACCGCAAGGCTATAGGTTGGACATTGGCTGACATTCAGGGAATTAGCCCATCTTTTTGTATGCACAAAATCACTCTAGAGGAGGGATCCTTTAGGAGTATTGAGCAACAAAGAAGGCTTAACCCTGCAATGAAAGAGGTTGTTAAGAAGAAGGTTGTTAGCAATTGGGTAAGCCCTATCCAATGTGTTCCTAAGAAATGAGGTGTCACTGTGGTGAGCAATAAAGACAATGAATTGATTCCAACCAGGACAGTAACTGGCTGGAGGGTTTGCATGGATTACAGGAGGCTTAATAAAGTTACCCGTAAGGACCATTTCCCTCTACCATTTATTGACCAGATGTTGGATAGATTGGCTGGTCAGGCCTACTACTTCTTGGATGGTTATTCTGGGTATAACCAGATTACTATTGCTCCTGAGGATCAGGAGAAAACCACTTTCACTTGTCCTTATGGGACGTTTGCTTTTAGGCGAATGCCTTTTGGCCTCTGCAATGCTCCAGCAACATTTCAACGGTGTATGTTAGCACTTTTTTCTGATATGATTGAGTCCACTGTTGAGGTATTCATGGACGATTTTTCAGTGTTTGGAGGGTCTTTTCAGAGTTGTTTAGACAATTTAGGTCAGGTGTTAAAGAGATGTGAGGATACCCATCTAGTTCTCAATTGGGAAAAAAGCCACTTCATGGTGAAGGAAGGCATAGTGTTAGGGCATAGGATTTCTAAAAATGGTCTAGAAGTTGATAGAGCAAAAATAGAGGTTATTGAAAGACTAGAACCACCGAATTCAGTGAAGGGAATTCAAAGTTTTTTAGGACATGTTGGATTTTATAGGAGGTTCATAAAGGATTTCTCCAAAATCAGTAAACCTCTTTGTAACTTATTATGCACTGATCATGTTTTTGACTTTAATGCAGATTGTAGGAAGGCTTTTGAGACTTTAAAGGCTGCTTTAATCTCAGCACCCATTCTTTGTGCACCTAATTGGGATTTACCATTCGAGGTAATGTGTGATGTGAGTGATGCTGCGGTAGGTGCAATGCTGGGGCAAAAGCAGGGCAAATTTATCCATCCTATATATTATGCAAGCAAGGTTTTAAACGAGGCACAAGTCAACTATACAACTAGTGAAAAGGAGTTGTTAGCTGTTGTGTTCGTTTTTGAGAAATTTCGGCTATATTTGGTTGGATCCAAAGTCACAGTGCTCACGGATAATGTAGCAATAAGGTATTTAATGACTAAGAAAGATGCAAAGCCTAGACTAATTCGTTGGATTTTATTATTGTAGGAGTTCGACTTGGAGATAAAGGACAAGAAGGGATCAGAAAATGTCATTGCAGATCATTTATCTCGTCTTGATCCATCATCATCTTTGATGGAGCAATCTGCCATTTCAGATTCTTTTCCGGATGAACAGCTTTTTGCTGTTGAGGTAAAGGTAGTCAGAGATGTCCCTTGGTATGCTGATATTGCCAACTTTTTGGTAAAGGGAGTCACCCCTATTGACATGGATTGGAGGCAGAAGAAAAAATTTAAGCATGATGCGAAGTTTTTCTATTGGGATGAGCCATTTATGTATAAGCAATGCTCTGATGGTATTATTCGTAGGTGTGTTTCAGGTACTGAAGCAAAGGAAATCCTGGAGCAATGTCATTCTTCGCCGTATGGAGGTCATTTCAGCGGTCAGAGGACAGCTATGAGGATTTTGCATTGTGGATTTTTCTGGCCTACCTTATTCAAGGATGCCCATTGGTTCTACAAGCATTGTGATGCTTGCCGAAGGAGAGGAAATTTGGGGCCTAGAGATGAAATACCTCTTACTTACATTTTAGAAGTTGAATTATTCGATGTATGGGATATTGATTTTATGGGGTCATTTCCCCCTTCAAATGGCAATGTTTTTATCTTATTGGCAGTTGATTACGTGTCCAAGTGGGTGGAGGCCATTGCATGCCATCAGAGTGATGCCAAGACAGTTGCAAGGTTTCTTCAATCGCACATCTTTGCGCGGTTTGGGACACCTAGGGCTCTAGTGAGTGATGAGGGTACACATTTTGTTAATAATATCTTAACTAAGCTTTTAGCTAAGTATGAGATTAAGCATAGGATAGCTACCCCTTATCACCCACAAGCAAATGGTCAAGCTGAAATTAGTAATAGGGAAATTAAATCGATTCTAGAGAAAGTAGTTCATCCATCGAGGAAGGATTGGTCTTTTAGGTTGGATGAGGCTCTTTGGGCTTATAGGACAGCCTATAAGACTCCTCTAGGTATGTCTCCCTATAGGTTAGTATATGGGAAAACTTGCCATTTACCACTAGAGTTGGAGCATAAAACATTTTGGGCTTTGAAAAAGTTAATTTTTGAACTGAGTCGTGCAGGAGCAATAAGAATGCTGCAGCTTAATGAATTAGAGGAATTTCGTCAATTTTCTTATGAGAATGCGAAAATGTATAAAGAAAAGACTAAGCTGTGTCATGACAAGAAAATAAAATCTAAAGAGTTTGTCAAATGACAGAAAGTCTTGCTTTATAATTCTAGATTAAAATTATTTCCTGGGAAGCTAAAATCTAAATGGTCAGGATCGTTCACTGTGTTTGAGGTTTTCCCCCATGGAGCAATTACTTTGCAGGATGAAAAAGATGGGAGAGTGTTCAAGGTGAATGGACAACGTGTGAAGCATTATTGGGGTGAGTTGTTTCAGTCGAAATATCCTTCCCTAAGGTTAGTTGATGATTGAGAGAGTAGGATTTTTGCGGGAGCATTTCACAGAGCAAAATTTTGAGCTCCCAGAGTTTGTATTAATTTTATTTTTCGCTGATTTATTTTTAATGTCGATTAGGATTAATATTTGATTTTGCATGGTTTATTAGATTTTATCTTTAAGTATTTTTATTATTTTTGGTAGTTTAGATTTTATCTTTTTTGTTTTGAATTTAAATTGATTTTCGGGTTATTTATTTAAATTATCTTTAAATTATCTTTTCATTAGTTAGATTTTATTTTATCTAGATCTTATTTTTTTTTTAGTTATTTAAATTTTGTTTAGTTCAAATTAATAAAGATTTTCTCTAATTTATTTGGCTTCGAGAATAAAAAGATTAGGTTTGATTTGATCGGTTAAATTTAAATTTGAAAGATTTGATTTTCCTATTTTGAAATTCAAATTCCGTATCCAAGATTCTTCAGGTTGTTGTGGCACACATCTGCCTGAAGATAATCGTCCGCATAGGAAGGAGTTGATAAAGATTAATTACTTTTTACGGTTGGATTTTTTAATTTCTTGTAAGCAGGTAAATTGCATGGAGTCATCTGGTGAAGCCACGTGTCACGCAGATATCATCCAAGGGCTGGGATAGTGGACAGCACATGAGGATTTACTGTGGGCGATTGAACTTCACGATTTTACCGTTGCTGGTTTCAGATTTTCAGGTTGCATGTGATAGCGAGCATAGCTAGCTATCTTTAATTATTTAATTTAGCTAGTCTTTTATGATTTATAGGCCATTTTATTGTGCTTTAATGTTTATTTTCTAGGAAAAGGTTGATTGGAGCTAAAATGCAGTAGTTGAAGTAATCGGGTGCTCGGGACGTGAAAAGATGCAAAGGAAGGAAAAGAATCAAATTGGAAAAAAAGTCAAAATTCGGTCAAAAGGTGACTAGCGTCTCGACGCTAGCATTCCTTATTCGGATAGGCGCGAAATCGTCGCAGCGTCTCGACGCTACCGTAATTTCCTTTCCAGAACGCGCGTGTTTAGAGGCAGCGTCGAGACGCTGTCTTGACAGCGTCTCGACGCTATGATGAAATTTCAGAATAAATAGTTCTTTTCGGCTAGGTTTTTGGGGAACCAATTTTGGGGACTTCTTGGAGCCGTAAACAGAGCAAAATCAGAGGAATTCAAGGCTGAAGCAAAGGGGAAAATGCAGAAATCAACCCATTGTTCGTGGGGATCGTGACGGGGACGTTCGGTCTCGACCTACAACGAGTTTAATTCTTCTTTTCCTCACTTTAGTTAGATTTTTATGGCTTTTACATGTTTAGTTGAGCTTGTAATTTTGATCATGAGTAGCTAAACTTGTAAGCTTAGGGATTGATGTAGTTGATTATGTTTTTGGATTGATTTATGGTTTAAGTTGTGCAATGTTATTATGTTTGTAATCTTGATTTAATGCTTTCAATTAATTGGCCATTAGTTGGATGATTTAAGTTTCGAATCTAGCTCGGGAGAGGGGATTTGATTTAGACTTACTCAAGATTGCATGACTAAAGTTTAGTTTCTATTTCGTGACGGTTTTAGATTAACTTTAGAATTGGTTAAAAGATCTCATTGCCTTGCATGATTAATAAACTTACATAGGGATATCAAGTTGGTTAATTTGCATGAGAATCAATTATACTCGGGAGAGGTAGTTGTGATTAAAGGGTCTTTGGCTCATAATTCCATTGTGCATAATAACTTATTCCTTAAAATCAATCCTAGACTAAATCGGCGAAATCAATTCCCTAAGTATTTTTCCCAATTGAATTTCCACACTTTTTGTTCTTGCTTTGATTTAGTTTTCTTATTATTCAATCATCACTTTTTGATCCCTAAATAAAATTGAGCAAGATAATTCACAATACTTGATTTGCTTAAAAATCCAATCCAGAGGACGACACTCGTTTATACGAAATCTTTATTATTACTTGACCCGTGCGCTTGCGGTTAGGAAAAGTCCACATCAAGTTTTTGGCGCTGTTGCCGGGGATTGGCACATTTAGCTAGATTGATATTGTGAAAAAATTGCTTGATCTTAATTTAAGGTGTATTTTTACTTTTTTAGGTTGATTGCATTTTGTTTCCTTATTTGTTGTTCTTTCCATATTTGATTTTCTAGGTTAGTTTTTTCTTTTAATTGTGTAATCTTTTCCTTAGTTGTTTCTTGTTATTTCTTTTTAGATTAGTTTTTCCTTATTGGTTAGTTTCCTTATTTGTGTTTTGCCATATTTATTTTTGCATTCCATATTCGGTTACTTTGTTTCCTTTTCTAGATTATATTTCCCATATTTAGATTAGTTGTTTTCTTTTCTTTATTTATTTCCATAATTGTTTTTCTTTCCTTTTTAGGGTACTTTTGATTTTGCATGCGTAATAGTAGAGAAAGAGCACCATTTGATCCCGAGATAGAAAGAACAATTCATAGGCTTCGAAGGGAAAATAGAGAAATTATTCAAATGGCAGACCAAAATCCACCTGAGGAGCCTAGGCCTATTAGAGATTATTTTCAGCCTGTGTTTCAGGGACAGCAATCGGGGATTGTCTATGCCCCGATTAATGCCAACAACTTTGAGCTTTAGACCGGTCTCATTTAGATGGCTCGAGATTGTGCTTATAGAGGATTGCCCACCGAGGATCCAAATTCTCATCTTAAATCATTTTTAGATATTTGTGGGACGGTAAAGATCAATGGAGTGTCTGAGGATGCTATTCGCTTACGTTTATTTCCCTTTTCTTTGCAGGATAAAGCAAAAGATTGGTTGCAGTCTATTACTCCTGGGAGCATCACCATCTGGGATACTTTGGTCCAGGCCTTTTTAAAGAATTTTTTCCCTCCTGCAAAGACGGTCAAGCTGAGGACCGAGATTGGGACATTCCAACAACAATATGATGAGCAGCTGTTCGAAGCTTGGGAGCGATTCAAAGAGCTACTGAGGAAGTGTCCTCAGCATGGTTACCCCGATTGGCTTCAGGTACAGTTGTTTTATAATGGTTTAACTCCTAGTACAAAAACGATTGTTGATTCAGTTGCAGGTGGGACTCTGTTGTCCAAGACCGTGGAAAACGCTCGCACACTTTTAGAGGATATGGCCACCAACAGCTATCAGTGGCCATCTGAGCGGTCTACACCTAAAAAGATTGTTGCTGGAGTGTTTGAGGTTGATAAAGTAAGTGCACTCCAGGCCCAGAGGACCTCCCTTGCTAATGCTTTTATGAAATTTTCAGGTACAGGGAGTGCACAGTCAATTGAATCGGCTACTGCTTTGGCATCTAGACCTCAGGAGGAGACCATTGAATAGGTTCAGTATATATCAAATTCTAATTTTAGGGGATATAATAATAATGTTACACCTACACATTATCACCCTAACAATAGGAACCATGAAAATTTCTCTTATGTCAATAATAAGAATGTTCTTAACCCCCTGGTTTTGCCCCTCAAACTCAAGAAAATAAAAAGTTAGAAGATCTTGTTGGAGCTTTCATTGCAGAGTCTAGTAACAGGACAACCAAATTAGAGGAGGCAGTCATTGCCATCAACACCACAGTGAATGGCCACAGTGCTGCCATCAAGAACATTGAGACTCAACTGGGATAGTTGGTGAATGTTGTGAGCACCATGAATAAAGGTAAGGCCCCAGCTAAGCAAGAGAAAACCCAGATGGAGTACTGTAAGGCAATCACTGTGCACCAGGAGGAATCTGACGGGGAACCTGAATCTAAGGACTATGAAACGTCTACAGGGGAAGCTGAGGAGGACACATCATCAGATGAGGTTGAAAAACCTAACCCTGAGCCTCCTATTCCTTCTCCAACACTGATGGTTCCTAAGGAAAAGAAAAAGAAAAAGAAGAAAAAGAACAATCAGGTTCAGTTTGATAAATTTATGAATGCTTTTATCAATATGAACATTAATATTCCTTTTGCAGAGGCATTAGAGATGCCCCAATACAATAGGTTCATGAAGGAGTGGTTAGCAAAGAAGCGAAAGGAAAAGAAGGTTGACACTGTATATCTTGCTTCCACATGCAGCACCAGAGTACAACAGAAGGTACCTGAAAAAGTAGCAGACCCAGGGAGTTTTTCTGTTCCTTGTAGTTTTGGTACTTACTCTTTTAGAGCATTATGTGATTTAGGTGCTAGCATTAATATTATTCCATTGTCCTTGTGTAAAAAGTTAGACATAGGTGAGATTAAATCTACTCCTGTAAAGCTCCAATTGGCTGATCAGTCTGTGGTTAGACCAGTTGGCATTGTAGAAAATGTTTTAATCAGAGTAGGCAGATTTTTCCTCCCTATTGACTTGTATGTTATGGACATGATAGAAAATCCTTCGATGCCTGTCATATTAGGAAGACCATTCCTCGCTACTGGGCGAGTGATTATTGATATTGAGCGCAGGGAGCTCACTATTAGAGTCAAGAACGAAAAAGAAATTTTTAAAGCAGTTGAAGACTCTAAAGATGAAGTGCTTTTCATGGGATATAGGAAAGGTGCAAGAAAGAGCACCTCTGTTGGATTCACAGAACAAAAGCCCCCTTGAAGCACGATCAACACCTCGAGCTAATGACGTTAAACAAGCGCTTATGGGAGGCAACCCAAGTAAGTTTAGTGTGTTTTCTTTTTGTTTTTGATTTATTGTTTGTTTTTGTTTTGTAGGTCTTGTTTTCTTTCTCTCATTTGCTTTCAAGATTCCAAGATCTCAAGCAAGAAGTCATCATCATTCCAGGCCAGTATTGTTCACTCCTGTCATTCTTTTATTGTTCGCATGCTTGTTTATGCCTTATTTTATTTATGCATTGAGGACAATGCACGTTTTAAGTTTGGGGGTGGATTAGCATGTTTGTGGAGCCCTTGAGCATCTGAGTTCGAGCTATAGTTTTGAGCTTTCTTTGAATTATGCATATGGTTGTTTTCTGGATGCTACTTGTGCATGATTATGATGTCCTAGGATAGGATTTCTTGTCAATTTTCAAGATTGTGATGAGTTGTAAGCTTAAGTGCCCAAAACGGGAGACTTTTTAAAATTTTTCTAGGAGATGGCTTGCATGAGTAGAGTATTTGTCTTGGCTAGATTTGGATTTGAATGCTTAGGAGCGAATTATTGGGTTCATATGCTTGTTGTCACCTCGATAGGTATAGGGTAGAGCTAAAAAGTTAATGCTTTGCAAATTAGCATGTTTGATCTTGCTTAGGAGGAAAGAAAAGAATATTTGCTATTTATGCTCATAAAGAAAAATCATTCTTGTTGTTACTGTTGAAAAGAAATTTATTATGTCATGGCCTGTGCACAGTTTGCAATGTTTAATAAAGATTAAGGCAAAAAGAGCTACCCCTGTTGTGATCAGTTAGGCCAACCAGAGAAAACTCAGGTTAAGGGTCCCTGCAATGGGTGTGTGAAAGCTAGTGCCACATATACATGCTTAATTTAATTGTTAATTATAAGCACCTAAGTTTGGAGGAAAACAATCTAATTTGTTCCATTAACTCATTAGTGAAGCCTTAGTGCCAGTGTAGAGGGAAGATGAGCTGTGAGTTTAATAATCCAATCCCGAGCTAGTAGAGTCTGATCTTGTTGAGTAAGATCTCGCTTGTGCAAGTTAATTTTGGAAAAATTTTAATTTGTCTCCCTCATTGGTCCTTATGTGCATGTCTCTTGCTTGCTTGGTTATTGACTTTTGAGCCTTGAGGATCGAGTTATGATTGTTGCATCCATTTTTCTACTGTATGTTTGATTTGTAGTTTGCTCGAGGACTAGCAAAAGCTTAAGTTTGGGGGTATTTGATAGCGAGCATAGCTAGCTATCTTTAATTATTTAATTTAGCTAGTCTTTTATGATTTCTGGGCCATTTTATTGTGCTTTAATATTTATTTTGTAGGAAAAGGTTGATTGGAGCTAAAATGCAATAGTTGAAGTAATCGGGTGCTCGAGACGCGAAAAGATGCAAAGGAAGGAAAAGAATCAAATGGGAAAAAAAGTCAAAATTCGGTCAAAAGGTGACTAGTGTCTCGACGCTAGCATTCCTTATTCGGATAGGCGCGAAATTGTCGCAGCGTCTCGACGCTGCGACCTTAGCGTCTCGACGCTACCGTAATTTCCTTTCCAGAACGCGCGTGTTTAGAGGCAGCGTCGAGACGCTGTCTTGACAGCTTCTCGACACTATGATGAAATTTCAGAATAAATAGTTCTTTTCGGCTAGGTTTTTGGGGAACCAATTTTGGGGACTTCTTGGAGCCGTAAATAGAGCAAAATCAGAGGAATTCAAGGCTGAAGCAAAGGGGAAAATGCGGAAATCAACCCATTGTTCGTGGGGATCGTGACGGGGACGTTCGGTCTCGGCCTACAACGAGTTTAATTCTTCTTTCCCTCACTTTAGTTAGATTTTTATGGCTTTTACATGTTTAGTTGAGCTTGTAATTTTGATCATGAGTAGCTAAACTTGTAAGCTTAGGGATTGATGTAGTTGATTATGTTTTTGGATTGATTTATGGTTTAAGTTGTGCAATGTTATTATGTTTGTAATCTTGATTTAATGCTTTCAATTAATTGGCCATTAGTTGGATGATTTAAGTTTCGAATCTAGCTCGGGAGAGGGGATTTGATTTAGACTTACTCAAGATTGCATGACTAAAGTTTAGTTTCTATTTCGTGACGGTTTTAGATTAACTTTAGAATTGGTTAAAATATCTCATTGCCTTGCATGATTAATAAACTTACATAGGGATATCAAGTTGGTTAATTTGCATGAGAATCAATTATACTCGGGAGAGGTAGTTGTGATTAAAGGGTCTTTGGCTCATAATTCCATTGTGCATAATAACTTATTCCTTAAAATCAATCCTAGACTAAATCGGCGAAATCAATTCCCTAAGTATTTTTCCCAATTGAATTTCCACACTTTTTGTTCTTGCTTTGATTTAGTTTTCTTATTATTCAATCATCACTTTTTGATCCCTAAATAAAATTGAGCAAGATAATTCACAATACTTGATTTGCTTAAAAATCCAATCCATAAGATGACACTCGTTTATACGAACTCTTTATTATTACTTGACCCGTGCGCTTGCGGTTAGGAAAAGTCCACATCAGCATGCAATTTATTTGAATTTAATGAGAGCAAGATCTTTCGGTTAGGATTCGATTTGTTGGAGCCTTATTTATTAACCGCCTCTGGTAGGTAAATTTCACTTCATCTTCTTGTTTTGACTCTTTGTTGTGTGCATTCTTCTTTCTTTATTGGTATTCTCTGTCAATCCCTTGAACCTTCGATGGCTAAAACGAGAGCGAGAAAAGAGAGAGATAACGAGGAAGAGGAGGTACCCGTTACCCCTGAGGTTCAGAAAGGGAAAACGAAAAAGAAGAGGACACCGGAGGAAAAAGAAGCTAAAAGAAGAAGACGACAACAGAGGGCTGAAGAACAAGAAAAGGCAACAGAGGATGAGCCTGGTGTAGTGATTGAAGAAGACCCGCAAGAACCGCAAGAACAAACCCCAAGAGAGGCTAATCGGAGAATTGCGGATACAAAACAACGTACAGAGGTTAATTTAATTGTTAATTATAAGCACCTAAGTTTGGAGGAAAACAATCTAATTTGTTCCATTAACTCATTAGTGAAGCCTTAGTGCCAGTGTAGAGGGAAGATGAGCTGTGAGTTTAATAATCCAATCCCGAGCTAGTAGAGTCTGATCTTGTTGAGTTAGATCTCGCTTGTGCATGTTAATTTTGGAAAAAATTTAATTTGTCTCCCTCATTGATCCTTATGTGCATGTCTCTTGCTTGCTTGGTTATTGACTTTTGAGCCTTGAGGATTGAGTTATGATTGTTGCATCCATTTTTCTACTGTATGTTTGATTTGTAGTTTGCTCGAGGACTAGCAAAAGCTTAAGTTTGGGGGTATTTGATAGCGAGCATAGCTAGCTATCTTTAATTATTTAATTTAGCTAGTCTTTTATGATTTCTGGGCCATTTTATTGTGCTTTAATATTTATTTTGTAGGAAAAGGTTGATTGGAGCTAAAATGCAATAGTTGAAGTAATCGGGTGCTCAAGACGCGAAAAGATGCAAAGGAAGGAAAAGAATCAAATGGGAAAAAAAGTCAAAATTCGGTCAAAAGGTGACTAGTGTCTCGACGCTAGCATTCCTTATTCGGATAGGCGCGAAATTGTCGCAGCGTCTCGACGCTGCGACCTTAGCGTCTCGACGCTACCGTAATTTCCTTTCCAGAACGCGCGTGTTTAGAGGCAGCGTCGAGACGCTGTCTTGACAGCTTCTCGACGCTATGATGAAATTTCAGAATAAATAGTTCTTTTCGGCTAGGTTTTTGGGGAACCAATTTTGGGGACTTCTTGGAGCCGTAAATAGAGCAAAATCAGAGGAATTCAAGGCTGAAGCAAAGGGGAAAATGCGGAAATCAACCCATTGTTCGTGGGGATCGTGACGGGGACGTTCGGTCTCGGCCTACAACGAGTTTAATTCTTCTTTCCCTCACTTTAGTTAGATTTTTATGGCTTTTACATGTTTAGTTGAGCTTGTAATTTTGATCACGAGTAGCTAAACTTGTAAGCTTAGGGATTGATGTAGTTGATTATGTTTTTGGATTGATTTATGATTTAAGTTGTGCAATGTTATTATGTTTGTAATCTTGATTTAATGCTTTCAATTAAATGGCCATTAGTTGGATGATTTAAGTTTCGAATCTAGCTCGGGAGAGGGGATTTGATTTAGACTTACTCAAGATTGCATGACTAAAGTTTAGTTTCTATTTCGTGACGGTTTTAGATTAACTTTAGAATTGGTTAAAAGATCTCATTGCCTTGCATGATTAATAAACTTAGATAGGGATATCAAGTTGGTTAATTTGCATGAGAATTAATTATACTCGGGAGAGGTAGTTGTGATTAAAGGGTCTTTGGCTCATAATTTCATTGTGCATAATAACTTATTCCTTAAAATCAATCCTAGACTAAATCGGCGAAATCAATTCCCTAAGTATTTTTCCCAATTGAATTTCCACACTTTTTGTTCTTGCTTTGATTTAGTTTTCTTATTATTCAATCATCACTTTTTGATCCCTAAATAAAATTGAGCAAGATAATTCACAATACTTGATTTGCTTAAAAATTCAATCCAGAAGACGACACTCGTTTATACGAACTCTTTATTATTACTTGACTCATGCGCTTGCGGTTAGGAAAAGTCCACATCAGCATGCGATTTATTTGAATTTAATGAGAGCAAGATCTTTCGGTTAGGATTCGATTTGTTGGAGCCTTATTTATTAACCGCCTCTGGTAGGTAAATTTCACTTCATCTTCTTGTTTTGACTCTTTGTTGTGTGCATTCTTCTTTCTTTATTGGTATTCTCTGTCAATCCCTTGAACCTTCGATGGCTAAAACGAGAGCGAGAAAAGAGAGAGATAACGAGGAAGAGGAGGTACCCGTTACCCCCGAGGTTCAGAAAGCGAAAACGAAAAAGAAGAGGACACCGGAGGAAAAAGAAGCTAAAAGAAGAAGACGACAACAGAGGGCTGAAGAACAAGAAAAGGCAACAGAGGATGAGGCTGCTGCAGTGATTGAAGAAGACCCGCAAGAACCGCAAGAACAAACCCCAAGAGAGGCTAATCGGAGAATTGCGGATACAAACCAACGTACAGATGTTGTGCCTGAAAGAGATAAGGAGCCAGTACAGGAGGCACGAGTGGAGGTAGTCATGCCGAAGGTGCCCAGACGTCGCCGAATTAAGCTGAAAGCCGGCCGTATTCAGGTAGTACGAACGATACCCCCTCGCCTTCGACTACTGACTCTGAAAAAGACAATACAGAGAGAGAGGAACAAGAGAGGAAGGAAGCTGAAGAGAAGACGAGAAAGGAAGAAGCAAAAAGGGCTGAGGAAGAGATTCTGCCCAAACGAAGAGAAGACAAGGGCAAAGGAATTGCTGAGGCATCGGGTGAGATTGGCGAGATTGAGGAACCAAGGTTTCCTTTTGTTCCCTTCGTCAACGACCTTGCTCGAGCAAAATACCAGGAGGTGCTGAAACGTGACTTCTTGTTCGAACGAGGATTTGGCAGTGATTTACCGAGGTTCTTAGAGTCTGGAATAGCGAACCTTGGGGGGAGGCAGTTTTGTGCGAAACCGGAACCTGTCAATGCCAACATTGTTCAGGAATTTTACGCTAAACTTGACGTTCAGGATGACTTTGAGGTTATAGTTTGAGGAGTGCATGTACAGTGGAGCCCAGAAGCAATTAATAATTTGTTTAATCTCCAGGATTTTCCGCATGCAGTTTTTAATGAAATGATGGTTGCACCATCAAGAAACCAATTAAGTGCGGTTGTCCGAGAGGTGGGCATTGAGGGGGCTCAATGGAGGGTGTCGCAGACGCGGAAGCACACATTTCAAGCTGCTTATTTGAAGAGTGAAGCCAACACTTGGATGGGTTTCATTAGGCTACGCTTACTGCCGACAACACACGACTCCATAGTATCTCGGGACCGGGTATTGCTTGCCTTTGCCATTCTTCGCTCGATGAGTATTGATGTAGGAAAAATAATTTCTTCTGAGGTTGTTGACTGCTGGAAAAAGAAGGTGGGGAAGTTGTTCTTCCCAAATACAATTACTATGTTGTGCAGAAACGCAGGGGTTCCAGTTGATGAGTATGATGTAATTTTATTTGATAAGGGAATCATTGATACGCCCAATTTGGCGAGACTCCAGCGTACGCAGGAGATACGACAAGGAGGGTTGATCTACGACATGAATACGATTCTAGAACAACTATCACTGTTGGCCAGCAGGCAGGAGTTTGCTGATAGGCAAACTTTAACCTTCTAGACCTATGTTAAGAATCATGATGCTGGTTTGAAGAGGGCGCTGCAAGAAAATTTTTCAAAGCCATATCCAACCCTCCCTACATTCCCCAAAGACCTATTGAACCCCTGGATTCCACCACCGCCTGCTGAGAAGGAAGATGAAGAAGAAGATTTGGGTCAATAAGATTGAAAAAGGAGTTGAGCGCACAATCTTTTTGCTGACATATTTTGTTTGTTGGCGCATTCCTGACCACTTCTTCTTATTGCTTATCTGTTTCTTTTTTTTAATTTTTTCTGCTTTGAAAAAATATATCTCTACTATGTAATTTCTTTTCTTATGTTTTTAAATGAAATTTCTAGATGTTTATGTTCCATGAGCACTGCCTAACGCTAACTTAACTAATTTTCTTCTGAATTTTTGAAGTTTGGACTGATTAAGCTTAATTAGGTCAAGGTATTCTGATCTCCAAAAACCTTTTGCTTGAGCATTTCTTCTAGCCTGGACTATTGCTGCGGCAAAGAAGATTTTTGAGGTAGTATTGACTTATATGATCCACTTTCAGCTTAGTTCTAGTCTCACACTTAGTTTAAAATTCAGAAAGAAAAATTTAAGTTTGGGGGTATAATTTGCAAAATAATGATTCATTGGGGACAATGAACAATTCAAGTTTGGAGGACTTTTTGTTACTGCAATTGTTTTGCTCGAGCATTTCTCTCCTTCAAAGTAAAAATTTGCTAGGTTATTGAGTAACCGGGGACATTTGTGATACCCATAGTTTGTCTTCGCGTCAAAAGATGACCTAGGAAATGTGGAAAAAATGAGAAAAATTATTTGTTGAAAAAATTGATCGTTGAAATTTTGCTGAAAAAAAAATTGATGGAGCAAAAGTTTTGAAGGATGAATGATGATCCAACAGTTTTTCTGTCTCCCAGAACTTAGGTGAGCTTCATCACAAAATGTCGCCATTCTGAGGGGCAAGAGATGGAATAACTAAGGATTTTTTAGCTTTATAATGAGTATTGAGCCTAGTTGGTGATGAGTTTGAGGCAAGGGTATACTGCACCATAAAGTGGGTCATCCCATGCTTAAGAGCTTATGACTGTAAGGCTGCTTTAAGTCTAAAAAACAAAAATAAACCCCTTGAAAATATGTTTTAAGATGTATGGTAATAGAGCTAAGCTGTGGTAAGTTCTTATAATTGAGTTAAAAATGGTGAGTATTTGTCCATGCCGGAGGAATCATTTTGCTGCAGCAGAGCTCGGTTTTGCAGAGTGCTCAGGTAAAGGTCAATGGTAGTATTGGATTGTCTGATTTGATTAAGCTAATTCATTGTCTAATGTTTTTAAATTCTTAAGGGAAGGTTGGTTAGTATTGCTCGGGACGCGCAATAGTTCAAGTTTGGGGGTGTGATAATTGCCCAAAAGGTAGTTATTTAGGCCTCAATTATATAGGGATTTGTGTGTCCTTTATGCTTATTAGGGTTGGTTTTGGATAGATATTACATGTTTTAACCCATTTGGAAGAATGAAAGCATTGGAAATTATTTTCTGCAGATTATGCTGCTGAGCGACTGGAGGGAGCAAATTCTATGCTGCAGCAAAACTGGGTGAAAGACTGCCACATCACAGCTCGTTAGCCAACTTCATGAACCGACATCTGTTTAGTTATTTTCGGGATAAAGGAGCAAGGAGAGCCCTACACGTGTCCAAGTTGACCTAATTCAAGCCTCCTATCCTTCTATAAAAGGAAGTAGCCGTCAAAGTCAAAAGCATTCCATCTTTGTTTGGAAGCCGAGTAGTATAGAGAGATTAGAGATTACAAAGAACACCATCATTCGCAAGTGATTAAGGAGATTATTATTTTCTTTATTGTCTTGTGATTATGGACATGCCTACTCATATTGTAATTCATGTTTTCATGTTTATTATGAGCTAAGTAACTTAAGGTGTTGGTTAGGAACATGTAGTTGTTGTGCTTAAACTTTAGTAATATATTGATTATTGCATCTTGGTTAATTGTTGTGCCTATTTACATTTTATGCCCGTCTGGCCAGCCGGTGTGAATATCTCTCTCTAGCTTCAGGGATGATTTAGAGAGTGTGTGGCAATTATCCACACTACGATCATTGCGTATTGGTGAACGCCAGTGACTGAGCTAGGGATAGCCAGTTGCCTAGTGCTTGATCAGTCGCACTTCATTGGGGTTGAAACAGATTCCAAAAGATCCGGAGGTCAGGGAGGAATCCACTAATAATACTGCGAGAGTTGCATGATCAATAATTGATGTGCAAATTGCTAACCGCAAGTGTACGGGTCAAGTAATAATATAGTGAATAGTAAATTCGAATGTCGTCCTCTGGATTGGATTTTTAAGCAAATCGAGTATTATGAATAATCTTGCCCAATTTTATTTAGGGATCAAAAAGTGATGAAAAGATGATGATAAAACCAAATCAAAGCAAGTAAAAAGAATGGAAATTCAATTGGGAAAACTACTTAGGGAATTGATTTCGCCGATTTCGTTTAGGATTGATTTTAAAGAATAAGTTATTATGCACAATGAAATTATGAGCCAAAGACCCTTTAATCACAACTACCTCTCCCGAGTATAATTGATTCTCATGCAAATTAACCAACTTGATATCCCTATCTAAGTTTATTAATATGCAAGGCAATGAGATCTTTTAACCAATTCTAAAGTTAATCTAAAACCGTCAAGAATTAGAAATTAAACTTTATTCATGCAATCTTGAGTAAGTCTAAATCAAATCCCCTCTCCCGAGCTAGATTCGAAACTTAAATCATCCAACTAATGGCCAATTAATTGAAAGCATTAAATCAAGATTACAAACACAATAACATTGCACAACTTAAACCATAAATCAATCCATAAACTTAATCAACTACATCAATCCCTAAGCTACAAGTTTAGCTACTCATGAATGTAAATACAATCTCAACTAAACATGTGTAAGCCATAAATCTAACTAAAGAAAGAAAAGGGAAAAGAAAACTCAATGTAGGCCGAGTCCCGACGTCCCCGTCACGATCCCCACGAACAATGGGTTGATTTCAAAGTTCCTCCTTTGTTTTCAGCTCCAAAAGTGCTCTATTCTGTCCTCTTTACGGCTCCAAAAGGTCCCAAATTCATCTCCCCTAAAACCTAGCCGAAGTGAAGCTTTTATTCTGATTTTTCGTCTTAGCGTCGAGACGCTGTCAAGACAGCATCGCGACGCTGCCTCTTAATCGCGCGTTCTGAATAAGGAAAAACGGTAGCGTCGGGACGCTTCCTATCATAGCGTCTCGACGCTGTAAGCTGTACGCGCCTAATCTGATATGGAATGTGAGCGTCGAGACGCTCAAGAGCTAGCGTCTCGACGCTAGCCTGCTGTTGACCGAGATTTGACTTTTCTCCACTTTTACTCTTTTCATTCCTTTACATCTTTTCACGCCCCGAGCATCCGATTAACTCTGATATTGCATTATAGCTCCAATCAACCATTTCCTACAAAATAAACAATAAAGCACAATAAAATGGCCCAAACATCATAAAAGACTAGTGAAAATAAATAAGTAAAAGTAGCTAGCTATGCTCGCTATCAATAATATTGTTAGAGCATCTTTTTAAACAACTATTAAGCCTAACCTGCGCCTGCCTTTAATTTGTTTGCCTATTTGTTTATTCATTGTTCTGTCATTTATTTTGCTTCAGCATAATTCTTATAAAACCAAATCATATTTTTACCGTCTTTGAAACCATTAGAAAGTTACACAAAATAGGTAAAGTGAAAGCTAATTCAGGACTCGGATTGATAATATTACTTGCTGCAGACTGTGTATACTTGCACAGGAATTCTAGAGTCTATTATACCATATTTCTACTCACTCTAGGAGCCCAACAAGTATAATTGATTCTCATGCATATAAACTAACTTGATATCCCTATCTATGTTCATTAACATACAAGGCATTATTCGGTTCGGTCCTTGTTATACTTCTAAAGTAATTCTAAATCTCGTCACAAACTTAGAATTTCTACTTTAGTCATGCAATTAAACAAAGTAAGTCTTCCGCCAAATCCTCTCTCCCGAGTTAGATTCGACACTTAAATCATTCAATTAGTGATCATGTAATTGAAAGCAATACACAAAATTGCATGCATAAAATAAAAGCACATTCATACCAAAAATCAATCCAACAAACTAAAAAGAACTACATCAAACCCTAAGACAAACAACTAGCAATTCATAGTCTTTGAACCACAAACACTAATTGCAAGAAAAGCCATAAAAACTACAATAGTTAAGGGAAAGAGAAAGGAAAACTCGAATCCGTTGAAACCGGCACGCCCCCGTCACGACCTCCATGTCTTCTCGCTTGATTCCCGCTCCTTGCCTCGCCTTTAGCTCCCACAAAAGGCCTCTAGTCGAAATTAGGGCTAAAATCTCACCAATTGGACTCCCTCAATCCGTAGCATGAAAAGAAGTATAAATAGGAATTCTGCCGATAGCGTCGAGACGCTGTCAACATAGCGTCTCGACGCTATGTCCTGCCGCGCATTCTGCTTATGGAAAAACCGACAGCATCGAGACGCTTTTGTCACAGCGTCTCGACGATGTGACTTCTGCCGCCCACATTATAAAAGGAAAGGCAACGTCGAGACGCCACAAGGCTAGCGTCGAGACGCTAGCTGATAGCTCTTAGAAATAAGAGCTATTGGCTTTCTCTTAGGCTTAAAAACTCTAATTTTGGTGTGTTTGAGCTTTGGTTTGTGCATGAAAATGGGTATTCTTTAATGAACATTTTTACATATCAGTAGGCCAAGTTTGAGTTGAATTTGGTGCAGATTTCTTATGTTTTAAACTGATTTTTCTGGTGTATGGCCACTCAGGTTGTGCTACAGCAACTGATTTCACAATAGAAGGCAGAAAGTTTGGAAATTAAGTGACTGCACGTGCTGTACCCGTGGGAATTTTCATTAATTGAGTTGGCAGCCATGTGGAGCTGATTTGTATCATCTTAGCCAATTGGGGAAGATCCATGTGGAAGAATATGTCCAATCAGCCCTGAATTCAATGCTAAGAACTGATATAAATAGTTTTTTGGCCCAAAATGAGAGAGATATTCAGCTGGAGAAGTTGACCTAGAAGTTGCTGCTAATGGTGAAGAGGAAAAGACAAGGAGGCTGCTGTTTTAGAGGATTTCCAGCTTGGGAAAGCTGGAATTTCCCTTGGAAGCTTCTTCTCTTCATTCCTCTTCTTTTATTCTTCTTTCTCCTAGTGTTTAGTTGGTATTTAAGGTTGTAATCATGACTGATATGGTAGTTTGCTGCTGTATTTTCATTATTTTCACCTTGAACATGAGCTAAATCCTCTTAGGTGAGGATTAGGGTGCTTAAGCTTGAACTTGTTGTTTGTTTTTGGGGAACTTTATATCTTGCAACTTAAAGTAAAGTGTTCTTCATGAGTTAAGCTGGAATTTCGTTTGGCCAACCATTTTCTAGCAATGTTATTGAGTGTTTGGGAAAACAATTGATAACCGATTACTTTGCTTTACCTTAGCCTTTCTAGGTCATGAAAATGAGTGGGTATTTAGGGATAAATAACCAGCTAAGGCACTAAATCAGTTGAGCTAAAAAGAAGGGGTTAAATGAGAGTTTAATCACCTAACCTATAGGAGAATTGGAAAATTCCCGTAGAAAATACTGGGTGAGTTGTAAATTTTGAGTTCTGCTGCAGCAAACAACTTGTGAGAGTAGACAACCCCTAATCTAAACCTTGCCTTCTCTGTGCTAATTCTCTGTTTTTATTGAATTTTACTTAAGTTCTTATCATTTTAAGCTTGTTTACCATTTTAATCTCTTACATTTAATTAAGGAAAAATATTTGTTCCTCGGTTACGTTGAATTTCATTGAAAATATGCTAAGAAATAGTGATTATCGTTGCATCAACCCCTGTGGAAACGGTTTAAAAATACTTATCACTTGCTGCTGATCGTGTGCACTTGCACGTGTATTTGTGGGTTTTTCTTGCATATTTAGAATCACTTTGCACAAGGCAACACTAGCTCTTGGTTAAGCCTCTTTTGTACTCTTCCAACTTTGTTTCTTTTCGGTTCTTTGGTATCTTTTCAAGTCCCGAACACCCGATCAACTCCAAATTCTCGCTTAAGCTCTAATCAACACTTTCCTACAAAATAAACAATTAAGTGCAATAAAATGACCAATAAATCATCAAAGACTAGCTAAATTGAATAGGGAAAACTAGCTAGCTATGCTCGCTATCAAACACCCCAAAACTTAAGCTTTTGCTAGTCCTCGAGCAAACTAACAATCAAGCATACAGTGGAAGAATGGATGCGACAAACATGACTCAATCCTCAAGGCTCAAAAGTCAATAGTCAAGCAAGCAAGAGACATGCACACAAGGACCAATGACGGAGACAAATTAAATTTTTTTCCAAAATTAATGATAGCGAGCATAGCTAGCTATCTTTACTTATTTAATTAAGCTAGTCTTTCATGATATATGGGCCATTTTATTGCACTTTATTGTTTAATGCTTAATTTAATGGCCATTAGTTGGATGATTTAAGTGTTGATTCTTGCTCGGGAGAGGGGATTTAGCATAGACTTACTCAAGATTGCATGACTAAAGTTTACTTTCTAATTTCGTGACGGTTTTTAGATTAACTTTAGAATTGGTCAAAAGAACTCATTGCCTTGCATGTTAATAAACTTAGATAGGGATATCAAGTTGGTTAATTTGCATGAGAATCAATTATACTCGGGAGAGGTAGTTGTGATTAAAGGTTCTTGGGCTCATAATTCCATTGTGCATAATAACTTATTCCTTAAAATCAATCCTAGACTAAATTGGCGAAATCAATTTCCTAAGTGTTGTCTCAATTGCTTATCCACTGTTTGCTTGTTTGGATTTAGTTTTCGATCTTTCATTCATCACTTTGTGTTCCCTAAATAAAATTGAGCAAGATAATTCACAATACTTGATTTAGCTTAAAAATTCAATCCAGAGGACGACACTCGTTTATACGAACACTTTATTATTACTTGACCCGTGCGCTTGCGGTAAGGAAAATTTCACATCAAGTTTTTGGCGCCGTTGCCGGGGATTGGCACATTTAACTAGATTGATATTGTGAAAAAAATTGTTTGATCTTAATTTAGGGTGTATTTTTACTTTTTTTTAGGTTAATTGCATTTTTTTCCTTATTTGTTTTTCTTTCCATATTTGTTTTTCTAGCTTAGTTTTTCTTTTAGTTGTGTAATTTTTTCCTTATTTGTTTCTTGTTATTCCTTTTTAGATTAGTTTTTCCTTATTTGTTAGTTTAATTATTTGTGTTTTGTCGTATTTATTTTTTCATTCCATATTAGGTTATTTTGTTTCCTTTTCTAGATTATAATTTCCATATTTAGATTAGTTGTTTTCTTTTCTTTATTTCTTTCCATAATTTTTTTCTTTCCTTTTTAGGGTAGTTTTGCTTTTGTATGCGTAGTAGTAGAGAATTGATACCATTGGATCCCGAGATCGTAAGAACAATTCATAGGATTCGAAGAGAAAACAGAGAAATTATTCACATGGCTGACCAAAATCCACCTGAGGAGCTTGGGCCTATTAGAGACTACTTTCAGCCCGTGTTTCAGGGGCAACAGTCGGGGATTGTCTATGCCCCGATTAATGCCAACAACTTTGAGCTGAAGACCGGTCTCATTCTGATGGCTCGAGACTGTGCATATAGAGGATCGCCCACCGAGGATCCAAATTCTCATCTTAAATCATTTTTAGACATTTGTGGGACGGTAAAAAATAATGGAGTTTCTGAGGATGCTATTCGCTTACGCTTATTTCCTTTTTCTTTGCAGGATAAAGCATGAGATTGGTTGCAGTCCATTACCCCTGGGAGTATCACCACTTGGGATGCTTTGGTCCAGACCTTTTTTAAGAAATTTTTCCCTCCTGCAAAGACGGTCAAGTTGAGGACCGAGATTGGGACATTCCAACAACAATATGATGAGCAGCTGTTCGAAGCCTGGGAGCGATTTAAAGAGTTACTGAGAAAGTGCCCTCAGCATGGATACCCCGACTGGCTTCAGGTTCAATTGTTTTATAATGGTTTAACTCCTAGCACAAAAACGATTGTTGATGCAGCTGCAGGTGGGACTCTGTTGTCCAAGACCGTGGAAAATGCTCGCATACTTCTAGAGGATATGGCCACCAACAGCTATCAGTGGATATAATAATAATGTTACACCTACACATTATCACCCTAACAATAGGAACCATGAAAATTTCTCTTATGCAAATACTAAGAATGTTCTTAACCCTCCTGGTTTTGCCCCTCAAACTCAAGAAAATAAAAAGTTAGAGGATCTTGTTGGAGCTTTCATTGCAGTCAAGTAACAGGACAACCAAGTTAGAGGAGGCAGTCATTGCCATCAACACCACGGTGAATGGCCACAGTGCTGCCATCAAGAATATTGAGACTCAGTTGGGACATTTGGTAAGTGTTGTAAGCACCATGAATAAAGGTAAGGCCCCAGCTGACCAAGAGAAAACCCAGATGGAGTACTGTAAGGCAATCACTCTGCACCAGGAGGAAGCTGATAGCTTGCGAAATGCAAGCTATTTACCCTCTAAATTTAGGCTAAAAGAAGGCAAAAAGAACCTCCAATGTGTTATCTTAGCGCATAAAGAAAAGGGAAAGTGCTTTGATATAAGCGGCAAGTTATATTTGTGTATGCGATAAGAAATTATAAATACAAAGCGCCAACGCAACTAATCTGGACATCTTAAGTATCTTTTCAACGCAGGCACACTTTCCGAGATGATCAAAAGACAGAAAAAGATGGGTGAAAAGACAAGCGTCGGCGCAGCCAGAGCAAGTAGGCGAAAAAGGAGATTAAAAAGGCGCAAGTGGCCTAATGATGATTAAGCGCTGACACAACTAACGACGTGCAAGTTGGCCGTTGATGACTTGAAGAAGTTTGCTTCCCTCACCTATAAATAGAAGTCACCTGTTCAAAGAAGCGAGGGGGGATCATTGGCAGACCATTGAAGAGAGAAGAAGAACCTCACAAAGGAGCTGCAGAAACCTGTAAATGGGAGAACACTTGTGTGCAATATATCATTTCATGTATATCTGTTTTGCTTCCATGAGCTAAATCTTCTCTTCAAGGCTTAGCGCAAGCACCTCATGCGGCGATAAGTGTCACTTGTAAGCGTATTTTTGGTTTAATTGAAACATTGTTTCTACTTAGTTGTGTTAATCCTTTCATTGCTAAGTCCCGCTTGGCCAGCCGGATGCGGTATCAGTATGATAAATCCTTGACAGGTAATGCATATAGATCTCTCTAAGTAGAACAAGCTAGCGCATGTCATGTAGTCTTGGTAGCATTTAATTATTACCACTAAAAGATGTTGCATGCTTGAGGTTCTATTGCATTGTGACTAACGCAATCCCCTGTAAGTATTAAGAGAACTAAACTTCACGCATAAACTAGGCAAAAAGTCATTTACTAGTTGATTGCTAAAGCGCATAAGGAGTGCCGGAAGGAAAACTTAATGATTTTTTCTCACTTAGGCATTAATGGATCAATTAATAAAAAATTATCGCTACAAGTCTCTTATAAAGCATGAGGTTGCTACCGCAATAGCCTTGATATTTCTCGCATTACACCCCTGTCCTCACTTTATATTATTTTCTTCCAGCAATACATCTATTATTTAAACTACACCAATCAATTTTCTTTACTTACCTAGCATGTTGAGAAATTAAATCAGTGAATATATAATTTTTGTTCCATTTCCCTGTGGATTCGACCCTGAACTCATCAGGTACTACTTGATTTAATCAGTTTATACTTGGATTGACTTAAATCTGCAACTATTCTACCAACTATACTGATAACCAATCAAGTTTTTGGCGCCGTTGGCGGGGAACTGGCAACAAAAGTTTATTCGAGCTTTCACTGAATTAATACTCACAGTGCCTTCTGTTGAGTCAATTTCTCCAGGAACAAAGATATTGCATGCGTTTCGCCCGACGAATTGAATTCGAGGTAGATCCTAAAATCGATAGAACATACCACAGAAGAAAAAGAAATCGAAGACCCCTAAGGCAAACAAGGGAAATGGCAGCACCAAACCAACCAATTAGACCATTAAACACCATCCAAATGGCCGATGATAGGGCCAGAGGAATTAGAGATTACGCAGCACCTGCAAATTGCAATTTCAATCCAGGGATAATTCAACCCACTCTAGAAACAGAGAGGTTCGAACTAAAACCTATTATGTTTCAAATGTTAACAGCTGCAGGACAATTCGGAGGAAGTCCATCAGAAGATCCTCTCTCTCACCTCAAGTCATTCCTTGACATTTGCAACAAGTTTATCATCCCAGGAGTTACACCAGAACAACTTCAGGTCATATTATTTCCTTACTCTCTGAGAGATGCGGCGAAAGTATGGTTAAATCAACAGCCAGCAAACTCCATCGCAACATGGAACGTTTTGGCAGAAAAATTCCTAGAAAAATATTTTCCACCTACCGCAAACTCCAGATTAAGAAAGGAAATAATGACATTCGCGCAACAAGATGATGAAACATTGAGCGAAGCTTGGGAACGATTCAAGAGCCTGCTACAAAGATGCCCGCATCATGGTTTACCACTGTGCATTAAGCTAGAAACTTTCTACGTAGGTCTTAACAAGAATTCACAAATCTTGGTAGACTCATCCGCAAATGGTGCACTACTCAGAAAAACATATGATGAAGCCCATGAAATTCTAGATCGAATTGCACGGAATAACTATGAGTGGGGATCTGCGGAAGATAGGCGACGAAGACCCATTAAGGCTAATTCAGGAAGCTTTGAAGTAGAGCCTATGACATCAGTAAACGCAAAAATTGAAGCATTGACCTTAAAAATGGATGCGCTCACAGCCAGCACCGCACCCTTGATCGCGCAACTCAACACAGTGGGATGCGGAATTTGCGGTGAGGGACACACGCATGACCAATGTCCTTCAAACCTAGAATCAATTCTATATGTGGGAGCGCAAGGAGTGACGCGCAACAACCCATATTCAAGCACATATAACCCAGGATGGAGAAATCACCCAAATTTCTCATGGAATGGAAACGCGAATAAACAACAACAAGGTAATATAAATCATGCGCCAAGATTATTCAATTCTAATAATGGCCAATCTGTGCAGGAACATTTCCAACGCAACATGGATGGAGGAGGAAGCACCAGAGCATCAAACTCAAACGCATTAGAAAGCATGATGGGGGAATTCATGACCAGCCAAAAAGAATATATGGCAAAAAATGACGCAGTAGTTCAGAGCCAAGCCGCATCTCTCCGCAGTCTAGAGATTCAAGTTGGACAGCTTGCGTCAAAATTAAGAAACAGGCCTGCAGGAAAATTGCCCAACAATACAGAGGATCCAAAAGGGAAAGAACACTGCCATGCGGTGACTCTACGAAGTGGAAGACAATTACAGATGAATGAACCTATACCTACACAAGATGACCCATGCAAAAGCGCAACCACAGAAGGGCACAGCCAGCCGCAAGAAGAAAAAGTGACGCAAGAAGATGAATCCAAAAAGAAGAAAGCGCACGTAGAAGAAGAGCCTTACGCATATAAGCCCTCGCTACCTTTTCCGCATAGGTTGCGAAAGAAGAATGATGAGGCTCAGTTTAAGAAATTTTTTAATGTTTTACGAGAATTGCATATCAATGTCCCACTTGTGGAGGCATTAGAAAAGATGCCAAGCTATGCTAAATTCTTGAAAGACATTTTGATGAACAAAAGGCCATGGAAGGAGTTTGAAGCGGTTGCGTTAACCAGTGAATGTAGCGCGATACTTGCCAACAAGCTTCCCCCAAAATTGAAGGATCCTGGCAGTTTCACAATTCCTTGCTCGATAGGAGGAATCGATGTTGGCAAGGCATTATGTGATCTAGGCGCAAGCATCAATCTAATGCCATTATCTATCTACAAACGCCTAGGGATCGGAGAAGCAAGACCAACCACCATTACACTTCAGTTAGCAGACAGATCTGTAGTCCACCCTGAGGGAAAGATCGAAGACGTATTAGTCAAAGTTGATAAATTTATTTTTCCTGCAGATTTCATCATTTTGGACTATGAAGCTGACAAAGAGATTCCCATTATTTTGGGAAGACCATTCGTTGCCACAGGACAAACTCTGATCGACGTACAAAAGGGAGAACTGACTATGCGCATGAATGATCAGAAGGTTGTATTTAATATTCTCTCTTCCCTAAAATATCCTGATGATCCCAAGGAATGCAACATGATAGCCCGCATGGATATATGCTCTCCGCAAGAATTACTTTCAAATGCGGCCAGTTCCACAGAAGAAGGAGCCAAGGAAGATCAGGAAAGATGAACTCGCATCTTGTCACAGCATGAGGAAGTGACCCACATATAAGACATGGAAGGAAGAGTTCCCGCCCTGCCTTCCATAATGCAACCTCCTGTGTTAGAGCTTAAACCTTTGCCAACGCATTTGAAGTATAGATTCTTGGGAGAAAAAGAATCACTCCCAGTCATAATCTCATCGAAGCTTGATTCATCGCAAGAACATCTACTGATGGAAGTTCTCGCAAGACACAAGGAGGCCATTGGTGGAGTTTAGCAGACATAAAAGGTATCAGTCCTGCTTATTGCATGCACAAAATTCGTTTGATAGATGAATCCAATGAATTCATTGAGAGACAAAGAAGGCTAAATCCTGCAATGATGGAAGTAGTGCGAAAGGAGATAATTAAATGGCTCGATGCAGGTGTGATATACCCCATCGCAGATAGCAAATGGGTGAGCCCAATGCAGTGCGTGCCAAAGAAGGGAGGCAGGACAGTGGTGGCAAACGCAAACAACGAGCTAATTCCATCCCGCACCACTACAGGTTGGCGCATGTGCATGGACTATCGCAAGCTGAATGCGATCACAGAAAAGGACCATTTTCCTCTTCCATTCATTGACCAAATGTTAGACCGACTTGCAGGACAAGCTTACTACTGTTTTCTAGATGGGTACTCAGGATATAATCAAATCACCATTGCGCAAGAAGACCAAGAGAAGACAACATTCACTTGCCCATACGACACCTTTGCATTTAGAAGGATGCCTTTTGGACTGTGTAATGCGCCTGGAACATTCCAGAGGTGTATGATGGCGATTTTTTCCGAACTTCTAGAAAAATCCGTGGAAGTTTTCATGGATGACTTCTCAGTATATGAGAAGTCTTTCGCAGACTGTCTGAAGCACTTAGAACAAGTATTAGAAAAATGTAAAGAAACCCACCTGGTGCTGAATTGGGAAAAATGCCATTTTCTGGTAGAAGAAGGAATTTTCTTAGGCCACCACATATCAAGTGCAGGTATTGAAGTAGATAAGGCAAAAATTGATGTTATTAAGAATTTACTACCGCATACATCTGTTAAGGGAGTCCGCAGTTTCCTTGGACATGCTGGTTTCTATCGCAGATTCATCAGAAACTTCTCACAAATCTCGAAACCACTATGCACATTGCTGGAAGCTAATAGGAAATTTGAATTTTCCAACGAATGCGTTGAAGCATTTGAGAATCTAAAGCGTGCATTAGTAAGTGCACCTATCCTGGCAACCCCAAATTGGAAAGAGCCGTTTATCGTGATGTGTGATGCTAGTGACGTGGCAGTAGGTGCAGTATTGGCACAGAAAAAAGAAAGGAGTCTTCACCCCATTTATTATGCCAGTCGAACATTAAATGAGGCACAGACGAACTACACAACAACCGAGAAGGAATTGTTGGCGGTTGTGTATGTGTTTGATAAATTTCGTGCTTATCTGATTGGCTCAAAAGTCATAGTTTTCACAGACCATGCGGCAATAAAATACCTTATCTCAAAGAAGGACGCAAAACCTAGACTGATTAGATGGATTCTATTGCTGCTAGAATTTGATTTAGAAATCAAGGACACGAAGGGGAGTGAAAATTTAATTGCTGACCACTTGTCGCGATTGGAAGATAAAGGGAAAGACGATGCGCCAAGGGTCCCTATCGTAGAAGAATTTCCGGACGAAAAGCTGTTCGTAATCAACGAGGAAGAACCATGGTTTGCAGACATTGCAAACTACCTTGCCGCAGGAATCTTGCCAGAAGAATACTCAGCGCAGCACCGTAAGAAATTATTTCACGAATTAAAATTTTATTTATGGGATGATCCTTGTCTCTATCGTCAAAGCGAGTAAAAAGTATGGAATTTCAATTGGGAAAACTACTTAGGGAATTGATTTCGCCGATTTCGTTTAGGATTGATTTTAAAGAATAAGTTATTATGCACAATGAAATTATGAGCCAAAGACCCTTTAATCACAACTACCTCTCCCGAGTATAATTGATTCTCATGCAAATTAACCAACTTGATATCCCTATCTAAGTTTATTAATATGCAAGGCAATGAGATCTTTTAACCAATTCTAAAGTTAATCTAAAACCGTCAAGAATTAGAAAGTAAACTTTATTCATGCAATCTTGAGTAAGTCTAGATCAAATCCCCTCTCCCGAGCTAGATTCGAAACTTAAATCATCCAACTAATGGCCAATTAATTGAAAGCATTAAATCAAGATTACAAACACAATAACATTGCACAACTTAAACCATAAATCAATCCATAAACTTAATCAACTACATCAATCCCTAAGCTACAAGTTTAGCTACTCATGAATGTAAATACAAGCTCAACTAAACATATGAAAGCCATAAATCTAACAAAAGGAAGAAAAGGGAAAAGAAAACTCAATGTAGGCCGAATCCCGACGTCCCCGTCACGATCCCCACGAACAATGGGTTGATTTCCAAGTCTCTCCCTTCGTTTTCAACCTCCAAATGCTCTGTTCTGTCCTCTTTACGGCTATCCAAGGTCCCAAATCGAACTCCCCTCAAACCTAGCCGAAAATAAGCTTTTATTCTGATTTTTCGTCTTAGCGTCGAGACGCTGTCAAGACAGCGTCGCGACGCTGCCTCTTATACGCGCGTTCTGAATAAGGAAAAATGGTAGCGTCGGGACGCTTCCTATCATAGCGTCTCGACGCTGTGAGCTTTACGCGCCTAATCTGATATGGAATGTGAGCGTCGAGACGCTCAAGAGCTAGCGTCGAGACGCTAGCCTGCTGTTGACCGAGATTTGACTTTTTTCCACTTTTACTCTTTTCATTCCTTTGCATCTTTTCACGCCCCGAGCACCCGATTAACTCTAATATGGCATTATAGCTCCAATCAACCATTTCCTACAAAATAAACATTAAAGCACCATAAAATGGCCCTAAAATCATAAAAGACTAGCTAAATTAAATAAGTAAAGATAGCTAGCTATGCTCGCTATCAGAGGGCTGCGAAACAAGAAGTCATCCAAGAGACAGCGGCTGTGCAGGATCTTGAGACAAAACCGATAGTTTCTGCTACGGTTCAGGAAGGGAATGCTGAGAGGGAACATGAGACAGAGGTCGAAGGACAAGTCGCAGGTGTACCTGAAAAAGAGAAAACACCAGAGCCGGTGCAGGAGGCCCATGTTGAAATTATTATGCCTGAACCACCCAAGCGCCGCCGCATCAAGAGGAAGGCGGTTCGCGTGAGGGTGGTTCGGAACACTCCATCACCTCCAACGTCGGACTCTGAGGAAGAAAGAAGGGAAGCTGAGACTAAGGAAAAAGAAGAAGTGGCAAGAAAGGCAGATGAAGAGCGTTTGCGTGTCCAGAGAGAAAGTAGGGGCAAAGGAATTGCCGAAGCATCAGGAAAAATTGAGGAGCCGAGGGCGCCATTCATTCACTTCGTCAACGATCTTGCTCGAGCAAAATACCAGGAGGTGCTGAAACGGGACTTCTTGTTCGAACGAGGATTTGGCAGTGATTTGCCTAGGTTCTTGGAGTCTGGAATAGTGAACCTTGGATGGAGGCAATTTTGTGCGAAACCAGAACCTGTCAATTCCAACATTGTTCGAGAATTTTATGCCAATCTTGACGTTAAGAATGATTTTGAGGTCATCGTTCGAGGAGTGCCTGTATAGTGGAGTCTTGAGGCCATTAATGAACTGTTCGATCTCCAAGATTTTCCGCATGCCGTTTTTAATGAGATGGTGGCTGCACCATCTAGGGATCAACTGAGTGCGGCTGTCTGGGAGGTAGGCATTGAGGGGGCTCAATGGAGGGTGTCGCAGACGCGAAAGCATACGTTTCAAGCTGCTTATTTAAAGAGTGAGGCCAACACTTGGATGGGTTTCATCAGGCTACGCTTGCTGCCGACAACACACGACTCCACGGTATCTCGGGACAGGGTATTACTTGCCTTTTCCATTCTTCGCTCGATGAGTATTGATGTAGGAAAAATTATTTCTTCTTAGATTGTTGATTGCTGGAAAAAGAAGGTGGGGAACCTGTTCTTTCCGAACACGATTACGATGTTATGCAGTAGGGCAGGAGTGCCCACGGTTCCAGAAGATATGATCATGACTGATAAGGGAATCATTGACACACCTAATCTGGCGCGGCTTCAGCGTACGCAAGAGGTTCGCCAGGGTGGGCTTGTGTATGGTGTTAATCAGATCCTAGAGCAACTGTCAGTGTTGACCATGTAGGGATAAAAACCCTAGCGCAGCGGAAACGATCAAAGAACCTTATCGATTTAAATTTTGATTGGGAAACCAATACGATAGCAAAGCAATTATACAGCATAAACCAGAAAAATACATGCTGTAAAACTGAGATAAAACATGCTTAAACATATTAAATTTATAGATCTAATCTATAAAATTTGATCCTATTGATCCAAGTTCAAGAAAAACCTTACCCTTGAAGAAATCCTTGAACGTTTCGCCAAAATTCTCCGAATAACTCTGAAAACCAGCAGCAATCACACCTTGATCTTGCTGAAAAATCACCACGAACACAACCACGTGGATTCACCGGTATTCTCGAATAGAATGTTGCGTTGGGTGCTTGTGGGAACCAAAAATTCTGAGGAAATTTTCTGGATCAAAAACTCTATCTTCTCTGAGAGAGAGCAGAACGAGAGAGAGGATGAGAGGGAGAGTGAGAGGCGTGAGACTGAGCGTGATCTCTGCAACTGCCCACTGACCACGATATTAAAGGAAAATTAAGCCAACTCACGTATCATCAGGTAACTGAATAATCAGTTACCTGATAATTAATTACAAATTAATAAAAGAATAAATTGTAATTAATTAAATTTAATTAATCAAAATTAATTAAATCAATATTAATTTAAATCATATTTAAACTAATATCCCTCTTTAACCTATAGTTTAATTAAATCAAATTTAATCAAACTTAACCAATTAATTAATTAAGTAATTAATAAAATTGAACATCACATATTCAATTATTATTCTCTCTCACAAAACTATAGTATTAATATACATCCAATGTACATTAATTATAACCTATAGTTTTAATATGAATCAAATTCATATTTTAGTTTAATATTCGAACACCTTTGAATATTCAATCCATCCTTAGAATTTTACCTCAACGCCCTAAATGAGCTACCGGTGGGACCTAATGGACCTACAGATCAGAAGCTCCAACGATATGAGATTAGTTGGTTAAACTCATTAACCAAGTTAATCAATATTCGTTAACTGTGGTTCACTCCACTAAAGAACCACAGCTGCACTCTTCTCACTGCAGATATATTTCTGTGTCCACGGATATTGACCGTCAACAGCAAGTTAGCCCTTCACGTGTGTTCGTACCCCAGCTAGGTCAAATTACCGTTTTACCCCTAGGCTACCTCTTGGTCCTTAAGTACCAGTGCTCCTCTAATGAACAACCTGTTTGTGGTCCAACCATCAAACAGAAATCCCTCTCGTGCCATAAAGAGGGTAGGGCCCATTGTTCAAGACCCGGAGACACCACTTAAGGGAACACACCTCTACTTACCCTCATATCAGGAAGGAGTGAATTCCATCTTGTAAGACTACGTTCCCAGCTCCCCACTCGGTCTTGTCCCCAAAATGGTAGGCTTATTGAGTCGGCGAACTGGCCACTCTCACCCGTACAAATCAAAGGACAATCCCTCATGGACAGGAGTCCATAATCCACTCAGGATTAAGGCCAAGTTGCCTAGGTCATCCTAGTGAAATAGAAACCGAGCTAACCAACGGTGTTAGAGTTAGTGGTTAACTATTTCGCGGTCCGGTCTTTGTGCAAACTCATTGCATAGGATACCCCCACTTGCATGTCAACCACATGAACGCGTTGGATCAATACGTTTGTATCAATATACAAAGCGGGCCGTATCCATAGTGTCACCAGGATAAGGTACCCAGCCTTATCCCTATACTACAGACCCTTTAGGCTAAAACTTGAACATTAATCCCCGTATGTCCCTACATACTAGTTCAAGCCTCATTCTATTAGCCATGGATGTTTAGTTTATTGGATTAGGGTTAACAAGACAAGATATAATACAAACATTGAATAATACATCACTTTATTAATGTTCGGTCAAATGTACATTTACTATCTACGAGTTTTAGGGCATAAAACCCAACAAACTCCCACTTGAACTAAAACTCAAGTTACAGGGAAAGTATATACAAAATAATCCAAAGCTGGAAACGGTACATGTATGTTTGTACATTACATAAAAAGTAAATATACAAAATACAATAAACTAGGGCATCCTTACACCCATTACACATCTCCCACTTGCCCTAGATTACGCTATATACATATCTCGCAGACCTAGACTGTCTAGATGACCCTCGAACACTTTAGCCGCGAGGGCCTTCGTAAACGGATCAGCAATGTTATGCTCAGAAGCGATCTTGGTCACGACCACATCTCCTCTTTGCACAATCTCTCGAATTAGATGGTACTTCCTCTCTATGTGTTTACCTCTTTTGTGGCTGCGAGGTTCCTTTGAATTGGCTACAGCCCCACTGTTGTCACAGTATAACGTAATGGGCAAGTTCATATTTGGAACAACTTCCAAATCTGTCAAGAACTTCCTTAGCCAAACAGCTTCCTTAGCTGCTTCACAAGCAGCTACATATTCAGCCTCCATCGTGGAGTCTGCTATACATCCCTGCTTTATGCTCCTCCAAACTACAGTTCCCCCGTTAAGGGTGAAAACTGACCCTTACGTAGATTTTCTAGAATCCTTGTCAGTTTGGTAGTCAGAGTCGGTGTAACCCGTGAGAACTAACTCCTTAGCCCCAAACACCAACATGTAATCTCTCGTTCTCCTAAGATACTTGAGGATTCCTTTAACGGCGGTCCAATGGTCTAACCCTGGATTCGACTGATATCTGCTGACAATCCCTACAGCATAACAAATGTCAGCCCTCGTGCATAGCATGGCATACATTAGGCTACCCACGGCAGAGGCATAGGGAATCCGTCTCATACCCACGGCAGAGGCTGGAAATTCTTCTTTGATTGACACAATCACCACAGAGGTTACACCGGTATGTCTCTAAGTCTAGGAGGCTAAAGACTTGTGGGAGTCTTTCTCTAAGAGGGAGGCTAGAGAGAATTCTAGGTCTTGTCTTTCAAGAGTGTCAAGTGTCAAAAGGTGTCATGACCAATTAGGTCTAGTGTTCTATTTATAGAAGATAGGCCATGAATAAAATAATCAATTAAATCAATCTTTTTCATAATTGATTCAATCTTATTCCTTAATTAATCAATCATGATCAATCAATTCCATAATTGATTAATCTTTTCCACAAATGACTAATTACGTCCATAAGTGATTAGATCATTTCCATAAATGATTAATCACGTGATTAATTATTTCCATAATTGATTAATTCTCGGTTATTGAATTCTTTAATTAATTAACCACCAATTAAATATCACATATTTAATTCCCGGCCTAGAATTAATTAATTTGCCCAAACACATTTTAGGCCTTAAATTAATTAATTCATTATTTTGAACTCTTTCAAACTTCCATAAATTTATATTTGAACTTTTCAAATATTAATTTCTCTCATAATAATATATCAATATATATTATATTTGTTTCCCTTAATAAATTGAACATTTTCAATTTACTTTTATTACTTAGTTGCCTCAAATTACTTTACGAGCTACCAGTGGGACCTAATGGACCTGCAGATCAGAAGCTCCAACGATGTATGATTAATTGGTCAAACTCATTAACCACATTAATCAATATTCGTTAACTGTGTGTACATTCCACTATAGACTCACAATTGCACTCTTCTCACTGCAGACATATTTTCTGTGTCCACGGATCTTAGACCAATATCGACTAGTTAGTCCTTCACGAGTGTCCGTAACACCAGCTGGGTCAAATTACCGTTTTACCCCTGGGTTACCTCTATTTCCTTAAGTACCAATTCTCCTCTAATGAACAACCTGTTTGTGGTCCAACCATCAAACAGAAAACCCTCTCGTGCCATTGAGAGGGTAGGGCCCTTTGTTCAAGACTCGGAGTAACCACTTAAGGGAACACTCATCTGCTTCCCTAAAGTCGGGAAGGAGTGAATTCCATCTTGTACGATTATGTTTCCAGCTCCCCATTCGGTCTTGTCCCCAAAGTGGTAGGCTTATTGAGTCGGCGTATTGGCCACTCTCACCCATACAAATCAAATGACAATCTCTCATGAGCAGGAGTCCATAATCAACTCAGGATTAAGACTAAGTTGTCTAGGTCGTCCTAGTGAAATAGAAAACCAACTAGTTAACAGTGTTATAACCAGTGGTTACTATTTCGCGGTCCGGTCTTATGTAAACTCATTGCATAGGATACCCCCACTCGCATGTCTCCTACACGAACGCGTTGGATCGCAACGTTTGTATCAAATACAAAGTGGGCCGTATCCATAGTGTCACCAGGATAAGGCACCCAGTCTTATCCCTATACTATAGACCCTTTAGGTTGTTTCTTGAACAATGATCCCATATGTCACTACATATAGTTCAAGACTCATATTACAGCCTTGGATGTCTAGTTTATTGGATTAGGGTTATTATTAGGCAAAGACAAATATAAAATAACTAATAACAATTAATGGAAAAATATATCAATATTATTTCATTAATATCCGGTCAACGGTTACATTCACTATCTACGAGTTTTAGGGCATAAAACCCAACAACTGCACCATAAAGTGGGTCATCCCATGCTTAAGAGCTTATGACTGTAAGGCTGCTTTAAGTCTGATAAATAATGATATAAACCCCTTTAAAAATATGTTTTGAAATGGCTGATAATAGAGCTAAGCTGTGGAGAGTTCTTAGAATTGAGTTGAAAGTGGTGATTATTTGTCCCTGCCGGAGGAATCATTTTGCTGCAACAGAGCTTGGTTTTGCAGAGTGCTCAGGTAAAGGTTAAAGGTAGTATTGGATTGTTTGGTTTGATTAAGCTAATTCTTTGTCTAATGTTTTGAAATTCTTAAGGGAAGGTGAGTTAGTATTGCTCGGGACGAGCAATAGTTCAAGTTTTGGGGTATGATAACTGCTCAAAAGGTAGTTATTTAGGCCTCATTTATATAAGGATTTGTGTGTCTTTAATGCTTAATAGGGTTGGTTTTAGAGAGATATTACATGATTTAACCCATTTGGAAGAATGGAAGCTTTGGAAATCATTTTGTGCAGATTATGCTGTTGAGCGACTGGAAGGAGCAAATTCTATGCCGCAACAAAACTGGGAGCAGAAACTGCCACATCACAGCTCGTTAGCCAACTTCATGAACCGACTTCTATTGAGATATTTTCGGGATAAAGGATCAAGGAGAGCCTTACACGTGTCCTAGTTGACCTAATTCAAGCCTCCCATCCTTCTATAAAAGGAAGTAGCCGTCAAAGTCAAAGAGATTCCATGTTTTCCCTTGGAAGCCGAATAGTATAGGGAGATTGAAGATCATCAAGAACACCATCAACCGCAAGCTGATTAGGGAGTTTACCTTCTTATTTAACTTGTAGTGATGGACATGCATACTCAGATTGTAATTCGTATTCCTATGCTTATTATGAACTAAGTAGCTTAGGGTGTTGGTTAGGAATAATGTGATTATTGTGCTTCATCTCTAGTAATAAATTGACTATTGCATTTTGGTTAATTGTTGTGTTTATTCTTATTTTATGCCCGCCTGGCCAGCCGGTATGGATAGCTCTCTCTAGTTTCAGGGATGATTTAGAGAGTGTGTGGCAATTCTCCACATTACGATCATTGTGTATTGGTGAACGCCAGTGACTGAGCTAGGGATAGCCAGTTGCCTAGTGCTCGATCGGTCGCTCTTCATTGGGTTTGAAACATATCCCAAAAGATCCGGAGTTCCGGGAGGAATCCGCTAATAATACTGCGAGAAATGCATGATCAATAATATTGCTAGAGCATATCTTAAAACAATCACTAAAGCCTAACCAGCGTCTGTCTTTAATCTAACTGTCTATTTGTTTACTCGTTGTTCTGTCATTTATTTTGCTTCAGCATAATTGATAGCGAGCATAGCTAGCTACTTTTACTTATTTAATTTAGCTAGTCTTTTATGATGTTTGGGCCATTTTATTGTGCTTTATTGTTTATTTTGTAGGAAATGGTTGATTGGAGCTATAATGCCATATTAGAGTTAATCGGGTGCTCGGGGCGTGAAAAGATGCAAAGGAATGAAAAGAGTAAAAGTGGAAAAAAGTCAAATCTCGGTCAACAGCAGGCTAGCGTCGAGACGCTAGCTCTTCAGCGTCTCGACGCTCACATTCCATATCAGATTAGGCGCGTAAAGTTCACAGCGTCGAGACGCTATGATAGGAAGTGTCCCGACGCTACCGTTTTTCCTTATTCAGAACGCGCGTATAAGAGGCAGCGTCGCGACGCTGTCTTGACAGCGTCTCGACGCTAAGATGAAAAATTAGAATAAAAGCTTATTTTCGGCTAGGTTTAAGGGGAGTTCGATTTGGGACCTTGGACAGCCGAAAAGAGGACATAATAGAGCATTTGGAGGTTGAAAACTAAGGAAGAGACTTGGAAATCAACCCATTGTTCGTGGGGATCGTGACGGGGACGTCGGGACTCGGCCTACATTGAGTTTTCTTTTCCCTTTCCTTTCTTTAGTTAGATTTATTGCTTTCACATGTTTAGTTGAGCTTGTATTTACATTCATGAGTAGCTAAACTTGTAGCTTAGGGATTGATGTAGTTGATTAAGTTTATGGATTGATTTATGGTTTAAGTTGTGCAATGTTATTGTGTTTGTAATCTTGATTTAATGCTTTCAATTAATTGGCCATTAGTTGGATGATTTAAGTTTCGAATCTAGCTCGGGAGAGGGGATTTGATCTAGACTTACTCAAGATTGTATGAATAAAGTTCACTTTCTAATTCTTGACGATTTTAGATTAACTTTAGAATTGGTTAAAAGATCTCATTGCCTTGCATATTAATAAACTTAGATAGGGATATCAAGTTGGTTAATTTGCATGAGAATCAACTATACTCGGGAGAGGTAGTTGTGATTAAAGGGTCTTTGGCTCATTATTTCATTGTGCATAATAACTTATTCTTTAAAATCAATCCTAAACGAAATCGGCGAAATCAATTCCCTAAGTAGTTTTCCCAATTGAAATTCCATACTTTTTACTTGCTTTGAGTTAGTTTTCATATCACCTATTCATCACTTTTTGATCCCTAAATAAAATTGGGCAAGATTATTCACAATACTTGATTTGCTTAAAAAATCCAATCCAGAGGACGACATTCGAATTTACTATTCACTATATTATTACTTGACCCGTGCACTTGCGGTAGGAAAAGTCCACATCAATAATTCCGATAAAACCCAACATTTTTAATATCTTTGAAACCATTAGAAAGTTATACAAAATAGGTAAAGTGGAAACTCATTCAGACCTTGGATTGATAATATTACTTGCTGCAGACTGTGTATACTTGCATAGGAATTCTAGAGTATTTCATATCATATTTTTACTCACTCTAGGAACCCAACAGAGGCCATTTCGGAGGACAACGCACTGCGGCCAAAGTTCTTCAAAGTGGATATTGGTGGCCCACTTTGTTTCATGACGCCAGAAAACACGTCGAAGGTTGTGATAGATGTCAGCGCACTGGAAACATCAGCGCAAGAAATGAAATGCCTCAAAATTACATAATAGAAATAGAGCCATTCGATGTTTGGGGCATTGATTTCATGGGACCTTTCCTATCATCGCAAGGGAACCAATACATTCTTCTTGCAGTGGATTATGTGACAAAATGAATAGAAGCAATCGCCTGCGTTAGGAACGATGCAATAACTGTGACTAAATTCCTAAAAAGGAATATTTTTACAAGATTTGGAGTGTCGCGCAGGTTGATTAGTGATGAAGGGACCCACTTCATAAACAGAATCATGGACAAGTTATTGCAAAAATACAATGTCAAACACCATATCGCAACAACTTACCACCCGCAGAGCAATGGTCAGGCGGAAGTTTCAAATAGAGAGATAAAAAGAATTCTTGAGAAGGTTGTAAATATCAGCAGAAAAGATTGGGCGCATAACCTAGACGATGCGCTATGGGCATATCGCACTGCATTGAAAACACCCATAGGTGCATCTCCATATGCACTGGTATATGGAAAAGCATGTCATCTACCATTAGAGTTGGAACACAAGGCGCATTGGGCAATGAAGCGCCTAAATTTTGACTTAGAAGCTGCAGGACAAGAACGATTGCGCCAACTGGCAGAATTGGAAGAATTTAGAAGAAATGCATATGAGAATACCAAGATAAATAAGGAAAAACAAAAGCTATGGCACGACCGTAGAATACTAAAAAAGGATCTGAAGGCAGGTATGAAAGTATTATTGTTTAACTCACGTTTACGACTCTTTCAAGGTAAACTGAAATCCAGATGGTCAGGACCCTACATAATTCATAAAGTTTATCCATATGGGGCAGTAGACCTACATTCTACAGACGGAAAGAGAATTTTCAAAGTCAACGGGCAAAGAGTAAAACCATATATCGAAGGAACTTTGAATAAGGAAGTTGAGTTGATCCTTCTAAAGGATCCACCTTGAAGAAGCCACACAAGATAGGTCCAGAAAAGAAGTGCTCTGAAATGCACCAGGACCTAGCGCATAGAGCACTAACAGGTCAGAAGTTGTAAATATTTCTTTTCCGCATAATTTAGTTCTTTTGATAAGTTGAGCTTTAGGGAGATAATCCCATCGCATATGTTTTTGGTTTAAGAATCGCTGCGTTAAGAAAATTTTGTGCCTAGAAGGAAATCCCACTGCTTGCCAACTCACATCCGCATCTCCACCTCACACGATAACAATCATATTAGCATTTAATGAGGTGCACTAATCCCTGTTTTTCTCACATTACCCAAGGCAACCGCTCACATTCCTCCAAAATAATCATGATTTCCCACTCTAGTGGGATGCGAAAGGTTTTCAGTACCTAGGGACGCATGCCTTGCGTTAACTATAAGAAAGAAAAGCCTCTGCTGGCTTCTTCCTCATTTCTGCGCCTCCTTCATACCAGAAACCCTAAACCCTAAAACGTTTTGAATCTTTCTCCTCCCCTTTCCCGAAGAACAGCCATGTCGGACTCACAAAACCTCTCCATCGTCGGGTATGCGGATGATGCCTACTCTTCGCCGGAAGTCGAAGGACCAAACAGAGATGTGATCATTTCCTCGGATGAGGAAGATGACAACCAAAACCTCGCACAAATGGAAGAAGAAGAACCGGAAGTTGTGGATGGAGAACCTCTCCAAACCAGAACAAATGACCAACTCCTTGCCGCACCTTCAACCTTCGGTGGCGATGAAGTGCTCAACATCGCCCCACTAGACACATCCACCTTCTCAATCCAACCTGTCACTTTAAAGTCAGCCCCAAGCATTCCCACCCCTCGAAACCTCACTCCTTTTTCCTCTCCATTCCCATCGATTCCCCTCCTTCCAGCCGCAAACCCTTCCTCTATCGTAGCCCACACCATTGAGCCTTCCCCTTCCTGTTTCCCAACTAACACCACTTCCTCACCTCTTCCTTCATCTTCTTCCACACTCCCACAATTCTCAGAAAAACAAGTCGCTGCATGGAACGACTTGCTGCAAGAACCTCGCTCGGATGAGGAAGATGACAACCAAAACCCCGCACAAATGGAAGAAGAAGAACCAGAAGTTTTGGATGGAGAACCTCCCCAAACCAGAACAAATTCCCAACTCCCTGTCGCACCTTCAACCTCCAGTGGCGATGAAGTACTCAACATCGCCCCACTAGACACATCCACCTTCTCCATCCAACCTGTCACTTTACAGCCAACCCCAAACATTCCCACCCCTCGAAACCTCACTCCTTTTTCCTCTCCATTCCCATCGATTCCCCTCCTTCCAGCCGCAAACCCTTCCTCTATCGTAGCCCACACCATTGAGCCTTCCCCTTCTTGTTTCCCAACTAACACCACTTCCTCACCTCTTCCTTCATCTTCTTCCACACTTCCATAATTCTCAGAACAACAAGTCGCTGCATGGAACGACTTGCTGCAAGAACTCGACGAAGAAGGCGATGAAATTCGCCAAAGAGAAGAACAAGAACGTGCTGCCGCAGAGTCTAGCGCAAAAAATAGAGGCGAAGGGCCAAGCAGTGCGGAAGCAGCAGCCATCGCAGCGCATAACTTGGCTACTATCGCAATAGCTATGGAAATGTCTGACTCTGAGGATGAAATCCCCCTCACGCGTTGGCGCAATATCCAACCAACAGGGGTCGTCATCAGAGAACCATGCGAGGAACTTGCGGCGACCCAAGGCCATAACCAAAAATCCCCAGCGTAGGAAAACACTGTCTGCGATGAGCTTCAAAATGCGCCACCGCCACCTCCACCTGATCAGCACTCACCTCCCCGCTCTGAAGCTCGTGCTGAAGAAGTTGCTGAAGAAGAACCCCAGCCCAATCCTCCTCGCGTCAATGACATCCCTGAACAAACTCCTGAAACCGCAACATCAGGCGAAGGCGCATCTGCCAGACCATTGGATGTTGACACAACCCTCATCTTCTCAGAGCTACGGCAAATGTTCTAAGAAGTCACGGAACCTTTGCGTCTGCAATAAGAAAGGCTCTGTCAGCAGCAGGCATCACTGCAAAGGCAGCAAGAGGAGCTGTCTCAAAGGGTCAATGCCTTGCTCCTCTTCTTAACACATTGGACAAATTCTTTCCACCGCCTGCCTATCGCACCGAACCTCTTCACGCAAAGACCAGCTGGCGCAGGGCCTTCTCAGATGCGACCACAAAACATTCCGCCGGTTCCAAGGTTCCCTAGACTGCCACCTCCACCACCGCAGGAATAAAATTACCTTTGTCTTTCTTTTGTTTTACCTTCATGTATGCGCCGTGTTCATAATTCCATTATCAAATTACATAAATATATCTCACTGCATATTTCTTATCACTTTTCTCTGCCTTATTAATGTCTCTTTATCTCTTAAAGTCTTTGCGTTAACTCCTTTTGTCTTAATCAACGCATCTGACTTCTAATTTTTCTTGTCCGCATTACCTCACTTGATTTAACCTTTGTCTTCATTTTCCTCAGAACATAAGGCAAATTCCTTCGCAGTTTCACCTTGCCGCAACTCAACTTCTATTTTTCCTCTGTCCATGCGCTCCAAAGTAAGTTTGGGGGACAATGGGGACATTGTCCATCTTAAGTTTGGGGGAGTAGGCGCATAAGTATTAAATATAAATAACGAATGCGTTCCTTTAGGAATGCGGCATGTTTGTAGCCAGGGGCATTTATGACACCCATAGTTTGCCACTGCGCGAAGACAAACGCATCCTATGAGCGTTAAGGGCAGTAAAAAAATGTAATACCCGTAGTTGGATACCTTTCATCACAAATGTGGGTAAGCCAAAACGAAAGTATATGTTTTGATGTCCATTTGATGTCCAATTGTTTGCTTTCTAAAATATATATATATATATATATATATATATAAATTTTTGAACGTATGCGCCCAGGACAAGCAAAAAGTGGTTGAGTTATAGCAAGAAAGAATCAAAGCGCAAGGAACCTGCTTTAAGCAATGAAGAAAATTTGACAAAAGTCAAATCTACTGGAGTAATGTTTACAAGAAAAAGAGGTAGAAGGATGCCAAGATCGCAAGCAATAGAGAGTTAAGTAATTCTCACAAAGTGGATAATAGGCATTGCTTGGGGACAAGCAATAGTTTAAGTTTAGGGGTTTGATAGCTTGCGAAATGCAAGCTATTTACCCTCTAAATTTAGGCTAAAAGAAGGCAAAAAGAACCTCCAATGCGTTATCTTAGCGTAGAAAGAAAAGGGAAAGTGCTTTGATATAAGCGGCAAGCTATATTTGTGTATGCGATAAGAAATTATAAATACAAAGCGCCAACGCAACTAATCAGGACATTTTAAGTATCTTTTCAGCGCAGGCACACTTTCCAAGATGATCAAAAGACAGAAAAAGATGGGTGAAAAGACAAGCGCCGGTGCAGCCAGAGCAAGTAAGCGAAAAAGGAGATTAAAAAGGCGCAAGTGGCCTAATGATGATTAAGCGCTGACACAACTAACGCAAGTGGACGTGCAAGTTGGCCGTTGATGACTTGAAGAAGTTTGCTTCCCTCACCTATAAATAGAAGTCACCTGTTCAAAGAAGCGAGGGGGGATCATTGGCAGACCATTGAAGAGAGTAGAAGAACCTCACAAAGGAGCTGCAGAAACCTGTAAATGGGAGAACACTTGTGTGCAATGTATCATTTCATGTATATCTGTTTTGCTTCCATGAGCTAAATCTTCTCTTCAAGGCTTAGCGCAAGCGCCTCATGCGACGATAAGTATCACTTGTAAGCGTATTTTTGGTTTAATTGAAACATTGTTTGCTTTCTACTTAGTTGTGTTAATCCTTTCATTGCTAAGTCCCGCTTGGCCAGCCGAATGCGGTATCAGTATGATAAATCCTTGACAGGTAATGCATATAGATCTCTCTAAGTAGAACAAGCTAGTGCATGTCATGTAGTCTTGGTAGCATTTAATTATTACCACTAAAAGATATTGCATGCTTGAGCTTCGATTGCATTGTGACTAACGCAATCCCTTGTAAGTATTAAAAGAACTAAACTTCACGCATAAACTAGGCAAATAGTCATTTACTAGTTGATTGCTAAAACGCATAAGGAGTACCGGAAGGAAAACTTAATGATTTTTTCTCACTTAGGCATTAATGGATCAATTAATAAAAAATTAGCGCTACAAGTCTCTTATAAAGCATGAGGTTGCTACCGCAATAGCCTTGATATTTCTCGCATTAAACCCCTGTTCTCACTTTATATTATTTTCTTCCCGCAATACATCTATTATTTAAACTACACCAATCAATTTTCTTTACTTACCTAGCATGTTGAGAAATTAAATCAGTGAATATATAATTTTTGTTCCATTTCCCTGTGGATTCGACCCTGAACTCATCAGGTACTACTTTATTTAATTAGTTTATACTTGGATTGACTTAAATCTGCGACTATTCTACCAACTATACTGATAACCAATCAGAAGCTGAAGAGGAACCTGAGTCTGAGGATTATGACACGCCTACAGGGGAAGCTAAGGAGGACACATCATCAGATGAGGCTGAAAAGCCTGAACCTGAGCCTCCTATTCCTTCTCCCACACTGATGGTTCTTAAATAAAAGAAAAAGAAAAAGAAGAAAAAGAACAATCAGGTTCAATTTGACAAGTTTATGAATGCTTTTATGAATCTGAACATTAAAATTCCTTTTGCAGAGGCGTTAGAGATGCCCCAGTATAACAGGTTCATGAAGGAGTGGTTAGCAAAGAAGCGAAAGGAAAAGAAGGTTGACACTGTATATCTTGCTTCCACATGCAGCACTAGAGTCCAACAGAAGGTACTTGAAAAAGTAGCAGATCCAGGGAGTTTTTCTGTTCCTTGCAGTTTTGGTACTTACTCTTTTAAAGCATTATGTAATTTAGGTTCTAGCATTAATATTATTCCCTTGTCCCTGTGTAAAAAGTTAGATATAGGTGATATTAAATTTATTCTTGTAAAGCTCCAATTGGTTGATCAGTCTGTGGTTAGACCAGTTGGCATTGTAGAAAATTTTTTAATCAGAGTAGGTAGATTTTTCCTCCCTATTGATTTGTATGTTATGGACATGATAGAAAATCCTTCAATGTCTGTCATACTAGGAAGACCATTCCTCGCTACTGGGCGAGTGATTATTGATATTGAGCGCAGGGAGCTCACTGTAAGAGTCAGGAATGACAAAGAAATATTTAAAGCAGTTGAAGACTCTAATGGACATTTTGAAGTGCTTTTCATGGGCTACAAGAAAGGTGCAAGAAAGAGCACCTCTGTTGGATTCACAGAAAAGAAGCCTCCTTGATGCACGATCAACACGTCGAGCTAATGACGTTAAACAAGCGCTTATGGGAGGCAACCCAAGTAAGTGTAGTTGTGCTTTTCTGTTTGCTTTTGATTTATTGTTTGTTTTTGTAGGTCTTGTTTTCTGTCTCTCCTTTGCTTTCAAGCTTTCAAGATTTCAATCAAGAAGTCATCATCATTCCAGGCCAGTATTATTCACTCCTCTCATTCTTTTATTGTTCTCATGCTTGTTTATGCCTTATTTTCTTTATACATTGAGGACAATGCATGTTTTAAGTTTGGGGGTGGATTAGCATGTTTGTGGAGCCCTTGAACATCTGAGTTCGGGCTATAGTTTTGAGCTTTCTTTGAATTAAGCATATGGTTGTTTTTCTGGATGCTATTTTTGCATGACTATGATGTCCTAGGATAGGCTTTCTTGTCAATTTTTAAGCTTGCGATGAGTTGTAAGCATGAGTGCCCAAAAAGGGAGACTTTTTAAAATTTTTCTAGGAGATGTCTTGCATGAGTAGAGTATTTTTCTTGGCTAGACTTGCATTTGAAGACTTAGGAGAGAATTATTGAGTTCATATGGTTGTTGTCACCTCGATAGGTGTAGGGATGAGCTAAAGAGTTAATTTTCTGCAAATTAGCATGTTTGATCTTGCTTAGGAGGAACGAAAAGAATATATGCTATGTATGCTCTTAAAGAAAAATCATTCTTGTGTTACTATTGAAGAAAAAATGATTATGCCATGGCCTGTGCACAGTTTGCAATGTTTAATAAAGATTTAGGCAAAAAGAGCTACCCCTGTTGTGATCAGTTAGGCCAACCAGAGAAATCTCAGGTTAAGGGTCCCTGCAATAGGTGTGTGAAAACTAGTGCCACATATAAATGTTGAATTTAATTGTAATTTATAAGCACCTAAGTATGGAGGAAAACAAACTAATTTGTTCCATTAACTCATTAGTGCAACCTTAGTGCCAGTGTAGAGGGAAGATGAGTTGAGAGTTTAATAATCCAATCCCGGGCTAGTAGAGTCTGATGTTGTTGAGTTAGATCTCGCGTGTGCAAGTTAATTTTGGAAAAATTTTAATTTGTCTCCCTCATTGGTCCTTGTGTGCATGTCTCTTGCTTGCTTGACTATTCACTTTTGAGCCTTGAGGATTGAGTTATGATTATTGCATCCATTCTTCCATTGTATGTTTGATTTGTAGTTTGCTCGAGGACTAGCAAAAGCTTAAGTTTGGGGGTATTTGATAGCGAGCATAGCTAGCTATCTTTACTTATTTAATTAAGCTAGTCTTTCATGATATATGGGCCATTTTATTGCACTTTATTGTTTATTTTGTAGGAAATGGTTGATTGGAGCTATAGCGCAATATTAGAGTTAATCGGGTGCTCGGGACGCGGAAAGATGATAAGGAATAAAAAGAATCAAAAGGGAAAAAAATTCAAAATTGGGTCAAATTTTGACTAGCGTCTCGACGCTAGCCCTTAGGCGTCTCGACGCTAGCATTCCTTATTCGGAAAGATGTGAAACTGTCGCAGCGTCGAGATGCTGCAACTTGAGTGTCTCGACGCTGCTAGACTTCCTTTTCCAGAACGCGTGTTTTGAAGACAGCGTCGAGACGCTGGCTTGACAGTGTCTCGACGCTACGATGAAAACTCAGTATAAATCATTCTTTTCGGCTAGGTTTTTGGGGGATTCGTTTTTGGGACTTCTTGGAGCTGTAAACCGGGCAGAAACATAGACTTTTGGAGCAAAAGCAAAGGGAGCAAGTTTGAAATCAACCCATTGTTCGTGGGGATCGTGACGGGGACGCTCGGTCTCGGCCTACATTGAGTTCTTCCTTTCCTTTCCCTTTTCTTTAGCTAGATTTTATGGCTTTTCCATGTTTAGTTGAGCTTGTAATACCAATCGTTAGTAGCTAAACTTGTAGCTTAGGGATTGATGTAGTTGATTAAATTTATGGATTGAATTTATGGTTTAAGTTGTGCAATGGTTATTATGTTTGTAATCTTGATTTAATGCTTTCAATTAATTGGACATTAGTTGGATGATTTAAGTGTTGATTCTTGCTCGGGAGAGGGGATTTAGCATAGACTTACTCAAGATTGCATGACTAAAGTTTACTTTCTAATTTCGTGACGGTTTTTAGATTAACTTTAGAATTGGTCAAAAGAACTCATTGCCTTGCATGTTAATAAACTTAGATAGGGATATCAAGTTGGTTAATTTGCATGAGAATCAATTATACTCGGGAGAGGTAGTTGTGATTAAAGGTTCTTGGGCTCATAATTCCATTGTACATAATAACTTATTCCTTAAAATCAATCCTAGACTAAATTGGCGAAATCAATTTCCTAAGTGTTGTCTCAATTGCTTATCCACTGTTTGCTTGTTTTGATTTAGTTTTCGATCTTTCATTCATCACTTTGTGTTCCCTAAATAAAATTGAGCAAGATAATTCACAATACTTGATTTAGCTTAAAAATCCAATCCAGAGGACGACACTCGTTTATACGAACACTTTATTATTACTTGACCCGTGCGCTTGCGGTAAGAAAAATTCCACATCAATTAACTTGCATAAGCGAGATCTAACTCAACGAGATCAGACTCTACTAGCCCAGGATTGAATTATTAAACTCTCAGCTCATATTCCCTCTACACTGGCACTAAGGTTTCACTAACGAGTTAATGGAACAAATTAGTTTGTTTTCCTCCATACTTAGGTGCCTATAATTTTAAAAATAAATCAAGCATTTAAAAATAAAACTATAGCCCGAACTCAGGTGTTCAAGGGCTCCACAAACATGATATTCCACCCCCAAACTTAAAGCATGCATTGTCCTCAATGTATGAATCAATAAAGCATAGTCAAGCATGAGAACAAATAAAGAATGGAAGGGATGAATGATACTGCCCTGGAATGATGACCTTTTCATGAATGCTTGGCATAGACAAGAGCACGGGAACTCCTACAAAACAAAAAGAACAAGACATAAAAAACAATAACGAAGTAACTTGGGTTGCCTCCCATAAGCGCTTGTTTAACGTCTTTAGCTCGACGTGCTCGTGCAGTCTGTCAAGGCACATAAAAATTCTCGTATTTCTTTGGAGCCTTCTTTCTTGAATCAATAAAACTCACTATCGCTAGCAAGCTTACTAGTTTCTCATGGCCCCCTGAAACAGAATTATTTTTAGTATTTTTGTATAAAATAAACATAAAAGGAGAAAGATCGAAATAAAGAGACTCGGACTCTAAAACTGACTCGTGAGAATAGAAAAAAGAACAATCAAAATCTACAAAGGATGGAGAAGATAAATCAGACGAAGGCTTTTCAACCTCAAACTTTACCTCCTTAAGTTCCTCTGTCACTGCAAGCTCATTTTCTTTTTCTTCCTCACAAACATGTTCTTGAAAGGTGCTACAACTCTCCAATTCTTCTCCACTATCTATGCAACTCACCCCTAAATGCTCATCCTTAGCAAGATTGAAAGAACTAAGCTCCTGAATGGGTGCCAATGAATCATCGGCCACATGACTCACTAGACATCCTATGGAAGTGGATCCCACCTCACTAACTTCCTTTGGGGTTTGAAGTCCTTTTATAATTTCATCAAATTTTAAACTCCTCGCTCTAGACTCCTCAATATAATTTTGAACTATGCTTTCCAAGGAAGAATTTTCTTTTAAAGGAGGATAACTTGAAGATGAAAAATTGGAGTATGGTGTTGAATAAAAAGCCATTCAAATCGATTAAAACAACAATGATAATTAGGTTTCCAATCAAATAATAACCCAACAAGAACAAATGACTAAGACTCAAACAAAAACAAAAAAGGAAAAAAAATCAAACAAAAAAGGAAAGAACTAAGAAGGAAAATTACAGCTATGGAAACAAAAACAAAAAAAAAATAAGGAAATAAAACAAATAAGGAAAAAATGCAATCTACCTAAAAAATATAAATACACCATAAATTAAGACCGAACAATTTTTTCACAATATTAATTTAACTAAATATGTCAATCCCCGGCAACGGCGCCAAAAACTTGATGTGGAATTTTCCTACCTCAAGTGTACGGGTCAAGTAATAATATAGTGTTTTCGTGTAAAATGAGTGTCGTCCTCTGGATTGGATTTCTAGCAAATTAAGTACCGTGAATACTTTTGTTCGATTTTATTTAGGGAGCAAAACTCAAAGATAAAGATACAAGCAAAGACAAAAATCATAAAATAAAAGTGGAGACTCAAATGGAAAGACTCTTAGGGAATTGATTTTATTGTTTAAGATTGAGGATTGATTAATAGGAATGAATTGACCGTGCAATTATTCTACAAGCCAAGGAAACTTTTATCACGATTACCTCTCCCAAGTATAATTGATTCTCATGCATATAAACTAACTTGATATCCCTATCTATGTTCATTAACATACAAGGCATTATTCGGTTCGGTCCTTGTTATACTTCTAAAGTAATTCTAAATCCCGCCACAAACTTAGAATTTCTACTTTAGTCATGCAATTAAACAAAGTAAGTCTTCCGCCAAATCCTCTCTCCCGAGTTAGATTCGACACTTAAATCATCCAATTAGTGATCACGTAATTGAAAGCAATACACAAAATTGCATGCATAAAATAAAAGCACATTCATACCAAAAATCAATCCAACAAACTAAAAACAACTACATCAAACCCTAAGACAAACAACTAGCAATTCATAGTCTTTGAACCACAAACACTAATTGCAAGAAAAGCCATAAAAACTACAAGAGTTAAGGGAAAGAGAAAGGAAAACTCGAATCCATCGAAACCGGCACGTCCTCGTCGCGACCTCCACGTCTTCTCGCTTGATCCCCGCTCCTTGGCCTCGCCTTTAGCTCCCACAAAAGGTCTCTAGTCAAAATTAGGGCTAAAATCTCACCAAATGGACTCCCCCAATCTGTAGCATGAAAAGAAGTATAAATATGAATTCTGCCGATAGCGTCGAGACGCTGTCGACATAGTGTCTCGACGCTATGTCCTGCCGCGCATTCTGCTTACGGAAAAACCGACAGCGTCGAGACGCTCTTGTCACAGCGTTGAGACGCTGTGACTTATGCAGCCCAAATTATAAAAGGAAAGGCAGCGTTGAGACGCCACAAGGCTAGCGTCGACGCTAGCTCTCGGTTAAGCCTCTTTTGTACTCTTCCAACTTTGTTTCTTTTCGGTTCTTTGGCATCTTTTCAAGTCCCGAACACCCGATCAACTCCAACTTCTCGCTTAAGCTCTAATCAACACTTTCCTACAAAATAAACAATTAGGTGCAATAAAATGGCCAATAAATCATCAAAGACTAGCTAAATTGAATAGGGAATACTAGCTAGCTATGCTCGCTATCACTTCCCCGTTATCCTCCAGCCTTAGAAAGACTTGTGGGAGTCTATGGTGATAGGGATTGGAAGGGATATGCTTGAACACTACAAGCTTTTAGAGAGAATTGAGATAGTGAGGTTGAGAGTGAATTTTGGCAGCATAACATTACTCCAAAATTCCATACTTCTCCATCTTCTAATCCCCTATTTATAGAGGATTTTCATGCATCTTAGATTCATCAATGTAAGACACATGGAGAGGAGAATGTCCATAGTGGATTCTAGGTGTGCAATGGAGAATACATGCATCTTTGCATGATTGAGGTGTTATTCCACTTTCTTCATCCATGCAAGAGTGGATTTAGTTGTGTAATTCCACTATCTCCATCTATACAAGAGTTAATTTCTACTCTTGGATTTACTTTAAAATTCAATTCTCAATTGTCTTTCAAATTATCAATTAATTGAACTATTTCAATTAATCGTGTGACATTAATCAAATTAATTCATATCACCTAATTCAATCCACTAATCTTGAATTTCCAAAAATTCAAGATTGAAATCTCTATCTCAAATTTTAATTAAAAAAAATTCATAATCATTTTTAAATTAAAACAATAATTAATTAAACAATTTAATCAATTATGTAATATTAATTTAATATAATATATCAAATTAATACTATGCACCCAATATGAATCCCTATTCGTATATATTGTATTTAAATCATATTTAAATACTTTACTCTCTCAATTAATAGTTAAATTCATAATTAAACTATTTTGTCGATAATATCGTACATACTCGACACTAATTCCCTAAACCGATTTTGAACGATTCAAACTTTCCTATCACTAAGTTCTAAGGTAAATCTGTATGAGCTAGCAGGGAGACCTAATGGACCTACAGATCATGGGCTCCAACGATCTGAGGTTAACCGACTAATCTCATTAACCTAGCAAACCAACATTCGTTAACTATCTGGACACTCCACTATAGCCCTGTACTTGCACTCCCCTCACTGTAGATATATTTCTGTCCACCTGATATAACCAGGATTAGTAAGTCGATCCTTCACAGGTTGTTCGTAACTATAGCTGGATCAAATCTCCGTTTTACCCCTATAGTACTTCTTGTTCCTTAAGTCCCACTGATCCTCTAATGAATAATTGGTTTATGGTCCAACCAACAAACCGAGTCCCTCTCGAGCCAATGAGAGGGCGGGATCCCTTTGTTTAATCCCCAGATACAACACTTAAGGGAACAACCTCTCTACTATCCCTAATTCGGGTAGGAGCGAATTCTTTCTTGTAGAACTATGTCCCCAACTATCCTCTCGTTCCTATCCCTAAAATGGTAGGCTTATTGAGTCGATGATGCTGAGCCACTGTCACCCATGTAGATCTAAGGATAAGTCCGAATAAACAGGAGTTCATAGTTAGCTCAGGACTAAGATCGAGTTACCTCGGTCATCACATGAAATAGTCAGTCTTGTCAGTGAACGGCGTTATAAAGCAAGAGTGACTTATTTCTCGGTCCTGGTCTTATGCAAACTCATTGCATAGGACGCCCCCACTCGCATGTCTCTATATGGACGATTTAGGATCACTTCGTCTGTACTATCTACAAAGTGGGTCGCGTCTCATAGTGTCCCCAGGATAAGGTACCCAACCCTATCCCTATACTATAGACCGTTTTGGCTATTACCCGAGTCTGGTCCACTTTTATGTCTCTACATAAAGCTCAAGTGTTCATCCTATAGCCAGGGATCTAAGTTTATTGGATTTAGGTTATTTAACGTGCAATTTACTTATTCAGTAACAACTTTGCTGAATGAATCTCGATAGCGACTTTATCGATCAAGTATATAATTCGTTTAACATTCACTATCTACGAGTTTTAGGACACCAATCCCAACAATGAATGCCCCTGGTTACTCAGTAAACCCTAGGAAGGAGGAGTAACTCTCGATTTTTTATTTTTTTTTTAATGTATATACTGAGAATATATTCTAAGCATATATTCTTTTTTCAGTAGTACAAATTTACAAAAACTCGAATATTTACACAGTAAAGCATAAAGCACCCCCCCTCATTGGCTTTGACGCATGGGCTTAACATGAGGCTTTTTTATTTTCCAAAACTTCAAGGCTAAACTCTCCTAGAGTGTTAGAAAGGTTAAACACGAGGAAGTTTAGACTTAAGAAAATTCTATAGAGAAAACGACTAATGGAAAGCCTATGAATAGAAAACAATTTAGTTGTGACGGTGACACTTTTGAGATAGAACAAGGCTCTAGTTATCGTCATCAAAGGCTTAAAAAAAACTCTTTTGAAAACATGTTTTTCTTCCAAAACCTTTTATAGAGCAATTTTTGTTTTAAAGTTGATTTTTTTTCAAAAAGTTCATAGGTTAAGCTCAAAATAGCAAGCAGATTTTTAAAGAAAAGATTTGAAAAACCCAAGTTTAGTTGATCTAAACTATCCACAAACTATCTAAACTACCCTATGATCAAAACTATTAACAATCTAAACAATTAAAACAATCAAAACAACAACTAAACAACTAAAAATAGAATTTAAACCATGCTAAAAACTAAAAACAAAAAGCACAAAAAATAGTGTTATGTATAAAACCAGCAAATAACGGGGTCAGAAAACTCCCCTAGTCCTCATCCGAGGAACTCTCTTTCTCTTCATCATCTTCTTCATCGTCAGAATCCTTGTTTTCTTGAGGCAGCAACGATTGAGGGAAATCGGGAAAAACTGGAGCAATACTCGAGGCGATGGAGAGATAGAACTCTCTAATGGCCTCATCCCTCTCCTTTGCATATGCCCAATAAGTTTTTCAGGTTTTCCCTAATTTGATCTAGCTGGCGGTAGGCAATAGCTAGGGCTTCCGATGACGGTGAGGACCTTGTAAAAGGAGTGTTCTAGGATGGAGAAGCCATGCTCGACCCTGATTGTGGAGTGGCCTAAGATGTTGAGGCTTTATCTTTCCTCTGGATGTTGTACTGTTAGAGCTTCGCGATCAAGGACAGGTCAATAGTTGGCTTGAAGAAATGACGCTCCTCGTCCTTGCTTGGAACGATCTTCACCCTTTGGCAAAGCTGGATGATCAGTGATCCAAAGAAAAGTTTACTTGCTCTTTTTCTCCCATAGGCTAAAATGTCATCTCTGATTATGCTCCCGATGTTGATCTCCAACCCCTTCATAATGCAATAGAGTAGCATAACTCTATCCATTGAGATCGTGCTATCGTGGGTGGTTTGCATCAAAGGGTTCTTCAGAAAGTGAAGCCAAACTGTCGATTCTGGGTTTAAGTCGCTTGACACTAGAGTTTTCACCTTCGTCTGAGACTCTTTCCATTGAACTCCCTTGTTGGCCACAAGTTTTAATGCTTTTTTCTTCTGCTTGGTCGAGGGGTTCCTGATAACATCGTTCCTTCTTGGATTCAGGGGTGCCTTGATCCTGTACACCCTATTGATGTCCACTTAAGAGAAGCTGACCATCTTGCCTCTCACCACCACCATAATAATGCTCTCCTCCCTCAGGCAAGTGTAAAATTCACGAACTAAAGGCACTACAACCTCATGAGGGTGAGCACAGAACTCCTGCCACTTGTACTGGGAGATAACTCTGCTTACGAACTCTGGCAGTGTTCCTGCTCTGTTAGAGAATCCCTTCGCATTGGGGAAATCTCTCTTTCTCATGATCTCCATCCGTTCCTGAAAATTAACATCACTCAATACCTCGGCGAATGGATTTTTAGGAGATGCAGCCTTTAGTGATTTTCCCTTTGGCTTGGTCGGTGAGACGGTAGGAGGAGCTGCTGGAGAGGCGTCCATGGACCTTGTCCTCGGTCTCTTGGCAAAAATAGGATCATTCTTGTTTTTGGTCCTCCTTTCAGCTTTCATCTCTCTTTTTCTCTTCCTCCTCAATGCTGCAGAGATGGGAACTTGGTCATCATCCAGTTCCTTAATCTCTGAATCAGATTCTGTTTCAGAGTCACTGGAGGTCTCAGCCTCCTTGATTTATTTCTCTTCTTCCTCCCTCTTCTCTCCCGAAGAGATGCTATCAGCTGTTGGTGGGTCATACGTGAATAAAGGTTCACAAACCTCTTAAGCAGGCTGAACTTCAGTGGCCTCAGCTAGGCCCTCTTCCGAATGCGGGCCAGATGCGGTCGCATTCTGGGCTTCATCCACTTGCTCTTTTTCTTTTTCTTTTTTTGAGCTTCCTTCACTTGGCCCTGATTGGCCTCTTCTTCTCTCCCTTGTAGCAGTTCAGCTTCACTTTGAGCCTTGTGAAGTGGCTCAAAAGCTGCAAGGAAGTCTTCAGCTTCCTTTCTTCTTTTCTCTTCTTTTTTCAATTATTCCCTTATTCGTTTTTCTTCATCAAGGAGTTGCAAGTCAATTGCTGCCCTCCTGTGGCCTTCACCTAACTTTCTTTCTTCTTCCTTAGCTAACTTGGCCCTCTCGGCCTCTTGCTTTTCCTCTTCTCTTTTCTTTTCCTCTTCAAGATCTCTTTCTCTCGCAAAGTCATCCTCCTCCATAATTTTCTAATTTTCTATCTCTCTCTGAGCCTCAATCTCCTTTAAAGCTTCTTGTTCAGCCTTGTAACCTTCGACAATAACGAAAGCCTTTGCCACGGCTTGGTTGATTATGTCTTCGAACACGTTTGGTGGCATTATTGCTACTTTGAGGGGCTCAATAACAAGCGGCTTCTCGGGCACAACCTTCTTAAGGCTCCTCTTCCTTGCACTATAGGTAACGAATGGTTTGTCCCTGCAAGACGAAGATGGGTTAGTTGAAGGTTCGAAATTCTTACTGTTGAAGCTCCCTCTTGCCGAGAGCTTCCTGCTACCTTGGCGGCTTCTTCTCCATCTTGCCTGTTAGCTTCTTCTTCAAGAGTAGCACGTCTCTGAGCTCCCATCGCCAGGATCATTGAAAACCACTCCCTGAGCGTTTTCTAAACTGTTGAGTGGCGGGTTTTTGGGTTTGGCAGACAGTAGTGGCGCACGTGGACCTTCTCGGTGAAGACGAACTCGGATTCTCCCTCGTCGTGGTCGGCATTGTCGAAGAAGAGAGAGTTTGAGCATCAGGTTCGAGGTTCACGATCGCTGGCGAAAAACTCATGGGTCTCGTCCTTCGCGTACCATGCATTGCTGTTTCGGGGTTCTCCTCTTGTCGTCGCACGCTTGTTCCAGCTTCGTGGGCAGTTGGATTACTCTGGGATCGAGTAATCTTGTGTGATGATGGTGGTTTGGGTGAATTTTTCATGGTTCTTGATATGGGTTTTCGGTTTCAAGATGAGAGAATATGGAGAGTTTGAGGTTTTGACTTGAATGCAAAAGACTTTAAGTAGTTGGTGAAGAGGGAAAGACTATAAGTCAGCTATTTATAGTTTTCCAATTAGGTCACGTGTAGTAGGGGTGAAAAAACCCAAACCGAACCAAATCAAACTGGTTCGGTTCGATTCGGTTTTTATTTAATTTTTTATAGAACCGAACCTCGATCCTCGCAAATATTTTACCCGAACCGAACGCAGTTTGCCTAGGGTTCCATTCGCACTTTATATTCGCCTTTTCTCTCCTCCTCTCCCGCAGTTCGCCTCTTCAGCTCCTAGGGTTCCGTTTCGTCACCTCGCCTCTTCTCTTCTCTCGTGCCTCGCCTCTTCTCTCCCGCAGTTCGCCTCTTCATCTCCAAGCCCCCTAAGGTTTGTTCAATTCAAATTCTCTCTTTCTATCGATTTCCTTTATATCAAGGATTGCCATCACCAGTTTCCTGATTTCACTGTCCCCTCCCTGATTTTTCTCTAATTGTTGATTCCATTGACCCTATTGATTTCTATTTCTTGTAAAAAAATCTGCTCAACTCTGTTCTTTCTCTTTTTAGATTTGATGGGGTGCTTTTATTTCGAACAATGTGTTTTCATTCACTATTTCATCAATGTTTTTGGTTTTTTTTGTTTTTGGGCATTGAGGGATTTCACCTATTTTTCGTTCTTCGTTTGGCTTTGCCTTCTCATTTTGTCTCTTGCTTCTTCTTTTTTAAAACTATCAATGGCTTCTGAAAGAATGTATTGAACCTTGGCTGGAAATTTTCAGTGACACTGATCTACATAGGTAAATAAAATTATAAGCCTCTATCTGTATCTATATTTTTCACATATTTTCTAGCCCAAAAGTAAATCACGAATGTATTTTGCCTGAGTAAGAAGCAAACTGGGAGGATGTTGTACCTCAATACCCAAGAAAAAAATTGCTAAGTCACCAAGGTCCTTCATGAGAATTTTGGTTGTTGAGATGCTTCACCAAATTGGTTAGAAGGGAAGGATTATTGCCTGTTAATATCAAGTCATGCACATATACAAGAAATGCAGCCAACACATTCTTGTGATAGAAGAACAATGAAGTATCATATGTAGGAATAGAAAATCTCCTAAGATACTAGCAATTGTTGTAGATGATCATTTCACGTCCGATGCTTGAGACTATAAATTTGATAAAATAAGATAGAGTTGGATTTAGGTTCTATTCATATAATCTGTGGTTCTCTTTACCTTTCTTTTCCATTCATCTAATGTCTCATTTTCTAGATGGAGGAGATTGATTGATTTGGGCCACATTTTACTCTGTTAGTCTTTACTAGTGAATTTAATTCAAGGAGTTAGTAAATTTAGTTATGGTTAATCTCTTGCTTGCTTGTTTTCATGAATGTATGCAATAGATCTGGTTAATCTCTTGCTTGCTTGTTTTTTTTTTTAATGTATACCAGTTGAAATTTATTTCACACGTTATTGTTTCGGGAATATTGCGATTTTGCCTATTACTAATGTATTGTATCAACTCTTATTTTCTTCCTTATAGTATCCCTTTACCATCATGAAGTTTGTCCAACGGGTTTTTTTATTTTAATAGGCAGTGGCAAGACGTTTACAATGCAACCATTACCTGTTCAAGTCAGTCCTCTAGGCCAACAACAAATCAACTTTAGTTATCTTCTCTATTTCTCACTTGAAGCATTTGTCATCCAAATGGGGCTGGAAGAATGGCCATACCTTTGATTTCAACCTCACGAAAGTTAGTTTTCGTGTTTGAGTAGAGACGTTTCCACTCAAAATTTTCAAGTTCTTATTACATACAACCAGACATCCTTTTCTCCATCCAATTTCTTTGTCTGTAAGTTTGCTGTGGAAAGTTTTGTCATTTCTTTCTCCACTGTTCATTCCATGAATAAGAGCTTCAAAATCTTCATTTTGACAAGAAATGGTGAACTTTCTTGTGGATGTATGGCAACAGGAGGGCCTATATGATTGAAAATGTTTCTTTTATTTTGGATATATTCCTTGAGTCCTCTTAGGAAGCTTCTTAGTATGGATTGGGAAAAGAAAAAAAAGAAAAGGGTGTTTTTTTTTTTCTTCTTCTTCTTACCTTTATTAATCATCCTACATTTTTTAGTTGTACAAATGTAATAACATCATCTTGCACTTTTAGCTTTAAGGTTGAAACAATAGAAAAATCAGCTGCCTTTGATGGTGTATTAAAAAAAAAAAACTATGGATGACCTGACCTGACCCGACCCCGGTTCGGGTCACTCTGGACCGGGTCGGATCGGATCGGATCGGTAGTCTGTACAACCGACCATGGGTCGGGTCGGGTCAGTTTGTTCGTACAACCGACCCGACTCAGGAATTTTACACCCCTAACGTGTAGGTCAAAAATTTCGTGACTGCCCTCTTATTTCTGAAAATGCAGTCGCATTTCCAAATACACTAGGGAGAAATGCGATCGCATTTCACCCTGTTTTTCTGCCTTTTTTTTCTATCTTTTCATTTTTCATTTGCTTTTTCTTCTTTGCTGAAACACTCATAAACATGTTAGAAAGTTCACATGCTTAATCATGATTTTTTATTCTTTTCCTCCTTTTTTTATGAGAAATTAAGACAAAACGTTTTGATCAATTCAACTTCCAGATAAGTCCCCAGGTGGAGGTGTTCCCAATGGTCATCTTAAATACCTCAACCTAGGCAGGACTTTCCTTAGACAAAGTTCCCTCTTGATAAAAAATCTTTTATTCTAAACTTACAAATTCACATTTTCCTATATATATTTTATTTTTCTTTTTTTTTCTTTTTTATTTTAACAAAAGATAGGGTACAAAATAATATGAACTTTTCAAACTCCTAGGTAATTCCCCAGAAAAAGGTGTTTCTTTCGGTCAACTTAAATACCTTTTCCTAGACATGATTTCCTAGACAAAGTTTTTACTCTTGTCCAGATATTTTAGAGTCCCTGTCTGTATTATTATTTTATTTCACTATAGATCCAGATAAAATAAATTCTAAAAGTTTAGAAGTCATACCAGGTCAATAACGGAAACATGGGCTTCCTCATCCTCAAAGCCCTTCCCCCAATATGGTTTGATCCTTTGTCTTTTCATGGGTTGATTGATTTCTTCAACTTCAATCTTTTTCCCACCTTTTACTTTTGGTTCTTCATCTCCAAGTATATCCTCCAATGTTTCTCCTTTCATTATTTCCTGAAAAAGTAGACCGGGAGAGTTCATCAATTTCATCAATCATAGAACATTCCTCAAAATCTCCAGGGTACTTCATTGCATTCATCACATTCAACGTGACTTGCTGATCGTTGACCCTCATGGTCAGTTCTCCTTTCTCCACATCTATTAAGGTTCTGCCAGTCGCTAGGAACGGTCGTCCTAAGATGATTGGCACGTCCTTGTCAGGTTCACAATCTAAAATGATGAAATCTGCAGGGAAGACAAACTTATCAACCTTGACCAATACGTCTTCAATCTTTCCGATAGGATTTGTAAGTGACTTGTCTGCCAACTATAAGGTTACAGTTGTTGGTCGCACTTCTCCTATCCCTAACTGTTTAAAAACCGAGTATGGCATTAAGTTGATGCTCTCTCCTAAATCGCACAAAGCTCTACCTACATCCCTGCCTCCAATGGAGCATGGAATGGTGAAACTGCATGGGTCTTTGTGTTGGGTTTTATGCCCTAAAACTTGTAGATAGTAAATGTACATTTGACCGAAAATTAATAAAAGTGATGTATTATTCAATGTTTGTATTATATCTTGTCTTAATAACCCTAATCCAATAAACTAAACATCCAAGGCTAATAGAATGATGCTTGAACGAGTATGTAGGGACATACGGGGATCAATGTTCAAGTTTTAGCCTAAAGGGTCTGTATTATAGGGATAAGGCTGGGTACCTTGTCCTGGTGACACTATGGATACGGCCCGCTTTGTATATTGATACAAACGTAGTGATCCAACGCGTTCATGTAGTTGACATGCGAGTGGGGGTATCCTGTGCAATGAGTTTGCACAAAGACCAGACCGCGAAATAGTTTACCACTAACTGTAACACCGTTAGTTAGCTCGGTTTCTATTTCACTAGGATGACCTAGGCAACTTGGCCTTAATCTTGAGTGGATTATGAACTCCTGTCCATGAGGGATTGTCCTTTGATTTGTACGGGTGAGAGTGGCCTGTTCGCCGACTCAATAAGCCTACAATTTTGGGGACAAGACCGAGTGGGGAGCTGAGAACGTAGTCTTACAAGATGGAATTCACTCCTTCCCGATATTAGGGTAAGTAGAGGTGTGTTCCCTTAAGTGGTGTCTCCAGGTCTTGAACAATGGGCCCTACCCTCTTTATGGCACGAGAGGGATTTCTATTTGCTGGTTGGACCACAAACAGGTTGTTCATTAGAGGAGCACTGGTACTTAAGGACCAAGAGGTAGCTCAGGGGTAAAACGGTAATTTGACCTAGCTCGGGTACGAACACACGTGAAGGGCTAACTTGCTGTTGACGGTCGATATCCGTGGACACAGAAATATATCTGCAGTGAGAAGAGTGCAGTTGTGGTTCTTTAGTGGAGTGAACCACAGTTAACGAATATTGATTAACTTGGTTAATGAGTTTAGCCAACTAATCTCATATCGTTGGAGCTTTTGATCTGTAGGTCCATTAGGTCCCACCAGTAGCTCCATTGGGGTGTTGAGGTAAAATTCTAAGGGAGAATTGAATATTCGAAGGTGTTCGAATATTAAAATTAAACATGAATTTGATTAATATTTAAAACTATAGGTTATAATTAATGTTCATAGGATGTATATTAATACTATAGTTTAGTTGGGAGAATCATAATTAAATATATGATATTTAATTAAAGATATTAATTAATTGGTGAATGAAAAACTATGATTTAATTATTAAAGATAAATAATTAATTTGATTTTAATTAAATTATGATTTAATTAAGATAAATGAAAAACTTTGGGTTAAGTGGAAAATACACATAAAAGTGTTTTATGTGTATATAATTAAATTAGATATTAATTTAATTTAATTTGTTAACTAATCAGTTGAAAACTGATCAGTCAAACTCACCCATTAACCCTACACGCGTGAACTACCTATTTTTTAGGTGAGTGGGACATTTTCTTGTGGAAGGTTTTTTAATTTACCGTAACTTCTTTTTGGGAGCCCTAAGGATCACTCTCTACAGAGCCTCACGCATAACCTCTCTCTCAAGAACTCTCTGTAACTTTCCCAAGAGAATACAGAGACAAAATTCTCTCCTTGATCCTTAGAGATTTTTGGTTCCTAGAAGCCACTCAACTCCAAATCCTGGGAGGATATCGGTGCAACAATCTTGGTGGTGTCCGTGGTAGATTTGCAGCAAAGAAAGGGTTTTAAGGCCGCTGGAATTTTCGGATTCAAGGTGATTTTGTTGGCGAATCGATCGAGAACAACTTCTTAAGTAAGTTTTCTTCATCTCGGATCAATAGGGTCCTTTATAGATGAGATCGATAGCGTTTAGAGGTGATTTAGCATGCTATATGTGTAAAATTTCAGTAGTTTCCTTATGGTTTTTACTTCTGCAATTTTGTTCCAACGTATTGGTATTTTGGTTCTTAAATTAATTCGAGGTTAAAGGTTTTGTACGTTTTTCCACTACGCAAGGGCTATTATCCCTGCAACTGGTATCAGAGCCAACTCTGTATTTTTAATTTAGGAATTAAAATTTGCGTTGGTTTTAGGTGGGATTTGCATTATGAATGTTTTATTTTGCAATAAACTGTTTAGGTTTAATTGGCCTTAGAATTTAAGTCCCCTGTGTTTTTGGGCATTAAATCATAAATATCGAGTTTGTATTGTTGGGATTGGTGCCCTAAAACTCGTAGATAATGAATGTTAAACGAATTATATACTTATTCGATAAAGGTGTTATCGAGATTGATTCAGTAAAAGTCATTACTGAATAAATTAAATTGCACATATATAACCCAAATCCAATAAACTAAGATCCATGGCTATAGGATGAACACTTGAGCTTTATGTAGAGACATAAAAGTGGATCAAGCTTCAGTAATAGCCAAAACGGTCTATAGTATAGGAATAGGGTTGGGTACCTTATTCTGGAGACACTATGAGACGCGGCCCACTTTATAGATGGTATAGACGATGTGATCCTAAATCTTCCATGTAGAGACATGCGAGTGGGGGTATCCTATGCAATGAGTTTGCATAAGACCAGGACCGAGAAATAAGTCGCTCTCGCTTTATAACACCGTTTACTGACGAGACTGACTATTTCATGTGATGACCTAGGTAACTCGATCTTATTCCCGAGCTAACTATGAACTCCTGTTTATTCGGGCTTCTCCTTAGATCTGCATAGGTGAGAGTGGCTCAGTATCGCCGACTCAATAAGCCTCCCATTTCAGGGATAGGAACGGGTAGATAGCTGGGGACATAGTCGTGCAAGAAGGAATTCACTCCTACCCGAATAAGGGATAGTAGAAAGGTTGTTCCCTTAGTGCTGACTCCGGGGCTTGAACAAAGGGATCCCGCCCTCTCATTGGCCCGAGAGGGACTCGGTTTATTGGTTGGACCATAAACCAATTGTTCATTAGAGGATCAGTGGGACTTAAGGAACTAGAAGTACTATAGGGGTAAAACGGCTTATTGACCTAGCTATAGCTACGAACAACCTGTGAAGGATCGACTTACTAATCATGGTTAAATCAAGTGGACGTAAATATATCTATAGTGAGGGGAGTGCAACTATCGGGCTATAGTGGAGTGTCCCGATAGTTAACGAATGTTGGCTAGCTTGGACAATGAGATTAGTCGGTTAGCCTCGAATCGTTGGAGCCCATGATCTATAGGTCCATTAGGTCCCCCCCTACTAGCTCATATCGGAATTAAGCCTAGAACAAAAGATAGGAAGCTTTGAATCGTTCAAAATCGGGAAAAAGGGTATTGTCGTAAATTGTGTTTGACACAATAATTTAATTATGAATTAAATTAGAAAATGAGAGATGAAGTATTTAAAAGTGTTTTGAATACTATATATATGTATTAGGAATCATATATATGGAATTGCACAAGATAACAAAGATTAATTAGATTAATCATATCAAAATTAATTTGAAAATTTTCAAATTAATTACCAAGCAATCAATTTCAATTTAGAATTGAAATTGGGGGTAATTTGCAAGCTTGAAATTTGATTTCAATTTGAATTTAGTGGATTTAGTTGGAAATCCACTTAATGCATGATCATTCAAAGTGGAAAGACAAATCACTCATGCATTGTTGCATGACTTGTGTAATGTACACCTAGAATCCACTTGAGCTTGCAAATACACCATGTGTCTTGTGTCTTGAGGCTTGGCTTTGCATGGAGAATGTCTTTAAAAGGAGTTTGAATCATATTCAAACACAAGAGAGCCATTTCCTTAATGTTATGCTGCTGGAATTTGGACTCAAAGTTCTCTCATCTCTCATTCTTCTCCATTGTTTGATGCTTCAAGCATTCCCTTCCCATTCCCTATCTTATATAGACTCCCACAAGTTGTTCTTGGCCCGGAGTATAGTGGGGAAGACTCTAGAGGTTGTCCAAGGAGCATAGGAGAGGCAAACACCACAAGGAGTTCAACATAAGTGAGCTACAAAGGTTGGTGTTTTCTAAACTCTCTATTCTGTCTTTTCTAGAACATGCATGCTTTAGGAGTAAAATTGAATGTCTTAAGTGCGTTCGATCTTCAATTGCTTCCGCATGTGTAATATGTACACCTTCAATTGGTATCAGAGCATGATTAGAGCACTTAATTCGTTTTAATTTTGCTTTGGTGGGTACCATTTTGAAATTGAATTTTCTGTGTGCTAAAATGGAAGTGTTCTGGTTTGGCAATTTTTTAGCATTCAAACCTTCATGAAATTGTAATTGCTCGGATATGTAAGAGCGTTAATGTGTGTACTATAGTCTGTAATTTTTATAGAGTCATTAGAGTCCGTATAGGCTGTAAAATTGAAGAAAAACCAGAGAAGACGCAGCAGAAAATGAAAATTCCAGCAAGCTGTTTTTTAATTCGAGCAGCAGTTTTTTTTTTCATTCCGGTTCAGCTGCTGCCTTTTGGTCCGGCTCGGTCTGTTGCAGCCTCATTTCACTCATTGCATGGCCGGTTCATTGCTTGGATGAGCGGTTCGGGATGGTTCGTGAAGCTCGGGCGTGTTGCAAGTTTATTTATTAATTATTATTGTAATAATTAGTGAAATTGCTTGTGTTTTTTTAAAAATTGCCAAACTATTCCATTTTAGCTTGATTTAATTACTTTATGCATTGTGAATGTATGATTTAATTAAATGGATGTATGTGCATTATGAGCATGCCATATAGTTTTAAAACCCCACCATAGGAAAGCATGTTCATGCATTTGTTTAATTTTAATAAGTGTTATTGATTAATTCAAATGCATGAGGGAAATTTCATGTTTAATTAATATAAGTGTTGTATTAATTTAGGGAGATTCATGCTTGAATGGTTAATTAAAATTTATTATTCTTATAATAGTTATAATTATTAATTGATAAAATTAACCAAGCATGAAGCATGAAATTTCATTAGTTTGATTATAAGTGTTATTCTCAAATTAGGCTTGTTATGGATTGTTTTTATAATTGTTATAAAAAGAGATAGAAATCTAAAATCTATAACAAGATTAAGTGCATGCTCACTTAGGTTAATGAACCTTCAACGATTCGATCAACTTGCATAGTTTAGGTCGATATCTTGTAAAACAATGGTTACGAGAGAACTCACCCGACAAGATGCTGTCTAAGGCTGGAGGTATTTAAGTTGACGGTTTACGGAACACCTCCTACCTGGGCATCGAGTCGGTTCTTGAGTTAAGTCAACTCCAGTTTTATGAGCATGCGTGAGCGGTGTGAGGTTTTAAAGTGTTATCACCTAGACATCGTAGTATAAAGCGTTATACAAACCTAGACATAGGTTGTTTCTAAATGGTGCTTTTCTTATAACTGGAATGATTGATTGTTATATGCTTTTAAACAACATTAGAAAGCATGTTATAGAGTTAATTCATTAAAAGTTATAAGAGTTATAATAGTTAATGAATACAATCCATAAAACCCATAACAAAGAGTTGCATGCTAACATAGGATCTTAGGATCTTATCATTCTTTAAATGGTTTAAAATGAAATAGATCTAAGATCGCGCCTTTTCTAATAGGATTAGAAATATGTCTTACTTAGTTTTTTTTTTTAAATAGTTTTAAAATTTGAGTAAGTAGGACATAAGACCTTGGTTATAAGGGAACTCTCCCGGCAAATGGTTCGGAACCTGAGTTGAATTAACCAAAGTCTTACTAGCATGCAATGTCACTAGGTTATTAAAAGAGTTTAATTCACCTAGACATTTAGTGTAAAGACCTTGTTTAATAAGGCATAGACTTAGATAGATTCGTTTAGCCGGAATTTACCTAAGTAATAGACCCTAAAACTTTACGACACTTTAGTGGGAGGAAAAGTATAGAAACGAAATATTCATATTAAGTTTCTACTCTCACGTCCCCCTGAGTTCACACCGTGAGATCCATGCTTGGCCTCGAGGCGCCCTGGGAGCGTCCCCCTACGGATGGTGTTTGCATGGGTTAATATCAAGGTGAATGGGGAAAGTGTTCATAGTAAGTGGGAGAAGGAAACGTGTCAAACGTATCCTGCGGTCTCCATCATTAGGTTGCACCGTGAGATTCCTATGCGCTGCCTGCGAGTCGCCCTGGGAGCGATCACCCTACGGAGGGCTTGCGCATGGGATTCGGAACAACGCAAACTCCAGAAATGGATAGGGTTTCCTAGGGCCATTCCCAACATTAGCTCTTCCCTACGGTGGCATTGTTGGGGTCGCCCTCTGCAATCTGAAAATGATGGGTAACACTTACAAGATGGTCTTGACCAAATTAACGTTAGCTAATAACTATTGGAGTAAGAGTTATTCTGGGAATAGTATTTGGCCGAGATTGTCTCGATTCAGAGGAGGAGTAGCTGACTGCCCTACGATAGCGGTTATTCTAAACCCCTGAAGTATCGTTGCAAAATAAATCAATAGTATATATGGGTCGATGATTGCTTTTGCTAAATCTGATTGGATAAATGTGATTAATGGGTTTAGTGCATGTTTCTAATAGAGATTAATTTGTTTGTTTCAGCAATATGTCGAAAAACGTATGTGCTTTGTCAAATGCCAAATTAAACGGTTTAGTACATTCGACTAAGAATACTTGCTTAAACGCTAAACACGTGGCAAAGAATTCAGGTTTGGTCTCAACTGAGGAATGTCCTCAAACTAACTGCGTAGCCAAGAAAAACATGATCCACGACTCTAAATGTGATTTATTAGTCTTGGAAACGTGTTTAGTGGAAAACGACGATTCTGCCTGGATACTCGATTCAGGTGCCACTAATCACGTATGTTCTTCATTTCAAGGAATGAGTTCCTGGCAACAACTAATAGCTGGAGAGATGACTCATAAAGTTGGAACAGGAGAAGTCATCTTGGCTATTGCAGTGGGAGACATAAAATTATTCTTCACCAAGGAACGCTACATGATATTAGATAATGTGTACATAGTTCCAAAGATTAAAATAAATTTGATTTCTTTATCTTGTTTATTAGAACAAGGTTACTCAATTTCTTTTTATGTTAATGAAGCGTTCATAACTAAAAGAGGTATTGATGTTTGCTCTGCAAACTTGAAGAATAAATTATATGTTTTGAGACCAATTGAGTCTAAAGCTATTTTAAATCACGAGATGTTTAAAACCGCTGAGACTCAACCTAAAAAGCGAAGAGTTTCTCAAGATACCTATCTCTGGCACTTGAGGTTAGACCATATCAACCTCAATAGGATTGGGAGATTGGTCAAGAGTGGACTTCTAAACAAGTTAGAAGACGACTCGTTGCCTCCTTGTGAATCATGCCTTGAGGGCAAGATGACAAAATGACCTTTTACCGAAAAAGGTTATCGTGCCAAAGAGCCCTTAGAGCTCATTCATTCGGACCTCTGTGGACCAATGAACATTAGAGCTCGAGGAGGGTACGAATATTTCATCAGTTTCATTGATGATTATTCGAGGTATGGCTATCTCTACCTGATGCATCATAAGTCCGAAGCTTTTGAAAAGTTCAAGGAGTATAAAGCCGAGGTTGAGAACCTATTAGGTAAGACGATAAAAACACTTCGATCCGATCGAGGTGGAGAGTATATGGACTTAAGTTTTCAAGACTATTTGATAGAGCATGGAATTACGTCCCAACTCTCAGCCCCTGGTACACCTCAGCAAAACGGTGTATCAGAAAGAAGAAACAGAACCTTGTTGGACATGGTTCGTTCGATGATGAGTTATGCTCAGTTGTCTAACTCGTTTTGGGGTTATGCAGTAGAGACTGCAGTTTATATCTTGAACATAGTTCCCTCAAAGAGTGTTTCTGAAACACCATTTGAGCTCTGGAAAGGTCGTAAAGCTAGTTTACGACATTTCAGAATTTGGGGATGTCCTGCATACGTTTTAGAAGCAAACCCAAAGAAATTGGAGCCTCGTTCTAGATTTTGCCTATTTATAGGTTATCCCAAAGAAACGAGAGGTGGATACTTCTTCGATCCAGAGGAAAATAAAGTACTTGTATCGACAAATGCTACATTCCTAGAAGAAGACCACCTCAGAGATCACAAGCCACGCAGTTAAGTCGTTTTAAGTGAACTATCTAACGAAGCTACAGAAACATCAACAAGAGTTGTTGATGATACTGGCACCTCGAGTCAATCACGTCCTTCTCAAGAAATAAGAGGACCTCGACGTAGTGGGAGGGTTGTTAGACAGCCTGATCGCTATTTGGGTTTAGCTGAAACTCCAGTCGTCATACCTGATGACGGGATCGAGGATCCATTAACCTTTAAACAGGCAATGGATGACGTTGACAAGAATGAGTGGATTAAAGCCATGGACTTAGAGATCGAGTCCATGCATTTTAATTAAGTATGGGATCTTGTAGATCAACCTGAAGGGGTTAGACCCATAGGGTGCAAATGGATCTATAAGAGAAAACGAGACGCTGCTGGAAAGGTACAGACCTTTAAGGCACGACTTGTGGCAAAGGGTTTTACCCAGCGGGAGGGGATTGACTATGAAGAAACCTTCTCCCCTGTTGCCATGTTAAAGTCGATCCGGATACTTTTATCCATTGCCACATTTTACGATTATGAAATATGGCAAATGGATGTCAAGACTGCCTTTCTGAACGGTAATCTTGAAGAAAGTATCTACATGTCTCAGCCAGAGGGGTTCATAGCTCAGGATCAAGAGCAAAAAGTTTGCAAGCTTAAACAATCCATTTATGGGTTAAAACAAGCGTCTAGATCCTGGAATATGAGATTTGATACTGCGATCAAATCTTATGGCTTTGAACAAAACGTTGATGAGCCTTGTGTTTACAAAACTATGGCTAGCAACTCAATTCCAAATGAAAGATTTGGGTGAGGCACAATTTGTTCTAGGAATCCAAATTGTTCGAAACCGAAAGAACAAAATGCTAGCCCTGTCTCAAGCGTCTTATATCGACAAATTGTTGGTTAGATATAAAATGCAAAATTCCAAGAAAGGACTATTACCTTTCAGGCACGGAATTAGCTTTTCTAAGGAACAGTGTCCTCAGACACCTGAAGAAGTTGAGGACATGAGACGTTTTCCCTATGCCTCTGCAGTAGGTAGCCTAATGTATGCCATGTTGTGTACAAGGCCTGACATTTATTACGCAGTAGGGATTGTCAGTAGATATCAATCCAATCCAGGATTTGATCATTGGACAGCCGTTAAAAGTATCCTCAAATATCTAAGGAGAACGGGGGACTATATGCTCGTGTATGGTTCGAAGGATTTGATCCTTACAGGATACACTGATTCTGATTTTCAAACTGATAAAGATTCGAGGAAATCTACATCGGGGTCAGCATTCACTCTAAATGGAGAAGCAATAGTATGGCGCAGCATCAAGCAAGAATGCATTGCAGACTCGACCATGGAGGCAAAATATGTAGCCGCTTGCGAAGCAGCAAAAGAGGCAGTATGGCTCAGGAAGTTCCTAACTGACTTGGAAGTCGTTCCAAATATGCATCTGCCTATCACCTTGTATTGTGATAATAGCGGCGCAGTTGCAAACTCAAAGGAACCTCGCAGCCATAAGAGAGACAAGCACATCGAAAGGAAATACCATCTCATTAGGGAGATTGTGCACCGAGGAGACGTGATTGTCACGAAGATAGCGTCGGAGCACAACTTTGTTGATCCATTCACGAAGGCTCTCACGGCTAAAGTGTTCGAGAGTCATCTAGAAGGTCTAGGTCTGCGAGATATGTACGAGAAATAATCTAGGTCAAGTGGGAGAATTGTAACCGGTATATCGATACCTTAGTATACTGGGTATTTAGATGCCCTAGTTTATTGTATTTTTACTCCGTTATTAATACAAGTATTTATTCATCCACTGCTGTTATAGATTATAGTACATCCCACTAAACTAGAGTTTTAGTTCAAGTGGGAGATTGTTGGGATTGGTGTCCTAAAACTCGTAGATAATGAATGTTAAACGAATTATATACTTATTCGATAAAGGTGTTATCGAGATTGATTCAGTAAAAGTCATTACTGAATAAATTAAATTGCACATATATAACCCAAATCCAATAAACTAAGATCCATGGCTATAGGATGAACACTTGAGCTTTATGTAGAGACATAAAAGTGGATCAAGCTTGAGTAATAGCCAAAACGGTCTATAGTATAGGAATAGGGTTGGGTACCTTATTCTGGAGACACTATGAGACACAACCCACTTTATAGATGGTATAGACGATGTGATCCTAAATCACCCATGTAGAGACATGCGAGTGGGGGTGTCCTATGCAATGAGTTTGCATAAGACCAGGACCGAGAAATAAGTCGCTCTCGCTTTATAACACCGTTTACTGACGAGACTGACTATTTCATGTGATGACCTAGGTAACTCGATCTTATTCCTGAGCTAACTATGAACTCCTGTTTATTCGGGCTTCTCCTTAGATCTGCATAGGTGAGAGTGGCTCAGTATCGCCGACTCAATAAGCCTCCCATTTCAGGGATAGGAACGGGTAGATAGCTGGGGACATAGTCGTGCAAGAAGGAATTCACTCCTACCCGAATAAGGGATAGTAGAAAGGTTGTTCCCTTAGTGCTGACTCCGGGGCTTGAACAAAGGGATCCCGCCCTCTCATTAGCCCGAGAGGGACTCGGTTTATTGGTTGGACCATAAACCAATTGTTCATTAGAGGATCAGTGGGACTTAAGGAACTAGAAGTACTATAGGGGTAAAACGGCTTATTGACCTAGCTATAGCTACGAACAACCTGTGAAGGATCGACTTACTAATCATGGTTAAATCAAGTGGACGTAAATATATCTATAGTGAGGGGAGTGCAACTATCGGGCTATAGTGGAGTGTCCCGATAGTTAACGAATGTTGGCTAGCTTGGACAATGAGATTAGTCGGTTAGCCTCGAATCGTTGGAGCCCATGATCTATAGGTCCATTAGGTCCCCCCCTACTAGCTCATATCGAAATTAAGCCTAGAACAAAAGATAGGAAGCTTTGAATCGTTCAAAATCGGGAAAAAGGGTATTGTCGTAAATTGTGTTTGACACAATAATTTAATTATGAATTAAATTAGAAAATGAGAGATGAAGTATTTAAAAGTGTTTTGAATACTATATATATGTATTAGGAATCATATATATGGAATTGCACAAGATAACAAAGATTAATTAGATTAATCATATCAAAATTAATTTGAAAATTTTCAAATTAATTACCAAGCAATCAATTTCAATTTAGAATTGAAATTGGGGGTAATTTGCAAGCTTGAAATTTGATTTCAATTTGAATTTAGTGGATTTAGTTGGAAATCCACTTAATGCATGATCATTCAAAGTGGAAAGACAACTCACTCATGCATTGTTGCATGTCTTGTGCAATGTACACCTAGAATCCACTTGAGCTTGCAAATACACCATGTGTCTTGTGTCTTGAGGCTTGGCTTTGCATGGAGAATGTCTTTAAAAGGAGTTTGAATCATATTCAAACACAAGAGAGCCATTTCCTTAATGTTATGCTGCTGGAATTTGGACTCAAAGTTCTCTCATCTCTCATTCTTCTCCATTGTTTGATGCTTCAAGCATTCCCTTCCCATTCCCTATCTTATATAGACTCCCACAAGTCGTTCTTGGCCCGGAGTATAGTGGGGAAGACTCTAGAGGTTGTCCAAGGAGCATAGGAGAGGCAAACACCACAAGGAGTTCAACATAAGTGAGCTACAAAGGTTGGTGTTTTCTAAACTCTCTATTCTGTCTTTTCTAGAACATGCATGCTCTAGGAGTAAAATTGAATGTCTTAAGTGCGTTCGATCTTCAATTGCTTCCGCATGTGTAATATGTACACCTTCATGTATAGTCCGGGTCTAGTTTAGGCTTGAAAATTGATGAAGATCGCAAAAGAAATTGATGAATTTCGTGAAGAAGAGACACGATTCTACCCAGAATATAGCTCCAGACGCAACAGCGTCGAGACACTGGGCCTTATGCGTCTCGACGCTGTCGAGATTCCACGCTCTAGTCGGTTGAAATCGCGCCAGCGTCGGGACGCTAACTGCTCAGCGTCTCGACTCTGTCACGATTTCGTGCGGCGATAATTTTCCGTAGAAACGTGAATGGTGCCCTAGTTTGCCGGTCCGGTTCGTGCATTATGGGTTAGCTGGGACCGTTTTGGTCCGGTTTAACCCGGTTTGGGCGCGGTTCGAGTTTTTCAAGCCCGGTTTGAAGCGGTTCGGGTCGGTTCAAGACTTGTAGGCCGAATTTGGAGCTGCAGATTTATGTAATAGGATAGATTTATTGCTTTATTAGTGTAATTTTGCATTAATCTATCCTAGGGGCCAATTTAATCGGTTTATTCGCTATTTAAATGCTTTATGGATGTCATTTAAATTTTTAATCCCACCTTAGGATATAAAGCATGCTCATGCATTATGTATGCTATAATATGATTATGATATTTGGATGATAATGCATGGTTTTTCATGATTTATTTAATATATAGTTGAGTTATATTAAATTCATGAAAAAGGAATAGTATGATGCATGCAATTCCATAGTTTTAATATAAGAGTTATATTAAAAATAAATTGTTTGCAGCATGCTTAGGTGATTTTCCATTTTTGGCAATAATAAAATTGTTTATTTATTAAAAAATGGAAATCAAATTGCATTGAGCATGATACATCCATAGGTTAATATAAGAGTTATATTAATTTCATGAAATGCAAAGTTATATAGTTTAAATTTGATTAATTAGAATATGATTGTTAATTGATTTAAACTATAGTATGCATGATTATAGGGCTAATCATTAAAATTTTGAAATAATTTAAGATTTATGATTAGAAATTGTCAATCTATAATCAAGATATGCATACTCACATAGGATCTTAGGTTAAAATGAATTTTAAATGAGTTAAAATTAATTAGACCTAAGATCATTTTTTTAATAGGATTAGAAATTCTTACTTAGTTTTAAAATAGTTTTAATGAACTAAGTAGGACAAACATTCCTGAGATTATAAGGGAACTCTACCAGTGAAGTTCTGTCTAAGGATTGGAGGTATTTAAGTTGACGGTATACGGAACACCTCCTACCTGGGAACTGATGTGGAACACCCGAGTTGAATTAATCTCAGGTTAATGTTAGAATAATGTCGCTAGGTAAATTAAAATTGTTTAATACACCTAGACATTAGTTCTTATTATAATAGTTATAATAGGACTAGACTTAGATAAATGACTTAGCTGGATTTATCTAGGCCTAATCAAACCCTAAAATACCCGGTAGGTTACTTTAGTGGGAGGAAAATTACAAAACTTGATTTAAATCGAGTTTTGCACCTGCGTCCCGGTATAGTTCACACCGTGAGATCCATGCTCGGCTTCGTGTCGTCGTAGAGCGGCCTCCCTTCGGAGAGTGTTTGCATGGGTCAATACCAAGGTGAATGGGGAAGTGACTATAGTAAGTGGGAGCGGGACACGTGTCAATGTATCATTCGGTCTCCACCCCTAGGTCACAACGTGAGATTCCTATGATCCGCCTGCGTGTTGCCTTGGAGCAACCATCCCTTCGAAGAGCCTGATCATAGGATTCGGAACACCGTGAACTCGTGAATGGGATAGGATCGCTTAGGCTAATTACCAACAGTTGTCTTTCCTAACGGTAGCATGTTGGTCCATGCCTCTAAGATCTGAAAGTGGGAGGGTTACACTTACGGGGAGGAGTTAATTGTTAACAAATCCTTGACCGAACAACGGTGGTTAATATTGAAGGGTTAAAATCCCTTTGGCAGCGAAAGCAAACAAGAACAATCTCGAATTAAATTTTCAATTTTAGAAAAACCAATACGTTGGCAACAAAATTCATAAACTAATTTCTAAATCAAATAGATTAAGCATGCTGATATTTTAGATCTAAAAACTATTTAGATCTAGAAAAAACTTACTTGGTTCGAAGAACACTGCACAATGCTCCAAGGATCTCGTTCTTGGGACTTCCAACGGACACCACCACTCGAATCACCCGCTATTCTCTTGGGTCGATGAGATATGGCTTGTGCGAACGCAAATTCAGTCTTGGAAGGGAATTTGAGAGAGAGAAGAGAGAAAAGAAAGAGTTTCTTTCTCTGTCAGAAAACGTGAAATGAGAGTTTTTAATTTAATTAAATGAATTATAATATAAAGTTTTTAATTTAATTTGAATCATATTCAATTAAATTAAATTGGCCATTCAATTAATTCTAAATTAATTGATCCCACATTAATTAAATATCAAATATTTAATTAATTTTATAATTGAATCATATTCAATTTAATCTCTCTCATTTAACCTATAGTTTTAATGTGGATCAAAATGTACATCAATATAAACTATAGTATTAATTTGATTAAATCACATTTAACCAAATTAAAATTAAATTAATTAATTCCCCAATTAATTAATTCATGAATTAATCAAATATCTCTTATTTAATTAAATTCATAATTCTCTCATTAAGTAATTTTGAATCATATCCAAAATTAATTTTAATATAAAGTTTAATTCATTAATTAAACTTATACCATAATGTATCGCCATACATTATATTAATTGCATCAAAATACAATTAACTTATATTCCCTTTAATAATCAAGACTATATTATCTCAGAACCCGTTATGAGCTAGCAGGTGGACCTAATGGACCTACATATCAGAAGCTCCAACGATACGAGATTGATCAGCTAAACTCATTAACCGAGTCAATCAACATTCGTTAACTGTGGGTCACTCCACTAAAGACCCACAGCTGCACTCTTCTCACTGTAGAATATTTCTGTGTCCACGGGTATCGACCAATGCAGTAAGTCAATCCTTCACGTGTGTTCGTAACACCAGATGGATCAAATTACCGTTTTACCCCTGGGTTACCTCATGATCCTTAAGTACCACTGACCCCTCTAATGAACAATTTGTTTAGGGTCCAACCTCTAAACAAGAGTTCCTCTCGGGCCAGGAGAGGACGGCGCGCCTTTGTTCAAGACCCGGAATCAGCCCTTAAGGGAACACACATCTACTTGCCCCAATAGGGGAAGGAGTGAATTCCATCTTGTATTGTCATGTCCCCAGCCCCCCACTCAGTCTTGTCCCCAAGAAGGTAGGCTTATTGAGTCGGCGTACTGGCCACTCTCACCCGTACTAATCAAAGGACAATCCCTCGTGAGAAGGAGTTCATGACACACTCAGGATTAAGATCGAGTTACCTAGGTCATCGTATTGAAACAGTAACCTAACTAGTTAACGGTGTTACATCTAGTGGTTTACTATTTCGTGGTCCGGTCTTATGCAAACTCATTGCATAGGATACCCCCGCTCGCATGTCTCCTACATGGACGCCTTGGATCAATACGTCTGTATCGAATACAAAACAGGTCGTATCACATAGTGTTACCAGGATAAGGTACCCAGCCTTATCCCTGTACTATAGACCTTTTAGGTTGTTACTTGAACACTGATCCTCGTATGTCCCCACATACTAGTCCAAGTCTCATGTAAACAACCTTGGATCTTAGTTTATTGGATTTGGGTCATATTGTGCAATTCTAGACTTAATATTACAATAACATTTTATTGCATAAACCTCAATAACACTTTATTGATACAAGTGTATAATTCGTTAATCATTCACTATCTACGAGTTTTAGGACATAAAACCCAACAAACTCCCACTTGGACTAAAAATCTAGTTTAGTTGGAATGTACAATAATCTATCTCAACAGTGGGTGTATAAATACATGTATAATACATAAAACGTATTTACAATGTACAAATACAATAAACTAGGGCATCACTATACCCATTACATAATGGTATCAATATACCCATTACACTTCTCCCACTTGCTCTAGATTACATCTTTGTACATAACTCGTAGACCTAGACCATCTAGATGACCCTCATACACTTTAGCCGAGAGAACCTTCGTGAATGAATCAACAATATATCATTTAGATTCATTGTGCTTGCTTGTCTTACAATAGGATAGTCCATATTTGGAACACCTTCCAAATTAGGCTTGAACTTCCTAAGTCATATAGTCTCTATCTGTGCTTCATAAGCAACTACTTATTGGCCTATATGGTCGAGACTGCAGATAACTCGTACTATAGCTCCTCCATTAAGATTGAAGAGAGACACTGATGTAGATTTCATCAAATCCTTATCAGTTAAAACATCTGTGTCAGTGTATCCTGTAAGGATCAAATCCTTAGCGCCATACACGAGCATATAAAACCTCGTTCTCCTAAGATACTGGAGGATGTACGTAATGACACTCCAGAGATCAAATCCTGTAATTGATTGATACTCACTGACAACCCTACTGCATAGGGCATATATCTCATGTCCTCAACTTCTTGAGGTGTCTGAGGACACAGTTCCTTAGACAACAGAATTCCATTCCTGAAAAGGTAGTAAACCCTTATTGGAATTCTACATCTTATATCTATCTAACATGTTGTAGACATATAACAATTGAGACAAGACTAACTCAGCTTCTCCCAGACTTTCATTTGGAAATGCTCGCTAGCCTCTTTTAATGTCAGTAAGATAACCTACATCATTCCCAATGATTAGGATATCAATCACATACAACATGAATAACGCTATTGAACTATTGACGATTTTCTTGCAGACACAAGGCTCATCAATGTCCTTATTAAAGCCAAAAGATCTGATCACCGTATCAAATCTTACATTCCAAGATCGAAATGCTTAGGTCAATCCAAGAATGGACCACTTAAGCGTGCAAACCCTTTTGCTTTTCATCTTGCTCAATGGACCCTTCTGGTTGAGACCTTAAATGTCTCGTTTCCTCTTGTAAATCCACTTGTAACCTTTAGGTATTAGCCCATCAAGAAAATTTACAAGATTCCAGATGAAATTGAAATCCAAAGACTTCATTTCCAGGTCCATGGCTTTAAACCATTTGTCCTTGTCAACATCATTCATTCTCTTTCTAAAAGATAATGAATCCTTTATGTCATCATCAAGAATGACGACTTGAGCTTCAAATAAGCCCATGTAACGGTCAGGTTATAAAACAACTCTCCCACTACATCAAGGCATTCTCAACTCTTGAGATGGATGTGATTGACCAAAAGCACTGGCCTTATCAACAACTCTTGTTGAATAACCAGTCTTATCAACAACTTTTGTTGATTCATCAACAACTCTTGTCAATGTTTCCGTAGCTTTATTACTTAAATTCACTTAAACCGACCTTACTTTATGGCTTATCATTTCTCATATGTTCTTCTTCTGAGAATGAAGGATTTTTCGATACAAATTCTTTATTATCTTATGGATTGAAGAAGTATATTCTCCTCGTTTTCTATGGGATTGCCTACAATTAGACATTATTTTGAACGATATTCCAATTTATTTTGGGTTAGTCACAAGCACAAGTCCTGGACACCACAAAATTTAAAGAAACATAAACAATCTTTACGTCCTATCCACAACATAAAAGGTGTTTCAGAAACACGTTTGATGGAACTGAAGGGAATAAAAGTCCCCACGCAGCGGAAGCGCATCGAATGGACCTTACGCCGTATATTAATTAACATTAAAATACCGTTACGATAACTCAAACAAAACTTTAAACAACCTTTAAAGCCGCTGTAAAATTGGTTTAACATGCTAAAATAAATCTAAATTTATTTTTAAAACTTTTCTAAAGAAAAGAGGAAGAACCGTTACAAACCTTCGTTGAAGACTTGACCGTTCTTCGCCAACGACGCTCCACGAACGAAAACGCAGCAGCCGCCTTTGTTTTTCTTCGCTGGAAATTTCTTCTTTGATTGACACAATCACCACAGAGGTTACATCGGTATGTCTCTAAGTCTAGGAGGCAAAAGACTTGTGGGAGTCTTTCTCTAAGAGGGAGGCTAGAGAGAATTCTAGGTCTTGTCTTTCAAGAGTGTCAAGTGTCATCACCAATTGGTCAAACTCATTAACCACATTAATCAATATTCGTTAATTGTGTGTACATTCCACTATAGACTCACAGTTGCACTCTTCTCACTGCAGACATATTTTCTGTGTCCACGGATCTAGACCAATATCGACTAGTTAGTCCTTCACGAGTGTCCGTAACACCAGCTGGGTCAAATTACCGTTTTACCCCTGGGTTACCTCTATTTCCTTAAGTACCAATTCTCCTCTAATGAACAACCTGTTTGTGGTCCAACCATCAAACAGAAAACCCTATCGTGTCATTGAGAGGGTAGGGCCCTTTGTTCAAGACTCGGAGTAACCACTTAAGGGAACACTCATCTGCTTCCCTAAAGTCGGGAAGGAGTGAATTCCATCTTGTACGATTATGTTCCCAGCTCCCCATTCGGTCTTGTCCCCAAAGTGGTAGGCTTATTGAGTCGGCGTATTGGCCACTCTCACCCATACAAATCAAAGGACAATCTCTCATGAGCAGGAGTCCATAATCAACTCAGGATTAAGACTAAGTTGTCTAGGTCGTCCTAGTGAAATAGAAAACCAACTAGTTAACGGTGTTATAACCAGTGGTTACTATTTCGCGATCCGGTCTTATGCAAACTCATTGCATAGGATACCCCCACTCGCATGTCTCCTACACGAACGCGTTGGATCGCGGCGTTTGTATCAAATACAAAGTGGGTCGTATCCATAGTGTCACCAGGATAAGTCACCCAGTCTTATCCCTATACTATAGACCCTTTAGGCTGTTTCTTGAACAATGATCCCATATGTCGCTACATATAGTTCAAGACTCATATTACAGCCTTGGATGTCTAGTTTATTGGATTAGGGTTATTATTAGGCAAAGACAAATATAAAATAACTAATAACAATTAATGGAAAAATATATCAATATTATTTCATTAATATCCGGTCAACGGTTACATTCACTATCTACGAGTTTTAGGGCATAAAACCCAACAAACTCCCACTTGAACTAAAACACTAGTTAGTGGGATGTAAATGCAATAATCTAAAGCTGGAAATGTCATGTATATTAATACAATGAACTAGGGCATCCTTATACCCATTATACATTTCTCTCACTTGCCCTAGATTAGATGGCATACATATCTCGTAGACCTAGACCCTCTAGATGACCCTCAAACACTTTAGCCGTGAGAGCCTTCGTAAATGGATCAGCGATGTTGTGCTCCGAGGCGATCTTAGTGACGATCACATCTCCTCGTTGCACAATCTCTCGTATCAGGTGATACTTCCTCTCGATGTGTTTACCTCGTTTGTGGCTTCGAGGTTCTTTTGAGTTGGCTACAGCCCCACTGTTGTCACAGTATAGTGTTATGGGCACGTTCATATTCGGAACAACTTCCAAATCAGTCAAGAACTTTCTGAGCCATACTGCCTCCTTAACTGCTTCGCAAGCTGCTACATACTCAGCCTCCATGGTTGAGTCTGCTATGCATCCTTGTTTGATGCTTCTCCATACTACTGCTCCTCCATTGAGGGTGAATACTGACCCTGATGTGGATTTCCTTGAATCCTTATCAGCTTGAAAGTCAGAGTCAGTGTATCCAGTAAGAATCAAATCCTTAGCTCCATACACAAGCATGTAGTCCCTCGTTCTCCGAAGATACTTGAGGATATTCTTAACCGCTCCCTAGTGGTCCAACCCTGGATTAGACTGATACCTACTGACTACTCCCACTGCATAACATATGTCAGGCCTAGTGCAGAGCATAGCATACATTAAGCTGCCCACAGTTGAGGCGTAAGGAATGTGTCTCATGTTCTCAATTTCTTGAGGTGTCTCAGGAGATTGTTCCTTAGACAGGTGTACCCCATGTCTGAAGGGTAGTAGTCCCTTCTTGGAGTTTTGCATCGAATATCGCGACAACATCTTGTCAATATACGTTGCTTGAGACAGAGCTAGCGTTTTGTTCTTACGATCCCTAATGATTTGGATTCTCAGAACATATTGAGCCTCTCCCAGATCTTTCATTTGGAATTGGGCTGCTAGCCATTTCTTAATGTCAGTGAGGTATCCTACATCATTCCCAATGAGTAGGATATCGTCTACATAAAGTATTAGAAAAACTACTTTCCTTTTGTTTATTTTCTTGTACACACAAGGCTCATCAACGTTTTGGTCAAAGCCAAAAGATTTGATTGCAGTATCAAATCTAATGTTCCATGATCTGGACGCTTGTTTCAATCCATAAATGGATCGATTGAGCTTACAAACCTTTTGTTCCTGACCTTGGGCTACGAACCCTTCGGGCTGAGACATGAAGATATTCTCTTCAAGATTACCATTCAGAAAGGCAGTCTTGACGTCCATTTGCCATATTTCATAGTCATAATATGTGGCTATGGATAAGAGAATTCTTATGGACTTTAACATGGCTACAGGAGAAAAGGTTTCCTCATAGTCAACCCCTTCCTTTTGGGTATAACCCTTTGCCACTAGTCTAGCTTTGAAGGTCTGTACCTTTCCAGCTGCATCTCTTTTTCTCTTATATATCCATTTGCACCCTATGGGTTTTACCCCATTTGGTAGATCTGTAAGTTCCCAGATAGAATTTGAGTACATTGACTCCATTTCGAAGTTCATGGCTTTGACCCATTCATCCTTATCTTCGTCATTCATTGCCTGTCGATAGGACAATGGATCCTCAATGCCATCATTAGGTACGACAACCTGAGTTTCAGTTAAACCCAAGTAGCGGTCAGGTTGTAATACAACCCTCCCACTGCGTCGAGGCATTCCCAACATTTGAGATGGACGGGATGGATCTGAAGAACTAGTTCCTTCATCAACCCTTGTTGAAGGTCCAACTTCATCAACAACTCTTGATGATTCTTCAGTAGCTTCTCCTAATATTATTTTGCTGCGTGGTTTATGATCTCTCATGTGGTCTTCCTCTAAGAAAGTGGCGTTTGTCGATACAATCACCTTATTTTCTTGTGGGTCGTAGAAATAACCACCTCTCGATTCTTTAGGGTAACCAACAAATTGGCACAGTTTTAAACGAGGTTCCAGTTTCTTAGGATTTGTCACAAGCACGTGTGCGGGACAACCCCAGATGCGAAAGTGATGCAAACTAGGTTTACGCCCCTTCCATAATTCAAAAGGTGTTTCAGAAACACTTTTCGAGGGAACATTGTTCAAGATGTATACTGCAGTCTCTACTGCATACCCCCAAAACGAGCTAGGCAATTGAGCATAGCTCATCATTGATCGAACCATGTCCAACAAGGTTCTATTTCTCCTTTCTGACACACCATTCTGTTGAGGTGTACCAGGGGCTGAGAGTTGAGATTGGATTCCATGTTCTATCATATAATCCTGGAATCTTTGATCCATATACTCCCCTCCTCGATCAGATCGAAGTAGTTTAATAGATTTACCTAATAGGTTTTCAACTTCAGCCTTAAACTCCTTAAACTTTTCAAGGGCTTCAGACTTATGTCCCATTAGGTACAAGTAACCATATCTTGAATAATCATCTATAAAAGAGATGAAATATTCGTACCCTCCTCGAGCTTTTACATTCATTGGACCACATAGATCCGAATGTATTAACTCTAAGGGTTCTTTGGCTCTGTAACCTTTTCCAGTAAAGGGTCTCTTGGTCATTTTTCCCTCGAGACAAGATTCACAAGGTGGTAGTGAATCATCTTCTAACTTGCTTAGAAGTCCATTCCTTACCAAACGACCGATCCTATCGATGTTTATATGACCAAGTCTTAGATGCCAAAGATTAGTATTGTTACTTGATGGAGAAATCTTTTGCCTTTTACTTTGAGTTTCAGCAGTTTTAAATAATTCGTGATTTAAAAGTGCTTTGTTTTCGGTTGGTCTTAAAACGTACAAGTTATTTTCCAATTTGGCTGAACAAATAAGTACACCATTTTTATAAATGAACGCTTCATTCATATCAAAAATAACTGTATACGATTGTTCAATCAAACATGAAATAGAAATTAAGTTCCTCTTAATCTTGGGAACGATTAACAAACTTTCTAAAAGTAAGAATCTATTTCTAAAAAAAATAACTTCGCAGCTCCCACTGCTTTAGCTGAAATGACTTCTCCAGTTCCGACCCTGAGTGTCATTTCCCCATCGTTCAACTGCCGAAAGGAACTATTTTCCTGAAAAGAAGAGCAAACATGATTAGTTGCTCCTGAATCAAGTATCCAGGTAAACTCATCATGTTCTACCAGGCATGTTTCTAAAACAAGTAAATCAAATTTAGCTTCCTTTTCCTTCTTTTTCTCAGCAAGGTACTTTGGGCAGTTTCTCTTCCAATGTCCATCTACATTGCAGTGGAAACACTTGCCCTTGTTTGCCATAGCTTTGGCTTTTCCCTTGCTTTTAGCAGCAGTGCTGGGAGCTTTCCCCTTGTTTCCTTTCTTCTTCTGAGTTTTCTTTGAAGAAGTGGCTACAGATTTAGTTCCAGAGGATGAACCCTTCTCGAACTTTCTTTTAGAGTGGACAACGTTTGCCTCTCCTTCTATCTGTCCCTTGTTCTTAAGAAGAGACTGATAGAGTTGTAGCTCATTCAGGAGGCTAGTCAGGTTGAATGTTATTTTATTCATCATTGCATTTCTTCGAAACTGTAGAAAACTCTTCGGAAGAGATTCTAAGATGAATGCAACCTGACTACGCTCATCTATGACAGCCCCGTTTGCCTCTGCCACGTTGAATTGGACCATCATATCCAGGACATGCTCCCGAACAGACGTGCCCTCTTTCATGCGACAGCTATAAACGTATTTGAGAGCGTCATGGTGGAGTTGGTAGGACGGTTGTCCAAACATCTCCTGGAGAGAGTTCATAATCTCCCTCGCTGTTACCATGCTCTCGTGCCTTTTAGCCAAAACTTCAGATAAGCTGGCTAGGATATAGACGCAAGTCTTATCATTGGCCTTTGTCCAGCGGTCATAAGCATCCTTTACTGCTTGGGATGCATTACGAGCAGGGGCTGGAGGACAATCCTCCGTTAAGACGAACTGCAGATCATCGACAACAAGAATCGTATTCAGGTTTGACTTCCACGTAGCATAATTTTCGCCGGTTAATTTCTCATTTTTAAGCAGAGAGACAATTGAGGAAGACATTGCTGAAATTTAAACAAACAATGACCGTATTAGTTATCTTTGCCTTAACCCATCATACAAGCAAACAATTGCACACAATCCAATCATTTTAGCAAAACAGACAATCACAGAACCCTAAAACTATCGATTTAGTTTAGCAACGACGTTTCAGAGGTTTAGAATGTCAGCCACCGAAGGGTGATCAGGCACTCCTCCTTTGAAATGAGACACCTCTCAGCTAATTCTAATTCCATAATAACTCATACTCCTATAGGCATTAGCCACCGTCGTTCGGTCAAGGATTTGTTAACACTTTTAACTCATCCTCGTAAGTGTAACCCTTCCACTTTCAGATCTCAGAGGCACGCACCAACAGGCTACCGAAGGGAAAGACAACTGTTGGTGATTAGCCTAAGAGCTCCTATCCTTTTTAGGAGTTCACGATGTTCCGACTCCTATGACCAGGCCCTCCGAAGGGATGGTTGCGCCAGGACAACCTACAGGCGGATCATAGGACTCTCACGGTGTGAACTATGGGCGGAGAACGAGGGATACGTTGACACGTGTCCCGCTCCCACTTACTCTAGACATTTTTCCCATTCACCTTGATATTGATCCATGCAAACACTTTCCGAAGGGAGGCCGCTCCAAAGGTGACTCGAAGCCGAGCATGAATCTCACGTTGTGAATATAGGGACGTAGGAGCAAAACTTGATTTAAATCTCGTTTTGTAATTTTCCTCCCACTGAAAATGTCCTAAGGTTAATATAGGGTTGTTTAAGTTAGATAGTATTCGGCTAAGTCAATCTATCTAAGTCTGATCCTATTATAACAATTATGGAAAGGATTCAACTGCAATCTTTTGGGTGAATTAAACTTCTTTTAATAAACCCAATATTGCAAGTCAACATTACTATGGTTAATTCAACTCAATGTTCGGGTCAGTTCCCAGGTAGGAGGTGTTCCGTAAACCGTCAACTTAAATACCCCCAGCCTTAGACAGAACTTTACCGAGAGAGTTCCCTTATAACCTCAGTAATGCAAGGTCTTTACTCTAAAGATCTAGGTGCATTAAACACTTTTAATAAACATATTGACATTGCATGCTAACATTTAACTATGATTAATTCAACTCCGGTATTCCAGGTCAGTTCCCAGGTAGGAGGTGTTCTGTAAACCGTCAACTTAAATACCCCCAGCCTTAGACAGAACATTACTGGTGGAGTTCCCTTATAATCATAGCAATGTTTTTCCTACATAGTCAATTAAAACTATTTTTAAATACTAAGTAAGAAAAGATTCTAATCCTATTAGAAACTGATCTAGGTCTAATTAATTTTAAACAATTTAAAAATAATCCAATTCATCCCATGATCTTATGTTTGCATGCAAATCTTGATTATAGATTTACGGTTTCTAATCATTAATATTAAAGAACTATTCCAAATTTTAATGATTAATCCTATAATCAAGAATCTAGCGTTTAATTCATTCAACAATCTCATTCAAATTAAATAATTAAACCACACTTATTGCATGAATAATATAACAATTATATTATTAACTATGGATGTTTCATGCTTCATGTAATTTTTTATTTTCTTTTATTATAACAATTATAAGCCAATCAAGAAAATCAATCAAGCATGCTACATTCATCACATTAAACATAACTATTTATATTTAATTTAAGTAATGACATGCTTCATGCTTTCCAATTTTTTCATATAATTAATATACACTTATATTAAAAATATGAAAACAAAACCATGCATTTAAACATACATTATAACAATTTATAATATATAAAAAATGCATGAGCATGTTTATAACCTAAGGTGGGATTAAATATTCTATATGACATCCATAAAGCATATAAATAGCAATTGAACCGGTTAATTTTGGCCCCTATGATAAAATAAAGCATTAAATTACATTAATTTAGCTGAATTCTATCCTAAAAATCCATGTACAGCTCCGAAATTGGTCTAGACAGCACGAACCGCCCCGAACCACCTCGAACCGGCCTCCAAAATCACGAACCATGCCAAAAATTGGCTGAACCGGACCAAATAGGTGTCAACCCAGCCGAACCGGTCCGAACCGAACCGATCATGCCTCGAACCGCACCTTTTGAAACCCTAGGTCGCGCCTCCATCGTGACAGCGTCGAGACGCTGTGTTGATAGCGTCCCGACGCTGTGCGTTTTCCTTATCTGGCGCCTGCGTAATCGAGACAGCGTCGAGACACTGTTGAGGTAGCGTCAAGACGCTGTTGAGGTAGCGTCCCGACGCTATGTGCTTTCCTTACCGAGCGCCTTAGGTATCGAGACAACGTCGAGACGCTGTTGAAGTAGCGTCCCAACGCTGGTGCGTCTGGAGGCAGAATCTGGGCGGCAGCAGCATCGATTCTCCGATTTTGGCCCCAATTTCAGCGGCGATTGCTCCATTTTTCATCTCATAAAAACCTATTCTAGACCCGAACTTACATAGGATTCGATTTTACATAAAATACCCGAAACACCGGGCCTTACATGATCAAAATCACATAAAAATAAAATCTATGGCCATAAAATTAACCCAAACAGTTCAATGCAAACCGAACATACATTATCCATAAATCCCACCTATTAGAGCCTTTCGCAACTTTTTAAAATTAATTAATAGGGACAGCGATGGCTCTGATGCCGATTGAAGGGAATAAAAGTCCCCACGCAGCGGAAGCGCATCGAATGGACCTTACGCCGTATATTAATTAACATTAAAATACTGTTACGATAACTCAAGCAAAACTTTAAACAACCTTTAAAGCCGCTGTAAAATTGGTTTAAACATGCTAAAATAAATCTAAATTTATTTTTAAAACTTTTCTAAAGAAAAGAGGAAGAACCGTTACAAACCTTCGTTGAAGACTTGACCGTTCTTCGCCAACGACGCTCCACGAACGAAAACGCAGCAGCCGCCTTTGTTTTTCTTCGCTGGAAATTTCTTCTTTGATTGACACAATCACCACAGTGGTTACACCGGTATGTTTCTAAGTCTAGGAGGCAAAAGACTTGTGGGAGTCTTTCTCTAAGAGGGAGGCTAGAGAGAATTCTAGGTCTTGTCTTTCAAGAGTGTCAAGTGTCATCACCAATTAGGTCTAGTGTTCTATTTATAGAAGAGATGCCATGAATAAAATATTCAATTAAATCAATCTTTTCCATAATTGATTCAATCTTATTCCTTAATTAATCAATCATGATCAATCAATTCCATAATTGATTAATCTTTTCCACAAATGACTAATTACTTCCATGAGTGATTAGATCATTTCCATAAATGATTAATCACTTCCTTAAGTGATTAATTATTTCCATAATTGATTAATTCCCGGTTAATGAATTCCTTAATTAATTAACCACCAATTAAATATCACATATTTAATTCCCGGCCTAGAATTAATTAATTTGCCCAAACACATTTTAGGCCTTAAATTAATTAATTCATTATTTTGAACTCTTTCAAACTTCCATAAATTTATATTTGAACTTTTCAAATATTAATTTCTCTCATAATAATATATCAATATATATTATATTTGTTCCCCTTAATAAATTGAACATTTTCAATTTACTTTTATTACTCAATTGCCTCAAATTACTTTACGAGCTACCAGTGGGACCTAATGGACCTGCAGATCAGAAGCTCCAACGATGTGAGATTAATTGGTCAAACTCATTAACCACATTAATCAATATTCGTTAACTGTGTGTACATTGCACTATCGACTCACAGTTGCACTCTTCTCACTGCAGACATATTTTCTGTGTCCACGGATCTAGACCAATATCGACTAGTTAGTCCTTCACGAGTGTCCGTAACACCAGCTGGGTCAAATTACCGTTTTACCCCTGGGTTACCTCTATTTCCTTAAGTACCAATTCTCCTCTAATGAACAACCTGTTTGTGGTCCAACCATCAAACAGAAAACTCTATCGTGCCATTGAGAGGGTAGGGCCCTTTGTTCAAGACTCGGAGTAACCACTTAAGGGAACACTCATCTGCTTCCCTAAAGTCGGGAAGGAGTGAATTCCATCTTGTACGATTATGTTCCCAGCTCCCCATTCGGTCTTGTCCCCAAAGTGGTAGGCTTATTGAGTCGGCGTATTGGCCACTCTCACCCATACAAATCAAAGGACAATCTCTCATGAGCAGGAGTCCATAATCAACTCAGGATTAAGACTAAGTTGTCTAGGTCGTCCTAGTGAAATAGAAAACCAACTAGTTAACGGTGTTATAACCAGTGGTTACTATTTCGCGGTCTGGTCTTATGCAAACTCATTGCATAGGATACCCCCACTCGCATGTCTCCTACACGAACGCGTTGGATCGCGGCGTTTGTATCAAATACAAAGTGGGTCGTATCCATAGTGTCACCAGGATAAGTCACCCAGTCTTATCCCTATACTATAGACCCTTTAGGCTGTTTCTTGAACAATGATCCCATATGTCGCTACATATAGTTCAAGACTCATATTACAGCCTTGAATGTCTAGTTTATTGGATTAGGGTTATTATTAGGCAAAGACAAATATAAAATAACTAATAACAATTAATGGAAAAATATATCAATATTATTTCATTAATATCCGGTCAACGGTTACATTCACTATCTACGAGTTTTAGGGCATAAAACCCAACAGGAACGTTGTTCAAAATACACACTGCAGTCACACTGCATGACCCCAAAACGAGTCAGGCAATTGAGCATAGCTCAACCAATATTGAACTATATCCAATAGGGTTCTATTACTCCTAACTGAGATTTAGGATGTGATTCCATGAACTATCAAATAGCCTTAGAATCTCAAGTCCCTATACTCAACACATTGATCAGATCAAAGTGGTTTAATTATCTCTCCTAACAAGTTTCAACTTCAGTCTTAAGCCCCTTCGAATATCTCAAGAGCTTCAGATTGAAATTGCATTAGGTAGAGATACTCATACCTTTGAATAATCATCTATAACAGAGATAAATTATTCATACCCTCCCACTGCTTTAACATACTAGACCACAAGGATCCAAATGTACAAGCTCCAAGGGCTCTTTGGCTCTTTTAGATCTTTTCCAGTAAAAGATCTATCAGTCATATTGCCCATAAGGCATGACTTAAGTGGTACTAAAGAGTGTTCTTCTAACTAACTTAGAAGTATACTCTAGACTAAGCTCCCAATCATATTGAGATAAAAAATAGCCTAACACCTTAAGAACCAAAGAAAGGTATTTCCTTTAGGAGATATCCTTTGCCTTTATTTCTTTGAGTATAAGCAATCTTAAACAACTCAGTGCTCATGACTTGCTTTACTCTCGATTAGTCTTAAACACATAAGTTATTTTCAGTAATGCTGAACAAATGTCAACTCCCTTTCTTAAAATAAAGCTGCGTTAGCAGAGAAAGGTATAGAGTAACATTGTTCCAGCATATACGATATAGAAATCAAATTTCTGTTAATCTTTAGGAAATTCATATACATTATCTTAATGTTCCCTCTGGATAAAATAACTTAATGTTCCCTCTCCCACTGGATAAAATAACTTAATGTTCCCTCTGCCAAAACCGAGATATACTCTCCAGATCAAAATCTGAGAATCATCTCACCTATTCGCAACAGTTGCAATGAGCTTATTCCTTAAAAAGAAAGGCAAACATGACAAGTGGCACCTGAATTAAAAATTCAGGCTGTATCCTCATTTTCCACAATGCACGTTTCAATGATCAATAAATCATATTATTGTCATTGATATTGGCTAGGCAGTTAATGTCATAATCATCATGAACGATTTAAGATGAACTAGACATTTGGGTTTGAGGACATTTCTCACAAAAGACTAAACTTAAATCACTTACCACAAGTTTTGTTTAAGCTAGTTGTATCTTAAACCGTTATTAATAAAATGGTGTAAGACAATGCACATAAAGTTTTATATAATTGTTGAAGTAACAAATTACTTGTATTATTAATCGCACTAACCCATTACAAATAATCCAATCAAATTCTGCAAAAACAAACAAGCAATCAAAGAAACCCTATAAAACTATTGATTTAGTTTTTGCAACGATACTTCAGAGGTTTAGAACAACAGCCACCGAAGGGTGGTCAGCTACTTCTCCTCTGAATTGAGACAATCTCAACCAAATTCTAACACCAGAATAACTCATATTCCGTTAGCATTTAGTTACCGTTGTTCGGTCAAAGTTTTGTTAACAATTAACTCCTCCACGTAAGTGTAACTCTCCCACTTTCAGATCTCAGAGGCACGGACCAACAGGCTACCGTTAGAAAAGACAACTGTTGGTAATTAGCCTAAGCGATCCTATCCTATTCAGGAGTTCACGGTGTTCTAAATCCTATGATCAGGCCCTCCGAAGGGATGGTTGCGCCGAGACAACACGCAGGTGAATCATAGGAATCTCACGTTGTGACCTAGGGGTGGAGACCGAAGGATAAGTTGACACGTGTCCCGCTCCCACTTACTATAGACATTCTCCCCATTCACCTTGGTATTGACCCATGCAAACACTTTTCGAAGGGAGGCCGCGCCAAAACGACACGAAGCCGAGCATGGATCTCACGGTGTGAACACAGGGGGACGTGAGAGTAAAAACTCGATATGAAAATCTTGTTTTTATATTTTTCTTCTCACTGAAATTTCCTACTGTATTTTAGGGTTATTAAACTTAGATAAACCCGGCTAAGTCAATCTATCTAAGTCTATGCCTATTATAACTCTTATATATAGGACTTTCTTCTAATGTCTAGGTGAATTAAACTCATTTAATTACCTAGTGACATTGCATGCTAACATTAAACTATGATTAATTCAACTCAGGTTCCGGGTCAGTTCCCAGGTAAGAGGTGTTCCGTAACCGTCAACTTAAGTACCCCCAGCCTAGACAGAACTTCATCGGGAGAGTTCCCTTATAACCATAGTAATGTTTTTCCTACTTAGTAAATTAAAACTATTTTAATCCTAAGCAAGAAAATAATTCTAATCCCATTAGAATTAAAATTGAGCTTAGGTCTAATTAATTTTAAACAATTTAAAATTAATTCATTTTAACCTAAGGTCCTATGTTTGCATGCAACTCTTTGTTATAGGTTGACGGTTTCTAATCAATTTTATAACTATTATAAAATTTTAATAATTAGCCCTATAACATGCTTCTAAGGTGATGGAAACAATAACAATCAAATTCCAGTTATTAAACACCATAACGCTCATGACGTCGATAATATAACGATTATATTAATCTAAGGTGGTGTCATGCTTCATGCAATTTCAATTTCATTTAATTAATATCGATTATATTAATTAATCATCAACGAAATTAAATTACATGAAATTTTGACATTAATATAATATAACATTTATATTAATCTAATTAATGTCATGCTCAATGCTATTCCATTTTCATTAAATTAATATAACACTTTATATTAAAAATATATATGAAAATCAAGCATTGATATTCGTTATTTTCATTCATAATATAACAAATTATATTAATTCCAATGAAAATAATCCTAAGCATGCATGCTACATTAATCAAATATAACAATTATATTTATATAATTAATGTCATGCATCATGCTTCACCAATTTCATATATTTAATAAAACAATTATACTAAATACCTCATGAAATTTAAATTCATGCATAATTATCATATATTATAACATTTATAACATAAAAATGCATGAAAACATGCTTAACCTATGGTGGGATCTAGCTAAATGACATTCATAAAGCAATAAATAGCTGAAAAACCGGTATATTGGCCCCTAGGATAATTAAAATAAACAAAAATTACAATAATTTCAATTTAATTATCCTTCTGAGTCTTGAACCGCTCCAGAACCGACCCGAACCAGCTTGAACCGCTTCAAACCAGGCCCAAATCACTCAAACCAGACCAAATACTCCAAGAACCGGACCAGACCAGCTCAAACCAGACCGCCCACGAAGAAAACTGCACGCAAAATAAATATCTGATAATAACTGTCCACGATGAAGCATGAACACACGACCTCCCAAATGCTAATCATCCGTGTGCACCATCTCCTCCAACACCCACTTTCAAGACATAATGAACGCAAATATTAATTATTTTGTAACTGTCAAATAACCACCATAATTCACGTTCAGCACGACGCAAGTCCGCAAATCCACAAATTCCCGTCAGCGTCGAGACGCTGTAGGCATAGCGTCTCGACGCTGCCCCCATTTTTTCCAGCCTCCGTTCTTCAGCGTCGCGACCCTGCTCAACGGCGTCGCGACGCTACGCCTCTGGACAGCCACTGTTCTTCGATTTCAGCACCGATTCCAATCGATTTTCGCCCAAATTCATCCTGATCTTCATCAAAATGAATCCTAATCTAGACACGGACTTTACAAGACTCGATTTACTGATTTAATTGCCCAAAAACGCAGGGGCCTTTACAATTTTGATCAAATCAAAACACAATAAATCTAAGGCCAAATAAAACCAAAACAATTTTTCAGCAAACCACATTCACAATGCAATCCCACCAAAAACCAATGCAATTTTCATAAATCGAATTTAATTAACGAGATGGCTCTGATACCAATTGAAGGGTTAAAATCCCTTTGGCTGCGGAAGCAAACAAGAACAATCTCGAATTAAAATTTCAATTTTAGAAAAACCAATACGTTGGCAACAAAATTCAGAAACTAATTTCTAAATCAAATAGATTAAGCATGCTGATATTTTAGATCTAAAAACTATTTAGATCTAGAAAAAACTTACTTGGTTCGAAGAACACTGCACAATGCTCCAAGGATCTCGTTCTTGGGACTTCCAACGGACACCACCACTCGAATCACCCGCTATTCTCTTGGGTCGCTGAGATATGGCTTGTGGGAACCCAAAATCAATCTTGGAAGGGAATTTTCAGCAAAGAACCTTGCTGTTTTTTTAAAGAGAGAAGAGAGAAAAGAAAGAGTTTCTTTCTCTGTCAGAAAACGTGAAATGAGAGAATGAGAGGGGCGTTTGGAAACTCCCTCTCCCCTGTACGATAGGTGGGGAGGGAGTTATTGCCCTATTAGATCTAGACCGTTAGATCTTAATCAAAACGATCTCGGCCATTAACTAATTAAATAATAAATATTTAATTATTTAATTAATTATAATTAATTTAATTAAATCAATATTAATTAAATGAATTATAATATAAAGTTTTTAATTTAATTTGAATCATATTCAATTAAATTAAATTGGCAATTCAATTCATTCTAAATTAATTGATCCCACATTAATTAAATAACAAATATTTAATTAATTTTATAATTGAATCATATTCAATTTAATCTCTCTCATTTAACCTATAGTTTTAATGTGGATCAAAATGTACTTTAATATAAACTATAGTATTAATTTGATTAAATCACATTTAACAAAATTAAAATTAAATTAATTAATTCCCCAATTAATTAATTCATGAATTAATCAAATATCTCATATTTAATTAAATTCATAATTCTCTCATTAATTAATTTTGAATCATATCCAAAATTAATTTTAATATAAAGTTTAATTCATTAATTAAACTTATACCATAATGTATCTCCATACATTATATTAATTGCATCAAAATACAATTATTTTATATTCCCTTTAATAATCAAGACTATATTATCTCAGAACCCATTATGAGCTAGCAGGTGGACCTAATGGACCTACATATCAGAAGCTCCAACGATACGAGATTGATCAGCTAAACCAATTAACCGAGTCAATCAACATTCGTTAACTGTGGGTCACTCCACTAAAGACCCACAACTGCATTATTCTCACTGTAGAATATTTTTGTGTCCACGGATATCGACCATTGCAGTAAGTCAATCCTTCACGTGTGTTCGTAACACCAGCTGGGTCAAATTACCGTTTTACCCCTGGGTTACCTCATGATCCTTAAGTACCACTGATCCCTCTAATGAACAATTTGTTTAGGGTCCAACCTCTAAACAAGAGTTCCTCTCGGGCCAGGAGAGGACGGCGCGCCTTTGTTCAAGACCCGGAATCAGCCTTTAAGGGAACACACATCTACTTGCCCCAATAGGGGAAGGAGTGAATTCCATCTTGTATTGTCATGTCCCCAGCCCCCCACTCAGTCTTGTCCCCAAGAAGGTAGGCTTATTGAGTCGGCGTACTGGCCACTCTCACCCGTACTAATCAAAGGACAATCCCTCGTGAGAAGGAGTTCATGACACACTCAGGATTAAGATCGAGTTACCTAGGTCATCCTATTGAAACAGTAACCTAACTAGTTAACGGTGTTACATCTAGTGGTTTACTATTTCGTGGTCCGATCTTATGCAAACTCATTGCATAGGATACCCCGCTCGCATGTCTCCTACATGGACGCCTTGGATCAATACGTCTGTATCGAATACAAAACGGGTCGTATCACATAGTGTTACCAGGATAAGGTACCCAGCCTTATCCCTGTACTATAGACCTTTTAGGTTGTTACTTGAACACTGATCCCCGTATGTCCCCACATACTAGTCCAAGTCTCATGTAAACAACCTTGGATCTTAGTTTATTGGATTTGGGTCATATTGTGCAATTCTAGACTTAATATGACAATAACACTTTATTGCATAAACCTCAATAACACTTTATTGATACAAGTGTATAATTCGTTAATCATTCACTATCTACGAGTTTTAGGACATAAAACGCAACAAATATCTAATGGAATATGAGTTATTCTGGTATTAGAAATTGACTGAGAAGAGTCTCATTTTAGAGGAGGAACAACTGATCACCCTTCGGTGGTTGTTCTTCTAAACCTCTAAAGCATCGTTGCGAAACAAAATCATAGTTTTATTAGGGTTCTTTGATTGTTTGTTTGCAAAATTGATTGGATGTATGCAATTGTTTGTATTGCTTGTGTGATGGGTTAAGGCAAAGATAACTAATACGGTCAATTGTTTTTTTTTCAGCAATGTCTTCCTCTATTATCTCCTTGCTTAAAAACGAACAACTAACAGGCGAAAACTTTCCACAATGGAAATCCAATCTCAATACTATACTCGTGGTAGAAGATTTAAGGTTCGTCTTAACGGAGGAATGTCCTCCCGTTCCCCCTCGCACTGCCGCTCAGGCAGTAAAAGACGCCCACGAACGCTGGACTAAGGCCAATGAAAAGGTCAAAGTCTACATACTGGTCAGCTTATCTGAAGTATTGACCAAGCATTACGAGAACGTGGAAACTGCCAGGGAAATTATGAATTCCCTACAGGAGATGTTTGGACTTTCGTCCTACCAGCTCCACCACGACGCCCTGAAGAACGTCTTCAATGCCAAGATGCAGGAAGGTCAATCTATTCGGGAACATGTCCTGGACATGATTAACAAATTCAATATAGCTGAGGCAAACGGCAGGGTTATCTGCGAGCGCAGTCAGGTTGCGTTAATCCTTCACTTGCTCCCGGCTAGCTATCTGTCTTTCAGGACGAACGCGAGCATGAATAAGATTCAGTTCAACCTTACTACCCTCCTCTCGGAGTTACAGATTTATGAGTCCTTGCAGAAAAGCAAGGAAAAAATGTGGTTAAAGGAGAGGCCAACGTGGCCCATTCCAAAAAGAAGTTCCTGAAGGGTTCATCCTCAGGGACTAAATCTATACCCCAGGCTTCTTCATCGAAGAAGATACAGAAAAGGAAGGGAGACAAGGGGAAGGCTCCTGCACAGGCTGTGCAAGGGAAGGGAAAGGCCAAGGTCGTGGCCGACAAAGGCAGGTGCTTCCATTGCAACGGAGATGGTCATTGGAAGCGGAACTGTCCCTGTTACCTTGCTGAGAAGAGAAGAGAAAAATAAGGTAAATTCGATTTACTTGTATTAGAGACTTGTCTCGTTGAACATGATGAGTTCGCCTGGATACTGGATTCGGGAGCCACTAATCATGTTTGCTCTTCTTTTCAGGGAAATGATTTCCAGCAGCTGGCAGACGGTGAAATGACGCTCAAGGTTGGAACAGGAGACGTCGTTTCAGCTCGTGCAGTGGGAGCTGCGAATTATTCTTCAGAAATAAGTTTTTAATTTTGGAGAACTTGTTTTTGGTTCCTCGAATTAAAAGGAACCTTATTTCTGTTTCTGCTTTGTTAGAAAAGGAATACAACAATTCCTTTCAGCTTAATGAAGCAATTATATCAAGGAATGGTATTTATATATGTTCTGCTCAGCGTGAGAATAATTTGTTTGTGTTAAGACCAACTGATGCTAAGGCTATTTTAAGTCATGAAATGTTTAAAACGGCTGAAACGCAAAACAAAAGACAAAAAGTTTCTCCTTTAAGTAACAACACGTATCTTTGGTACCTTCGTCTTGGTCATATTAACATCGATCGGATCGATCGTTTGGTTAAAAATGGACTTCTAACTAATATAGAAGATACATCTTTACCACCCTGTGAATCGTGTCTCGAGGGTAAAATGACCAAGAGGCCTTTTACTGGAAAAGGTTATAGGGCCAAAGAACCACTTGAACTGATACATTCGGATCTTTGGGGTCCAATGAATGTAAAGGCTCGAGGTTGTTATGAATATTTCATCTCTTTCATAGATGATTATTCTCGATACGGTTACTTGTACGTGATGGGCCATAAGTCTGAGGCTCTTGAAAAGTTCAAAGAGTTTAAGCCTGAAGTAGAAAACCTGTTAGGTAAAACGATTAAAACACTTCGATCAGATCGAGGTGCAGAGTATCTAGATCAGCGATTCTAGGACTATATGATAGAACATGGAATCCAATCACAACTCTCAGCACCTGGTACACCTCAGCAAAATGGTGTATCAGAAAGGAGAAATAGAACCTTGTTAGACATAGTTCAATCTATGATGAGCTATGCTCAGTTGCCTAGCTCGTTTTGGGGGTATGCAGTAGCGACTGCAGTACATATTCTTAACAACGTTCCCTCAAAAAGTGTTTCTGAAACTCCTTTTGAGCGTCAACCTAGTTTGCGTTACTTTCATATCTGGGGTTGTCCTGCACATGTGTTAGTGACAAATCCTAAGAAATTGGAACCACGTACGAGAATATGCCAATTTGTTGGATACCCAAAAGAAACGAGAGGTGGTCTTTTCTACGACCCTCAAGATAATAAAGTATTTGTATCGACTAATGCAAATTTCTTGGAGGAAGACCACATTCGAGATCATCGACCACGAAGTAAGTTAGTATTAGGAGAAGCTACAGAAGGATCAACAAGGGTTGTTGATGAACCTGGTCCTTCAACAAGAGTTGTTGGAGAATCCAGTTCTTCTCGTCAATCTAGTCCTCCTCACGTGATGGGAGAGCTTCGACGAAGTGGGAGGGTTGTGATACAACCTAACCACTACTTGGGTTTAACAGAAACACAAGTAGTCATACCTGATGACGGCGTAGAAGATCCATTGTCTTATCGTCAGGCAATGAATGACATAGATAAGGACGAGTGGGCCAAAGCCATGGACCTTGAGATGGAGTCTATGTACTTCAATCAAGTTTGGGAACTTGTAGATCCACCTGAAGGGGTCAAACCCATTGGGTGTAAATGGATCTATAAGAGAAAGAGATGTTGCTGGGAAAGTACATACTTTCAAAGCCAGACTCGTAGCAAAGGGTTATACCCAACGAGAAGGGGTGGACTATGAAGAAACTTTTTCTCCAGTTGCTATGTTTAAGTCCATAAGAATTCTCTTATCCATTGCCACGTTTTATGACTATGAAATATGGAAAATGGACGTCAAGACAGCTTTTTTGAATGACAACCTTGACGAGAGTATTTTTATGTCTCAACCCGAAGGGTTCATAACCCAAGGTCAGGAGCAAAAGGTTTGCAAACTGAATCGATCCATTTATGGGTTAAAACAGGCCTCCCGATCTTGGAATATTAGATTTGATACTGCGATCAAATCTTTTGGTTTTGACCAGAATGTTGATGAGCCATGTGTATACAAGAAGATCAACAAGAATAAAGTAGCTTTCCTCGTACTTTATGTTGACGACATCCTGCTCATTGGGAATGATGTAGGGTATCTGTCTGACGTAAAAGGATGGCTAGCAGCTCAATTCCAAATGAAAGATTTGGGTGAGGCCCAGTATGTTCTTAGCATCCAGATTATTCGAGATAGAAAGAACAAATCGCTAGCTCTGTCTCAAGCAACGTATATCGATAAGAAGTTGGCTCGATATTCGATGCAGAACTCCAAGAAGGACTTGTTGCCTTTCAGACATGGTGTTCACTTGTCTAAGGAACAGTCTCCTACGACACCTCAAGAAGTTGAGGATATGAGACGGATTCCCTACGCCTCTACAGTGGGTAGCTTAATGTATTCCTTCCTATGCACGAGGCCTGACATTTGTTATGCTGTAGGGATTGTCAGCAGATATCAGTCGAATCCAGGAATAGACCACTGGACCGCCGTTAAAGGAATCGTCAAGTATCTTAGGAGAACGAGAGATTACATGTTGGTGTTTGGGGCTAAAGAGTTAGTTCTCACTGGTTATACCGACTCTGACTTCCAAACTGACAAGGATTCTAGGAAATCTACGTTAGGGTCAGTTTTCACCCTTAACGGGGGAGCTGTAGTTTGGAGGAGTATAAAGCAAGGATGCATCGCAGACTCCACGATGGAGGCTGAGTATGTAGCTGCTTGTGAAGCAGCTAAGGAAGCTGTTTGGCTAAGGAAGTTCTTGATAGATTTGGAAGTTGCTCCTCCTACCTAGGAACTGATCTGGAACACCGGAGTTGAATTAATCTCAGGTTAATGTTAGAATAATGTCGCTAGGTAAATTAAAATTGTTCAATACACCTAGACATTAGGTCTTATTATAATAGTTATAATAGGACTAGACTTAGATAAATGACTTAGCCGGATTTTTCTAGGCCTAATCAAACCCTAAAATACCTGGTAGGTTACTTTAGTGGGAGGAAAATTACAAAACTTGATTTAAATCGAGTTTTGCTCCTGCGTCCCTGTATAATTCACACCGTGAGATCCATGCTCGGCTTCATGTCGTCATAGAGCGGCCTCCCTTCGGAGAGTGTTTGCATGGGTCAATACCAAGGTGAATGGGGAAAGTGACTATAGTAAGTGGGAGCAGGACACGTGTCAATGTATCCTTCGGTCTCCACCCCTAGGTCACAACGTGAGATTCTTATTATCCGCCTGCGTGTTGCCCTGGAGCAACCATCCCTTCGGAGGGCCTGATCATAAGATTCGGAACACCGTGAACTCCTGAATGGGATAGGATCGCTTAGGCTAATTACCAACAGTTGTCTTTCCTAATGGTAGCCTGTTGGTCCGTGCCTCTGAGATCTGAAAGTGGGAGGGTTACACTTACGGGGAGGAGTTAATTGTTAACAAATCCTTGACCGAACAACGGTGGTTAATATCTAATGGAATATGAGTTATTCTGGTATTAGAAATTGACTGAGAAGAGTCTCATTTTAGAGGAGGAACAACTAATCACCCTTCGGTGGCTGTTCTTCTAAACTTCTAGAGCATCGTTGAGAAACACAATCATAGTTTTATTAGGGTTCTTTGATTGTTTGTTTGCAAAATTGATTGGATGTATGCAATTGTTTGTATTGCTTGTGTGATGGGTTAAGGAAAAGATAACTAATACGGTCAATTGTTTGTTTTTTCAGCAATGTCTTCCTCTATTATCTCCTTGCTTAAAAACGAACAACTAACAGACGAAAACTTTCCACAATGGAAATCCAATCTCAATACTATACTCGTGGTAGAAGATTTAAGGTTCGTCTTAACGGAGGAATGTCCTTCCATTCCCCCTCGCACTGCCGCTCAGGCAGTAATAGACGCCCACGAACGCTGGACTAAGGCCAATGAAAAGGTCAAAGTCTACATACTGGTCAGCTTATCTGAAGTATTGGCCAAGCGTTACAAGAACGTGGAAACTGCCAGGGAAATTATGAATACCCTGCAGGAGATGTTTGGACTTCCGTCCTACCAGCTCCACCACGACGCCCTGAAGAACATCTTCAATGCCAAGATGCAAGAAGGTCAATCTGTTCGAGAACATTTCCTGGACATGATTAACAAATTCAATATAGCTGAGGCAAATGGCGCGGTTGTCTGCGAGCGCAGTCAGGTTGCGTTAATCCTTCACTCGCTCCCGGCGAGCTATCTCTCTTTCAGGACGAACGCGAGCATGAATAAGATTCAGGTCAACCTTACTACCCTCCTCTCGGAGTTAAAGATTTATTAGTCCTTGCAGAAAAGCAAGGGAAAAATGTGGTTAAAGGAGAGGCCAACGTGGCCCATACCAAAAAGAAGTTCCTGAAGGGTTCATCCTCAGGGGCTAAATCTGTACCCCAGGCTTCTTCATCGAAGCAGATACAGAAGAGGAAGGGAGACAAGGGGAAGGCTCCTGCATAGGCTGTGCAAAGGAAGGGAAAGGCCAAGGTCGTGGCCGACAAAGGCAGGTTCTTCCACTACAACGCAGATGGTCATTGGAAGTGGAACTGTCCCCGTTACCTTGCTGAGAAGAGAAGAGAAAAAGAAGGTAAATTCGATTTACTTGTATTAGAGACTTGTCTCGTTGAACATGATGAGTTCGCCTGGATACTGGATTCGGGAGCCATTAATCATGTTTGCTCTTCTTTTCAGGGAAATGATTTCCAGCAGCTGGCAGACGGTGAAATGACGCTCAAGGTTGGAACAGGAGACGTCGTTTCAGCTCGTGCAGTGGGAGCTGCGAAATTATTCTTTAGAAATAAGTTTTTAATTTTGGTGAACTTGTTTTTGGTTCCTCGAATTAAAAGGAACCTTATTTCTGTTTCCGCTTTGTTAGAACAAGAATACAATATTTCCTTTCAGCTTAATGAAGCAATTATATCAAGGAATGGTATTTATATATGTTCTGCTCAGCGTGAGAATAATTTGTTTGTGTTAAGACCAACTGATGCTAAGGCTATTTTAAGTCATGAAATGTTTAAAACGGCTGAAACGCAAAACAAAAGGCAAAAAGTTTCTCCTTTAAGTAACAATACGTATCTTTGGCACCTTCGTCTTTGTCATATTAACATCGATCGGATCGATCGTTTAGTTAAAAATGGACTTCTAACTGATATAGAAGATACATCTTTACCACCCTGTGAATCGTGTCTCGAGGGTAAAATGACCAAGAGGCCTTTTACTAGAAAAGGTTATAGGGCCAAAGAACCACTAGAACTGATACATTCGGATCTTTGTGGTCCAATGAATGTAAAGGCTCGAGGTATTTATGAATATTTCATCTCTTTCATAGATGATTATTCTCGATACGGTTACTTGTACGTGATGGGCCATAAGTTTGACGCTCTTGAAAAGTTCAAAGAGTTTAAGCCTGAAGTAGAAAACCTGTTAGGTAAAACGATTAAAACACTTCGATCAGATCGAGGTGGAGAGTATATAGATCAGCGATTCCAAGACTATATGATAGAACATGGAATCCAATCACAACTCTCAGCACCTGGTACACCTCAGCAAAATGGTGTATCAGAAAGGAGAAATAGAACCTTGTTAGACATGGTTCGATCTATGATGAGCTATGCTCAGTTGCCTAGCTCGTTTTGGGGGTATGCAATAGCTACTGCAGTACATATTCTTAACAACGTTCCCTCAAAAAGTGTTTTTGAAACTCCTTTTGAGCTATGGAAGGGGCGTCAACCTAGTTTGCGTTATTTTCGTATCTGGGGTTGTCCTGCACATGTGTTAGTGACAAATCCTAAGAAATTGGAACCACGTACGAGAATATGCAAATTTGTTGGATACACGAAAGAAACGAGAGGTGGTCTTTTCTACAACCCTCAAGACAATAAAGTATTTGTATCGACAAATGCAACTTTCTTGGAGGAATACCACATTCGAGATCATCGACCACGAAGTAAGTTAGTATTAGGAGAAGCTACAGAAGGATCAACAAGTGTTGTTGATGAACCTGGTCCTTCAACAAGAGTTGTTGGAGAATCCAGTTCTTCTCGTCAATCTAGTCCTCCTCACGTGGTGGGAGAGCTTCGACGGAGTGGGAGGGTTGTGATAAAACCTAACCGCTACTTGGGTTTAACAGAAACACAAGTAGTCATACCTGATGACGGCGTAGAAGATCCATTGTCTTATCGTCAGGCAATGAATGACATAGATAAGGACGAGTGGGCCAAAGCCATGGACCTTGAGATGGAGTCTATGTACTTCAATCAAGTTTGGGAACTTGTAGATCCACCTGAAGGGGTCAAACCCATTGGGTGTAAATGGATCTATAAGAGAAAAAGAGATGCTGCTGGGAAAGTACAGACTTTCAAAGCCAGACTCGTAGCAAAGGGTTATACCCAACGAGAAGGGATGGACTATGAAGAAACTTTTTCTCCAGTTGCTATGTTTAAGTCCATAAGAATTCTCTTATCCATTGCCACGTTTTATGACTATGAAATATGGCAAATGGACGTCAAGACAGCTTTTTTGAATGGCAACCTTGACGAGAGTATTTTTATGTCTCAACCAGAAGGGTTCATAACCCAAGGTCAGGAGCAAAAGGTTTGCAAATTGAATCGATCCATTTATGGGTTGAAACAGGCCTCCCAATCTTGAAATTTTAGATTTGATACTGCGATCAAATATTTTGGTTTTGACCAGAATTTTGATGAGCCTTGTGTATAGAAAAAGATCAACTAGAATAAAGTAGCTTTCCTCATACTTTATGTTGACGACATCCTGCTCATTGGGAATGATGTAGGGTATCTGTCTGACGTAAAAGGATGGCTAGCAGCTCAATTCCAAATGAATGATTTGGGTGAGGCCCAGTATGTTCTTAGCATCCAGATTATTCGGGATAGAAAGAACAAATCGCTAGCTCTGTCTCAAGCAACGTATATCGATAAGAAGTTGGCTCGATATTCGATGCAGAACTCCAAGAAGGGCTTGTTGCCTTTCAGACATGGGGTTCACTTGTCTAAGGAACAGTCTCCTAAGACACCTCAAGAAGTTGAGGATATGAAACGGATTCCCTACGCCTCTGCAGTGGGTAGCTTAATGTATGCTTTGCTATGCACGAGGCCTGACATTTGTTATGCTGTAGGGATTGTCAGCAGATATCAGTCGAATCCAGGAATAGACCACTGGACCGCCGTTAAAGGAATCCTCAAGTATCTTAGGAGAACGAGAGATTACATGTTGGTGTTTGGGGCTAAAGAGTTAGTTCTCACTGGTTACACCGACTCTGACTTCCAAACTGACAAGGATTCTAGGAAATCTACGTTAGGGTCAGTTTTCACCCTTAACGGGGGAGCTGTAGTTTGGAGGAGTATTAAGCAAGGATGCATCGCAGACTCCACGATGGAGGCTGAGTATGTAGCTGCTTGTGAAGCAGCTAAGGAAGCTGTTTGGCTAAGGAAGTTCTTGATAGATTTGGAAGTTGTTCCAAATATGAACTTGTCCATTACGTTATACTGTGACAACAGTGGGGCGGTAGCCAATTCAAAGGAACCTCGCAGCCACAAACGAGGTAAACACATAGAGAGGAAGTATCGTCTGATTCGTGAGATTGTGCAACAAGGAGATGTGGTCGTGACCAAGATCGCTTCCCAGCACAACATTGCTGATCCGTTTACGAAGGCCCTCTCGGCTAAAGTGTTCGAGGGTCATCTAGAAAGTCTAGGTCTGCGAGACATGTATATAGCGTAATCTAGGGCAAGTGGGAGATGTGTAATGGGTGTAAGGTTGCCCTAGTTTATTGTATTTTGTATATTTACTTCTTATGTAATGTACAACATACAAGTACCATTTCCAGCTTTGGATTATATTGTATATACTTTCCCTGTAACTTGAGTTTTAGTTCAAGTGGGAGTTTGTTGGGTTTTATGAAATAAAACTCGTAGATAGTAAATGTACATTTGACCGAACATTAATAAAAGTGATGTATTATTCAGTGTTTGTATTATATCTTGTCTTAATAACCCTAATCCAATAAACTAAACATCCAAGGCTAATAGAATGATGCTTGAACGAGTATATAGGGACATACAGGGATCAATGTTCAAGTTTTAGCCTAAACGGTCTGTAGTATAGGGATAAGGCTGAGTACCTTGTCCTGGTGACACTATGGATACGGCCCGCTTTGTATATTGATACAAACGTAGTGATCCAACACGTTCATGTAGTTGACATGCTAGTGGGGGTATCCTGTGCAATGAGTTTGCACAAAGATCGGACCGTGAAATAGTTTACCACTAACTGTAACACCGTTAGTTAGCTCGATTTCTATTTCACTAGGATGACCTAAACAACTTGGCCTTAATCCTGAGTGGATTATGGACTCCTGTCCATGAGGGATTGTCCTTTGATTTGTACGGGTGAGAGTGGTTTGTTCGCCGACTCAATAAGCCTACCATTTTGGGGACAAGACCGAGTGGGGAGCTAGGGACGTAGTCTTACAAGATGGAATTCACTCCTTCCCGATATTAGAGTAAGTAGAGGTGTGTTCCCTTAAGTGGTGTCTCTAGGTCTTGAACAATGGGCCCTACCCTCTTTATGGCACGATAGGGATTTCTGTTTGCTGGTTGGACCACAAACAGGTTGTTCATTAGAGGAGCATTGGTACTTAAGGACCAAAAGGTAGCCCAGGGGTAAAACGGTAATTTGACCTAACTGGGGTACGAACACACGTGAATGGCTAACTTGTTGTTGACGGTCGATATCCGTGGACACAGAAATATATCTGCGGTGAGAAGAGTGCAGCTGTGGTTCTTTAGTGGAGTGAACCACAGTTAACGAATATTGATTAACTTGGTTAATGAGTTTAGCCAACTAATCTCATATCGTTGGAGCTTCTGATCTGTAGGTCCATTAGGTTCCACCGGTAGCTCCATTGGGGTGCTGAGGTAAAATTCTAAGGCAGAATTGAATATTCGAAGGTGTTCGAATATTAAAATTAAACATGAATTTGATTCATATTTAAAACTATAGGTTATAATTAATGTTCATAGGACGAATATTAATACTATAGTTTAGCTTAGAGAATCATAATTAAATATATGATATTTAATTAAGGATATTAATTAATTGGTGAATTAATTAATATAGATGTTTTAATTTGATTTTAATTAAATTATGATTTAATTAAGATAAATTAAAAACTTTGGGTTAAGTGGAAAATACACATAAAATTGTTTTATATGTATATAATTAAATTAGATATTAATTTAATTTAATTTTTTTACTAATCAGTTGAAAACTGATCAGTCAAACTCACCCATTAACCCTACACGCGTGAACTACCTATTTTTGAGGTGAGTGGGACGTTTTCTTGCGGAAGGTTTTTTAATTTACCGTAACTTCTTTTTGGGAGCCCCAAGGATCACTCTCTACAGAGCCTCACGCATAACCTTTCTCTCAAGAACTCTCTGTAACTTTCCCAAGAGAATACAGAGACAAAATTCTCTCCTTGATCCTTAGAGATTTTTGGTTCCCAGAAGCCACTCAACTCCAAATCCTGGGAGGATATCGGTGCAACTCTCTTGGTGGTGTCCGTGTTAGATTTGCAGCAAAGAAAGGGTTTTAAGGTCGCTGGAATTTTCGGATTCAAGGTGATTTTGTTGGCGAATCGATCGAGAACAACTTCTTAAGTAAGTTTTCTTCATCTCGAATCAATAGGGTCATTTATAGATGAGATCGATAGCGTTTAGAGGTGATTTAACATGCTATATGTGTAAAATTTCAGTAGTTTCCTTATGGTTTTTACTTCTGCAATTTTGTTCCAACGTATTGGTATTTTGGTTCTTAAATTAATTCGGGGTTAAAGGTTCTATATGTTTTTCCGCTGCGCAAGGGCTATTATCCATGCAATTGGTATCAGAGGCAACTCTGTATTTTAATTTAGGAATTAAAATTTGCGTTGGTTTTAGGTGGGATTTGCATTGTGAATGTTTTATTTTGCGATAAACTGTTTAGGTTTAATTGGCCTTAGAATTTATGATTTTTGAAGCGGTCAATTGTAAAGGTCCCTGTGTTTTTGGGCATTAAATCATAAATATCGAGTCTGTATAGTCCGAGTCTAGTTTAGGCTTGAAAATTGATGAAGATCGCAGAAGAAATCGATGAATTTCGTGAAGAACAACCACGATTCTGCCCAGAATACAGCTCCAGACGCAACAGCGTCGGGACGCTGGGCCTTATGTGTCTCGACGCTGTCGCGATTCCACGCTCCAGTCGGTTGAAATCGCGCCAGCGTCGGGAAGCTAACTGCTCAACGTCTCGACGTTGTCACGATTTTGTGCGGCGCCAGTTCTCTGAAGAAACGTGAATGGTGCCCTAGTTTGCCGGTCCGGTTTGTGCATTATGGGTTAGCTGGGACCGTTTTGGTCCGGTTTAACCCGATTTGGGCGCGGTTCGAGTTTTTCAAGCCTGGTTCGAAGTGGTTCGGGTCAGTTCAAGACTTGTAGACCGAATTTTGAGCTGCATATTTATGTAATAGGATAGATTTATTGCTTTATTAGTGTAATTTTGCATTAATCTATCATAGGGGCCAATTAAAATTGGTTTATTCGCTATTTAAATGCTTTATGAATGTCATTTAAATTTTTAATCCCACCTTAGGATATAAATCATGCTCATGCATTATGGATGTTATAATATGATTATAATATTTGGATTATAATGCATGGTTTTTCATGATTTATTTAATATGTAGTTGAGTTATATTAAATTCATGAAAAAGGAATAGTATGATTCATGCAATTACATAGTTTTAATATAAGAGTTATATTAAAAATAAATTGTTTGCAGCATGCTAAGGTGATTTTCCATTTTTGGCAATAATAAAATTTTTTATTTATTAAAAAATGGAAATCAAATTGCATTGAGCATGATACATCCATAGGTTAATATAAGAGTTATATTAATTTCATGCAATGCAAAGTTATATAGTTTAAATTTGATTAATTAGAATATGATTGTTAATTGATGTAAACTATAGTATGCATGATTATAGGGCTAATCATTAAAATTTTGAAATAGTTTAAGATTTATGATTAGAAACCGTCAATCTATAATCAAGATATGCATGCTCACATAGGATCTTAGGTTAAAATGAATTTTAAATGAGTTAAAATTAATTAGACCTAAGATCGTTTTCTAATAGGATTAGAAATTCTTACTTAGTTTTAAAATAGTTTTAATGAACTAAGAAGGACAAACATTCCTGAGATTATAAGGGAACTCTACCAGTGAAGTTATGTCTAAGGATTGGAGGTATTTAAGTTGACGGTATACGGAACACCTCCTACCTGGGAACTGATCTGGAACACCGGAGTTGAATTAATCTCAGGTTAATGTTAGAATAATGTCGTTAGGTAAATTAAAATTGTTCAATACACCTAGACATTAGGTCTTATTATAATAGTTATAATAGGACTAGACTTAGATAAATGACTTAGCCGGATTTGTCTAGGCCTAATCAAACCCTAAAATACCTGGTAGGTTACTTTAGTGGGAGGAAAATTACAAAACTTGATTTAAATCGAGTTTTGCTCCTGCGTCCCTGTATAGTTCACACCGTGAGATCCATGCTCGGCTTCGTGTCGTCATAGAGCGGCCTCCCTTCGGAGAGTGTTTGCATGGGTCAATACCAAGGTGAATGGGGAAAGTGACTATAGTAAGTGGGAGCAGGACACGTGTCAACGTATCCTTCGGTCTCCACCCCTAGGTCACAACGTGAGATTCCTATGATCCGCCTGCGTGTTGCCCTAGAGCAACCATCCCTTCGGAGGGCCTGATCATAAGATTCGGAACACCGTGAACTCCTGAATGGGATAGGATCACTTAGGCTAATTACCAACAGTTGTCTTTCCTAATGGTAGCCTGTTGGTCCGTGCCTCTGAGATCTGAAAGTGGGAGGGTTACACTTACGGGGAGGAGTTAATTGTTAACAAATCCTTGACCGAACAACGGTGGTTAATATCTAATGGAATATGAGTTATTCTGGTATTAGAAATTGACTGAGAAGAATCTCATTTTAGAGGAGGAACAACTGATCACCCTTCGGTGGCTGTTCTTCTAAACTTCTAGAGCATCGTTGAGAAACACAATCATAGTTTTATTAGGGTTCTTTGATTGTTTGTTTGCAAAATTGATTAGATGTATGCAATTGTTTGTATTGCTTGTGTGATAGGTTAAGGCAAAGATAACTAATACGGTCAATTGTTTGTTTTTTCAGCAATGTCTTCCTCTGTTATCTCCTTGCTTAAAAACGAACAACTAACAGACGAAAACTTTCCACAATGGAAATCCAATCTCAATACTATACTCGTGGTATAAGATTTAAGGTTCGTCTTAACGGAGGAATGTCCTCCCATTCCCCCTCGCACTGCTGCTCAGGCAGTAATAGACGCCCACGAACGCTGGACTAAGGCCAATGAAAAGGTCAAAGTCTACATACTGGTCAGCTTATCTGAAGTATTGGCCAAGCGTTACGAGAACGTGGAAACTGCAAGGGAAATTATGAATACCCTGCAGGAGATGTTTGGACTTCCGTCCTACCAGCTCCACCACGACGCCCTGAAGAACATCTTCAATGCCAAGATGCAAGAAGGTCAATCTATTCGGGAACATGTCCTGGACATGATTAACCAATTCAATATAGCTGAGGCAAATGGCGCGGTTGTCTGCGAGCGCAGTCAGGTTGCGTTAATCCTTCACTCGCTCCCGACGAGCTATCTGTCTTTCAGGACGAACGCGAGCATGAATAAGATTCCGTTCAACCTGACTACCCTTCTCTCGGAGTTAAAGATTTATGAGTCATTGCAGAAAAGCAAGGGAAAAAATGTGGTTAAAGGAGAGGCCAACGTGGCCCATTCCAAAAAGAAGTTCCTGAAGGGTTCATCCTCATGGGCTAAATCTGTACCCCAGGCTTCTTCATCGAAGCAGATACAGAAGAGGAAGGGAGACAAGGGGAAGGCTCTTGCATAGGCTGTGCAAGGGAAGGGAAAGGCCAAGGTCGTGGCCGACAAAGGCAGGTGCTTCCACTACAACGCAGATGGTCATTGGAAGTGGAACTGTCCCCGTTACCTTGCTGAGAAGAGAAGAGAAAAATAAGGTAAATTCGATTTACTTGTATTAGAGACTTGTCTCGTTGAACATGATGAGTTTGCCTGGATACTGGATTCGGGAGCCATTAATCATGTTTGCTCTTCTTTTCAGGGAAATGATTTCCAGCAACTGGCAGATGGTGAAATGACGCTCAAGGTTGGAACAGGAGACGTCGTTTCAGCTCGTGCAGTGGGAGCTGCAAAATTATTCTTTAGAAATAAGTTTTTAATTTTGGAGAACTTGTTTTTGGTTCCTCGAATTAAAAGGAACCTTATTTCTGTTTCCGCTTTGTTAGAACAAGAATACAATATTTCCTTTCAGCTTAATGAAGCAATTATATCAAGGAATGGTATTTATATGTGTTCTGCTCAGCGTGAGAATAATTTGTTTGTGTTAAGACCAACTGATGCTAAGGCTATTTTAAGTCATGAAATGTTTAAAACGGCTGAAACGCAAAACAAAAGGCAAAAAGTTTCTTCTTTAAGTAACAATACGTATCTTTGGCACCTTCGTCTTGGTCATATTAACATCGATCGGATCGATCGTTTGGTTAAAAATGGACTTCTAACTGATATAGAAGATACATCTTTACCACCCTGTGAATCGTGTCTCGAGGGTAAAATGACCAAGAGGCCTTTTACTAGAAAAGGTTATAGGGCCAAAGAACCACTAGAACTGATACATTCGGATCTTTGTGGTCCAATGAATGTAAAGGCTCGAGGTATTTATGAATATTTCATCTCTTTCATAGATGATTATTCTTGATACGGTTACTTGTACGTGATGGGCCATAAGTTTGACGCTCTTGAAAAGTTCAAAGAGTTTAAGCCTGAAGTAGAAAACCTGTTAGGTAAAACGATTAAAACACTTCGATCAGATCGAGGTGGAGAGTATCTAGATCAGCGATTCCAAGACTATATGATAGAACATGGAATCCAATCACAACTCTCAGCACCTGGTACACCTCAGCAAAATGGTGTATCAGAAAGGAGAAATAGAACCTTGTTAGACATGGTTCGATCTATGATGAGCTATGCTCAGTTGCCTAGCTCGTTTTGGGGGTATGCAATAGCGACTGCAGTACATATTCTTAACAACGTTCCCTCAAAAAGTGTTTTTGAAACTCCTTTTGAGCTATGGAAGGGGCGTCAACCTAGTTTGCGTTACTTTCGTATCTGGGGTTGTCCTGCACATGTGTTAGTGACAAATCCTAAGAAATTGGAACCACGTACGAGAATATGCAAATTTGTTGGATACCCGAAAGAAACGAGAGGTGGTCTTTTCTACAACCCTCAAGATAATAAAGTATTTGTATCGACAAATGCAACTTTCTTGGAGGAACACCACATTCGAGATCATCGACCACGAAGTAAGTTAGTATTAGGAGAAGCTACAAAAGGATCAACAAGTGTTGTTGATGAACCTGGTCCTTCAACAAGAGTTGTTGGAGAATCCAGTTCTTCTCGTCAATCTAGTCCTCCTCACGTGGTGGGAGAGCTTCGACGGAGTGGGAGGGTTGTGATACAACCTAACTGCTACTTGGGTTTAACAGAAACACAAGTAGTCATACCTGATGACGGCGTAGAAGATCCATTGTCTTATCGTCAGGCAATGAATGACATAGATAAGGACGAGTGGGCCAAAGCCATGGACCTTGAGATGGAGTCTATGTACTTCAATCAAGTTTGGGAACTTGTAGATCCACCTGAAGGGGTCAAACCCATTGGGTGTAAATGGATCTATAAGAGAAAAAGAGATGTTGCTGGGAAAGTATAGACTTTCAAAGCCAGACTCGTAGCAAAGGGTTATACCCAACGAGAAGGGGTGGACTATGAAGAAACTTTTTCTCCAGTTGCTATGTTTAAGTCCATAAGAATTCTCTTATCCATTGTCACGTTTTATGACTATGAAATATGGCAAATGGACGTCAAGACAGCTTTTTTGAATGGCAACCTTGACGAGAGTATTTTTATGTCTCAACCAGAAGGGTTCATAACCCAAGGTCAGGAGCAAAAGGTTTGCAAACTGAATCGATCCATTTATGGGTTGAAACAGGCCTCCCGATCTTGGATTATTAGATTTCATACTGCGATCAAATCTTTTGGTTTTGACCAGAATGTTGATGAGACTTGTGTATAGAAAAAGATCAACTAGAATAAAGTAGCTTTCCTCATACTTTATGTTGACGACATCCTGCTCATTGGGAATGATGTAGGGTATCTGTCTGACGTAAAAGGATGGCTAGCAGCTCAATTCCAAATGAAAGATTTGGGTGAGGCCCAGTATGTTCTTAGCATCCAGATTATTCGGGATAGAAAGAACAAATCGCTAGCTCTGTCTCAAGCAACGTATATCGATAAGAAGTTGGCTCGATATTCGATGCAGAACTCCAAGAAGGGCTTGTTGCCTTTCAGACATGGGGTTCACTTGTCTAAGGAACAGTCTCCTAAGACACCTCAAGAAGTTGAGGATATGAGACGGATTCCCTACGCCTCTGCAGTGGGTAGCTTAATGTATGCCTTGCTATGCACGAGGCCTGACATTTGTTATGCTGTAGGGATTGTCAGTAGATATCAGTCGAATCCAGGAATAGACCACTGGACCGCCGTTAAAGGAATCCTCAAGTATCTTAGGAGAACGAGAGATTACATGTTGGTGTTTGGGGCTAAAGAGTTAGTTCTCACTAGTTACACCGACTCTGACTTCCAAACTGACAAGGATTCTAGGAAATCTACGTCAGGGTCAGTTTTCACCCTTAACGGGGGAGCTGTAGTTTGGAGTATAAAGCAAGGATGCATCGCAGACTCCACGATGGAGGCTGAGTATGTAGCTGCTTGTGAAGCAGCTAATGAAGTTGTTTGGCTAAGGAAGTTCTTGACAGATTTTGAAGTTGTTCCAAATATGAACTTGCCCATTACGTTATATTGTGACAACAGTGTGGCTGTAGCCAATTCAAAGGAACCTCACAGCCACAAACGAGGTAAACACATAGAGAGGAAGTATCATCTGATTCGTGAGATTGTGCAACGAGGAGATGTGGTCGTGACCAAGATCGCTTCCGAGCACAACATTGTTGATCCGTTTATGAAGGCCCTCTCGACTAAAGTGTTCGAGGGACATCTAGAAAGTCTAGGTCTGCGAGACATGTATATAGCGTAATCTAGGGCAAGTGGCAGATGTGTAATGGGTGTAAGGTTGCCCTAGTTTATTGTATTTTGTATATTTACCTTTTATTTAATGTACAACAGACAAGTACCATTTCCAGCTTTGGATTATAATGTATATACTTTCCTTGTAACTTGAGTTTTAGTTCAAGTGGGATTTTGTTGGGTTTTATGCCTTAAAACTCGTAGATAGTAAATGTACATTTGACCGAACATTAATAAAAGTGATGTATTATTCAATGTTTGTATTATATCTTGTCTTAATAACCCTAATCCAATAAACTAAACATCCAAGGCTAATAGAATGACGCTTGAACGAGTATGTAGGGACATACGGGGATCAATGTTCAAGTTTTAGCCTAAAGGGTCTGTAGTATAGGGATAAGGCTGAGTACCTTGTCCTGGTGACACTATGGATACGACCTGCTTTGTATATTGATACAAACGTAGTGATCAAACGCGTTCATGTAGTTGGCATGCGAGTGGGGGTATCATGTGCAATGAGTTTGCACAAAGACCAGACCGCAAAATAGTTTACCACTAACTGTAACACCGTTAGTTAGCTCGGTTTCTATTTCACTAGGATGACCTAGGCAACTTGGCCTTAATCCTGAGTGGATTATGGACTCCTGTCCATGAGGGATTGTCCTTTGATTTGTACGGGTGAGAGTGGCCTGTTCGCCGACTCAATAAGCCTACCGTTTTGGGGACAAGACCGAGTGGGGAGTTGGGAACGTAGTCTTACAAGATGGAATTCACTTCTTCCCGATATTAGGGTAAGTAGAGGTGTGTTCCCTTAAGTGGTGTCTCCATGTCTTGAACAATGGGCCCTACCCTCTTTATGGCACGAGAGGGATTTCTGTTTGCTGGTTGGACCACAAACAGGTTGTTCATTAGAGGAGCACTGGTACTTAAGGACCAAGAGGTAGCCCAGGGGTAAAATGGTTATTTGACCTAGCTAGGGTACGAACACACGTGAAGGGCTAACTTGCTGTTGACGGTCGATATCCGTGGACACAGAAATATATCTGCAGAGAGAAGAGTGCAGTTGTGGTTCTTTAGTGGAGGGAACCACAGTTAACGAATATTGATTAACTTGGTTAACGAGTTTAGCCAACTAATCTCATATCGTTGGAGCTTCTGATCTGTAGATCCATTAGGTCCCACCGGTAGCTCCATTGGGGTGTTGAGGTAAAATTCTAAGGGAGAATTGAATATTCGAAGGTGTTCGAATATTAAAATTAAACATGAATTTGATTCATATTTAAAATTTTAGGTTATAATTAATGTTCATAGGATAAATATTAATACTATAGTTTAGCTGAGAGAATCATAATTAAATATATGATATTTAATTAAAGATATTAATTAATTGGTGAATTAATTAATATAGATGTTTTAATTTGATTTTAATTAAATTATGATTTAATTAAGATAAATTTAAGACTTTGGGTTAAGTGGAAAATACACATAAAAGTGTTTTGTGTGTATATAATTAAATTAGATATTAATTTAATTTAATTTGTTAACTAATCAGTTGAAAACTGATCAATCAAACTCACTCATTAACCCTACACGCGTGAACTACCTATTTTTGAGGTGAGTGGGACGTTTTCTTGCGGAAGGTTTTTTAATTTACCGTAACTTCTTTTTGGGAGCCCCAAGGATCACTCTCTACAGTGCCTCACGCATAACCTTTCTCTCAAGAACTCTCTGTAACTTTTCCAAGAGAATACAGAGACAAAATTCTCTCCTTGATCCTTAGAGATTTTTGGTTCCCACAAGCCACTCAACTCCAAATCATGGGAGGATATCGGTGCAACTCTCTTGGTGGTGTCCGTGGTAGATTTGCATCAAAGAAAGGGTTTTAAGGCCGCTAGAATTTTCGGATCCAAGGTGATTTTGTTGGTGAATCGATCGAGAACAACTTCTTAAGTAAGTTTTCTTCATCTCGGATCAATAGGGTCCTTTATAGATGAGATCTATAACGTTTAGAGGTGATTTAGCATGTTATATGTGTAAAATTTCAGTAGTTTCCTTATGGTTTTTAGTGCTGCAATTTTGTTCCAACGTATTGGTATTTTGGTTCTTAAGTTAATTTGGGGTTCAAGGTTCTGTATGTTTTTCCGCTGCACAAGGGCTATTATCCCTGCACTTTGAACTTGGGAGGGATCTCATTCTTGACCAGTGCACTGGAACATTCAGTGAGTGCAACAGTTTCGTATTCTCCCAACCTTCCCTTCTTTGATAGAATATCTTTCAGGAACTTCACCTAGGTAGGCATCTGTTCAAGTGCTTCTACCAATGGGATATTGATGTCTAGTTGCTTTAATACATCTAAAAACTTCTTGAACTCTACATCCTTGAATCTCTGAGGGTATGGAGGAGGTGGTATGTATTCTGGATTTATTACAATTTTTTTAGGTTTTGCAATCACATTGCCCTGTTTTTTCTCTAACTTTGATTTTTCTTCTTTTTCTACCAAGGCTTCATGCTCCTTGGTCTTTTCTACTTTATTTTCTTTATTCTTTATGGTAATGTCTGACTTCTTTTCAAAAATCTTTTCTCGAGCTTCTTCTTAGATTTCTGCTTCTTGATTTACTGGGTACTTTGGGTCATCGTATTCTAAGGTCACTGCCTTGCATTGCTCCTTTCCTTCTCTGTGAGGGATCTCGGTCTTGCTAGGCAACGTCCCCTATGGTCTATTCTTAATCTCCTGAGCAATTTGTCCAAGTTGTACTTCCAAATTCCATACTGCAGAATCGTTTCTTGCCATATATTCCTTCATAAGAGTCTCTAGATTTGACTCTTGACTCTGCACTTGGACTTGATGGAAGTTCTTCTGCGGCTGCTGTTGTGTAGGAGGTTTCACAAACTAATTTGTGTTGGAATTACTTGACCCGGCTTGTCCTCCCCAAGAGAAGTTTGGATGTTGTCTCCAACCTGGGTTGTACGTGGTCAAATATGGATTCCATCTATTCTGGTTCTGGCTCCCTTGTGGACCTACATAAAAGACAGACGTGGGATTTAGTGGACAATTATCAGCAACATGTTCCTCACCACAATTGGATTTTCTTGTTGTGGCATCGGTGGAATTGGAGGAACAGGAGGAATTCTCCCACCATTTTGCTCCCTTCCACGATTATGTGGATCAACTTGAGCATCGACTCTAGGAGGTTCCATTGGAAACTCTTGAATGTAAGAAGCTTCTTCTAGAGGTTCCTGTGCGCTCAACCTGCAAGAGAAAAACAATTGCAAATCAAAGTCAAGTTCCCTTTGAGACAGAAATGCGGTCGCAATCTGATCGCAATTTCAATTACAAAACTCGTTTCACTTTTCGTCCCCGACAACAGCGCCAAAAACTTGGTGTGTCGTCAGCTGAATGGATGGACGTGAGATGAAATGGTAAATAATAATAAAGATAAATTCAACTAACCCTAGTGCAAGTATACACTGTCACACGTAGTAATAAAACAACCTTAGAAGTATTCGAAGGGTATCGATCCCACGAGGACTAACTGGAAATTCAAATTTGAAGAAGAAACTGTTCAACTTGATTGCTTAAAAATAGGTAACCAAAGAAATAAGATTGATGATTGGTTTTTAGAAAAGTAGATAAAACAAGCAAATGAATAAAAGAATAACAAAAAAATAAAACGAGGTATTCAACATGGATTCATCCCAAAGGTAATAACCTTAATCATGAAGTATTTAACTTAAGCCTATTCAATGCATTGGGTCAGATTTAACTTCTATTTGGCCTTGCTCCCAAGAACAATTAGAAGGCTAAGCAAGTACCGTTATGCACATTTCTGTGACTCAACTCCGACATAGATAATTCACGAATGCAATCTATAACCCTATAGTTGATATAGGGTGCCTTAGACAGCTTGCCCTATACTGCCGAACAATCTCTTTTTCGAGTTTTTTCTCCTATATCAACTTTATGAGAACCGATATTGTTTGTCCCATTCGAGATCAAACTCACATAGCATGCAAAGTCTAAGTGATCGATTTAAACTTAGCAAGATCATAATGATATTCAATAAAGAATGACATGCATTGAACAAAACTTAAGCAAATAAAACACTTTCAAGCTATTGAACCATAAGGGAATTCACCATATTGAACCCCTCAACGGAATTTACCTACTCATGATGAGATAAAGTGCAAATGTATACATTTTCATTGAAAATAAGATGTAAAGAATACAGATAAATGAAAAGTATCAAAAGCTGGAAATAATTGAAGTAGCCAAATACTATGGGTTTTCTATTTATCCAATCCTTCTAGAGTTCGTTTAGACATTCCACTCTCTCGCTTTTACAAGTGGGAATGAGTGAAAATCCCTACAAACCCTAAGGTTTGATGTCTAACTAAGGTTAGAATTTTGTCATATAAGAAGGACCTTGATGGAAGAGATTGTCGAGGTCTCTTATCAAATAAATTTATAATCCTCAACCTTTAAAGCTAACTTGTAGCAGTAGCGGTCGGGGTCGATCACAGGGAGTCTATGCAAACAAATCTTTAATTCCTTAATTGTTTTAGGTAACCAAAAAATGGTGTTTTTTATATTTGGAAAGAAAATAAACAAGGAAAGAAACTAATTATGGAAAATATTGCAAAAGGAAAGTAAGAGAATCATTAATTCAATTAAATCATTAACCGGATTAGTCATGGTAAGTTCAATTCAATTAAATCATTAATTTCAGTAATGAATCAAAAAAAAGTTTAAGTCCGGCGTATTCCGGCAACAAACTGAGAATCATGATCCAATTATCACAAACATGAAAACGCTAAGTTTGATTCTAGTTTAAACTAATTAATTGGCCGATTAATTAATCTAAACCGCAAAAGTATCTAGCTGAATTAATTTACATGCAACGGGCAACAAACCACAATTACAATTAATTAAATCATTTAGTTCTAGGGACGCATGCGTATAATCATAACATTAACCTATATGCTACTAAGATTTAGCAAGTAAATTTAGAGAGGGAACAATCAAGGTAGTCAATCTTTCCTACCACAATCTAAACTTATAGAAAAAGAAATAAAATCACATAAACATGCTTTGATAATTCAAACAAGAAATTTCATTAAAAGAATATGAACTTACTCTTGACACCCCGATTACAAGAATGAAGAATCTAACTTCTCATGGAACAAGAACAAGCTTGAATCTTCATTGAATACATAAAGGAAAGCAAGAAAGACTAAAACTAAGAAGAATGGTGGAAAAGGGGGAAAGAGATGGACTACAAAGTTGTAGTGAATTATGTGTTGAGGGATGATTCTAAACCTACACCAAGGCCATCTATTTATAGTGTTTCTTGGTCTTCAATTCGTGGTAGAATGGTGTTGAATTGGGTCTTCAAAGAAGGAAAATTTCAAGCCAAAATATAAAAAAATTCAATTTTGGAAAATGGCCAAGTGTCGAGACACTAGGACACAGCGACGCGACACTAGGCCTTCAACTATGGAAAAAATCTATGGATCAACACAGCGTGTCACGACGCTAGGCCTTCATCTTCACGCCCAAGTCTTTTCCTTATTTGAGGTAGCGTCTCGACGCTATGACGGCTCCAAGGGCAGAAAAGTCATTTTACGCTCCGGTTTCGCTCGTTTAAGCCCCGAATCGCTTACAAAGCTCCGATGAGGACCTATAGACATATTATACTCATTTTAAAGCATTTTTCGCAAGGAATTCAACTAAGATAAGAAAATTGGGATGTTCTAAGTGTATAATAAATTGGACTTATCAGATCTCGGGCATCCCTACTCATTGGCGTCAACTAGGGTTCTGTCACCACCCTCTTCTTCCAAATGGGTTCTGGTTGAATTTGACATCGAATCTCGAGCTTATATAGTGTTGGAAATGGTTGAGGAGTTGCGAAATAGGTGCAGGTAGGTAGCCCAGTTGGTTTTGGGGTCAAAACAGCCGGTTAGGTGCAAGACTCGTCAACAACGACCCGCAAACGACTCGAAACTGTCTCAGTTTTTCCAGAAATGCAGTCGTATTTCTGGGCAGAATCCAGCTTTTCCTCTGTTTTCATGCACAACAATAAACTTAGTCAAATTCTCTTTAAAATCAAGTCTTTTTAAGCACAAATGAGCATAATTTGACAAAAGTGAATCTCAACACCCTAACTTATCAACTTTAACAAATTTTGAGCTCGGGAATGGTAAAATTCACTCCTTCCCCTATTGGGGCAAGTAGATGTGTGTTCCCTTAAGGGTTTATTCCGAGGCTTGAACAAAGGCGCGTCGTCCTCTCCTGGCCCGAGAGGAACTCCTGTTTAGTGGTTCGACCCTAAACAACTTGTTCATTAGAGGAATCAGTGGTACTTAAGGAACCAGAGGTAACCTAGGGGTAAAACGGTAATTTGACCCAGCTGGTGTTACAAACACACGTGAAAGATTGACTTACTGCTTGGTCGATATCCGTGGACACATAAGTATTCTACAGTGAGAAGAGTGCAGCTGTGGGTCTTTAGTGGAGTGACCCACAGTTAACGAATGTTGACTAAACTTGGTTAATGAGTTTGGCCAATTAGTCTCGTATCGTTGGAGCTTCTGATCTGTAGGTCCATTAGGTCCCACTGGTAGCTCGTAAAGACACTTGAGGCAATTAAGTATAAATTGTAAATTGAAAGTGTTCAATTTATTTGGGGAATCGTATAATGTATATTGATGCATTATAATATAAAGTTTATGAAACTTTATAATATAATTTTTTAATTAATTTCAAAAATTAATTCTTGAGAGAAAACATTTGAAACAGTTCAAATAAATTTAATATGATTTGGATTCATATTAATTTTAATTTTAATAAAATCCCTAAGTTTAAGTATATGATATTTAATTGGGTAAATTAATTAAGTATGGAATTAATTAATTATTTATTAAAATTAGAGACCTTTTCCTATTAGGAAAGAAAATATTTGAAAGAGTTCAAATAAATTTAATATGAATTAGATTCATATTAATATAAATTTTAATAAAATCCCTAAGATTAAATGTATGATATTTAATTGGGGAAATTAATTAATTATGGAATTAATTATTTATTTATTAAAATTAGAGACCTTTTCCTATTAGGAAAATGTCTTCTTTTTCCTATAAATAGGACCTCTAGGGTGGGGTGAAAGGCATCTCATTCATTCTCCTACTCTCAGAGAATTCCCCTCAAGGCTTCCTTTAGACTCCCACCAGTCTCCTGCTTCTAAAAGTCTCAGAGTCATACCGATGTAGCCATAATGGTGGTGTTCGCACTAGTTCATGATTAATTCACAAGCAGATGGTGAATTTAATCTGAGTCTTCAACGAGAGTAAGTAATTTGTTACATTATAAATTAGATTTAAATCTAATATTTTTGTATGCTTAGCCTTAATATATATTCAGAATAGTTCTAATATTATTGCCAATGTATTGGTATTTTAGATTAAACAAAATTAATTACGAATCGGTCCCAATTACGCTTCCGCTTTACGGAATTACGAAATTCCAATTCTTCATTTCAAACTGATAAAGATTTGAGGAAATCTACATCAGTATCTGTGTTCACCCTTAACAGAGGAGATATAGTATGACATAGTTGCAGCCTCAACAATATAGGTCGATAAGTAGTTGCTTATGAAGGTGTTCCAAATGTGAACTTGCCTATTGCAAGACAAACAAGCACATTAAATCTAAAGATATATTGTTGATTCATTCACGAAGGCTCTTTCGGCTAAAGTGTATGAGGGTCATCTAGAAGGTCTAAGTCTACGAGTTATGTACAAAGATGTAATCTAGGGCAAGTGGGAGAAGTGTAATGGGTATAGTGATACCATTATGTAATGGGTATAGTGATGCCATAGTTTATTGTATTTGTACATTGTATATGTTTTATACATGTATTTATACACCCGTTGCTGTATAGATTATTGTGCATCCCACTAAACTAGAGTTTTAGTTCAAGTGGGAGTTTGTTGGGTTTTATGCTCTAAAACTCGTAGATAGTGAATGTAAACAAATTGTATACTTGTTTCAATAAAGTGTTATTGAGTTTCTACAATAAAGTGTAATTGTTAAATATTGCACAATTTGACCCAAATCCAATAAACTAAGATCCAAGGTTGTTTACATGTGACTTGAACTAGTATGTGGGGACATACGGGGATCAATGTTCAAGTAACAACCTAAAAGGTCTATAGTACAGGGATAAGGTTGGGTACCTTATCCTGGTAACACTATGTGATACGACTCGCTTTGTATTCGATATAGACGTATTGATCCAAGGCGTCCTTATGGGAGACATGTGAGCGGGGGTATCTTATGCAATGGTTTAAAATGAGTAAACCACTAGAAGAAGACCGGACCACGAAATAGTAAACCACTAGATGTAACACCGTTAACTAGTTAGGTTATTGTTTCAATTGGATGACCTAGGTAACTCAGTCTTAATCCTGAGTGTGTCATGAACTCCTTCTCACGAGGGATTGTCCTTTGATTAGTATGGGTGAGAGTGGCCTGCACGTCGACTCAATAAGCCTACCTTCTTGGGGATGAGACTGAGTGGGGGGTTGGAGACATGACAACACAAGATTGAATTCACTCCTTCCCACTTCTAGGAGAAGTAGATGAGTGTTCCCTTAAGTGGTGACTCCGGGTCTTGAACAAAGGTATCCTACCCTCTCATTGGCCCGAGAGGGACTTTCTGTTTACTAGTTGGACCATAAACAAGTTGTTCATTAGAGGAGCACTGGTACTTAAGGAGCCAGAGGTAACTCAGGGGTAAAACGGTTATTTGACCCAGCTAAAGTTACGAACACTCTTAAAGGATTGACTTACTGTTATTGGTCAATATCCATGGACACAGAAACATTCTACAGTGAGAAGAATGCAACTGTGGGTCTTTAGTGGAGTGACTCACAGTTAATGAATATTGGTTAACCCAATTAATGAGTTTAGTCATTTAACCTCATATCATTAGAACTTCTGATTTGTAGGTCCATTAGGTCCCCTTGCTAGCTCGTAAAGAGTAATTGAGAACAATTTATCTTGAAAGAATTTGAATAGTTCAAATTCATCTTGGGAATCAAATTAATTATATGAGATACAATTAATATAATGTATAGTGATACATTATAATATAAAGTTTTATTTATGATTAAACTTTAATGAGAGAATAATATATTTAAAAGAGTTAAAATATATATTCAATTAAATATATGATATTTAATTAATTAATTATTCAATTTAGTTTTAAATTAAATGAGATTTAATTAAACTATAGTCTATGAGGGAATTATTAGAATATGATTCTAATGTGTAATTAATTAAATATGGCGATATTTAATTACGAAATTAATTAATTATTGGAATTAATTAATTGATTAGTTTAATTGAATTAATTAAATGTGATTTAATTAAGTTTAATTAAACTATATATTATGTGAGGTAATTACATTTAAATAAGATTTAAATGTGCATGAGATTAATTAGTTAACATTTATTTAATTAATTGATCTTGATCTAACGATCAAGATTTTTTCCGCCTAACCTCACATTAGGGTTTCCTCTCTTGTAAAAGGAAAGGTTATGAGAACCCTAACCCTAAGGTCTCATTCTAGCCTCCCTCTCATATTCTCTCAACCCAAGAACTCTAGAGAGAATTTTTCTCTCTAAAAGTTTTTCCCATTCAAGACGAGGTAGTCCCACAACTACATTCCTAATCTCACAGTTATAGTGCGGAAGCCCTTGTGGTGGTGTCCGTTGAAGAATTCAGAGTCGTCAGACGGAGGTATGTTTCTCATCGCTTAACTTTTTGCCAATGTATTGGTATTTTGTAGAACAAAATTAATTTACGAACGGTCCAATTGCTTCCGCAGTAACGGAATTGGGAATTTCATTCCTTCACTAGCGGCATCCACCATACTTCAATCCATAGGAAGTAGCCCTGCGTAAAAATACGAGATTAATAACTAATCCAAGATCTGTGATGTGGAAAACTAGCGCACAAACGCTTGAATCTCTCCCAATATTCGTTGAGTGTCTCCCCAATGATCTGCGAAATCCCATAGATCTCTTTTCTGACGTTGTCAAATCTACTGGCAGGGATTTCTCCAGGAATTGCTTCTTCATCTCGTTCTATGTACTGATAGAGCCAGAGGGAAGGTAATAGAGCCAATCTTTCGTTGAATCCTTTAGCGAAAAGGGGAATGCCCTCAAGTTCAACGCTTCCTCTATCACTCCATGAGGTCTCATACCAGAACATACTATGTGAAATTCCTGCAAATGTTTGTGCGGGTCCTCTCCTACACTACCACGAAAAATAGGAAGTAAGTGTATCAACCCTGACTTTAATTCAATGTTACCTGTCGTCTTGGGGTAGGTAATACAGAGTGGCTGTTGGTTCAGATCTGGCGCTGCCAGCTGCCTTAATGTCCTCTCGGCCATGGTTGAGGCTTCAACCTCGCCGAGATTATTAATTTTCTCCTTATTGCTTGCCTTCTAAATCTCGTCTCCGCTCTAGAAATTTCAGGTTCAAATCTAAGATCGTTTCCCTGCGAAGAACATGTGATCATAAACCATGCAAACAAGAATTAAAAACACAAAATCTTAAAAATACTAGAAAACGCCCTTCCCCGACAACAGCGCCAATTTGACGGGATACGGAGTTGTCAAGGCTCCTGGTGGTCAAATAAATTTATAATCCACGACACTACTACTATTTTGTAGAAATATTGGTCGGGGTCGAACACAGGGAAGGAGACGTAGCAGTTCTAAAATTTCGTGCTTATAAAGATGGGGGCATTTTTTGTAATGAAGGACAAGAAAAATTAATAAAATAATTAAATGTTGAATTTTAAAAGACAGAAAACTAAGCATGGAAAACAGAAATAAGACAAGATCAATAACATGAAAAAGGATCGTTGGATTGTGATTTATTACACTTGATTCTATTCATTGGCTTTCTCGTTTTCTCTAATAATCGTTCTATGTTGGTTTCATTGGTACGATCGGCTTCTGGGTTACTCGGAGGACCCCCCTACACTAACCTGTGCTAATTAACTTGCTAACCATGAATTTTGCAATTAACAAGATTAATTAATATAAGCTTTATCGCTCGTCAACGCTTATACATAATTTAGCAACCATCCGAGACCTCTGCAACGGTTACTAATTATATCTAATTAGTTATTAACAAGCAATTTCGCAACTACCTATCAAAACTAGCCACTTTGGGATCTTGGATCCCGAATCGTAAGAACCAAATTCAAATGCAATTTAAATCTAATTCCAACAACCACATGCATCCTAGGCCTATCAAGTGTCGTCTCGCGTAGAGAGTGGCTTGCCTCAACCTAGTGGCTATCTAAAAATAACTGATAGAATACACAAGCGGTAATCACATAGGGCATCAATCCTAATAGACTAGCCTCATGTATTTGTTTAAACGGGATAACAGGCAAAACTTAATAAAAATACAACAAGAACAACAAGTAAAACTCAGAAAACTCAGCTAATCTTATTAAGAATAAAGACATAAACCCAATCCAACGATCTAAACGAGATTAGCTACGTATAGATGAAGTAAAATCAACAATAGACATGAAAAAATCCATAAAATATGACAAAGAATGGTCTACTACAGTGTTGAAATGTAAAAGAGGCAAAAGAATTCGTAAAATGACCAAAATTCTAACCTAACGACAGACTAAGTCGAGGTTACATATATATAGAAAATACGACGGCGTCGAGACGCCAACGCTGCAAACTTTTCACTCCGGGAAATTCTCGCATCGGCGTCGAGACGCCAAGGCACAGCGTCTTGATGCCAGCCTCAAATCTCGACTTGCTGCTTTTATTCTCGGTCTTGTCTTGCTTTTTCTCGGTACGAGGCTTCAATCTTCGACTTTTGGTGTCCTTCTTTAGGCCCGCTCCAACACAATTAGATCTTTTCACCTCCTCGCCGTCCAAGACACAGAGATGGCTCCAAAACTCCGTAATTGGTCCGAATGTAATCTTAATTGTGTTATATGAAAAGCCTTCAAATCACCCAAATATGCTTCAAATCACACTTTGAACACACAATTGACTTTGAATCACAATATAAGAACATGTAATAGGCTTAAAAACACATTTTCACATAACAAACTTCAAATCAAAGTTTAACTACATAAAAATAAAAAAAAAAAACCTTCAAATCATATAAATATGCTTGGAATCACACTTTGAACACACACATGTAATAGAATTGAAATCACACTTTGAAAATTTCGGCATGACCTCTACTAAACAATCCAAAACTAACATAAAATAATGCAACATATAATCATTTCGATATCATATACATCATGCATATGGAACCACTCGTCCCTCCACAAATAATATCCAGCAGAAGTTTCTGCAACAATAGACTCGTAATCACAACTTTTTTGGAGCTTGTTCAAAATCCATGTTTGAAAAAACAAACAAGGATGGACTATTACTATATTGGGATAAATGATCATGTCATAATGATCCATGTTGGTGATAGAGATATGGAACAATTATCAAATTCCACAAGTTCTATTTTTGATAAACCATTCAAGTTAAACCATACTCTTAAGGTTTTTTTTCTACTTTTTTTCTTCCTTTTGTAAGTGTGCTAGGGACTTTTTTCTTATGATGAAGCACAAGTTGGAGCTAAGTTAAAGCCTTCTAGGTAAGTTCATTCACTGCTTTCTTTTTTATATATATTGATAGCTCTTAAATGAAAAGATACATGACCAAAGTGCAATCTTTTCCTTCAATATTGAAACTTCTTTTACTTTATATATGCATTATGTTAAATTTAGTGTAACTTTTATAATGGGATAATAATTTATTCTTGAAGCCTTTTGGATATACTTTTTTCTTTTAGCTTATATAAGATCATTAGAAGATACTCTTTTGCTTGGCACAGAAAGTGGATCATTTACCAATTTCTTTTGACTTTTCATTCTTAGTTAGAACCCCACCATCAATTTCATTAACTGATGGAACAAGAACAGTTACAAGGTAAAAAGGTTTTTGGACCTTAAAAAATGGAATATAAGTGGAAGAGAAGCTTGAGTGTGGAACCATTGTGATTTTGTTCAAGTCTCATCGCATGTGGCATGGATTCCTTGGAAGATGATGTACAGTGACGAACATTATTTGCTACTTTTTACTTGAATTCCAATTTGTAACTAGTCTTGTTTTTTGGTTTAGGGTAAAAATAGTTCTTCTTCATAAGTTAGTATGTGAGTTTGTAGGTTTGTTATTACTTATGTGTTTCTTTTTAACTTTCTTTAGGGCATTGAGGATTTGTATGGATCAAAATACTACTCAACTTACAAGAAAAAAAAAGTTACTACTAAGTGGATACCCGTAAAGGTAATTAAATGACTTATAATCAATTTTTGTTACATGTTTGAAGAAATTTTAAATATTGTTATTAGTTTCTTCGTTTTGTAGTGTTCTGGTCAATAAGGCTGCATTAAATGTAGGTATTATGTGATGTTTACAAGGGAAATTCTACATAATCCAGAGACTCCCATCTCTGCTCTCGTAAGTCGAATATTTCTAAACTTAGTCTTGTGTATATATATAACAAAACTAATTCGACTACTACAAATTTGACTTTTCATGACAGTGAAAAACTGTCAAAAACATATTTCTTGACATTTTTTTGTAGTCATTATATCGACCCTCAAGAAAGCTCAATACATGACAGTTTAGCAAAAACTGTCATAAATATATTAATTATGACAGTTAAAAATTGTCAAACCACTAATTTTTCTTGACTTTTTTTAACGTCACACTAATTTGTTTTATGACAGTTGTACAGTGTCATTACAAAACCAATAAAAACTATTTTACTGTCAAGATATATATATCAACGACAATTCATTATCGTGAATAAAAAGTCAATAACGACAATCTATTACTGTCAATAAAATGTAAATAATGTCATTGTTTTACTATCAATAATATATTAATCATGACAATTTTTTTTTCATAAAAATACTTTGGATGATGGTTTCTTGTCGTCAAGAAAAGTATGCACAATAACACTTTTAACGTCATAGAAATACTTTTAATGACAGTATTTTATTGTCACAAACATATTTTCATTAAAGGATTTTGATTGTCAATAAAAACATATATCATGACAGTTTTCAAATAGTATATCCTAAAAGCATTTTAATAGCATGAGTAGCAACCTAATATTTACATCAAAATAACAACTAAATATTACAAATAGCAACTTTTATATATCATTGAATCAAATTTGGACAAATTTAAACATACAATTATGACATTTGTTAAGTACAATACTATTGTCAATTGTAGAAATAAACAAAGAAAAAAAAACATAACTATGAGAAGTTTGATCGAACATCGTGCAATTTGTTCTTGAAGCCATTGATGCATAGTATCTTTGATCTGACACAAAAGAAGAAATGAAAACATTGTAAGAAAGAGAATCAAAAGTTAAAGTATGAATAAGATATATCAAAAGAAAATAAACAATTAAACTCATCAAATTAACACAATGTCAAACTTTATTGAACATAAATTCAAAACTTAACCAAAGTAAAAAAAATTTATGAACATAACAATTAAACTAAACATAGAAAATACAACAAGCACGATTCATTGTGCTTGCATTTTAAAAGTTGTAATTCACCATACTGTTAGGTCCAATGAATCCATATTTGTAGTAGTGTATATATACTATATTTTTTCTTAAATTAGTTATAATCATAATATCTATTTTTTTTTTTTTTGTTTTTTATAGTTTAATACTAAGAATCCATTCACACAAGAACAACTGGACGAGGTACGAGTTGAATGGGTGGGACATGTGTCAAACTTCACGTGAAGTATCCATCCTTGTGGTAGCTAGTTATTTCCTTTTAGATATAGGATGTGGAGGGTTTTCTTGACATGCGTGGTAGTTTGAATGGACAAAAAAGCGATTGTGCTAACATTTTATTCTTTTTGTAAATTTTTCAGTTTAGTATATAGCTTAGAACAATTTAGTAGTTTTGGATATTGTATAGTGACGTTTGGAGTTTTTTTGGATCAAATGAAATAAAGTATTTGATGTTTTCTCAATTTCTGTGTTTGGATTGAATGAAATAATATTCTCAAATGTTGGTTTGAAATATCTGTAGATTGGATCAATGAAAATATTTTACATTGCAATAGATATTCAAGATGTGGATTTAAATTATGGTAATAAATATGTTGCGAAAGATGTCAATTTATAACTGTCATCTTATGACGCTATAATAACAGTTATAAACTGTCTTTAATGTAGTCATATATATTGGTTGTAAACTGTCATTGTTGATAACCGTCATCATAGGGATTGACAAAGATGTCGATTTTAAATTGTCATCATTGTAATTCGTCATCGTACTAGTTCAATCACACCCAAAACAATCACGATTATAAATTGTCATTGTTGTAATCTGTCATCGTACGAGTTCAATCACACCCAAAACAACATCAATTTTAAACTGTCATTATTGTAATCTGTCATCATACATGTATGATCACAAAGGTGTTTGATGACAGTTTGTAACTGTCATTGTTGTAATCTGTTATCATAGGGGTTCAATCACACCCAGAACAACAACAGATCCAGATCTGTTATCATAGGAGTTTAATAACAGTGCAAAATTGACATCTAAGCCCAAAATTGTTGTAGTGAATATAAGAACACGACTATGCTTAAAATCACACAAGTAAGCTCCAAAACACACATCGAACATGCAATAGGCTCAAAAGCACATTTTCACACAACAAACTCCAAGTCAAAGTTTAACTACATAAAAAACCTTCAAACCATATAAATATGCTTGGAATCACACTTTGAACACACACGTAATAGAATTGAAATCACACTTTGAAAATTTTGGCATGACCTCTACTAAACAATCCAAAACTAACCTGAAATAATACAACATATAATCACTTCTATATCATATACATCATGCATATGGGACCACTTGTCCCTCCACAAACAATAACCAGGAGAAGTTTACACAACATACAATGGGACCACCCGTCCCTCCACAAACTAGATTATAAACCTTCGAATTTCGGTAATCTTCAAATAATTCTACACAACAGACAAAAAATATAGTACTTACCCATCAAATCCAGTATTTTTTTTCTACATACATGTCATTCAAAATGAACACTACACAAATCTACAACAAATAGAAAATCTAGTGTAATGGGTATACGAGATGCCCTAGTTTATTGTATTTCAAACCCACTATGGTTTTGGATTGTTGTACATCTCACTGAAGTTTTAGTCCAAGTGGGAGTTTTTTGGGTTTTATGTTCTAAAACTCGTGGATAGTAAATGTAACAAAGTCAATTATAATCGATAAAGCGTTATCGAGGTTATTCAATTTCTGGTTGTCGAATAGTTGTTTTAAATTATGTATTAATTAACCTAAATCCAATAAACTAGAATCCTTAACCATGATATGAACACTTGACATAAAAGTGGATCAAGTTCAAGTAATAGCCTAAACGGTCTATAGTATAGGGATAAGACTTGAATCGTTTTAGTACAAACGATGTGATCCTGAATCGTTCATGTACAGACATGCGAGTGGGTGTGTCCTATGCAAAGGAGTTTGCATAAAACCGGACCGCGAAATAAGTCACTTTAACTTTATAAGGTCAATTACTATGAAACTGACTATTTTAAGCGATGACCTAGGTAACTCGATCTTAATCTTGAGCTAACTATGAACTCCTGTTTATTCGGGATTATCCTTTGATTTGCATGGGTGAGAGAGTGGCTCAACATCGCTGACTCAATAAGTTCCTACCATTTTGGGGATAAGACCGGATAGATAGTTGGGGACATAGTCTTGCAAGATGGAATTCACTCCTACCCGACTTTAGAGATAGTAGAGAGGTTGTTCCCTTAAGTGCTGACTCTCGGACGTGAACAAAGGCGTGCCGCCCTCTCATTGGTCCGAGAGGTTTTATGTTTAGTGGTCGGACCACAAACCAATTGTTCATCCCAAATGAAAATCAATCGTTTCAAAACTGAACGTTCAACATAAATCTGATCCTAGAACGAAAGAAAATGAAATCCTTAGAAAGTGACATGATCCGCAGCTGCAATCCCATAGCCAACCAAGCCACGACCCTCGCTAATCGCCTGCGCTCTCAAGTACCACCTGAAAAAGGAAAGGCATGCAGCATGGGCGAGTATATAAAAATATACACAGTAGGTAGCCCGCTTAAGAGCTGAAACTGATAACAATAGATCTAGTAACTTGAAACTAAATTTCTGGGTCTTAACGTCATAGGGACTTAACTGGAAATAAACATTCAGGTTTTCTAACCCCAGGGCCACAACTGATTACATAAGATGTTCTGTCTAGGATGATTACCTATCCCCAACCTGTGCCAACTAGAGTGTCGTGTGGGTCACTCGGGTAAGGCAAGTAAACTAGAGACTAGTTGGCCACCTATAGCAAAACTACACCTATCCCAACACAACACCCCTGAAATATAAACATGAAATATGGTGGAGCAACTGACGCATGAAACATGCTTGGGGTGCGAACTGACGCACGAACTATAAGGATTTGGAATTCTCTCATTCCGTTAAAGCGAAAGTGTAGTTGGGACCGATTCGTAGTTAATTTTGTTTATCCAAAAATACTATTACATTGGCAAAAAAATAGAACAAATTCTATACAAACTTAAGGCTAAGCATACAAAAATTATTAGATCTAAATCTAAATGGGAGAAGAAAACATACCGTCGTTGACGACTCTGAATACTTCAACGGACACCTTTCTTGATTTTGGACCAAGCATCAACAATTGGGACACCACCAATTGATCTTCCCGCTAAGACTCTGATATTAGGAACGTAGTTGTGGGACTACCTAATCTTGAATGGGAAAAACTCTAGAGAGAAAATTCTCCCTAGAGTTCTTTGGTTGAGAGAATATGAGAGAGAGACTAGAGAGAATGCAAGAGTGCATTCTTGTGGCCTTATGTTGTTGCACCTAAACCCTAGGTTTAGTGTTCTATTTATAGGGGAAATACCATGAATAAAATATTCATTTAAAACCAATTATTTCCATAACTGATTTAATCTTTTCCATAATTAATCAATTCCATGACCAATCAATTTCATAATTGATTAATCTTTTCCATAAATGATTGATCACTTTCATAAGTGATTAAATCATTTCCATAAATGATTAATTACTTCCATAAGTGATTAATCATTTCCATAATTGATTAATTTCCATTTATAATTAATTAATCACCAATTAAATATCATATATATAATTCCAGACATTCTATTCGTTAATTAATTAATTACCCAATTAAATATCATATATTTAATTTCAGGCCTTCAATTAATTAATTCTATAATATGAATCAAATTCATATTAAAATTTGAACTCCTTCAAATTCTCTTATATCCTATAAATTTAATATGAATCAAATTCATATTAATATTTGAACTCCTTCAAATATTTATTTCTCTCATAGACTATAGTTTAATTAAATCTCATTTAATTTAAACTAAATTGAATAATTAATTAATTCATAATTAATTAATGGGAAAAATACACTTTTGGTCCCTGAGGTTTGGGTTAAGTTACACTTTGGTCCCTGGGTTTTCAAACTTAACAAAAATACCCCTGAGGTTTGAGATAAGGAGCACTTTGGTCCACGCCGTCTATTTTTCTGTTAAATTTTAACGGTGGCTGACGTGACACTATTATTTTAATTAAAAAAATTATTTTAAATTTTTTTTAATAAAATAGTAATAAATTAAATAACAAATATTTTATTATTATTATTTTTATTTCTTTTTCCCCCTCTCTCTTCCTCATCTTCTTCTTCCTCTTTTACTCCTTCATCATCTTCTTCCTCTTCTACTTCTTCAACCACCGGCTGCCGGAGACAGCCGACCGCCGCCCGTCGCCGGCGCCGGCGACCAGCGGCGATATATATTTTTTTTAATCTTCCCTTCTCTTTCTCTTCTCTTTCCTTTCTCTTCTTCCTCCCTTGTTCGAAAACCGGCCAGAATCACCACCACCATAGTCCATCGTTGACAGAGGCCCCCCGCCGCCGCTGTAATTCCATTTTGTTTCTCCTTTTCTTTTCTTTTCTTCTTCTTCCCTTCATCCCCCTTTTCTTCTTCTTCTCTCTTTCTCCCTTCCCTTTCTTCTTCTACTGATTTTATTTATATAAAAAAAAAAGAAGGTGAAACAGAAGGGAAGTCGTGATGGAAACTGGAAAGGGAAGGGAAAGAAGCCCCGACTGTTCCAGATCTCGCTGCGCGTGGGTCATAACAAAAAGGGAAGGGAAGTCGCAGCTGTTCCAGATCGCACCGGTGTGGGTCGTTGAGTCAGCGTGGTTCCAGATCTCGCCGGCGTGGGTGTTCAGTCAGTGTGGTTCCAGATCTCGCCGACGGACTCAACGTGGTTCCAGATCTCTCACCGGCGTGGGTCGTTGAGTCGGCATGGTTACAAATCTCCCCGACGTGGTTTCAAATCTCGTTGAAAGCTTTAGAATCGAAGAGCCACACTAATCTGTGTCGTTGAGAAGTCGCGGCTGGTGTGGGTCTTGTGTCGTCGAAGGCCAGGGTCCAGTGCACGAGGAATTCGTTCATGGGACACAACGTTCAGATTGGGAGATCCAGTGGTTGAAGAGAAAGGGCAACAATAATCCATGTTTATTTGTTTAAAAAAAAAAAAAAGAAAAGAAAAAAAATGGGGTATGAGAGAAGAAGAAACGAGAAGAAAAGAGAAAGAAAAAAAAACCAGTTGCCGGCGATCGGCGGCGGCGGCGGGCGGTGGCCGCCGGTCGCCGGAGTTAGGAGGAAGAAGAAGAAGGAAGATGAAGGAGATGGAGAAGATGGAGAAAAGAAAAAGAAGAAAGAGAAAGGGAGAAAGAATAAAAAAAATTATTATTTTAATATTTTAATATTATTATTTTAATATTTTAATATTTTAATATTTTTTATTTAAAAAAATAAAAATAAATAATTTTTTTAATTAAAATAATAGTGCCACGTCAGCCTCCGTTAGGAGTTAACAGAAAAATTGACAGTTGGGACCAAAGTGCTCCTTATCTCAAACCTCAGGGGTATTTTTGTTGAGTTTGAAAACTTAGGGACCAAAGTGTCACTTAACCCAAACCTCAGGGACCAAAAGTGTATTTTTCCCTTAATTAATTCATCTTCTAATTAAATACCATATATTTAATTAGACATATATTTGAACTCTTTCAAATATATCAATCTCTCAGTATAATAAAATTTAATCTCAAATTAGACTTTATATTTTAATGTAACATTATACATTATATTAATTTGTATCTCATACAATTAACTTAATTCTCAATATGAATTTGAACTATTAAAATTTTCTCAAGATATAATTGTTCCTAATTACTCTTTACGAGCTAGCAGGGGGACCTAATGGACCTACAGATCAGAAGCTCCAATGATATGAGGTTAATAGAATAAACTCATTAATCAGGTTAACCAATATTCATTAACTGTGGGTCATTCCACTAAAGACCAACAGCTGAACTCTTCTCACTGTAGAACATTTATGTGTCCACGGATATAGACCTATACCGGTAAGTCAATCCTTCATGAGTGTTCATAACTACAGTTGGGTCAAATTACCGTTTTACCCATGTGTTACCTCTGGCTCCTTAAGTACAAGTGCTCCTCTAATGAACAACCTGTTTATGGTCCAACCAGTAAACAGAAAGCCCCTCTCGGGCCAGTGAGAGGGCGAGATCCCTTTGTTCAAGACCCAGAGTCACCGCTTAAGGGAACACTCATCTACTTCTCCTAGAAGCGAGAAGGAGTGAATTTCATCTTATGTTGTCATGTCCCCAGCCCCCCACTCAGTTTTGCCCCCAAGAAGGTAGGCTTATTGAGTCGGCGTGCAGGCCACTCTCACCCATACTAATCAAAGGACAATCCCTCGTGAGAAGGAGTTCATGACACACTCAGTATTAAGACTGGGTTACCTAGTCATCATATTGAAACAGTACCCTAACTAGTTAACGGTGTTACATCTAGTGGTTTACAATTTCGTGGTCCGGTCTTATGCAAACTCATTGCATAGGATACCCCCGCTTGCATGTCTCCTACATGGACGCCTTGGATCAATACGTTTGTATTGAATACAAAGTGGGTCGTATCACATAGTGTTACCAGGATAAGGTACCCAGCCTTATCCCTGTACTATAGACCTTTTAGGTTGTTACTTGAACACCGATCCCCGTATGTCCCCCACATACTAGTTCAAGTCACATGTAAACAACCTTGGATCTTAGTTTATTGGATTTGGGTCAAATTGTGCAATATTTAACAATAACACTTTATTGTAGAAACTCAATAACACTTTATTGAAACAAGTATACAATTTGTTTACATTCACTATCTACGAGTTTTAGGGCATAAAATCCAACAAACTCCCACTTGAACTAAAACTCTAATTTAGTGGGATGTATAATAATCTATACAACAGTGGGTGTATAAATACATGTATAAAACATATACAATGTACAAATACAATAAACTAGGGCATCACTATACCCATTACATAATGGTATCACTATACCCATTACATTTCTCCCACTTGCCCTAGATTACACCTTTGTACATATATCATAGATCTAGACCTTCTAGATGATCCTCAAGCACTTTAACCGAGAGAGTCTTTGTAAATGAATCAGCAATATTTCATGCAATGTAATGTGTCTGCTTGTCTTAGGCTGCGATGTTCTTTTGAATTTGCCACAACACCACTATATCACTATAAAGTGTGATGGGCAAGTTCACATTTGGAACACATTCCAAATCAATCAAGAACTTTCTAAACCATACAGTCTCTATCGCTGCTTCACAAACAGCTATTTTTTGGCCTATACGGTCAAGATTGTAACTATGCCATACTATAGCTCCATCGTAAAGAGTGACAACAGATACTGATGTAGATTTCCTCAAATCCTTATCGGTCTTAAAATATGTGTCAGTGTATCCTGTAAGGATCAAATTCTTAGTCTCATACACGAGCATATAGTTCCTTGTTCTCCTCAATACATGAGATATTCTTAACGGTTTTCCAATGATTAAATCTTAGATTAGATTGATACTTACTGACAATCCCTATTGCATAGGGAATTCGTCTCATCTCCTCAACTTCTTGAGGTGTCTTAGGAAACGGTTTCTTAGACAAAATAGAATTTCATGCCTGAAAGGTAGTGAACCCTTCTTGGAATTTTGTATCTTATATCTAACCGATATCTTGTAGAGACAAGGCTAGCTTTTTGTTCTAACGATTCCTAACGATTTTAGATCCCAAGAACAAACTCGGTTTCTAACAAATTTCCATTTGGAAATGAGCTGCTAGCTCCTTTAATGTCAGTAAGATAACCTACATCATTCCCAATGATTAGGATATCAATCATATACAACACAAAGTAAGCTACTAAACTATTGATGATTACTTGTAAACACAAGACTGATTAATGTTCTAATTAAAGCCAAAAGATTTGGTCACTACATCAAATCTTATATTTCAAGATCGAAATGCTTAGGTCAATCCATGAATGGATCACTTAAGCTTGCAAACCCTTTTTCTTTTGATCTTGTTGTATGAACCCTTCTGGTTAAGACCTTTAATGTCTCTTTTTCTCTTGTAAATCCACTTGTAACTAATAGGTGTTACCCATAAAGCATATCTACAAGATCGCAGATGGAAGTGAAATACAAAAGACTTTATTTCCAGGTCCATGACTTTAGTCCATTGGTCCTTGTCAACATCATTCATTTTCTTTCTAAAAGATAATGAACCCATTATGTCATCATCAGGTATGATAACCTAGGCTTCAAACAAGCCCATGTAACGTTCAGGTTATCAAACAACCCTCCCACTATGTTGAGGCAATCTCAACTATTAAGATGGATGTGACTAACTAGATGCACTGATCCATCAACAACTCTTGTTGAACAGTCAGCCTCATCAACAACTCTTGTGGATGTTACTAAAGGATTTGGAATTCCCCAATTCCGATAAAGCAGAAGCGTAATTGGGACCGATTCGTAGTTAATTTTGTTTATCCAAAAATACTATTGCATTGGCAAAAAAAAACATAGAACAAATTCTATACAAACTTAAGGCTAAGCATACAAAAATTATTATATCTAAATCTAAAGGGGAAAAGCAAACATACCGTCGTTGACGACTCTGAATACTTCAACGGACACCACCACGAGATCTTCCCTGCTATAACTCTAAGATTAGGAACGTAGTTGTGGGACTACCTAATCTTGAATGGGAAAAACTCTAGAGAGAAAATTCTCCCAAGAGTTCTTGAGTTGAGAGAATATGAGAGGGCCTTATGGTGGCCATATGTTGTAGTACCCAAACCCTAGGGTTAGTGTTCTATTTGTAGGAGAAAGGCCATGAATAAAATATTCATTTAAAATCAATTATTTCCATAACTGATTTAATCTTTTCCATAATTAATCAATTCCATGACCAATCAATTCCATAATTGATTAATCTTTTTCATAAATGAATGATCAGTTCCATAAGTGATTAATCATTTCCATAATTGATTAATTTCCAATTAATTCTTTAATTAATTTATCACCAATTAAATATCACATATTTAATTTCAGACATTCTATTAGTTAATTAATTAATTATCCAATTAAATATCATATATTTAATTTCAGGCCTTCAATTAATTAATTCTATAATATGAATCAAATTCATATTGAAATTTGAACTCCTTCAAATTCTCTTATATCCTATAAATTTAATATGAATCAAATTCATATTAATATTTGAACTCCTTCAAATATTTATTTCTCTCATAGACTATGGTTTAATTAAATCTCATTTAATTTAAACTAAATTGAATAATTAATTAATTCATCTTCTAATTAAATACCATATATTTAATTAGACATATATTTGAACTCTTTCAAATATATCAATCTCTCAATATAATAAAGTTTAATCTCAAATTAGACTTTATATTTTAATGCATCACTATACATTATATTAAATTGTATCTCATACAATTAGCTTAATTCCCAATATGAATTTGAACTATTCAAATTCTCTCAAGATATATTTGTTCTTAATTACTCTTTACGAGCTAGCAGGGGGACCTAATGGACCTACAGATCAGAAGCTCCAATGATATGAGGTTAATAGATTAAACTCATTAATCAGGTTAACCAATATTCATTAACTGTGGGTCATTCCACTAAAGACCAACAGCTGAACTCTTCTCACTGTAGAACATTTCTGTGTCCACGAATATAAACCTATATCGGTAAGTCAATCCTTCACGAGTGTTCGTAATCACGGCTGGTTCAAATTACCGTTTTACCCCTGTGTTACATCTGGCTCCTTAAGTACAAGTGCTCCTCTAATGAACAACCTGTTTATGGTCCAACCATTAAAAAGAAAGTTCCTCTCGGGCCAGTGAGAGGACGGGATCCCTTTGTTCAAGTCCCGGAGTCACCACTTAAGGGAACACTCATCTACTTCTTCTAGAAGTGGGAAGGAGTGAATTCCTTATTGTGTTGTCATGTCCCCAGCCTCCCACTCAGTCTTGTCCCCAAAAAGGAAGGCATATTGAGTCGGCGTATTGGCCACTCTCACCCATGCTAATCAAAGGACAATCCCTCATGAGAAGGAGTTCATGACACACTCAGGATTAAGACTGAGTTACCTAGGTCATCCTATTGAAAGAGCAACCTAACTAATTAACCGTGTTACATCTAGTGGTTTACTATTTCGTGGTCCGGTCTTATGCAAACTCATTGCATAGGATACCTCCACTTGCATGTCTACTACATGGACGTTTTGGATCAATACGTCTGTATCAAATACAAAGCGGGTCGTATCTCATAGTGTTACCAGGATAAGGTACCCAACCTTATCCTTGTACTATAGACCTTTTAGGTTTTTACATGAACATCGATCCTCGTATGTCCCCACACACTAGTTCAAGTTACATACAAACAACCTTGGATCTTAGTTTATTGGATTTGGGTAAAATTGTTCAATATTTAACTAAAACACTTTATTGTAGAAACTCAATAACACTTTATTGAAACAAATATACAATTTGTTTACATTCACTATCTACGAGTTTTAGGACATAAAACCCAACAAACTCCCACTTGAACTAAAACTCTAGTTTAGTGGGATGTACAATAATCTATACAGCAGTGGGTGTATAAATACATGTATGAAACATATACAATGTACAAATACAATAAACTAGGGCATCACTATACCCATTACATAATGGTATCACTATACCCATTACATTTCTCCCACTTGCCCTAGATTACACCTTTGTACATTTATCATAGATCTAAACCTTTTAGATGACCCTCAAACACTTTAGCCGAGAGAGTCTTTGTAAATGAATCAGCAATATTTCATTCAATTTAATGTGTCTGCTTGTCTTAGGCTGCGAAGTTCTTTTGAATTTGCCACAACACCACTATATCACTATAAAGTGTGATGGGCAAGTTCACATTTGGAACACATTCCAAATCAATCAAAAACTTTCTAAGCCATACAGTCTCTATCGCTGCTTCACAAGCAGCTAATTTTTCGGCCTATACGGTCAAGACTGTAACTATGTCATACTATAGCTCCATCGTGAAGAGTGACCACAGATACTGATGTAGATTTCCTCAAATCCTTATTAGTCTTAAAATCTGTTTAGTGTATCCTGTAAGGTTCAAATCCTTAGTCCCATACACGAGCATATAGTTCCTCGTTCTCCTCGAATACTTGATGATATTCTTAACGGTTTTCAAATGATTAAATCTTGGATTAGATTGATACTTACTGACAATCCCTACTGCATAGGGCATTCGTCTCATGCCCTCAACCTCCTGAGGTGTCTTAGGAAACATTTTCTTAGACAAAAGAATTCCATGTCAGAAAGGTAGTGAACCTTTATTGGAATTCTACATCTTATATCTAACTAACATTTTGTAGATATAAGACACCTGAGACAAGGCTAGCCTTTTGTTCTTACGGTTCCTAAACAATTTGGATCCCAAGAACAAACTCAGCCTCTCCCAAATTTTCATTTGGAATTGAGTTGCTAGCTCCTTTTACTAGTCAGTAAGATAACCTACATCATTCCCAATGATTAGGTTATCAATCATATACAACACTAAGTAAACTACTAAACTATTGATGATTACTTGTAAACACAAGACTTATCAATGTTCTGATTAAAGCCAAAAGATTTGGTCACTATATCAAATCTTATATTTCAAGATCGAAATGCTTAGGTCAATCCATGAATGGATCACTTAAGCTTGCAAACTCTTTTGCTTTTGATCTTGTTGTATGAACCCTTCTGGTTAAGACATGAATGTCTTGTTTCCTCTTGTAAATCCACTTGTAACTAATAGGTGTTACCCATCAAGCAGATCTACAAGATCCCAGATGGAAGTGAAACACAAAAGACTTCATTTCTAGGTTCATGGCTTTAATCCTCTGATCGTTGTCAACATCATTCATTTTCTTTCTAAAAGATAATGAATCCTCTATGCCATCATCAAGTATGATGACCTAGGCTTAAATCAAGCCCATGTAACGTTCAGGTTATAAAATAACCATCCACTACTACGAGACACTCTCAACTATTGAGATGGATGTGTCTGTCTAGATGCATTGATTCATCAATAACTCTTGTTGAACAGCCAGCCTCATCAAAAACTCTTGTGGATGTAACTGTAGCTTCATTAGTTAACTTACTTAAATTGACTTTACTCTTGTGGTTTATGAATTTTGATGTGGACTTCTTCTGAGAATTTAGTATTTTTCGATACAAATTCTTTATTCTCTTGTGAATTGAAGAAGTATCCACTTCTCGTTTCCTTTGGGGTTGCCTACTACAGTATGCAATGCAGTCAATACTGCCTGACCCCAAAACGAGCCAGACAATTGAGCATAGCTCAACATGGAATGAACCATATCCAATAGGGTTCTATTTCTCCTAAATGAGATTTAGGGTGTGATCCCATGTACTATCAAACAGTCCTGGAATCTCAAATCCCTATACTCAACACTTTGATCAGATCGAAGTGTTTTTATAATCTCACCTAACAAGTTTTCAACTTCAGTCCTAAGCCCCTTTGAATATCTCAAGAGCTTCAGACTTAAGTTGCATTAGGTAAAGATACTCATACCTTTGAATAATCATAAAAAAGAGATGAATTATTCATGCCCTCCCACTGCTTTAACATATTGAACCACAAGGATCCAAATGTACAAGCTCTAAGGGCTCTTTGGCTCTTAGATCTTTTCCAGTAAAAGATCTATCAATCATATTGCCCACAAGGCATGACTTACAAGGTAGTAGAGAGTCATCTTCTAACTCGCTTAGAAGTTCACTCTTGACCAATCTCCCAATCAGATTGAGATTAATATGGTCTACCTTAGAACCAAAGAAAGGTATTTTCCTTTAGGAGAAATCCTTTGCCTCTTTTCACATTGAGTAGTAGCAGTCTTAAACAACCCAGTGTTCATGACTGCTTTAATCTTGATTAGTCCTAAAACATTTAGGTTACTTTCCAGTAAAGCTAAACAAATGTCAACTCCATTTCTTGAAACAAAACTGCGTTAGCAGAGAAAGGTAAAGAGTAACATTGTTCCAGCAAATAAGACACTGAAAGCAAATTTCTTTTGATCTTAGGAATTACATACACATTATCTAATAATATGTATTTTCTCCCACTGAGAAAAATAACTTAATGTTCCCCACTGATATAGCCAAAATAATCTCTCTAATTCTAACTTTGTGAGTTATTAACTTTGAGAGTTATTACACAAGCAGCAAGCTCTTGCCAGGAACTTCTTCTTTACACGTGATTTGTGGCCCCCTGAATCAAGTATTCAGGGAGAATTACTATTCTTCACTAATCACGTTTTCAAGACAGGTAAACAAAAATTACGGTCTTGAACAAGTTCTCTTTTTGCTAAGCAAGGTTCTATGTCATATTCACCAAGAACAATTCTTAATGAATTAAACATATGGGGCATGATGACATTTCTTAGTTAAGAATAATCCTAGACTTATTTACCACAATTTGTCGTTTAAGCTTGTTGTATTACCGTTATTTATAAAATGACGTAAGACAATACACAAAATTATTATATAATTGTTGAAGTAACAAATTACTTGTATTATTAATCGTACTAACCCATCACAAATAATCAAATCAAATTCTGCAAAAACATATAAGCAATCAAAGAAACCCTATAAAACTATTGATTTAGTTTTTGCAACGATACTTCAAAGGTTTAGAACAACAGCCACCGAAGGGTGGTCAGCTACTCCTCCTCTGAATTGAGACAATCTCAACCAAACTCTAACACCAGAATAACTCATATTTCGTTAGCGTTTAGTTACCGTTGTTCGGTCAAGGATTAGTTAACACATTTAACTCATTCCCGTAAGTGTAACCCTCCCACTTTCAAATCTCAGAGGCACGCACCAACAGGCTACCGAAGGGAAAGACAACTGTTGGTAATTAGCCTAAGAGTTCCTATCCTATTCAGGAGTTCACGATGTTTCGAATCCTATGATCAGGCCCTCCGAAGGGATGGTTGCACCAGGACAACCTGCAGGCGGATCATAGGACTCTCACGGTGCGAACTAGGGGTGGAGACCGAGGGATACGTTGACACGTGTCCCGCTCCCACTTACTCTAGAAATTTTTCCCATTCACCTTGTTATTGATCAATGCAAACACTTTCCGAAGGGAGGCCGCTCCTAAGGCGACTCAAAGCCGAGCATGAACCTCACATTGTGAATATAGGGACGTAGGAGCAAAACTTGATTTAAATCTCGTTTTGTAATTTTCCTCCCACTGAAAATGTCCTAATGTTAATTTAGGGTTGTTTAACTTAGATCAAATTTGGCTAAGTCAATCTATCTAAGTCTGATCCTATTATAACAAATATGGAAAGGGTTCAACCACAATGTTTTAGGTGAATTAAACTTCTTTTAATAAACCCAACATTGCAAGTCAACATTACTATGGTTAATTCAACTCATGGTTCGGGTCAGTTCCCAGGTAGGAGGTGTTCCGTAAACCGTCAACTTAAATACCCCCAACCTTAGACAGAACTTCACCGAGAGAGTTCCCTTATAACCATAGTAATGTAAGGTCTTTACTCTAAAGATGTAGGTGCATTAAACACTTTTAACAAACCTAGTGACATTGCATGCTAACATTTAACTATGATTAATTCAACTCCGGTATTCCGGGTCAGTTCCCAGGTAGGAGGTATTCCGTAAACCGTCAGCTTAAATACCCCCAACCTTAGATAGAACATAACCAGTGGAGTTCCCTTATAATCATAGTAATGTTTTTCCTACTTAGTCAATTAAAATTAATTTTAATCATAAGTAAGAATAATTCTAATCCTATTAGAAATGTGGTCTTAGGTCTAATTAATTTTAAACATTTTAAAATTAATTCATTTATCCTAAGATCCTATGTTTGCATGAATTCTTTGTTATAGGTTAACGGTTTTTATTCATTAATTTTATAACTATTATAAATTTTAATGAATTAACCCTATAACATGCTACAATGGTGAATAAATTAACAATCAAATTCTAATTAATTTATAAAACCATACATTAGCATACATGACATACCAAGAATATAACAATTATATTAATCTAAGGTAATGTCATGCTCAATGCAATTTAATTTCCTTTTAATTAACCTAACTCTTAAATTAATTATACAAGAAAATTAAAATTAAGCATTACCATTTTCATACATTAACATAACATTTATATTAATAGGTCATGAAAACTAATTAAGCATGTTAATTACTTAATATAAATATTAATCTTATATTTTTAAACTAAAGTAATTTCATACTCAATGCAAATTAATTTTCTTAAATTAATCTAACTCTAAAATTAATAACCCAAGAAAATTATAACAAGCATTCATATTTTCATGCATTAACATAACATTTTATATTAATAGCTCATGAAAACTAATTAAGCATGTTAATTACTTAATATAAATATAACTCTTATATTTTTAAATTAAAGTAATTTCATGTTCAATGCGAATTAATTTTCTTAAATCAATCTAACTCTTAAATTAATAATCCAAGAAACTTAAAACAAGCATTCACATTTTCATACATTAGCATAACACTTTATATTAATCATACATGAAAACAAACATTGATATCTTATTTTCATCCATAATATAACTAATTATATTAATACTCATGAAAATAAACCTAAGCATGCATGCTCCATTAATATAATATAACACTTTATATTTATCTAATTAATGTCATGCATCATGTTTTTCCAATTTCATATATTTAATATAACAATTATACTAAAAAACTCATGAAATTTAAATTCATGCATAATTATCATATATTATAACATTTATAACATAAAATTGCATGAATCATGCTTAACCTATGGTGGGATTTAGCTAAATGACATTCATAAAGCAATTAAATAGCTAAGTAGACGGGTTTTTGGCATCCTAGGACAAAACACAATAGAAAAATTACATTAATTTATCTAAATATGCCCTATCTAGCTGTGAACCAGTCCGAACCAGCTTCAGACCGCATGAACCAGCTCCAAAAATGCCCAGACGAAGCTGAACCGCACCTTCGAATCGAACCGCTCCTTTAGGGCTGATATCATCATGACTTGCAGGAACGAGGAAATATAATAAACCGCTTATATTAGTCACAAAAAATGTATACGCCTTAGTGGTTGGGTTCGCTTGCATAATGAATTGTGCGCATGGGTGCTGGAGTTCGAGTTGTGATTACTTCAAATTTTTATTCAGCACGCAAAAAGTGAACAAAAAACACGTGAATGGCCAGAATCAAACTCTTGCCCTCCTATTCACGACCAACACAGCCACACGCAGGATTCACACCATTAATCCATTTTTTTTCTCATCAGCGCCCAAAATTTCGATTTCCAGCATCAAAATAGACCGATTTGGCCCCAATCTCCACCGATATTCATAGAAAAACAGCCACAATCGATAGACACGCACTTACAACCTCGATTGCAATTAAAATACCCAAAACAAAGGGCCTTACATTGACCAAGTCAACTTAAAATTGCAAAAACTAATGCCAAAAACCCAAAACTTCTACTAGCAAACCTTTATACATCAAATGTAGAAAATTCCCACCAAAGAACCAATGCAAATTTTTGGAAACAAAATTAAAATCTACGATCGGCTCTGATACCAATTGAACGATTTGGAATTCCCCAATTTCGATAAAGCGGAAGCGTAATTGGGACCGATTCGTAGTTAATTTTGTTCATCCAAAAATACTATTGCATTGGCAAAAAAAACATAGAACAAATTCTATACAAACTTAAGCCTAAGCATACAAAAATTATTAGATCTAAATCTAATGGGGAGAAGCAAACATACCGTCGTTGACGACTCTGAATACTTCAACGGACACCACCACGAGATCTTCCCTGCTATCACTCTGAGATTAGGAAAGTAGTTGTGGGACTGGGAAAAACTCTAGAGAGAAAATTCTCCCTAGAGTTCTTTAGTTGAGAGAATATGAGAGGGCCTTATGGTGGCCATATGTTGTAGTACCCAAACCCTAGGGTTAGTGTTCTATTTATAGGAGAAAGGCCATGAATAAAATATTCATTTAAAATCAATTATTTCCATAACTGATTTAATATTTTCTATAATTAATCAATTCCATGACCAATCAATTCCATAATTGATTAATCTTTTCCATAAATGATTGATCACTTCCATAAGTGATTAATCATTTCCATAATTGATTAATTTCCAATTAATTCTTTAATTAATTGATCACCAATTAAATATCACATATTTAATTTCAGACCTTCTATTAGTTAATTAATTAATCACCCAATTAAATATCATATATTTAATTTCAGACCTTCAATTAATTAATTCTATAATATGAATCAAATTCATATTGAAATTTGAACTCCTTCAAATTCTCTTATATCCTATAAATTTAATTTGAATCAAATTCATATTAATATTTGAACTCCTTCAAATATTTATTTCTCTCATAGACTATGGTTTAATTAAATCTCATTTAATTTAAACTAAATTGAATAATTAATTAATTCATCTTCTAATTAAATACCATATATTTAATTAGACATATATTTGAACTCTTTCAAATATATCAATCTCTCAATATAATAAAGTTTAATCTCAAATTAGACTTTATATTTTAATGCATCACTATACATTATATTAATTTGTATCTCATACAATTAACTTAATTCCCAATATGAATTTGAACTATTCAAATTCTCTCAAGATATATTTGTTCCTAATTACTCTTTACGAGCTAGCAGGGGGACCTAATGGACCTACAGATCAGAAGCTCCAATGATATGAGGTTAATAGATTAAACTCATTAATCAGGTTAACCAATATTCATTAACTGTGGGTCATTCCACTAAAGACCAACATGTAAACTCTTCTCACTGTAGAACATTTATGTGTCCACGAATATAGACCTATGTCGGTAAGTCAATCCTTCACGAGTGTTCGTAATCACGGCTGGGTCAAATTAACGTTTTACCCCTGTGTTACATCTATCTCCTTAAGTACCAGCGCTCTAATGAACAACCTGTTTATGGTCCAACCATTAAACAGAAAGTTCCTCTCGGGCCAGTGAGAGGACGGGATCCATTTGTTCAAGTCCCGGAGTCACCACTTAAGGGAACACTCATCTACTTCTCCTAGAAGTGGGAAGGAGTGAATTCCTTCTTGTGTTGTCATGTCCCCAGCCTCCCACTCGGTCTTGTCCCCAAAAAGGAAGGCATATTGAGTCGGCGTATTGGCCACTCTCACCCATGCTAATCAAAGGACAATCCCTCATAGGATACCCCCACTTGCATGTCTACTACATGGACGTTTTGGATCAATACGTCTGTATCAAATACAAAACGGGTCGAATCTCATAGAGTTACCAGGATAAGGTACCCAACCTTATCCTTGTACTATAGACCTTTTAGGTTGTTACTTGAACATCGATCCTCGTATGTCCCCACACACTAGTTCAAGTTACATACAAACAACCTTGGATCTTAGTTTATTGGATTTGGGTAAAATTGTGCAATATTTAACAATAACACTTTATTGTAGAAACTCAATAACACTTTATTGAAACAAATATACAATTTGTTTACATTCACTATCTACGAGTTTTAGGGCATAAAACCCAACAGTTACTGTAGCTTCATTAGTTAACTTACTTAAACCGACTTTACTCTTGTGGTTTATGATTTTTGATGTGGACTTCTTCTGAGAATTTAGCATTTGTCAATACCAATTCTTTATTCTCTTGTGAATTGAAAAAGTATCTACTTTTTGTTTCCTTTGGGGTTGCCTACTACAGTATGCAATGCAGTCCACACTACATGACCCCAAAACGAGCCAGACAAATGAGCATAGCTCAACATGGAATGAACCATATCCAATAAAGTTCTATTTCTCCTAAATGAGATTTAGGGTGTGATCCTATGTACTATCAAATAGTCCTGGAATCTCAAATCCCTATACTCAACTCTTTGATCAGATCAAAGTGTTTTTATCATCTCACCTAACAAGTTTTCAACTTCAGTCCTAAGCCCCTTCAAATATCTCAAGAGCTTCAGACTTAAGTTGCATTAGGTAAAGATACTCATACCTTTGAATAATCATCCAAAAGAGATGAATTATTCATGTCCTCCCACTACTTTAACATATTGAACCACAAGGATCCAAATGTACAAGCTCCAAGGGTTCTTTGGCTCTTAGATCTTTTCCAGTAAAAGATCTATCAGTCATATTGCCCACAAGGCATGACTTACAAGGTAGTAGAGAGTCATCTTCTAACTCGCTTAGAAGTTCACTCTTGACCAATCTCCCAATCAAATTAAGATTAATATTGTCTACCTTAGAACCAAAGAAATGTATTTTCCTTTAGGAGAAATCCTTTGCCGTTTTTCACATTGAGTAGTAGCAGTCTTAAACAACCCAGTGTTCATGACTGCTTTACTCTTGATTAGTCCTAAAATATTTAGGTTACTTTCCAGTAAAGCTAAACAAATGTCAACTCCCTTTCTTGAAATAAAACTGAGTTAGCAAAGAAAGGTAAAGAGCAACATTGTTCCAACAAATAAAACACTGAAATCAAATTTCTTTTGATCTTAGGAATTACATACACATTATCTAATAATATGTATTTTCTCCCACAGAGAAAAATAACTTAATGTTCCTCACTGCTATAGCCAAAATAATTTCTCTAATTCTAACTTTGAGAGTTATTACACAAGTAGCAAGCTGTTGCCAGGAACTTATAACTTTAAAAGAAGAACACACGTGATCTGTGACCCCTGAATCAAGTATTTAGGGAGAATCACTATTCTTCACTAATCACGTTTTCAAGACAAGTAAATGAAAATTACGGTCTTAAACAAGTTCTCTTTTTGCTAAGCAAGGTTCTATGTCATATTCATCAAGAACAATTATTGATGAATTAAACATATGGGGCATGAGGACATTTCTCAGTTAAGAATAATCATAGATTTATTTACCACAATTTGTCGTTTAAGCTTGTTGTATTACCGTTATTTATAAAATGACGTAAGACAATACACATAAAATTATTATATAATTGTTGAAGTAACAAATTTCTTGTATTATTAATTGCACTAACCCATCAAAAACAAATAAGCAATCAAAGAAACCCTATAAAACTATTGATTTAGTTTTTGCAACGATACTTCAAAGGCTTAGAACAACAGCCACCGAAGGGTGGTCAGCTACTCCTCCTCTGAATTGAGACAATCTCAACCAAACTCTAACACCAGAATAACTCATATTCCGTTAGCGTTTAGTTACCGTTGTTCGGTCAAGGGTTAGTTAACACATTTAACTCATCCCCGTAAGTGTAACCCTCCTACTTTCAGATCTCAGAGGCACGCACCAACAGGCTACGGAAGGGAAAGACAACTGTTGGTGATTAGCCTAAGTGACCCTATCTTATTCAGGAGTTCACAGTGTTTCGAATCCTATGATCAGGCCCTCCGAAGGGATGGTTGCACCAGGACAACCTGCAGGCGGATCATAGGACTCTCACGATACGAACTAGGGGCGGAGACCGAGGGATACGTTGACACGTGTCCCGCTCCCACTTACTCTAGACATTTTTCCCATTCACCTTGTTATTGATCCATGCAAACACTTCTCGAAGGGAGACTGCTCCTAAGGCGACTCGAAGCCGAGCATGAACTTCACGTTGTGAATATAGGGATGTAGGAGCAAAACTTGATTTAAATCTTGTTTTGTAATTTTCCTCCCACTGAAAATGTCCTAAGGTTAATTTAGGGTTGTTTAACTTAGATAAAATTCGGTTAAGTCAATCTATCTAAGTCTGATCCTATTATAACAATTATGGAAAGGATTCAACCACAATGTTTTAGGTGAATTAAACTTCTTTTAATAAACCCAACATTGCAAGTCAACATTGAAATGTTTTGGAATTCCCAATTCCGTTACAGCGGAAGCAATTGGACCGTTCGTAAATTAATTTTGTTTTACAAAATACCAATACATTGGCAAAAGATTAAGCGATGAGAAACATACCTTCGTTGACGACTCTGAATTCTTCAACGCCTTTCTTGATTGCTCTACAACAACGAAGAACACCACTATTTGATCTTCCCCGCTATAACTCTGAGATTAGGAACATAGTTGTGGGACTACCTAATCTTGAATGGGAAAAAACTCTAGAGAGAAAATTCTCCCTAGAGTTCTTGAGTTAAGAGAATATGAGAGGGCCTTATGGTGGGCATATGTTGTGGTACCTAAACCCTAGGGTTAGTGTTCTATTTATAGGAGAAAGGCCATGAATAAAATATTCATTTAAAATCAATTATTTCCATAACTGATTTAATCTTTTCCATAATCAATCAATTCCATAACCAATCAATTCCATAATTGATTAATCTTTTCCATAAATGATTGATCACTTCCATAAGTGATTAATCATTTCCATAATTGATTAATTACCAATTAATTAATTCTTTAATTAATTAATCACCAATTAAATATCGTATTTTTAATTTCAGACCTTCTAGTAGTTAATTAATTAATTACCCAATTAAATATCATATATTTAATTTCAGGCCTTCAATTAATTAATTCCACAATATGAATCAAATTCATATTAAAATTTGAACTCCTTCAAATTCTCTTATATCCTATAAATTTAATATGAATCAAATTCATATTAATATTTGAATTTCTTCAAATATTTATTTCTTTCATAGACTATAGTTTAATTAAATCTCGTTTAATTTAAACTAAATTGAATAATTATTTAATTCATAATTAATTAATTCATCATCTAATTAAATACCATATATTTAATTAGACATATATTTGAACTCTTTCAAATTTATTCAATCTCTCAATATAATAAAGTTTAATCTCAAATTAGACTTTATATTTTAATGCATCACTATACATTATATTAATTTGTATCTCATACAATTAACTTAATTCCCAATATGAATTTGAACTATTCAAATTCTCTCAAGATATATTTGTTCCTAATTACTCTTTACGAGCTAGCAGGGGGACCTAATGGACCTACAGATCAGAAGCTCCAATGATATGAGGTTAACTGATTAAACTCATTAATCAAGTTAACCAATTCATTAACTGTGGGTCATTCCACTAAAGACCCACAACTGAACTCTTCTCACTGTAGAACATTTCTGTGTCCATGGATGTAGACCTATGCCGGTAAGTCAATCCTTCACGAGTGTTAGTAACCACGGCTGGGTCAAATTACCGTTTTACCCCTGTGTTACATCTGTCTCCTTAAGTACCAGCGCTCCTCTAATGAACAACCTATTTATGGTCCAACCATTAAACAGAAAGTCCCTCTCGGGCCAGTGAAAGGGCGGGATCTCTTTGTTCAAGTCCTGGAGTCACCACTTAAGGGAACACTCATCTACTTCTCCTAGAAGTGGGAAGGAGTGAATTCCATCTTGTGTTGTCATGTCCCCAGCCCCACACTCGGTCTTGTCCCCAAGAAGGTAGGCTTATTGAGTCGGCGAGCAGGCTACTCTCACCCATACTAATCAAAGGACAACCCCTCGTGAGAAGGAGTTCATGACACACTCAGGATTAAGACTGAGTTACCTAGTTCATCCTATTGAAACAGTAACCTAACTAGTTAACGGTGTTACATCTAGTGGTTTACTATTTCGTGGTCCGGTCTTATGCAAACTTATTGCATAGGATACCCCCGCTCGCATGTCTCCTACATGGACGCCTTGGATTAATACGTCTGTATCGAATACAAAGCGGGTCGTATCACATAGTGTTACCAGGATAACGTACCCAGCCTTGTCCTTGTACTATAGACCTTTTAGGTTGTTACTTGAACACCAATCCCCGTATGTCCCCACATACTAGTTTAAGTCACATGTAAACAACCTTGGATCTTAGTTTATTGGATTTGGGTCAAATTGTGCAATATATAACAATAACACTTTATTGTAGAAACTCAATTACACTTTATTGAAACAAGTATACAATTTGTTTACATTCACTATCTACGAGTTTTAGGGCATAAAACCTAACAAACTCCCACTTGAACTAAAACTCTAGTATAGTGGGATGTACAATAATCTATACAGCAGTTGGTGTATAAATACATGTATAAAACATATACAATGTACAAATACAATAAACAAGGGCATCACTATACCCATTACATAATGGTATCACTATACCAATTACATTTCTCCTACTTGCCCTAGAATTCATCTTTGTACATAACTCGTAGACCTAGACCTTCTAGATGACCCTCAAACACTTTAGCCGGGAGAGCCTTCGTGAAATCATCAGCAAAAGCTCATTCAATTCAATGTGTCTATTTGTCTTGGGCTGCGATGTTCTTTTGAATTCGCCATAACACCACTGTATCACTATAAAGTGTGATGGGAAAGTTCACATTTGGAACACATTCCAAATCAGTCAAGAACTTCTTATGCCATACAGTCTCTATCGCTGCTTCACAAGTAGCTATATTTTCGGTCTATATGGTCAAGACTGTAACTATGTCATACTATAGCTCATTTGTAAAGATTGATGTAGATTTCCTTAAATCCTTATCAATCGTAAAATCCATGTCAGTGTATCCTATAAGGATCAAATCCTTAGTCCCATACACGAGCATATAGTTCCTCGTTCTCCTAAGATGCTTGAGGATATTCTTAACGATTTTCCAGTGATCAAATCTTGGATTAGATTGATACTTACTGACAATCCCTATTGCACAGGGCATTCGTCTCATCTCCTCAACTTCTTGAGGTGTCTTAGGAAACGGTTTCTTAGACAAAAGGAATTCCACGCCTGAAAGGTAGTGAACCCTTCTTGGAATTCTTTATCTTATATCTAACTGACATCTTGTAGATATAAGTCACTTGAGACAAGGCTAGTTTTTTGTTCTAACGATTCCTAACGATTTGGATCCCAAGAACAAACTCGTCTTCTCTCAAATTTCCATTTGGAAATTAGCTGCTAGCTCCTTTAATGTCAGTAAGATAACCTACATCATTCCTAATGATTAGGATATCAATCATATACAACACTAAGTAAGCTACTGAACTATTGATGATTACTTGTAAACACAAGACTCATTAATGTTCTGATTAAAGCCAAAAGATTTGGTCACTATATCAAATCTTATATTTCAAGATCGAAATGCTTAGGTTAATCCATGAATGGATCACTTAAGCTTGCAAACCCTTTTGCTTTCGATCTTACTGTATGAACCATTCTGGTTAAGACCTTTAATGTCTCGTTTTCTCTTGTAAATCCACTTGTAACAAATAGGTGTTACCCATCAAGCAGATCTACAAGATCCCAGATGGAAGTTAAATAAAAAAAGACTTCATTTCCAGGTCCATGACTTTAATCCATTGGTCCTTGTCAACATCATTCATTTTCTTTCTAAAAGACAATGAATCCTCTATGCCATCATCAGGTATGATGACCTAGGCTTCAATCAAGCCCATGTAACGTTCAGGTTATAAAACAATCCTCCCACTACATCGAGGCACTCTCAACTATTGAGATGAATGTGTCTGACCAGATGCACTGGTCCATCAACAACTTTTGTTGAACAACCAACCTCATCAACAACTCTTATGGATGTTACTGTAACTTTATTAGTCAACTTACTTAAACCGACTTTACTATGTAGTTTTTGATGTGGACTTCTTCTGAGAATTTAGCATTTGTCGACACAAATTCTTTATTCTTTTGTGAATTGAAGAAGTATCCAATTCTCGTTTCCTTTGGGGTTGCCTAGTGCAGTATGCAATGCAGTCAACACTACATGACACCAAAAACGAGCCAGACAATTGAGCATAGCTAAAAATGGAATGAACCATATCCAATAGGGTTCTATTTCTCCTAAATGAGATTTAGGGTGTGATCCCATGTACTATCAAATAGTCCTGGAATCTCAAATCCCTATACTCAACACTTTGATCAGATCGAAGTGTTTTTATCATCTCACCTAACAACTTTTCAACTTCAGTCCTAAGCCCCTTCGAATATCTCAAGAGCTTCAGACTTAAGTTGCATTAGGTAAAGATACTCATACCTTTGAATAATCATCCAAAAAAGATGAATTATTCATGCCCTTCCACTGCTTTAACATATTGAACCACAATGATCAAAATGCACAAGCTCCAAGGGCTCTTTGGCTCTTAGATCTTTTCCAATAAAAGATCTATCAGTCATATTGTCCACAAGGCATGACTTACAAGGTAGTAGAGAGTCATCTTCTAACTCGCTTAGAAGTCCACTCTTGATCAATCTCCCAATCAAATTAAGATTAATATGGTCTACCTTAGAACCAAAGAAAAGTATTTTCCTTTAGGAGAAATCCTTTGCCTCTTTTCACATTGAGTAGTAGCAGTCTTAAACAACCTAGTGTTCATGACTACTTTACTCTTGATTAGTCTTAAAAAATTTAGGTTACTTTCCAGTAAAGCTAAACAAATGTCAACTCCCTTTCTTGATACAAAACTGCGTTAGCAGAGAAAGGTAAAGAGTAACATTGTTCCAGCAAATAAGACACAGAAATCAAATTTCTTTTGATCTTAGGAATTACATACACATTATCTAATAATATGTATTTCCTCCCACTGAGAAAAATAACTTAATGTTCCCCACTGATATAGCCAAAATCATCTCTCTAATTCTAACTTTGAGAGTTATTACACAAGCAGCAAGCTCTTGCCAGGAACTTATTCCTTTAAAAGAAGAACACACATGATTTGTGGCCCCTGAATCAAGTATTCGGGGAGAATCACTATTCTTCACTAATCACGTTTTCAAGACAGGTAAATGAAAATTACGGTCTTGAACAAGTTCTCTTTTTGCTAAGCAAGGTTCTATGTCATATTCACCAAGAACAATTCTTAATGAATTAAACATATGGGGCATGAGGACATTCCTCGGTTAAGAATAATCCTAGACTTATTTTCCACAATTTGTCGTTTAAGCTTGTTGCATTACCGTTATTTATAAAATGACGTACGACAATACATATAAAATTATTATATAATTGTTGAAGTAACAAATTACTTGTATTATTAATAGCACTAACCCATTACAAATAATCCAATCAAATTCTGCAAAAACAAATAAGCAATCAAAGAAACCCTATAAAACTATTGATTTAGTTTTTGCAACGATACTTCAAAGGTTTAGAACAACAGCCACCGAAGGGTGGTCAGCTACTCCTCCTCTGAATTGAGACAATCTCAACCAAACTCTAACACCAGAATAACTCATATTCCGTTAGCGTTTAGTTACCGTTGTTCGGTCAAGGGTTAGTTAACACATTTAACTCATCCCCGTAAGTGTAACCCTCCCACTTTCAGATCTCAGAGGCACGCACCAACAAGCTACCGAAGGGAAAGACAACTGTTGGTAATTAGCCTAAGAGTTCCTATCCCATTCAGGAGCTCACGATGTTCCGAATCCTATGATCAGGCCCTCCGAAGGGATGGTTGGGCCAGGACAACCTGCAGGCGGATCATAGGACTCTTACGGTGTGATCTAGGGGCGGAAACCGAGGGATACGTTGACACGTGTCCCACTCCCACTTACTCTAGACATTTTTCCCATTCACCTTGTTACTGATTCATGCAAACACTTTCCGAAGGGAGGCCGCTCCTAGAGCGACTCGAAGCGGAGCATGAACCTCACGTTGTGAATATGGGGACGTAGGAGCAAAACTTGATTTAAATCTCATTTTGTAATTTTCTCCCACTGAAAATGTCCTAAGGTTAATTTAGGGTTGTTTAACTTAGATAAAATTCGGTTAAGTCAATCTATCTAAGTCTGATCCTATTATAAAAATTATGGAAATGATTCAACCACAATGTTTTAGGTGAATTAAACTTCTTTTAATAAACCCAACATTGCAAGTCAACATTACTATGGTTAATTCAACTCAAGTTTCGGGTCAGTTACCAGGTAGGAGGTGTTCCGTGAACCGTCAACTTAAATACCCCCAACCTTAGACAGAACTTCACCGAGAGAGTTCCCTTATAACTACAGTAATGTAAGGTCTTTACTCTAAAGATCTAGGTGCATTAAACACTTTTAACAAACCTAGTGACATTGCAAGCTAACATTTAGCTATGATTAATTCAACTCCGGTATTCCTGGTCAGTTCCCAGGTAGGAGGTGTTCCGTAAACCGTCAGCTTAAATACCCCAGCCTTAGACAGAACTTTACCGGTGGAGTTCCCTTATAATCATAGCAATGTTTTTCCTACTTAGTCAATTAAAACTAATTTTAATTCTAAGTAAGAATAATTCTAATCCTATTAGAAATATGATCTTAGGTCTAATTAATTTTAAACATTTTAAAATTAATTCATTTATCCTAAGATCCTATGTTTGCATGCAATTCTTTGTTATAGGTTAACAGTTTCTATTCATTAATATTATACCTATTATAAATTTTAATGAATTAACCCTATAACATGCTACTATGGTGAATAAATTAACAATCAAATTCTAAATAATTTATAAAATCATACATTAGCATACATGACATACCATAAATATAACAATTATATTAATCGAAGGTAATGTCATGCTCAATGCAATTTAATTTCCTTTTAATTAACCTAACTCTTAAATTAATTATACAAGAGAATTAAAAATAAGCATTACCATTTTCATACATTAACATAACATTTATATTAATAGCTCATGAAAAAATAAGCATGTTAATTACTAATATAAATATAACTCTTATATTTTTAAACTAAAGTAATTTCATGCTTAATGCAAATTAATTTTCTTCAATTAATCTAACTCTTAAATTAATAACCCAAGAAAATTAAAATAAACATTCACATTTTCATACATTAACATAACACTTTATATTAATCTCTCATGAAAATAAACAAGCATATAAAATACTTTCATAAATATAACTTTTTATATTTTTACTAAAGTAATTTCATGCTCAATGCTTCTCAATTTTCATCCATTTAATCATAAAAATTTATATTAAATACTCATGAAAATAAGCGTTGATATTTTATTTCCATCCATAATATAACTAATTATATTAATACTCATGAAAATAAATCTAACCATGCATGCTTCATTAATATAATATAACACTTTATATTTATCTTATTAATGAAATGCATAATGCTTTTCAAATTTCATATATTTAATATAACAATTATACTAAATTACTCATGAAATTCAAATTCATGCATAATTATCAAATATTATAACATTTATAACATAAAATTGCATGAAACATGCTTAACCTATGGTGGGATCTAGCTAAATGACATTCATAAAGCAATAAATAGCTATAAAGACCGGTATTTTGGCATCCTAGGGCAAAAATAATGAAAAATTACAATAATAATTCAAAATCTAGCCTTAAACCGCCTTGTAATTGGTCTGAATCGCCCAGAACCAGCCCGAACCGTGTCAAAATCACCTAAACCGGACCCAAATAGCTCAAACCGGTCCAAATTCTCCCAGAACCGGACCAGCCAACCTTGAACCGGACCGAACCGAACTCTAAAGCGACCACTTAGCAGCTGGAAGCAAATTTTAAAAATAAATCACGTCTGTCCAAGCTCGAACCTGCACCCACACAGATGCTAGAAAGGCGCACGAACAATCTACTCCAGAGTCCTATGTTCGAAATTCAATTAACGCAAAAAAAGATTTATTTATTCGTAACCGTTGGAAACCTCACGTGTGATTGACCGTACTGTCGCCAGCGTTGAGATGCTGAAGGTATAGCGTCGCTACGCTGGCCCGAAAAATCTCCGTTTTGCATTCGTTCTACAGCGTCGCGACTCTAATGAGCAGGGTCGCGACTCTACGCCTCTGGACAGTGTTCTGTCCTTCGATTCAGTAACATATCTTCTCCGATTTCAACCCCGATTCGAACACCGATCAACAAATTGATCCTAAATTTCTTGACACAGACTTACAAGACTCGATTTACAACAATTTGCCCCAAAAACATGGGCCCTTACATGATCAAATCATAGAAAAATTGTAAATCTAATGCCAAAACACATAACAAGTCTTTAAGCAAACCAAACATTCATAATGCAAATAGATCCCACCAAAAACCAACACAAATTTTGTAAAAAAAATTAAGCATACGATCGGCTCTGATACCAATTGAAAGGTTTTGGAATTCCCAATTCCGTTACAGCAGAAGCAATTGGACCGTTCGTAAATTAATTTTGTTTTACAAAATACCAATACATTAGCAAAAGATTAAGCGATGAAAAACATAACTTCTCTGAATTCTTCAAGAACGCCTTTCTTGATTGCTCTGCAACAATGAAGAACACCACCATTTGATCTTCCCCACTATAACTCTGAGATTAGGAACGTAGTTGTGGGACTACCTAATCTTGAATGGGAAAAAACTCTAGAGAGAAAATTCTCCCTAGAGTTCTTGAGTTAAGAGAATATGAGAGGGTCTTATGGTGGCCATATGTTGTGGTACCTAAACCCTAGGGTTAGTGTTCTATTTATAGGAGAAAGACCATGAATAAAATATTCATTTAAAATCAATTATTTCCATAACTGATTTAATTTTTTACATAATTAATCAATTCAATGACCAATCAATTTCATAATTGATTAATCTTTTCCATAAATGATTAATTACTTCCATAAGTGATTAATCATTTTCATAATTGATTAATTTCTAATTAATTAATCACCAATTAAATATCATATATATAATTTCAGACCTTCTATTATTTAATTAATTAATTACCCAATTAAATATCATATATTTAATTCCAGGCCTTCAATTAATTAATTCTATAATATGAATCAAATTCATATTAAAATTTGAACTCCTTCAAATTCTCTTATATCCTATAAATTTAATATGAATCAAATTCATATTAATATTTGAACTCCTAAAATATTTATTTCTCTCATAGACTATAGTTTAATTAGATCTCATTTAATTTAAACTAAATTTAATAATTAATTAATTCATCTTCTAATTAAAAACCATATATTTAATTTGACATATATTTGAACTCTTTCAAATATATCAATCTCTCAGTATAATAAAGTTTAATCTCAAATTACACTTTATATTTTAATGTATCATTATACATTATATTAATTTGTATCTCATACAATTAACTTAATTCCCAATATGAATTTGAACTATTCAAATTTTCTCAAGATATAATTGTTTTCAATTACTCTTTACGAGCTAGCAGGAGGACCTAATGGACCTACAGATCAGAAGCTCCAATGATATGACGTTAATAGATTAAACTCATTAATCAGGTTAACCAATATTCATTAACTGTGGGTCATTCCACTAAAGACCCACAACTGAACTCTTCTCACTGTAGAACATTTTTGTATCCACGGATATAGACCTATACCGGTAAGTCAATCCTTCACCAGTGTTCATAACTACAGTTGGGTCAAATTATCGTTTTACCCATGTGTTACCTTTGGCTCCTTAAGTACCAGTGCTCCTCTAATGAACAACATGTTTATGGTCCAACCAGTAAACAGAAAGCCCCTCTCGGGCTAGTGAGAGGGCGGGATCCCTTTGTTTAAGACCCGGAGTCACCGCTTAAGGGAACACTCATCTACTTCTCCTAGAAGCGGGAAGGAGTGAATTCCATCTTATGTTGTCATGTCCCCCCAGCCCCTCACTCGGTCTTGTCCCCAAGAAGGTAGGCTTATTGAGTTGGCGTGCAGGCCACTCTCACCCATACTAATCAAAGGACAATCCCTCGTGAGAAGGAGTTCATGACACACTTAGGATTAAGACTAAGTTACCTAGTCATCATATTGAAACAGTAACCTAACTAGTTAACGGTATTACATCTAGTGGTCTACTATTTCGTGGTCCGGTCTTATGCAAACTCATTGCATAGGATACCCTCGCTTGCATGTCTCCTACATGGACGCCTTGGATCAATACGTCTATATCGAATACAATGTTGGCCGTATCACTTAGTGTTACCGGGATAAGGCTGCAGGATAAGGTACCCAACCTTATCCCTGTACTATAGACCTTTTAGGTTTTTACTTGAACACCGATCCCCGTATGTCCCCACATATTAGTTCAAGTCACATGTAAACAATCTTGGATCTTAGTTTATTGGATTTGGGTCAAATTGTGCAATATTTAACAATAACACTTTATTGTAGAAACTCAATAACACATTGTTGAAACAAGTATACAATTTGTTTACATTCACTATCTACGAGTTTTAGGGCATAAAACCCAACACGAACAACGTGCCTGATCAAAAACTCAACATCGTCCTGAACTGAGAGAGCATACAATAATGTGCCTAGAACTGGACTCTAACAGTCAACTTATAGAACGCACGTTAATGTGCCTGGCAACTAGGTTCTATCAGCCCTGAGATGGGGAAGGAACACACTCTAGCTATGTAAGACTTAAGGATTTAGTAAGTCTCCCTGAGGCCCTAAAACATGATTAAGGTCCCTGCTCTAAATCTATCCTCGAAAGCAAATATGTTTCCTAAGGTTATTCCTATACGAACCTAGAGAACCGACGGCTAATACTAGTCAGCCAACTAATTAAGTACATCTCATTCCAAGGCATATTTAGACTCAAGTCCTGAAGCCGTAATGCCACCGAAAATTTGGCAGCATAACGACATTCATATAGGGAAACCCAAATTTTTCTTTTCCCCTATAAATAAGTTAATACACTTCTATAGACACAACGAGTAAGATCTCGCTTCCAAACTCCAATCACAACTTCAATAGAAAACCAACCTGTCCTCCAATATCATAAACAAAAATCCAGAAAAATCATGAATAAACTAATCTAAACATGGTAGTTGATAGCGAGCATAGCTAGCTAGTTTTCCCTAATTAATTTAGGGAGTCTTTTATAATTTATTGGCCAAAATTATGCATTTATGTGTTGTATTTGTAGGAAATATAGTTTTGAGTCAATTGGATGTTCGGGATGCGAAAAGAAGCCGAAGAATGAAAAAGAATCAAAGTTAGAAGATTGAAGATAGGCCCATTCGCTGACCAGCGTCGAGACGCTGCTCTTTGGGTGTGTCGACACTAACATTCTATATTTGGAGTTTTCAATCTAAAAAAATAAAATTCACAGCGTCGCAACGCACTCTGCGAATTTTCCAGATTCGCGGTATCACGAAAGCGTCGCGACGCTATCCCCACAGCGTCGCGACGCTACGACCAAAATTTTCCCTATTTATATTTTACGATTAGGGCTTTTTGCGGGACTTCTTTTGGGAGATTTTGAGCCGAAAACAGAGAGAAAAACCCTCTTTGGAAGCTGAAACAAGTGGTGGAGAGCGGGATTGAAGACTTTGTTCATGGAGATCGTGACGGGGACGTGCGGTCTCGGCCTCCGAGTGTTTAATCTTCTTTCCCTCTTACTTTAGTTAGATTTAATGGCTTTTTCATGCTTAGTTAATCTTGTAACGCCATGTATGAGTAGCTAAGCTTGTTACTTAGGGATTGATGTAGTCTTTTTAGTTTATGGATTGATTTATGGGTTGAGTTGTGCAATTGTTTTATGTTTGCATTCTTAATTTAATGTTTTCAATTAATTGGCCATTAGTTGAATGATCTAAGTGTTAAGTTTTGCTCGGGAGAGGGGATTTAGCGTAGACTTAATTAAGATTGCATGACTAAAGTAGAAATTCTAAACTCGTGATGGAATTTAGAGTATCTTTAGAATTGGTAAAAAAGAACTAGATCCCTTGCATGTTAAAGAACTTAGATATGGATATCAAGTTAGTTAATTTGCATGAGAATCAATTATACTCAGGAGAGGTAGTTGTGATTAAAGGTTCTTAGACTCATAAAACCATTGTGCGTTATAATTCATTCCTTAAAATCAATCCTAGATTAAATTGACGAAATCAATTCCCTAAGTATTCTCTCAATTGAATTTCACATCTTTAATTTGCATTACCTTAGTTTCTAAAATTCACTACTTTTTGGTCCCTAAATAAAATTGAACAAGAATATTCATGGTAGTTAATCTAACTTAAAAATCCAATCTAGAGGATAACACTCGATTGCAAAATCACTTTATTATTACTTGACCCGTGCACTTGCGCTAGGAAAATTCCACATCAATAGTGAATCAAAAGATGCCACAAAAAACTTAAAGGTTCTCATATCGTTGTCATGCCTCATCACAACACATCACACTTATTTAATTCCACAAACACAACCAACGGTTAAATCTTGTCCAAGCAAGCATACTACATTTCAAAGGAAAAATAGACTAAAGCATGAAAAACCATCCAAAGGCTTCATATCACTACTACCAAGCATGCAGCGGATCAAAAACACAGTAGTCATGTCCAAAAAGCTACTTACCTTAGATAAAAAGTTGGAGATTAAAACTAAAGAACCTCCTAGCTCCAAGGCTCTTAATTAACTATACCATAAGGGAAAAACATACACAAATCAATAGGAGATTAACTCAAACATAAAACTAGGAGCAACATAATTTTTGGGACAAATTATTCCCCCAAAACTTACCCAAAACTGAACTAAAGCTTGCTATCCGGGTTCCCAAATCCACATAAAGTCAACAATAAATCACCAAACGCTATGGGGACCTAGAAAACAAGTGCTAATATCAATGGGTAATCCATTAACGCAACTAATCTGACCAAAACTTGACTAAATCCACTTACCCAAAGACGAACTTGCTCCAAAACTGCTGAAACTTGGAAATCCAACACTCAAATCGTCGAATAAAAGAGGGCGCTTGCTGAACGGAAAGAATAATGAATGGGTAATCGATAAAACTCAAAAATCAACCACGAAATAGCTTCTAAACACTTACCCACTAAACGAAACCGAAAAACATCGAAATACAACTTTGAACATTGTTGACCTCGCCTAACGGAACCGCTGCCGGAAAAAAACGATGTTGCCCGACCACAACCACGCTGAAACAACACGAAAACAGGGGAAGAGAAACCGAGAGTGGGGGAAAGAACAATTGAGAGAGAGATCGAGCGCGAGAGGCATAAAAACCAACGAAAAACTGAGCGAAACACAGTGGATACTCACCGAAAACCTCCCTTTGTGTGCACTGCAGCCGCTGTACCGTCCGTTGCCGTGGTCTCGAGCGTCACTAGAGAAAGCTCGTCGTCGACGTCGGAGATGTGGAGGTACTGTTGGCCGGTCGAAGAAGGAAAAAAAACAGAAGGGGGTGGCTGGAATGATGCTCACGGCTGGAAGGAAGAGATGGAGATGAGGTCTCCATCTTGGGCTACGTGCAAGCTTTTAATAAAGGAGAATTAGGGTTTGGTTGGCTACAAACTCCACTTTATTACGAAATTGCCACCCAATACCTATTCAAAAATTAATTCTTTTCCATCCACCATTCACAAGAAATAAAATTCAATTAACTCAAATTACAGAGTCACCTTAAGAATGTTGACATTACACTTTCGATCCAAATTGCTTCCACTATGGCGTTCTTCACCCTTTCAATTGGTATCAGAGTAGATTTGGGCCCTCAATTTTGATTAATTTTAGCTTGGTGGGTAGTTTTATACATGTGATAAATGTTTGGGGCTAAAGTGGATTTTATTTCGGTTTGGCATCGATTTCCCTTCAATTCATTGAAATTAATTGTAATTTCCTACATGTTTATGGGCATTAATGAGTTTATATGGAGTCTTTAAAATTTGAGAGTCGATAGAGTTGATTGGGACCATCAATTTGGTGAAATACCGAGACTTTTCAAAGCTTTCGAAAACAGAGCATGAAGAACACATAGTTTCTGGAAAATTGGGAATAGATGATGGGCGCAGGTGAACCAAACCAAACCAACGCAGACCGGGAAAGAAAAAGACGTGCGGTTCACACGATATTTCGGTTGGTTCGCGCGTTTGATCAATGGTTCATGGGTCTTGGTCACCGGACAAGGGTTTTGGGGAGAGAGACAGTAGCTGAAATCTTTCAGGGAGAGAGAAAAGCTAAATTTTATTTTTACCGTTTTTTTTTAAATTAAAAAGAAAGGCTTTTAATGTCGGGCAAGTCTGAATTTTCAGAAAAACGCACATCCGACATTAAAAGTGGTGCTTGTTTTTCGTCTGTTATTAAAGGGTGCTCACCCATTTTTTTGTTTGTCATTAAAGCTCATTTTTTTTGTAGTAGTGAGGCAAAATAATTGAAGATGACTTCAAATAGTGCTGCAGTAGCCAAATTTCCCGAGAGGACAACATCGAGACGCTGCCCTCAAGTGTCTCAACACTCTGCAGCCATTTCCCCAGCCCGTGTACCTGAGGCCTCAGCGGCGAGATGTTGGGTTGAGTGCATCTCGACACTGGGCTATTTCCCTTATTTATTCTGCGCGGCAAAGGCACAGCGTCGAGACACTGCCCCTAGCGTCTCGACATTGCACTTCATTTTCTATAGATACAAAGTGATTCCAACTGGATTTTGGGAGTTCAATTGGTTAAGTTTTAGCCCTAATTTCGACTAAAGGCGCTAGAGGAAGGACGGAGAGCGAGATTCAAGACAAAAGCTCGTGGAGATCGTGACAGTGGTTTATCTTTCTTTCCCTTCAATCTTGTGTTGTTTTCTTCTATGGGGTTTTCTTTCAAGTTGTGTTTGTAGTTGTATGACTATGAGTAGGTAGCTTGATTGTCTTAGGGATTGATGTAGTTTTTTGAATTTATGGATTAATTTATGGAATGATTCTTGCTTTTATTTTATTTATGCAATTATTGGCTTAATGCTTTTAGTCTGTCGACCATAGATTAATTGTTATTATTTTGAATCCTGCTCGGGAGAGGGGGTTTGGATTAGAACTTAATTGCATGATTAAAGTAATTCTAAGATCGGGATATTTATGATAACTTTAGAAGTTGTAAAAGCACTAGCTTAGGGCCTTGCATTTATTTGAATCTAGATAAGAATATTGAGTTCTTATAAATGCATGAGAATCAATTATGCTCGGGAGAGATAATTGTGAGTTAAGTTTCCTTGACTTATAAAATTATTGCACGTTAATAATTGATGTGGATTTTTCCTACTGCAAGTGTATGGGTCAAGTTTTAATATATAGTGTTTTCATGTTAACGAGTGTCATCCTCTGGATTGGGTTTCTAACCAAATTAATTACCTCGAATAATCTTGTCTAATTTTATTTAGCGATTTAAACTTAGTGATAAAGAAAAAATCAAGACACAAAAGCTAAAAAGTATGAAATTCAAATGGAGACAACTCTTAGAGAACTGATTTCACCTCTTGGGGTTGTGAGTTAATTATATGGATGAATGAACATGCGAAGACTCATAAATCAAGGATTAACAATAATTATATTTATCTCTCCTCAGCATAAATAATTCTCAAGCATGCTATGAACTCAATATTCCTATCTAAATTCATTAACATGCAAGGCCTAAAGTCTAGTCCTTTTAACAATTTCTAAGACTATCATAAATCTCCCGATCTTAGGATTATCCTAGTTATGCAATTCAAGATCTAAACTAAACCCCCTCTCTCGAGCAAGATTTAGAGAACACATCCAATAATTTATGGTTGGTAAATTAAAAGCATTGAGCATAGAAATTGCATAAATGAGTTCGAAGTAGTCAAATATCCATAAATTAAATCACACCGCCGAAAGGGCTACATCAATCTCTAAGAAAAAAAATCTAGCTACTCATACACGGCGTTACGATGTAAGCTAAATCTGAAAAAACCATAAAAACAACTAAAGTAAAGGAAGAAAAGAGATTAAACGCTATTGTCGTCGAAACCGCACGTTCCCGTCAATAATCATATCCCATTAATTAATCCTAAAATCTCAATCCATGAAATCAACTCCCTAAGAATCTTCCCCATTTGAATTTCCACTTTTTAGCTTTTGTTATTTTAAATCAATCTCTTACTATGTTTTTCTCTCTAAATAAAATTGAACAAGAGTATTCATGGTAACTAATTGGCTAGAAATCCAATCCTGAGGACGACACTCGTACTTTACGAAATCACTATATTAAAACTTGACTCGTACACTTACAGTAAGCAATTTGTGAAACAAGTTTTTGGCGTTGTTGTCGAGAATTAACAATTATTTAGTCAATTAATATTGTGAAGATTTTGTTTGGTCTTACTTTAGAGTGTATTTTAGTTAGTTTTGATTTTGTCTTTATTTTTGTTTTTATTGTTTATTTGGTCTTAGTTTATTTTGGTTGATTTTTTTATTTTATTCTTTAGGATAGATTGATGTATGCGAAAGGATGGGGATTTGGCCTTAATTTCTTTTGACCATGAAGTAGAGATAACTTGTAGTAGACTTCGAAGGGAGAAAAAAATAAAGTTCCGTTCAAATGGCCAACCCAAATCCACCTAAGGAGCCTAAGCCTACTTCCAGTCGGTCTTTCCTGAGCAACAGTCCAGGATTAGTTCTGAATAGGAGGGATTAACAACTCCGACTGTAGTTGTTCTACTCATATTTTCTATCGGTAGCAAATAGGTGAAACATGTGGCTCCGTTTTAGGCGTGTTATCCCTAAATTTGTAGCAATTTGCATGTTAGTCTAGAATTTGACATTTAGTTGATTTATAATTTAGGATTTTTCCTAGTTATAAAATTGGTTATCTAACTATCCTAATCTTAATGCTATTGTTGCTAGTTAATTCAGTGGGATTAATTAGTACAATTGGAATAATAGCTATGATGCTTTAGTCGGGTTAGTAAATTAGGGATATATCAAGTTATTAAAAGAAAGTTTTAATGTCGGGCAATGCCCGACATTAAATGCCTAACAACAACTTTAAGAGCACATTTTCAGTCGTCCGACATTATATGTCCAGCGCGTTTTTTTTTTTTTGTCCGACATCAAATGTGTAATTTGTTGTAGTGATAATATGGCTCTCTGGCTTTTCTAGGAGTAACTTGGCATAAATTCCATTGTTAGATAATCTATGATTAAGATCCATCCAAACTGAACCCAAAAGTACCGATTACATGAATCCGAAGTGTGATCATCCACTCTCTGTTATTTTTCCACATTTTATTTTATGCATTTTAGTTTTAGAATTTATTTTTCTTGCAATTCATTTTCCTTCACAATTATCTCTCGCATTCTAAATCGGACATTTTTTTTATTAATATTACAATTTTTAAAACTTATTATTGAAATATAGTTAGTTTGAAACTTATTATTTAAATATTGTAGTTTTAAACTTTCGATAAAAAAGAGACGACCTTGAAACACGTGTCACACATATCTGACATGACAATAAATTTAAAAACAAATAAAACATTTGCAGAGGTCATCTCAACAAACGTACTTCTAGTAAGGTGGTGAATGTAATACCTTTCTTCTTCCCCTTCCTATGTTTGAATCCCAACGACTGCACTCTTTTCATTTTTTTTCTTCTTTTTTTTCGTTTTCTTTCTAAAAAAAAAAAAAAAAAACTGAAAGAGTGGAACTAATGAGATTCAAACATGGGAAGGGGAGGAAGAAAGATGCCACGTTCACCACCTTGCCAAAAGTACGGTTATTGATTAAATGTGCAGAGGTCGTCAAATGAGACGACCTCTGCAAATTTTTTTTTTTTTTAAAAAAAATTTATTGTCATGTCAGATGATGTGCGACACGTGTACCTTTGACCGAAAATTTAAAACTACAATATTTAAATAATAAGTTTCAAACTAACTATATTTCAATAATAAGTTTTAAAAATTGTAATATTAATAAAAAATGTCCATTCCAAATTCTCCCATCACTTCGGTCTTCGCAATAAATCTAAGTTGGGCAAATTAATTATCGCATTCCCTCTGTTCGACCTCGACCACTACTGCTACAAGTTAGCTTTAGTAAGTTGGTGATTAAAATTTTATTTGACCGGAAGCCTCGACAACTTCGACCCGTCAACTGGACCTTTTTTTTTTCTATATCTTCAACATTAAAAAACTGAAGACATGATTGCAAATTCTATTTCTATTTTTGCTATTCTTGCAACTGACCCTTACTATTATAAATATCAAAACTATTATTTATAAATTTATATTTGAGAAATTAAAAATAATTTCATTTATTATAGAAGAAATAAGTATTATGAAAAGGACTAAGTTATTAGGATAATAACAACTTTTAAGAAATAGCTATCTAAATATAGTTTGATGAACTTTTTTTTTTCATTTAAAAAAAATATTCTTGGGAGTAGATTCTAAATAAGTTCTATTTTTAGGCTAAACTATATAAAATATCTAGACATTATCTTTTTACCAAATTATAAATTTTAGGTAAAATTGAAACCAATCACACAGATTTCAAAAACATAATAAAAAGTTCATTTTTATCCGACTGTTTTTTTTTAATAATAATGATTTAGCTCTTTTTAGAATATATATTGCTATGGGTAATTTTGGCTTAGCAGGTACTCAGGAAGAAAAGGATCCACCCGAGCAGGAGAGTCTCCTTCTTGGGTCCATGGATGGCAGGGTTCGATCGAGGAGCACCGCGAGGGAGAGAAAAACCCTAACGGCAGAGGAGTTATAAAAGGCTTAGGGATGACCCAGGGGAAGGTATCGCAAATCTGAACTCACAACCCTATTCTTATACAGTTCTACTATTGTTCTTACTGGAGGTTCTCCGATCACTGACTTAGGCATCGGAGCGTGTGTGGCGAGCACCACACTGGTGTGCAGTGCTCACTTTCCTTCTTTACAGGTCACATCTTCCCCGTATCCAAACAAATTCATTGTAGGTGTCACATGAAGGTCAGGTGAGCACCGTCTGTGGGGAGGAGCATTGGCTTGGGAGCATTGCAAGCTGGTGCAGAAGCTGACAGGCAGGAGAATGGAGCAGGGAAACCCCGTAGATGAGGGAGGTCGTCAGTCCAAGGTAGATACCCCGGACCAGAGATGGAAGTCCTCAGAGGAAGGATGAACGAGATAGGACAGAGTTTAGCTGAGATTTTGGGCATCCTAAAGCAGCCGAATCCCAGCACGAAGTACCAAAAGAGCTTCGTGCAGGATCGCGAGAAGGGAAAAGGTGTTTTCGACGAGGAAAAGGGGGAAACAGACAGTGCAACCAGAAAGTTGCGCAAACCGAAGTGTGGCAAAGAACATGACCTTAAGGAGCCGGGGCCGAGCAAAGGGGTAGAGCGCAAGGGCGCGCTTGACGTCCCAGATGAGACCAGTACGGTGGGTTTGCATAGGAGAATCAAAGTCGAGGCCGAGGAAAAGGTTCTGGCTGAGGTCAAGGCGCGGGAGAAAATTGAGTTCGAACCAAGGGTCTGGGCCGAGCTCGAGGTTAAGCTGAGAGCCGAAGCCGAGGCCGCAGCCAAAGCTAAGGTAGAGGCCGAGGCCGAGGCTAAGGCTAGGGCTAATATTCAGGTAAACGCGCAGCCCAGGGATGTAGATGAAGAAAACTTGGAAAACTTGATAAGACAGGTCGACCCACCCTTTGTCGATGAGATTATGCTTGCAGAAGTTCCACATAAGTTTAAATTGCTGACTTTTCCGCAATATGATGGGAGGAAAAACCCGGTTCAACATCTAGATACCTACCGATCCTGGATGGGGTTTCATGGGGCTTCCGAGGCAAAAAGTGTCGTGCATTCTCTCTGACCTTAACTGGGATAGCACAGCAGTGGTATGGAAAGTTGCCACCTAAGTCCATTGATTCCTTCAAAGAGTTGTCACGCCTTTTTGCCACGCAGTTTTTGGGTGCAAGGGACCGAAGAAAGCCGCAGTTCAATTTGTTGACTATCAAGCAGAAGCCGGGGGAGAGTCTGAATGGGTACATCAAACGTTTTAGCAACGAAGTTGTGCAGGTAGAGGGATATGATGATGGAGTAGCACTAACAGTAGTTATCTCAGGGTTACAGGATGAAAAACTACTGAATTCCATAGGGGAGATCAACCGCGAACGTATGCTGTGTTCGTTTCTAGGGCGCAGAAGTATATAAATGCGGAGGAACTGATGAAATCCAAGCGGGCGGAAAGGGAAGCACAGAGAGCAACCACCATCGACAAGGGCAGAAGAATAGAGGAGAGGGGCAAGAGGCCGCCGGAAGAAGACGGAGACCGGGGCCACCTTAAATATTCCTCTGGTCGAAGCCGGCCTGACCAGAGGGAAGGCCGAGGCCGACTAGAACTCAGGGGTAAATTCGAGAAGTACACTCCACTCTCTGTCCCACTCGACTAGGTTCTGGCCACGATTCACCATACAGATTTGTTGAAACGTCCGGATAGGCTGAGAGCGGATCCCGAAAGAAGGGATAAGAGCAAATATTGTTACTTCCATCAGGATCATGGTCATACAACACGCAATTGTATACAACTTCGGGATGAGATAGAGAGTCAGATCAGGGAGGGGTATCTAAAAGAAATTGTGAAGGGTGAGGAGAGCAAAAGGCTGAGGCCGACCAGGGGGATCACGATGAGGGAGGTAATGACCCGCCGTTGGAAATCAAAACCATTTTGGGAAGACCAGCAGGAGGGGAATCGAATCGGAAAAGGAAAGCATCAGCCCAAGGGGCAAGGTTTGAGCCTGAAGAGCAAGGGGTATATTCAGTACAGGTTTCAAATGGGTTGCCTTCAGTAGAGTTCACTGAGCTAGAAGCTTTCGGTGTGCAACAGCCTCACAACGATGCACTGGTGGTAAGTCTGACAATTGCCAACACACGGGTTCATCGGGTTTTGATTGATGGTGGGAGTTCAGCAGACGTCCTATCTACAAAAGTGTTTGAGGCCATGAAATTGGGGAAAGGGGGACTAAGAACGAGTGTAGCCCCACTGGTTGGTTTCGGAGGAGAAAGGGTGATGTCAGAGGGTAGTATAGAGTTGCCGGTGACCTATGGGGAAGGACAGAATGTGGTGACAAAGATGGTTAACTTTCTGGTAGTAGACTGTGTGTCTGTCTACAATGCCATTCTTGGAAGGCCAGCGTTGCATGAATTGGAGGCTGTTGCATCAACTTACCACCAGATGATGAAGTTTCCAACTGACGATGGAGTAGGGGTCGTGCGGGGAGAACAAAAGGCTTCACCCGAATGCTACTTCACTACACTTAGAGGAACGAGCGAACGAACAGGGCAGCATGGCCCGCAGGCAAGCGAGGGCCGAGGCCGAGTAGAGGAATGCTCTTCCCCAATGGAATGCTGATTGTAACTTTCCTATTTTCTTTCTTTTTGCATAGGGTAGTTTTGTTTCTCATTATGTCTTTAAACTTTTATTCGATAGCAGTTGTGGCTAGAATTGAACTTCAGTATTTTTACTAATAAAGTCCTTTAGTTGATTTCGACATGGCAGGTATTTCATCGAAAAATTCCTTGTCGAAGTGGCAACGCCTATACTCCCACGGTACTCGTTGGAGTGGCAACACCAATACTCCCTGAGGTATCTACTTATCAAAAATTCCTTGTCGGAGTGCCAACGCCTATACTCCCAAGGTACTTGTTGGAGTGGCAACGCCTATACTCCCCGAGGTATCTACTTATCAAAAATTTCTTGTCGGAGTGGCAACGCCTATACTCCCAAGGTACTCGTTGGAGTGGCAACGCCTATACTCACCGAGGTATTTACTTATCAAAAAATTCCTTGTAGGAGTGGCAACGCCTATACTCCCAAGGTACTCGGTGGAGTGGCAATGCCTATACTCCTCGAGGTATCTACTTATCAAAAATTCCTTGTCGGAGTGGCAACGCCTATACTCCCAAGGTACTCGGTGGAGTGGCAATGCCTATACTCCCCGAGGTATCCACTTATGAAAAAAGTCCTTGTAGGAGTGGCAACGCTTATACTCCTAGGGCGCTCAGTGGAATGACAACATCCATACTCCCCGTGGCAAACAGTGGTTAGCACGTCCTTGCGAATGGAGTCGTGGCAATACAAGAAGGAGAGGGGGCTTTGAGGCTTCATTGTATGGTAAGTGATGTTCGAACTATCTTTTACTCAAGTATAATTTGTTGAATTTAAATGACACTTGAGTACGGGGCTGAGGATAGGAGGATTGATCAAAGTTCTGCCTGTGGAAAGTGTTTGGGCAGGTCGAGGCCGACCATGCCGGGGTTGGCCTGGCCTACCACAAGATGTTAATTTATTCACTGCTTTTAGTCTCTTTTATGGCATGTGGCTAGTCGGTCTCTGTGTTCGTTTCGCTACGAATATAGAAACTTGTTCATTCGCAAATTTGAGAAGCGAAGTTGGTAGTGCTCGGCTTAATCGTTATTTTTGTCTTAGACATCGAGGCTCGGGGTATTAAGGTTAAGTTGTTTATTCTGTTCTAACTTATTAGCTTGCGATCGGCCTCGACATTTTCCCAGGGCAGACCATGTTTGTTTTAAATTGAGTCCCATTTTATTTGGGTGTGAGTAGTAAGAGCCAAAGCGAGATGATGAAAAGAAAGTTGAAGCGTTTCCATTAAAGTTCGGGAGGTCGTCAGAGGAAAAAAAACAGGGACTACTCAAAGCAGGGATGGCATGGGAGGTCGTCAGAGGTCCATGTGGTCTCTGCCACCGGAAGAATCGTCAGATTAAGCGAAGGCATCGGGGTTAGCAGCAAGGGTAGCAAGATCTTCTTGAATGAACGTGCCATGTACGGTTGGATGGCGCTTGCTGAATCTTTTATGTGCCCACTTGATACCATCGTTCCATATTTCATCTTGCATGGCAAAAAATTCGCTTGTCTTCTTGAACTCCTCAGCCAGAAAGTCAGCGCTGGCCAGGTGCGCCTTAGCCTCCATTAGTTGGGCCTGGGTGGACTCCAATTCGGCATCCCAGGATTTGAATTTGGTTCGTACTTCCTCCAGCAGGCGGTTCGCCACATTGAGTCGTTCCTGGGCCTGGATGAGCTCACTCTGGGGGACGCTATTCATTTGGAGCTTGTTAATTTTACTCGCCAGGCTAATCGAAGAAGTCGTGGCCTTAGTAAAAGCCTACACCGAAGAAAGAAACTGAGTGAGAAGGGAGAAGCAGCGAACGTAAGGGGAGAAGGAGTCAAGGGGGCTTACATCCCGAAGGTGCCTTTGGAATTCGCGCATGCCCTGGGTGGGGTCCTCGATCCCCAATTCGCCTTCAGGCCTGTGAGATTGCAGACCCTGCCAACACATGAAGTTCTGGGTCAGGATCTCTGCCTCGTTACCCCCACTCCCATAGTCTTCGGGGAGAGCAAAAACTGGGATGCTCGATTGAAAGTCCGTATCAGTGACTAAGAACGCGTTTGGTAACGAGTCCTACGGGTGGAGGCAGAAGGAGCTGGGCGGCGAGAGGTCTCAGCAGCAACCTGTGGAGCCTCGTCCTTGGTCAAGTCCACGGAAGCCGCCCGAGAAGTTCTGGCTCTGTTGTGTTATTCGCGCCTTTTTCACTGTGAATCATACATTCCACGGAAGGCCATTTCTGTAAAAAATGCAGGGAGCGAAGTTATTTCTTTTTTTTTAAAAAAAAACGATTGGGCCGAGGCCGACTGTGGCAGGGCCGACTAGGATGAGGCCGACCAGAGCAAAAGGGTGTCGAGAATTTACCTTCTGAGTTGATGGCGTCGCCTTGCTAACCCAGATGACTCAAGGACACTCTGATCAACCAGCAAAGGGTCGTGACGATCGATCTTTTTGAGGGCCAAGACGTATTTGGCAAACTTCTTAGCTGTTGAGGAGCGACGAATGTTGCGAGGTACTGAAAAACAAGGAGGAAAGTTAGAAAAGATGGAAAGCAATAATGAGAATCAAATTCCAATGGGGAGGAGAATAGAGAGCTCATCGTATTCTCCAAACCTCATTGGAACCCCAAAAAAGCAACTTTTTTCGTTTTTTTTCCAGCCAATTGTCACTAACAAAGAACCAACCTTTTTTCCACTTTTTAACGGAAGTAGGTCCGCTGATTAAAGTGCCTTTTTTAGTACTTATGTAATAAAAAAGATCACTAAAAGCAGGAGTGCGATTGATAGTGTGTAAAGATAGGAAATCGTCGACAGTCATAAAGGACCCCCCACCATGCATTGCCCAAAGGGTGAAGCAGCTAATAAGGTGGCACCACCCATTCGGGGCAATCTGCGCGGGGGCTAAGCCTGTACAAACTAAGAAATCTTGCAAGAATAATGGTAAAGGCAAGCGAACCCCAAATTTAAACATGGCATGGTAAAATGCAACCTTTCCGTCAGGGGGGTTCTCGAGACTTTCACCAGCTTCAGGTAGCCGAAGATACACATCGTCGGGAATATCATACTTGTGCCGCAAAAATTCTAGGCGATCTGCGGTCAGCAAGAATGATAAATCCGAGGAGTGTGCCAGAGGCTCCCCATCGCTGCTGTCGGAAAGTTCCAGATCCAGAAAGCAGCTAGAACTCGAAGGACCATCGTCGGAGTACGATTCCCCCACATCAGGAGAAGTAATAGAACCTTCACTAGCCATATGAGTAACAAAAGAGAGTAGGGAGAAAAGCATTTGCTAGAAGCCTACCTTTGTCAGGGTGGAATCAAGGAGAAAACAAACAAGGAGTGAAGGAGTTGGTGGAGAAAAATGGAGGGTGAAAGGTGGATTTTATAGGCGAAAATTGGGAGAAATGACGTGGAAATTTGAATTCAAATTTTGAATTCTGGAGCCATAGAGATGAAGGGTTGATGTGACGGGACTGAAAAGTCCAGTCAAATCACGTCGGCCTCGTCTTTTTGCCGAGTTCGAGGCGCGCCTGCTGGGCGGCAGGCACGCCGTCTGACATGCCAGACCGAGGCAAGTATGCCTCGGTCCCCTCTGTTTGTCTCCTTCCTCTTTCTTAATTTTTCTTTGACCCAGCAAACATGTCCAACCGAAACCCAATTTCTCTGGTTTGGTTCCAACTAGAGGGGCTTCACAAAACCCACGCGTGGGCAAACTTTGAGAATGGATTAAAATTTGTTGCACTTTCTCTAATCAAGTAACCAAAATTGAGCGTTGTGCTATCTAATCGGGTTTGCAAGCTACTTGGGTTGAGGCAAATTACTTGCCAACCCGGATAAGAGAGCGGGGGCTTAATGTTATGGGTAATTTTGGCTTAGCAGGTACTCTGGAAGACAAGGACTCCAAGCCCAATCCAGACCGGCCCATGAAGAAAAGATCCACTCGAGCAGGAGAGTCTCCTCTTCGGCCACGACCTTGGGCCGAGGCCGAGGGTCTGGTCAGCCTCGGCCCAAAACCGAGGCCGACCAGGTTGTTGGGCTCGCGGGCCGCCTAGATCGCTGGGAGGAGCCTTCTTGGGTCCATGGATGGCAGGGTTCGATGGAGGAGCAGCGCGAGGGAGAGAAAAACCCTAACGGCAGAGGAGTTATAAAAGGCTTAGGGATGACCCAGGGGAAGGTATCGCAAATTTGAACTCACAACCCTATTCTTATACAGTTCTACTATTGTTCTTACTGGAGGTTCTCCGATCACTGACTTAGGCATCGGAGCGTGTGTGGCGAGCACCACACCGTTGTGCAGTGCTCACTTTCCTTCCTTCTCCGTATCTAAACAAATTCATTGTAGGTGTCACGTGAAGGTTAGGTGAGCTTTGCCGGATTTTGGCATCAACATATATATATATATATATATATATATATATATATAAAGAAATGAGAATCTATATATACTTTTGAAAACCAAAAAGAAAAAGAGGCAAGAGGCATAAATATTAGAATTAGAAAATATAGAAAAAGAAGATTTAGGGATGGGAGAGAAAAAGTGACCGCAATAATTTTCCTAGAACTCACCTTACCACAAACATGTTAGCTCTATCTTAGCTTGGAACCCATATTTTTCAAAATTATCATTAACTGTTTTATTTTGTATTTTTATGTCCTCTGTCCTGATTCCTAGTCTCATTTTTGTTGAATTATTGTTTTGTATTCCATATCTTTCGCGTCGACCCTGACTTTCAATACTTTTTCATTATATGTGTTTTGGTATATATTCCATGTGTTCCATCCTTGATCCCAAATCTTTTCATTATCATTACTGATATTAGGAACAAAACAATTTATATTCCTAAATTTTGGATGTTGCATCATCGAATATCCCAAACTAAAGATTGTATCTATTAAAACCCTAATCTTTTATAAATGAATCAATTTATACCTTTTGTTAGAATTTCATTTTAAAGCAATTAATACATAATTTTCACCGTGTACAAGACACTTATTTAAATGTAGGGATTGTTGTTATTTTTGAAAGAAATGTTGGAATAGTTTTTCATCTTCTCGTCTTCCTCTATTTTTCTCTAATAGAGCTTTAGGAAAAATAATATAATCTATCAGTTGAATAATGTTTTCTATTAACTCCTATGGGTTATTATTTCTTGGTTAAATTATTAAAAGTACCCTTGAACTATGGGTTTGAATTCAATTATACCCCTCCACTTTCAAAAGTTTCATTTTAGCCCTTGAAGTTTGAAGTTTATTTCAAAATAACCATTGAAGACATTTTTTTCGTTAAATTCATGGACGAAAAATGATGTGTTTGCATATTGTATAGTTGCTTATGTAACATCATTTTTCGTCCATAAATTTAATGGAAAATGTTATAGGTAATTCTGGACGACTTCGGAATCAAAGGAACCAAGCAGGACAACACAACATCAACCCGAAGAAACGGACTCCGAAGGAAAGCAAGACCGAAAGGTAGGGCCATGGCCCAATCCCAGCCTTGGCCTCGGTTGAGGCTGAGGCTGAGGCCCATGGTCGGCCCAAGGAATTGTCGACCCTCTGCCCACTTGCATGGGTCGAGCCTGCTCTTTCGTGCTTGATCCTAGGGGTTCCTAAGAGGCTTGTTTGGAAATGATTCAACTCGAATATGTCATGAGGCAAAATACAACCCTAAACGGAGAAGGTATATAAACTCTTCTTCAACCTTGAAGAAGGGATCTGAAACTCTACTTCTGAACTCGCTCTGCTTCCTCTTACTCTCTGGTTTTGCTTGTAACACCCGAGTTAGGAGGGGTACATGAATGAACCGAGGCCACCTCCGAATGAGAGGGACCCTGAGGACATGAAAAAGTATAGTCAAGATAAGCTTAAAAGAATCGATAGATACTACCTATACCAACAAGGTGCACCTTCCTTTTCGGGGGCTCAATCATAGGAACATTGAAGTTAAGCATGCTTGGCTTGGAGAAGTTCTATGTTGGGTGACCTCCTAGGAATTTTCCTAGGAAGCATGTGAGTAAGGATAAAGCATGTTAAAAATACCCCGTGTTCGTTTGTGGGGACAATCTTCAATCTTAGAATAGTATCAGACAAGTATGGTGGCGTGACCAGGTCGCAGGGGAATGGCGGGGTCGTCAGGTGCCGAATTCGGATTTCGAATCATGGCCCTGGGGCGTTACATTGCTCATCTTGGTTCTTTTTGTTGGCTTAAGAATCGAAGGCATGTGGCAAGCACTACACCGATGTGTTGGTTTTATTGTCTTGCACGCCACGTGTTGAACCTCAATCCTGATTGTTGATTAACAGCTTGCACAAATGACACCCACGCAAACAGATTCACAGCAACTAATCCAATCTAGTAAGACAAGTAATAAGAGGAAAAAGTAAAATAACGGACACAAGAGTTTTAAAGTGGTTCAGTCAATGTGACCTACATCCACTATGGTGTTCAATGGCTTTATTATCTCAACAATGACCTCAGTCTTTCATACAATCAATTTGGGCAAAGGGAGAAGAAGAATACAGTGAGTAAACAAGGATCAAACACACCAGTGATAGCCCAGACTGACTTCCTCTGCTTCAACCTTGGCTCAACACAACTTCAGTGATCAAGGCAGCTTGTGGACCAGCTCCTTCTTCCCTCACCGAATGATTAGCACTCTCAATGAAGCTTCAATCAGTCCCAATCTCTGGAATTCAGCACTGCCCTAATCGGAATGCCGAAGATGATCTCTCTCTCACACAGTTTACTCACTCTCTCTTTTACACACAGTCACGAATCAACACTCCAGCTTGAGAAGAAAATAACAAAATTCCCCTTCTAGAATTGCTTCAATGACCTATTACCTTCAGCTGCCGGTAAAAAACTTTCTCCCCTTCTTTGGCAACCTATTTAAAGACTTACACATGCCAGTCACAAGAGCCAAACCGAATTAACTGTAATATTCCCCCCATGTGAGCTAATTATTCAACAAATATCTCTTGGGCCTGATCTGATGAGCAAAGGCCCAACAAATCCCCCACCTTGTTGAATAATTTCAACACATGTACGGACTAAGATTCAATGCAACAATATAAGCCAGTGAACACCATTTAAGCACAGCAACATACACCAGAGATTAGCCAGCTTCCAACCGAAGTAGACTCATGAATTTATCAAACTTCTTAGATGGTAATCCTTTTGTAAATGCATTAGCGATGTTTTCATCAGTAATAATCTTCTTAAGAACTACTAAATTTGAAGCAAATACTTCTCTTACAAAATGCAACCGAACATCTATATGCTTTGTCCTTTCATGATACATTTGATTCTTAGTTAAATGTATAGCACTTTGAGAGTCACACCACAAAATAATAGGACTCTCTAAGTTAATTACCTCTCCAACTAACCCTTTAAGCCATAATGCTTCCTTCACACTATCAGCTAATGCAATATACTCTGATTCGGTGGAGGACAATACAACTATATGCTATAAATAAGTTTTCCAGCTAACCGTATTACCATAAAGTGTAAAAACATACCCGGTTGAGCTTCTTCTTTTATCAGGATCCGCTGCATAATTTGCATCCACATAGCCAGTCAAAGGGTTCTCTTGAGTGTTATCACATTTGTATAGAAGTCCATGCTTCCTTGTACCACTTAGATACCTAAACATCCACTTGACAGCTGTCCAGTGAGCTTTTCCAGGATTCGTCATAAATCGACTTACTATGCTCATGCCAAAGGCTAGATCAGGGCGTGTGCAGACCATAGCGTACATGAGGCTTTCCACTGCACTGGTATATGGAATAACTTCCATTTCAGCTTTCTCCTGATCAGTCTTTGGACCATCTCCTGCAGACAGATGAAAATGTGATGCTAAGGGAATTGAAACTGGTTTAGAACTATCCATACTAAGCCTGGACAACAGCTTTGATATGTAAGCTCTCTGTGACAAAAACAACCTCTTTTCTTTCATGTCTCTAGAGATTTCAATGCCTAGGATCTTCTTGGCTTCTCCTAGGTCCTTCATATTAAATTCTGAACTCAATTCTGCCTTGACTTTCTCAATTTCATCTCTGTTGATGCATGCTATCAGCATGTCATCAACATACAACAACAAATACACCTTGACAGTTAAGTTCACAGTCTTGTAGTATACACACTGGTCAAAGAGACTCCTTGCAAATCCTTTTGTCAACATGAAGCTGTCAAATCTCTTGTACCATTGCCTTGGGGACTGCTTCAACCCATAGAGTGACCTCTTAACCAAACACATTTTATCTTCTTCACCTTTCCTTTCAAATCCTTGAGGCTGATTCATATAAATTTCTTCTTCCGGCTCTCCATGAAGAAAAACGGTTTTAACGTCCATTTGGTCTAAATGGAGGTTAAAATGTGTGGTCAATGCTAGTATCACTCGGATGGAGGAATGCCTCACAACATGTGAGAATATCTCATTATAATCTTCACCTTCTCGTTGAGTGTATCCTCTTGCTACAAGTCTTGCCTTGAACCTTAACGCATTGTTGTTATTTATCCCTGGTTTTACCTTATACAACCATTTACAGGTTACTAACCTCTTATTCTTAGGTTTAGCAACTAATTCCCAAGTTTGATTCTTGAGAAGAGAAACCATCTCCTCCTCCATGGCTTGCTTCCATTTGTAACTTTCCTTGCAGTTCACTGCCTCTGTGTAGTTTGAAGGCTCCATTTCAGCAAACTCATCAGTGGTTGCAAGTGCATAAGCTACCATATCTGCTTCACCATACCGTGATGGAGGCCTTATTACTCTTCTCACTCTATCTCTGGTAAGTTTGTAGTCATTCACATTTGTGTCTGTATTCTCGACTACTTGCTGTTCCATATTCCCACTGTCATTATCTTCTATGTCATGACCTTCAGCAGTTGATGAACTGGTAATATCAACTTGACTTTCAGTCCTTTGAGGTTGATTCTCATTAAATTCAACTTCAAATGAGTCAAGCTCCTAATTGGTTTCCTCTGGGATTACATTGTTCTTGAAATATGGCATTGACCATTCATCAAACTTCACATCCCTACTAACAATGCATTTTGACCTACTTGGTTCTAAACACCATAATTTGTAACCCTTCACGCCATCAGGATAGCCAATGAATACACATTTAAGAGCTCTTGGTTCAAGCTTCCCTTGGTTTGTATGTGCATAAGATGCACATCCAAATGACCTTAAGTGTGATAAATCTGGTTTCCTCCCACTCCACATTTCCTCTGGAGTCTTGAACTCTATGGCTGAAGAAGGTGTTCTATTGATCAAGTAACATGTTGTGGCAGTAGCTTCTCCCCAAAATGTCTTTGGTAAGTTTGACTAAGATAACAAACATCTCACCCTCTCTAGAATAGTCTTGTTCATGCCTTCTGCAAGACCATTCTGTTGTGGGGTGTATCCCACGGTTAAGTGTCTAGTTATGCCATTTCTTTTACAAAGATCATCAAACTGTTTGTTAACAAATTCGAGCCCTCTATCTGTCTGAATTGTTTTCACAGTCCTACCAATTTGATTTTGCATCAAGGTTAACCATTCTGTGAACTTTGATACTGCCTCTGCTTTGTTTTTTAAGAAATGCAGCCAGACTTTCCTGCTATAGTCATCTACTATAGACAAAAAATATCGTGCACCACCATGTGTATCTATCCTAGTTGGTCCCCATAAGTCACAATGAATGTAATCAAGTTTCTCTTTTGTGCACTGTATTCCTTTAGCAAACTTCACTCTAGTTGTCTTGCCAAAAATACAATGCTCACACTTGCTTCAACTGCAAAATTCCTTGTTTGTTCAATTCTCTCATGCCCCTCTCACTTACATGTCCCAACCGGTTGTGCCAAAGCTTAGTTTCCTTGAGGTCTTTGTCAGATTCATCACCTGTTACTAACAAACTGCTTGCAATAGTATGGCCGCACAAGACATACAAACCATTTGTCAGCTTTCCCTTGAGTTTTAGTAGTGATCCCTTATAGATTTCATCTCACCATTTGCAATTTTACTTGTGTAGCCTAGTTTGTCTAGAGCTCCAAAATAAATGAGGTTCCTCTTTAACTCAGGAACATACCTCACATCTGTCAGAACTTTCACCAAGTTGTCATGAAGCTTCAACTTAACAGTTCCAATGCCTCTGACTTCACAAACCTGGTTGTTGCCAAGGTAAACTCTCCCTGCTTGTACCTCTTTGAACTCAATAAAGTGTTCCCTTGTAGGAGTCATATGGAATGTGCATCCAGAATCCATTACCCAATCTTCAGAATGCTCATCCCCAGCCACTAACAACACTTCAGCTGACTCATACCCATCAAGCACATTTGCTGAGTTTTCTCCTTCATTCTTTTCTGCTGCAGGTTGTTTTCCTTTCGTTAACTGTGGACAAAACCTCTTAAAATGTCATTCCTTCTGACAGTGGTAACATTTCTTTCCTTTTTCTCTTGACTTTGATCTAGACTTATCTCTGTGCCTATTGTTGTTCTTCTTCTGCCCCTTGCAATAACTGCTTCACTGTCCTTCTTCTCTAATTTCATATCAAACTCCTTTGATCTTCTCTTCAAGCATTTCTTTGTAGGACTAAGGACTATTTGCATATCCAAGCTGTCCCTCCCATACTTGATAGCTGACTTCACTTCCTTGTAGGACTAAGGAAGAGAGTTCAACAATATCACAGCCTTGTTCTCCTCAGACATCTTCTCTTCAATATTTGCTATCTCAAGTGCTATTTTGTTGAACTCATCCAAGTTAGCATCCAGGGACTTGTTTGGATCCATTTTAAAGCCAAAGAACCTCTCCTTGAGATATATATTATTCGATAAGGACTTCACCAGATAAAGCCCTTCAAGCTTTGCCCACACCTTCAAAGTAGTATCTTCCTCATCAACAAGCCGCAACACATTGTCTGCTAAGTACAAAATTATTGTACTGAATGCTATCTCAAGCATTTCTTGCTTTTGTGCCTCTGTCATGTCTTCAGGATAAGTAGGTTCAGCTTCGATGGCCTTTGCAACCTTTTGCTGTACGAGGAGAGCTCTCATCTTCTTTTTCCACAGACTAAAATCGCCCTTGCCATCGAATTTTTCAATCTGAAATCGCATTGCCATTTGTAACCGAACAAACACGGATCGCCTCTGTTTCAATCGAAATCGCTTCCTTCAACCTAGGCTCTGATACCAATTGTTGAACCTCAAGCCTGATTGTCGATTAACAGCTTGCACAAATGACACCCACACAAACAGATTCACAGCAACTAATCCAATCTAGTAAGACAAGTAATAAGAGGGAAAAGTAAAATAACAGACACAAGAGTTTTAAAGTGGTTCAGTCAATGTGACCTACATCCACTATGGTGTTCAATGGCTTTATTATCTCAACAATGACCTCAGTCTTTCATACAATCAATTTGGACAAAGGGAGAAGGAGAATACAGTGAGTAAACAAGGATCAAACACACCAGTGATAGCCCAGACTGACTTCCTCTGCTTCAACCTTGGCTCAACACAACTTCAGTGATCAAGGCAGCTTGTGGACCAGCTCCTTCTTCCCTCACCGAATGATTAGCACTCTCAATGAAGCTTCAATCAGTCTCAATCTCTGGAAATATCTCTTGGGCCTGATCTGATGAGCAAATGCCCAACACCACGTCTTTCAAATTTACTTTTGGTGTCATGTGAAGGTCAAGTGAGTTCTCTTTGTCTGGATTTTGGCATCGACAGAAAATATCAAACTTCAGAGATATAACTGAAACCAACACCATAGTTCAAAGGTATTTTAATAATTTAACCTATTTTTTAAGCACTTTTTCTCTCTATTTCCTTTTTCTCCTCTTAAAGCTTTTTTTTTTAATTATTATTATTAGTTTATTTTTGTAAGTACTCCTTGGATTTTTTTAAAAAATAATGTAATTTAAAAAGCAAAAAACAAATTTAGAGTAGCTTAAAAACTAATTCCAAATCTGGGGTACCTAAATCGTGTACATTGGTCACGTTTTTGCTAAATCGTGTACCAAGTACACGATTCCAAGTGTAAATCGCGTACCGTGTACGCGATTTACATGCCACGTCTTCAAGTAGTGCCACCGTGGAGAAATTCGCACCAGAAACACAAAACTCGCGTACGAGGTACGCGAGTTCCACGTCGAACTCGTGTACCATGTACACGAGTTTGGTAAGAATAAGTAAAACATTTTTAAACTCATACTTCAATGCATTCTTTTGGTTCAGTGGCTAAAATATTAACAAAGGTTCAAGAGTTCTAGGGATCAAAATTGGCTATTTGCTTTTTCTTTTCATTTTTTTTTTTATATATCATTTGTTTTATATATTATTTAAAACTTGCAAAATATATATATATATACACACTATATGATCTATATGTTTATTTTAATGTTTAGTAAGGGTTGAATACGGTTGTAAATTAGTTAATGTTTTCTCTTTAATTTTTTTTAATTTTACACAGACAAATATATAAAAATATATATATAACATATTATAGGATATAAAAGGAAAAAATATTTTTATTAAAAAAATAATTTCCAAATATGGAAATCGTGTACGTGGTACACGATTTCTAAATATAGAAATTGCCAAATATGGAAATCGTGTACGTGGTACGCGATTTCTAAATATGGAAATCGTGTACATCGTACACGATTTCTTTGCAAACTCGTGTACAACGTACACGATTTTTACCACCTCATCACCGCCACGTAGACCACCCTAAATCGCGTCCGTGGTACACGAGTTCATTTCTGGCACCAACTACTCTACATTTGTCAATACTTTTCTCTCTTACCTCAAATTTATAATTTGTTTTTTTATTTACATTATTAAAATTAATGTTTTCAAAACTACTCTAATTTTGTCATTTGTTTTTTTAACTACATTATTGGTGAACTTTGTCCGTACTCCTTCCCCTTCCTCTCTTTTTGCAAGGACTCTTCCTTTCTCTTCCCTCCTTCTTCCATTATTCTTTCTTCTTCTTATTATTTTCTGAATTAATATAACACCATTCTCAATTTTTTTGGTTAATCTATTTAACTTAAAGGACTAAGATGTTTTTATAAACTCAAATGAAAAATTAAAAGTAAACTCAAACTTTACGACTAAAACTGTATTTTTACAAAAAAAAAAAAAAAAAAAAATTATATAATTTTCAATGACTGACTTTAGGATAAAAATATTAGTCTATTTTGAATTTTGTAATATTGAAATAAAAAAACGATATTTAATTTTAAGTTAGGATATTAAAGTAAAAAAACATTTTCAAATTTGTTTTTTAGAAGGTTAAAAAACATGTTTGGTCCTGGAACTTTCATGAAAGTTAGAAATGTCAAGGCTTTTTTTTTTTTTTTTTTTTTTTTTTTTTTTTTTGACAAACGAAATGGCAAGGCATTAAAATCATGGTAAAAAAATTGGAGAACTTCACAGTAAAGAGAGATGTATGCTGTTCAAGGTTGCCAATTTTAGAAGCTAAAATTTAGTTTGAAAAGACCAAGAAGCTTGCTTGAGTAAAATCATCAGCCAATCAAAATCATAGTAAAAAACTATCCAAACCAATTAACAGCCTTAATTACAGCAAAAGTGGTTATGAGATCCACAAAATTTACAGACAACATCAGCCACTTCAATTCCCTATATAAACCTCAAATCTTGATCCAAACTGTACAAATAAAGGAATTTAAACCTTGAGAAACAAGGAGTTTTTTTTTCTTTTCCTTTTGTTTATACTTTTTTGTTGAAAAAAAAAACAGAAAAAAATTGTCTTTGTAAAAAAATAAGCAGTCGAGAGAAAAGCAGAAAAGATGGCAGGAGGTGGATTTGTTTCTCAAGGTGGTGGTAAGATCCATGAGGGAGGTGTCACCCCTTTTGTCATTGTCACTTGTTTGGTTGCTGCAATGGGTGGTCTCATCTTCGGATATGATCTCGGAATTTCAGGTTCACATTGTTTTTAATTATCTAACATTTTATCTCACATTGTTGTGTGTTGATCTATACTTTTTTTTTTTTTTTTCTTTCTTTCTTTCCTTTCAGGAGGGGTGACTTCAATGGAGCAGTTCCTTAGGAAGTTTTTTCCATCAGTTTATGAACAACAAGAAAAGGCAAAAGGAGGAAACCAGTACTGCAAGTTTGACAGCCAGCTACTTACATTATTCACATCTTCACTATACTTGGCAGCACTCTTTGCTTCTTTCTTTGCTTCAGCTATAACCAGGGCCTTTGGAAGAAAAATGTCAATGCTTGTTGGGGGTTTTGTGTTTTTAGTGGGCTCAATCTTAAATGGTGCTGCCACCAACGTTGCAATGCTAATCATCGGTCGTTTGTTACTCGGCGTCGGGATTGGCTTTGCCAATCAGGTTAATTAAGATTATCCTATATGAATATATCTCCTCATCTTTCCTTCTAATAAATGTCTAAAGTACTTGTTTCATCTAACGCAGTCTGTTCCAGTTTATCTATCGGAAATGGCACCAGCAAAGATTCGAGGAGCTCTAAATATAGGTTTTCAAATGGCCATTACCATAGGAATTCTTGCCGCGAATCTTATTAACTATGGAACGGCTCAAATCAAAGGTGGTTGGGGTTGGAGGCTTTCTTTAGCTCTTGCTGTTGTTCCAGCATTGATGATGAGCATTGGAGCTTTGTTTCTACCCGACACTCCTAACTCGATCCTCGAACGTGGCAACATGGAGAAGGCAAAGCAGATGTTACAAAAAATTCGAGGTATGGATAATGTGGATGAGGAATTTCAAGATCTCCTCGATGCAGCTGAAGCAGCAAAGAAAGTGCAACATCCATGGAAGAACATCATGCAACCAAGATATCGACCTCAACTTGTTATCTGCACCTTAATCCCATTCTTCCAACAACTCACAGGAATCAATGTGATTACGTTTTACGCACCCGTTCTCTATAAAACTCTTGGTTTTGGTGACAGTGCTTCACTTATGTCCGCTGTTATATCTGGTGCCGTTAACGTCGTAGCAACAATCGTATCTATTGTTACCGTTGACAAGTTTGGTCGAAAGTTTCTATTCCTTGAAGGAGGTATCCAAATGTTTGTGTGTCAGGTAATGAACTCTATATTAAACTAGCACTAACCCAACCCAAGGGCTTAAACCAATTTATTAAGACCTATATATATCAATACAAGAGGAAATGTTATCGAAAGCTATATATATCCTCAGCAAATCTTTATTCTATATTCTTCTAAATCCTAAAGACAATCAAACACACTAACACCAGCTTTGCATATTCGTAGATTGCTGTGGGAGTTATGATATGGAAGAACTTTGGAGTGAATGGTGAAGGATCAATGTCAGGGGGAGTGGAAGCAGATATCCTACTGGCTCTAATCTGCATATACGTGGCAGGATTCGCGTGGTCTTGGGGCCCGTTGGGATGGTTGGTACCGAGTGAAATCTGCCCATTGGAGATTCGATCGGCCGGGCAAGCGATAAATGTGTCGGTGAACATGTTTTGGACATTCATCATTGGTCAACTGTTCCTGACGATGCTTTGCCACTTGAAGTTTGGTCTTTTCTTTTTCTTTGCAGGGTTTGTGGGAATTATGACCATTTTCATTTTCTGGTTCTTGCCTGAGACCAAGAATGTACCAATTGAGGAAATGAACGGAGTGTGGAAGGCACATTGGTTTTGGGGAAAGTTCATTCCAGAAGATGCAGTGATTGGCCAACATTCTCATGGCAATGTGGAGATCTATGGCAAGGGTGTTTAGAAGTTCCAACAGCAACCAGCTTTGTTCGATTTTTTATAGAATTTAAGAAAATTACAATAAGGAGAGGAGAGTATGGAGTTATTTTAATTTTGATTCTCCACATCTCACAATTTTGATTAACTCATTCTATAGTGCTAAATTCAGTATGTTTTGGAGAGCTTTTTATGATGTTATGTTATAATAAGCAGTTTAGTTAAAAAAGATGATTTTGATGTTTAGTTCTTTACTCTTAGTGCTCTAGAAGTGCTCTTGGATCACTCACTTCTACTAAAAGCACTCTACAATTGCATTTTCACAACAATTTACATTCCTTCCCAACAAACGTGTAATGATCATAACAGTATATCAGCAAAGTAAATGCAAAAGAAGGATAAAATTCCCCAAACAGAAATTTCTATTTCTAGGGCAGCAAACAGAAAAGAACAGAGAACAGAAGAATCTTATAACAAACACAGACATGTAGTGAATGATCATACCACCACCTAAGTAAATGTAAAAATGCGGGCGGCCAAACAGGAAGAACCCATCTCCAGTAAGTAAAAACACAGTTCAAAATAGCCAAAAATTGAGCCGAAGACAAAAAGGAAAAGCACTTAAGATTGGGGAATGATCTATGTCGCTGTTTTTTTAACTTTTCTTTTTCCGTAAATGTTAGTTGGTTTTTTTTTTTTTTTTTTTTTTTTTTTTCTTCTTCTTCTTCTTCTCCTTAATCTCAAATTAATTAATTTTAACAAATTAATTAATCGTTTTGATGATAACAAACCCAATTTTTTAATTACTAAAAATTTTAGTGTTTTAATGTGACCATAACGTAGAGTTAAAATGAAACAACGATTCCAACGCCTCTTGAATCACTCCAATCAAAGTTAAAATGAAGTTATAGCCAAAACAAGTTTTAACAAAAATACCTGTGATGATGACGTGGCAGCTGAGTCAGTATCAATGAACCAATCAACCGCTGACACGTGGATCAATGAGAGAGGACACATGGGCTTTTGGTTATTTAAATATATATATATATAATTTTGTTACGGTTATTTAAATATATATATATAATTTTGTTACGATAAGAGCGGTGGTAACGTTTTGATCCTAAACCGTGGAAAGGATCGAGTTTGTTCTTCCTCATGGAAAAAGAACATTGTACTGATTGGACTCTAAGTCGTGGAAAGAGTCGAAATTTCTTAGTCGAATACCCAAGAGAAGCTTGGGGAGTGGAGTAGGCGTTGCCGAACCACTATACATTTCCGGTGTCAATTTTCTCTAACCCTTTCCTATTTAATTTTTGCAGTTAATTTTCTTTATCATAAATTGTATGAAATTAATTGTTAATATTTGTTTTTCATGCTTATGGACTTTACATTGGAATTATTTATGGTGTTTGAAATGTATTTCTAATTTGTTGATCAATTTGTGTTAAAATTAATTATTTTTAAAAAGTTCACTTATTTGTTTAAATTGGGCTCACCGTAATAAAAAGTTTATAAAATTTCATTAAACACTATTCACTTGAAATTGTAAATAGAAGCAATTGGGAGATAATACTCGGTTTCTCTTTTCTACTTTCTTATTTCTCAATGAGCACCAAAGGCTCGATTTATACAGTTCAGAGATGCCACAAAGAATATCAGAATAAACGATCAAATACAGACAATTTAAATACAAGAGGAAGATGTAATCCTCATATAGGATGAAAAATAACTAACGAATATTATCTGTTGGTGGCACTGTTCTTGAATTCTCTGAGACTTGGATCAATGTTAGTGGGCTGGTTTTGCTTGATCAATTTGTGATTGTTGGGCCGGTCTTCACACTTTGATTCTTCAGTATCTGAATTGGGCTTTACTTTGACAGACTTCTCCCTAACATCCCCCCTCAAACGAGAGGGGAGCTCGACAACCCCGAGTTTGGACCGAAGATCGGAGAAGTGAGAGTGTGATAAAGGCTTAGCGAGGCAGTCAACAAGCTGCTCTGCTGAGGGTATGTACCGCACATCTAACTGACCCCGAATGACAAGATCCCGAATGAAGTGAACATCGATCTCAATATGTTTGGTTCGCGCATGGAACACCGGATTTGCCGCAAGCGCCCCCGCACTGATGTTATCACACCAAATGACTGGCTTAGACATACATGGAACTCCTAGTTCAGTAAGAATTTGCTTCATCCATACCAGTTCAGCGGCAGTGAGAGTTAGCGCTCGATACTCCGACTCTGTGCTTGATCTTGCAACAGTTGTTTGCTTCTTGGATGACCATGACACCAAGTTATTCCCAAGAAACACACAGTAGGCGGCTATAGATATTCGGTCATCTATATTAGATGCCCAGTCAACATCCGAGTAGGCCATAATTGATAATTCATCTCCCTGTTCAAAGTGTAAGCCTTGGTGTCTAGTATCGTGTATGTATATAAGGACTCTTTTTACGGTTTGCCAATGGATATCTGTGGGCTGCTTTAAGAATTGGCTCAACATGTTCACGGTGTAGGCAATATCTTGCCTAGTATGTGTGAGATATTGAAGGGCCCCAATTGTGTTGCGATACACAAAAGGATCTGACATGGTGTTCCATCATCTATTGACAGTTTAGTGCCTACCACACTTGGAGTAGGGGCAGGTTTCAAGTTTTCCAGATTCAACTTTTGTAGTGAATCATCTACATATTTGGCTTGGTAACAATATCCAAGTTAGAAGGTAGTATACTTGAATTCCTAAGAAGTAGCTAAATGTACCAAGATCCTTTAGTGCAAATTGAGTGTCAAGTGTTTGTATCAGCCGATCAACTAGCTTAGAATCATTTCTAGTGATTATCACATCATCTACATAGACCAGGAGAAATAACACAGCAGACCCATTTTTGTATATGAACAAGGATGTATCTGACCTGGCATTTGAGAAACCCCAAGACAGTAGAGTAGTTTTGAGTTTATTGTTCCACGCGCGAGGTGCTTGCTTGAGCCCATATATCGCCTTATCAAGCTTGCATACATAGTCCGGGAATCGATCATCTTCATAGCTAGGTGGTTGGTTCATGTACACTACCTCATCAAGACTACTGTTGAGAAATGTGTTGTTGAAGTATGGCTGACGAAGCCTCCAACCCCGTGTAACAACAATGCTTAGGACAATACGAATGGTGGAGGTCTTCACTACAGGGTTGAACGTCTCAAAGAAGTCGATGTCGGGGTTCTGATGAAAGCCTTTGGCTACCAGATGTGGTTTATATCTTTGCACAAAGCCATCAACATTTCTTTTAATTCGAAAGATCCATTTGTTCCCAATAACGTTCATGGAAGGAGATGACGGCACCAAACGCCAAGTTTGATTACGCATTAAGGTTGTGTATTCACTATCCATGGCAGCCTTCCAGTGTGGTACGAATAATGCATCTTTAACCCTGGTTGGTTCAGTGACTGACCAATCTGTGCTCGTGGTTGTGACCCAAGCTTTTGGTTTGAATATCCCTGCTTTGCCTCTAGTGATCATATGATGGGTTGGTTGAGGCACTGGAGGTGGACTGGTAGTGTCTGAGGGGCACGGTATTGGAGATAGGTCAGTGTGGGAGGGGCTTGGTGGGATAGAAGCAGCAGAGGAAGTAGGACTGCGAGTAGACGTAGGAGACTTGGACTGGGTATTTGTGGGGGAGGCAGTGGCATTGGACTGAGTGTTTGGACTGTGTATTTGGGGAATAGATGTATCAGGACTGGCCGTATGTGCAGGGGAAGATACGGAACGATCAGGTGCAGGTTGGGTCACTGACGGTTGAGGCAATTGATTTTGGATATTAACATCAGTTGGTATGTTTGAAAACCACTGTGTTATAGATGGTGATGACACTAGGGTTGGTTTTTTCTGTGATGAACAGGCAAAGCCAGTTGAAAACGGAAACTCATCTTCATTGAAGCGAACACTGCGAGATATAAACACTCGACCATTGACTGTGATACATTTGTGCCCCTTGTGTAGTGGACTTGGAAGACTCTTAACGCCCCATAGTCAATCTTCTTGCCAAATAGTAGTTCCATTGGTGATTTGCCTTGAAGTACCTGTGAAGGAAGACTGTTAATAAGTAATGTGGACATTAAAAATGCATCCCACCAGAATTTGAGAGGCATGAAGGCTTGAGCCAAGAGTGTGAGACCGGTCTCAACCAAATGACGATGCTTCCTCTCAGCTCCGCCGTTTTGCTGAGAAGTGTAGGGATAGGTCAACCGAATTTTTATCCCAAGATTATCACATTGCCTATGAACAGAAGTGAACTCTCCTCCATTGTCTGTTTGCAAGATCTTTATACTGCTTTGAAACTGATTAGTAATTAATGCCACAAAGTGATTGAAGGCAGCAAGTGTGTCACTCTTCAACTTTAGGGGGTAAAGCCACACAAATCGACTAAAGTCGTCTAAAAAACAGGACATAATAACGAAAACCTTGAGTGGATGGAATGGGAGCGGGGCCCCAGAGATCTGTGTGAACAAGTTCGAATGGTTTAGATGCTTGAGAGACAGAATTGGGAAAAGGGAGTGCGTGTGCTTTTCCAAATTGACAGACATCTCAAAACTGAAGTTTTTCATTAACTTTAACAGGTAGATTACAAGACTTGATGATTGACTCTAGGACCTTTGCAACATGATGTCCTAGTCGTTTGTGCCACACGGCTTTAGTAACTTTATTTGAACTATTAGAAGACAAGAAAACAGACAACTCGGTTTTATTGACTCTTGTATTTCCTTTGCTCCTTCCTGTTGAACTCGACACATCCACAGATTTAGCCTTGACACTTTCGAACTGGTAGAGTCCATTACTGAGTGCCCCTTTCAGCAGCACTTGCCCCGTACCCTTGTCCTTAACAATGCAATAATCAACATGAAATTCCACATATATATCATTATCTAGAGCTAATTTGGAAACACTAATTAGATTCTTGGCTATTTTCGGCACACACAGTTCATTCTCAAGACTTAAGTTATTCAGGCCATTAGTCAAACATGAGTTACTGATGCAAGCTATCTGTAATTTATATCCATCCCCTATAGTTACACACTCGGTACCTTCATATTCGGTGGGATTTGCTATGGTGTTGTAATCAGCTGTGACGTGATTTGATGCCCCGCTATCCGCATACCAGTTGGGATCAACAACAGTGTCTGGTGTGGCTACAAATGGGTTGTTGTTTTGACCTGTCAGAAATGCTTTTGGTGTTGTATTGTTCTGAGTTGGTTGTCTTCCATTCTCACCCATGTTTTGGCTTTGAGGACCAGTAAACTCTTTGTTAAATCTTTGATAGCAAGATAAGGCCATATGGCCTGGTTTTCCACATACCTGGCAGATGGGCTTATTGTTATTGAAGCTACCATGTCGACGCCCTCTGCCCCTTCCTCTGCCACCACTGCCTCTCTGATTTCCTCTTTCGTAGGAGTTTTGCCTATTGTTGTTGTAGTTGTAGCCTTGATTGCGCTGACTTCCCATGTTACTTGTATTTTCCATATTTACGGACGTATTGTGACTAAATGACAGGGCATTCTTCTGAGTATTCTGAAGCTCAAGCCTCTTTTCAAAGACCAATAATTCTACTTGCATCTCTGACCATGTAATTCCATTTCTCCCTTGTATCATAGCGACCACCGAGTTATACTCATCGCCAAGCCCTAATAAGATCTGAGATACCAAGCTTCTCTGTTCTACTTTCTTATTTCTCAATGAGCACCAAAGGCTCGACTTATACAGCTCAGAGATGACATAAAGAATATCAGAATAAACGATCAAATACAGACAATTTAAATACAAGAGGACAGATGTCATGTTGGGTTTTATGCCCTAAAACTCGTAGATAGTAAATGTACATTTGACCGAACATTAATAAAGTGATGTATTATTCAATGTTTGTATTATATCTTGTCTTAATAACCCTAATCCAATAAACTAAACATCCAAGGCTAATAGAATGAGGCTTGAACTAGTATGTAGGGACTTACAGGGATCAATGTTCAAGTTTTAGCCTAAAGGGTCTGTAGTATAGGGATAAGGTTGGGTACCTTGTCCTGGTGACACTATGGATACGGCCCGCTTTGTATATTGATACAAACGTAATGATCCAACGCGTTCATGTAGTTGACATGCGAGTGGGGGTATCCTGTGCAATTAGTTTGCACAAAGACCGGACCGCGAAATAGTTTACCACTAACTGTAACACCGTTAGTTAGTTCGGTTTCTATTTCACTAGGATGACCTAGGCAACTTGGCCTTAATCCTGAGTGGATTATGGACCCCTGTCCATGAGGGATTGTCCTTTGATTTGTACGGGTGAGAGTGGCCTGTTCGCCGACTCAATAAGCCTACCATTTTGGGGACAAGACCGAGTGGGGAGCTGGGAACGTAGTCTTACAAGATGGAATTCACTCCTTCCCGATATTAGGGTAAGTAGAGGTGTGTTCCCTTAAGTGGTGTCTCCGGGTGTTGAACAATGGGCCCTACCCTCTTTATGGCACGAGAGGGATTTCTGTTTGCTGGTTGGACCAGAAATAGGTTGTTCATTAGAGGAGCACTGGTACTTAAGGACCAAGAGGTAGCCCACGGGTAAAACGATAATTTAACCTAGCTGGGGTACGAACACACGTGAAGGGCTAACTTGCTGTTGACGGTCGATATCCGTGGACACAGAAATATATTTGCAGTGAGAAGAGTGCAGTTGTGGTTCTTTAGTGGAGTGAACCACAGTTAACAAATATTGATTAACTTGGTTAATGAGTTTAGCCAACTAATCTCATATCGTTGGAGCTTCTGATCTGTAGGTCCATTAGGTCCCACTGGTAGCTCATTTAGGGCGTTGAGGTGAAACTCTAAGGAAGGATTGGATATTCGAAAGTGTTCGAATATTAAACTAAAATATGAATTTGATTCATATTAAAACTATAGGTTATAATTAATGTGCATTGGATGTATATTAATACTATAGTTTTGAGAGGGAAAATAATAATTGAATATGTGATGTTCAATTTTATTATTTTTATATTAATTAATTGATTAAGTTTAATTAAAATTGATTTAATTAAACTATAGGTTAAAGAGGGATTAATTTAAATAAGATTTAAATTAATGATATTTCAATTAATATTGATTAATTGAATTTTAATTAATTATAATATAAAATTTTGTTTTTTAAATTGATAATTAATTATCTGGTAACTGAACTTCAGTTACCAGAAATAGGGCGTGCAGTTATCCTCCTGATCGATAGGTAAGGGGTTGAATTTCAGTTTTTGAAGAGAACACTCTCAGTCTCACGCCTCTCTCCCTCTCTCTCGCCCTCTCTCTCGTTCTGCTCTCTCTCTGAGAATACAGAGTCCTTTTCCAGAAAAAATCCTTAGAGTTTTCGGCTCCCACAAGCTCTCAACGTGTACTCCCATTGAGAATACCGGTGCAATCAAGTGGTAGTGTTCGTGGTGTCTTTTCCAGCGAAAACAAGGATCGCTTGCTGCTGTTTTTGGGAGCAATTTGGAGAAAATTTGGCGAAACGATCAAGAGTTTCTTCAAAGGTAATTATTTCTTAGCCTAGGATCAATAGGATCCATTTTTATAGATTAGATATATTTTTAGGGCTGTATATGCATGTTTTATAAGCAATTTCCAGCATGTTTAAACTTGTTTAAATTGCTGTATTTTACCCAACATATTGGTATTTTGTTCTTAAATTAATTCGGGGTTAAAGGTTCTGTACGTTTTTCCGCTGCGAAAGGGCTATTATCCCTTCAATCCTCATATAGGACGAAAAATAACTAACGAATATTATCTGTTGGTGGCACTATTCTGGAATTCTCTGAGACTTGGATCAATGTTAGTGGGCTGGTTTTTCTTGATCAATTTGTGATTGTTGGGCCGGTCTTCACACTTTAATTCTTCAGTATCTGAATTGGGCTTTACTTTGACAGACTTCTCCCTAACATATTCACCCCCTAGGGTTGTCATACCGATCCAACAAATGGTATCAGAGCAAGGTTCGCTCTTCTACATAAACTATTTTTCAAATTTTATTTTGATACTAGTATCTTATTAATTTTTTATAATTATATTTGAAAAACGTAATTGCTAAAACTATGACAACTTTAGATTTTATGGAAGTTATTATATTAATAAACTTCCATTCTTTGATGGTAAAAAGTATGATGTTTGGAGTCATCGAATGAAAACGTTTTTGCTTGCTATTGATTTTTTTATATTTTTTATGTATGTGAAAATGATTTATCAAAATCAAAATTAATTGATGAAATGTTTTCTTTAAATGCTCGAGCTATAAATATCATATATTGTGCTTTAGATAAAATATATATATATATATATATATATATATATATATATATATGTGATAAAATTTCACATTTTACA